>JAPEUQ010000005.1:0-1341435 GCA_027946365.1 Kalmusia sp. IMI 367209 | reverse complement strand
TGCCTGCACAACCAGATGATGATTCGGATGTTGAACCTATCCTCCCTAGCGTGCAACAATTGGGACAAGGAAAACATCGGACGATTGTCATTCTTAGCGACGGTTCGTTATCTGATAGCGAAGCTTCCGAAACCCGAACACAGACCCAAGCTAGTGACAACGAATTGCGAAGAGTAGGGAAGAAGATTAAAGGCGTTCTTCCAGCTTCGTGGCTGCGTCTCGATCAACAAGCGCAAGCGAAGCGTAAGAAACATATGAGAGATCGACTGAATACATTTCACTCTCCTGAAAAAGCGGAGCCACAGCGTGGTGTTGCGCAAAGAGTTGACAAACGCAAAGAAAGGCCATTGCGACCAGAAGCCTCCAATTATCTTGGCCAAGATGCCACTGATATCTCGGAAGATTCCGATGGGGTCAGCCATAGTCATGCCACTCATGTCGAGAACCTTCAAGAATCGGCTCGACTGGCATCTGAGACCGCTGCTATGTTAGACCGCCGCTATGCCGATCATGACTCAGACACCATGGAGAATGATCGCCTGCATCTCTTCACGCTTGGCGGACCAAGTAGGAAAAGAAAAGTCCAATCGAGGCTCACAGATGCGTTCAAAAAATCTAAGAAAAGTAAAGTCTCTGCGGATAGTAAGGCTACTACTGTCTCTAGAAACTTATCCAAGCGATATATGACCTCCCACAAGACACAACGAACCCCACTCCCGGCTCTCAGTGTCCTAGACTTCGATCAGTCGCCTTCCAACAGAGAAAAAGCGATACCCCCTTTCCTCAAGATTGCAAGGCGGCAAGCTCGCCGGAGATCTGATTATGCCCGCCAGGAACCAACGAATAAACACATTAGATTGCATACTGCACGCGATACAGAAGACGCTAATGTCATTCTCCAGCAATGGAGACGCGGCGATATGAAAGCTAGGACGAACATTGGGCTATTTTCAAAGGAGCCAGAACCACGTACACCTCTACTTGACTTAGACCAGAATCGGCGGCGTTCCCGCCTTTCGTCAAGTCTCGGTATCGATGATGCGATCTCGAGATTGAACGAACATTTACTTCCGATGACCCAGAGTCCACGGCCCCCAGCGCGCCGAATGCTTCCTTCTGGGCTTATGTATATTCGTCAAAAAGTACCCCCCCGCGCAGACCATACGAATTACCACAGTGGAGTTTCCTCGTCCCGCAGCAAGTCGCTACATTCCAAAAATAAGAAAGGGTTTCCGTACCGGACAGCTCAATTGGAGGCCTTAGAAACAGATCATGGGGGTGCCGATCGTAGGATCGCTTTTGAGAGAGGTCTTCAACGTGTGGATCGGCAATTCGATCTTCAGCTGCCACTTACTCATATCTCTCGAAACCCACAAATGGCCCGATTTCTTGCCGATGACGACGCTGTTCCCTCCCCCTTATCATCAGTAGAGGATGTTGGAGAGCAGACCCCAGAGACGCCGACTCAAAACTTACCGGCTCCTAGGAGACGACTCACTCGGAAAGTGCAGGCGAAGCGAGTCGACATAGAAACTAGAGAATTCCGTCAACCGAGCGAACCAGTTGCAGACGATTTCTTAACGGCTTTATCAAGCGTACAGTTCTCCAATTCCGAGCAAGACAAAGGTGGCGACGCTTGCCTGCATGGACTCGGTCCATATGGTACGCGATATTCAACTACTTTCGATATCTCTCCTTTGCAAGACGGTACATATTTCCACGTATCTACCTTGGTTGGTTCCGGGGTGCTTCACCGGGCCTTACCAGTAGCCGAAGGTAGTGCAAGAAATTTGGACGAGAACGCTGGCTTTTGCACTGTCGATCTTGTCGAAACATCAATGAGATGCGGTCCTTGGGACGACAGTACGTTCGCACGTATAGCGGACTCTGCGAACAATGTTTGTAGTTCTTTGACTGATCAGACTTGGAACGATGATTTATTGCCGGGACAAGAAAGTCCTCTGAGCACGTCCTCGAGGATCATACGTTCACTCATTGATTACGTCTCCACGCATCTTAGCTTCCATGATCCTATTGACCGGAGATCTTTCGCCATTAGGATGGATCAAATCGCTGCTTCGTTTTTCGATCATGTTATGTCGAACAGTCCGGTTGATACTTCTCTAGCTTTGCCGGCGAAAACCAATCCTCATCGTGTCAAATCCCTAGCATACTTGCTTGTTCTCAGTACTCAAATCTATAGGATCGCACAAGACTCTAAACTGGAAAGGTCAATATGCTCGAATCTTGCCACGCTTGTTGTTAAAATCTCCAAGAGTTTAGTAGCAGACTTGGTCCATCATATCTCACACCTCAGCGACTTCCTAGAAGATAATAAGCGCTACAAAGTCCGAGAGAACGGTATACGAGAGTCAGACGTTATAGTGGAAAGTGTAGTCATTTGTATGCACGTACTCTCCGAGACCAATATACCAGGCGCCACATTCTGGGAACTCGTTGGCCAGCACCTTTTGTCCAGAGCCCAAAAGGCGGTCCAATTGGCGGAGTTGGAGTCGATATGGAGCATTGTATTCACTTTGCTTCCATTCATTGAATTCAATGACCTCGGAATTCCAATGCGGACCCGACGAACTTCCTTTGAACAGGATAACTGGGTGGTAATTCGAGCACTGGTACAACGGCTTTTTACATTATACCCTGAAACATCCAAGGCTCATAATGCGTCTTTAGACGATTATGTTCGTGCGACCCTAACTAGGTGCCATCACTTGATCCACTTCTGGAACTGGAAACGATGCGAGGCAGTCCTATATGCCATGTTCGACTTTTTCGTAGCCAAAAATGGCCTCAAACATTTGCCACGAGAACAATGTAACGGTTCGATGCCCTTCCTCGAACATACCGACAGTCGATCTTGCTTACTGATCGATCCCAATGAAAAATCGTTCCACATATTCCTCAAATGCCTCTTTATCGGTTTACAAGGGATGCAGTGTCATACGGAGAAGAAGCTTCGCAGTGTCGTGTTACGATTAACACCAAATCACGGTCGAAGGCATCCCAAAGATCAGCCGTTGGACGCTGACAGCTTAGAAGCTTTGACAAATCATCACGACATTCTATGTATATTGTATAAAGCTGCACCGCCATCTTGTCGACCTAAGTTAGAGTTGATCAAGAACCTTGTTCGACACGAAAGTTCTCACCGAGAAGCGTGTAGGGTAAGCGTCCGCGCGTGGGCGAATCTAGCCGCATTTCAGCTATCGATTGAAGAGCCTTACACATCTGTTCAGCCATTCGCCGAGTGGCACAAGGAAATCATGAAGCAGACATTGAGGCAATATTTCCTAGCGAAAACAGAAGCCGATGAATACTTAAGCTCCCACGTGTTTAACAACTCGGAAGCTGCCTCACTAATGGTGCGACAAACCGTGGAGAAGAACCAGGAGCAAGTCATCGCTACGCTAAGAGATTGCATTGCGGGAATGCTCAAGGCCATTGGTGTTCGAAGTAGCCAGGTCTCCTTAAAAAGGTTTCTTGTGGATTCAGATTTCGTTCATCTACTGGAGCTTCGACATCTTCAAGACTCTCGACTAATAGTCGTAATTCGCGATGCTCTTGGAGTGCTGCGAGCATTCGCAAGCGTCCCGTGCCAACCTCTTAGCAGCGACAACATCTCAGAGCAAAATGAGGAGAGCCAAGATTATGGCGAGCCGTTGGAGCTAGATGACCTAGAGCTGGACGGTTTCGTGGAGATGGACCAGGAGATACTCCCATCCGATGACTTCCAGACCCCATTATGGCGCTTGCTTTCCAATGCTTTCGGCGCAGAGTCTGCACCAGAAGACAACCTCCTCATGGACTGTATTGATACTTGGTGTCTCATTGCCCGTAGCCAAGTATCATCCGGAGCACGTTCATGGTCATTCTATCTCGACCCGTTCAGCCAAGTTGCTTGGCAACAACTACGCCGTACAGAACAAGCGCAAAAGTTTCGACCTTATTTCATGGCATCCCTTTTAGATTGCGATCCAGTGGCCTATACACAACACCGCCTCGTCTTTCTGAATGCACTGATGGCGTCATTGGCTGACCGGGAGTCGATGTTAAGGTTCCAGCACCGCTTGCTCAGCGCTATCGTTCGTGCGTCTCCAAAGGAGCCGCTCATGAGAAACCTGCCATTCTTTGACAACGGCACCAGCTCTTCCGATATCACGGCTGATACTGTCCGCACGCGGAGACTTGCGTTGATTTCTACCATCCTGTCGAATATGCGAGAAGACTTTCACGATACTATTCATGAGGATCCTGGACGTGCCGCAGAGTTGAGAGGAAACTATGCGGCGATACTACAAGATTTCATGAACGCCATGAAAAACAACTACCAGCAACTTGGCTCGGGAACTACTGTGACTGGTGCATACGTGGAATTTGTCCAAAAAGTAGTACAGTTTCTACAACAGTATACAGCCGATATACACCCAATCCTCGACTTCTTCACCAACTCCGTAGCATTCCCTCTCCCAGCGGCCGATCCAACCTACGTCGTGGGGCGTCTTTGTGGGTACGCGACCAAGCTTGCCAAAATGGGCATTGCGAAACAGCTTTCAGTCTTCGTTCAAATAGTAGCACAGCAAGCTACCACTGGCGGTCACCAACCATACTTGGTTCACCAGCTACAGACCGCTCTTTGTTCAGATGAAGCACCTACGAGGGATCGTATAATGCTTAGAGACGTGCTTCTACAAGGCATTTTTCCAGCCTACATTGACACGGCGTTCACTTCGCCAATCGGCTTCATCATCGCAAAACCGATTATGCAATCTCTTGTACCGACCGTAGGAGCAATGCTTTTCGACATCCGAGTTTTCGATGAAGTGAATGTGCGAGCCGTCTGCGATTGCCTACTTTCATTATCTCACGCGTTCATCCGAAGCACTGAGCAGCTCATAGAGAACGGGGATCTGTTGAAACAACCGCACGTTCTAACATGTCTTTCTCTCATGTTCCAGGCCTTGATTCCGATTTCATCTCTACTCGATTATATCTGCGGTAGATGCTCAGAGTCGTCCATCACACCGCTGATCATCACGTACTTTGAACAATTCTCTGCGTCCGTCAGCAAACTCCTCTACGACAAGATACCGCAAACGGTTCCCTCTTACAGCGGTGATTCGTCCGTCGGTCAATCCAAATATTGCGAGCTCCTATCTTTCTCAGTGGATGGGTTGAAATCTGGTATCAAGGCTAATTGGAGCTCAAACGGCGATTGTATATACTTTGGGCAAGGTCACGCGAAGCGGGAAGTGTTGTTCGATCAGGACTCCGCCGAGGCGGAGAAAGCGAACCTTATCCAGGCCATTGAAGCATTCTTAGTCTCTGCCTCGGTATACAGAGAGGACCCGAGGTATGAGGAACGTTTAGAGAGACAGGACCTCTTGGGTGGGATCGACGTATAATCACGTTCGTGTTTCTGTTTAGTTGTTTGTTGCATATTCAGCGGCATTCACGGCGTTCATGGACTTTGGAATGCTCACATTAGATAACGATTACATTGAGAATGAAAAGCTCTGTTCTGGTCTTGCCGTACCCTGCACGTATCAGGTCCAATAATAAGTTTGTAGCCAGAAACACAGCGTTACTCATATCCCTACCACCTGCATTGAAAACACAAACACGCTGCCCAACCCCCTTCCACCCTCCCCATCTGCCTCAATTGCTGGCTCTTCCTCCTCATCCACCCAAATATGTCCTTCGCTCTCTCGACCTTCTCTATCAAAATCAGGCACGAGTGACTCCTCAGCCCGGCATTCATAGCTGTATCTACCTATGGTAGCACTGTCTTTCGCCGCAACCATTTGTAAAAGGAAGAGAGAAACGGAGGAGGAAAGAAGACACATTCTGCAACTTGGAGGCATAAAACTCAGAATCTTCAGCGAGTCAGTGAGGCAGCAAGGTGCGACGGCCAAAATCGAAAGATAGTTGCGCAGCGGGGTCAAGAACGAATAGCAAGACAGCAGGTTCGACGCATTCAGTCTGCCTGCAGGATGATTTATTATTGTCTGTATCGCACACAACGAGCTCTCCGTTACCTATCGCTAGCTACGTGGCAGGATGATCAAGTGCGTGTAGCACCTTTCTAACGAAAACTTCTGCAAGTGCACCTTAAGAGGCAAAAGCAAAGCCATCTCTCCTCATAGATCATATCAGGAAAAAGGAGACTTTGCGATCGTTACGTCTTCTCATGCGTAGGCAAAGAAGATCTCACCTTGAGCAATTCCTCAAAAGACATTGTGCTTAAGCCTTCTTATGCATATGCATGAGTACTTCTGTTCGCGTTATTGGCCATGACAGGTTAAAATGCAAATGGTAGCCTTGTGGTGATAAATGGTTCTCTGCTCTTCAACACTAAAAGTTGTAGTAAAAGTGAATATAGTGAACGACTGCACGATAGCCTCTAACGTAGAGGTACAGTAAGTGGGGCGCAATGCCAAGACGCTACTTCGGTGAAGGACGGCAGAATATGCGCCGTCCAAAATATTTCGACATTACCACATCGCATGTGTGTGGTCTGGTATAATCGCAACATTAACCTTCACACGACAATCCTTAAGTACATTAAAACTGCAGGCAGCACACTCCCTCTTATCCACTACCACGGGCATCTTTTGACCCCCATACTGCCCGCCATGGCCTCAAAACCGCCTTCAAAGTCGCTCGCCTCCCGCCCAAAAGCGAAGAAAACGCCCGTAGACGACGCCGAGACGCGACGAATGGCAGAGTACACGAAAGCTGCAACCGCGCAGTATGGTCGTGGCAATAAAATCTCCACAAAATTAGTAAAGGATAAGAAATTACGGGCAAATTTGAGAGCACTCGAGCAGAAGAATAAGCAGGCCACGCTGCAAGCAAAGCAGGCAGAGATTCTTTTGGACAATGAGGCGGGGCTACTAGAGCCGGAGCATGCGCTGGAGAGAACATACAAGGTGCGACAGGACGATATACGAAATGAAGTCAGCATCGAGACTGCGAAGAAAGGTTTCGAGTTGAGACTGGATGCGCTGGGGCCGTATGATGTGTGCGACTACACTAGGAATGGTCGCGAATTGCTCATTGCAAGCCGGAAGGGCCATGTGGCCAACTTCGACTGGCGGGAAGGAAAGTTGGGTTGCGAACTACAGCTCGGCGAGACGGTGCGAGACGCAAAATGGCTGAATAGCAACCAGCGGTTCGCTGTCGCGCAGAAGAAATGCGTCTACATATATGCAGGCGACGGTGTAGAAGTACACCAGCTGAAGAAGCACCAGGAGGCGACACATCTCGAGTATCTACCATACCACTTTCTCCTCGCGTCCATATCCACGGCTGGAATGATACGATACACAGACATCTCGACCGGCCAGATGCTCTCAGATTTGCCCACGAAACTTGGACCACCAACCGCATTCGCTCAAAATCCATACAATGCGATCCTCCACGCCGGCCACCAGAAAGGCCTCGTAACCCTCTGGTCACCCAACTCGCAAACCCCCCTCGTCAAACTTCTGCCCCACCGCAGCCCCGTCCGCGCCATCGCCATAGATAAAACAGGCCGCTACATGGTCTCCGCTTCCCAGGACCGCCAAATGTCCATCTGGGACATCCGCATGTTTAAAGAACTGCACTCGCATCACCTCAAACAACCCGCGCATTCCATTACCATTTCCGACCGCAACCTCACCGCCGTAGGCTGGGGCTCACACGTCTCCATCTACAAGTCCGACTTGTTCAGCCTGAGCCCCGAATTGGACGTGAGAGTACCAACGCCGTACATGAACTGGGCCGGTGACGGCAAGGGCATCTCCCGCGTGCGCTACTGCCCCTTCGAAGACATTCTCGGCATCGCGCACGAGAAGGGCTTCTCCTCCATCATCGTGCCCGGTGCCGGTGAACCCAACCCCGATAGCCTCGAGCCCGGCACGAACCCCTTCGAGACGTCCAAGCAGCGCCAGGAGGCCGAAGTCCACGCCCTCCTCGAGAAACTGCAACCGCAGATGATCTCGCTCGATCCCAATTTCGTCGGTAACTTGGACCTTGCGTCGGACGCGCAACGCAGAGCCGAGAAGGACCTCGACGCTAAACCGGAAGACAAGGTAGAGAAGTTGAAGAAGAAAGCTAGAGGGCGGAATAGTGCGCTGAAGAAGTACTTAAGAAGGCATGGGCAGAAGAACGTCATCGATGAGGAGAAGGTGCGCGCGAGGGAGGCGCTGCAGAGAAACGATAAAATATTGGCAGAGAAATTTGCAAGGGATAAGAAAGCGTACGGTCCTGCACTAGAGCGGTTTGCTAGGAAGGGCTAGGGTCATCGCGGCATTAAAAAGTGTATTGAGCATTAGCGTTCGGCGTTCCGTGGTGATTGCACTGCCTGGTATAGGTTGGCATGGGGGCGTATACATGTATTCTGGGTGGATATACCCTTCTTTGCATGAAATAAATTTCACTTCCAAAGTCCAATCGTCTGTAATGTAGAGAAGTTAAAGTGTAGCAAATGCCGTGCAAGGAAGCAGTTACGTCAAAGAAAATCATTAGTCTTGCTGAGCTACAACCCTACAATATGTACAGCAGAAAAGAATGGCCCTCCGAGTCGCTCGAAGCCCAGCTTCAGAAATATGCCCAGCTCTACGACCGTAAGATACCGGGAAAGGGTATGGAACTCCACTACAAATGCCATGCGAGAAATACCCTTCCGTAAATGCTTTCCCTTCCCAATCTATATCAACGCAACGAAAAAATCATCCGTAGGGGGTATCTTATGTTCCTTGAACCCATCAGTGCTCATGCACCACTCCACCCCTCAAAAATATCCTCTTTGTCCCACCCACCTTCCCTAAATCGCCAAACTCTTGCTTCCCTCTAGCACTCGCCCTGCTCTCGCTCCTGCTCTCGGCTCTCTCGCCCTGCGTCTGCGGCGTATGTTGCTGAGGTATCAAGTTCCCACTCACACTACGCGCCTGCTTCATCATGCCCTCGATCCACTCTATCTTCTCATTGCTGAGGTCGATTTTCTTAGACTTGGGGCCTGCGAGCCCAACTTCGTCACCGCGCCAGGAGCGGCGCGAGGAGTCCGTGGAAGGCGTAGTCGAGTTTTCGTTGCTACTGGTTGGCGTTGGAGAGAAGTTAGGTAGGGGCGGGGGCGCTTCATCTTTGGATAGAGCAGTTCGAGTTGGAGGTCTGTTGGGGGTGATACTTGGGCTGGTAACCTGGGTGCCGCCGCTCACACGTCGGTCGCGCCTGCTCATGGCGCTTTCTGGTCGGTTGGGTGACATCTCGGAGCCATTGACTTCGAGACCGACTATCTCAAACTGGCCGTTGCTGGCTGTTCGTCGACCATGGTGTTCAGCGTACTGTCGTAGGTACTCGCCGAGGTCGGCCCAGCCACCTCCAACGCGAACCATGACGCGCTCACCGTTCTCTCCTACACGCCGAATGAACAACTTGACGGGATGCTCCTTGCCAGGCTGGGTGAGATGATACATTCTGATGTCATTGTCTCCTCTCAGCGATGCTGTGGACCTCCTGCCTGAAAGCGTGTTAGCTGAGTCGAACTCTTGCTTCACGGGTGACAAGGTAAGTTCGGGAGATTTCACGCCACTGAATGAGCGGGCAGCACGGAGGTATCCCTTACTACCTTTGTTAGTCACACTACGTGAAGTTTTAGAATCACGAGCATCAGCTCCATTGCTTGTAGTGAGGCGGATATGCGCAGGAATCGTAGTAAGAATGTCTGAGATCTTCCGCTCGAGATCGTCAGCACTAGTGGGAGTCTTGTGCGAGAATTGTGTTGGAGGCCATGGTGTACTTTCCACAGACGATTCAGGTCCATTCTTCCGTCGTTTGGTCATTGCGGCATTCAAAGCAGGTCGGGGTGCTCTTGATGCTCTGTTGGTAGCATTGCGTACGGAAGGTGACAAGTCTATTGCACTCGGCGGACTCGAGGAGAGAGAGAAATCCGAAGAAATGGACTCCATGCTTTCCCGGCGTGATCGAGGGGTTTGTGGCTGAATGGGAGCTCCATGCGTCCCTTCTTCGCTGGTGACAATAATCTGGGAGTCGGAAGGACTCGTCGTGTCAAAGCTGGCTTGTACGGCTTCGATAGGACTATCGTCAATGTCATTATGAATGACGGTGTCGCCTTCTTCGAAAACAGATTCGTCGTCTTCGTTGTCTGGCTCAGTTACTACATGCTCGGGCATGTCATGGATCACCGTGTTCAACGATGAAGGAGCACTAGGCACATCGGGTTTCAGCGCAGTAACTGGCCATTGAGCGACCCTGTCTCCTTCTATGGAGATGACGGAGTCCATTTCCTCGGCTAGTTTAGACGACGCCGGGTTGTCTGGTGTGGTCGAGGCAACAGCGTCGGAATGTACAACAGGCGCGTCCTCCCTTATGAACCCTCCACCTGGATCAGCATGCCTCCGCACGTCGAGTTCAATCATCTTTCTACGTGACTCTTGTGTCCACCGCCCAAAATCTCCCTCGACATCTTCGAAAACATCAATCCAACGATCCGGTAAGCAGTCTTCGCGTCCCTCGAGCGTGTCCAGCATTTGGTCCAGGCGTCGTCCCAGGTCGCTGACTCTATCTCGCATGACACTGGAAATCGTATCGACCGTGTTCCTCCATGTATCGAAAGCAGCGTCGGAGGCATCCTGGGGGGGACTGAGAGCCTCCCATCCCAATCTTAACGCTTTCTGTGCGGTTTTTAGGTCATCGAGATACCGAGGAGCTTCGCGGAGTAGGGTCACGCGCGCAGTCCACGTATTGAGCCGCTCTTTCAATTGGAAGTGGTGTGGAAGAGCAGAAATCAGCGTTTGTGTTATGAGGAAATTGAAGTCATCCAAAGGCTTATAGTTCGTCCGGTTTGCCTCGTAGCCCGCCGATGATGGTCGCGACCTGCTCCCGGGGTGCATATCGAGCACGTGGCCCTTGAGCTCCTCCACGTCCAGCGTTATTAATTCGTCGCTGATTTCGTCCAGGCGGGCTTCGTGAGCCTGCACCTCAACCGACAGAAGCGAGCCCCAATATTCGAGCGGAGGTAGTTGATCGGCGGCCTCTACACCCTTCATGTGCTCCTGAATGCGCATCTGTAAGCTCCGTCGTCGCTGCTCCCTGAACTCTTCGCTAGGTTGTTCAAAAGAGCCAGACCACCCCCACTGGCCGATCTCATCGCACCAGTTCTTCAGTCGCTGCGCTGCCTTGGCTACGCGCGCCCCTAGGTCCCTTTCTGCATGCGTAAGTGCCTCTATGCACGCAAAAATCTTGTATTCGTCCCGGTTGATATCGTACGGCATCGGTCGCTGGGTGAAGGCTCGCAACGTCGTGCTTGGTGACAAATCGCGTAGATGGCTCTCATCGGTGCTCCCCAGCGTCCGACCTCTACGTCCTCCTGGCGACATGCCAGGCGAAGGGGGACGGTGAGGCGATATGGGCGCCAGGAGACGCGGCGGACTTGACAGCATGGCGACGGTGTTAAGGAAAGAGCAGATGGCACATGTGCGCGGACTGGCAGGCGCGAAGGGTACGCGGCAGGAGCGATGTGACTGGGCAGACGAATGAGAATGTTCCTGCAAATGCTGTGGTTGTTAGTAGTTAGTACATCTCTGAGACCTACCTCTGCTGACCATCAACTGGTGCCAGACAGTTTGTTGTTTATCCGCATCACAGCGAGGTCCACAGCGACCGCTGGGCTAGCGGCTAAACTAGGCCTAGTTTCATCCGCCAGCGAACCCTTCGCCAGCGCTGACGTCGTCATCCCTCACCATTCTGATCACAACGTTTGAATCATTTGCATCCACGTCGATCGGAATTGTAGAGTCGGAGTGTTTGCGCTGCACGTATATGATGGTACATGGGCGACATTCACGCCACCTTTAGTCCGATATTCTGGTGCGTTGAGTTCAGGTTTTCACTCTGTGCCCATGGAATACGAAAATCAATACGGAAATCAAGCTGTGCGAGATACGGTGGTACTGTACCGAGGATACTTCCTTGCTATGGCGTAGGATTAATCCTATCGAGAGCCCAGAGGATGATTGTGCCCAGACGAGGTAGCCCGCCGCGCATCCCACCGTCATCCCATATCGCCAAGGCGATATTAGAAAGCTTCACCCCGCCCAAGCATTCTTCCCACCTGCCCGATACAGGATGAAGCTCGCATGTCGGTGCCCAGGTGCCTGCCTAAATGCAGCAGACGCGTGCTTTGCTGCGTCGATTACGTCTACTTTTGACGTACCGAACCGACAGCACAAGAAAAGTCACTATTGTCGTTATCTCCGCGAGCCATTTGTTGGTTGGTTGGTACACCACTGATACTTAAATGTCACAATTTCTCTGGTTGTTCTCAATTTTGCGTTCATGCCCTAGTGCTCCCACCTATCATGAAATCGCTACTACTACTTGCCAGTGCCATTGGCACTCAGGCTTGCCAACGAGAGATTATTTCTAGACATCTACATAATCATGCCAAGAGAGACATCGACAACGTCACCTTTCCTCCGGTTTTAGATGCAAACGAGAAAATATTGGTGGATTCTTTCGACAACACGACAATCTCAACATGGTCATATTATTATGGTGCGTCTAAATCGTATCACCACAATTATGTGCTAACATATTCCTATAGCGTGAGCTTTCCCAAAACATCAATTGTTGCGTTACCATCAGACTTATCATATATTCGCGTTCAGACACGGAGCGCACCTTGCTGGTACGAATCGAACCATAGCTCAGTGGACGGCTGACAAATGGGCTGAGCATGGATTCACATCAAGGCTCGACGAATACTGTAAGCCAGAACCTCCAGGCCGAACCACCCCAGGATTCAAGACATAGATCCCGTTAGCCTGGAATTTTTTTGACATTACCAGATGTTTACCTCAATTATCCGGTCTCACATTCCTTGTCTCTCACATACGCCAATGGCAGCACATTCGAGGCGTCTCTCGAAGAAGCAGTCCTAGCCAAGGACGATAGTGAGTATACGGAATTGCTAAATTCCAGAAAACATGCTTACCATACACTCACGTTTAGCTACCAGCTATCCTAATAGGATCCCCACATTTCATGGGTACTCAGCTAGTGGTAACGTCACGGCTGAGTATGTCTATGTCGGAAGAGGCCAGCAAGTAGATTTTGATCGTCTTGTAGAGCTTGGCGTCGAGCTGGAGGGTAAAATTGCTCTTGCTAAATACGGTGGGCCTTTCCGAGGCTTGAAAGTGAAAAATGCTCAGGACTATGGCCTCATTGGGGTCGTCACCTTCACCGACCCTGGCGATGATGGAAATATTACTGAAGCCAATGGATATGTGGCCTATCCTGACGGACCAGCACGTAATCCGACCAGCGTGCAGAGAGGCAGCGTACAATTTCTAAGCACTTACCCCGGAGATCCCACAACGCCTGGTTATGCTTCAAAGAAGGATTCACCGCGGGCAGACAGGAGCGACAATGTACCCAACATCCCTTCTCTACCCATATCGTGGCTTGATGCGCAGCCAATTCTGCAGGCCTTGAACGGCCATGGAACAAGTGGAGTCGAGGTTAACCGTACAAAATGGGTAGGAGCAATCCCAGGAGCCGATTACAGCACGGGTGCAGGCTCTGGAGCGAGCCTCTCCTTGTCCAATGTCATGAAGGAGAACTACACATCGATCTGGGATGCTATTGGTATCATAAACGGAACAAATCAAGACGAGGTCGTCATCATTGGAAGTATGTTACCTCAAAGCATGTTATATCTGTTCTTACTAATTTTCTGTTCAAAGACCATAGAGATGCGTGGATCGTAGGAGGAGCTTCTGATCCTAATTCTGGCTCCGCAGTGTTAGTCGAGCTCTCCAAGGCTTTTGGAAAGTTGCTAGAGACCGGTTGGAAGCCCACACGAACGATCATCCTCGCGTCTTGGGACGCGGAAGAGTATGGTTCGATTGGAAGGTACGCTAATCAAACCTTTGAGCGCTCTGCTACTAACCCACCATCAGCACGGAATGGGTCGAAGAATTCGTCCCCTGGTTACAAGGCGCGGCTGTATCATACCTCAACGTGGACATCGCTGTCGCCGGACCCTGGCCCGACTTCTCTGCCACTCCCGACCTCCACCGCATCGCTACAGAAATCCAAAAGAAGATAATCTACCCTATCCCCGGCTCGACCTCCCAGACCCTCTACGACGTCTGGCAGAACGTCAGCGGAGAATATGGCGTACTCGGCGCCGGAAGTGACTACGTGCCTTTCCTTCACCGGGCGGGCATCTCATCTATCGACCTAGGTGCCGGAGGTGGCCCTGAAGACCCCATCTACCACTACCACTCCAATTATGACAGCTACCACTGGATGGCTACGTTTGGCGATCCGGGTTTCCACACGCATAAAGCGATCGGCCAATACCTGACGTTGCTGGCTTATCATCTTGCGTCTGACCCCGTCCTTCCCCTCGAACCAGCAGACTACGTTCCCGAACTCGAATCGTACCTCTCCGACCTAAACACCACAATCGCCTCCTCCAACGGCACCGTCGACATCTCTGCCCTTACTGCCGCAGTCAGTACTTTCTCCGCTGCAGCGCAGGACTTCAATGCCCTCCGCCAACTCGCCATCGACAACGACGACAGCGATCTCATCGCCGTGGTGAACCACAAGGCGCGCGATTTCTCGCGCGGATTTGTGTCGCAGGGTGGCTTGCCCGGCAGAGAATTCTATGCCAATCTGATTTTTGCGCCGGGTCTGGATACGGGGTATGCGCCCGTGACGTTCCCAGGTGTCACGGAGAGTATTACGTTTGCGCATGATTTTGGAGTAGCGCAGGATTGGGTGCAGAAGACGGCGGATGCGGTGCTAGTGGCGGCGGACATTTTGAAGACGTGAGACAAAAGCGGTATGTAATGGTGGGCGATTGGAGAATAATAGCCAATGGCGATGGCAGGGGGCGATTCAAAAGTTATTGCAGCAAAGCTAGAGAGCATTGGGAATTGAGGTAATAACTATTCTCACGACTCGTTATTCCGTCGCACGTGCAAAAGTGTAATGTGACGTCGCTGAACTTGGCGAGTCCAAGGAAATCCTGGACTTTCGCTTCTGGTATTGTGATATCTTACATACTCGAGGTTCTATCTTACAAGTCCGGGCCATTAAGGCTTTCCTCGCACAAGGCCGTAAAGATATATAAGAAAACAAGGAGAGCGCCAGCCAAACGGCTTGCCTTGGAAGAAGCTGGATACAAATCGCAAGATTGGTGGTGCCGGAATTGCTAGGGAGGGTATGATTTTTTGTCGTTAGATTTCGTGTAATGAGCGGGAGGGTATAAGGGAGGGAACAAATCATGAGATGAAAAGCAAAAGGAAGATTTGGGTCTAGTAGGCGGATCTGGCGCCTAGATTGAGCGGCTGCGGTATGAGACCAGGAGATAGCATGATTGGCAACTCAGTCTGATCTGGTGATGTGCCTTGGTTCTGCGAGCCGGCTTGGTAACCAGGCAACGGCGTGATCGGCAAGGGTTTGTGGAAGAGGGGCATACGAATCGGCCGTTCAGGTATCCGCATATTGCTATCCACGGGGCTGAAGAGAGCCATATTCTCAGGCAGTCTCGGTAGCATTGGGATGACTGGGCTGAAAGGCGATTGTCGTAGCGGGTGCATGGGGTGTTGATGCCCGTTGCTTAGGTTGAGCTGCAAAGCAGGGCTGTTGAGACCTCTTCGGATTGGCTGAGGCGTTCTTTGGTAGTTGAAGGGCTGCAACTCGGTTTCGCTGCCCCTATTGGTGCGGCTATTGTTGCTAGGTGTCCGAGAGTGGCCAGACTTATTGCCTGTGCGCGAATGGTTCACGCTCACAGTTTGGGCAGTTTGAGGGCGGACAGGAATCATAGGAGAGTAGACTCGACCTGTGCTTCCTGAACGCGAATGGTTTGTGCTTCCGAAACGAGAGTAATTCGATCTTCCCGTGTTTGCAGTGTATGATTGGCTAGCGTTACTGCCAGAGCGTGAGTGACCATATCTCTTTGTTGACTCCGCGGTGTACGGCCGACTACTCGCAGAGGGATGTCGCATGTGTTTCGGTTGCTCCACATCGTTTTTCCGATTATTCGTGAATTGGGATCCCTCTGGAAAATAAGCGGGCATCATGGAAGATAGTAGAGGGCGCATTGACGGTAGGCACGCGCAAACGATGCCCACATTCGTCTCAATCGCTGATAACATAGCCGCAGGCGGATTATCGAAGGTCGGGTCAGTAGAGTTTGAAATGGAGACGAGAGTCTGTAATCGAACGATTGATACGAGGCACACGCTATGAGTTTGATTAGCGTGTCAACTTAGATTCGTAATGAGCAAAGCTTACACTCCTCCAATCCCGAACACAACGATGAGCGCTCTCTTCTGTCTACGAGGAATATCAAGGCTCCGTAGCACTGTCATTGGAAGAAATAGGATGACAACATCTTGCGCGATGTTTACGCTGGCATTGGTAAACCAGATGACCTCTTGGTTGAGACACTTCCCGTTGGCGATGCTTTTGTCCCAAAAGAAGGCGACTGGAAAACATAAGAAGATGCTACCGAAGAGGGTCCAGAGACCGTACAGCACAACTATGCCGAGAACGATGAAGCATGCTATGCGAAAGCGAGGGACTGGGAATACCCGGAGGTACTGTGTCAAAATAGATATCTTCGTAGCCGTCAGAGCGAGGTTGTAAATCCAAACACTAGCCCAGAAAGCCTGTGTGTGTGATTAGTGCTAGAGAAAGAATACATGCTGTTGCAATTACCTTAAGAGAGTCCACCATCATAGCTGCAGTGAGCTCCTGTATGTGTTTGCCTAGCCCATTTTGAACCTGAAGCGCAATGGTAACCGTCAGGCCAATTGATAATATCTAGTAGCCAAGGTTAGCAAGAATTTGGAGACACGGACGCTTCATTACACTTACCATAGCAAAAGAAATCCAGGCATCCTCGGCGCCTGCCTTGCGAAGAAGCAGACCTCGAGTGAACAAGCGCAGAAAAACAATGAGGCCAGCGATTAGTGTAAAAACCAAAACGACGGTATTAAGCATGGTCTGCGCCATACCAGCTGGCGAACTCGACCAAGCCATTACGAAGAAACGAAAGGCTTGATGCCAGCACCATTCACAAGAAGCGAAGAAAGAAAGAGACACCACGACCCCAACACCTCATCGTTGGCGAGCCCGGATGGACATCAGGAAGCAAGAAGAGAATGACGAACGAAAGCTCAGGCACAGAAGAAGAAACACCAAGGCGGACAGCGGGAGGGATGGAAGATAGGCGGGTCATGAGCGGGTCGCTGAAGCAGCTACCCACCGCTCTGGAACATTTTGTGATCTTGACTTCAATTGGAGCATGCACGGGCCTGCACATTCCCCCTGCAGGATTCATGGCGCCCTCAGTTCGCGAGGAACGATATGCCTGGTACCTGTATGATTGCCCCGCGGTCGTGTAACGTTAATTGCAGGAAATATAGAATCCGAAAACAATATCAAGTTGTCATTGGGAGGCGACGAGAAACAATGGGCTTTCTCGTGTACAGAGGAGAAACGGCGGCTAGGCATGTTTGAAATGTCGCACTTGTCACCACCTCGTGGCCGCACAGCTCGAATAGCGCCAGTGCTTTACCGCTCGCTATCATCATTCAGGAGCGCGATCAGCTTGCTCGTGCTGGAGCCAAGGGTTTCGAATCAAAGTTTGGTGGTTGGGTGTCAGAGTGAAGGCGGGGGAATAAATGACTGTAGCGAGCGACAATCGCGAACGTAGAAAGCGCTACGCAACATGTATTTGGAAAAGACCATTGTCGCATCGATTTCATTGTCGCGCCTGTTTCTGTTTCTTTACATCCCCGCTCATAATCACTTTGCTATCGGACCACCTGGTCACAGGTGCGACAAGAGACCATGGCTGACTTGGGACTGAGGTGCTGGGGTGTGTAGGGAGTGTATGATCGCCTACAAGCGGGCCATACAAAACGCCCCCCTCAACACCTGAAACGGCTGCACAGACCGACCCATGGCCTGGACACAGGCAACGAACGCCGCACCATCCTTGCGAGACTCTCTCGAGCTTCATATGGACGGCAAACAACAAGATAGACTCTGGACTCTGTGCCGCTGGCTCCTCCGAGAACCGGGCGCGAGGCTTCTTACAATATTCCTGACCACTCGCTGACAGGAGGAGTCTTTCCCGATGACCCTCCTAGTTTGTAAAGAGTCGTGGAGCTGGTATTGCGGATACATGGCCGCTTTCGCCCTGCCGTGCCGACATAGGCTAATAACGAAGCTCAGACACGCTACAGCTGCACGGCGAGCAGTCACACACTGCGACAGTCTTACTAGTGATCGTCATGTCTATACGTATTGTCAGGTCATGGCAGCTACCCCTACAATTGTAGCATGAAGAACAAGTCCTACTCAAGCATAGCATTTTATTTTGATTCGTCATCACGCCCAACACTAATACCTAGGTAGTCATCTACAGCTCCAAGTTTTCATTACCCACAAAAGGGTCTAGCCTTTCCTTCAAATCCTCAACGCTCAATTCAGCACCATCCCAATAATTCTGCTCTCCACTCTGAGTTTTCGGTGGGATCAACACGTCGGATACAACCTGGATGACGCCATCGCTAGCAACGCCGTCATGAATCGTCACCCGGGAAAAGGCGTTGATCCTGATTTCGACGAAGGGACCATATCTTGCACTGTCCACAGAAAGATACTTGTCCTTTGAGGACAGTAGGTAAGTCAACGTGGAAATGTCGGGAGTCTGCTGTCGTCTCGCCGTCTTCTCCGGACTGGTCGTAGAAAGCGTCCGAGTACAACGTCTGGTCGACGACGATGTGGTATTCAAGTAGCGCCTTGAGGTATTTGAGACCATATTTCGAAAAAAGGAAGGCGTTAGCTCTAGGGCCAAGCTTCTTGAACGCGAAGTTGGAAGGCGCAAAGAAAGTTCCGCCCTTGTGGGGGTAGTCGGTGCTATTGATCTTCTCAAAGAGACCCGTCTTCCCAAGACCAAGCTCCAATGTGCTGAATTCGCCAGGCAGGAGGTCAATGATAGTGGCAACCTGTGGTGGGGGAACCAGGATGGAATCAACTCCGTGGATAACGCCATTCGTTCCGAAGATGTTCACCGCCACGACCTTACTATAGAAGTTGATAGTAGGACCCTTCAGAGTCACACGAACGGTGAGTCGCTGTTTGTGCCCGAGATTCTCAGGCTCGAGTAGTGTAGGGATGGTGTAGGAGTGTAAGACACGACCAGCCGGGTAGAATTCTTCGCTGACATGGTACAGCAGGACTTTTTTCAAGGACTTCCTTAGATGGTTTCTTCCCATGTTTTGGGATCTTCTCGAAGGCAGAATCTGTGGGCGCGAATACAGTATAATTGGCTTTAGTACCATTGAGCTTGTCCACCAGATCAGGGAATTCATCTAGGAGCTTTGCCAGTTTGGTCGTGTACTTGCTCGCTTTTATCAATTCGTATACTGTCTGGTTTGGCTTCCCATGGTGCGGAGGGTGATGCGGTCGCCCACGATGCGGAGGGCCGTGATGAGGAGGTTTCTCGTGTGGTGGATGGTGTGGGTGGTCTGGTTCCTCAGGATGATCCAGATATTCCTCCAAAGACGAGCCTTCTAACCAAGACTCAACGTCGCATCCAGTCTCGTGGACTTTCTGGTAGGTTCTGCCGCCTATGTCCTTGACGCTATCGATTGCTTTGGCAAAAGCATCGTCAATAACATGCTGGGTCTTTTCGAAGACGCCTTGGGTTTTGTCGATGACCTGTCTTCCGGTCTTCTCGATATTCTCAAAGACGTCGGCTTCGGTGATCACGAAAGCGGACACGAGGGGAAGCAATGGCAGCACCTGGCTGAACTTCATCTCTGCTTCAAATCAAACGCGACGGTTTGCAAGATGAACCACGATTGTGGGATGTGAGGACTCAAGTAGTGACCAGTCGATGACACCACCACTGTGTGGCAATGCGTGCTTAGAGCGGATCGCCCGGCTAGGGTCTGGGGTATGAAACAAACGATATGCAGGTGTGTATATTCGAGGAACGGACACGAATATATGAACGATCACAATGAGCAAGCCTTTGTCTCAACAAAGATGCTGATTATTTTACTGCCGTACACAACGAACAGTCGGACTGTAGCAGTTCATCTACGAATCTCGAGGCCGCGTAACCTCTCCAGGCTCCAGGGCGTCGTCATCCTTCCTCCTCGGCGGTGGCGCTCGATCATGATCCGCGTATGACGAAAGAGGGGTAAGCGTATGTGGCCATTCATGTCACGACAATACTCTAGAATAAACGTAGTTCATCCTACGTAAAGGATCGTGAATTTTTGCAAGTCTCCTTTCTTTTAGCTTGGTAGCGTTCCGGTTCCGAATAGAGTCTAGGAACAGTAGGAGCTACATGGTCACGTGGCAATGGTTGGACCTCGGACCTGGAGCCCTCGAGAGGCGGATCAAACGGGAGCTTACGGCTAGCGCAACCTGCGTCATGGCCCCGTCTCATCGCACTTCCATTATCAACTCTCCTCAAGCCAGTGGTCACTGTCATACTTGCTATTATCTATAGTTCTGCTCACTGTTCACTTCGTTTGGTTGAAGCATGTCTCTGTAACCTGTTTGTAGCCAGCCAAACCCTGCTAAGCTATCCATCACGTAACTGCGTGATAAATCTACAGCGCTGGCCGAGCTCGGTCAGCATGCAATTGGCTCTTCATGTGTGTCTAGGCCCACAATGGCCATCATTGTCGCCAAATACAAGCTTCCACAAGCCTTGTCAAGCTTTGAACCCCAGTAATGTTCCGCAAAAACGTATCGAGGTGCGTGCCATGCAGCTACTGGTACTCCCGATACCGTTCGTGACCATGTATTACATCATTGGTGTTTCTTTATTACCACTTGCTTGCCCCGGAAGTTCCGGTCGACACTCTGAACGCATACAAACAAAAACCTTCTGCAACCTCCACCCTGAAAGCACCGCAGTGAACAATGGCAGGCCTCGCTCGACACGTCGATCCGGACGAATTGATCAAGACGCTTCACGATCATCCTATACACAAAGCTAGTCGCCAGCACAACCGTCTTGTCTCTCACACTACACCGTACTCTAGTCGATATGCGAGTTCGACAGAGCTATCCAAGTTTCAAATTCCACATGACGGAGCTCCAGCAGACGTCGTGCACCAGCTACTCAAGGATGAGCTCGATTTAGATGGCGTGAGAATCATATGGTTCGATAACTAGAAATATATTGACCACTTGTAGCGCCCAAGCTTGAATCTCGCATCTTTCGTCGGCACATATATGGAGAAGGAAGCTGAACAGCTTATGATCGAAAACTTGTCAAAGAACATGAGCGACGCCGATGAATATCCTGCCATGATGGACATGCACGGCCGGTGTGTTTCGATACTCGCCAAACTCTGGGGTGTACAGAAAGGGGAGAAGGCAATTGGCTCTGCAACGACCGGTTCCAGTGAGGCGATCCATCTCGGTGGATTAGCTATGAAGCGCCGCTGGCAAGAGAAGAGGACGAAAGAAGGAAAGGACACGTCGAAGCCAAATATCCTCATGGGATCGAACGCTCAGGTCGCATTGGAGAAGTTCGCGCGCTACTTTGAAGTAGAGGCTCGCATCCTTCCTGTATCGGCCGAATCAAATTATCGACTCGACCCTAATCTGGTAAAAGAGAACATCGATGAGAACACTATTGGCGTTTTTGTCATTCTTGGTTCTACGTACACTGGGCACTACGAGCCTGTAGAGGAAGTCAGTAATATTCTCGATGAGTACGAGAAGAAGACAGGCGTGGACATCCCAATCCATGTCGATGTAAGTCATGAACAGGCAGTATCACGATATCCTTTTCTGATCTATTAGGGCGCTTCTGGTGCTTTCATTGCTCCATTTACCCACGCGAAAGCCGGACAGAAATGGAACTTCGAGCTGCCCCGCGTCAAATCGATCAATACCAGCGGTCACAAGTTCGGCTTAGTCTATGCTGGTGTTGGTTGGATCATCTGGAGAGACGAAAGTTACCTGCCCAAACACCTCATTTTCGAACTGCATTACCTAGGCGGCACGGAGGAGTCGTATACTCTGAACTTCTCCCGACCTGGAGCACAGATCATTGCACAGTACTTCAATCTCATTCATTTGGGATTTACCGGGTACCGCAGCATAATGGAGAATACGCTTGCGAACGCTCGTTTGCTAAGTCGCGCGCTAGAACACACGGGCTGGTACCGTTGCGTATGTCGCTTCCTAACAATCAATATCGTGAGTGCCTATTGCTAACAGCAACCAGGTCAGCGACATTCACCGCAAGAAGGGTGACCACAAGTACGAGAAGGGCAAGGCTCAATACGACCAAGGCGAGAACAGCGCCGACTACAATGCCGGTCTTCCTGTTGTCGCCTTCACATTCACCGATGACTTCAAAAAGGATTATCCGCATCTCAAGGAAGATGCGGTAAGCAACCTCTTGAGAGCGAAGCAATATATCATCCCAAGTCAGTCCGTCCTCCCGGTAGTACGTGCTTAGCTAATGGTCCAGGCTATCCGTTGCCGCCCAATGAAGAGAAGACACAGATCCTGCGCGTCGTCGTTCGCGAGACGCTGTCGCTTGATATGATTGACCGTCTGGTCACAGACATTTGCAACGTCACAGAAAGCATGATGAAAACTGACGCCGTTGATCTTGCTGCGTGGCAACCTACTCAAAGCGCTGAGGTATGTGGTTCATTCGGCTGAAGTTTGAGGACAGTGCTGACCACCCGCTCCTTTTGCAGAAACAGCAGTCTTCGCCAGGTCTACCATCGCACGAGAAGCACAAGGCGCGCCGTCCAATGCACGAGGGTGTGCATCGAAGCGTGTGCTGATCGGGGGACTTGTGCCTAATTGCACTACACAAAAGTTCCGAGTACTACCTGCGGAATGCCTATATGTTGTGCTGGGAATATTTGTTGAACCATGAATTGGGTGCGGAAGGTTCCGCTATGATAGCAAACTGTACCAACTAGGAATACGAAGAGCAATTATGCGAAGAAATTCCATCATCAGGCAACCCTCCGCGAAGTGTGACGGACCACGGCAGGCATTTTCGCCGATCTCGATGGCACAGATCTTCAGCTTGATTCCCGTGTGTTAGCATGATTGATCGGAACCAGGCATGCGTAGTGTCGCCCACAGCGAGCCACTCGGAACGCGATTTGTCCGGCGTCCAGATCTGCGGATGGGCGATTTAGATCTTGTTAGATCTAGTGCTAACCATACATGGTAAGACGGATCTTGGCCCCTCGCGATCGTGGACAGTCGATGACAGCACCACCATCGTTCGAGACAAAAACGTTCACGTCGCCTATGTGCGCATGTCCCTTTTTGTCTTGCTATGCATTGATTTGACCAATCATGCATGCCGTCATCGCCGGCCATGCCGTTGCTGCAGGTATAGCACTTGCACGGATCTCCTCCGCAACAGGATTCGGCCGCCATTTTGTGATCGGTAGGCCCATTTGCTTGACAGATGACACACCGTGCCTTCTTCTAGCGCGCATCGATTTAATTCTCTCGGGCGATATTCCAGAACGCGATCTTGATCATGACGTCTGCAGTCCATTGTATCCTCGACCTCTTTTACTGCTTGTCGACCACCACGCAACCATTACCATGCGCCAAATATTGATGTGCACATGAAATTTCCATCCTTGATGCTTCGCCGCTGTGCAACATGGCCCCTATGTAATGATTCCTTTTGTTCTTGGTGTTGGGAGCGCGGAGTCCAAAATTCGAGCGATACATTGCCCACCATGGAGGACCCTTCGCCTCGCCTGCTCATCTACATCCTGCGTCACGATGTTCGCCTCCAGGATAACCCCATTTTCCACGCTGCATCTCTCGCTTCTATGAGGGCAGACACATACAAGAAAGGAATACCAAATTCAGATACCCACTTTCGCGATAATTCACTTGTTCCGGGGCAGGATTTCCCGTCGTTCACGCATTTCTTACCCGTCTATATATTTCCTGCGAACCAGGTTGAAGTGTCTGGATTTATTCCTGACTCGACGAGCGAGTGTCCTTATCCACCTGCACAGAGCCATGTCGCAGGCTTGTGGCGGACAGGTCCTCATCGCGCAAAATTCATGGCCGAAGGTGTTTGGGATCTAAAAGAGAGACTTGAAAATCTCAAGAATAAATCAGGTCTACAGATAAGAGTCGGGAACATCGGCGAAGTGGTCGACGACATACTTCAGTGGTATGCAGAGGAGAAAGATGCGGGTCGCAGTAAGGTGGACGTTGCGGGCATCTGGATGACCGCAGAGGAAGGTCATGAGGAAAAGAACGACGAGGCAAATGTGCGACGCGTCGCAAGCGAAAAAGGAGTCGATCTCAGAGTGTGGCACGATGAAAAGTATTATGTTGACGAGTGAGCTTTCTCCTTTTTCAGTGTCCAGTGCCTGTCTCAGCGGTACAGTAAGCTAATGCCAGGGCAGTCGGGATCTAACATTTCACAACATTGCAGATCTTCCGAACATCTACACTACGTTCCGGAAGTCGCTAGAGCCACTTCGGTCACGCCCGCGTCCTACTATACCTTCTCCAAACCAGCTTCCTCCATTACCCCATGAGACACCACCTCAAAAGGGCCCTTTCGAGATTCCAACTACCTTGGAAAGCCTTATTAAAGTTTTACTAAAGCCATTGAATGATGACCCGAAACATGGCCTGTCGTTACCACCCAAGTGGCCTACCGGAACATCCTCTGGGCATCCATTTTCTGGAGGCGAGACTGCGGCCCAAAATAGACTTGAGCATCTCATTTCGGGTGGTGCTATGAGCTCGTATAAGGCGACACGTAACGGGATGCTCGGGCTCGACTATAGCACTAAGCTTTCTGCATTCCTCGCTCAAGGTAAGTCATAAATTAAATAACTGTCAAGAGACATGCTGATCATACCCCGGTTCATCAGGCCACATCACCGCCCGCCAAATACACTGGGCAATGATGGAATTCGAAGAAGGAAAAGGGCCAGGACAGAAAATTGAAGGCTATGGTAAAGGAGAGAATGAAGGCACTGCTGCCGTCAGATTTGAACTGCTGTGGCGGGATTACATGCGCTTGTGCGCTCGGAAGTTTGGGAGACGGATGTTCGCTATAGATGGCATTCAGGACCTGTGAGTAACACCAGGATGTGACTTTGTCTGAGACATGCTGATCGTATTACTAACATCAGGCCTAAACATCATCGCAAACCAAGCAATGAGGAAGCAGCTCGACATCATGAGCAACGTCCACCCCGGAAGCGCTGGAAATATCTCGACAGAAGTGGCGACCTGGGTGATACTCCGGAACGCACCCGAGAAGTTTTCGCCAGGTTTAGATCTGGCCGCACCGGTATCGGCCTCATCGACGCTGCAAATCGCGAGCTTTTTCTCACGGGATATACCTCAAATCGGGCGCGTCAGAATGTAGCCTCTTTCCTCTCCAACTCGTCCCATCTCGGTATCGATTGGCGCGTCGGAGCCGAATGGTATGAATACCTTCTCATTGATTACGATATGCCCAGTAACTGGGGTAACTGGCAATATGTTGCCGGCGTGGGCAATGACCCGCGTCAGGGCCGCGTCTTCAATCCCGTCAAGCAAGCTCTGGATTATGATCCTCGGGGCGAATACATCAAGGCTTGGGTACCAGAGCTCCGTCAGGTCAGCTTGAACAAGGGTATCAACATGAGCAAGGAAGAGCCAGATCAGCAAAAATTAATGGGGCTGTATCAGGCGTGGAAGCTAGGTGACTGGGAAAAAGATAGTCTGGGATTGAGGGGAATAGAATGGGTAGAGTGGCCGCTGGTCAAGATACAATTTCAGGTCGGTAGGGGAAGGGGAAGGGGAGGTCATAATGGGCGAGGAAGAGGCAGAGGATGGAGAGGCCGAGGTAGGGGCCGGCAGCAGAGCAGTCAAGAGACTAGGAATGAATGAAGTCGAGGAAAAGAGCCGATCACAGGAGACACTTACAAGCAGAATGGTAAGGTGGCATCCTCTCGGCTCCGCTTTCAATCTCCTCGACAATTTATGTTGGTAACTTTAAAATGCGCAACAGATGAGTGAACTTATTCATCACATTGTGTCAGTTTTAACAACAAACTCACATTGTGTAAGACACAACACCACCCCAGCACTTTCCACAATGCACACCTAGTTTCATAAAAGCAAACTGATCCGACCATTGCCAAAGCAAACCCCATGCTATGTGCAAAATCCACATCGAACCCCTCAACCGAAACTCAAAGCAAACATACATAAACAGCCCCAGCCGACCCTATACAGAACTCCCCAAAGCTAAACAAAAAGCCAACAAGATGCCTCTCCCCAGGAGCCACTGCATATCCTCTGCCAGTACCACTCTTGTCCCCATGCCGTCCATCGCCAATTGGCCTGACCACTACGCCGCCCTAGGCCTTGACCACTGGGCGACGACCGAAGAAGTCAAGGCGCAATTCCGGGCGCTACGCTCCGAGTACTTCAACACGGACGTGACCAAGTACCGGAAGCTGCAGATGGCGTACGCGGTCCTGGTGGATTGGGAGGCTAGGCGCAAGTATGATGTCGAATACAGGCAGCGCTTGGGTTTACCGCCACCACCATCACCACCGCCGACGGAGTCGTCGACTTCCTCCCCTACAAAACCTCCCCTGAGTGATCAATCTCGAAGCCTATCTGTTTCGAGTGCGAGCAGTGTTTCTCCGTTCTCATCGGTCAAGGCAGCTGTCTCGCGCCTTGATGCGCAGACGGAGCATGGAGATAAGCGCCGCGTGCAGGTTGCTAGGTTAGAGGAGGAGCATCAACGTGAGGCGGAGGAGGAGCGTCGTCGCGAAGAAGAAGAGGAGCGTCGCCGCGAAGAAGAAGAGGAAGAAGAAGAGCGTCGTCGCAAAGGAAAAGAGGAGCGTCGACTAGCTGATCCTGACTGGGCGTTGAAACACTTCTCGCCTGTGTGCAAGCCAATGATTGGTACGGTGCCGTATCATAGTTACGTTCCTACTGCGGTGGTGTATGAGCATGGAGGCAAGAAGACTAAGGCTAGGAGGCCATCGTATATGCGTGGCATCGCGAAGAATGCACGCCCTTAAGTGTTAGTATGTCGTCGGATTAGAAGAGTATTTACCTGGGGTAGTCTTCTAGTGCATTGCTTTTTCCATGTTCGGTGTGAAGGGTCCAACCTGGTGTAACATTTTCTTCGCATAGCTTAGTCATTCTTTGTCTCGAAAATATATTGACTTCTGCTGTCTCCTAATTCTCGTGCTCCTAAGAAATCCTGTTGTAAAGCCCCTTCACGCTGGCTTTCTCTCATCCCTTTCAGCGATACAGTCGCATAATACAATCGATGTCTCGCTTAATGTCTTGTTGCATTTCTTCCATGCTTGCGATCGTGATCCTAATTGTACCAGCGCACACCTACGTTCCCAACATACTCCCTCAGCACACCCAACGACTCAAAAACGAATCCATGCCAGGCGTTGATGCGCAAGGTCTGTGTACTGGCAAAAAATTGACTCAGCCGAGGCTCGAACTCGGGACCTTCAGTGAGCACACATGAGAATGCCATGTGAGACTGACGTGATAACCAACTACACCACCGAGCCGTTTTTGTGGATTCATGAACTTTTCCAGAAATGCAGGAATTATATCCCCCCCTCATTATTTCGGCTTCGAAAAGAAAAAAAGTTCAACGAGATCTTGGAACTAGGGGTAAGCGATAGGTGTTGGACACCAAGCCTGGTGCTAATGCATCCCGATTGGTTGGTAGGGAGGGGAGCCGTTGAGAGGGGAAAAATCTGAACAGCGGGATGATGTACCCCTGCTTAACTCAGCCGAACATGCCCCCAATTCGTCCACACTAACAAATTTCTAAGGGAAAAAAAAAGCGACTTTGGAAACAAGACACGCTTGTATCTTGACTGAATGACTCAGCCGAGGTTTGAACTCGGGACCTTCAGTGCACTAATGACCTTTGAGGGGTTGTTAGACTGACGTGATAACCAACTACACCACCGAGCCTATGGAATGCGCATGAAGATGTATGATTGCGAATTTAATACGCATACTCGTGCGGTACAGGCTCGTGAAGGAAATGGTATTCTCGTA
Organism: Kalmusia sp. IMI 367209; assembly: GCA_027946365.1. Lineage (NCBI taxonomy): Eukaryota > Fungi > Ascomycota > Dothideomycetes > Pleosporales > Didymosphaeriaceae > Kalmusia > Kalmusia sp. IMI 367209. Next base: position 1,313,286 of record JAPEUQ010000005.1, on the reverse strand, counting down.
GAAAGCCACAATGTTCTTGTTGCATCAAAAACTTTGCGAGACCCACCTGCAACAACAAAATTAGACCTAGGTTAGGGACGCAAGATGCTCCGAGACCGAAAGCAAATCAGATAGTGAAAAGATCAGCATCTTCCCGACGACAGTGATATTAATGTCGTTCTACAGTGTCATGGATACGATATATTTGATATGCCCAGAGTAGGAGGGTTTGTTCAAATGTTTTCAGCTTGTTAGTCCGCCGTTGGACGGTAAGATGACAGACAACACCGCAAGATGTGTGTCAAATGTGAACAATACAATAGCTGATATGCTCATATCAATATGTTAATCTGAGAACCCAAAGGGCACACCTACCAGAGCTTATACAGAAATAAAAAAAAAGCGCCGCCTCAGAAGATTTACGCATTTCGATCCTCTGCTCCTGTCCTGAACAATCGAGGACACTCCATGGCTCCTACCTAACATAAGAAATAGAAACAGACACAAAAAAAAAGCAGAGCTCAATGTAACTCTATCATTGTTTTGAATTCAATGATAAAGTCACACTACGCTCTGAACTTTCATGACTCAGCCGAGGTTTGAACTCGGGACCTTCAGTGAGCTAACCATGTTAGACTGACGTGATAACCAACTACACCACCGAGCCGATTTGGAGGGTTGATGAAGAATTTTTGAGCCATAGCTAATACATATTGCTGCTCCAGACAACATCTGAAGAAGTTGTTTGTACAGTCTTCATGGTCTTGTCTCCTCTATGCAAGACCCACCGGCAGAAAATTTCTGTACACGGACGGGTAGACAAGCGAACCCCAACACCAGCATACTAGCAATAGGCTATGTCAATAAATGGTTAGTATTGGGAGAGTCTTGGAATATTAGTTTGTTCAGATACCACTTCAATTCGTACACTTGACGGTCCTACTCTTTCTCGTGGAATCGAAGAAGGAAAAAGGGAATGCAAATGCCATGTCTTTCTCTGGCGCTTTCAAAAATACAAATATGCCAGAGTGCCGTGTGGAAACGCCCCTCCTCGTAAACCCATATGCTGTCGACACTCAAAAAGGCCCTGTAATGATACCAGCCTGCTCCATGGTATACCATAAAACGCCGTGTTGATGCATGATAATGAAACCGCGCACAATACCCCCACTCCCACCAATCCAGCTCCAATATGTCTAGTATTACGAGCCTCCTGTTGACTCCTGAGCAACTGGTGCAGGAGGACTCCCCGCTTTGCCAAGCGACAGTTTGATCTTCTTCGTCTTCGGTGCGCCGTCGGGGTCGATCGAGTCGCCCTCGCGGTCGCGCTTGCCTTCCTTCTCAGGCCCGTCGCTTGCTCTCCGCTCCGTGCTGCTCGCCTTAAGCTTGACTTTGAGCCCGCCGCCGTCTTTGGAGAGTTTCTCTCGGTCGGCCTTCTTGACGTAAGAGCTTTTCGTTTTCTTCTTTTTCTTTTCGGGAGTGTCATTGTCGCCTTCGTCGTCTTCGTCACCGAGCTTCTTGACGGGACTGATGCCCTTAGCCCTGGCCTTAGCCACCGCTGCGTCGCCCTGCGAGCCCGGTGCTGGTGTGCCCATGCGACTGCCCAGCGGGGTATTGCTTACGCCGCTGCCGTTGCCGTTCTGCCCCGATATCTTCGCCATGGCGGCCCTCGAGCTCTGCCTTCCGCTAATACCTAGGCATTTGTCCAGATGGTGCGCGAATCGGGTTATGAGCAAGCTCCGCTTGCACTTTGGGCAAGTGTGCCACGGGATGTATGAGGCGGGTTTACCACCCGTATTCAGCTTGATCTCCCTTCCTTGACTGTCGCCACCTGCCATGTCTGTATCCTGCGATCCTGGTGTGCCCACACTCTCCTTCTCGGCGTTCTTCTGCTGTTGCTTCATTAGCTCGCGCTCCTTCTTACTCTTCGCCATGTCCGTGGGGAAGGGATTGCCGTAGACGTCGTGACCCTGGCGCTGGACCCACGGGTACAGCATGCAGTATTCTTTGGTCAGGTCGGGGTTCTGCATGCCCTTGCCCATAATGGGGTGCATCAGCCGGGGCAGCTTGCAGTGCGGGCAGATGATGTCGGGCGTCGTCTTGAGCGGGTTGCCCTTAAGAAACACGCGCCCATTCTCGTACGTGGCTGCGGGCGTCTCGGCGATGGGTAGCGAAGGCTGGCTGCTGGTCGTATTCTTCTGCGACGGAGGCTCGAGGTTCGACAGGGCGACGGACTCGGCCTGCGTTGCTGCTGACTGCATGCGCAGCGACTTCTCGGAGCGGTGGCATGACAGCGCTGTGTTGTAGATGAGGTTGTGCACGCAGTCCTCGAGGATGTCCCGTGTCTATAGTGCGCGCGTGGCTTTAGCAATGGCTTTGAGTGTCCGGGTTCGCTGTGTGCAAGCCTACCAGATCCTCCAGCAGGCCGGGCGCCAGCTTCGCCGCGACGCCCGCCCCTTCATGCCTGTCCGCCGGTCTGTCCTCAGACATGGTGCAGGACGGCGGCCTTGGTGTTGTGCGTGTGCTAGCACATGAAAGCGTTGCTGAACTGGCTGGGCCCTGAGACAGTTGGCGGATGAAAGAGGTTTAGGGGTGCGGAGTTTAGGCTTCACTCCCGCACCACGCACCCGCCGCCACCACGCGACCGGCACAACTGTTATAGGGCTGACACGCTGACCACTCACATGCACTGCCATGCCCCGTCTTTCCCTGGACTTGTAGTGAACTTAGTAATTCGTGCATTCACGATCGACCTAATCTAGAGCACATCTACACTATCTCCCAACTCGCCAACCTACCTATCGTCCGTCCTGCCTCACGTATAATGCACACACGACCCTCCTTACTAATGCTTTTCCCATCCGACGAACCATCTATGGCCTTATGTAGCGCAAGGTTGGCAATACCGGTCGGCATCCCCTCTGCCAGGTTGTAATTTCCCGTAGTAACAAACCCAATCAAGTCCTCATCATCAGGCACTACTGGATAATCCTCGTCTCCTGCTCTAGGCGGACCATTTCTAGCAGGTGGAGGCTCTAGAAGGCTGCGTGCAAGGTTCCTGCGCTCGACCTGTTCAGGCAGTGTCCCGTTTCTGGGATGCTGCACCTGCTTGGGGCCCTTTGTGCAGGTGGAAGCTGACTTGGAGTTCGGCATGAGCGACAGCCACTTGTTTCGGAGCTCTACGTTGTTGGTGGGCAGCCGGTAGACGCGAGCGCAATTCGTGGGCGTGCCACGCTGAATCATACTGATCTTGACAGTGAAGAGGTGCGGTGTAGATTGGTACTCGATTGAGACAGGACGCCCTGCCGTCAGCTCGCGAGCATCCCGTAAGGAGACTTGGCGAACCGGAGACTGCCCAAGCTTGCTTTCTGCCCCGATCATAGGTGTATGCTCTCCATGGTCAGATACGAGCCTCTCCCAGTCGCACGCCCAAGGATCGCCCACCTCTCCTTTCCTGCCATTGCCCAAATCAATTGTGGACCACTCGATGCGTTTACCTTTCGGCCGCTTGGTCCAATCGTGTTCTCGAGCCACGCGCTCTTGGAGCTCCCAACCCCATCCTGCATCGCTGCCTGGGTAATCGAATGGGAAACTTGGTACTGAGCGCTCAAAGTCCACCTGTCGCCTTTCTTTCAGCCCGCCGAACCGCGGATTTCCACCAGTTGACACTGGGTACCGCATGATGCCCCTCCATACTGGCATCACACACTTCCAAGGTAGAAGGACTGTCCATGACTTGCTCTGCTTCGAGGTGTAAACAAGCATTGGAATCTGAGGGTCCATTCTTCGTGGTTCTGGATATTCGCCCAAACTATCAACGCCTTTGCGACGGTTGATGGATTTTTGGGACGGGAGTGAGCGTGCCGCAGCAAGCCTCGAGTTGCGATCGAAGAGCACAGATGCAGTCTGTGACCCATCGACGGGCCAGTTGGCAAGCGTCTCAATGAATGCCACCTGCGACTCAGCATCTTGCGCTATCTGAGCAGTACGCGGAGGATCTCGCAGGCGCGGATCGCATATAGGGAAGGACAAGAGCGCTCCAGGTGGAAGTACCCCAGGATCTGTAACACCAGCCAGTGTGGGCCACATCGTCTGAGGAGAAGATGGATCGGAAGGTGCACTCGGATGCAAAATCGAGCAGAGGGTTTCCGCGGCCGCAGGACCCATGATTTCGATGGATCCAATCTCAAAGCGCAGGTCCTCAACCGTGACTGCAGGCTTTTGCACCTTCGCAATCCGGATGAGTTCGTTCCAAAGCTGAAGAAATGCACATGGATGGACTCGAATGAAAGCTTTCCTCTTTGCTTTGCCTTCCTCTGGCACGCACCAAATGACGGTGATGTACGCGATCCCCTTAGGATTACCGCCCTCTCGTTCGTAGATCCATCCTTCCCAAGCCCTTGTGCCATTTCTCCATCTTTTAGCTTTGCCTCGCTCCTGCCAAGGATTATCTTCTGTCTCTTGGGAGAAATGCAAGCCTTTCAGCAGTCCTGATACGCTCGCTTCTACACCCTCTAAGCTTACAGTCGAGATGTAGCTCATGTCCCAAGCCACTGCGCCTCTCAATGCAGCAGCTCGGTGAGTCAAACGGTACGCCTTTACAGCGGGTGCTAGTGGAATCGCGAACCGCCAGAGAGGCTCTTTCGGCGGCGTCATCCGCGCCCGTTTCGTATGCCATACATGTGTAGGAAGCCACGTCTTATCCTTCTGGCGTCTGCGAAAGCGTGATGGTGGCGTCTCAGGCGTAGCCAAAGCTGGTGATTTGTTTCTTGTTGTCTTCGCATTTGCAACCTCCTTCGTTGCCGCATTAGCATCCTTCTGCATTATCACGCCCTCCATAGGCTCAACCGTCACATCGCTATCTTTCTCTGCTTTCCTCCTCCTCTTCCGCTCCTCCCATCCCTTTCTACTCCTCTCGATCCCCTCTTTTCTTAACCACTTTTTTTTTTCCTTCCCCACGCCACTCCCGCTCGTACCCCTTGTTATCGGCGTATTATCCTCCTTCGCCTCCTGCCGCGCCCTCACTCTCAACCTTTTTGGCACCCTCTGCGGATTATGACTCGCTGTTCGCCGCCTCAGCTCTCTCGGCACGTCCTGGAACGCGCGACGCGACAACCCTTTCTTCGCAGCGCGCATCGCATTTTCGAGCGCCTTGATTTCATTTTGGTGTGAGTTCAGGAAGCTTTTGACGTTGATCTCGCCGTTTGGGTAGGCGGTGCTAGTCGCTGCGGTAGCGATGCGGTGTTTTTGCGGGCGTTGGGGAAACCGCGGACGTTTTGCTGCTGGGGCAGCATCTGATGTTTGTTTTCGTTTCCCGGGGCCGCTCGACATGGCGACGTGAAGTGTGCGTGGGCTTGCGGTAGCTTTGGGACTGTAGGCCAGGAGGAGTGAAGCTCTCTGAAATTTTGGGAACCTGGCGTGTCTGGGAAGCTTTCCCCGCACGCGTGGGGCTTAGCGCGGATCGCGTATTCACATGCGCATGTTACTCATCGTGGATGCATGTATGTCAAGCTGGATGTTTTCGTGCAGACAAGGATCTCAATTGTCATATCTGCACCAGCTGTCGTGCTTCTGAGAGCTGTAATGAACTAGGGGACCCTCTCATACACCTCAACAATTCATACCATTTCAAAGCATCCTACAATGAATGACTGGCTCACCTCTCTACAGCCTTACAGGATATTTCTTCCGCACAATCCCACCCCACTTCATGAAAGCAAACGGCACAGGCGTCACCAACAACGTCACGAACCCTAACAACGAATTTCCCCACCCCAGCCCCAACTTCTGATACGCAATGGGCCCCACAAGCGGCAATACGGCCCCAAAAACGCACCTCATACACACCATGGCTGCCACCGCTGAAGCCGCCTAAGGATTTGGTCGCAATGTCAGTTTGAGTGAGCAGCGAGAGTACAGGACCGAACGTACCGTCTCTAGAAAAGCATCAACCATGTACGTCTGACACGGCACGTAGACACCAAGGAGCCCGAACCCGTACGGTATGAATGACAGGCAGGGCACGATCCAATGTACGGAGGCCCGGGCGGTCCAGGCATAGATGAAGAGGGCTATAGGCATGAAGGGCGCGTAGTAGATGGTTGTTGCAAGGCGCATCTCGGCTGAGTCGACTGTCAGCTTATAAGTCTTGCGGAGGGGACCGGGGACTTACGCTCGAAGATGCCACCATTTTTGGAGCGCAGGCGCATGACGGTGCGGTCGTTGAACTTTACGACCGGGCCTAGGGCCATCTGCGGTTTCTATTAGGAGTGTTGGTGTAGGGGAAGAGGTGCAAGACTCACGAACATTCCTACGCCTACTATATGAAATTGTTAGTCGAGACGGGAGTTGGTGGTGAGTTGTTTACTTACACCCTAAATATGCTAGTCCTGTATACTGGGTTTCGAAATGATACGTGTTTTGGAAGACATCCGGTATCGTAGTAATCAGCAAATCTTCACTGTCAGCCGCCTCCTAGCCATTTCCATCAAGCACTTACATAATGTCCCATACACAATGCTAATGTAGAGCGAAATCAGAAATGCAATAGGCGACCGAGAAAGAAACTACACGTCATCAGCCAATACTCCAATTCGCACTTCGGAAATTGCACAACTATACCTTAACCGGCCTCACAATACTCCGAGCGAGGACCTGTCTAGGCGGTAACCGCATTTCCAAATGCGAATGTAGATCCTCCCTTCCAAGCTCTTTTTTCAGCCTCCGCGTTTTCCTTTCTAGGATGGTGGGATGATTCGACTCCTTCATGAAGAAAAACATGACAACATTCAAGGGGCCACTGCCCATGATGAGAACCCAATACGCCCACCTCCAGCCCAGATACTGCGAGATGAAGCCACCTGCAATAGGACCGACTACACCGTTGTCAGCGACATCGAAGGGTAGCGCAAGGGCAAAGGATGGAAATACTTATCGGTGCCAAACTCGGCGTCCCCACCACAATCGCACTCACTGCCGCCCTCTCGTGCACCCGGAACGCATCGCCAATAATCGCACTCACAATCGTCATGCACGCGCTGCCCCCAATCCCCGCAAGCAACCGCATGATAATCAGCGCCCCCATGTTCGGCGCGAAACTGCACCCCAGAATGAAGACATTGAAGAACGCGCTCGACGCGTTGATCACAATCGTTCGCCCATACATTTCCGATAGCGGCGCGAGGAATAGCGGACCGACGGCGTACCCTAGAATGAAGATGGAGATCATCAGCGTGCCCACGGTTTTCGACTCAACGCCGTAGTCGGCGAGGGTCTGCGACGTGCCCGGAGCGCAGAGCGAAGACGCCATGGGCGAGAAAGTACAAATAGTAACCATGAGGATCATGAGCGTCCACTTCTTCGCCAAGGGCCAGTTCCTAGACAAGCTGTCAGTCATGCTGAGGTCGTTGCGTTTAAACGGTGGATGGGGGCGCGGCGCACTGAGGGTTCTCCGGATCGTCAGCGCTGTCCCATCCCACAAGCCCGTTGTCAAGATCCATCAACACAAGTGCGCGGTCGCCGCTTGGTTGCGCAGTGGAGCCATCCTTTTCTCGTGGTGGAACGGTGTCTGCATCGGTGAGCTGCGCGCCTACAACGGCCTCCTCCATGACTTCTGGTAAGCTCTTTTCGGAATTGCATTGTAGAGTTGACTTTGGATCCATCATACTCCTTGCTACCCGTGTATCCAACCTATTCTACGATTAAAATGTAGAAACAAGTGTCGACGGTCTATATGAGTGCACAAATGGGGGAGAAAAGCATTCGGAAATAGTCCCTCGGAAGGAATATCCCCAATAGCGGGGTTTATCGGGGCCAAAAATAATCGTCCTGCCTTTCTCAGTCGACTGGAAATGCATTCTGCGAGAGACAATATCAGACTGTCGTGCTATAGGCTGATTAGCTTACGACGTTGCGTCGGAAAACGACCCCCGTACCCTACGCGGACACTAATGCACCTGTCCCAGCCACTGTAGATCCCAGCATTAGTTTGTGATAGCCGTTATTCCCAAACGCGCTCTCTGGTTGGACAATAGTCTCATGCGCAACGATAAAAATTCCGGAAATGACCAATCTTTTCGAAACAGACGTTGTCATCATTAGTACTCATACATCATAAAAGGTGCCTCGAGGATCCGCCAGCGTACCAAAGATCAGTGCTACCCCAAGAGACATTACCTACAACGCCAAAACCTGCCCAATGCTAGCCCATACTCTCCCATACCGCAGCGCCTTGTCCTCCAAAGCTCGAACTCGCTTTGCTCGTACATAACTTTAATCACTCCTCAACATACTCTCCACTAAGTCCCCCAACGGCCCCCAAAAGTCTTTGCTTCCGCTCGCCAACCCATGCTCATCGATGAACAGCACATAGTGCTTGAAGCTCGTGTTCAAGTGCGGTTCAAGGCCCAACTCAATGATGACGGGGTAATGGTGGCAGTAGATGTGTGCGTAGACGCGATACAGGCGCTTGAACATATTGCGGATGAGGGCGGCGAATGTTTTGGGAAACGGTACGCCGATGCGTGATGGGAACATTTGCTCGTTATCAACGTTCGATTGGACCCAGGCCATGAGGTGTTCGATATATTCTGGTGCTGACATCTTTGTTGGTTTCTTGAAATTCTCGTTATCTTGCCAGAGGTACTCGAATCTGATATAATTAGTAACTTATGCGTAATCTACGATTCCCAATGCGTACTCGTCTGTCGCCTTCATTTCGGGACAGCTCTGCGGCGAGCAAAATTCGGTGATGGAACCATAGAGAAGATTGATCTGGTTGTAGAAATCGACCACTGTCATCTGTTAGAATACGCTTCTGCTTCCGAAACACCATGCGTACCGTTGACGGCAAGCCATTCATCCTTATCCTCGCCCTCTGGCAGCTTCACCGCCTTCCTCAAGCTTCCACTGCCCAGCGTTGCCTCAGCATACTGCTTGAGTTGCCAACTGCTTGTGCCTCTGCTCGACTTCTGCGGTTTAAACGGTGCTCGTTGTGTGCGCGGGTTACTAAACAAAGAAGACAGTAAGCTTGTGCCCCTAGAGAATCCGCTGGGTTGTGCGGTGAGTGCCCTCGATTCAGGGCTTGACACGGTGCCGCTACCGCTGCATCCTTCATACCCTCGACTAGAGCCGCTATGATCATTCCTAGACATATTGAGACGGGCGGGTAAGCCTATGCCGCCGGGAACAAGCTTGTAAGAGTAGTTGGGAAAACCTTGAATCAAGCTCTGTTCCCCGTACTGCACTGGCAGGCATGCCTGGGGCACTGAAGATGCAACACTAGGTAACAACGGCGAGGAAGCATCTGATACATTGTCCTGTACCGGTGATGTAGAAGATATTCCTGCCTGTTGCGTCCTCAATGCCTCCCCAATGCGCTGCAGCGGGCTTTTGTATGCTGTTTGAGGCCTCGACGGGGCAAGTAAAGTAAGAGCTTCGGACCCGCCGTCGTTTGTCTCGCTCCAGTCTTCTCTGACGTTTCCTCTCTCCACCTGATTAAGCATGTCCATCCCAAGATTCATGCAGCTCTGGCTCTGGACGAAGGTGAAGACGGGCTGCAGCGGTTTCGGTTTCGCTGGAAACGGAGGGTACAAGTGGGCGGCATGGGGAGCGGGTGGAACGAACATTGTGGTTATAAATCCTGACATCCTCCACGGCAGCAATGTCTCACTTTTATGAGTCGTGTTGCGCGCTGGCTGGATCGCATTCCGGTGGTTAGCAGGGTGATTTGAAACGGCAAGGAATGCACCCACCTTCGATCCCGATTGCGATTAGATCAAGAGGCTGAGTGAAAATGAACGACTGAAAGATGAAGCGAAGGAGGAAAATCAAGTCCTGGCAACGTGCGAGCGGTCGACGTTGGCGTTAGTTGGTCGTCTTGTTTGGCTGCCCCGCGATAAACAATCGACGCCATAGTATGACTAAGCCGCCAGCCACTACGAGCTACCACTGTAGGATACCATGTATAAGTGCAGAAAATACACTGTTTGTTCAGCTTTCATTCAGGCAAGCACTTTGTATGACGATATTGACACTAGTGATAAAAGATACTCGAGGAACATTACGAGTATCAAACGTGCTATTAAGAATAGTAGCGGCCAAACAGTCTAGGTATCTAGGTCATCCACGCAGCCAGGAACTTCGCCAGTGAATCTAGTGTATGTATCAAACTTTTGGGCGCCCATTTGTCATTCAAAGTCCATTACCGTGTTTCTCCTGGGCAACATGTATATGGCTTATAGCCATCCGCCAAACTACTGCGAAAAGTAACTGTCACCGCCATTGCGATGACCATTCGTTCTCTTGTCGTAAGTGCCGTCTAGCGTGGCCTCAAACTCGCCGCCGTCAAGCTCATTCGAATCTCCGCTCTTGATCCGGGACAGCTGGTCGCTGACATAGTTCGCAACATGCTCGTCCATCTCTTGCTTCTGTCTGAGGGCATCTGCATTAAGGTACCCGACAGAGTTGGTGCGGTTGAGCGAGGCCTTTTCAGGCTCCTCTTCCCCATTCGTGGACGTCTCCCAATCACTACGGAAGCCGATACTACGGCTAGTAGATGATCGGCGTAGGTGATGGGGCTTCTTCGGCTTGCCTTGGGTATTCCAGATGTCGTCAAAGTAATGGGCAGCTGCAGCTGTAGGGGTTCGCGGCGTCTGTGGAAGACGGCATGTCATGCTAGAAAGGTCAGTGAGACTCATCATTGTCCAGAAATATCAACTCACCCAGTGTCGTGAATCATCTTTGCAATCAAGCCCGTCCAACCACATTGATGAGTTGCACCAAGACCGCGGCCTGTATCACCATCGAAAAACTCGTGGAACCACAAGTAGTCTTTCCAGTTCGGGTCGAAATCCAGCATCTCATTACCGTCATTGATGGCTCTCCTGCCGTCATCATTACGGGCAAAAAGGTGCTGAAGGCGATGCTGCAGTTCCTCGGCAACATGACCCAGGTGCATGTAATCACCAGATCCTGTGGGGCATTCGACCTTGAAATTGTTGCCGTAGTACAAGTAGAACCTTTGACAAGACTCGATGAGGAGCAAATTGACTGCCATCCAGATCGGTCCGCGCCAATTGCTGTTGCCGCCGAAAAGCCCGCTGTCTGAGTCGCCAGGGAGGTAGCTGACTTGGTAACGTTGACCGTTCACATCCATAGAGTAAGGATGGTCTTTGTGATACTTCGATAAGGAACGAATGCCGTGATCTGCGAGGAACTCACTTTCGTCCAGCATCCTCTTCAAGATCTTCTGCAGACGATCTTCGCTCACAAGAGATAGAAGGAGACGGTCGCCCTCGCCGCGCTTCTTCATGGAGGCAATGTTGCGTTCTGCGGTCTCTTTTCGATTGTTGATGAACCAGTTGAGTCTTCTCTTGAAGCTAGGAAACTGGTTGATGACCTCAGGCTCGAGGGTGCAGGTAGCGTATAGAGGGATAAGCCCGACCAGGGACCGCACCGGCATTTGATGGCTCCACGGACCACCCCACGAGATCGCATCGTAGTAGAAACCATCTTCTTCGTTCCAAAGTGGCTTCGCTTCGCCGCCAGAGCGGTATTGCATAGCGTCGCTAATCATGATGAAGTGTTCGAAAAACTTGGAGGCCATGTCTTCGTAGATACGGCGACGCTTAGCAAGCTCAAGACAGATGTTGAGCATATTCAAGCAATAGAATCCCATCCATCCTGTGCTGTCTGCTTGCTCGAGCACACCGCCAGTGGGCAGTGGATCAGAGCGGTTGAAGATACCGATATTGTCAAGGCCAAGGAACCCGCCCTCGAATATGTTCTTCCCATCAGCGTCTTTGCGGTTCACCCACCAGGTGAAATTGAGCAATAGCTTCTGGAAAACACGTTCCAGGCAGTCGAAGTCCTCACGGCCGTACATTTTGCGTTCAATCTTGAAAACCCTGAACAGGGACCACGCATGAACGGGGGGATTGACATCACCGAAGTTCCATTCATAGGCAGGCAATTGACCATTGGGATGCATGTACCATTCGCGGGTGAAGAGGTCGAGTTGTTTCTTGGCGAAATCCGGATCGACCATGGCAAGAGGGATGCAGTGGAAGGCGCTGTCCCATGCGGCAAAGAATGGGTATTCCCAAGAGTCAGGCATTGATAGAATGTCGTCCAAGTACATGTGTTTCCATTCTTTGTTACGGATCGCCTTTCGCCCTGGGGGAGGTGGTGGCATTCCTGGATCACCATTTGCCCATTGATCCCAAACGAAGTGATAGTACTGTTTGCACCAAAGCATGCCAGACAAGGCTTGGCGCTGAATGTTGCGAAGATCATCTGCCATTGGGAGGGGGCTGATTCGGTAATAGAATTCGTCCGCTTCGGCGCGACGCTGTTCCATGATGTCGTCAAAAAGCTCCTCATCGATGTAGCCATCGTACCGACGAGAGAAGCGGAAACGGACAACAGCACATTCACCCGGAGGAACACCCTCGCCTTCGTCGAAGGCGTACCATGCAGCGGCTTTGGTGCCGAAAGCTTCAGGATTTACAGCGTCTTTCTCGTCATCGACGATACGGCGATGAATGCCATCCTTTACGTAAGGCGTCCGGTTTTTCCCGCCCCATAGACCTTTGTAGTTGGTCTCGTTCTCTGTGAAAAGTAGTTCGGGCTGAACATCATCGCCGCTCGGCCCAGTGCCTGGAGAAGGGGACAGCTGGAAGTAGCGGTCACCCAGCTTCCAATGCTTCGAGTGTGCTGTAGTCTCGCCAAGTTTGCGGATAGATGGTCGCTTCTTAGGCTCCTCATGTCCCCAAGACCACGTATTACGGAACCACACATGTGGCACAATGTGCAGAGGCGCAGCCTCTGGTCCACGATTGTATGCTGTGACACGGCACAAAATTTCCTCGGGATTATCTGCCTCCTTCGCTGTCTCGATGAAGATGTCCCAATATCTATCGTCGTCGAAGATGCCGGTATCGATGAGGTTGTACTCGCGTTCCAGCCTGCTACGCTTCGCGTTCTCTTTGATGAGGTCTTCGTACGGGAATTTACGTTGGGGGTATTTGTAGAGATACTTCATATACGAATGCTGTATCTTGCGTCAGCTCTGAAAATTCACAAGGCAACGAGTTACGTACCGTCGGGGTGTTGTCCAGATGGAAGTGGCATTCCTTCAGTGATTCGCCGTGGTTGCCCTGGGGGTTGGACAAGCCAAACAAACGCTCTTTGAGAAAATCACTGCCGTGGGTCAGCAGCGGTCCGTACGAAGGACTGGTCTTGTATTACTCCTTCTCGTTCCAGAAAGCGAAACTGATGTTCTGTATACCATGCGAGTCGGATATGCCAGCAATGCCGTCCTCGCCCCAGCGGAAAGCGCGCGAGCGTGCCATGTCATGCGTAAAGTCTATGCATTTTAGCCAATGTCATGTGTCAAGCCAACGACACTTACGGCTCCATGCGTCACCGTCGGCGCTGCAGTGCTGTTAGTAAAGCTCAGTGGCAGGACTCATTGGACCTACGAGTAGTCTTCGCGAACTGCACAATGTTAGTACTGACGACGTGAATGCGCAGCAACGGGACTGACCAGTTGCCCATTGCCTCTCGGCAAGATAGCTTCCCCATTTCTTCCAGTAAGCAGTGCGTTCGCGATCCTCCTTGAGGCGCCTTTCCTCCTCACAGAGGTACTCCTGATTCTCAATGAGAACCATGGTGGCTAAATAAGTGCACGGCGAGTCTGCGTATAGACGTCAAGCGATCTATGTGGTGGTGTGGCTGCGGAGGGAATGACAATGCCTCTAGCGAAAGAAAGCGGTAAGTAGTCAGACAGAAAAGAACTGAAGGTGCAAAAGAATGATCAGACTGATCGACGCCTGCGGGATGCTAGTAGGATAGGACGCGCAGGAATTGGAGGTCGGTGGAGTGGAGAGGAGGAAGAGAGAGGGCAGCCAGGCAGCGTTGGTGTTGGTTTGACGCGGAGCGCGCCTTCACGATGCATGCGGGAAGCGGCGATGGCTTCGCGATGCCATCATTTTCGACGGCCCGTGCTGCGGGATGCTTATCGGTCGTGGCCTCGAACGGCATGGCACGGTTTGACCCACTATGCTGGCGGCACGGAGCGGTGGAGGCTCCAAACTCCACTCGAACAGATGTGCGCTGTACAGCTCGACAGCTCGACATCTATCAAGATCACACGTCTACATGGTGTCGGCGCATCCAACATGCCCCAAGGTGCCGGTTGCCGAAGAGTCTCTTCGGGAAATTTTTTTTTAGCACCCACCAAGAATTATGGCTTCCTCAACAAGGCAACTCTGGGAACGCAAGAGCAGCCGGGGCACGTGGAGAATCGGCGACTCGGGCATTGCATGGGGCCAATCAAGGCCGGTCTGTCATCTGGCCCAGGTCCAGGCCATATGTCGCGAAGCGCATATACGAGTCTCTTGCTCTTTGACCTCTTTGTTTATTTAATCTCCGGCCAGTGTTTGCAGTGCCATCTGGAGTCGCAGACGGACATGTCAACGCAGCGGGCGATGCTATGTCTCCACGGTGAACAACATGTACGCAAGTAGACAACCCAGGGTCCTTGCGGACTGCGACTGTTCTACAGATCAACTCGGCACTCTCTCATCGAGTATGGAGATGATCGCACAGCATGCTTAAACAAATCTGAGCGTGCAAACAACACCTTTGACTTTGGAACGGAATGCTATTGCTTGCTCGACGATGACGTCACGCGTATCAGGACTGGCTCAACACTTCATTCGAATGTCCAGAGAGATGGCGATAAGCAATTAGCAGCTAATAGGTATTCCACTCCAATTCTGGACGCCGAAGTGCCGAAGATTGCACACGCGATCCTCGCAACGCAGCCTATTCGCCTTTCTCGCCTTGTATGCTTTTATCGCCATCTATGTATCACGTCAGTTGGGATTCTCGCTACCCGTCAAATTCCGCTTAGACATGCCAATTAGTACCTAAGTACCCAAGTACCTCGCTTACACTCACCACTTTCTTCCAGCTATCTCGCGGTCATGGAAAGTCGCTATTCTTTCTTGTCAAATTTGGGAGAAGACTGGAAGGTCGAAGATGTATCGTAAGCTGAATTGCTCTGAAATACAGACGCGCAAGAAGGCTATCTCCACACGCTTATCTTCTGGCTATAATGGACGCAATTCTACACTCATATCTGGTGCATCTGGCTCTGACTGCGGCATGCCTTTACATTGTGGTCGGCGCCACCTATCGGCTTTGTTTCAGTCCAATTGCACGATACCCAGGGCCTAAGCTGGCGGCGCTGAGTTTTGGGTACGAGTTCTACTATGATGTTGTGTGTAAAGGAAGGTATTCATGGAAGATTCAAGAGCTACATCAACTATATGGTACGGGGTTCACAAAAGCACAGTGTGATTGAATACTGATTCGGGGTAGGACCCATAGTGAGAATAAATCCTCACGAGCTACATGTGGCGGATCCAGCTTTCTATGACTCTGTATATG
The DNA here is from genome assembly GCA_027946365.1 of Kalmusia sp. IMI 367209. Lineage (NCBI taxonomy): Eukaryota > Fungi > Ascomycota > Dothideomycetes > Pleosporales > Didymosphaeriaceae > Kalmusia > Kalmusia sp. IMI 367209. The sequence continues at coordinate 1,297,851 of JAPEUQ010000005.1, read as the reverse complement.
TCGGTCCAACGCGGCGTACCGAGAAATGGGATTATTCGGCACGCATGTTTGGGACTTCTCTTGCTGCAGTCGGGACGATTGGTCATGAACTGCATCGCGTACGGCGTTCGGCCTTGAATGGCTTCTTTTCAAAACGTTCCGTGTCCAAGCTTGAGTCTGCCATTCGGGAGGTGATTGATCATGGATGTAAATTATTAGAGTGCAGAGGCGCAGCAGGTCGTGTACTGAACCTGCGCAGCTTCTTCGCCGCCTTTTCAGCCGACGTTATCGGTCAAGTGGCTTTTGGCAGCAACTATGGCTTGCTCGATAGGACCGACTTCGAACCAGGTTGGCAGCGACTTATGATGGTGCGTTCATCATACACCCTACGGAGACCTTGCAGCTTACACCAGACAAGGACTTGAGCCGCGGAACTCACCTCATGAAGCAATTTCCCTGGGCATACCCCATCCTCAAGATAATTCCACCGGCTCTGGTCTCGCTGTTCCACCCACCTGGGGAGCGCCTGTTCAGCATCCGCAACGATATAAGGCGGAAGATCGAGCAAATGAGGACCTTAGTCGAATCAAGAAAATCCGTCGAGAGCAAGATACAAAACAACGACGCACAGCTGACAGCTTTGCAGACATTGCTCACTTCTCCAATTCCTGCTACCGAATTCCAAACGCCACGTTTAGAGGACGAGGCTTTCACACTCCTTGGAGCTGGAACAGTAACTACTGCTCATACCTTAACAACAGTTCTTTACCATGTCCTCGCTAACCCCATGACAAAGTCTTTGTTAGAAAATGAGATATCTAACCTTGTTGGCCCCACAACTCGCGGCCGTTCAAACCCGACCCTATCACAGCTAGAGCATGCACCGTACCTCTCAGCGATCATATCAGAAGGACTTCGTCTTGCCTTCGGTGTGTCGCACCGCCTTCCCCGCATATCACCCGACACAGCACTTCACTATAGAAGTTATTACAATGGATTGAACTACGACTACACTATACCACCAGGTGTGCCTGTCAGCATGACGCCTATGTTCATGCATTTGGATCCAACCGTTTTCCCTTCGCCTCATACCTTCGATCCTCAGCGATGGCTTTCATCGCCTGGCGATGAAGCTGAACAAGAAGAGCTGATGAGAAGAAAACAATACCTAGTACCCTTCAGCAAAGGCACCCGGATGTGTGCAGGCATGCATCTTGCATATGCAGAGCTATATCTGATGCTTGGAGCACTGTTTGCACCGGACGGCGTGGGGAGGAAGATGGAATTATTTGATACCGGCATCGAAGACGTGGAGTGCATGCATGATTTCTTCAATCCATCACCAAGACTAGACTCCAAGGGGATGCGGGTCGTTCTAAAGGAGCGCCTAATTCCACGACCTAGTATCATCTAGACACCCGTCACTCCACATTCTTGGCGTATCACACATGCAACGATAATAAAACCATCCCCCTTACAACTCAATCCTGTCCTTCTCTGGCGTATCCCCCTGCGCCCTCCAGCCCGCCTTCTTGAATGCTTCTAGCTCCTCTAACCTACCTATCACCGCGTTTAGCAATGGCCACTGCGTGAAATCAATTCCATAGAACCTTGCCTGTTCCACCTGCGGGATCAGACATACATCTGCCAGCGTAACTGTGTCGCCTGCAGAGTAGGTTGCGCCCTTGAAGTAGGTGTCCAGCATCTTCTCGTAGGCAGCGAATCCTCGGTTCATGATAGTGCGAACGAACGTGAGTGCGTCCTCTGGAAAAGCAATCAGCCTTCTCCTGAACATCAACCATCCAGGCAGGTGAGGAGAAATCATTCAACTTAAAGGGGTTGATATGTAAAGTTTCGTAAGGGATTTCGAAGAGGCTTGTACAGCACTGGTACATAGCTTGAACGCTGAGACTTACCTCGCTCGCCGCGGACCGCTTTCACGCTCTGCGCGATGCGCGAATTAGTCGGCGGGAAAATGTCCGACGTTAGGATATACATGAGCTCTCGGACCCTTGCTCTGGCGTTCGCATCGGAAGGTGATGGAAGGAGAGGAGTCCGCGTGGGGAAGACTTCCTCTACTACAATCACACTTGGATATTAGCTACACACTTAGTTTGGGAATACGCATTTTCTGATCGAAGATGGCGGAACCACGTACAGTACTCTAGAACAGCAACAGACTGCGCAATAGTGAACTTGGTCGGCTCCTCTCCATTCTTCCCCTCCGTCTCAATCACAAGCGTAGGGATCGAAGCACTTGGGTTCAGAGCGCGATACTTTTCAGACTCATGGTCATCGGTGCTCATATCGAGGTAATGCGGGACATAGTCGATGTTCTTGAGATTGAAGGCGATGCGGAGGCGGGCGGCGCAGCTAGAACAGTAAAAGGTGTAGAGATGGTATGTTATCTTTGGATCTGAATCAGTTGCCATGTTTGCTGTCTACAGTTGAGGATGGAACGAGGAATAAGGTGAACGTGTGTTTCTGCCTGGTACGTTATTAGGCTCACATGACATAAGCTAGCTACTATGTGCGCATTCCTAAGGAAGTTAGATGATGACTGGGGTGGGGATAAGAGTTATCCATCATTGACATGCTATTTGTAAGTGGGATGTTAGCGTGATGATTTCGGGTCCCTGATGGTATTTCTTCTGGCAGTATGGTCTTCAGATTGCGTGACACTGGCAGTCGATTATAAAGTTTAAACATAAGGTTCACATGATATTAAGTGCTGACTCGGCACTTTGCCCAGGATGTGCTTGCAAATAGAGTAATTGAGCAGCGGACTACAGCGCCAGCACATATAGATAGATATAGAAACAGGAACCCCACCCTATATCGACCACGTGCAAATGAGAGTATAACATGGAAGTGAACAGAAGGAGAGGATTGTTGAAGACTCGTTCATCAGGTGAGCCCCGCTTCCCGTGGTTCAAGGGGGGAATCGGACGACGTCACCAGCTAGCGCATAACGCTCGCTCCGTCGAGAAACAGCCACACAAGCTCACCCAAGCTCCACTTAACAAGCAACAAACACCCCGCAGTCTTACCTCGCTCCCGCCGCGCCACTCTTGTTCCTGCCTCGAAATCCGACACATTTTTTTACTCGCGCGCCGCGGCGGCATGGAGAACAATCAGTCGGCGTCGCGCGCTGCCCGCCGCTTCTTGGACGACCGAGTGCGCACCGACTGGAGCTGGCCCAACGTGCCTGCGTGCTGGTCAGCCTCAGACGAGGAGGTGCGTGGCATTTCTGAGTTCCGCGAGCGATTCTATGGCGATTCGTCCCCGAGTGCTAGCGAGGATGAGGATGTTGGCGACCCGTACAAGTTCGACTCGCCGGACAGCATCGGAGACGCCGTGGAGAGAAAGGTACAAAATCGCAAGCGCAAGAGGAGGACAGCGCTGGAGGATGAGATGAAAGACAACGAGGGTTTGCGTATATTTATCCAAAGAAGAGACGCGTGGACGGGCGTCGCCTCGGTCAAGAAATATGGCACACAGCGCCCCAAAAAGGCCGAACAACAGACGGCCGAAGCCGAACATTCTCCCTCTATGCTCGCTGAAATATCATCATCCAACGCTCCGACGCCCATGAGCGTTGATTCACAAGCCTCCGCGGCTCACGACGCCACTCCAGCTACCCAAGAACCGCTCGTGCCCGTTGCGCACCGCCTGCTCCCCGACAACGCCATCCGCAAGTCTATATCACCAAAGACATATCCGGATATTTTCAACAAAATTGTAGTTTCATCGCGGAGTCCTTCGGTGCCAATAAACCTAGCCGATATGACGAAAGCCCTGGTCGAGGGTTGGAAGGAGAACGGTGAGTGGCCTCCTAAGGCCGCGCCACTGGACCCGCTGGCAGGTAGGAAACGCGCCGCAATCGCAAGTGTAAAAGCCGAGAGCGGAGAGCCCTTCCTAGCGCACCATCCACATCTCCAGAAGGGTATGGACTCAGTCCGGAAGATATTCCACCTTAATGGGCCACCGCGAGAAGGAGGACATGGCCCAGGAAACGCAGGGTGACTGAAGAGAATGTAAAAAACTATCATGTTACCCGGCTAATCGTGTGTGGGACATAGGATCGCCCTTACTTTCCGTATCTCAAATGCCCTTCAACTGGCTGGACATACTGACTGGTGGAACGCTCGAGCCCTGACAATGAAACGGTCTATAGGGATCTCTGAAGTGTCGCAGCCGGCAGGCGCGGAGAATTAGCCTCACTTGCTATTTGCAACACGCAAATGCAAGTCTCCTTCTTCGTAGCCATTTCAGCATGGCTAGTCTTGCATTGACGTTCGTGGTCATGTTGTGAACGTCGATGTAAAGGCTGGCCTGGAAGCTCGAATAGGTCATGTGACAGCCATATAATCTTCTCTTACAACGTTCGAGGGACTACAGGCTCTCCTTCTATGGGATAGAAGTTGCTACAATGCCAACCATCGTAGTTTTAGCTCTGAGGATTATAAGCACAGAATGCATCATGGATCTGGCAACTCGCTATGTTTTGACGCGTACTAATTATTACTAAAATAACTTGAGAGGTGAAAGGAATTAGTTCATGGATCACAGCTTTACTCAGCTCAGACTTTTCATATCATATACTGGCTTTACAGATAAGAAGCAACTATAATTGCAAGCCTACACTCTAACTTGGATGATGTACAGTACAGATCAAAGATTTGGGAATTCACTGTGCACAGAGCTGCCCCGGAAGCCACAGAATAGTCTCCAAACTTTTGACTTGCCGCAGTGCGTCCACCAACTACTGCCCTGTCAGCATCTTCACTTGCTGTCTCCTAGTCCCACTTTCGATGATCATTTCCGCCGTGACAGAATACTGCAGTTCAGTCTCCCTGTTGTAGATGGCCGCCAACTGCACCGCGGTCATCAAATCGCCCCTCATATTCCACCACTCCGTGTCCTCGTCCCCGCATCCTTCAGATCCAAAGACCTCCTTCCAAGCCCGCCCAACCATCTTTTCAGCATCCGGGACGGTAACTGTAGGCGATGGCAGCATTTGCGCGAAGTATCTGTTCCTCGCTTTCTCTTCATCGTACGCAATAGGCAGCACCGCAGTGCCGTTGTCAGAAGGTAATGCCACCCTTCCATCTTGATTCGTGGAGATATCTTCGATGTTCCTACACAGCATGTCTAGCATAAGCTGCGCCATCTCGTCGTTCACCACCCCATCTGAAAACGTAAAGTCAACAGAGAACCTGTCCCCGCCCAGCGGCGCAGTCCAGATCCACACATCGGCCACATCATGCGGAGGACTATATCCGGTCATCTCCGACTGTGCCGACGTGGACAGTACCTCCCCGAAGAACTGGTTGCCAAAGTTGGTGTGTTGATGGATGGAGCTGAAGCGCGTCATGTTAGGCCAGCTCGTACACTTCTCAATGATGCGCCGCAAGCCGAGCGTCTCGTGCGGCATGCTGGCGAGATGCTGGTCCTGCACGAAGCGCACGAGGTCGGCGTTCGCCCATGTGGACTGCAGCTGGACGCGAACCGGCAGAATGTTCATGCAGGGCCCGACGATGTCTTGGATACCGGCGACGGGAGCGCTGCGCCCGGATACGACTTGGCCGAATACGACGTCTGATTGGAGGGAGAGCTGGGAGAGGACGAGCGCCCAGGCTGCTTTGACGGTGCTGGCGAATGTGACACCCTCCGCGTTCAGGGGCACGGCCGACACCGACACCGTGCGGCTTAGCATGCGGTCAACGGGGTTCTTGTATGGGAATTTTACGTGGCGGAGGACGTTTGTCATGTGCGAGCCCTTGAGCAACGCGGACCAGAAGGTCTCCGATTGCTCAGAGTCCTGGGCGCGGATGCCGTGGATCAAGGATGAGAAGGGGGTGCTGGTGGAGAGTGCAGTGCCTGCGTAGGCGGCTTTGATGTCTTGGAGTATGCTGGGCAAGCTGATACCGTCGTACTGCGCGTGTGAAATGCGGAGCACTAAACGGTGGTTGTTGTCGCTTTGTTTGACGATAAAAAATCGCATGATCCCCTCTCCTAAGTTGACTGGACGCTCCATGTCTTTCTTGATCAATACGCGAGGTATGCCCTCATTATTGCTATCTCGCTGTTCGTTTACTTGCGCATCTTGAAGATCTAAGGACACTTCGTTGTGTGGGATTGGGAAATGGCTGAATTCCGGTTCGTAGTTCTTGAGAACGACTTGCATCAAGCGCTGATCATGCATGATGAAGACAGTCCGTAGGATCGGATGGTGTGCGATCACCGACTGGCATGCGCTCTGTAGTCTTGCAACGTCTAACTCGCCCTCAAACTTGATGCCGAAATAATTCATGTAGCCGCGAGTCCGGAGGTGGCCGACCGACAATGTCCATGACTGGTAGTCGGTCGCCTCGAGTACATCTTCCATGTTGTCGATAGACTGAAATGTCTCCTTTGCGATTAACTCGAGTATATCGTCGATCCTGTCTTTCCTTAAAGCTGAAAATGGCTCGTAGGCTACCGACTCGACTATTTCCTCCCATGCAGCAACAGCGCTCATGGCTCTCAAAATGGGTTTCTGAAAAACATTTCTCACGAGGAGGGTGATGCCTTCTTGGCGCGCTGCAGCCGTCAATCGCACAGCAGTAATCGAGTCTCCGCCCATTTGTAAGAAGTTGTCGTCCATACCAATCATTTCCTCATCGATGGCCAAAACCTTGCTCCACAGTCGTCTCATTGTCGACTCCATGTTATTCGATGGCTGTGTTTTAGCCTTATCTCCCTGCGCCAATTCAACGATGCTACGGTACGTCTCTTCGTCTATCTCTTTCACCCACTCAGTCACCCTTCGTCGATCCAACTTGCCAGATGCATTCAAAGGCAGGTCTTCGAGTACGATCCAGATGGTTGGAACCATGTATTTCGGCAGTTTGCTGGCAAGTTTCTCTCGAAGCCGTGATATCTCCTCACCGACCTGAATGTTCCGTTCTCCAGTGACGACGACGAAATCGGCATCCGCATCGGTCTTCCTGATAGAATTCAGCGAGATAAGGGAAACCAAGTGCTTGTTGAATCGTCCAACGTTAGGCACAATGGCCATTGCTTTGTTGACTTCCTTATCAGAGAGGTGGTGCTCTACCTCCCCAAGCTCCATTCGTTGTCCGTTCAGTTTGACTTGCGTGCCAATACGGCCCGCGATACTCAATGTCCCGTCAAAATTGTACTTGGCCAAGTCGCCTGTCTTGTACATGCGGCGACCTGCTCCAGCCCATTTCGGATTTTCGATAAAGACGGCTGCTGTCTTTGCCGAATCATTGAGGTAGCCCCTTGCTAGACTTGGGCTTTCGACAACGAGTTCACCGACGCAGCCAGTAGGTGTCAATTTGTCGTGATTATTTGCTTCCACAACCCACAATCGTGACCCGATGCGGCGCCCAATGTTTGACGGATCGGCATTGTCCTTCAAGCCTGGCGCGCAGTTGGTCCAGATAGCGCATTCAGCGGGCCCGTAGCTGTTAATGAGGTATACCTTGTCGGCCCAAGACTTGATGTTCGCCGTTGTAGCATGTTCCCCACCAAGGACCAAGTACTGGAGCGTGGGAACTGCCGCCGGGTTCAGGAGGGATGCAACTGTTGGAGTTAAAAAGAGCCAGGTAGAATTCAAAGCATTGATTGCTCCCGCTAAGTTACTGAGTCGTTCCTCCTCGCTCGGGATGCACACACATCCTCCATGCATCAAAGTAGAGAAGATCTCGCCCATGCTTACGTCATAAGTGTACGCTGCAAATTGCAGTACCCTTGCGTTCTGGTCGATATGGAGGGCTGGTGCATGTGAGCGGGCGCCAGTCGCGAATGCACCATGCTCCATGACTATGCCCTTAGGTGTTCCAGTACTGCCAGACGTGAACACCACGAATGCTGGGTTTGACGAGGGTACAGATGGTAGAGCACTGTTGTCAAGAGCGAATTCTCCAACGGCAGCACCATCGATTCCAACCACGTGATCGACCAGAGAGGTGAACATGGATTGGTGCTGCAGTCCAGTCACGGCCACTGTTGCTGAGACATCGCGGGCTATGAAAGCTTTACGGTCTGGCGGGTGCATGGGATCAACAGCCACGTAGGCGGCTCCTGCTTTGAGCACACCTAACATGGCTACAACCGCCCATGCTGATTTGTCAAAACAAAGTAGTACGTACGTTTCGAGCCCGACTCCAAGGCACCTGAGATGATTCGCTACACGGGTTGAGAGTGTGTCGAGTTCTGCGTACGTGAAGTTATCGTCCCAGGAGCAGACAGCGGAAGCGTTTGGTGAAAGCCTTGCCTGCCAAGTAATCAGATCGTGTACGGTAGTCTGGATAGGTTCGGTTATAGCTGCAACGTCGTTCCAGCCTTGTGTTTCGTTGATGTCTATGGGGCATGTGACGTCCAAATCTGCGATTTTCCGGCTATCCGCTCTTGATAGCTGCATGATGACATGCGAGAAATGCTCAAGCATCCTATGGCCTCGTTCGGCGCTTAGAAGACGGTCATCAAGCTTGACTGTTAAGCCGAGAGTGTTGTCGCCCAGAACGACCTGGAATACCAGGGGATAGGTGAGGAACTCATCGAAAGCAAAGTCGATCGTGTCACCGGTGCGCCACAACTCTTCTGCCTCATTACTTCCCTGCTTGGGCTGAATGACGAGTAGATTCTGGAAGTTGCAGGCATCGCGCGTCTCACGGGTAAGCTGTCTAATATTTTGCAATCCAGTGTGCTCGAAAGGCATCATTTCGATCGCTTGTTGCTGCACACTATCGAGGAAGGAATGCACTGATTGATTAGGTGAGATCTGAATATGGATTGGTACAGTCGTGATGGTAGGGCCTGTCATTGTCGCAATATCTTTGATTGGCACGTTTCGCCCAGCCAACAAGGCTCCGAACAAGGCGTCGTTTGCTTCTGCATAGCGTGATAGCACCATGGCCCACGCAGCTCTAATCAAGGTTGAAGTCGTGAAGCCTGATGAGCTTGCCTGTGTGAACTCTACGTCTTTTGTAACAGTGACGTTGGCTAACGGCTGGATTGCTGAAGACTGAACGGGCGGGAAGTTTGACAAGACTTTGCCTTTGGGAAATTGTGAATGCCAATATGCCGCTTCTGCACCTTTATCGCGGGTTTCGAGATATTCAATGAAGCGTGCATACGGCGCGGTTTCTGGAAGTTCTGGGGATGGAGCGTTAGCTAAGTTACCTTAGGATGTACAGTACTGGAAGATTATTCACAAACCTTTGTTGAGCGACTGTGATTTGAGTGCATGATAGATGCGTGTCACTTCTTGGAGCACGATAGGAAGTGCCCACCCATCGTAGATACTATGGTGTGCCGACCACACGAAGTGTGCTTTTCCGTTTTCGTCGTCGACTATGGCCCAGCGTGTTAATGGCTTTCCGTAATCCATTGCATTTGCTTTGTCAGCTTTCAAGAAGTCATTCAGCGAGCCAGTAGTCGTCCACTGCGATTCGTTATCCAGAACAACCTGAAGGGAGCCTGAGAGCTCAGTGTAAATGAGCCTAGTGCGCAAGATCGTATTGCGCTTGACGCAAATCTGCCATGCTTTTTGAAATCGCTCGCGGTCTATAGTAGACGGTAGTGCCGAGACCCACTGGAAGCTGTAGGTTCCTGGCTGGCGTACGGATAACATCATCAAACCTTCCTGTAGAGAGCTGCAAGGATAGATATCCTGCACCGATTCCTTCGAGATGCCATAACTAGTCTCAAGTTTCTCCAGGATCGCTTCTAAAGGTTCGGCAGCACGAAGCAACGAGAAGGGTGCGAGTTCTTTCGTGACCTCTTCTTTCAGCGTTGTGGTTACCGATGACATTGCGCTTAGAGTTGGATTCCTGAAAATATGGTCGACCATGATCGAGATGCCAGCTTTGCGTGCAAGGACCGCCAAACGCATAGCAGCAAGTGAGTCTCCACCGAGACGGACAAAACTATCGTCCAAACCGATCGATTCAACGGGAATGCTTAATACCGTTGCCCACATGCTTTGCATGTTCTTCTCTATCGCCGTAGTAGGTGCCCTCTTCTTCACATCAGCAAGAGAGAAGTGCGTAATTTCTTCAGCGGCAAGTGAACGAGCAACGGCTTGTAGACGCCGGCGGTCTGTCTTGCCCGAACTCGATAGCGGCATGGAGTCGAGCGATATGAACATAGTTGGGATCATGTATGCAGGAAGTGTGTTGGCCATGGTACTTGTGAGCGCTGTCAACTCCGAATACAGCTCTATGGGTATGCGACGAGTTTCGGGGTCACTCTCCTTCTCTTTACCATCGCTACACAAGAACGCAGCAAGCACCTTCGCGTTATCTCGATGTGGGAGATTGACTTGATCGACGGCAACGTGTGCAAGTTGAGGAAGACTGAGCTTGAGATGATGTTCGATCTCACCTAGTTCTACGCGCTGTCCGCGAATTTTGACCTGCAGGTACGTTAGCAAAGCTGTTCTAACAACGTGAGTTCGTAATTGATTTTACCTGAGTATCCTTCCGTCCAATAATGAATAGGGTCCCATCTGGTGTCATTGTCACAAGATCGCCAGTTTTGTAAAGTCTCTCGACGGGGCGTCCGACTATAGTCTCATCGAGCCATATTGGCCTCTCAATGAACGCCCTTTCGGTTTTGACCTTGTCGTTAAGATATCCTCGAGCGACAGTTGGGCCTTCCACAAGTAGCTCGCCAACGGCCCCGATAGGAACAAGCACATTGTGATCGTCTGCATCTGTGACCCAGCACGCGCCACCAACAGCTCGCCCGATGTTGTCAGGTCTATCTGACTCAGTGATATGGTCGAGAATAGACGAGAACACACAAGTCTCTGTAGGTCCGTAGCCATTGACCAGTCGCGTCTTCTTGGCCCACACCTCAATGTTGTCGGCACCGAGAGCCTCGCCACCAAGCACAACAGTCTTCAAGCATGGCACTTGCTCTGGTTGGAATGTGCGAACCAAAGACGGCGTGAAGAATGCCCAATTTGCATTAAGTTGGTTGATCGCCCCGACGATATCGTTCATACGCTGATCTTGGGATAGCGGACAAATGCACCCGCCGTGGAACAAAGTGTGGAAGGTTTCCAGAATCGTGACTTCAAAGGCATAAGAAGCGTATTGCAGAACGCGCGAATTGGAGTCTAGATTGATACGTTTTCCTTGCTCCATAGCTGCGGTGCAAATGCCACGGTGTTCCGTCACCACACCCTTTGGCTTACCCGTACTGCCTGAGGTAAACAAGACATAAGCGGTGCTCCTTGATGTGGCCTTGTTGACCGGTGGTGAGTTTTTTTTGGGCAAAGCTGCAATCGATTCGGGCGAGATCACGACCACCTGAGGCGCGATCGTGCGACAAAGATCTTCGCGAGATTGAGACGTGAGGACCAAGGGCGCATTTGTGTCTTTAATAATTTGTTCTAGGCGTTGAACAGGGTGAGTTGCATCCATCGGTACAAATCCACCTCCGGCATACAGAACACCGAGCATGGCGACGATCGTCCAAGCAGACTTGTCAAAACAAAGTGGTACAAGGACTTCGGGACCAACTCCCAGTCCTTGGAGGTGATGTCCGAGGCGAATCGCATGGTCATAGAGTTGTTGATAGGTGAAACGAGCGTCCCAGGAGTGTACTGCTTCCGCGTCTGGTCGCTTCACTCGCTGGATATCGAAAAGCTCGTCAATACGCTTCTCAATGCCGTCCGGTATCACGCGATTCAGCTCCATGATGGCTTGTTGATCTTGTTGGCCAAGCAAGTTGAGGGATACAAGTGGACGGTCGTTGTAAGTTTCTCCGAGTTGACCCAAGATCTGTTCGAAATTCGCGAGAATGAACCGCAACTGCCGAGCATCGAGTACCGCCTCGTCGTAATGCGCAACCAACTCCAAGCCCGAGTCACTTAAGTAACACTCAAGCGTAAGGGGGTATGGTGCTGATTCGATTGCCGCGCCGGTACAATGTTCCTCCTCCCAGAACGCCTTGGATGCGGTCATTGGTTGTCGATCATGGATAACAAACAAATGTTGAAAGTTGCACGCGGTATCTGCTTCTGGAGCGCTCTGAGCTATGCGCTGTAAGCCAAGTTGCTCAAAAGCTTTCATGTCCTCGGATTGACTTCGAACACTGTTGATGAATTGCGTGATCGGTGTGCTCCAGTCTATGTGTGTACGGAGAGGCACGGTAGCCAGTGTCGGGCCAACAATCGCATCAATATCCTTGAGTGGCACGTCTCGACCCAGCACAGTGAGACCGAATGTTATATCATCTGAACCTGAGTATGTAGCCACAAGAATGGCCCAAGCGGCTTTGAGTTGAATCGACAGATCAGTCGAAGAAACTTCCCTTGTGGGGAGATGGACGTAGTGGCGTATTATTTCGCTCTTCCCCGGCTGGTACGCAGCTCTCGGCAGCCTGGGGAAGTCAACCGGCAGTGCACCGGATAGTTGAACCTGCCAGAACTCCTGAGCCTTTTCGCCGTCGGTTTGCGTAATGAAATCAACAAAATCAGCCAAGCTAGACGACGTTTTCGAAGGTATAGTCTCGTTCTGCTGTAGAGCGTTGTATACGTTCTCAATATCGTTCAGAAGCAGGTTGATAGACCACTCATCATATAGTACGTGATGCATGGCCAAGAGTAGCTTGGGTGCTTCTCCTCTACGGTGAAGAATAGAGCATTTAAGTAACGGTTGTCCGTATGTCATCGACATACTTTGCTCGGCTTGCCAGAACTCCACTTCAGATGCCACCTCTGTGATCTCTATATCTTCCTTGATCACGACTTGTAAGGAGCCGGCGGATTCGAGACTCACAATCCTGGTACGCAAGATTGGCTCCCTCTGAGCAACCGTCTGGAAAGCGGTCTTGAGGAGGTTGGTGTCGATCGACGCCGGCAGAGTCCATGCATGTCGCTGACGGTACGCACCAGGCTGCTTCATAGAGAGGATCATGAGCGATTCCTGCAGAGGCGTGCAAGGATAGAAATCCTGAATTAAGTTCTTTACTATCCCGAACTGAGCTCGAAGTTGGTCATATATGAACTTCGAGGAGACGTCGTCTGCCGCAGCTGCCATCTCACTGAGCTTAGGGTTTTGGAAGATAAGGGCAATCGTGAGATGAATATCTTCCTGGCTAGCTCGTGATGCAAGACGAATAGCGCTGAGTGAATCCCCTCCTAGCCGGAAGAAGCCATCGTCTTGGCCGATATGCCCGGGTGCTACGCCCAGGATTTCTGACCAGACTTTCTGAAGCTTTTTCTCCATGCGTGTCGAAGGTTGTCGTTTAGGCCCACCTGAAAGTGAAAAGTGAGCTAGGTCCTCTTCACTCATCTTAGCGACCGAAGCTTGAAGGCGCGACATATCAGTCTTGCCAGACACGGTGAGCGGCATGTAACGAAGAGGAATGTACATAGTGGGTATCATGTACGATGGTAGAACATCGGCGAGCTTAAGATCAAGCTCCATCAACTCACGTGTCAAGGACTCTGTGGGGTATGCTAGGAGGCTGTCGTTGTGTGGTTCATACTCTACATCCCAGCTGAGGAAAGCGGTCAAGATGGGATCCATTGACCGATTTCTTGGAGTAGTCAATGCAACGGCAAGATCCTTTAGGTCAGGAAGATTGGACTTCATAGCGTGTTCAATCTCGCCTGCCTCCACACGCTGACCTCTGATTTTGAGTTGTTGATCTTTGCGGCCGACAAAATGTATTGTCCCATCGAACGCCCATCTGACCAGGTCTCCCGTGCAATAAACCTTTGACTCTTGTGCCCGCGCATCAAGTTGTGTCCATTTCGGCGCATCAACAAATGCCCGACGGGTCTTCTCTTCATCATTCAGATATCCATTTGCCAGGGTCGGGCCGCCAATTAGAAGCTCACCGACCGCTCCGATTGGCACCGGATATTCAATATTGTCAGGATCAGCCACCCACAATGAACTGAGAAATGGTCTCCCAATGTTGCGAGGGTCAACTTGCTTACGTTCACGGTAGTGGAGACTTGTGACCGCGATGGTGGCTTCCGTTGGCCCATAGGCATTAATGAGCTCTGCACGGCCCTTCCACATTTCGATATCGCGCTCGGTGATCGCCTCACCACCACAGACCAGGGATTTCAAGCCGCTCAACTTGTCTGGTTGCAGTGTTCTGGCGAGAGAAGGGGTCAAGACGATGTGGCTGATGTTCATGTTATTGATGACGGGTGTGATATCCTTCATGCGATCTTCGTCTGAGACGATGCAGAGGCAAGCACCGACAAACAGTGCGCCGAAGATATCTCCAAGCGAAGGATCGAACGTATAGGCAACAAATTGAAGGATGCGAGAACTGCTGTTCCATCCCCACGTCTCTGCGATCTCAGGTACATTGGTGCTAATAGCGCGATGCGGCATCATGACACCCTTTGGTACACCCGTACTACCCGAGGTGTATAGGAGGAACGCGTTGCTCTCTGGGTCGACTCTGATAATATTTCTAGGCTCTGGAAGATCAAGAGTAGCGGACGCGGACAGAGGGATGAGCTTGAGACGGAGTGGCGTGAGCCTTTCTGCTTGATCCGGCGCGCACACGATAATAACCGATTTCGAGTCCTCTATTATGGCTCGTACACGGTCTAGTGGATGATCAGGAGAGAGCGGCAAACAAGTCGCGCCAGCTTTCAAGATCGCTAGCATAGTGACGATAGCCCACGCCGACTTATGGAAACAGAAGGGAACAACAGTCTCAGGTCGCACACCAGAATTGATCAAGTACTGGCTGAAACAAGTGGAGATATCGTCGAGCTGGCTATAGGTGAACTTTCCATCAAATCCTTCGACTGCTAATGCGTGAGGAGATCGTGCGACTTGCTCGGCGAAGAGATCATGCACGAGTGCACTCGAACCCGCTCGGCTTTGAGGCGTCCATTGTCTCATTTGATTGACGTCGCAATCACTTAACTGGCGTAAAGAATGAACACTGCTATCGGGATTTGAAAGTAGCTCCTCCAGAACTTTCTCAAAAGTCTTCGTAACATTTTCGGCATGCCAAGTAGACATTCTATCAGACCAATATCCAAAATGTGCTTCGGCATTCGTGTCGTCCGTGTAGATACCAAGTGAGATATCGTATTCGGTAGGGTCATGCGAGTCAATGCTTTCAAATCCGAGGGCGAGCGACTCCGAGGTCTTCTTGTTCGCGAGATTTTGGATCGATATCATCGTGTTGAAGAGCGGCTGATCAGACAGACCTAGAGCATGCTGTACTTGAGCTAGAGAGCAGGCCTGGTGCTCAATACCAGCAGCATACTCAGACTGTTTCTTCTGCGCCAGCTCGCTTATTGTGGACTCTGAGGACAGGCGCGTCCGGGAAACCATCATGTTGATGAACGGACCAATGCTTTCTTGAATATCCTTGACAGGGACGTCTCGCCCAGACACTAGGTAGCCGTACGTCACATCTTCTGCGCCCGTATACAATCGTAGGGTTGCGCTCCATGCTAGATGGAACACCGTCGGCATTGTCACAGCGCAAGTCGTGCAAAACTTGCGCATTAGACTGGACATATTGCCTAGAGAGAGCTTGATACTACGTAGCTGCGGGGTCGCCGTAGGATCGACTTCATCGTTGAGCATTGGAAGATAGCATGGAACAACGGACTGCAGGTAATTCTTCCAGTACGCAATCGACCCATCCATAGACTTTGAGTTGAGGTACTTAATGTAGTCGCTATAAAGCGGCCCATGATTGAGCGTTTGTCCTGCCTCGTAGGCTTGCGATATATCTCGCAGCAATACAGATACTGATGCGGCATCCAAAAGAGCGTGGCTGGCGTCGAGCTTGAGATAAACCTTACCCGACTTAGACGGGCACACTATAAGGCGATGTGGTGGAGCGACATTGTTAAATTCCAAGGGAGGGTAATTTGCCAGTTGATTGAGAGCATCGCTATCAGTGTCGCTATCCAGAAGTAAAGAATTGGCTTTACTCTTCGCTAGAACAAGTTGATAGAACACGCCATTGTTCAGTATACGCTCTGTGAAGACCGTGCGCAGCATGGAATGCGAGTCCACAACACTCTGCCAGGCTTCCAGCAGCCTCTGGCCGTTGAGGGGGTTTGACCGGTTAGGGGTGACTAGAAACGTGAAAGAGGTCTTGTAAGTATCTGAGTTGCGGGTTTGTGAAAGAATCAAACCATTCTGCATCGGCGCAAGAGGATAAATATCTTCTATGTCATCCAAGCTGCTGAGACCCAGCTGTGGGAGGTGCTGATCTCGGATACCGTGGAGCGCCTCATAGCTAAGCGGAATGAGTGGGAAATCGATCAGTGTCTTCTCGGTCTCCATCGTAGGTAACATATCAGTGATCTCATTCAGCGACTGCGCACAAGTATCAATCCATCGAAGGACATCAACTTTGCGAGCCATGTGCTTGTTGTACAAAAACTGCACCGACATGACACCGCGTGAAACAGTAGCACTAATCTCGAATAGAGCAAAACGGGTCAGTTTCTCGTCAAAATCGGACTGTGTAGCTCCTTCAGGAAGGGCTTGCTGGTGCAGCAGACTGTCGCTACGCTCAAGTTGCTGATACTGGCCAAGGTAATTGAATAACACCTCTGTAGAACCTGAATCTCCAAATTTCTCTCGGCCTTGAGCCGTCAGGTACCGCAAAGTAAAGTAGTCAAAACCGTTGCGAGGTACACTGCGGCGTACGTCTTTCGTTCGACGTATGACATCGACTACACTATCCCCAGAGACTGGAACATGTATGGGTGTCATTGTCGTGAACCAGCCAACGGTGTTGGATACATCGACAGACGAATCCCACGATTCCCTTCCGTGCCCTTCGCTGAATATCGTAGGTGTTGCTCGATCTGGGAATACAATAGCAAAGGAATGGAACAGAGCAGCGATGAGCAGTTCAACTGGTTCCGTTCCAAGAGCAATGTGGCATTGTTCCAGCAACTTTGTGCTCACATCTTTGTCGAGCGAGAACTCGTGTCGTTCAACATCAGCGTAGATGTTGGATTTGCCTTGCATATTCCAGTATGCGACATCTGAGCGTGGCACCTGGAACGGAAGCACCGTCTCTACATTCAGGGAAGTACCATATTCGGATTGCAGCGCTACCCAAGACTGGAAGGGCAAAGAATCGCAGTCATCAAGCTTGCCAGATTGCAGCAGCTGTTCAAGATCTTGGAGAATGATTCGCCAGGAAACAAGATCTATTACCAAATGATGGGCGACTAGGTAAAGGAACTGGCCCTCTCCAGTGATGTTGAATAGATCGACAGAGAACAGCGGTCCGGTCGCGGGATTGAGACGACGTTGCGAAGATTCCATAATAGGAACTGAGAGGCTCTGGTTTTGCAGGTCGTGGGACTGAATGTGGTAATTTCTTCGAGAATTCTTCTTCACGGTCTGCCGCCATGTGTCGCTCTCATCACAAGTGTATTGTGCACGAAGCATCGAATGGCGTGCTGCAATAGTATCAATCGCTTTGGATAGGCTCTGAATCCCGATGTCCCGGCTGAGGCGTAAATAGAAGCTCTGGTTAAACCGTAGATCTGGTATGCCGCCCATCTCCGCAAACATTTGCTGGATTGGCGAAAGGCCAAAGGCTATTTCAGAAACCTCCAGGTGTTTCTTTTGAGTAGTTCCAATGGATTTTGCCGCTTGAGCCATCTTCGAAATGGATTTACTGCGTAGAATATCGGCCATTTTGAGCGCGATGCCTTGGGCACGACAGCGACTGACCATCTGCATCGCTGTGATCGAATCACCGCCAAGACCGATAAACGACTGTTTCAATGATACTTGCTTGCTAGGAATGTTGAGCACGGCGCTCACGATATTCCGGACTTGAGATTCCAGATCAGTAGTAGGCTGTTGGCCAGCGTCGCTCGTTAGATTTTCGTCAGCAGCAATGCGGTGGTAGAAGTCAGAACCCAAACGTTCGACCCACTTGACAACTCGAGTTCGATCGAGTTTTCCTGAGGTGTTTATCGGCATAGCTTCCACTACAATCCATAATGCTGGGACCATGTATGAGGGCAACGTCTGGCCAAGTAGGTCGGTAAGCTCTCGCACATGACTAGCCTGGAGTGACTGGTCCACTACTTGAAGGGGCTTTCCGTGGCGGGTTCGAGAGCGGAGCGCAGTAAGGGTCACAACTGCAATCAATGTCTTCTGGCGCGGACCCACGGATGGCATGACGACGACTGCATCGCGGACCAGCGTACTGGCGTGGAGATGGTATTCAATCTCGCCGATCTCGAGTCGTTGACCACGTACTTTCACTTGGGTGTCCTTCCTGTTCAAGTACGTCAATGATCCGTCCTCGCGAAGACGTACAAGATCTCCAGTCTTGTAGAAGCGACGTCCTGGCGCCCAATTTGGCGACTCAACAAAAGCAGCGCGGCTCTTTGCAGGCTCATTCAAATATCCTCTTGCAAGAGTCGGGCCCTCAAGAAGTAGCTCTCCAACAGCGCCAACCGGTACAAGCCTATCAGAACTATTGCGATCTGCCACCCAAGCCAATGCGCCTACGGCATGGCCGATGTTGCTTGCATCCTGGACATTGACATTGATCGAAGCAATGACTGCGCTCTCACTCGGTCCGTAGGCATTGATCAGCTTAACGTGAGGTGACCAGATCTCGATATGCTTCTTAGACATTGCTTCACCACCGAGCACCAGGGTTTTCAGTCCAGGTACAGATGATGGCTCGATGATTGTGACAAAACTTGGAGTGAGAAGAGCCCAATTGACGTTCATGCGATTTATCGCACCTACAATCTCCATAGAACCGCGTTCGTCATCGGTGGGGATGCAGATACAGCCACCCTGCATCAGAGTTGTCAGGATGTCGAGAACGCTGGCGTCGAAGACATAGTTCGCGAATTGAAGCACGCGGCTTGAGCTGTTGATTCCTAGTAACTTGCTGTGGTCCCTCGCGTTTGTTGCGAATGCTGAATGTTCGATCAATGTACCCTTAGGTTTGCCAGTAGTACCCGAAGTAAAAATGACGTAGGCAAGGTTATGAGGAGTGACATTGCTCTCGGCCAAGGGTATGTCAGTGAATTCTTGACAAGTCTTCTCGTTCACGAAAACGGTATCACATTCGAGTCCACTAAAGAGGCTGGCCTGACTCTCAGAGGTGAGAATAAGCTTTCCGTAGATACCGGGAGATTCAACGATCTGGCGCAACCGGAACTCGGGATGTGATGGGTCCAGCGGTACATATGCGCCACCTGCCTTGAGACAAGCTAGAATCGCGACTACAGCCCATGGACTTTTTTCGAAGCAGATCGGCACGATCACATCAGGACCAACACCTCTTCGCTGAAGCTCAGACGCTAGCTTGGCCGCAAAAGCATCAAGCTCTTTATACGTCATTGGACGATTGGCGTTTGAGATGGCTTCAGCACCCGGGGTATTCTTGACTCGCTGCTCAATCACGTGGTGTATACAAACGTTCTCTTCTGGGACGGGAGTCTTATTCCACATTTGCACAAGTTCTTGGTCGCGCTTGCTGAAGTATTCCAATTCCGAAAGCGGGCCATCGAACGATGCGACTTCGACTAAAGAACGAATGACCGTAGCCAAGGAGTTAAGAGCGTTCTCTGCCAACCAGTCGCTGACCTTGGGCGTCCAATACACCAATGTTATCATCGGATGGTCATCATCGGCTTTCAATGTGAAAGTAATATCATACTCAGTTGGATCATGGAAATGCATGACGTCAAAAAACAGCTCTCTCTGTTTGGCCTGGGCGTTGCGAGATTGGAACTTCGATATCGTTGACGATGTATGTAGAGATGACATAGCAGTGTTAAAGAGTGGTGTCGCAGCAGACAGTCCAATTGTATGCTGGACGCGACCAAGTGACACGTGTTGATGGTCTAGCGATTCGGCGTACTGGTCTCGGACTGAATGGAGCAGGTCGACAACATTGGTAGAGCTAGTGATGTCGATGTTACAAACCAGCATATTAATCAGAGGACCTACAATGCGGTCAACATCTTTAACGTCAACGTTCCGACCGGAGACCAAATAACCGAAGGAGACGTGATCGAGTCCGGAGTAAGTTTGTAGAACCAAAGCCCAAGCGGTTTGAACAAGGTTAGGCAGTGTAACACCAGTCCTAGAGATGAAGTTGCGAAGAAGCGGGCGAATGAAGAGGAGATCTACTTCGATCTCACGCATTTCCTTGGAAGAATCGTCGGCAGCAGAGACCACAGGGAAATGACAGGGACTAGCAGAGGACAACCGGTCCTCCCAGTAATCTAAGGCGTCGGCAAGAGACTTCGTCTGGAGGTATTTGATGTACTCGCTGAACTGTGGCTGGCTCCCAAGGTGTAGACCACCGTCGTACGCTAGGCGCGTATCATCTAAAAGGGTACGAAGAGATGACGCATCGATAGTCGCGTGATGGAAATCCATACGACAGAATACCTTCCCACTCGGAGTAGTGCATATGACTAATCGATGGAGAGGCTCCGTCGTCGAAGGTTCCATATACTTTAATGCAGCAAGAGTGGCTGGTCCGGATTCGTCCTCGCACTCGATCTGTTGCGTGACACCCGTAAATGATTTCAAAACAACTTGGTCATACAACCCTTCATCGGCAACACTGTCTGAGAAGACTGTACGAAGCATGGGATGGTAAGCAATGACTGCTTCCCATGCAGCTTGCAGGCGGCCCACATTGACAGGTGTTTGACGATTGGTCGACGTCACTTCAAACGTCACATTCGTCTCGTAAGCACCCTTGTGTAGGGCTTGACCAACGAGCAACGCTTCTTGCATCGGGGCTGTGGGGTAGACGGCCTCGATGTCGTCCAGGTGTGACAGACCTAATCGTTGAATCCGGTCGTTTTTGAGCATCCCTAGACCAACGTAACTGAAAGGTAGCAGCGGGAAGTCGCTCAAAGTCTTCTCGGGTTCCTTAGTTGGCAGGAGGGCCACCGCTTCTCGAAGAGTTCGATCATATGCTGCAGCCCAACGATAAATTCCGTCGATTCGCTGCATGCGATCGTTGTACATGATACGAAATTTGAGCTCGCCTTCACTCGTATGAGATACCGAGATCTCGAGCAATGACATTCTTGGGACATCCCGACCGATGCTAGGCTCAAGCTCTTCAGTTGCCGGCTCTTGCAGTTTGAACAGTGAATCCCCGCTCTCGAGCTGTTGAAATTTTCCGACGTAATTGAAAAGGAGCTCAATAGGACTATGATCTTTGAACTTTTCACGGCCCTTCGGTGTCAGGTAGCGTGAAGTGAAATATGGCCAGCCATTCCGAGGGAGCTTCCGAGATGTGTCTTTGACTGCTCGAAGGGTGGTGACAATGTTGCTATCCGCAGAGACCTTCACGTGGAGCGGCGCAAGGTTAGTGAACCATCCTACTGTTGATGATAGATCGATATCTGCATCCCAAGGTTCCCGCCCGTGAGCTTCTCTCCATACAGTGGGCGCTTCTCTGTCTCCGAATGCCTGCGTGAAAGAGTGGATAGCAGCAGCAGTGAGGATCTCCACAGGCTCAGTTGCAAAGGCAGTATTGCACTCGCCAAATATAATGCTTGTAGTGTGTCGGTCGAGTAAGAAGGTATGACATGCAGCATCGCCATACAAATTAGGGCCTTTAGCCATGCCCCAGTATTCGAAGTCAGACCTAGATATCTCAAAAGGCAACGCTAGTTGTGGGTCGAGATGCTCGTGTGCGTATTCGGCTTGCAATTTGACCCATGTCTGAAATGAGAAGGGCTGACCTAGTGTCAAAGACCCTTTGGTGAGAAATTCTTCCAAGTCTTGCAGAATGATGCGCCACGACACAAAGTCAATGACCAGGTGGTGTGCAGCTAAAGCGAGGAACTGCGAACCATCTTCCAGAACCAGTGAATCAACACCAAAAAGTGGGCCATTTTCGATGTTTAGGCCACTTTGACACTCCAAAAAAGCATCTGTGATTTCATCGTAAGAGGCTAGATTCTTGGTAAGGAGTCGGAATGATGCGGTAGCGTTGGTAGTGATGTGCTGATACCATGCATCGCCTTGCCGAAGAAATCTCGCACGGAGCATCGAGTGTTTGTTTACTATAGCATTCATAGCCCCAGCCAATTGTTGCGAGGAGATGGGTCTTGATATTTTCAGCAAAAAGCTTTGGTTGAACTGTGTTGGCTTCTGTCCCATCGCTTCGAAGTAGAATTGCTGAACCGGCGAGAGTGCAAAAGCACGATTGAGTTGCTCTTCTATCGACGCACCAAAGCTGGCCGCAATATTGTCCATAGTTTCTACAAGCTCCGACAGCTGCGCCAAACTTTCACTGTGCAGAATATCCTTTACGAAAAGCCGAAGTCCTTCAGCGCGACAGCGTGACACGACTTGCATTGCAGTGATGGAATCGCCCCCTAGATTGGTGAAAGACTTATTCATAGGCATTTGGTCCTCTTGCCTGTTCAATACTCGTCCGATGATGCTGCGAAGTTGAGCAGCTACTACGCTGTTGGGCGTGGTAGCCTCGCCCTCTGTGCCAGCGTCCATTATCGCAGAGTAAGTTTCTGCATCGAGGGAGGTAGCCCACCTTGACATGCGCGCGCGATCAATTTTCTGGGACGTATTGCGAGGAATGAAGTCTACGACTGCCCATACTGTGGGGACCATGTAGCTAGGGATGTTGTTTTGAAGCTGTCTTCGTATGCGCGCAATCGTGGGCTCAACTGTTTTTCTCCTTTCCCCAGTAATAACGGTAAAGTCGTCTGATGTGTCTATTTCGGCGTCCTGTAGAGGCTTGAGTGACAGAATCGCCATAATACGTTTTGTACCATTTTCATCGGCAGATAGGATAGCCATTGCACTTTCCACATCGTTAGAAGACATTAAATGGTGTTCGATCTCTCCGAGCTCAAGGCGCTGGCCGTGGAGCTTGGCCTGTGAGTCGATCCGGCCCAACACTTCCAAACTGCCATCATCCGAATATCTCACGAGATCTCCTGTCCGATACAACCTGTGCGGCTCCGCTTCCGACTGCAAATTATGCATAAATGCGGGATTCGTGATGAATGCCGCGTCAGTCTTAGCAGCGTCATTGAGATAGTGACGTGCAAGCAACGGACCTTCAAGGCAGAGCTCACCACTACACCCAACGGGAGCTAGACGGTTTGGATTCCCAGGCTCGACTACCCACAACTTGGTGTACAGACCCCGACCAACATTCGATGATCGACCGTTCCTGCCGAGATTGGGGTTCAAGGTAGCATACAGGGTGGATTCGCACGGACCATAACCATTATACATGTACGAAACATGGTCTTTCCATTGGTCTACAATCTTCTGCGTTATGAGCTCTCCTCCAAGAATCAGGGTATCGATAGTAGGAACGCTATGGGGGTCGATGGTCGCGGCTGTAGTGGGTGTGATTCCAATCCAATTAGCACGCGTAGCCCTAATTGCGCTGGCAAGATCGTTAAGGCGCTGGGTTTCTGAGGGTACACACACGCACCCCCCTCGAGTGAGTTGTGTGTAGATGTCCTCAAGGCTTGCGTCGAACACATAAGCACTGAAATTCAGTGCACGTGTTTGCGGACCCACACGCAGAGCATCGCCGTGAGCCTGCATGCCAGTACAAACGGATACATGCTCGAGCACGACACCTTTAGGCTCGCCAGTGGATCCAGATGTATATATGACCAAGGCGGCATTGGAGGGTTGCACTTCTCGCTTCAAAGCCCGATTGGGTTTCGTGATCCGAGAGATGCGTTCGATGGAGTCAGCATCGACGGTGACTACATGTAGAATGCTGCGGAAGAGACCTGACAGCCCGGTCGTCGTAAGCACAACGGTCGCGCCAACATCAGTGAGTATGCGTTGTATCCTGCCCTCAGGGTGGCTAGGGTCCAAGCATACAACAGCGCCGCCCGCCTTTAGGATCGCTAATTGTGCGACGTGGGCCCAAGCGGACTTTTCGAACATCAGAGGAACTATGTCTTCAGCGGTCACACCTAGGTCTTGTAGATGAAGCGCAAGGATGGTGGAGAGATTATCCAACTGACTGTATGTAAAGTCACCATCCCATGAGCATATCGCCTGTGCCTCTGGCTGGGATCGGGCAGTTTCCTCGAATAGTTCATGAATACAAGCCATCTTTTTCGGTAATTCTTGAGCATTCCATTGGGCAAGGAGTTTCAAATCCCAAGGAGAGGCTAGGTCCAAGTCAGCCATCGTCTTGGATTCACTCTCGGTATTTAGCTGAAGGAGAACATGCTCAAATTGTTTGAGAACTCTCTCCATCTGTTGGGTTGAGATAATATTTTGATCAAAATCGATATGTATATCAATCCCTGTTGTCTTCAACGTGCATTCGACCATGATGGAGTAATTTTCAGGGCCAGCATTGGCACGAAGGCTGAATTCTAGCCCAGTGTGCCTTTTCCCGGTTTGACCATCGGACGCTAGTTGGATCACAAGAAGATTTTGAAATTCGCAGGCAGCTAAGGTTTCTTCACCCCAACGCCTGATTGTTTGCAACCCAACGTGTTCGTAGGGAATCATGGCTATCATCTCGTCTTGCGTCCGCTGGAGATGCTGAGAAAAAGTATGTGAACGGTCGATATTAGCGCGCACTGGAACAGTAGCAATCGTAGGTCCGACCATCTCGCTGATTCCGGAAACTGGAGCATTGCGACCAGTAAGGGTTGAACCAAAGACAACATCGTCGGCATTTGAGTACCGAGCAATTACAGCACCCCATGCTGCTCTAACAATCGTAGCGATAGTGATATTAGATGCAGTCGCTCGCTTAAGATTTAGCTGAGAACTCAGCGTACCATCAGTGCGATGTTTGCCGTTAGTCAGGCTAGGCTGAGGAAAGAGCGTAGTATTTGCATTTCGAAGGTATGACGACCAAAAGTCTTTGGACTTTGTCACATCGGTGCCGACAACATGCTTTACGAAGCGGTTGAAAGGCACATGCGTAGAAAGAGTGGACGTTGAGTCTCCGTACAGGCGATCGACCGCGTCCAGTATCAGTGACATGCTCCATGCATCGTATAGCGCGTGGTGTATGGTCCAAACAAAATGCCAATCCCGTTCAGGCTGTCCAATTATGGCATACCGTGCGAGAGGGCTCCCATATTCAACCAGAAGCTTATCGTCTTGTGTTAAATAGTCAGAGAGGCTGCTTGCGGAGCGCCATTCGATGCTCTCTTGATTGAGCACAGCTTGAAGGGTTCCTGTAGATTCGAGATCTACTATTCGAGTGCGAAGTATCGGATTTTCCCGGACGACTGTCTCCCAAGCCGTCTTAAAGCGCTTGATATTCAGCGAAGACGGTAAGGTGCAGACACATTGAAAGACATATGACGCCTGTTGTGAGAACGTGAGCGCGAAAAGGCCTTCTTGAAGAGCTGTCGTGGGATACATATCCACAAGTTGTCTGGCCTCGACTTTGCACTGCTCTGCAACTGTACGAATCGCATCAGAGATAGACAATTGTTGGGGTAGCAGCTCAAAGGGGCTCAGATCACTCTGAATCTCGCCTTCACCAATTCGCAGGGTGTTCGCTGACAGGTCTGCCAAGGTTGGTTTGATGAAGATGTCAGCCACTGTCAGTGATAGCCCTGCTTTACTACCTGCAGCGACAAGTTTCATCGCGGTGGCGGAATCGCCGAAGAGAAAAAAGCTATCATCCGGTTCTATCTGCTGAGGTGAAACAGCGAGTACTTCGGCCCATAGCATACGCATCCTCTCTTCAGCCTCTGTCAAAGCCCGCCGTGATTCTCCACTAGCCTCAGTATCGGTTAAAAGTTCCATTCCATCGCTGGAGTTCGAGGGAGTCGAGACATGGACCCATGTATCATCAGCTTCCGATAATCGAGACTGGGGTAAGCTAGAGAAAAATTGCTGCAACTTGTTGTAATCCACGCCTCCGTTAGATTCCATTGGCATGCGCGACAAAGGAATGAACGCAGAAGGGACAAGGTAAGACGGGAGATTTGCAGAGAGTACTCGCCTCACTTCATCGATACTAGTATGGGCATGCTCGCTCTCATCCAAGACTATCTCTTCCTCGAGAAACCCGTCACGGTCGGCCATGACAAGGAAGGCAACAAGTGTCTGGTAATGTCTACCAGGGTGTTTCGGCGTGACCAACGTTGCGGCAACTGTGGACACACCTGGCAAATTTATCGCTATTTGCTGCTCTAACTCATCGAGCGCGATCCAAGTGGCGTACTCCATGTTCGCCTCCTGATGTAGAGTGGAGCCAACCTTAGCAGGCAGAAGAACTTGCACCTTTCCAAGCTCTTGGGTAGGGTTTAGAAGTTGGGGTAAACGGTGTGGCTGGTCCAGGATACTATGAAGTACTCTTCCGAAAGCACTGGCAATTCCGGTCGCCTGTGGCAAGGACATGGACGTTGTCCTACATTGAAGTGATAAAGAAATTATGTCTCCAGAAAGGTCCAGGCCAAGGATGACATCAAACTATTTCCAAAACCGTCAGTATACGCCTCACATAGAAAGTCAACATAGTCTTTGAGGGGACTCACATGTTGATTGCTGTCCTGGAATCGCGTAGTGAGCGAACGCTGGCAGGCTACAATGTCTTCATTGTCACGTGATACAAAGAGCAAGGAAATATGATCTGCTTGCGCTCCAAAGGGAACGCTTCTTTCAGCTAGGGATACATTTTCGTCGTTCTGTTGTATCATTTGCATGGCTTCCACTGCAGAATTGTTTTGATCGACATTCAGGCGCATGGGCCCTGTGCTATAGCCATGCTCGAGATGCAGGAACATAAATACAACGTCGTTCCTGTCAACGAAACAGGCAAGCACCAAGGCCCATGCAAGCTGAAAAACGTTTTCGGGTGGAACGCCATTGGTGTCGCAAAAAAGCTCGACTTCAAGTCCGAGCTCCAATTTGAAGGCGACAGTGTGGTTGTCTTTCATCAGCCCAACGCTGCTATTACTATTACCGCTGGTTGACGTTTGAGGATCGAATCTGGGAGACCGGCATGAGGGCACATGCTCGGTCGAGGTGGGAAGAGTGGGTGGCATGGTGTACGGCCGTAAGACATAGGGTGCCTCGTGGAGAAGAACTAGAAGAGTGCTGCAAAGAGCAAACGTCACGGCATGTATTTGATAGGAGAACGAAGTTTTCGAGAACGAAGGCAACGGCGAGATACAAGGGTCCTACAAGAAACGACATGGCTCCTCCGTCTGGCGTGCATGCCAGGGGCGGAGTGCCACTGCAGGCACGGCATCGTTACAGCTTCGAGAAGCCGGGCTATGGGGTCTAGCGATGGCCGCGGTGGTCGGTTAGCAGAGGCAGACCACGGTTCAGCACGTATGGGCAGGGAGGTAGGACGCGAAGGATTGATGGTGATGATGGTAAGACGCTGGGCCGAGTGCTCGCAGGCGATTGCAGGCGATCGCCAAGCAATTCCCTCGCGATTCCGTGCCTTCTATTTTCCAGAAACAGCAGGTCCCCTCGACCCGCTCCACTACGCTTTCACTGGCTCTACACAGACCTCCTGTTGTCTATCACAACCCTTACTTATCGCGCCTAAGCGCAACGACTAGAGCTGTTCCACGACCACTGCTACGGCCGAGCCTCCTCCAGCGCAGATGGCCGCTGCTCCTATCTGCCGGCCACCGCCTTTACGCTTCTGCTCCCGTTGCAGCACGCCGAGCAGCGTCGTCAGTATACGGCTGCCGCTGTTCGCGAGTGCGTGCCCGAGGGCCACCGCGCCGCCGTGAAGGTTGACCTTGGATGGATCAATTCCGAGGAGCCGCACGTTGGCGATGGCGGCCACTGCAAAAGCCTCGTTGATCTCAAACGCGTCCACCTCGTTCAGCGTTACGCTTGCTCGTTGCAACGCCTTGGGCAGGGCGAGTGCGGGTGCCTAACGCCGTTAGCCCATCCCCATTTCGTATGGCTTCTCGGACCCCACGCTTACCGTGGTAAAGGCACCCGGATGCGTTTCGACGTCGGCCCACCCAAGCACCCGGGCCAACGGTTTCAAGCCCAGGGCATGAAGCTTCGCCTCTGAGACAAGCACAACTGCGGACGCCCCATCCGCGAGCGCTGGTGAGTTTGCTGCCGTCACAGTGCCACCGGCCGTCGCCGACGAGAAGATCGGTGGCAACATTTTCAGCTTCTCTTCGTCAAACTGCCATTTGCGGGAGCCAGGTTAGCTTCTCGGCGCCAGACCAGGATCCACTTGCGCCATGTCAGTGCGGCTCACCTTGGAGAGAGACTCATCCTCCCTGACCAACACGGGTCGTTGTCCAGGCGCTGTAACTTTGATGGGTGCGATTTCTCCACGGAACCAGCCCTGTTTTGTCGCTTCCAGCGCTTTGCGGTAGCTCTCGATGGCAAAACTATCTTGCTCATCCCGACTGATACCATGTGTTTTTGCACACAGCTCGCCCTTGAGTCCCATGTGCTCTTTGCTACCGTACGCGTCCGTCAGCCCATCGGTGATCAGGCCGTTGAGGGTGCGTGACGTGGGCTTTCCCGTAGCCGCTACTGTAGCATTGGGAAACACGTAATTTGGTGCTCCCGACATCGACTCTGTTCCGCCAGCAACGACAACGTCAGCATAGCCCAGCTGGATACTTTGTGCGCCCAGTGTGATCGCTTTCATCGACGAAGCACAAACTTTGTTGATAGTCGTGCAAACCGTAGTTACCGGCAACCCGGCTCCCAGAGCACATTGGCGAGCTACATTCTGTCCGAGCCTGCAGGTGCAATCAGCCAATGAGAAATCAGAAGGATACCTAAACAGCATATACCCAGCAGAGAGGACATTCCCCATCAAAACCTCGTCAACATCTTCATTCTTCAACCGTGGTACTCGGGTTAGCGCCGCTGCTCCACTGTCAGCACACCTCTCCTTCGCCAAAAAAAAAAAAATCTGTCTGGTGACCGTACCTCTGATTACATGAGAGCCTAGGTCTACAGCACTCAGTGATGAAAGCGAGCTGCAGCTAACATCAGAAATCATCTCTACTCTCAACTCGCACGCGTACTCACCCTTTGAAAGCACCAGTGCCAGTGCGAACACTAGCAACAAAATAGACTGGAGCACTGGACGACATGTTCAGCGACGAATGCGTGCTGCAGACTATTGACTGAAATGCGAAGTTATTGAAGGATTTTGTAGCCCGCATTATCCGCTTGGGGTAGGTACATATGCACGTACGGCTAGGATGCTGATCCTCGCCTAGGCCCACGTTGAAATGGGGCCGCCACTTATAACTACAGCCTAACCCGGTTGCACGAACTCGGTTCTCGCAGTGCCGCACGAGGATATGCTTGAACGTGGCATCGACGCGCTTGGCCATCCTCTAACAATAAAGCATTGCTCCCTCGGTCGCACCATCCATGGTCCTCAAATCGAGGCAATCCCACGTGCGAGAAGCACATTTCTTATTTCTAAATGTCATCATAAAACTTCATGCTCCACAATCATTATCATTTTAATACAGCTTGTGATACTGATAACCCTCTGCTTCGTGTTAATTGAGCGACGTATCAACGAAGAGATTGCCAATTATCGATTTCTGTTTCTTACTTCCACACGTCCTCCCTTAGAGTTCATGGTAGCAAAAGCACGTGAATATAGCTATAGATTTAATCGACATAGTCTCAGCACTACTCTCATCGGCTATTCGTTGAACGACATCAAGCTGTGCATTCTCGGCTCCTTAGCTGCTATTCCTATTAAGCATTGTCCGCCTGTCGATGACTCCTTGGAAGTCAATTAGAACAAGCAAAAAGAGACCCATTCTGATCAGCAGTAGGAGAGAAGAGCTCAGAGACTGTCCGGAAACAGTTCGGAGCATTAGATCATATGTGCTAGTAGACAAGGCATGAAAATCATAGGACGTCTTTAGTGCCTTAGGTATTGAAGACTTAAGAGGTATGAACACATTTCCTAACCAAAACGCCGATAGACAAACTATATGGCTGACAGCTCCATAACACTAAGAAAGGAAAGAGAATTATAGAATAGCTTTCATCGAATCTGTTGGTATCTTCAATCTCTGAGCCAAGTTCTAAACGCAATGGCGTCCTTCTAAATGTCAAGCTACAGAAATTGATCTTCATCCAAGACGAGATATCATGCATTGCGCCGTAAATCAAGAGGTACGCGAAGCATATCAAGTCAGCACCAGCCGCCATTTCCTAGAAAAAAGCTGCCGACGACATACCCATTTCGGACGCAGTAGCCGTGCCGTTTAGTCCTCTTTTGTTCACATCCCCTTGCCGACAGGAGTGGCACCTCGCCCCTCCTGAGAACTCAGTACAGAACCGGCGCACATAGGCGTCAGTCCTACAAGCAATCCAGCACATTCCCAAGTTTTTATAGATATCCTGCTCGTAGCAGCCGTGCAGGTCTGGCTCAAGAGGACTATTACGCGGACACTGTAAACAGACCTTCTCCACTGAGCCTGGATACCATTCTCTACAGAGGCGCGCAAAGTCGCGGTCGCTCTCGCAGTCGGCATCCAAGTGGCACGTGAGCCAGGGATCGTTGTCCTTGTGCATATAGTACTTTAGCACATAGCACTTGCGCGGGCACGATTTGCAGAACCAAGCATCGCGATCCCCGGCTTTCTCACACGAACGTGTGAGGCCGCCATCTTCATAGTCCTTGCAGTCCTCATCTCCCATGCACTCTTCCTTGGCTTTGTACCATTTACGTACGGTGCATTCATCTTTAGGCGGTGCTTTGGTTGGCTTTGGGCGGTTGGCAGAAGTTGGCAAAGTAGGCGCTTCGGGTTTCTTTGTTGTAGGTTTATGAGTAAGTGTAGGAGCTGTCGGGGGCTTCGTTTTCGCTGTGGTCGATGACGGTTCTTTGGTGAGAGTCGGAATTGGGATGGGCTTCGTTTCCGGAAGCTCATTCCAATTATCACCTAAGAAACGTACATAGTCAGCTTGTATGCCTCGCACATGCTCTAATTGGTAATTACTTGCCTTCCTCGTCGTCGGTTGATAGCGGGGCCCGAGGACATGTGGGGTTAGCATTCTGCATTGTGAGGGTCGGAATTGGGATCGGGGGCACTTTTGGAAGCTCCCTCCAGTTGTCACCTAGAAACGAGTATAGGGGTTAGCGTGTGATTTGGGTACATGATGTATCTCAACAGTCATTTACCTTCCTCATCGTCGGTCGCCAGCGGTCTCGCGGGACATGCAGGAGCTGAAGTCGGCATCATTGTCAGCGTTGGAATCGGTATCTTCGTCCGCGTTGACGGTTCGCCCTCATTGTCACCTAGATATTAGGTATCAAGTCAACTTTTCTGTATATACATTTCGTAAGGCAACTTACCTTCGTCGTCATCCAGCGACAGCCCGCCGCCTATAGGGCAATCCGGGCCGTGTTGGAAATATAGCGTCGGAATTGGAATCATAGATGTCGAAGTCGAACTCTGGCTCTCAGTGGACGCAGAAGGATTTGGTCTTCCTGGTGGTACGGGAGGAGGTGGGTTTATGGGGATAGGAAACGGTATAGGGACAATTATAGAGCCATTGGGGGCAGTATACGGGTACATTATCAGCGTTGGGATCGACATACTCGATATGCTTGAGACGGTTGCCGGTGTTGTGATAGTGATAGGGATCGTGATTACGCCTGACGGCTTCGAAGTACTGCTTGTCAATATGACGCTGGTACTCGTGGAATCCGATGAGCCACTGCTTGTAACGCTTGAAGAGCTAGATGAGAATGTTTTCGAATCACTAGGTATGGCCGTGGGTGAGGGAAATACCGGACAAGGCTTCCATGGCAGATCTATACAAGTGGGGATGATCGGAATCTGAGTTGGAACATCATCTGAGTCTGCGATGTCCGCGCCTTCTATCGTGGTTGCCTCCTGGGTGTCGTGAACGGCAGCTACACATGCGATGGCGAGCACGGCGATGAGCACGCGCAGTGTAGCGAGCGGCATTGTAGCGTATATCGCAATTCCGTGTGCACAGGATGGGTGCGCGCCTGCAGTTGAGGTTGAAGGTTGGTGAAGAGCGACGCGCAGGCGAGGAGAGGAGCTCCGCGTTTCATAGACCCTTTAATAGAAGGAGCAACTCGCATACAGTGCGGTTGATGAGGTCATAGGGTTGAGGCAGCTGGTATGCAGATCAGTAAAGCATAAATCAGTCGTGGTTGTATGTAGTATGGATCTACTTACTTTTCGATAAACTTTCAAGCTCTAGCTCTTCGTCTCTTCCGGGAGACACGCTATTCATGTGGTCACATATGTCTCCCTTGATGATTCATCGTCTGAGATTCTCCTCTAGGATGGTTATAGACGAGAGACAATTTAAGATCGGCCTATTCTAGATTGTAATGGCTGGCGCGATCCACTGCTCAACGCGCTGAATGTGAGGGACAGATTAAGAAGACTTTCTCTCATATAAGCTGGACATTCGATTCCTTCTACCAACGCCCTACCTCCGTCCCACTAACCTTTTTCAAATTCTCCCTCGCCCGCCCACTCAAAATCAACAACCTCTCCCTTGTAGCCCAACTATCCAGCATCTCCACCGTCTTCACAATCTTCTCCCCACTTTCATCCATCCAAAACATGAACACGTACTCGCCCTCGTACTCCCACTCTTTCCTACCTCCCTTTCCTTCTCCCTCTTCACTTTCCTTCATATTCCCATCCATGACCTCCTCCCTCCACTCCGCCCTACTCTTCGCCCAACACCACACAGAGTTTTGTTCGGGATCCTCGATCCACGCTTTTGCCGTTACGGGAAACCCGGTCATGACGCGCTGAATTGAAGCGATGTGTTCGAGGAAGGCGGTGGGCGTGGGATAGCCTTTGTTAGCGAGGGCGGTGGTAAGAGAGGAGGGCGCGTAATCATGTGTGTAGTTATCTGCGAGGACGGTTTCAAATGTGGGTATAGAGAGGGTGGCGAAAGAAGAAATGCAGGTTTGTGCTGTGAGGAGGCGTGGAGATGGCATGGTGAACTGTGGATATTCGACGGCTAGTGATATATCATGAGGGAAGGGTACAGTCCTTACGCATTGGCGATAGAATTTGTTGGAGGAATAGCTTACAATTGAGAGTGTTCGTGTGAAGGTACACACAAGCATTTAAGTAGCCAGTACCTATTCGGTGATAACGGAGATAGTAGGTAATGGTCCCACGTGTGTTATTGTAGTAGATCTACCAACTTGTGGCTCGTGTCAGCCATTCTTATTGTACGGTAAGGCGATGATGCGACAATGTGAAATAGTGTTCATGAATTGAATAGTGCGCACGTTGATAATTTGCTGGCAGTTGTAAGACTGAGATTTCTTTCCAACGTGACAGTATGTCGTTTGAAGTCAGAATTGAGCAACTATCCGCATCCGTCCTGCTCTAGTGACAGATCTTGTGCGTCAGGCCGACCGCCATAGACACCACCATCGAGGATCCATTGCTCGTTGTCATCGTTATCATCCTGAACTCTCCGCCACGTCTGTTTCCTCGCTCCTTCTTTGTCCTTCCCTTTGCCATCTACCTTGATCGTAGGTCGTATCAACCTGCCCAGCAACGGGTTCCTACTAAATGCTCCGCTGCCGCTCGAGATAGCACTTGGGTCGCTCACTTCAGCTGGCTCGAGCAGCTCTTCCTCGCTATCCGGGGTGGATGGTCTTTCTGCTCCCGTCCTCTCGTACCTCTTTACGATCTTCCCTCCAACTAGATCAAGGCTTGCTACGACCTGCCTCTTCTCGTACTCGGGCCGAGCGTTCCACTCCTGCTCACGAAGAGCTTTCTGCTGCTTTTTAAGCTGCATCGCACGCTCCTGCGGACTAGCCCACTGGCTTAGACCTGCGTGGGTCGTCTCAAAGTCTGCTGCCTCGTCGTGGACATGGGTCCTTCGCGCATTTTGCGCCTGAAAAGCAAGAAGCTTATCTCTATGTTGCTTCGCCTTGGACAGTCTCTCGTTCTCTGACTCTACGTCGGACCCAGGATTCGACGAAAGGGGCGTTGCTGATCGAGGAGTAGAAAATGGCCGTGGTGCCAGTGAAACATCTGCACGCCTCTGGCCCGCGTTGTTGGCGGCCATCTTCTCTTTACCGCGCTCCTCACGTAACACTCTCACCATGGACTGAATTTCATCGGAGCTAAGTAGTGGCGTGCCGCAGAAAGTGCAAGGCCCTATACCCTCTTTGACGCAGATGATCTTACCGCAGTTCATGCAGTTTGGAGCGGCTTCGAGCAGCGGGTGACGAGTAGCCATACAAGTGCATTTCCGTTTGCTGCTATCTTGGCCTACGGAGAGAGTGGGGTTGGTCTGAATTTCGAGTGCACGAATGGCAGATTCAAGGTCATTCAGCGCTGTTGACGCGCCATGCATGGGGGTTCCGCCAGCTACGCTGATTTTGGCTTTTGGTTTGGGAGAGGCGTTACGTGAAGGCTTGGTGTCCGATATTAGCTGGCCAGCGGCGGAAGGCGGTAGCTTGAAAAAAGGCGGTTGCGGAGAAATGGCTCGTGACTTGGGTGTTGACGTTCCAGAGGATGCGGATGGTTTCTGGATAGCTTCGGGCTTGTCGGATAAGGTGAATGCGTTGATTTTGGGGGCCTTCGGCTTGGAAGCGCCAGCCATATAATCCTCTTCATCTCTCTTTAAGTATGCACCGGTCGTATCGCCATGGTTATCAGGTTGTCTGGGTGGGGGCAGCTTCCCAAGGCCAGGCTTCTTCTTGTTGCGTGGTTTTGGCTTTGGTACTTCGGAAACGTCGCTGAGGTGCTGCGGCTGCCTAGTGCTAGATGCAGCTGCTGGCCTTCTCCTATTGTTGAATGAGGTGATAAATTCCAGCGCCTGCGGGCTGTCTCCCAATAGGTCCTGGAGATGTTGGGCAGCTTCCGCGTTGGGCAGAGAGTCAGCGTACGAGATGATCTGCTTCAGCGAGTCCTGGTCTAGTGGCAGGAGCTTAGACAATTGGGGTAGCGCCCAGGCGGAGAGGTCCATTCTGAGAGGTGGTTTTCTTGTTCAGTGTTGAGCTGGTCGCTCGTCGTGAGCACATCTAATTATGGAGGCAGCACTAGCGGAGTGCGCTTGCCGTTTTCGCGACGCGGGGGAATATTCTGTCTTCACCATTCTCACGACCCATCTCAGCACTGGGTAATACCCAACACACGTGCCAGGCCTAAGACGATGGCGACCGAAGTCGCGCTCGAGACCACTCTTGTAGGTGCTATGCATGCCATGTACGGCTCAGACTGGGCTGCCGCTGACGGAGAACAGGGTACCATCACCGTCGAGCTCTACACCGAGCACGCGCCCAAAACTTGCACCAACTTCTCCACGCTCGCCCGCCGCAATTACTTTAACGACCTCATCTTCCACCGCATTATTCCCAACTTCATGATCCAAGGTGGCGATCCCACGGGCACCGGCCGTGGTGGCGCCTCTATCTACGGCGAGAAATTTGAGGACGAGATCTCCCCCGCGCTGAAGCATACGGGCGCAGGCATCTTGAGCATGGCTAACTCGGGCCCAAACACGAACGGCTCGCAGTTCTTCATCACCCTGGCGCCGACACCCTGG
Organism: Kalmusia sp. IMI 367209; assembly: GCA_027946365.1. Taxonomy (NCBI): domain Eukaryota; kingdom Fungi; phylum Ascomycota; class Dothideomycetes; order Pleosporales; family Didymosphaeriaceae; genus Kalmusia; species Kalmusia sp. IMI 367209. The sequence goes on along the minus strand of JAPEUQ010000005.1, from coordinate 1,262,353 downwards.
CTCGATGGGAAGCATACCATTTTCGGGAGGGTGAAGAGCGGGTTGCAGGTGGTGAAGAAGCTAGGTTTGGTAAAGACAGACAAGGAGGACAGACCGGTGGAGGAGGTCAAGATTGTGAGGGCCTATGTAGTAGACAAGACAGATGCGATTTGAGGCATGAGACAAGACAGCCAAGGGACGGGCGGCTCACGTGGCAGAGTCGCCTCAACGACAAGATTGCTTTATATACATGCAGTGAACCTTACGAGCCTAACCGACGAGCTACAGGCGTAACAAGACCCGCCACGACACAGTCAATACGAGGCTCAGTTTTGCAAAATGTTGAGCAGGTGTAAAGCAGCTGTAAGTAGCTCATAATTTCCATGAATTGGCAGTGACTCAACAGTCTAGCTAGCTTCAAATTGCTTCAATGGGCCGTTCGGATGTATCAGAACCTTGGTGTAGCCCTCTATTCGCTTGTCGAATTTCTCGTACGCGACTGACGCCTCATCAATGTCAATCTCGTGCGAAACCACAAAGCTTGGCTTGGCTTTCCCTGATATAATTAAATCCCGCAAGTACCTATTGTACGCTTTCACGTTGCATTGGCCGGTCCCCAGCGATAGTCCCTGGTGACATTAGAATGCGCCTCGGCCAAATCAAAGCTGGCTTACCTTTTCAAAAAGCTTGCCAAATGACAGCAGAATTTGACCCTTCTTGCTCTGCTCATCAGGCGCTCCCGGGTCTGCAGGAACATAAAGCCCTGGTATTCCGAGTCCTCCTGTAGGTCGAGTTACCATGATCAGCTGATCTAGGACGATGTTCGGCTTCTCTTTACTGCCGGATGCATCCACTGCCTGGTAGCCAACTGCATCAACCGCGCGATCTACCATGCCGTCATTGAGTTTGATGATCTGCTCCACTGGATCACTTTTCTTAAAGTCGATTGGAATGCACCCGATCTTCTTCGCTTGCTCCAGTCGCTCCGGAACTGTGTCTACGACAAAAACCTTGCTTGCGCCACGGAGGATCCCGCTGTACGCTGCCATTAAGCCAACAGGTCCTAATGAACTAAGCCAGCGTCAAGTAACGGCGAAAGGATACTCACCTGCTCCAAAAACAGCCACCGTTTCACCCGCCTGGAATCCAGAGAGGTTGAGACCATGCCATCCAGTTGGAAAGATATCCGCTAATAGCGCGAAATCCGCCTCATGCTCTGTGCCTTTTGGTAACTTCAATGCGTTAAAGTCGGCAAATGGGATACGCAAATATTGTGCTTGACCTCCTTGGTATGGTCCCATGGCAACATAGCCATATGCGCCGCCTGCAAATCCAGGATTGACTCTACATTCGTCAGTGAACTATCTGTCAATTTGGCAAGCTCTCTCACCCTGTGCAGAAGGCCGTTCGACCTTCTTCACAATTGCGACATCGACCGTCAGCCACATTGAACGGAAGCACTACTCGGTCGCCCTTCTCAAGAAGGGTAACACCAGACCCAGTCTCGATAATGATACCCATATTTTCATGTCCAAAGACCAAACCGGCTTCCGCCGCGGTCCTTCCCTGATACATGTGCAAGTCAGACCCGCATATTGCTATCCAGCGCTGTTAGCTTCACCCTCAGTCACTTCATCGCCACGTACCAGCAGTTGTCACCTTAATAATCACATCATCCGGATGCTGTATCTTTGGGGTCTCCACCTCCTTGACCGACACCTTGAACGGTCCCTCGTAATGTACTGCCTTCATTTTCTCATTCATGTTGGCTCTCACGTTACTCGTATCACCGGGGTCATGCGAAGGGTCTAACAAAGGGATGATGTCGGCGTTCTTAGGCGCTTCTGTCGCCATCAAGTAGTAGTGCAACGGTGGGGCGCAAGTGGGGGAGGAATGGGGGTCGCTTTGAGTTTTACAACCCAAATATGGGTGCGCTTTGGGAATAAATAATATTTTGTTTCCAGATTGGGGCTTGAAGACGGGGGATCGCGGGGATGCGGATCAACGGCGTCATCCGTGTGAGGGGCTCCTTGGGTGTTGTGCGGGGTGCTGCATCACCCACAACGTGCAGGGCTGCTTCCGAAGCTCCTTTGCCAGGGCATGCGAAGGCGGTATTTAACATCACAGTGCATTAGTACCGGCTATCTTGGCTCACATCGTACTATGTGCTATCACCTTTCCGGAACACAAGACGTTTGCTCAATATCGCCAAGTCTCAATCTGGTTACGTGCCTTCTTCAAAGATTTTGCATCACAGTTTCACTCGTACGCACACTTGCTCATGCCTTCATCTCAAGGTTACTTCATTACATATGCGCCACAGCCACATGACGGCGATTGCGACCCACGTATATTCGCTAAGGCTAGTGTAACTGGCAGCCGGGCAAGAGCAACGCAAGAGCTAGTCGGACCCCTCATTCATCAGGCGTGCAGCGTCAAGACCTCTCGATATGCTTGCCATAGATTATGTGATGGGGAACCAAATCAAGACAGCGCCGGAAGTCAGAGCTATCCTCGTTAGGCTTCAGATGCCGCCAGCTGAAAGGACGCTTTAGCAAATTCGTATATCATTCTCCCTGTGCCCCTCCCAAGACCACTGGAAGACACCGAATTGTGAGCGGACCCAATTTTTATTACAAGCTCTTTCATCGTCTTTCATCGGCACAGTTCAGTCAAGCAACAATGTGTATACCTAAAGCGTCCAATGTGGCCGGTTCGCTGTATTGGCAAGAGAAAGAAGAACGCTTGACCTTTAGAAGACTAGTTCGTCTATTTTCGAGACTTAAATGCGTTTACAGACACTAACCCCGGCTCCCGCTAAGTATACACTACTAATAATTTTCATTGATATCGCGAGGGCGTGCCTAGAGAAACTTTAGACATGTCTCGAGCGTCTCGGGTTTCAGGAAGGTAGTATTAAATTGAACACATTTCGTGACCTAAGCCAGTTGACTTAACGGGCACCGATTGCGATTCTTGTTCACTCGCACCTCTTCAATAGAAAAGGGATATGTCACCTTGAGCTACGGGGGCTTTCCCACGGTTAGTGGCATTCCCGGGTCACACGTGTAGTTTCTTGCTACACTTGCGTGCGGTAAACAAGCAATCTTTGGTAATGGTTAATTTCGATGTTTATCCTAATAGTAGCTGGATTGGATTCTCACACTTTCGATCGCTTACCTGAATATTCATTCGTCTCAATTTTGCAGACTCCACCGGCATATATCGAAAGCTACCATCACGCTGGAGTATTGACTACGTACCCCACCAAGCAAAAACATCTCATGCCACCAATACAAACAACCACACCGCACTACAATGAATCACACTCACCGTAAATTATATCGACCTCTGATTGGGTTCTCAAACAAACACCGCGAGATGTAAGACATGCTGACGTCGAAAAGTTAGTAGAAATAGGCAAAGGAAAAGCGTGTACTAGTATCGCGGTAGCGAAGAAGATGGTAGAGAAGCACGCAGGATCAACGGTGATTTAGGATGACCACAATGGAATGAAGGATAGTGACATTTACGAAAATGTGAAGATGTAAAACGCCATGCCGTAGGCGAGAACAAAATCTTCACATCCACGACTTAGTTCGCAAAGCGGTTCTGGTACACATATTCAACATAATTTCCTGAGGCGTCCAGTTTGTCAATGGGACAAACACGCCGATCTCTTACTAACACTACAAGCAAATAGAACTAGAACAAGTTCACATACTTAGATGATCATGTAGTCCTACAAGTTCCACAGGCATGGCGACACTCCATGCGCAATGCAATACTTTACTTACGACCAAACTCTCAAATTACCCATATATTGTTCACCGCCTCTATCTATGCGGCCACCCCGACGAGTGGATCGAAATCGACAAGGTGTTAGACATAAGCCCGCCTCGGATTCAGCACACTATCATTGCCCCTCCTCGCATCGACAAAGGAGTAACGATTGAGGGATACCGGCAAACACTCGAACGTTGCCGTGCATGTTGGGACCGCCACGACGAGGATAGATGCTGCAATCCTGGAGAGCGCCGTCCTAGATCTCAGGCTGCGCATCAAGTGCAAGTGCGGGGAGGACGGGGCTGGGTGAAAGACGGGTTCTTGCATGTGCTAAGGAGGGTGAGGTTCTATGGGAGGAATGGGTGGCCGATTTGTTGGCCGGAGGAGGTGGAGGGGCATCCTGACCATTCTAAATTCTCGTTTTTGAAGGATTTACATGAGAAGGCAGAGGCAGAGAGATCCAAGATGCCTCATGCTGTAAATCGATACGAAGAACGTGTTGGGAGACGGAAGGTGGAAGGGGCGGCTCGGGATGGCGATGGAAAATTAGCATATGTGTTGCAGACTGCCATGCATCCAGGCCTGGCACCAGACCTAGGACATGAGATGTTCGCTGCAAAATCTCGTCCTCCACTACAGCCTCGACTACAGGCGCTATCACCAAGATCTCCGCGACGTCCACGTCTTCGTCTCCAGACATCTCTCTCAACCGTACGAGATGCGCAGGTTTCGCCCCTCACCCAGAATCTCTATGCAAGACTACGCTCAAACACATCTTTGACGTCTCAGAACGAAGTGGCCAGGAATCGTGACCTTGCTTTACGTCGATTAGAAGGTCGCGCCAATGAACGATACTCAGACAGCACGGTGCCTTACCAACAGTCGCAACCTACTTCCGTGGCAAATCCAACAAACACCACTGTCCCCTCTTACATCAGGCACCAGCGTCCATTTGGACCTATACGGCCGTCTGGGGGCACAACGTTCAGCGAGGGCAGCCGGCCGCGCGCCCACACACCGCCGGGTCCGCAGGACCAGAATCGAATGATGGGCCTCAAAGAGATACTGGAGTCTCCGCCTCCGTGGGCCGATGCACACGATATGCAGGTCAGGGCGTCATTTGAGAGCTTTGGAACTGTGGAAGAGGGCCGAGGACAAGCTGTACAGGAGGGGTTACGTAAGGTGGAGGCATCGTCGTCGCCGTCGTCGCCACGAGGACCTAGGAGGTGGATGGGTCTGCGACGCCAAAGGAGTTGACGAGAATGCGAGAATACGAGCATGCACGCCCCAGACGGCCGCGGATCACTGCTCCTAGTCCATGAAGACTCACGATAAGCAAAACTCATCAAAACTCGACATAAGCAACTCTGACTCATCACCACCAGACTCAATGGTTCATACGAAGTAGACGTCGGATATACTCTCGGATATAAATGGCCGACCTCGGCGATGCCCCAAAAACAGCTTTCGCGTCATCCCTCTCAGGCGGCACGTAACACGCCCAAGGCACCATGTACGAGCCTTGACGGCCTCTCGGACATATCATCATAACACTTGCACGCCATGCCAAAACAAGCTCTACCGCGGCCGTCCTCGCCGCTGGACGCGCTGTATAAAGTCGGACGCCCACACCTTGCTTCCATGGCCAAAACCGGCTATCTAAACTTACTACAAACGACATCGAATCACCACCCAGTGCTGCTCCAAGAACTCATTTACAGTTGATTCATAGCCGGGGAAAGGAATTATGTCAGGCCAAGGACAATCCTACGAGCAAGACCCCCGCTGGACGGCAGTCGACACATACTCCCTCTCGCATTTGCACCCTGCCTCCTCCACCACACCCTCCAACGCCGTCCTGGACCACGCGCGCACAAACTCAGAAAAGCAGGGCCTGCCCGACATAGCCGTGTCCCCCTCGCAAGGCAAGTTCCTCAAGATCCAGGCGCAGCTCGTGCGCGCGAAGCACATCCTCGAGGTCGGCACGCTGGGCGGCTACTCGACCATCTGGCTGGCCTCCGCATCGCCGCATGTGCGCGTCACGACGGTCGAGGTAGATGCGCATCATGCAGACGTGGCCCGGGCGAATTTAGATCATGCTGGTGTCGCTGATAGGGTCGATGTGAGGCTTGGACCGGGCGTCGACGTCTTGCCTCAACTCGCCGAGGAAATCGAACAAGGGAAGAAGGAGAAGTTCCAGCTCGTTTTCATCGATGCGGATAAGGTGAATAACTGGAACTATGTTGATGCTGCTGTTGCTATGTCTGAGCCGGGCGCTGTCATCATTGTGGACAATGTGGTGAGGAAGGGGCAGCTGGCGAATGCGGATGGGGATGCGAATGTGCAGGGCGCGAGGAGGGTGGTGGAGAATATAGGCAAGGATAGTAGACTTGATGGGGTGGTGGTGCAGACTGTGGGGGAGAAGAACTATGATGGGTTTTTGATTGCGATTGTGAAATAGTCATGGCGCGCTTAGGCGTGGACTGAAGATAGACATCACCTAACCCCACTAAAGCATGAGAGAAACGAGTCATCAACCAAGCGCCAGTGTGTTTGCGTATGTAAGGTGTACTGGCGTACGTAATTCGAAGTTTCACTTCGGACTGTGAATAGTCTCGTTCCCCGGTACTCCGAGCGCAGTCAATCTTCCTTTGCCATCAACAACATACACCCTCCCATTTCCGAACACCGGCCTTCCAAACCCCACAGCTCCATCTAGCTTCGGCAGCGTAATCTCAACGAGACTTCCATTGACTGGTACCGCTCTATACGCTAACAACCCCTTCTCCGGCTCCGTAATCCACACTATGCCACTCCCAGGCTCTCCCTTTTTGCTCGTTACAGTCGGGATGCCAACACCGACCCCGTGCGGATTCGCTTTGGGGGATCTACCTGCCAGGGTGAATAGATTGGCCGTGGAGTTATGCGTGATCGGATTGAAGCGATATGCAGCCAAAGATGCATTCCTAGGATTGGCATATAGATACCCACCTTCCAGAGGGTAGGACCCAATGCCACCAAAGACTTCGCCATCAAGGTGGATCGTTTGCAGAACGCCATCCGTGCCGCTTGCGCCTGTACGGTAGCCACCTAGATCATCCAGATTGTGCACATACATCTTCGAGTTGCGGCTTGTTGCTATACCGATTCGCGCCACGGTAGTGGTATTGAAGCTCGCGTCGAGGACAGAAAACCCTCCGCTGCCGATGTCTTGCCCCCCGTCGGTTTGGTAGTCGAATGGACGAAAGAAATCGACAAGTTGCACGCCAGAGTTATTGAGTGATACGCGGACGATCGATTCCGACAAAACATCTTGGTGTGCCTTGCCGAAGATAGGTATGTTGGAGAAATTCGCACCCGTCGGGCTACCCCCTTTATCAATCGAAAAGTACACGTCCTGCCCATCAGACGCGAGGCCTGAGCCAGATTGCCAAATGCCGCCCGCGCCCCCACCGTGCCAGCGTGTCCAGTCATCCGTATATGCCGAGTCAGGTCCAGCTTGCGTGACCCATCGGTTGATCCAGCGCGTGTTGATGTTGATGGCGACGACGCTACCCGTATAATTGAAAGCATCACAGAGACCGCCGAAGCCCGCATAAACGACGTCTCCGACGACCAGTAACGATGGTCGCTGCAGAACGAGGCCACCTAGGAATATCTTGCGCGCGTCGTTGTCTGCGGCCACATCGTCGATGTAGAGTGGGAATTTGTACACGTCCCCGAGGCCGTCGAGGTAGACGGCGTAGAAGTAGTATACGCTGTTTAATGGAGGGCTGGCACCACCGGGGACACGGAAGTCTCTGATCGTACATAGTGCGTCAGATGTCTGTATTAGAGGCGGGGTGGAGGGAGACTTTACTCGATGTACGATTTGACGAAGAAGAAGGCTACGTCGTATTCGGGGTATATCACTGGTGTGCCCATAATGCCCATGTTCTTGCTTATTGTCTCGCAATGCGCCTCTGTCATTGGCCATGGCTGTGCGACTTGTCGCTCATACAGCACTTCTCCTGTGAGAGCATCAATTGTGCGGACAATGTTCTCAGTAGAGGCGGTGAAAATGATTTGTCTGCCTGACGAGAGGGTGTGTACCACTGGCCTTGCGTAATGCTGTAATTCGTTATTATTGAACTGTAGTCGTAGAGATCTTTGCAGCAAGTTTTACTTTCTCGTCAGGCTTGAAGGTCACGTTCCAAAGCTGCTGGAAGCGCGAGACTATTTCTGGGTCTATGTTGTGGTCACCGCCCACGTAGCCAGACTGCGAAACATCTGCATCGCGAGGCGAGTCTGAGGGGGCAGATATCACGGAGGAAGCGAGAAAGATGGCAGAAAGAAAGAGAAAGAAAGAAATATGCTGGAAGCGCAACATGGCAGGAGGGCAGTGTCGAATACGAGCGCATGCGTGCGTCGTGTCGTTTCAAGGAAGAAATAAATCGAGGACAAGCGCGACTATCTACCAGAGAGCAAACGAACTGGGAGTAGCCGTTGAGTTTTGGAGATCAGCTGCATGGCCGTGTCCCGGCAGTTGGAACAGCGCGCCATAGGGCTTCGTATAGTGGTCACTACAAGAATACTGTAGACTATATCGTGGCATATGTTGCGTATGGGTGAATCTCCAGATTCGCATATTGTGCGCAACCTAAGCATTAATATATGTGCTGGTTGCATGTAAGCGGTTATTGCCAGTGGACAAGGGTGGGGAGTTTGAGATCAGCCGCCTCATGATGTGAGTCGTGAGGTGTATTTACTCGTGGACTTCTTTGTTCTTTAGAGTTGGAATATTTTTGTTTTTCGAGTGGTGGTCTAGTTTGTTGTACGATCCTAACAGGTCTAACAAAGGAACGGGCCTGACATGGGGGTGGGTTGCTTTCGTACATCTGCCGCGCGTCGAATCATCTGATTGATGGATATGATGAGAAAGCGTGCTGCAATTGCTGTTCGGGACTCATATCATTGAAACAAAATCGACAGTCGACGTTGACTTGAGTACATTCAAGAACCTAAGGCATGCTATGATGATGGATGCCAGGTGCAGTGGCGAGTGGCGGATGGCGGGTGGCGGGTGGCCGCGAGAAAAGTTTGCGTCTGCCACTTCGTCAAACGAATGCTCGATAAAGAGATTGAGATGGACAAGGAATTCTGCATGCGCCCGTCACAGTTTAAAGTCGATGTGTTCGTAAGGTTGTCGTCAGCCTCAGGCCACCAGCGCCTTGGCAACGAAGGACCCGCTGACGGAAGAACGGCACTAAGACAAGCTTTCCTCGTAGGCTGGGCATCGCCCAGTTGCCCGTTTTCTGCTTTCAGGCCCACACAACCGCTTCACCTCCCCTTGACATCCATGCAGTCGAGCGCTCCCTCCAGCCTCTGTTTCGGTCGGCCTCGCAGCCGGTAACACGTCCATGCCGGACAGCCGTTTGTGCTGTGGCTTGCCTTTCCTTGGCCGCCATGCCGCCTCACCACACCACCAATCAACGCGCGTCGCAGCCGCACATAGATCAGTGTCCGTCAGCAGTCCCTGGCAAATTTTGTACATCAGGCCGCGCTTGCTCCAGGCGTCGTCATGGACCCGTTTCGTGGATCCGTAGCAGGCATGGATCGCGGGCGCTGGCGTAGGCGACATGGGGCGGCCGTGCATGGGCTCCTCTTCACAAACATGTCTTTCCTCCTGTCTTACTCCCATACCCATTAAACCACCGCCTTTGCTTCTCGCTATTGCTTTTTCTTTGCTTCTGCCGTTTGCCCACCTGCGCGACTCCCACTCGACCCTTTTGCGCCCTCTCGTTCTCGCAACATCGACTTGCAGCACCATCTAAGATCTAGAGTGTGGTCACGCGACCACGTTGAATCACATATCCATTCGACCACGATGAGGTTTCTCACGAGATTGCACGTCTGCGCGGCGGCTGTGCTGTTCACGATCTTGTACTTCAGCTGGCGTGGGCCGTCGCCGTCGTATCTTCGAGACAACTTGCAGAGAGTGTGGAAGAACAGCCCCCGCCGCATCGTTGTCTTCGGTGATGATTGGTCTGATACGGGCGAGTATCGAATGTCTCCACCACCCAAAGGAACTACCCGAGACAGGAGTGCAGCCCAAGGGGACATCTGGGTAGAGACCTTGTGCAAAGAAGCAAGTGTGCCGTGCGCTTTAGTGAGGCGACGTGACTGACGGGTGACAGCTGACCTGCGACTTCGTGGACAATTTCGCGCGCTCCGTGCCATCCAACGTGGGGTTGGAGGCTGTTGGCTCCATGGTTGACTCAAACATTCTTCTGGATGTGACAAGCGAAGCGAGGAAGGAGACGCTCGCCGTCTTCGATTTCAAGACGCAAGTGCAACACTTCATCGAATTCGACAAGAAAAAGTGGCGGCTGCCCGGAAGGCATGCTGCTGGTGATGAGCAGACTATCTTCACCGTCTTGTTCGGAACTTGGGATTTACTACAATACTCCGCCTTGGAGAAGGACGCCGCCATACGTGCAATCGACCGCAGTGTGAAAGAGCTGTTCCACAACCTCGACATCCTCGCAGATCACGTTGGCACACCCAAGGTTGCCGTTCCCAACCTGATGGACGTGACATTTCTCCCACGCTTCTCGAGCAGGAAGAACGACTCAGCCACCATGTTCGCACAGAACCAACACCAAGCTGTATTTCTGTGGTCGTATTGGAACACGGCGCTGTCTCACGCAGCTTCGGAATGGGGCAGGGGCGACCTATTTGTGCCGAATGTTCACGACATCGTCATGGAGGAAGTCCGTGCGAAACAGATGTATTCAAACCAGATTGCAGATGCCCGTGGGAATGGAAGGCAGGAGCCGCTCTTCGAAGAAGTCGTAGAGCCATGTCTGGCTCAGGAGCCAGATACAAACGCAGACGATCTGCAAGCAGCCGGCACCCGTACCTGCTCCAACCCTGGTGCGCACCTATTCTGGTAAGCTTGCCCTTCATCACAAACGCATTGTTTCACTCTGACCATGCAACAGGGACGATATGCACCTCAGTGGACCTGCCCATCGGCTAATTGGAAAGGAGGCCGCTCGCCTGGTCCGCGGGAATGAGACAGTCAATAGTGACGCCCGCCAACGAGCCAGGCTGCAGTCCGCTACCGACGACAAAAGTGAAGGAGAAAAGGGCGCCCGTTTCGACCTGAAATTTCCACCAGGATATTAATCTTGTGTCGAGCCGTTGTTCGACACCCCTTTTGGCTTGCAACCCGGTTGTCCCAACGCACGCTTGACAAACGGATGGTTGCATTCCGTTGCTCAACAGTGGAATCGTGCTCCCCAAAAGCATTCATAGCTTCCTTGTGCAGCCATTGTGGAGCGTCGTGGCATTGTTGCCTCCTTGCATAACTGCGCTGGAATGTCTCAGGGTCTGTCTTGGCCGCTTCTGGTGGTTCCGCGAACAAAGAATCGTGGCTAGCGAGCACCCACGGTTCGGCCGCATCAGTCTCGAACAGCCAAATTACAGGCTCAGCCGCGATTTAGCATCACAGTGAGCGTGGCCTGAGTGTGGCTGCCCCATAATAGATACAAAGAACGCGCGCTGTCGATTGCGGTGGTTCGTCCGACTGTACCAGTCCATTCCTATTCACGGTACAATGATTCCTGCTTTCAAAAACCGCATCTAAATCTGCTGCCGTCATCGGCCTGCAGGATCGCTTAATCAAAATGTTGGCCGGCCGTGTACTGCCTCCAATTCATCCTCGCCCTTCGTCTCCTCCCGTCGCGACATTCTACCACGTCCCTAGGAGATACAACAGATCGAACATGCAACTCGGTGAAAATGTGTCTTCGCATTCACTGGCAGAAGATGTCAAGTCTCCACGATCATCCAAGAGAGGTAGCAGGTTCTACGAGCTTCGTTCTGCGCCTACGTCGAGCTCAGCCGAGAACATCAGCAAGGATGATGTTGCCTCACCAGCATCGTCATCTTCATCTCCAAAGTGGAGGAGAAAGAGAGAAGCACCCATTAATGACGACTTCAATGGCGTGGAATCAGTGCATGGGGACAGCCCTACGGACCCAAGAGCGCCGCCGAATACTTCACCGGCTGGATCTGGAGAGCACGTCTGTCTCTGCCAACCCGAGCCCAAGATACCCCGCCCACGGAACGGTAAGTCCGACTATTCTCTATATTTCCGATGGCGACTATATCAGAGTCCGGATTTGACACAGTGGCGAACAAAGAATTACGCTATTTGTTTGCGGACGTGTACTGGCGGGCGGGGCTAACGGGTCATCTTTCTTTGTAGCATTTATTCTTTATCGGCAGCACCACCAGCATGCAATCGTTGCCGCCAACCCTGGACTTCCGAACCCCGATATTTCCAAAATCATCGGAGAACAGTGGAAGGCGGAGAGCAACGACGCGAAGAAAATTTGGCAGGACTTAGCTCAGGTACGTTGCGACGAGATGCAGCGCCCAACTTCTCGACTGACGAACACGTAGGAAGAGAAAGACAGACATCACGAGCAATATCCAGACTACCGTTACCAGCCACGTCGCCTGGGCAAGCCACTTAACTCAGCAGTTCAACACACAACTGTGGAGAAGTATCGTTGTCCTAGGTGTGGAGGTCGTAGTATCAAGACGCCCACCAGTCCTTATCCAGGCAGTGTCATCCCGCCGACCTTGCCGCTGCCCAACATCTCGACATCTCTTTCTCCGACTATCCGCTTGCCGCCCATCATGAGCAACCTTAGTCTGGAGTCGCCGGCTCGCCGCCGCGGCCCAGTCGGACCATCTAGCCTGAGCAACATCCAGATTCCGCCTTCAATTCGTGAAGATGGCTACAGCTACACCCCGCTAACTCCCGAAACGAAGAGGCGCCGGTTCAACGGCAACTATCCAACAACTACCAACGGTCGTCGACTGGACACACCCTACTATAACCCGGCTCTCGACCGTCGCGGTTCCCTTCCACCGCTCCAGATGCGCAACTCTCCTCCACAAACAGCAACCATGCCTCCGCCCCGGACGCCACGTGATGCGCGTCGCGGCTCTGTCGACTTGAATGTTCTTGTACCTAGCCAGAACGACCAGAGCCGCAGCGTAGAAGCAATGGTAATGAGTGTACCATACACGGTCAAGATCAAAGTGCTCGGTCGCATTACACCGCCGCTCAAAGAACCCGGTCCGACCAGCCCAGCTGTGCAGGTCCGCGGCGGAATCATTGCTGTCGAAGGCGAAGACCAGGCCGCCGTCACTGAACTCACGCTCTGGCTGAAAGACTTCCTCTCCAAAGACAAGGACTATAGCCCGCGTCTCGCAGATCCGCCCAAGCAACCGGAGGGGAAAGGCGAAAGCTCTTTCGAAGAGTACTTTGACCTTATACGCGAGTGGCATGGCAAGAGCAAGGAGATGATCAAATTCATCACTACGGCTGTCGCACCACCCAGCTCCCCACACTCGCCATCATCGGAAAAGGACGAAGCGATGAAGGAAGGTTCCACTACACCGCCTGCATCTCCCGTTCCGTGCCCGAAACCCGTCCTCATTCTGCCCACGTACCAGCTTCACGCCTCGGATTTGTATGCATCTCGAATACCCATCCAGGACGTGTATTCACCCATGGACCACTGGCAGTGGATGGCCACACTCTGGCGCGGTACCGTGGGTCCCGATCTCACCATCTACATCAAAGACGCGGACAAAGACCGAGAAGGCAGGGATGGAGGCAAGCTTGTCGAGATCAACGATGAAGTCAGGTGCTTGACCCTGACGAAGGGAGGCCAAGGAACATTCGCCGAGGCGGCATTGAGGCGGGTGGGGTTCGAGGTTGGCGAATGGATTCGGGGATTGGGCGGGAGCAAAACCTCGTAGGCACCTCTTTTGCTTGAGCTCGATGAGCGAAGTCGCCCGTTGTGCAAGGGTTTTCTTAGACTGGAACCGAGTGGACTACCAGGGGGGAGAGTATACATGTGCCGCGGTTTTGGGCATGGAAATGCTTGATAGGATTGGGGTTCATCGGATTGGCATAGTATACATAGCCAAGTATCGTTAGCTAATGAATTTGGCGTTGGAATTTATGTCATTTGTTTGGATGTCGCTGATGTACTGTTTTTGTGGGTTGGTTGGTGTTTCGTTCCCCGCAAGGTTGATTAGAGAGGTTACGCAGCTCGCCGCTAGCGCACGGGGCCGGGATTATGGCTGGTTGCGGCGCAGCGTCATTGTCTTTTCCCTTTCACATGCCTGCGGGTTGCGCCTGCCACATGCTGGCGAAGCGAGAACGAGGCGGGAATCATGGACGACCACGGCTGATGCGTTTCCTGCCTTCTGTGCCTTTTCCTTCACGCCCGATGCGATTATATATGCGTGTCGGGACACGCAGACTGGGAACCAGGACCAAAGAGAATGATTGACCATGTCGTGGGGCGGCCGTCGGTGCAGTTCCGAAAGATCCAGGTGCTAGCCGTGGTTTCCTTCTGGAGTGTTTACTTGTACAGGTGCGCCTTCCTTTCTTTCCTTGTCTTCCTTTGATTTGGATTAGAGCCTCGCCCTGCTAACAAGTTGCAGAGGCGACCGTCACGGCCCGCCGCTCATCCGTCGCGTTTCCGCCCTCGTCTCCAAGAAGCTGACGGCCTGGCAATCGGTGCTCATCACGCTGCTCTACCTCTACATCGCCCGCAATTTCGGCAAGCTGGTCGGCCTCGAGAGCCCCGAACCCCTCGCCAACCTCTACAGCCGCTCCTACTTCCGCGCCACATGGGTCACCACCGCCCTCGATGCCGGCTTCTGGTCGGCCATGCGCATCCGCCGGAAGCCCATCCGCGACTTCCTGTCCATCGTCTTCAGCCTCTACTATCTGATATGCGCCGAGCAGGCCGACGAAAAGGTCCGCAAAGTCCGCGCTACCTTGACCGTCGAGCATCTGCGCGTGGGCTGGGAGAAGGGCACCACGCCGTATCTGGCCGCCTTGACGAGCCTGCTGCGCCCGCGTCTGATGTGGTATCCGCCTAGGAAGATCAGGATACCGAGACCCAAGGAGAGCAGCTATACCGACCCCGTCATCGGCTGGCTGTACTTCAACGGCCCGCTCTCGGCCCTCAAGAAGCAGCACAAGGTAGTCCTGGATATCCCCGGGGGCGGCTTCGTCGCCATGAACCCGAGGAATCACGAGGATAAGCTGATGGGCTGGGCGGGGAAGACTGGGTTGCCGGTGCTGAGTCTGGACTACAGGAAGGCACCTGAGTGGCCGTATCCGTACGCCTTGAATGAGTGTTACGACGTCTACCATTCCATCGTGGCCTCGAGAGGACGCTGCATGGGCTTGTCAGGGGAGCATGAGCCCAAGATTGTTGTCAGCGGTGATTCGGCGGGCGGCAATCTTGCCGTGGGCATGGTGTTGATGATCTTGCAGGCTGCGTCTACCGAGACGCGGCGGTGGCAGGGCGAACGCCAGCTGCCAGCTCCGGTCGGTGTGGTGCTCATGTACCCGGCCCTCGACATGAACATTGGAAACTGGATGACTGATGAACAAATGGCCCTGATCCGCGACCGCAAAGCCCGCAAGCAGAATCGACCCATCTTGCGACACAAGAGCGACGACTATCGACATCTTGCTCCGAACACGCCAGGCGCTTCAGATCATTCTGACAGCGAGGACGAGAGCCCGTCCAAAATCCTAGAGTCAGCGTCTGCTGCTCCAACCCCAACAAGTGAGAAGGTGCTCACGTCTCCACAGACTGCTATTCGCTTGTCTGCAGCGCATACAGGCCAGGATAGCCGTCCTTTGGCTCCAGTCGATACCTTCACCAATCTCAATGGCGTAGTGTCAAGCCAAATGATACAGTCCCCCGATGCAATAAGGTCATCAAATGCGCTATCATATCCCCCTCCCCCAGTCACACCCCCCACTGCCATCAAGACACGATTAGCCATGTCAAGTATGATATCCTATTTTGGAGATCGCATCCTGACACCCGAGATGATGCGCGCCATGATCATCCTATACATCGGCCCGCACAACCGCCCCGACTTTAGTACTGACTATCTCCTATCCCCGCTCCTCGCGCCGGAATCTCTTCTCGCAAAGTTTCCCCGCACATGGATGTTGACCGGCGAGCGCGATCCCCTTGTCGACGACACCGTCATCTTCGCAGGCCGTTTACGCCAAGCTAAACGGGCAGACTGGACGTACGGCAAAGAAATGGGGCTGGACTGGGCACGGGGCGAATGGCAAGAGCAGGACTGGGTCAATGTTGATCTCATCCCCGGTATTAGCCATGGATTCTTGCAGTTCGTGAGCGTGTTTCCTGAGGGTTGGAAATATATCACTAGGTGCGGTAAATGGATGAACCAAGCATTCGAAATGGATGAGAAAAAAAGGTTTTCTAACAGCCGAACCTACACCTCTCCCCGAATACGGGTCGGACCGCCATCACCGCGCGCGTGAACGGAGCGATTACTTCGGCTCACATCCCGGGCTCGCCGAAGCTGTTAACGGACTTGCTAAATCTCGCTCTGGGCGGCACCATCAGCGGTCAGGCACGACGTCTTCGGCAGACGACGATAGGCCCCTAGAAATGACGGTGTTGCCGAGGGGTTCTGTATCCAAGGGCAAAGGGAAGAGTCCGCCGCTAACGGCGGCTAAGGGGAGGGCAAACGGGAGCAGTGCGAGGGGCAAGGGGAAGAAGGGGAGAAGGAAGAGTTTGGTCAGTCTAGCGAGTGAGGATGATTTGCTGGGGAGGAGGATGAAGGGGCTTACGAGTGGGTTGAGGGGGGGCGAAGAGCTTGACATTTAGATCGAGTTATATACACAAGGGCCTCGCGGCCAAGATGTGGCATATTGCATGGCGTCGGAACATTTAGAGCGTATGGCATTGTTGGTTACGTTGGGCTTGAGAGCATTTAGCGAGAATGTAAAGCAATGTATTACGCGTTCGTTTGAGGATGCAGCTCGGCCCACCACAATTTTAGCTCACCCTACCAGTGGTCTAAGCTTTTTTTGCTTGGCAATCGGTAGGTCTATCTCAACTCTGGACGTCCTTGCTAGACGTTGGTGGGATCAGCTGTTTTTGAGGACAAAACAAAGCTAGAAATTTGACTTTTCTTCAACTTTTTATTGATATTTCTTCGTAACAAAAGCTTAAGATGTAATCTCAACTGAGTTTAGGAAACTGAAGATAATCCTTGCTTGCGATATGTTCTTTAAAACAACATCAACTTTGAAACTATGTTAGGAAAAATTGAAGAAGCATCATCATTTCAAATCATTTGATCTTCAAAATCCGTGGATTTCTATCTGATGATAGCTGATACTTCCAACGTATTGTAGATAACCCGACCAGAGTTAAGATGAACCTACCAATTGCCAAGGGAAAAAGCATAGACCACTGGTAGGGTGAGCTAAAATCGTGGTAAGCTGAGCTGTGTCCATCCTCACTTGAAATTTACCTTGGTCGTCTGAGCTATTAAATGGTGGGCTGAGTTAAGCGACATTTTGGCATGGTTGGCTTGTCTTATGTTACCGTCCGAGGTGTGGTGCTAAGTGTTCATATCGTTGTGGGCTGTCTTTCTGGATGCCTTCTGACTTGTAACGTATGATCAATTTTCATAGATGAGAAATATACCTCAAGCTCTTGGTATAGATCTAGCTTCGCGAGAACAAGTATGAGTCCTTTGTAGGAGTCTTTGTACGCACTGGCAGCATACAATAGAAGCTTGGATCCGAAGTTGCCGGAATGTACGATACGCTTGGGTTTTCTGGTCGGGCCTGTAAGCAAGCCATCGAACGCCTCTTCTCACCAAAGCAAGACCTTCATGCCTAGCTGTTTCTGATCCATGCTGCACATGCTACATGACTCGACCTGCTTCGCGTGCACGATCCTGCAGAGACGATTACTTTTGTCGTCTCTGTGGCGCCGTCCTCCCAAGCCTCCAAATCTCGCTACGTCCTTGCGCCCCAGCTGAGTGGACCACCGTGGAGCAACTGGGGGTAGTGACAGGCACAGCGCTACAGCGCTACAGCACTCCTCTTCGTACCTGGTTATCATTCCTCCTTCGATGTCGCTGTCGCTGTCGCACAACAGCAACGCAAGCCGGATCTTGTGAAGCGCTGGTATGCACCCGACCGATCTAGGCCTAGGGCAACCCACCGAGCCGGAATCGACACCAATGCCGCATGATACCAAACACCATCAAACCGACTACCTTTCGGCTCGTCCCGCCCTGAGCCCAAAGACCATTCTTAAAATCACACACATGGAAAAGGGGAATGCGCATTCGTATTCGCATCCCAGCGCCGATCACACCCTGCGAAACGGGCCCAAACCTACCTGAGCCAGGTGTACGTGCCCTCGATGTTCATCAGATGGGGTGTATCCGTGAATGAGACGATAGTGGTGCGTCCCGCCGTCGAACCATCTTCCAGAACAATGTCATTCAAGGCTGTGGCTTCAGGCCACCAAAGCCCATCACATTGACCACCCTGGCCCTCCACCTGGCACCCTCGTATCCCGTCGCTTCCCCGCCAGTGACCTTGCGTTCGGCAACGACGCGATGCTTCCCCGCGTCCCGCTCCTCTAGTCCATACTTACTTTTGGGGCGCTCGAGTGTATCAATGAGTCGAGTCGTAAGAGGCGGCGCGGCGACGCCCTTGCCGACACATATGTCGCGCCTAGGACGACACAGGGCTCGTGTCACGCTGGAGGGGGGGATCTGCGTTCCTGGCATTGGATTGTGGCATGCTGTTGCTGTCGCGGGCTGGCTTCTGCGTTGCGGTGCGAACCTTGTTCGAGCGCATCGTTGCTTTTTGCAGTGACTGTGTAGCCTTGATAAAAAGGTTTCCGGGCAGAACTGCAGCTCAACTTCCTCGCCTCTTTTCTATTGCTGCCAGCTGTTGGTGTTTGGTGTTCGCTATAGCAGTTGGGGTTGATTGTGTCCCTAGTTGCAGACGCGAGGGATTCATCGAGGGCCGCCAATTTGATTTCGCAAAGAAAATTTATCGCGCGAAAGGGTGCCGCTGTGTCCTGGATTTTCCAACGCTTCCTTTGGTGTAGGCGGTGTCGATATTGTATCGGTCTCCCGCGCACTGGATGATCGATTAAAGAGCGTGGCAACCTTCAGACAATTTTCCACTCTTGGTCTCCTATATCCAGGGTTCGAGCCGAATACTACAGGTTAGACGAATCGAATCGACTAATTTCAACAAACGGCAATATTCCAGGAGGGATGTGCGCAATTTATTATACGCTTTATATATGCGGGTGCTGGGTGCCGCAACCGAAGCCTGACAGTAAAGCCATGCTACGGCACTGCGACAAGTCAGAAAATAACCGTTTGGGGATGCCGTGTCCGGAGAAGGAGCATGTGGTGGTCAATAGGAGTCAGGGAATGTGTGACGCTTGTTTGTGGAAGAAGATTAGCAAGTAAGGTTGCAGCCCGTGGATTGGGATTTTTCAATTTGTCAAGGTAGAAAGTGGAACATATGCGGATTTGTATACAGGGAAACGATGACATGAGGGTATAATCGGCCAAGATGAATGTCTCAAGAGCTGGAGAGGGGAATGATATTCTCGTATCGCAATACCGACATGGGAAGGTACTGGCATGAACCAGGAGTGTATTCGCCGCGAAAACTGGGTCCCAAGCCCCCAGGACGAACCAGCCATTTTGGGACTTGCCTTCGAGCGGCAGGAACTCACTTCAATCACCACAACCTCTTTCTCGCTGTAGGCATATTTCGACAGGGCGATTCCATTATGAGCCAAACGTTCCTTGAAACTGTTCGCACGATACCCTCTATCAGCGAGATTTGTGGGACTTATTTCATCATGCGTTTCTCGACCCGCTATTGCTGGCGACACTCTTCTACGACTTTTTACCCGAGGATAGACGGACATTGGAGGAATTTGACGATAGACAGTCCTAAGTTTCTTTTCTCTCGTACTTGATTCATGGACCTCGCACATATTGGTCCCGTGTGTTAAGATATGTAGATAATTATCGTTGAGGCAGATCTGGCTAGAGGCTTCAGACATTCATGTCAGAAAGATTGTATGATCAATCTGTGCTTTTGCTTATTATTCAATGCATCCCTTCCTATGCAGATCGTCTAAGTGCCCAACCTACTAGATACGGCGAGGAGCACAACGAGATACAGTCTCGCAGCCATGCAGCTGCCGTATCGTGGTTCCCAGATGATAAATTGCTCTTTGCTCGTCAAGGCACTTGCCAACAGAGTTAATATCCATGTGTTTAAGCCTATATTCTCTTCATTCTAAGCCCTATTGATTCGTGGTCCTTGAAGATCACTGCGTTGGCATTCTGCTTATCTCTTTCTTGGAAAAACTTACAAGATATCTTCTCCGAGGGACAGAAAGACAACTGTACTGCACAGGCATAGACAACTCCTTGCTCAAGCCGTATTAGGGCACTGCTCCAGAAAATCTGAACTTGAACGAAAGCATTTTTTGCATCGCACTTAAGGAACCCCCGGACTTTGTGCTACTACTCAAGCCGAGCAACGCACGGCCTTCTCATATTTCACCGTCTGACATAGAGAGTTTACCTATCTATGAGCGCGTCGAAACTATTGATACTTGGTCTACGGATCGCATGTATTTATTAGACAAAGACACAGACACAGGAGGCATAATGAAGCTTGGTTTCAACAATGACGCACAATGTGCGCGACTTGGAAACATGTTAAGAACAGATCGATCTAAAGGTCATCTAGGCAATCGTAAATTCAAACTACAGAAGGAAACATTCATCCTAGCATAGCATGAGCAGATATGATGCTGTGCTAAACTTGATATTGTAGAAGACCTTTAATTATAACCATTGACTACCTCAGCCTACTGTAAAAGTCCACTGAGTTCTTAAAAGTCGTCTTTAGGTCACGTTTAATGAAGATGATTATACCCCTACTAAACTAATATATTTTATAAATAGGTAGGTTATGTAGTATTGTAAACGTAGCTAATTGTAGGATCTAGTTTTTAAGCCTTCGGGTATCATACGTAGGTGGGTTAGGAGAGCAGCTTTATGCGCTAACCACATGTGGCGAGCGGGGCTCTTTCGAGGGCCAAGCGTCACAGGCGGCGGTCGCCGAGTTCCTTACGCGCAAAGGCGCTGGCCGTTAGTGCCATCGTGATAAGAACGAACTGCACCTGTACTATTGGCTTGCTTTTTAAGAGCTAGGCACTGTGCGGCTTAGGAGATCGCTGTTTGCCGCGGTCCACGATGCTCGTCATATCTAGCTTACGTTCCCCACACCGCGGCCTCGAAGTTTCGGCTTGTCTTCCTCTTCTTATGCCCCCTTGAGCTTGTTCACTCTTTCTTGACTCCAGTTCTTGTCCTCTTTCCTACGATACCTCGAGGTTATGGCACCAGGACTGGTTTCACCGCAGCCAGCGGTGTCGGACGACGCGTCGCAGTCCTTGAACGCCGCGACGGCTACTTACGATGATACTCTGCGGTTTTACCTAAACGGGACGAAGGTTGTACTGGACACGGCAGATCCCGAAGTAACACTATTAGAATATCTGAGGGGAATTGGTCTTACAGGGACCAAGTTGGGTTGCGCAGAGGGAGGTTGCGGTGCTTGCACAGTCGTATGTTTGCCACTTGTGATCTCAAACTAGAGATACCAGATTCACACGACAGCAAATTTACCAATATAAATAGGTTGTTTCACAGTATAATCCCACGACGAAGAAGATATACCACGCATCCGTAAACGCATGCCTCGCGCCGCTTGTCAGTGTGGACGGCAAACATGTAATCACAGTAGAGGGCATAGGAAATGTGAAGAGGCCACATCCAGCGCAGGAAAGAATAGCGAAGGGGAATGGCAGTCAATGTGGCTTCTGTACACCAGGAATCGTCATGAGCCTATATGCGCTCCTCCGCAACAACGAGTCGCCTTCCGAGCACGAAGTCGAGGAAGCTTTTGATGGCAATCTGTGCCGTTGTACCGGATACCGACCTATATTGGACGCCGCACAAAGCTTTAGCGTGAAGACAGGGTGCGGAAAGGCCACAACCAATGGAGGAAGTGGATGTTGCATGGAGAATAATGCGAATGGGGGAGGATGCTGTAAGAGCAAAGGAGTAGACGGTGACTCGCAACCAATCAAGAGATTCACACCACCGGGTTTCATTGAATATAAGCCAGACACGGAACTCATATTCCCGCCACAGCTACGGAAGCACGAGTACAAACCGCTAGCCTTCGGTAATAAAAAGAAAAAGTGGTATCGACCAGTAACAGTGCAGCAGCTGCTAGAGATCAAGAGTGCCTACCCATCTGCGAAAATCATCGGAGGAAGTACAGAGACCCAGATCGAGATCAAGTTCAAAGCGCAACACTATAGCGCATCTATCTTCGTTGGAGACATACCCGAGCTGCGGCAGTTTCAATTTCATGATGATCATCTCGAAATCGGTGGTAATGTAGTACTGACGGACCTCGAGGATATCTGTAAGAAGGCTCTCGATCACTACGGAGAAGCGAAAGGTCAGCCTTTTGCAGCGATCCTGAAGCAAATCCGATATTTTGCGGGGCGCCAGATCAGGAATGTGGGAACGCCAGCTGGAAATCTGGCAACAGCAAGTCCGATCTCAGATCTGAACCCTGTGTTTGTGGCGAGTAATTCAACACTCGTAGCGAAGACGTTAAAGGAGACCACAGAGATCCCCATGTCGAAATTTTTCCGAGGATACCGAGCGACCGCGCTTCCTCCGGACGGTATTATAGCAAGCCTGAAGATCCCAGTAGCACAAGAGAAGGGCGAATTCATGCGCGCATACAAGCAAGCGAAGAGAAAAGACGACGACATTGCAATAGTGAATGCTGCCTTGCGGGTCTTGCTGGATGAAGATGACGTCGTGCAGAGCGTAGACTTGATATATGGCGGTATGGCGCCTACCACAATCCCTGCGAAGAAAGCCATGGCCTTCCTTCAAGGCAAGAAATTTACAGATCTAAGAACCCTGGAGGGCGTAATGGGGGCTCTCGAGGAAGATTTCGACTTGCGCTTTGGTGTTCCTGGTGGCATGGCTACGTACAGAAAATCACTAGCACTTGGCTTCTTCTACAAGTTTTACCATGAAGTACTAGCTACTTTGCATGCTGCCAATGCCGACATCGATACCCAGGCCGTGGGTGAGATCGAACGACACATCAGCTCTGGTGAAAAAGATCACAAGGCTGCAGAAGCGTACGAGCAAAATATCTTGGGGTTGGAAAAACCGCATGTGGCTGCAATGAAGCAGTGTACAGGAGAGGCTCAGTATACGGATGATCTTCCTGTACAGAAGAACGAGCTATATGGCTGCCTTGTACTATCAACGAGGGCACATGCTAAGTTGATGAACGTTGACCCAGAACCTGCACTTGATCTCCCAGGAGTCGCCGGTTGGGTCGACCACAGAGATGTAGCCACTCCTGAGGCCAACTGGTGGGGAGCGCCGGCCTGCGACGAAACTTTTTTTGCGATTGATGAAGTTTTCAGTGCGGGTCAGCCAATTGGCTTGATTCTTGCCGATACAGCAAAGCGCGCTGAACAAGCAGCTCGCGCAGTTTTGATCGAATACGAGGATTTGCCTGCTATCTTCACCATAGAAGAGGCTATCGAGAAAGAAAGCTATTTCAATCATTTCCGTTACATCAAAAAAGGAGATACTGAAAAGGCTTTCGCGGAAGCCGACCATGTTTTCACAGGCACGGCGAGGATGGGTGGACAAGAACACTTTTATTTGGAAACAAATGCTTGTCTCGCCGTACCCAAGCCCGAAGATGGCGAGATGGAGATCTTCAGCAGTACACAGAACCCTGCAGAGACTCAGGCTTACGTTTCCAAGGTATGCGGAGTAGCAGCCAACAAAATTGTCACCCGCGTCAAACGCATGGGTGGTGGTTTTGGTGGTAAAGAGACTCGGTCAATACAGCTTGCTGGAATTGTAGCTTGCGCTGCCAATAAAGTTCGGAGACCAGTTCGATGCATGCTCAATCGAGATGAGGATATCCTGACCTCAGGTCAGCGCCATCCTTTTCTCAGCCGATGGAAAGTCGCTGTCAACAAGGACGGCAAGATTCAAGCGCTTGACGCAGATGTTTTCTGCAATGGCGGCTGGAGCCAAGATTTGTCCGGAGCGGTCGTCGAGCGCTCCCTCTCGCACATTGACAATTGCTATTCCATTCCAAATATACATGTCCGCGGGCGTGTTGCAAAGACGAACACGGTCTCTAATACTGCATTCAGGGGCTTCGGTGGACCACAAGGCATGTTTATTGCAGAGTGTTACATGGAAGAAATCGCCGACCATCTGCATATACCTGTTGAGAAATTGCGCGAAATCAACATGTACTCGCCGTCCACCAACATGGTTACACATTTCAACCAAGAAATCAAAGATTGGTATGTGCCGCTCATGTATAAACAAGTGCAGGAATCATCCAAGTATGCCGAACGCCGCACCGCCATTGAACAGTTCAACAAGACTCACAAATGGAACAAACGCGGCCTCGCCCTCATCCCCACCAAATTCGGCATCTCTTTCACCGCCCTGTTCTTGAACCAGGCTGGAGCCCTCGTGCATATTTACCACGACGGATCTGTCCTCGTTGCTCATGGCGGTACCGAGATGGGACAAGGTTTACACACAAAAATGACCATGATAGCAGCCGAAGCCCTGGGCGTGCCTCTCGACTCCGTGTTCATATCTGAAACAGCTACCAACACCGTCGCAAATGCCTCTTCAACTGCCGCATCCGCATCCTCGGATCTGAACGGCTATGCCATCTACAATGCCTGCCAGCAGCTGAATGAGCGTCTACGGCCTATCCGGGATAGACTTGGCCCCCATGCGACTATGAAAGAGATTGCTCATGCTGCTTATTTCGACCGCGTCAACCTGTCCGCTCAAGGTTTCTATAAGACACCCGATATCGGGTATGTGTGGGGTGAGAACACGGGCCAGATGTTCTTCTATTTCACGCAGGGTGTTGCTGCCGCGGAGGTCGAAATTGATACACTGACGGGCGACTGGACTTGTCGCAGGGCAGATATAAAGATGGATGTTGGGCGCAGTATCAATCCTGCAATTGACTATGGTCAGATTGAGGGTGCGTTCGTGCAAGGGCAAGGGTTGTTTACGACGGAAGAGAGTCTGTGGCAAAGGAGCACTGGGGGCATCTTTACCAAGGGGCCCGGCGCGTATAAGATCCCCGGGTTTAGGGACATACCTCAAGTGTTCAACGTTTCGCTGCTGAAAGACGTCAACTGGGAAAATCTTAGAACTATTCAGAGGAGTAGGGGCGTGGGTGAGTCATTACATCTAGACCTACCTCAAACCATTTTTACTAACGTGATTCTAGGCGAACCACCGCTCTTCATGGGTAGCGCCGTATTCTTTGCTATCAGAGACGCACTCAAGGCTGCACGAGCGGAATTCGGTGAGACAAGCACGTTGACTTTGCAGAGTCCTGCGACGCCGGAGAGGATTAGGATTTCTTGTGCGGATCCAATATTGAAGAGAGCTTGGGTGGAGCCAAAGGAAGGAGAGAAAAGCTTTTTCGTCAGTATTTAGTCGCTGAGCTCTGTAAATATATGGCTGTCTTGGTACCTATGATACTGGGTTTACACCCCAAGCTTGGCTGCTGTTTTATACACCGAGTTACCACTCTATCTATAATACAAAGATAGATTCCCAGCTTTTCTTGTCATTTTGGGTCAGCCGCTTCCTAGTCTAGGATGAGACGAGCCTCTGGTAAAGCCGGCTAGGTTAGCTAGTCCACTTCGAGCTTCGCTGCTATTATATACAGTGAGCTACTACAGGAACTATAATACAAAAGGTCGAGCAACTCCGGCGGGAGATCAGAGAGCGTATTTTGCATATTGACGACTGCCACGTAAAAGCCTGTATGTGTGAGAGAGAAGTGTCGAAGGCTGCAATCTCTTATGTACCAAGGTGGGTAACGTGCAAACACGCCTTTTTACTTCTGAGAAAGGACACATAGGAACTATGGCTTCACATGAACACTATTTGCGCGACCCGTGATATGTCGCTATGTGACTACATGTGTTTGTCGATAAATAGAGCGCCCTAGACTATAGCACGCGGTACGGAATTGTGCACTGCGAGCCCTTATACATTGGATCACAAGACCACGCGCACGACAAACAGACACCCCATTTGCCTAGCAAGACTCACGATACCGGAACAGAATTTCAAATAGTTTATTCGCTCAAGTAGAATCTAACGCCATCAAGCCAGGGCATACAACAAAGCACAATCGACCCTTATTTAGGCCATCGTGCTAGCGGATATATACAAGTAGACAAACAGGACAGATATTATCTAGGCCGTGGCGCCAATAAGAGTCCTTTTCCGACCAACAGTGAAAAGAGAACGGTTGCAGCTATGCGGTATTTAGTAAGGAATGCCCTCATACTCGCCATACCCAAGCGCCAAGTTCATATTCTGCAGGCATTGCGTCGCTGCACCTTTGAGCAAGTTGTCGATGGTAGCGTTAACGACAACACGCTTTCCGGAGCTGTGGACGGCGAAACCGCCGATTTCGACGCCGTGCTTTCCTGAAATATTGCGGACGAGCGGGGACTCGCCGACGACCTTGACAAGCTTCTCGCCTGCATAGCGATCTTGATAGAGGTTGCGGATGTCTCGCGAGGTCATGGTGCGGTTTAGAGGAATAGAGATTGTATGCTGGGTAGAATTCAGTAACGAGGCTCAGTGTAAGGAGGTAGGTAATGACTTACATGGATACCCTGGAACCACACAGCGACGTGCGGGATGAACGCAATCTCCCTACCTAATTGTGCTGAGATTTCCTTCTCGTGAATATGGTCTGTCAGACTGTAGGGAATGAGGTTGTTCTCTAAGTTTTTCACGTCGTTCTTAGGGCTTGGCTTGGTTCCGGCGCCCGAGTAGCCCGAAACACCAAACACAGTAGGCTGGCCACCGATGAATTCGAGGAGCGGTGCGATGCCAAGTTGAGCCGCAGTAGCGTAACAGCCAGGATTTGCTATCCTCTTGGAATCAGAGATCTTGCGGCGGTCGACAAGCTCAGGAAGACCGTATGCCCACGACGAGTCGAAGCGGTAGTCGGCGCTCAAGTCTACGATGACGGCATCATCCTTTCCAGACTCATTGATAGCGTCAACGAAGGGCTTGCAAACACCATTGGGCAGTGCCATGACCCAGCAGTCGATCTCCCCTTTTTCGGCCATCTTCTTAACGTCCTCGGGGGAGAGATTCTCGTAAGTGATATCGCGCTTCGTGTAGCCCTCAAGCTTCTTACCCGCAAGTTCACGGGAGGAGACATGCCGGAGGTCCATGTTAGGATGTCGGTTGAGAAGATCGATAAGGGCTTGACCAGTGTATCCGCGAGCGCCAATCAAAGCAACCTTTGCCGGCCAGTCCCTGCTCTTGAACTTGATTCCATACGGTGGGTTGGGGTTTGTGTTCCCAAGCAATTGCGGGGCGCTTGTAGAGAACCCACGGGAAGAAGGAACCATTCCTTGCGACTGCAAAGTTGGTCTGGATGACCGGCCCATTGCGCGTGCGCCTGAAGCCATCGTGGAGTATGCTCGGGCTTGTTGTCCGTGCTTCAGACTCGCAGCAAAGTCGGCAGCCCTCCGCAGCTGAGCTTCTAGGTTATGGTCGCCAAACATGGCCCTGCCGTGCTGAGAAAATTCGCTCATCAACGACACTACTTCTGACGCATCAGCGGAACCCCAGAAACAGAAGATCTCCTTGTCCCGACGTAAAGTTCCGTCAGCCTTCTCCTTGAACCACCCTAGGTTCTCGTCCTGGGTTTCCACAGTCCAATACATCTTGGGATACTTCTTCTTCATGCGCTCGAAGATGTTGTCGGCGACATTGGTCAGGAATGCATCCTTGGTCGTAGTGAACGTAGATAGTCGAGCGAAGTCAGAGTTGTTGGATGGAGGGTAAACGATAGCTACGGCACCCATCGAGTCGTCGAAGAAGGCCTCGAAAGGCCTAGTCTTGAGGTTGTTCAGATAGCGATCAATGACGTCCCCAGAGTCCATACTTTCACGATCCCTCAGCAAAGCTTCTCTTAGTGTCGCAATGTCTTCAATATCCTCAAACTTGGTTACGGCCTGGATGCTCTCGCCTTTCCGGATGAGGGTACCACCTCCGGTGTGAGTGAACAACTCCTTCTCGAGGTATTGCGGGTGGATAATGGCAACGCTGGAGGTTTTGGGTAGATCATCCAAAAGCTTCTTTACCTCTACAATCTTGAGCTTGGTGCCGTACTTGACCCACGGCTGCTGCATGAGCGAATCGTACTCCTCGTCCAGATTGATAGTCGAGATCAGCTTCCCGGTCTCGCCATTAAACAGGCCGCCCTTTTCCGACAAGTACACAATCTTGAGCGGTTCTAGCGACCGTGCTAGAGCTCCCGCCACAACATCGGCGTTTACGTTCAGGATCTGGCCGTCGACGGTCTCGGCCATCGAGCACAGAATAGGCAACTCTTTGGCTTTCAATGCGTCCACAATCGGCCTAGAATTGACATTGGTGATGTCACCCACGTACTTCCACTTCTCTTTATCCAAATAGTCAGCTTCCAAGACGCCGGCAGTTATGGGTCGCGCGGGAATGCCCCAATCCTGCCTGAGCTTCAGCACCAGGTCCATGTTGGCCTCCAAGAAGAGCTTGCGCGCAATTCCTAGCGTCTTCTTGTCCGTGACTCTTATCCCGTCTATGAATTCTGGTTCGACGCCAGCGTCCAGGAGCAACTTGTTCATCTGGGGTCCTGCGCCGTGGACGATGATGGGGTACAGCCCCATGGCGTACAGATGCTGCAACGCCAAACATAGCGTATCTATATGGTCGGTGAGGATGGCTCCTCCTACCTTGACCACGGCAAATTGCTGCGAGGACACAGAGCGGAACTGGGCGAGGTACTGGTCGATCTCTCTGCGTGAGCTGACGCTACCGAGCAAGCTCAGAAAGGCGGACCGCATGGACGTGGCATCGCGACTGTCGGCCGAGGACGTGTACCGGCGGGTCGAGGTCGCAACGAGGGCGGTTTGTAGGGTGCGTGAAGCTCCACACGCTGCCGTGACTCGGCGGGACGAGCGTGCTGCCAAACGAGCACCAGAACGCACGACGCCCTGCATGGTGGCTGATTGTCTCGCTGGCTCGGCCTCTTGAGCACTTGAGCACTTCAGCACTGCAGCACTCTCGAAAGGCGGCGCGGGAGGCGGGAGGGCGAATTGGTGAATGAGAGTGCAAGAGCTGAGAGATAAAGCTGGACTGCAGCTGTTGCGTCAAAAAATTCGCTTGACGGCCGATAACGCTCCGTTCCCAGCTCCCCGCAAGTGGCGCGACAGCGATACACTTTTAGCCTGGGGGTGTCTGCCTTTGATTGGGCGTGGGGTGCATGCAGGCTGAAAATTTGAATGATCTCTGAAAAAGAACGCATGCGACATCATCCAGCATGATGGTCTGACTCTTGATCTAGTCGTGTAACATTCTCCTAGGAGACCGCCACAAAGTTCTGGTAGGACGGTACACAAATTTCACGGACATACATGCCAATCAAACCCTCTCTCGTCCTTCCAAGATGTTGAACTGCAGTACATGCGCACGCTGATTATACGAACACAGCCAGCATCCAGAAGACTCCATTTCGATAGCCCTTCCGATTGGCACGCCTCTGTGGTTACCTGCATGATCATTACACGATCTAAAAGCACGTCGCGAACAGAAGCATCTGTGATTGCCTTGCAAACTCAAAAAACAAGACACAATTCAAGCTCCATTGATATCATCTATCGACCATGCCATGACCTCCATCTTCAGGTATCAAAGAACAGGTCCTTCCTGAAGGGGGGATAGCGAAGGTATCCCATTGCCACAGGTCGACCGTTCGAATGCAGAAAAAGACAAGAAAAGAAGCCGTTCCGTCGCTCCCGATTCGCCATGACCTTAAACTTACAGACCCAATGTCGTCGAGTGCCAGTACGGCACCTCTACCATATCGCCATCGCTTTGGACAGCCTTGATCTCTCCCTCATCGTGTTATTAGATAGTTTGGGTATGTGTACTTTAGTGTTTTGTTGCAACGACTGGATCGGTCAGGAACGTGTAGTCGACAAGGGTCGTCATGAAACTTACCAGATGGGACAATGATGACAATGAGGAGGATGATGATGCCGACGATGAGGCACATGCGCATCTTCATGTCCTTCCACCACATCTGCTTGCGCACGCGGTTGGCGCCCCGTCTGAAGCCTTGGGCGGACGTGGCAAGGTTGTCGGTCTTGTCCTGGAGCGAATCTAGGCGGGCGCCCCGTTCTGAGACCTTGTTGATGTTGTCCCGCATGATACCGACGGTGCTGTCAATTTCCTAGAGCGAAGTCATGTCAGCGACTCTGTCCATGGCGAGTGTGAACTGCCAGCTGTGCCAGCTGTCCGCAACTCGAGCTCCAGCGCAAGGTCCCCGAGGTTGGAGCTCAGTAGAGTTGCTGGGCAGCGACTATGGCTATGCGCATCGACGGAGGAGATACAGATGACGTACTGCTTGAAGAGCCGCGGTGCGGTGGTTGCCGCTCTGGCCCTGGGCGCCGCCCTGGGGAGCATTGCCGCCGGCGGGAATGTAGGGGTCGTAGGGCTGCTCGTTGGCCATGGCTGGAAGAGTCGACGACGGGTTTCAGTAAAAGGGCGCGACAGGCGAGGCGGTCGAAAGCGTAGTGGATGTAGCGGTGGTGATGGGCGCGGGTGGTGTGGAGGATGGAGGTGTGTTGGTGGAAGAAGCAGTTGGGTGAGCCGGCGAGGCGAGTCTGGCTGGTGTTACGGGCTTGGTCAGAGCACCGTTTGAGCTGAGGCTGATGTCGCCGTGCAACTTCACGTCCACGTCGCGCGCCTGCACAACTGCACACAAGAGATTCCGGGGGAACGGGATTGCAACGTGCGTCTGGTTTAGGCAAGAGTGTGAATGCCGACGTCACAGAGGGTTCGGGGGAAGAGGCTCTTTTATTGCTGATGCGAGCTGCTGCTGCCCGTCACTGCCCGTCGGACGCATCTGCGCCACACCAGTCACGTGCGACTCTTTCTTCGCAACGGGAGCCCTCCAGGGCGGGAGAGGTTAAAGGCCGGCTCACCACGCCAGGTTGCGGTGCTGTGGCAACAAAGCGCAGGGCGCGGGCGATTACGTATCCTTGCGCTTCTATTCCAAGACCCTCCTCTGAGCGCCGAGCTGTGAAGCGGGCTGAGACGCGCAATGCGGCATCGTCTCCCTCGCGCAAATGAAGCGGGCAGGATAATAAAGACGACGTCGCCTGCTGCGGCGAGCCTGGTGAATGCCTGGTGCAGCCTGGGCGACGCTCTCTCTTTTTTCGCGCACAACACTTGCAACCGGAACTGGAACATTCAGCCCATTTGCTCGGGGTCGTAAATGTCAATCGTCTTGGCGCCGTGCACCCTGCAGTCCGACGACTCCGTCTAACCTGCCAGTCCCCTGAACTGGGGCGTAGGCTAGCAGCTACAACCACCACACCACCTCCACTGCCGCGCGCCCACTCCACCACGCTCTTTCACCCTGCTCGACTTCCCGACGACCTTCCTAATAATCGCCCCTCGTGCCTGTCGAGCGCATCTCTCGAACCCTCGCTTTTCGCCTGCCCTGTCGCTCGTTTCACCTTGCCGCCGACGCACCCTCAGCACTTCAGACGTCACCGCCCACTGTCTGTATACCTTCGCTGCGGGCACACCACTGCTGTAAGGGAACGATATCACACGAGGGTCCATTTTCTCCGCGCCGAGCACTCTTGCGACTCGACACTCGCATTTGCATGTTCCAGACCACCGCACAAGGACCACTTGACGACGCTGGCTGCATAATTGTACATAATGAAGTTCGTTTCTTCGGCGCTCAGCGCCTTGAGCGCCTCGACCCTGCTGCTGTCTGGTGCAGGCGCCATCGAGCTGGACGTGAATGATCCCGGTACGTCGCCTCCTGCCTGATGTGGGCGTCACTGACATGGCTAGAATCTATTAAGAAGGCTGCCGGCATTGCTGCAGCGGGCATGCGCAAAATCTACACGGGTGACAAACCTGGTGATGTGCCGGGCAATCTTCCAGACCCGTATTACTGGTGGGAGGCGGGCGCCATGTTCGGTGGTTTAATCGACTACTGGTATTACACGGGCGACGACCAATACAACAACATCACGACCCAGGCCCTGCAGCACCAGATCGGAGACTACAATGCTTTCATGCCTCCTAATCAGACCAAGACGCTAGGCAACGATGACCAGGCTTTCTGGGGAATGGCTGCCATGTCCGCCGCGGAGAACAAGTTACCCGACTTGCCTACATCAGGGGATTTAAAGGGACCTTCATGGCTATCCCTTGCACAGGCTGTATTTAACACCCAGACGACCCGTTGGAACACTGCGACATGTGGTGGCGGCCTAAATTGGCAGATCTACCAATTCAACAACGGCTACACGTACCGAAACACCATCTCCAACGGATGCTTTTTCAATATCGCTGCCCGTCTGTACAAATACACGGGTAATGAAACCTACTCGAAATGGGCCATCAAGACTTGGGACTGGGAGTCTGCTATCGGACTCATGAGCAATGATCTGAACTTCTACGATGGCAGCGACGAGACGAAGAACAACTGCTCCGAGATCAACAAGATCCAGTGGACTTACAACCTGGGCGTGCATTTGTCGGGCGCTGCCGCTATGTGGAATGCTGTGAGTAAGCTGCTCAACACCATGAACCAAACTGACCACTCTTAGACCGAAGATGATGTCTGGAAAACAAGGATCACTCAAATCATCAAAACAATGGGCACGGTCTTCTTCGAGAACGACATCATGTTCGAAGTCGCGTGCGAGAAGAATGGCAAGTGCAACACCGACCAGCGATCCTTCAAGGCCTACCTCGCTCGTTGGATGGGCTACGCCATGATCACTGCTCCCTGGACGAAAGATCTGATGTGGACCAAACTGCAAACATCCGCGAAGGCCGCCGCGGCGCAATGTAATGCCGGTGATGACCAGCAAACCTGCGGTCTCCGCTGGTACACGAACGGCGCCAATGACGGCAGTTTCGGCGTTGGAGAGCAGATGGCCGCCATGGAAATCTTCCAGAATCTATTGATTGCTAATGTCTCCGGACCCGTCACCGAGAAGAACGGCGGTACCTCGAAGAGCGACCCAACAGCAGGAGGCGACGTTCAGATGGACCCCGTCATCTTCAGCGAGATTACCACTGGCGACAAGGCGGGGGCTGGCTTCCTCACGACCATTGTCCTCATCGGTATCCTAGCGGGTGCTTGGTGGATGGTGGCGAACTAATGTGATGCTGTGCATATTTAATGGTGAAGGGGAGTTGGATGCCTCTTCTTGTCTATCATGTACCAGGACGTTTTGGGGGATTTGGTGGCCCCTTTCTTCCAAAAGAAGCGAATGAATGGATATAGTACAATTCCTTGTTTGCGGGAGAGTTTTTGGGTTCGCTCTCCCCAAGTGATATAGCGGCGTTCTTGGGCTTGCGTCTTGTAGCATTTTGAGAGAAGGTGTTGCGAATACTATACTTCAATGTGGTTGAGTCGATGTTCTCCTCTGCGTGGAAAGCGGCAACGCTGAATGGTGATTGAGCCGCAGGAAGGCGCGCGAGCATGGATGCGGCATACCCGCTGCAGACGCTTCCGTCAGAGGTCAGCCCGCAGGCAAAATATTCACGCGAGGCAAATTGCGAAAAGAAGCCTCCAATAGAACGGGTGCTCGTGCTGCTCGTACTTCTGCGGGCCGCCTGCGGGGATCGAATCAAGGGATGGCTCACGTGGTGGCAGCGGGTCTGCGGGCGGTGGGCGTTGCCAAGGCCGGCAGCCGGAGGTGTCGGGCAGAAAACTTTGGGACTAAAAACTGCAGAAAAGCTACCAAAAGCACCACCATGTGCGGCCTTTCCAGGGACGAGAGCCCCAGCCCGTTCACCAGCCCAATAGGCGCCTTCACTACTAGCCCAGAACATGGACCTCACGCCGCCCTTGTGATTGCCTACTCTGGCCCTTCTTCCTTTCACCCCACCTTCACTGCCGACTGAATAGCCTGCGGCGCGGTCAGGCAGCAAAGCTCACAGGTGCGTACTCGCTCACCCATATGCTATTCTCCTTTGCTCTCCATGATGATACTCGTCATATTTTTTTAGATGTTAGACTTGCGACCCTTAGGGCATGAGCGCCAAAAGACTTTCTGACTGAGCCTCCCCACTATCGATCCGCCGTCTTCCATTTACCGATAACGGCTAACCCGCCATGTACAGACTCATATAGAATTCACACATCCACCCCTCAAATTCACAATGTGCGGCATCATTGCTTGCATCCACGCGGATCCGTAAGAGACCACCACGACTCATTCAACTGAGCTCTGCTAAGTCGCAAAGGAAATCGCATTCGGCCGCCGTCGAAGTCCACGATGCGCTCTATCTTTTGCAACACCGCGGGCAAGATGCGGCAGGTATCGTGAGCGGTGACTCTCGCGGCCGTTTTCACCAGTGCAAGGGAAATGGCATGGCCTCCAAGGTCTTCCAGGATGGCGCCCGTGTCTCAGACCTCCCAGGCTTCATGGGACTGGGTCATCTTCGATACCCAACCGCCGGAAGCAGTGCGAACTCCGAGGCCCAGCCCTTCTACGTCAACAGCCCATACGGCATCGCCATGAGCCACAATGGAAACCTTATCAATGCGCCAAAGTTACGGGAGCATTTGGATAAGGAAGCGCACCGGCATATCAATACGGAAAGCGACAGTGAGCTGATGCTGAACATCTTCGCCAACGAGCTCAACGAGACTGGGAAGGCTCGTATCAATGCCAATGATTGTTTCGCAGCTCTGGAACGCATGTACAAGCGTTGCGTTGGTGGGTGGGCATGTGTAGCTATGCTTGCAGGCTTTGGCTTGATCGGCTTCCGCGACCCTTACGGGATCCGCCCCTTAGTCCTAGGATCTAGGCCCTCGGAGTGTGGCGACGGTATCGACTATATGATGGCTTCCGAAAGTGTGGCTCTCGTCCAGTGCGGCTACAAGGACTTCAAAGACATCCTACCTGGTCAAGCAGTGTTCATTGAAAAGGGCAAAGATCCTGTCTTCAAACAGGTCCACCCGCTGCTGAGGTACACTCCGGACATCTTCGAATATGTCTACTTCGCACGTCCCGACACCGTCATTGACGGGATTGATGTTGATGAGAGCCGCCGGAACATGGGCTTCACTTTGGCCGAGACAATTAAGAAGCAGCTTGGTCCAGAGAAGCTGGCCGAAATCGATGTTGTCATGCCCATACCAGAAACAAGCATAACCTCCGCCATCTGTGTCGCCGAAGCACTCGAGAAGCCATACGTCCAAGGTTTCGTTAAGAACCGGTACATCTTTCGTACCTTCATCATGCCGTCTCAAAAGCTCAGGCAGAAGGGTGTTCGAGCGAAATTGAATCCTATGCCTAAGAAATTCAAAGATAAGAATGTTCTACTGGTCGACGATTCCATTGTTCGAGGAACCACATCACGCGAGATCGTCCTCATGACAAGAGAGGCCGGCGCAAAGAAAGTCTACTTCGCTTCTTGTGCACCTCCTATCACCAATGCACACATCTATGGTATCGATCTCGCATCATCCTCAGAACTCATTGCCCACCATAGAGACTCTGCTGCTATCGCCAAGCATATCGGCGCAGACGATGTCATCTACCAGAAGTTGGAGGACCTTGTACGTGCATGTGCATCCTTATCACCACGTAACCCGGCCGAGCAGGAGTTTGAGGTTGGTGTCTTCTGCGGAAAGTACGTTACTCCGGTGGACGACGGTTACTTCGAGCACCTCGAGAAAGTGCGAGGAGAGTCTCGCAAGAAGAAGGTCATGGAGAAGGCTCGAGAGGCAGTGGTTCATGGCGTGGCAGACCAGAAGCAGATCCGCATGGCTGCGAAGGGCGTTGTAAGTTGCTTACAAGTTATGCGTTATTCGTCAGGCTGTTGCTCATTTTTTGTACAGGAAGTCGATCAGCACGGCAACGTCATCCCTGCCGCCAACGGAAGTCCAGACTGGGGTCCATTGAATGGGGTCAGTCTTGCTAATGGGAACACGAAAGTCAATAGCGTGGAATCAAGTCGGAGACCTAGCTTAGAAGAGTTACGCGTCGGTTCCAGTCAGGACATCAGCCTCCACAACCTCAATGATCATCCCTGAAGAGCCGTGATGGATGTGATTACGAAATCTACGACGGGTTATGATAGGGTTTCGGGCACTATGTGTCCTACATGAGATGATTCTTTCTCGGTGGGCTTCAATTGGGCGCAGGCGGCTTGCTGTAGAACAAAAGTACAAGATCTCGAATATTAAACCCTTTTTTTCTATATGGATAAAACCTTTCTTGAAATTGATGGGGATATGGAGCTCTAGTGACCGAATTTGTCGCTAGTCCGGTAGTGTGCAATAGAGTCTATGCTATCGTCGTCGCCCTTCGTTGATCTGCTTTAGTGCACCATGCTGTCAATCGTCAATGTCTTATAGAATGACATGTCTCGACTACGTTGAGGAAGGTATTAGCAGAACATATCGAACAGAAGTCTCATCTGAACTCAAATCATATACTTTGCTCATGCACAAATATGTACGCTGGAGCACATCCGCCTAAAAGGAGACTCTTACTGTTGTCCTGGTGATGTATGTACATTGCTAGCCTACATTCTTACACGTCTACCACAGCCTCATAAGGAATACTCGTGCCTCCAAGCACCCGTGTGCACTCAGAACGCCACCGCTATGCAAACCCACGCCAAACCCAAATCTACAGCCACTTCTATGTGCGCCTCTTGAGTAGAACAAAACTAATAACACAGAGGGGGGATATCTGAGTAGAGAGCCACACACATACACATCTTGACTTGCATACGACGGGCAAAACAACAAGACAAAGTATGAACACGGAAATTGGGTACGCAAACCTCAAAAGCGCAGCTTCCCGGGGCCAGTCCCCGCTCTTACTGCCTCATCAGCTTGTGCCTCCGCCTTGGCTAACCGCCTCGCAAGCGCTCTCTCTCTCTGGATCAAATCGCCTAGACTCTCGCCTGCACGTAGTCTCGGCACGCCCATACCGTCGCTGACCCCACCACAACCTTCTCCGCCCGCCCTGCTCCTGCCGCCCCATGCACCGACACCCCAGGTCCCCTTCGTGCTCTTGTCGCCGCCGTGGCCCCACATGCTCAGGCGCTGGACGCGGCGTAGCTTGCGGATGCCGTAGACAGCAACGATGCAGCCAAAGACGGTGCACCAAGCGGAGACGCCCCAGAAGCCAAAGTCGGACTCTTCGATGAAATTCTTGAGGTTCATGCCGTAGAGGGCAGCAACGAACGTGCCGGCCGTGAGGGCGAGGGTGAGGATGGAGAAGCGGAGGTCGAGGAGCATCAGGGAATTGCGGTTGGCGTCTAGGATGGCTTTGACACTATGCTGAATTAGCTTGCGGATTCTGAGAAATGGAGACGTGGGGCGGGGACATACATCTCCTCGGTGTTGCGGATGCTAGACACAAGGTTCTCTGCTGCTTGGACGATTTCGTCGGCGACTTTGTGGTAAGATTCGAGCAGCATTTCGACTTCGGTGTGGTCATCTTCTTCGCGGGTCTTTCCTTCGGCTTTCTCGGAGAGGTACATGGCTGAGAGGTCGTCGTCGGCATCAAGGAGCTCGCTCAGTGCGTCCCTCACTAGTCGTGCCTTTTGCTCGAAAGAACCCAACTTCTTCGAGTAGACAAGCAGATACCTCAGCTTGTCCCTGTCGATGTCCTCTTCAAGCTCCATCAGTACCCTCATGACCGGCTCACTGACCCCCTCGAATTCTTTTTCTAGACTGAGCGTAACGCTGATGAGAACAGCCTCCAGGGCGCGGAACTCGTACGCCAGTGTGCCCGTTGCAGCAGATTCTTTCTGGCGAAGCTTGGAGTCAAGATCGTACATGAAGACGGACTGGGACTTTGAATCGGTGGTGCCGTATGCGTCGAACACCAAGACGCGGTTGTGCTTTATGAGGGCGCGGATGTGGAGAAGGTTGATTAAAATAGCGGTCGGTCGGATGAGGATATTAGGTAGGAGAGAAGAATCGATCTTGCGGAGGTCGCGAGGGAGGAGACCGTACTGTGTTACCGTGAGCAGTTTATCTCATGTTGATAGAAGCCCGCACATACCTTAGCAATCAGTTCGCTTTTCTTGAACTCACCGCTGACCATTGTGACGTTGCCCTGGTCGTCCAGCTCTGTACATCGCATCCTCTGTTCGTTCGCTGTCCGTGTCATGCGCCCTAGGCCCTCGAATCCAAGTGGGATCGGAGCATCCCCCATGACATCGCTTAAAGGCGGCGGCGGTGGTAGTGCCGCAGTTTTGCGCCGTCTTCCACCCTTGAAGAGCTCCCATGCGGTTTTGAAGCTCGTTGTTGAGAAAGCAAGACAGGCTCGACGCTGCGGCGCAAAGCCCCTGCACAATTCAAACCCCCCTCTCCCAACACTGCCAACACTTCCACCTCTTAACCCTACATCGACTCTCTTCCCTATTCTGCTGGTCACAAATCCACATCTCTGTGCTTTGGTGGCTGCGGACGGCGCGCTCGTCGGTTCAAACGCATGTCGAACTTGCGATCGGAGGAAATTCAACACCGAAGGCGAAGGGGCTGCGAACCTATGAAGCGGCATCAGCTTCATAACTCTCCATTCGCAGGTTCGAATATGCAGCGGCGATCCATGCGGTACGATGCGTCCTGTCGCTTCGTTCAAGGCCGTCGCGAGCTCGGACACCTGACGTGCTGCAAAATCAAAAAATACGTTAGCGCATCACATCACGTGCAAGGACGTTTCCACCCGAGCATTTCGTCACCAAAGTGACGGGATCGATAAACACTACCAAAACACTAAGCGGCACAGAGGTTCGACTGTTGCGGGAGCGCAACATTCAGCCATCGATGGCATGGCAAGCACGTACAATGCTCTCATCCGCACACACCACATAACCTCTCGCAAGAAAGTTGCGAAGCTCCGCGCCGCAGCTTCAAACTACAATGTCTACGCATTGCTACGCTATGGCGGCTGTCCAGGCATCATGTACTGCCAAGGCACGGAATCTGGAGTCAAGGACTGGGTATCTACCGTCCAGCGACTACGCTACAAAGACTTCCAGCTCGTCAAGAAGCCTAGCGAGAAGCTGCTGGAGGGGCCAGAAGGAGCCGTGACCTACGGCAAAGCAGAGGAGGTGGAAAGCGTCAAGGAATTCGGGGCCAAGATACAGGAGCTGGGAATTCGCGCCTGGTGGCGGCATGGGATGGGCTACGAGAAGTGACCGCGCATCCTGAATACAATCAGGAACGAGGCATCCTCCTGCCAGACGCCGTGCAACACTTCACCAGCCGGACGCCCAAAGACAATGTACATCTCCGAAATGAACATCCTCGTGTTCGACTCGTCTTTATCCGAAAAGCAAACCGTTCCGAAGCCACGACCGTGCGGTCGGGGCCCCCAGGCGCTCGCATCACCTCGTTTCGTCAAATGGTGCAGCAACAGATCACATCACCTATTTCGGGCGCGTCCGAGTTGCATCGTGAGATTTTTCGAGTTCGCACGACTTTCCACGGGACCGAGCCTTCCGGACTTGTGCCGGCTGCTTCCGTCTCCGGCGCGCGTGTGTGTTTGCGTAAGAAGCTTTTCACAGCCCCCACGAGCAGATGTGAGGGTGGCTATGCGATGTTTCGAAGGCTTTCGCGCATGACAAACACATTCCCTGCACGCTTGCACAGCCTTTTTATCTGCACGCAGCGCTTAGAAATGAGACTCGATGTGGAATCACGATGCGAGGTGTCGAACAAGGGCCAGTGATGTCATTCAGATCGAGGTGAAGGAATAGAGGATGGATACTGTAATCAGGCCACGACATAGAAGACGCACGTACCAAAATGCTGGCCGAAGGATTGAACGGTCACCTCACGTGCGACATCGATCAACAGACTCGCGATTTCTTTACCTGATTGAAGAGGCTCAGAGATGGATCCTGCGGATCATGGGAGTCGTTGATCGACGGTGCCCTTCTTGCTATCTGCAAACTTACTCAGCGAGGTTTCAGACTTCTTTGGCGAAGGATGCGACGAAGGTGTACGACGACATCATTAGTCCGCGATATCATCGATCTGTGGTTTCTCGCGCGTTAGATAGCCATTGCGCTCATGGTTCATGTGATTGCGCTTCGGTAGGGGACGTCACTATATGATGGCTTAATTAACAGTTCCTGGACAAGGATGCTCGAGTTAGATGCAAAGTGTGCGTAGAGGGAAATCATGAGTGTAAAGTAAGATCATGTTCAATTCATACTACAGCCATACCGTCCGTCTCCCAATATTCAGAATGAAACGACGGGTATTCTGCCTCGCTATGCTGCTCAAACAAACGCATTCAGAATCGAAATAGAATAGAAACTTAACCAATTCCGTTCTCATTGATGTCCATATTCCACCTCCGTAGATAAACTCCAAAATACAAAGGAAATTTTCGGGTATCATGACAGGATGCATACGAAAAAGCGTGGTTGTAAAATATTGACAAAGAAGTGAAGAAAGGTAGAATGAAGGACGAAAGAGAGAAGCAGAGAGAATTACATCTCTCT
Organism: Kalmusia sp. IMI 367209; assembly: GCA_027946365.1. NCBI lineage: Eukaryota > Fungi > Ascomycota > Dothideomycetes > Pleosporales > Didymosphaeriaceae > Kalmusia > Kalmusia sp. IMI 367209. The sequence continues at coordinate 1,221,934 of JAPEUQ010000005.1, read as the reverse complement.
CAGTAATAGTTCCACCGCGCGGTCGACCCTGAGGCCGTCGCCTAAGTCAGTCTTCCTGAGCGCCTGTCTTGCTTGTTCAGGGGTGAAGCCCATTTCAACGATGCGGTATACTGCGCGGTCTACAGTATTCTCGACAGGTCCAAAATCCTGAACCATGCGTTGAACGGGGTGCTGTTGGAAGGCTGGGTGGCTGTCCAGCGAAGGGCTGCTGCGCTGACTGTGGCTTGCGCTGTGGGTCGCGCTAGACGCTGGGTTCGAGTCGGGGTGCGAGTCGGGGTGCGAATTGAGGCTCATATTCCGCATATGCTTTATAAACGTAGGATGCTCATCCAGGCGCGGCATTTCAGGGATGTTCGCAGAGCGCCTAAAGGCTGGGTGTGTATCGCTCAACGCAAGGCTGCTTCGGTCTCTCGTGCTGGGAACAGTAGACGGTGGCGGAGTGGGAAGTAATGGTTGCGCAACAATGCGACGCGGAGGGGACTGGGGACGCGGATGTGGTGAGGGTGTACGTGCTTGAGAAAGGTCTGGTACGGGAATGGACGGCGATTTCGCCAACGCGTTTCCAGAATGTAGAGATGGAATGTGTGAGACCAGGTTGTTAGAAGAGGCAGGAATAGGGAGTGGTCTGGTCAGATTATTGATGACGCCTTCCCACTCACTGATGGGTCGCTCCTGGCTCATGCGAACGACATTTAATCTTTCGCCACTGTTCTTTCTATGGCGAAGCTCGGAAATGTGCTTCTGAATGCGCTGTTTGGATAGAGCGCGTTGGACGTCTCTGTTGGAGTTCTCGGCATATGTAGATGCGACCTTGTCTTCGTAGACACGCGAAGCGGCTTCCTTCAAGAAGTTACGACGGGTGCCGCCGAACATGGGAGGGCTCCAGTTGGCCCAGCCGTTCTGAGAGGCAACGATGAAGACGGACGCATCGGATTTGGAGCAAGGGGCCGTGAGATCGAGAACGTTAGAGAGACCAAGCGTGAGAAGGTAATAATACCATTCGTCTGATTTTATTAGTGATTGCAAGTATGAATAGAACCAGCGGCTTACCTAGCATCATCTCTTCACCATCAATATCGCCACCTCGAACGTTGGTGTTGTCATAGATGCCGTACTCTCTGGCCTGAATGGTGCGACCTTCGATTGGCTGTAGGAGCACGCCCAGGCAGTTCCACAACTCCATCATATCGAACAGCTGCTCAGCGGACAGACCATCTTCATTACCCTTAGCGAAGCACTCTGGAGCGCTCGCCAAAGTCTCATTCATGTCATCTTGGAAAAGAGCACTGTGTGTGCAAGCCTTCTGGTGGACTAAGACGCCACCTTTGAGCCAGTCCATCTGTGCTACGATGTCCTCCTCGCGTCCTTTCCCGGAACCGAAGATCTTGCAGAAAGTCCAAATGCGCCAAAGGGCGTCATCGACGCGTGCGGATTGATCAGGGTCCTCGCTTACGATCGCCAGAGAGATTTCCGGTCGCATGAAAGACTGGCACTTTTCCTTGATCAATGACTTGATAGCTGCGATGATATACATATCACGGGTATAATATTGGATGAATGAAGTTGGGGTATATTCCTGCCTGGGGCGATCCAATTCCTCTTCATCCAGGTGGTCGTGGCCAGGATAGCAAATCTCTCGGTGTTCCCAAGCGGGCGGTGACATTTTCCGTAGAGCAGCCTTCATCAGCTCAAGCTCATGGCGCTTAAACACGCGGTAGAAGCCTCGGTTCACGATGGCACATGCGAAGAGATCGTCGAGGCTTTCAAGATTGCGCAAAATGCTGAAGATGACACCCTCGGCGACTTCCGGTGTGATGGTTCGTTTGATATCCTTGGGAGGGATTGGAATTGGAGAAAGGATGAACGTGTCGGTAGTCATCCGTCTTGACTCGGGTATCCTGATAGAAAGTCCTTTGGCCTTGCTATGGGCACGTTTGAGTTGCGACACAATATGGTCCTCTGGAACGCGAGATAGGCGGAATCCATCGTGTTCCACCAGCGTCGTTCGCCTACTGGATTTCCTGGGCAGTTGGGGAGGAGTGACGAAAGGCGGTACTGAATACGTCACTGAATCTGCTCGTGCCAGACCCTGAGGACTCAGAGGGGTTCGTTGTTGTGTGATGATGTCGTCCCATTTCTCATCCCACTCGAAGGCATTGTCATCGGTGAAGGCGGTGAGCTGCAGCTCGAGGTCGTTTTCGGCTTCACTCAAGGTCGGACTGCGAATGCTAGGCGAGAACTGTTGGCGGTGGATGGCCTGGCTGATCATACCCATCTTTTTGCTGGATGCAAGGCTTCCGTAACTGCTACGAAGTGTTTGTGACTTTCGTGCAATGTTTGATTGGCGAGGCGGAGGACCTGATGCAACGCGCAATGGTCGCAGCGAACACGAGGGTATAAACTCATGATCGTATTCTATAGGGGGATGTTGTGCGTAGCGTCGTTGTGGTAGTGACGGACTCGCTAAGTGTCGGGTTTCAGAAGCATCGGACTTCGTTGTCTCACGTGGGGGCGTGCCCTGGATCCGTGCATCAACTGGGGAAGTGACTGAGGGCCCTTCAATAGCGATGCGATCATGATTCATGGTAGAATTCGGGTTGATTGTCGCGGATTCGGCTTCATTGCTGGTGTGAGAAGATCGACTGCTGTAAACCGAAGAGGAGTCGTACTCGCGGGAGTCATCTGAGGAATTTCCTGTGCCATTTGATAGATCTGGGGACCCCATATCGGACTTGGGCGTTTTAGATTCGATAGAAGCATGAATTAAAGGCTGAGAACGGACGTGCTGCGAGCTTAGTGGCGAGACTATGGAGTCGCGGATCATCATCTGGCCTGAAGCTGAGGGCGGCGATACGTTATACATGATTTCGATTTCTCCAGACGTCGATCGAGCGTGGCTGTGACTCGACTTTTGGAAGAACGGACTGGTGGGTAGTGGCTTCTCGTCAAGCTGTTCGTTTGGTATGACGACTTCAATCCGTGGTTTTGGCTTTGGCGATGAATTTGATGCTTTTGAACGGGGACTGCCAGAACTCTGGCGGCTATGGCGCGCTCTGGAATGAGGGTCGTTATGGTGCCATTGCACCTGTCCGTTCTTGTATGTGCCGATAACGCCTGCGAGGGATGTGGGCGATGGGTAAGATTTCATCTCCGATGCATCGCGACTGGTCGATAGTGTCGTACTGCTGCTGCGTTTTCGAGGGCGCATAGCAGCAATTTGAGCATGGTGTCGGGTGTGCGACTGGCTATACGCTGATGATATGCAACCAATGCTAGACTGAACTTCGTGATTGGCCATGACTGCACGTTTGCGGAGGGGAACCGGCGCAGAGGTAGTACTCGCAGGAACGGCGCGCAAAATCGTTCCCGAGTTCTCGGAGGGACTGCTTTTATGAAATGAAAACCCCCTCTTGACTGGGGTTCCGACTGATGATAGGCTTGGCGAGGGTGCAATCAGCTTTGTGTTTCCTCCGGTGCGTTGCGAAGGCCGCTGAGCAAGCTTGAGTGGAGAGTCCGGGTTCTGATGTGAGAATCTTCGTGATATAGATCTGCGGATGGCGAGCAAAGGGTCTGCTGAACGGCTTCGTACAGTGCGTGGTGATTGCGAAAACGCGGACGTCACGTCCGGGGTGCCAGTATCAGTATAAGGCATGGTGGCAGGGTAACCAGCAGGTATACAAATGCACAATCCAAAATAGAATAGCCTAGGCTGGGTGGACTAGTGGACCATGCAGCTGAGCAAGACAGGGTGCGGGCGGAGTGGCGCTAGGAGAAAGCTACGACTGGGGCTGAGATGAGATGAACACGGCCATGATTGACAGACAAAAGTCGAGGATACGGGCGGACGATGACTGAGGGCCAGAGAGGTGACTTATTGCCGTGGACATGGTCGGGCACAGCGGACAGTTGGCGTCGCGCCGCCGAAGCCAACAGGATAAAGTCGAAGGCTACACAGAGGCCGCAGGCGCGCTGCGAGAGTCGGGCAAAGCTGTTGACGCTTCGGACACCGCTAGGGTGGATGCGATCCGCGCGACGCTTGCGATGTGCGGGAGGATGCAGCTAATCCTGGCGAGGCTGGGGCTGGGGGTACGACAGAAATAGGCAGTTCTCGAGCAGCCCGAGTCCGCGCGCGACCTCTCCACCACGCCGTCGAGCTTGTCCGCCCACGCCACCCACGATCCTGCGTGCCGCCGTTTCGCGCCTCGTGTGTCGGTCGTTGTGTATCGTGTTTCGAGCGACTCCAGACGAGGCTGTCGAGTATCGTGAGGGAGGAGATGCTGGAGCGATCTGGCGGCGGCAGTCTCGGGGCAGTCACGGGGCAGTCACGGGGCAGGCGCTGGCGAACAATGACGTGACGCGCGTTCCTTCGCGCGTCCTCGAACCACTCCACCTCGCTGGTGGCCATCGATTCTTACCGTACTCGTATGCAGCGTCGTACGGCAGTCCTCACACCCATGACGAAATCTGACCTCTGCTCTCCATCTTCTACCTTTAACAGGCGTCAATCTTCGCTGCATGTCTCTGTCCATCACTGACAATCAGAGCTCAATGACGTCGAAGCAATGGCCTTACCTTTTGACACCTGTCACGTCCAACACTGTGCCTTGACACTAAGACTTGATCTTCGACACCATGCATGCACACCTACTGCAACAGGCCCATCGACGTGGTAACTCCTCTAGGCACGAGAGACAAGTACGCTCGCAACAATGACCATACGCCGCACTGCACCACATCCGCCTTATTCCCGACGATCCATATCCATATCTATATCCATTGCTAGCTGCCACCTGTCTCGGTATGGAAGCGACGTTCCATCAGCAACTTCCGCGCTCTTTGCCTTCTGATCGCTCCTCCCAGTTACTCGATACAGGTAAGCGTAAGGATATACACACTCACTGTGCTCGTCTAGAACACGAGAAATCTCTGCGAAACATGAACGCCAATCAACCTATCGCGCGACACCCTCGTTGACTATGTTTCAGAGTCCTGTGCAGTTGACCTCCGTTACGAATGCGGAAATGTTGCGGGAAGTCATCGTACCAAAGTAGGTCGGACTCCGACGGAAATTCTCCGATGAAGCTGTAAGCTAGGGCTTCCCGCACTTAGGTGCAGCACCCCTTGGTTCTCCACATTCGTTTGCTTGCTGCATTCTGGGCTGGCATCTGATAGTAACCGCATCAATGAGCAACGACCGTTGACATTCCAACGAGCAGCGACACGGTCTGCGAATACACCATACCTTGTCCTGCCGCATGTCCTACCACACCGTACCCTTGTCACTCAATGACCTTTGATTGAGCGTCGGTCCGCGATACCACTCTTTTCTGTAGGGGTAGTCGGCGAGCTTTATGACCTGTCCAACAATTACTACCCTAGGTATAGCTATTCCCTTACAGCTGGATCCTGCTCCAGTAGCAGGCCTACCACGTGTCTCACGCGCCGACCTTCTCACCACCATGACCGCGCATCGGGGTTCCCAAACCGACAACGCGCAAGATGCTGACCCACTTTAAAAGTCCGAAGTCTACTCGTCAACCGCCTTCCAGATGTTGAAACTTCAAAATCTCCGCAGGCCTGCCACGTGCAGGTGTCCCATCTTCCAGATCGAAAACAATTTCAACCTTTGCTGATGTGGAAGGTCGGCGAGCGTTTTGGGCTAGTTGACGGTGTTGGTTGCTGCATAGGGAGACCATGTGCGAACCTACGCTAGCCATCGTCTGGTGAAGGATCTTCACGCCACACCCGTGTTTAGCGAGAGGGTAGATATGTCATCTAGAAGCAATCACCGTTACATGTCACCGTCATTACCGTCTTGGTTGTTAGCAATAGCTTCACTATGCTACGACGCCATCCTATATCTCATGTTAGATCTTTTCTCTCCGAAACAACGCCATACCAGCGCACATCGCTTGCAAGTTCCAAGAAGCATTCCTCTCATCGATCTCAGGGGGTTCCTTCGCAGTCTCATACTAGACTTGAAGTCGGTTCAGAGTCGGCACTCGTTTGTGTCGCGTAACTCCAGATCATTTGTATCACAGATCGTCAGTTGTTCGTACGGTCTGGTCTTGCTAAATGGTAACACACTGTACAAAAAACAGTGCTATCAAGCCAAAGAGTAGGTGGTAATTATCGGATAAAAAGTCTCGATAATGGGTCCAAGTCCGATGGCCCTGAAAATCTAGCTAGTTACATTTAGATTCCGGGAATCAGTGATAGCGTGGGGGATGGGGGTGTCCAATATGTTACCCCAGAGATCGTTATATAAATTCAGACTATCGAGCTCTTCAAGTACAGACTCAAACGATACCCACAAACCCAAGTCTAGTTCTTACCTCCATATGATTTCCATTCCCTCCTCTTCCCAGCCCATATTCTAACTCGTTTTAAAACTTTCACGCATGATCCATATCATCCAACATCTCATCCAGCTCCCCGACCCTCTTCACCATGTAACCCATATCCTTCTCGACTAACGGCCCAAGATCCGTCCTCTCCCCCTCTTTCCTCAGTCTCTCGCCTGCATCTTCTAGCTCCTGGAGCATGCGTTCGATTTGCAGATGGCCCTTCCAAAACAGCACTTTACATGCCACCAGCAGTAAAATGTCTTCTGCTAGGAAATCGGGAGTGAGATGTATACGGTAATAGCAGTCGCTGAATTCGAAGCTGAGCAGGATGCGTGACGAGAAAGGGAGGTTGGCGAGTATACTAGACAAAGAATTCTGCAGAGGAAGGAGCGAGGTGAGAATTTCCTTTGTGGGAAGAGAGCTGGGGGGCGTAATGGTCAGGTGGAGGCTTCGCAGGGCGGTCGTCTGCTGGCACAACGTAGCGAGCGAAGATACTATGCACTTGTCAGTCTTCAAGGCTTGTGCGTGACTGCGACAGGCGGACGTACCGTACGCTTCGGCCTCTCGATTACCTGTTTCGATAGTTCCCTCGTCGTCCTTTTGTGGGGCCCATGAATGATTCTGCGGACAGTGTAGCGCTTCGAACTTCATGCGTCGGATCAATGGCATATATCGAGGTGCTATCGCTGGGCGTGGCAGACCGCAACGTTCTCTACCTCCCTCGCTCGGTTTGAAGTCAATCGTATTTTTTCCATACAAGATAGCGGCCGTTTCGCCGTGGATTTGGCGATTGACCCTCAATAGCGAGAGGCTGAGCGAGTCCGAACCCGTCGAAGCCGTGTCTCTGGCGGCTGATGCAGGAACGAGAGAGGAGCAGACAAGAACGTATTCATACACCATGAGCCGTAGCTCCGGCGGGAGAACATCAAGAAAGTAGCAACGGGTAGCAGTCATGTTATCGTCGTTCTTTCGTATACTATCCTAAAAGATGTATGTTATTGCGTCCTCGGCCTAGATGAGTGAAGAGCGCAAGGACCGACCGCCGAACAAAGAAAGTGAAACGTCAAAGAGAATGAAAACGACCGAGCGAGCATACCAGTAAGACAAACCCAGGAACAGGATGCCCTATATCTCCTGAGGCACGCCCCATGGATATCATCATGCGCCTTTTTAGCCAACCATTATGACCAAGGTCCCACCCTTTCAGGCGACTAGGACCAAGGTCCATGTACTTCTATACGTACAAGCTCGCCATACCTGGCGCGTAAAGCTAGCGTTTCATTCTAGAAAAGATCCAGAAACGGGCTAGAAGCTCTAGTACGTTCGTCTTGCGGCGGCCGCTGCGGGACGCGCTTATCGCACGTGGTATCTCGGTGAAAACATCCCGGGGCACATTGGAAACTTACGTTTCAAATGTTGTGGATCTTCAATCTTGTGCTTACAGAACGTGCGTTGAACGTGCGTGAAAGTTGCAGGAGAAAGCTTGTTAATGCTGTCAATTGTAATATACAGTGGTGCTGCAAAGTCGAACCTCTCCACCACCTCCAAGTTCCATCAACGGCAGTCGCCACTGCAATCGCCATCGTGCATGGTTCCATCGGAATTGTTCCGAGACATGATCGCCAAGCTTAATCGCTTTTGTATCCACTAGACACGTCAGACACGTCAAAGGAAAGCTTGCCGACTTGGACTCCGATCCCGTCACCTCGTTGCGAACATTTGCTCTATCCGTCATAATTCGTAAAAGTCGTGATTCGTGGCTGATTGTGGGTTCTCACGTGAACGCAACAGTGAAATTCAATACAATGACGAACATAATACGCAGAATGGAAAACCAAGAAAAGAATCAGTAACCGGGATCGCGCCGGTGGCGATGTCTCCTCCTCCTTGAAGCTCGATGACTGTCGACATCGGGGTCGCTGAAGCTGTCGTCGCTAGCAAGGTCGTCTCGCTGTCGTTCGCCAGACGGAGATCTGGAGTGGTCTCGTCTACTACGGCTTCGGCTTCGACTTCGACCACGTTCTCGAGCTCCCGATGTAGAACGAGTGAGTTTCTTCCTGTACGAAAAATTGCAACATTAGTCAAAGATTCAAGGACATTGGCGGTACGGCAGCAATCAGCAATCAGCATCAACGCTGACTGTTCAATGATCTCACAACGCCGGCTCCGTGTCTCTCCACTTACTTCTCGAGCCTCTTCTCAAACTCTCTGCCGCCGAATGCGCCGATACCCGCTCCTATAAGAGTACTCAGCGTTCCATGTCCCACAGCCCTGCCAGCCAGTCCTCCAGCTAACGCACCTCCCATCGAAGCCGCCAAGTTTTTGTCATTCATGTCCATGCCCTCGAACCTGTCACGGAACTTGTCAGTGACACGGCTACGGGAGCGACCATGATGACCAGCAGACCTTGCCCTATGACGCCTATCATCGCCATGACGATGACGGCGCGAGGATGCGGAACTGCCATGGCGGTCCGGTGGTGGGTCATAAGCGGCGATCTGGGTCTGGTTGTCCGGATACTGGGCTAGCGAGGGCTGCGAACGCGACGATTGTCGGTAGAACGGCGGTGGGGATGGATACACATTCCCAGGAGCATGATAGCGTGGGTTCGGCGATGCATAATCGGCGGGATTGTAGGGTACGTAGCCAGTGTTAGGCGGAGGAGGGACCGATGCACTCCCATTCACAGGTGACGGAGCGTATCCGGCACCTGGTGTATATCGCGCTGCTGTGGCAGAGGCTGGCTGGGGAGAGTTAGTAGCTGGCCGGTTGAGCAAGGCCGCAAGAGGCGGCTCGTAGGAAGGTGAGAAGGTGGCACCAAGCGGAGTGCCGGTACGCAGCGCTTCCATAGCAGGGGAGATAGGGGAAGGAGATGTAGGAAGAAGAGGAGTCGACGACAAGTTCGACAGCGGCCTGCCCATCAGCTTGGACCGCAGCAAGTGCAACGGCGTCGGCGGAGGACGGCCTGTCGGAACTGTCGCGCTTCGTGTGCGAAAGGCGGTATTTACCTGAGTAGGGTATCCATGATCTTGCTTTGCCGACGATGGCCGGTGCTGGTTCGCATCATAGTACGCACCGCCAGCTGGTGGTGGGGACGCGTATTCCTGTGGGTTATACGGCCTGTACTCAGCAGAAGTAGGAGGGGGAGGGAACTGAGCCCCACGCTCTGCCCGGTCGCTGTCCATCCGGGCGCGCTCGTCGTACTCGCCGTCAAAGCCGCTGCTACGCTGGTGGTGCCTCCCGCGACTCAAGCTGCGACTCAGACTTCGACTCAGACTGCGGCCGAGGCTCTGCACACGGCGGCGTCGCCCTTGACGCCTCTGCTCTCGCTCGTGGTCGGTATCGTCGTAGCTGCTGTAGCCGGAGTACTCGCTCGGCGGGGTGCGCTCTCGCCGTCTGCGACGGTCGCCTCGCTGCTCGCTTTTACCCCGCTTGTCAAGTATAGGACGGCGATTGGTCTTCGACTTTGGGTGTCTTTTGTGCTCTGGCGTGAAGAAGCCGCCCGGAATCGCTTCAAAGATCTTGTCTGGAAGCTTTTCGGCGCCGTAATCCAGCGCTTTCAAGGCAAGGACAGACATGCTGCGCGCCGCGCCAACAGGCTTCGAAAAACTGGTTGCGCAACGGTGGTGGGCTGTTGACTGACGTAGAAGGGTCGCCCTGATTGGGTGATGGCGCTTCACGGGCTGCGAGTGGCCGAAGGAGGGCTAGCGCAAAGATGGTCGACGGGGAAGGGTGGCGATGTAGATGGTGACGGCGCAGAGGTGTGTGTATGTGTAATGTGCGTGTGTGATTATGGGCAGAGACGATAAATAACGAGGAGACTTGCACAGTGGAAGCCTCGACGACCGCGGGCAGATGACTTTTGACGGGCGCGAGGGATAGCGCACAGTGCGATTTAAGGAAGCGGCGATGCTGTGGCGGTTGCGCTGCGTCTGCGCGATGTCAGGCGCGGGCGACGGTGCGTTTTGACGTCATGACGGCAATGCCATTCGTGAAACCCCCTTCGCACCGCCAAAATGCCTTACGGCCACGAAGCACATTGGCCTGAGCCGGGGGTGGCTGGGCACAAAAGGGCTAGGCCTCTGCTCACCGCTCTGCGGCACGGCCCTCTCACAAAGAGCCTCAGAAGAATGCCGCCTGGATCCTCCGGCAATTCTGTTTGACACGTAGGCCTTGTAGAAAAAGCATTTCTTTCCGCGGGGTTCCCCTCGCTCCCGTTTCGAAGCGACTTCGCGTCCTTGCAGCTGTTGCCGATGATGTGAACATGACAAGCTCGAGTCATACTACAGAGTGTCCTCGTGCTCATCTACATTTTCCATGGCCGCCGTGCAACAACCAACGACCCAGGTCCTCACCACCATCAGTCTCGAATCGGCATGTTGGACCCTGCCCCAGCTGACCGCCACACACGCCCGCCTTGGGCTCGGCTGGTACACTACCGGGCCGGATCGTGTTCCCCACTCCAGCTTCATGTTGCTTCGCCAAAGCCGCACATGACCATGACAAAAACGCCCGATGACGGCATGCTCCTCCGGCTCATTAGCTAGACTTCTGCCATCTTCTGCCAAAGTCCAGACTATGGCAACCCCCGGGGTAGTTGGATGATAGCGAGGCCTGAGTCCACGCAAGTGGCTAGCTCAAAGATTCACCTCTCAATACACGTCCGCTTCTACGGTGACAACTTTGAGTAGATTCAAACACCAGTGGCCCCCGTATAGTCTACACAATAGTGTTAGATTACCATTTTAATGAAATCGAACTGATGAAATTGAAAAGGATCTGCTTCTGGTATGAGAAGATAGGCTTTTATGAAAATTTAGAATTAAGACAGAAAATACTAGGGGTATCCAGCTATCCACACGCAACTCCTCGCTCGTTTCCTGACAGACAGTCGAAAGTGTTGAACACGAGTGGCTTAGACATCGATAAGCTCGGGCGGCGGACTCCGCAGTTGTCCCGACGGCTGTCCACTGCTGTCAGGTATCTCGATCATGTCATCGACCATCCGTAAAAACCTCGTGCGATATTCTTCACTGGACGTTGTAATGCTCATGGGTCCGTGATCCTTGCCCCATTTCAAAAAGTTGAAAGTATTGACCAGCCCTGTCATTGCTTTTGCCTGCACTGCATCTTTGGCCCAGAAAAAGTCCAGGAGTATGGCCCGGTACACCCATTCATGGTCCCGCGAGACAAGCCCCGTGCGCCATGGTGAGGCTTTTCCAGGTGGTGTAGGAATCTTGCCATTCTCAAACGAAGCAAGAGAAGCAGGATAGCGAACAAGAAATAAGCTGTAATCGACAGCATTCGATTCCTGTAGAATCTTCGTATCCCTGGATATCTGGGCAACAAGATTCTCTTTCTCATCAATAGTCAGTCGAACCTTGTCCGGAAACTCGTCGATCAAACGCTCTTTTACACTTTCAGGCGCGAGTCTACCGCCAGCAACGTCGCGTTCGGGGAAGAAATAATCGTTCGGTTTCAGATCATACGTCTCCCACCGTTCTTGATCACCCTTGGCACAGCTGGATTTGCCGTATAAAATATTTTCCATGATGATGTGGTGTCCCGATGCAGTACCTAAAGCAGCCCCGATTGTAGGTGTGGGCGAGTATAGGAGATCGGTTATACGGACAAGGAGAGAGCCTGGGTTGAGCTCCATGTGTTCGACATAGGGATCGAGGAGGCGGTTGCGGAAAAATGATTGCTCAAAATGGCGAGGAAGTGACTTGAGGAGAAACTTCGAGTTCGGCGTCGTGAAGAAGGTCTATCAATTAGTCAATCGAGCTATTGAAGGGTACAAGGTGTATGCGCACGGAGCCTGAATAGCCTAGGTCCCCAACTGCAACAAGATCAGTCCGCTTGTTTTTGCTTGGCGACCGGAACGATTCTTTGTATTCCTCCTCTTCGATTTGCCAGATTTCGTTCCTTAGCTTTTTGAAAAGTGCTGCTCGATACCGTGCCAGTGTGAGGTTGAAGATGGCAAAGAAGGCAAGGATGCGCGCAAGAAGTCCCGGCCGTTCATCAGTGCCATATGCTTTCTTGGGGCTGAATATTGCGCCCAAGATGGACTTGCTGATGAGTCGTTGTCGCCTTCCCATCTTGAAAGGAGATCGTTCTTTTTGTCTAAGTCGTTTGTGGTGTTAAGTAACGCTCTTTTGGATGCTTGAGGCTGAACGTTGAGAAATAATAAACAGCTACGTCATCCCATAAATTGCTTGGCGGGTCTCGATTGCACGTGAAGGATCGCACCTAGGATAGCACAGATCGCGTTCCTGACCACACGTCCGCGTCGCTTGTCGCCCACGCTCAGTAGCTAGATCTCACAATACTTACACTACCCTACTCAAGATTCGGGACGCCAGTCTCTATGCGTTCCCCGCCAAATAGACTTTTTTCTCCTCTCTCACCCGCTCTGAGATGTTCGCCGCTTATAGGTCAAGTCCAGCACCGGCAGCCACCATAGTAGCAATCATAGAAAATCGTATACGTGTCGATAATTTCCATCGGCGCAATATTCAAACGGTACTTGACCTATCTAAACGTGGAGCAAAGGCCCACTATGCACATGATCTGTGCAAAGAGCCATGCTAGTGGCCCGGCTCGAGATACGTCTGTGCCGACTGCTAGTACGGTTCCAAGCCAAAGCAGAACCTAGGTTGCATGCTTTAGACTGCTACCGATAAGAGAGACTCGGCGTCGAGATCTGGCAAAAAAGTGGAGGACCCTACCCTGAACATGGGCCAATGGCTTTAGTCAGATATATCATACCATATTTCGAGCATTGCCTAATGTATTAGCAATTCAATACCGGCCTGTTGGAAGCTTACCCAAGGATTGGGAGGCAAGGAGCTATCACACACCTCTGTCAGGCCAAGCCAGCAGCACCACATCGGAATCCGGGGTTGGCCGCATCTTGGAATGCCAGGAGTCGTTGCAAGAGAAGATGCGGAGCTCTACTGGAATGTTTGTGGGGCCGTTGAGTTGCATTGGTTTGAATCGAGGTGTGCTACTAGGATTTGACTCTCCGTACCGTCATCGTCGTATCACGAAGTGGATATCCTTACATCTCACATAGACTCCATACGGAGGATGTGGCTCTAACCTTCGGTAAGTCATTAACAAGATTCCACTCAGCTATTCCCAGCGCACTACCTGAGATGATACCACCGGTTTTCGCTGTTCTCCTCCATCACCGTTTGGCAAGCTTAGAAATCGCGTCACTCTAAGATTCCCCGGAGACACATCCATCACAAGTTCACCATCCATAAAAAAGCTGGCTTCATCCTAGTGATATCAATGGAACCATTAGAATCCATGTTTCAGCGGCCACTTAAAGTTCTCGGCCGTGTTGGAGGCGTAAGCTAATCCGCCCTGCGTTCTCTGGTTCCTCTCGGCAACAGCTCCGCGCCGGCACGATCTGTCCGACTCCACATTTTGTACGTTCGCGCGCAACGCTCACGGATATAGAAACTGCTAGTGGCACGATGATGTACGACAAAAGACGTATTCCTAAAATTAGGATTGGGGGGAGACATTCACGAGGACGATATCGCTGTAGGAGTGTACTTCTTTGAGAATTTGTGAACAATGGCACCTAATAACACATGGGTTGCTCCACATATACATCAATGACCCCTTTGGGCTCATCTGGGTCAGACTAACTGGGGATAAGTCTAGGCGTAGCATCAAATCGTCTCCTGCAAGGCCAGCGTAAGTTCTTGTCACTGTTTCAACATCAGCTTCCAGACCTCCTAGCTTGAACTTTCTCTCTTTCCCTCGCGCTCTCTGTTCCTCTCTTATCTTTCTCTCTTTCTCTCTCTTAAGAGAAGGCCAGTCGCGTTTGCGTTCAGCCTCGCGTTCATTCTTATCTTTGAGTTTCTTCTCCGCATCTTGTGTCACCCACCTGCAGCTTGTGGCTTGTGCTACCCAGTCGCAGCTTCCTTTTGCAACCCCCACTCATTCGCCTATCGGATCAGATCTAATATACGATCTTAAACATAAATATAGCTCACCCCTCTTTGCCGTCTACCTCAGCCTTCCACTCCGCGGGAGTCTTGAGCGTTGACCAAAATGGCCGCCGCACAAACCCAGGCACCTCCTGCGCTCCCCGATTATGTCACTGACCCGGACGCGGTCCTCAAAGACGATGATGTAGATTGGCGTTATGGACGAGCTCCAGATTATTCGAAGACAAGAGAGGTATTCGCTGAGAGTAAGTGTCTTTTTCACTTGACATCATATCGTGCAACGAGCTGCTCTCCGGGCAGTCATGCGATTTCAGGCCGTATGAGGTTTTGATAATGCCTTTGAGGACGCATTTCCAAGATCTCGCGCCTCAAAAAGGAGCAGATATGACAAGGCCAGCCTCGGAACTCGAGTTACAATACCAGTCTTCACAGTCGCGTTTGCATAGGTACCTTGAGGAAGATTTGTTGTTGGGAAACCTGGACCGCGACAGGGTATTGTCTCAGCGATCTGCTACTGACATATAAGTCTAGCCAAAAGCATGAAGCACGAAGCGCTTTCTCTCCCACAGCTCGTTGAGAACCTGGTGAAGAACTGGGAAGTCGAGGCCTCCTTCAAGCCGACGCTATCAGACTGGCGTACGATCGACCATGAGAAGTACAGCTTCGCTATCAACGGATCGGAGCCCCAGGATGCGTATTATATGCTGAAACAGGGTACATACAACGCCATCATTGCACCGAACGAATACTACTCACCCGAATACTCCGACTTCGCTAGTAGCCACAAGACCTTCAAGAGAATGATGCCTACTTTCGCTTGGGAAGTGCTTGAGGTTTATAGCGGACCACCGACGGTCTCCTTTAGGTGGCGTCACTGGGGTGTGATGAAGAACGACTATGTAGGCTTTAACAAGTGAGTTACACCGCGGACAGAAGAATGCTTTCTCGATGGCAAAGTCCTTTACTAGTCCGGCATATAAGAATCGTATGCTGACATCTGTACAGCAAAGGCGAGAAGGTATCGGCGAAAGCGCACGGAGGCGCGATCGATATCCAGGGTGTCACGGTGGCCACAGTGAACGACAAGCTACAGCTCCAGGGGGTGCGAACGTGGTTCGACCCCATGGACATGTTTCGACAGATCGCCCCCGACGGTGTTGTCAAAAAGGAAGCCGTAGACAAGAGCCTATCGCCAGGCGATGCGCTGGACAGTGAGACCAAAGTCGAGATTGACCAGGCAGTGTGGCCGGCAGAGGGAGCTCAGACGAGGCCTCTTGATCAAAAGGCCGCTCCAGATGCGCGGAAGCTATTTCATGCTGTCGGTTGTCCTTTTGCTGGGCATGATGGCAAGGAGGCGACAGCTCCCTACGATTCCAACCCCGCGGTGGGTTCTTCTCCGTCTTCTGGCGATGGTAGCGAGTGGAGCAAGATTGAGCACCCGAAGGCTCCACTGAGCGAGTCTACGATTGAGATGCTCAAGTCGGGCGAACAGGAAGGTGCCGGCACGGACCCCTATCTTTCTTGAGAGGTCCTATCTAGGGACGATGGTTGGAGGCGAAACGCTCCAAAGGGAGATTTGCTTGTTCCGATTCCGTTTTTCTTCTATCGTGGGATTTGAATCATGCTACGTGTTCACGGCTGAACGAGGTGCGTGATGCATTCGTCCTGCACGTCTAAGAAGTGATAGGGCATTCTGAGTGTCGTGCAGCTACATGTACAACTCTTCGGAGGCGGACAGGCACAAACCCAGGGATTCATGCCTCAGGCAAATTGATAGTTTTCCTTGCCACCCTTACGCGGTGTTGACACGTCGTATTTACCAACCACGTAGGCAGCAACGACATGCGCCGTCGATGACTGAATGACTGTCTCATCTTAAGTCTTACCGCGCACGCGCCTCCGACGTGGCCAGAGACTTACACGGTGTCAGCAGACCTCGGTATGGCCAAGGGCCGAGGATAGCCTGCTGCTTGGTCACGCCGGCGACGAAACCAGATTTTCTGTTGCTCGTGGCGCTGCGGTGTTGAGCGTTCGGTGGTGTTCTGCCTACCCAGAAACGCTTGGCCGGCTGGAGCTGCCTGGATCGACGGACCGGCTTTCAAAAGCTGGTGACTCAGCGCAAGCCGCGAGTTTCCATGGTGCTTTGTGTGCTCGGAACAGATCGGACTGCGAATCGCGAACCATGGCAGCCCGATGACGGTCGCCGGCCAGTCATGCGTGACCTCGTGGCCCTCGCTGTGCGGGCCTGTGGAGCGCGAAAGGAGCTACCCGCGCCTGTCGCTTGGGGGGGATTTCTCGGTGATGCGAGCAACTGTTGCGCGCCTCGCGTCGGGCTCTCTGTTCTGTTGTCACTCGTGTCCATTTTGACGCAACGAGGGGAGGGGGGTGGGTTCGGCAACGCTGGCCAAGGCCTGCGTGTCATCATGATCCCGTTGCCCAAGCAAGCCACTGCCCCAACAGGCTGAGCAAGACGGCAATGGCCGTTGCCGCGACTCCGAGCTTGCTGCGTGCCCATGTCTGCTGTTCGCAGCACCACCACCACACCTAGGCTGCTGCGTCCACGGCCGGTACCTGGCGACGACGCATTTGCAAGCTGGCCTTGAGCCGGACATCCAGATGAAGGGCTTCATCACCGATGGCTGGCCTGTGGAGGCCTGTGGAGGCCCGAGCTGAATAGCCGCTACAGACAGTCCAGGCTAGGGGGGGGACCACTGGGACCAGTCAACAGCATCGTGAGGGGGCCCCGGCTGCAAAATGCACCGCATCGGGGGCGTCTCTGCGCAAAGATAGCAAAATCAGCCGCTTTGGGGGTCGCTGGTCGCGCGCGCAGCCAATGCGAACCGTCAGACAGCAGCATGACGGCGAAAAAAGCCCCCTGTGCCATTGGCCGTGGGCAGAGACGGGCGGTGGGCATGTACGACGACGACGACGCAGTGGGGCGGGCCTGTCTGCCACGGTGCGTACGCAAGCTGGGGAAAAGGAGAGTAGCAGCTCGCCGTCGCAAAAAGGGAGCGTCTAGGCTTGTGTGCGTGTGTCGACCGTGTAGAGCAGCACAAGACGGCCCTTGGTGGGCCTGGCCGGCTGGTCTCCGTCATTCAAGGAGGCTGCGACACACGGCGAGGGTGCTGGCTGAGCCCCGGACCAGAGGCAGTGTCGCAGTGGTTTGCGACTGCAGCCTACCGATGCGCCCATCGCGCTCACACGGTCCGCCCGCACACCTCGTGCATGTACCCAGCATCGCACCCCCCTCGACCATAGCGGAGGCGGCGCGGACGACGTGCACCTTCGCGGGCGCGCAAGACAGCGGGACAGCAGATGGCGGACAGCAGATAGATGATGATGGGGGCAGGCGGCGGATGGCAAATAGCAAACGCTTTGGGTGGCTGCTGGTCGCCGCCCCGTGGTGAAAAAACTCGGCTGGTTGCTCTGAGTCCCAGCTTTTGGCCACCGTATGATTCATCGCATCGCCGGGTCCGTGCGCGCTGCGTTCGGGCTGGACAGCTGGTGTCGATATAGACCCTCGCCCCCAGCCAGCACCTTCCCCCCCATACTCGCATCAAGATGATCCTCTCCATACCGCCGCAAGAGCCTCAGGGCCTCATCTGAGCGTGTGCGCGCCTTCACACACTGCACGCGTCTGAGTCTCACCTTCACAACACCCGCCACTCTCCGCTCCCCGTTTGCCTAGCCTTTGTCTCCAGCCAGCAGCGGACAAACCGCGCCAGTTACCTCGCCACAGCTCTGGTGCCTGCGAAGACTCATCCCTCAAACAAAGTCAGTCATTTACCACAGGCCCTTTTATATCCTCTGGCCGTACCTGCATTTCCTTGCAACCCTCTGCCGCCGCCCCCCTCCGCTTCCGTCGCTCTCGCCAGCCGCGCCGAGTGCCGACCGCCACTTCACCCTCGACCACCACCACCACCACCACCAACCATCACCACCATCTCAACCTCTTTCGACTCGTCTTGCAACCTCACATGTGCCAACCACCGATAATACTACTGCAATAACGTCACGACTTCCCCAGACTCGTTTCCGACGACGCACGAAGCTGCTTCCGGCTGGTGACTCCGCCCCGAGCTAGTCACCACAAAGAAGACTTCCTACATCCAACGAAATAGTCGCAATGTACCCCGCCGTAAACGATACTACTCCAGTAACTGTCGCCCAGAAATTCACGATCGCATCCAGCAACAAGGCCTCTTCCATTGGAGGTTTCGCCTGCTAGACCTCCGCACCTCTTCGGACCCTCGAGCATTTGCGATAGCAACAGCTATCCAAGAGCTTGTTTTCGAAGCGCGCTGCGGATACGTCTTACCCAAGGCCTTGTCTAGTGAATTCTGCGGCTGACGGTTACTGGAGTATCCTCTGGTGAGCGCTTGGAGTTCGTCCGACCACCCGCTCCCCCAAGCTGTGTTCGAATAAGCACCATCCGCAAGCCTGTCAATCGTTCCTACAGTGCTTGATTGTATCGCCGTCTCCGAGATAGATCTGATTTGGTCACTTTACACATACGTACGGTTCGCCGGCTACACGTCGATCCTACGACAGTTTATACAACACGACCAAAGACGTCAATATCGAAAGACTGCAAAAAAAACAGGAGATTGAACGGAAATCTCCCCAAATCACACGACCAACACTAAGGATCAAATTCGTACGGTTTGTCTACCGGTTCCTCCCTCGGTCACCCCACGACCATCTGATCACGCTTTGCCACACGACTCCTGGTCTACCGCGAGGTCAGCACTTCGAGACGTAAACACATAGTGTGCATCCATCTCCACTCAATCCTTTTTATCATCAACCTTTCCTACAAGGTGTAGCTTAACCCTTCCCTTCATCATCATGAACGACACTTATCCTCCATACCTTGGCACTGCTTCCCCAAGAAGTCATCCATATGCCCCATCTCTTTCCTCTTCCGCTTCTTCTTCTACCTCTTCGGTCTTCTCAGATGCTGCATCTCAGACGTCCAACTCCACATCGTTGTCTGCACACTCCACTTCCAGCTGGGTAGCAGACGAATGGAGCTCAGGATCTCGACCAATCACATCGGGATCTTTAGCCTCTCTAGCGCCGATCAGCAGGGTCAGCACCTTCCCGCAGTACCAGGCGCCATGCCGGGATATTGCGCCAGAAAGGGTCCTCCCGCCCCTGCGAACAGAGGTCAGCCTTCCTGCGGAGCAGCGACAGCATCCTCGACGTTCATCGTCGACCATCAGTCGACAGCCTCCCCAGCTACAACGCCAATGTGATCGCAAGGTCAACTTTGTCGACTGCCTTGTTGGTTAGTATATTCGCTTTCCCATTCCCCGATTCGTCCCGCTGATTCACATGTTCCTTCAAGACTCTGCAACTCAGATGGTAGAGGTTATCTGGCCCACTTCTGTTCCTGCTAGCCGGTGTGAGACTACCTCCGGTCGTGGTGTTCTACCTCTGCGCACCTTCATTCAAGAGACGCTGCGTCGTTCTCGGACGAGCTACTCGACGCTTCAGGTTGCCCTGTACTATCTGATTCTCATCAAGGGTCATGTGCCCAAGCATGATTTCACGATGGAACAACCCGAGGATGTCGCGTCCATCCGAGCCCTTCAATGCGGTCGTCGCATGTTCTTGGCTGCTCTCATTCTGGCCTCGAAGTATTTGCAGGATCGCAATTACTCTGCTCGAGCCTGGAGTAAGATCTCCGGCCTGAAAGTGTGCGAGATCAACACCAACGAGATGGCATTCCTCGCGGCCGTGAACTGGAAACTTCACATCACTGATCCCGTCTGGGAGAAGTGGCAGGAGATTGTCCTACGTCACACCCCGTCGAATCCGCCTCCCTCTCCTGGTGGATGCTTGCCCAATACCTGGAGGACTGTGATCCCGTGTTTGACACCCGAGTTGGATATCGTCGACGTGTCTCCAAAAACACCTGTCACTCCTGTACGACCCAGCGTGCAATCGCACCTAAGCCAGTACTCGATCCGTTCTCCTTCGTCGGAAGCCTATGGCTCGCAGGAGAGCACGCCTACTCCATCCCACTACAGGGTACCGAAGTTCCTCGAGCCAAAGCCCGACCTGATACCACCCACGCCATATCTTCCTCGCTTGGGACCTTTGCCTACGCCCACCTTGACCCCTCAGTCCATTGTCTCAAACACTCCTGCAGCGAGTGCTATGGCTTTTGGACCAAGGCGCCCGTCAATGTGCTCTGCAATGGCACAGGCGCAAAGCTCTTCCCTAGCGCGCAGCTGCGTGGATCAATACAACCCAAGCATCAGGACTGGTTTGGAAGCTTATCACTTCCCCACCCGACGCCCGTCGCTAGCCCCTTCGACTACTTCTTCCGCTTCATCACCAGAGTCTATGGTTACGGACAATTCCCGCTCTTCTCGTGCGTCGTCGATCTCGTCCGTCTCGTCTGCTGGCTGGGCGCCGAATCAGGCCAAACTGGCCCGATTGGCGACGTGCCGCAGCGCGAGGCTGCCGTATCCTGCACTGTCGAAGTGCAAGGAACAGTACGAATGCGCCCCTAGTGAGCCAATGTCCTCGCCAGACCTGGAGAGCTTTCATATCGATGATTCGGATGCTACGTTAGTCAAAGTCGACAGTCCCGCTGACATGACCATGACGCCCGCCAAGGCGAGTAGGAAGCGTGGTCGGTCATCGGTGGACTTGCAACAGAACGTCCGTCACTTGCTTCACAGTTCCCGTTCTACATCTTTCCTCCGTGGCCAAACAACTGTTCTGCCCGATCGCTCGGTTGCACAGTCTTTTGTCCTATCTGGAGAACGAACACCTTCGTCTAGCGCAGGGCCAAAAGGGCTGCAGTCCCCCAAGCTCACCGTGCCAGAATGTCGCGTGCCGTTTCAGAAAGATTTCGGGAAGAAGCGAACATGCTGCGGAACCGAAGCTGCCCAGGCCTTTCAACGTCATGGTCCTGGTATGTGGGAGGGCGTGCTATAATACGCACCCCCCTTTTGAGATGACAATGAAGAAACGAAGTCGACAGCTAACGTTAGCGGACTTTTTGAAAGAGAGAGAGAGCACATAGATGCCTCCTCATACACACGTCACATTACATTCGACCCAAGCTACACACCCCCGCCGTGTATATTCTCTCGAGCGAAGCTTTGTACGAGTTGTGGAAAAACCCTTTCCTACCTCACCATCTCCTTGGGTCCATCTACTTCCTTCACATATGTATGGTGATCATACTTTATCTTCAACATGTTTGGGAACAATGTTTCTTTTGTCCGTATGGCGTTCTATTTGACATGGCTCCACGGAGCTGTTTTCGGGGGGCGGGATGGTGCATCATCTGTCCGGAATCGGATGGACAGAGGGAGTTGTGGGTGTGTAATCCTGCCTGGTTGGAGGCTTGGAAACATGGGATCGATTGGGGTGTACGTTATTAGTAAGGTGTTGTGCGTGCAAGTGTGCGTGAGTTAGTGAGTAGGTAGATATGGATTTGTATCCTGCTACTTGATTGTCTTGGCGTGTTGGCGTATCGGTGATGTATGATGAGATTTGTGAGCGTGTTTGGCTGACGAAGATGACAGGTTGTCGTAGTGACTCGATTTTGCTATTTGCCTTCTTGAAGTTAGTCTCGTGCTACGTTATCAACACAGTCGAGTAGAACGATTTGTTAAGCGCAGAAGCGAATTGAGACAAAGAGGTCAGGCTGCCCTAGAATGGAAGACAATGTTGTTCATTTACTAATTCATTCTACGTGATCACGAAACGGCCTTCGAGGGTTCATGAGCATAGAATCACATGTTATATGGTAGTCGCCAGGCGTCAGATACTGTGCCAATGCCGCAATAGACATGAAAAATCATTCGTGCTATGCGGGCGCCAAACGCTCTGCTTCCGCTGTCTACAAGCTAGTTGCGCCACGTTATGCAATGTGCGTGATACAAGTACAAACGCTTCCATCCCTGGGGCATGCTTCGCTCCGAGTACCCTCGTTGACCCGCGACTCGGCCTGAGACCCTGTTTTCATTGTCTACACCGTGATTTGTCCCGCTCATCCCTTCGCAACCTGCCGTACTATTTCATTCTCTAGTAGAACTGCGCGCTCAAACCTTGCTTAGCCAGAACATAAATCCTAGTTGGATAACATAGCTGTAGACGAAGAGAAACTGGGTCCGCCTGTTCTTCTGGCTCCGCGAGTTGGTGTAGCCAGTTGCGCTGCCCCCGACGCCTTGAGGATTCTGTTCGGGGAGAAGCACGTAGCGGAGGCTGCGGAGCAGGAAAAAGGCATTCGCGTTGAAAGTGTACAAGAAGACGACCCAGGAGATCCAGGAGCCGCCAAAGTTCAGCTGGCTGAACAGAGAGGTGAGGAGCAGCGAGATGATGACGCCGACGAACTTGTATCCGCTGTATGCCACCAGATCTAGCAGCTGCGATGAACTCGATATCGCGAGCAGGAAGGTACCCAGCTTTATTATCAGGATCTCGAGGAGCATGACGGAAATAGCTTGTGTGGTAGTGTAGCCTAGTAGCTCGGGCTTGAAGGCGCCCCTGAGGCCTGCGAGGAGGGTGGAGAGGAGAATGTAGGTGACGAGGGCCATCATGGGGATGTACATGTCGGGCGAGTTGATGTCTTCGCGGGGCGGAAGGTAGAAGACATCTTGGGTGTTGTTGGTCATACGCTGCTGGCGGGACCAGGGGCGGTGCCGCCAGGGGAAGAGGACAATCCAGAGCTTGTTGGCAACATATGTGTTGGAGACGTTGAAGTAGTGCTTGAGGGCGCCCACGCTGATGAAGCGACCGAGCTGGGTTTGTTGTCAGCATGCACTCCAAGTATGTCGTGGGATGTGTGCGGGAGGAGGTAGACCTACGTTCTGCTCGACATATTCCTGGCCTGCACCTATGGCCTTCTGACCCATCTGGAAGCCCAGCTGCGCCGTGGGATCGTTGATGAAGCCTCCGAAGGCGGGATGCATGTTGTAACCTCCCTGCTGGCCAGGCATCGCCTGTTGCTGCTGTCCGTACCCATAGCCGCTCTGAGGCTGCGACGGTGGCTGCGGCGGGGGCGGCGATCGCAGCTGCGGAACTGTAGAGACGTGCTGGGGGACAGGATGGTGCAGCGGAGGCGAGTGGGCGGGCGGTGGGTTCGAGTACATTGTAGTCGAGTGCGCGAGTGCGTGCTATGGGTGGTGAAAGGGAGGAAATGAGAGCGTGGCGTGGTGGGTCGAAGCGGCCAGGTCAGCGGTGGTGTGCGCAGGCTGCAATGCTGCGCTGCTGAACTGCCAGATAGTGCTGCGATATTTTGGTCGTTGGCCTCGCTTTCTCGCTTTCCCGCCCATCTGGCTTCGCCAAGTCCGCCCGTCCCTCTGTTCCGTCATAGCTCGGTGTGTGCGGTGCGTGCGCATGCCCGCCGCACCACCGCACCGCCGTACCAGGTAGGCTGCACGACAACAACCCCCAGCATGCTGGACACTTTCGAGATTTTGACCACGTCGGGCGTCGTGCTGTGGTCGCGCAAATATGCCCCCGTTGGCCCACACATCATCAACAGCCTCATCCGCGATGTCTTCATCGAGGAGCGTGTGCAGCCCCAGCAAGAAGATGCCGGCTCGAAACCGACGTACCGAAAGGAGGGTTACACATTGAAGTGGACAACTGCAAAGGACTTGGGGCTCATATTCGTGGTATGTGGACGCATTGGACCTATGCTGCCTGAGCTGCAATCTACCAGTCTACGAGGAGGACTGACGCTTGTCTAGGCCGTATACCAGTCACTCGTCCATATGACATGGCTAGACAAGCTCCTCGACAATATACGCGCTCTCTTTGTCGGCTTGTACGGCGAGCAGCTGAGCAATAAACACACTAGTGTGGTGAATTGTGACAAATTTGCACCCTACTTTGAGCGCCAGATGCAGGAATTGGAGGGGCAGAGCGATGGCGGCTCCTCGGCACCAGGCGTGAAGCTCACCCCTCCGTCTAGTATAGATAACGAGAGCGCAGACGAAAGCCTGCCGAGGCCGCCCATCCTCCAGAAACAACAGAAGCCACTGTACGATACGTCCGCTGATTCGACGCCGGTGCCCACACCAGATACATCGCGGCCGACCACGCCTGCGCAGAGCCATCTGCTCACTGCCAAGGCCGGACCAGGCGCAAAGTTGTCGAGAAGAGGCAAAAAAAAGGCTGCGGCCTTGAATTCTGCCCCTGCATCATCAGGAGACGAGGCTTCGGTGAAGCGAAAGGGAAAAGGCTCTACTAAGAAGAATCGTGTGTGGGGAGACTTTGGTGCAGAAGAGGAGGATCCTTCCATGGTCTTGGACTATTCACAATCTGACCTCCGGGACGAAGCATCGGAAAGCGAAGCGATAGCAGAAATCAACCCCGAAACATGGGGCAGCAGAACGGGCAAAGGCCAGTTTGTGCTCAAGGATCTAGATCTCGAGATGGATCAGATAATAGCGGAGCAGAATGCGAAGAAGCAGACATCCACATCTACATCGTCGGGAGGCGGCCTCGTAGGCTCGAGTCTAGGCGCAATAGGAGGCCTATTCCGAAACGTAGTCGGTGGGAAAACACTTACCGATGACGACCTCGCAAAGCCCCTGAAGGGCATGGAAGATCATCTACTCAAGAAGAACGTGGCCCGAGAGGCCGCGGTGCGGTTATGCGAGAGCGTTAAACGAGATCTCGTCGGTCTTAAGACAAGCTCCTTCACGAGTAAGTATCATCTTAATCTTTCTGAACCGCTGGTTGACCCCTGCAGCCGTCGAAGCTACTATCCGCACTTCCATGGAAAAGGCACTCACAAAAATCCTCACCCCTACCTCTTCTCTTGACCTCCTTCGCGAAATCCAAGCTGTAAACGCCTCGGGTCGCCCCTATGTCCTCTCCATAGTCGGTGTCAACGGCGTCGGTAAATCCACAAACCTCTCCAAAATTGCCTTCTTCCTCCTGCAGAACCACCACCGCGTCCTCATTGCCGCAGCTGATACCTTCCGTTCCGGCGCCGTCGAGCAACTACGCGTTCATGTGCGCAATCTCCAGGAACTTAGCAAGCGCGAGGGCGGTCAGGTCGACCTCTTTGAGAAGGGGTACGGCAAAGATGCGGCGAATATCGCCGCCGACGCCGTTGCTCATGCCGCAAAGACCGACTTCAATGTGGTGCTTATTGATACTGCAGGACGAAGACATAACGATCAACGCCTCATGTCGTCACTTGAAAAGTTCGCTAAGCTGGCTAAGCCAGATAAGATTCTCATGGTAGGCGAGGCGCTCGTGGGCTCT
This sequence comes from Kalmusia sp. IMI 367209, assembly GCA_027946365.1. Lineage (NCBI taxonomy): Eukaryota > Fungi > Ascomycota > Dothideomycetes > Pleosporales > Didymosphaeriaceae > Kalmusia > Kalmusia sp. IMI 367209. Next base: position 1,196,370 of record JAPEUQ010000005.1, on the reverse strand, counting down.
GACTCGGTTGCGCAGGCGCGCAACTTCAACCAAAGTTTTGGACCGGGCAGAGGCCTGGATGGCTTCGTTATTAGCAAGTGTGATACTGTAGGTGATATGGTGGGCACGTTGGTTAGTATGGTGCACGCGACGGGTATTCCCGTAGTGTTTTTGGGTGTTGGGCAGCATTATGCGGATTTGAGGGGTTTAAATGTTGGGAGTGTATGTAGGCTTCTGATGAGCTAGAGCCTATAAGGGCTGGAATCATCCGAAGCGCTTGCATAGGCTTTGGAGATGGTTGGGAGCATTGGGTGTGAACATGCTTGTTGTGGTTATAATTTCACCGGTGGTGCAGTAGGGCAATACCCCGGCCCTGTATTTATTCGTGTATAGAATCGAGTATCGTTCAAGCTCCGCCTCCCGCCCCTCGTTTTGTGCTGAACATGTCATAGAATATTCAGAAGTGTCTCAGAAAGTAAATTTGCAAGAGAGACGACTTCGGCTAGGTAGGTATCGGTCAGCTATGATGTGCAAAGTGCCCGGATCGCTACGAGCCTCAAGCCTATCTTGATGTCTTGAATAAGTCTTTGTGATATTAGCGTAAGTCTGTAGTATGGTAGTGAGTTGTCAAGATGATAGTGTTCATTTTGGATTTACACTCTGCCGTGAAGGACATCCATTGCAATTAAACACCAAGGCTATTGTAATTTGTACCGAAATACGGGATCCAATACGCCGAAGAATCACCCATTATAGTCTGCCGGATATACAGCAGGCAAACTCATTTTATCAGCAACACTTCTCTTACACTTCATGTATCTTGTTCCCTCACCCAACAAACCGCTGTGCCTCTGACAACTTGCAGCCGTTATGCGGCGCCTGCTGCCACATCTTGACACTTTTGACCTCCATCCAGCCGCGGCGAGCCCATGTGGGATACCACTGGTCCCGCGCCTGCCAAAATCGGAGCTTCGCGTTAGCATTTCGGTCTAACCAGGGTTTGCCCGATTGACCGTCCTCAAACCAGCCGTTTGTCGCGCCGGCGCCGACTTTGAGAACGAGGTGGAAGTCTTGGTCGAAGGGGGTGGCGTAGGTGCCGTACTCCCAGGGGTTTATGAAGCGGGTCCTAGAGCATAAGTTAGTAACTTATCTACAGTACTAGGGTAATCTGATCATGTATTATAACCCGAGTCACCTCAGGCTACATAATACACAACACCGACTGCCAACAAGCTTTTTCATTATAGACACTTACCCGTTCCTGTCAGCTGTGGGGAACTCTCCGTACTGCCAGAATGGCTTGTTGAAGCGGGTGTAGGAGACTTGGAGGAGTCGAGTGTCGATGTAGGTGAAGATGTATTTCTCGGTCCACTGCGTGAATATTAGCAGCTGGCGGCCTTTTCCATAGAGAAGGCGGTGTATCCTAGACACGTATACTTATTTATCGTACACTGAGTTACCCCAAGATACATGATACACAAGTGGCTTGTCCAGCTTTGCTGTGCGCAGCCGGCGACAGGTTCACGGACGTCTGCATTTGTGTATCATGCATTAGGATACCCCAGGTACGCGACACGCACGTGGAATCTTTGTGTTCTTGTATGCGAGGGAAAACATACCTCAACGCCAAACTTGTGGAATCTGTCTGAGAAGGTCTCATGGTAAGCCGCGCTTTTGACATTGTTGCGCCACCACCCGTCGAGTTCTTCGTTCGGTCCGAAGTGTAGGGTACTGGCGATGATATTGTTGCCGCCCTGCTTATAGGTATAGTTATTACCACGCGACTATACGATGTAGATCTGGCCAGACATGGGCCATTCTCCGTAGGTGTTGTTCGTTGGCAGCAACATGATGGAAGGCCAAAGCCAGTCACCTTGGGGAAGCCTAGCGACAACTTCGACACGCCCGTATTTTATGTTTCCTCCGATTCTAGTGTTGATTCTGGCAGACCTGACCGGATTGACTATTGTGCCGTTTGTGGTGTTGGTGGTGGCCACGCAGTCGAACCAGTCTCTGCTCGTGCAACCTTGGCCACGGAGGTCGACCGTGTAATCCTTTTCAATGAGCGACGCGTCTTGGAGTGTAGGCCTGAGGTAGAGAAAACCATCTTTGACAAACACGTTCTCGGGCGAGTTAGTTGTCTGGTCAAATTGACCAACACTTGTGAAAACGTTAGTAAAGGTGTCAAATGCGAGTGCGAGAGTTTGATAGCATATGATGTACCAAGCCAATGCAAACTGACGAATGCAAAGAGGCTCGCATAGCTACTTAGAAAGGATCGCTCACCCGTAACCGCCGACCTCGATCTCAGTGTTCCACTTCGTATGGTTTAGACTACCCAAAGAGAAGTCATCAACCATGATAGGGCAGTACTTGTGCCGAGAAACACTATGAAAGCCGTCCCAGATCAAGAAGCCGGAAAAGCCGATGCCAAGGAGTAAGCCAATCATAGGAATGATAGTTACTCATTTCTCTCGGGGGTCTCTTTTTGCCGTGAGCCACGGCTTCTCGATAGCGCTTCTATCCTCTATGCGTCGTGACTTGAAGTACCTATCCTTACCCGGGGGCAAGAATGTGCATGTGGATGCACTTGTTGTGACATTTGACTTCTCACTCATCGAATTCATTGGCCCTATCCATTCGACGCTGTGCTTGGGTGAGCGGTCTGCGGGAAGAGTGGTTGGGTTTTCCTCATCACCGTCTTCATCGAAGCATCTCTTGAGTTGCCGGCATTTCCGTGAAACATTCATGCCCGAAATCTGTGTAAACACTTATTGGTAACTTCAGGTTTCATACTTCATATGTGGACTGCGCAAGTACTTACATTCCCTTGCTGCTCATGGCCGGCGCCATCGGCTAATTTCGACGGGGGATCCATCGTGACGATAGAAATTATATAAAAAACAGGAAGTGGAAGTGTAGATGAAATACTACGGTGCAAGAATTTTCTCCTATTCACCAAGAGCGACGGCGGGGCATTGATATTGGTAGCAGAAAGGGGCCAACACTTCAACAATTATATGTATATGTGATCATTCTAGAAGCCACACCAAGAACTGTTGACGACATTAGCGTTATACCCATCCGCTTCGATCTTCAGCATAATGCTTTAAGATTCCATAACATATATTCGCCTCGCCTGTTAATTCCATGAACCTGCACTGGATTGTGCATCGGTGTCTAAGTAAGGCTATGCCATTTCGTCCGTGACAGCAGGCGGGACCGTAGACCCTCTTCGTCTCGTAGTCCGTGCGGCTAGCTGCTCCGACGTGTGAAGCAAATCAGAGAAGGTTCATAGGCGGATTTGTCTTCTGGCTCAAGACAAAAGAATCGAGGATAGACCTCGTGTATTATATGTCGAACCATGGCCTAGATCATCTCCAAAAACCTTGCTTTAGAATCAGGAGATCGCTCGGCTGGATCTCACTAGGGCACTGCCGAATATATCCATCAGCATGTTGCGCTCGGAACAGTGCTCATGGTAACATCTATCGATAATTGCGTCTAATGATAGCCGCGGCACGGCCTGTGTATCTTTGCAAAAAAAAAAAAAAAAAAAATTGATCCGAGTTCATTCTGATGGCATGCTTAAATATCGTGGCGTCGTATTTGTTTTGTGGTCATTCGGGCACCCTGGCAGCAAGAGCGGCGCTTTAGTAGCCCCGTGTTCATAGTTGCTGGCAGCAACCTATGGTCGTACCGGAACTAAACCACTCAACCTGCCACAGATAAGCTCAGATATATGCCCCACAGCACCCCAACAGAGCATCCAAAGACCACCCTCTTATCCACGGGCACCCACAGAAAGCTCGCCAGCGATACGACTGGCCAGAATTTATACCCATCTATGATCATTGGCCAGAATTTATCGCTCACGTCTGCCTTAACGGTGTCCCAAGACGCGGTTGTTTCCGCGCCAGTGTTGTTCGCGTACGACATGTACACGAGAAACATGAGCGTGTTGAGAACGGCGCCTATCGTCTGATCTAGGATGAACTTGGCGAGCGTATTGCGCTTGCTCGTGCGCGTTTGCACCGGCTTGGGCTTATCTTTGAGCTGCGTTTCTGAGGGGCTAGCTGGTACGTTGGATGGGAAAACGTCCTCGAGGAAGGTTTGCCAGACGATGTTGGGCGGATTACTGATGATGCTGAAGACGGCGAACTTAAAGATGGGCAAGAAGCTGAGCGAGAAAGGCGTCTGCAACGGTGTGTATTAGTGCTCCGAATTTGTGCTATGAGCAGTCTACTCACTTCCTCTTTATACGAGGTTATGAACTGAGCTAAGACGTTGGATGTTATGCTCAACACCGCACCCTGCACCGTCTGTGATACCATCGCCGAAGGCATTGTAGTAGAAGCGCGTCACCTTGCGCGCAATCGCGGAAGCGTAGAGGTAGGAAACAGGGTATCGTGGAATAGAATAGCAGAAAATTAGGAAACGATCGCTTTTAAGGGACCGAAGTAAACACGCTGGCATATCCGTCAGCAAGTCTCATAATTGTTTGATCTGGTGCTTAGCGCCCTCCGCGTCGCGCACGCGTGGTGACGTAACCATCAACCATCACACAAAGTTAATTCGGCTTCATTGTCCGCACGCCAACCACAGCAATTCGCCTACACATCGCTCTTACCCGCACACACGGCCCCATACTAGGCGCTGTACGACAGCATGAGTCAGCATGGAAGTTGCATTGGATGATATATAAAGCCGTCAATTTTTGAGGCCGTTACAATACTCCACGCATTGATCTCCTGCAATTCTCCCAAACACCACACATTCCAGCAACGAAGAGCCCCCTAACCGATTCGCACCATGCACACCGCCGGTCACCTCTCCAGCACCCCACAGTCCTTCTATTCGCTCGCCTTTCTCTTTGAGTATTTCCGCCCTCTCGTTGATAAGCACACCGCCCATTGTGAAATGCACCACGGGTGTCACAGTGCCTATATAAACAACGGATTCCGGAGTAGGCTCCTTGAGACTCCAGTGCGCGAACTGCGTCCGCCCAAGAAGGTCCGCCTCTTCCTTGCCGACTGCTCTGCTATATTGGGAGATCGAATCAAGTGCATTTGGTCCGAGGTCAGAGATCGTGGCTTTCTTCATCAATCCCTTGAAGATGTAGAAGTCGACATGCGACTTGGTGGCTTGGTAGACACCTTCATCTAACACCAACTGGACATCCCATTGTTTCGGTGACGTCGAAGCAGGTTCGTTTGCTGTGATTGCGTTGGTCACATTCTCCCTCGTCTCGAGCTCGTTGAAGAAGCGTTTTCCGTTGAGAAGAAGGATTCCACCATCGCCTCGTAGCACCTCGGCAGCCAGGAACTTCAAAGGTGAGGACGCGCTGGAGGGGTCGACAAAACCTGTTGGATGTACCTGGACGAGTTCCATGTCAATAAGCTGCGCGCCTACAGCAGTAAGAATGGGCTGCATTCCGGGGCGCGGGTCATTCGTTGATGGGTAGCCCTTTAGATCAGGCCTGTATTGAGCGAGCAGACCCTCTGCGTCTCCGCCGAAGCCACCTGCTGCAAAGATGACTGGCCCAAGCAGCTCTTTTCGGGCACCATCTTCTCCGGTGTATTCTACACCAGTGACACGATGATCGGACCGTAAGATCTTGGTAACAGTGCAAGAAGTTTGCAAATGGAAAAGAGGCGACCCCTTAAGAGAGCTGAGCAGAGTTGAAATTATCGCGAATCCCGGTGGTGGCCCGCTTGCTCCTCTGTGCGTTCTTGGAAATGTATGACCGCCCATGATAGATACCTTGGATAGGTCAATTCCTTTCTCTCGCACCAACCATTCGACTGCATCTTTGGACGAATTTGTGAGTGTTGAAATGAGCGATTCGCGGTGATTGGTAGCAGAGAGCATGGCTTTCCCTGCAGACTTTATTGTGTCGGAGTAGAATGCATCGTCCTTTGAAGGTTGATACTTTGTCGGTGCCCCATTGATTCCCGAAGAGGCCTTGATGCTATTTCCACCTGGCTTTGCCCCACGCTCTAGTAACCTTACAGGTACATTTTTTGCCACCAATTGACTTGCTGCACTTAAGCCTGCAAGTCCAGATCCCACGATAATAGCCGTCGTTTGAGCTGGTGGAGGCGTTGGCATCTTGGTAGGGGATCGCGCATACGGACTGTTGTATAGGTATGCAGCAAAAATTCCGAAAAGCGCGAGAGTGAAGAGCGTCAGCAAGCGTGTACGACTCATCATGCTTTGTGGAAAGACAGAACTAGACCATTTTGTACCCGGGGGGTTGTCCGGCGGAAATGTGAGCTTGCTGGAAGTCAGGCCACGGTCACGCCGTTGATCAGACGAACCCCAACAAGCCGTGGCTGAGCACAGAACGAATCTTCCGTCAGCTCGACACACTGATCTTCTAAAATTCAATAGCTTTTATAAACACCAATTCACACTTGGAAGGGCGTTTCTACGTATGATGGGAATTTGCAGGGCAGTGCATAGCTTCTTGGGCTGACTAGCGCACACGTGACCGCTTCAACAACTAAATCGAGAGGAGAACAACAGATTGTTGGACACACGCTCACTCACCCTCGCCGAAAAGTGAGCATCCGAATCGGCAGAGATAGTTTTGAAACACCTGCACCACGAATAGAAGACAGAAGAGGAGTGATGTAAAGAACCATCTTTCATGAGAACCTGCCTACTTCGTAGTAGGAAAATGGGTATCGTTCCCGCTATATAGCGCCACCATACCGAATATTATAATACAGCTCCCTAAAATCCTAGAAGACATACACATTGCACTTGGCAGAACTCTTACAGTTCTAGTACTTCGGTTCTTGAGGCAACCAATTCGAGAGAAACTTAGTCATCATAGAGCGAACCTCCATCCTCAGTCGGCTCGCCGTCTGACTCCTCACGTCCCGCAGCAAATTGCTCCTCAAAGTGGCCGGCTTCTTCTTGCTCAGGCTCCTCTACACTCATGTGGTCTTGACCGTCGTTCTCAATCTCAACCTGGACACTCTTCGCTTTCTTGGTAAGGCTCATTGTGATTTCCTCGAACTGCTCATCCTGATGAACGCTGAGCAAACCTTTCGTTCCAAGTGTAAGAGTCATCATAAGAGCCTGAGACGCAACCGCTCTGTTACTCTCATTCAGAGGAATAAGCTCATCAAAAGAGACCTCATCAGTGGCGGGGGCAGCATCGGCTTGCAGTATATCCGAGATCGGCTCTAGGTTCTGTTGAATATGGTTGCGTTTCTCGTGAATAGCGTTAGCAACAAAGGTAAGGAAGTTCCCACCCTCTGCAGAAAGAGCCTCCTGAACACGCGCACCCGGTTGGGTGACTGCTGCCTCAGGCATGTCCGAGCTGTTTCCTGGACCTAAGAAACCAAATTCGTCTCCACTAAGATTGCCGTAGTCGCCCTCGTTCTCCTCTAGGTTTCCTAGGGCATCTAGTCTACTAGGCTGACTACGCCCGTGGAGGGGCGATGCAGAGACCATGCGGCTACCGCGGATCGACGATGGAGGAGCAGTAGAGCCGATCAAGCCAACACGCCCTGGGTGGGAGCAATCAGTATGTCTAAATATGCATTAGGGGTAATGGGGCAACTGACCACTTCGAGGAACTGCTGAGGAACCACGAGCAGACGCGGTGATGTTCCAAGGCATGTCTGAGAAGATTTGCTGGTTGTCAAGAGCTGAGGGTGCCTTACGCGGCACCTCGACTTCATCACCATCAATGATGAACATAGCTTCATCCTCTTGACGACGTCCGAACTGCTCCTCCAGCTCATCTGTCCTCTGGCGGACGCGACGCGACTCCTCTTGCGTAGCCTCGTCGATTCCGCTATCACGATCACGCTTTGAACGCATATGGTCCTTGCGGCTAACACCTGTGAAGAATTCGAAGAGGTCATCGCCAATAAACCGATCAAACGGTGTTGGACCGGTGATGCCTTGCATTCGAGCTGCAATCCCTCCAATTCCGGATCCCCACAACCAATACTCTGCGTTCTTCTTTGCTAGCTGAGCGAGTCGATATTGATTCTTCTGCTTCGAAGTCTCCTTCATATTCGCCAGGTAGTTGGTGTTCCATTCGGCGAGATCTTTGTTTCGAAGCTCCATCGTCACATCGCAGGGAAGGACCCGTGTGGCTCGCTTCTTGCGGCGATTTGGAGCTACGATCGATGAAGATGCTTCTAAAACTTCGGAATGCTGGGCTACCTGATCCTCAGGTTGTGTGGGAAACGCCTCACCCTCGGGAAGATCATTGTCGAAAACAGGCAGATCGAGATCCATTCTATCGCCGAACTGGTATGGGAGTCAATGAGTGTTCAGGTGATGAAGAGATTCAATTGAGAGATGAGGTGTTTAAATATTCCATGAACGTGATGACAGTGAGAGATGAGGGGGACGTGGGGTTTGTAAGCCATTTACACGATTCTCTCACGTGTAACTCACTTTGTTAATAACACGAAGTCCATCCTCGTGCTCTTGTCTCACTCGGGCACTCGCTTTAGCATCGCTCGGCATTGTGATGCCTCCCGGTCCCACCGGCGTTCTGGGATTGACCTTTGCCTCGGTGAGATCAACAAATTCGCCGTTCTCATCGAAGGTAAAACCTGGGTCATCTGAAAGTTTACATGTCATAAGCATACATCTCACACGCATTATATCTCCTGGAGATACTTACCTATCATGTCCTCGTCAGCTATTCCAACTGGGCCACCGATACTGCTGGGCCCATTATCGCCATGTATCATAAATTCGCCAGGACCGACGGATGAGGATGTTGGTAGAATCAAGCCCCCGACTGGACCTTGTGGAGTTGAAGGATCCTGTTGAGACACGGACGGGGTCAACGACTGCGAATCACCTGTGACACGTAGCGGCGGAAGAGGAGGGCCAAGGTCCAGCTCTGCAAGGAGCTCTAGTGGTGGCATTGCGAACTCAGGAAGGAAGGATGGATCATCCGGAAGGATGAGTTGTTCTGGCCTGTAGGATCACCGTGAGTTACAGCTTATTGTAGAGCTCGTAATTCTAGTATGCTCACCTAGCTTTGACCGCCTCTTGGTCAAGAGCTGCATTTTCCACTGCCCGCAACAACAGATGCATGGAATTGTACGCATTCTGCGCGTCTGAAAGAACATAGCCACATTGTTCAACGTACACACGGGACACACCATATCTTAATTTTGTCAGCGTTTAGTGTGCATCAGACACGCAGCTGACTTACAACAAGTTACCCTGCAGGCGCAAGGCCATAGGTGCAGCCGGGTCTATGATGGTTCGACATGCCTTTGGCACATCGACTTCTTGGATTGCTTTCCGATTGACCTTCTTTGTGTTTGACTTCGCACCGAGTGTCGCAACAAGCCTTCCTCTTCCGTTAGCTGCTGTGAATGTCGAGGGAAGGTGCGACTCACCAGACCTAGCGCTCGTCAGTAAAGATTGGTCCCGTTGATCAGATGCTATGCATCGGAGACTACATACCGTTGCCACGCCGTACTTGCGCGAGGTGAGGACTGGCATTGTCAGTAACCGCAGCTGAATTGCGCAAGCATTCGCCTATGCGAGCGAGCTTACCCTCATGACTATAGAACATGATGGCGACCACTATACAGGTTGAATATACGTATCGATGCGACCGAGAACAGAATAGTACAGCGATGAGTGCAAGTGCAAGTGCACAGCTGTGCGGCGACGGGGAAGGCACGGAAGTTGGGGCAGTGAAGAGAAGCAAACTCGGCTTGGCGCCACGCGGTACAGCGGACGTGACCGCGTTCAACACGCATACAACACAGAGTCAGTGTAGGTGGAGAGCCCAAACCTCATGATATCATCTTAATTTTACATTGGTACTCGTAGACCTGAGGAATGCTACCTTCTCTCTATCCCGCGCTCCATGCATGCACGAGCTTCTATTTAACGCCAACGCCATGCATCACCGCTCGCTGTTCTCTCCAACAATATGGGATGAAGATAGATGTCGGTCCGGCGATCGAGGGTATCTACGGTTATGCCTTGTTCTCCTCTTCGTCGATAGAGCTCAAAGGAACGGCACGGTACAGGAGAATCAGGGCCGAGTGACTCTGGCCTACATACAGTTAGTAAGCGCACAGTGGCAACCATATGCGTACTTACCGCCACCAGACAATGTCTGGATTCTCTCAGAATCCACTTCAGAGACCTTGTCATCGTTGAACCACCACCACTTGCCGTCCTCTTCTTTCCTCTTGCCAGTCACTGGATCTTTGGCGCCCTGCTTCTTTACAAAGGATGTGTAATGCCCACTGTCAGCACTGGCACCCTGATGCGTAATAACTCCTCGAAGTTCGTAAAGACCGGTTTGGTTTGCTCCATCATCTGACGATAATTTCGAGTCGACCAATGCAAGGAGCTCCTTCTTAGCGTTGAGAATGGACGCTGCTCGTTCTGCCTCGATCTGAGCTTCCGTCTTGTACTCTACGTCCGGCATCTCGGTGTCTTCCTCTTTAGCCTTTTCGGCGGCCTTCTTAGCTTCGGATTTCTTCTGCAGAGGTTCTTTGCCAGACGGACCGACATCGTTCTCCTCCCCAGCTTTCATACGGCGCTGCCGCTTGCGGGCCCGCTCTACGTCCTCCTCCTCTTTCCTGATATCGCGGATCTTGTCACGGACTGGGATCAAGAGCTTCTTCAAATCATCTGTACAGAACTCGACCGCGTCTAGCTCTTCGGGGAAAGTGACCTTGCGCATAATCTTCGCCTTCTTAGAGGTATCTCGTCGCCAGTCAAAGCGCACAAAGTGCACCGTGAGGTATTTTGGAAGGCGAGCAATGCGTGAGGTCTTCGTGTACAATGCGTCCCGTCCCAGAGCCTCGGAGCGCTTCTCAATTTGCTCCTTCAACCCAGTAGCCAAACCATCACGGAGATGATTTGTCTCCACGGTAATATGGCAGTTGAGTTTGAAAAAAAAGTCTTCGGTATGGACAGGCTCCTCGCCGGCCTCTTTAGCCGCGGGATCATCACACTCCATGACGGACTCAAATTTGCCCGCCATATACTTGTCGATGAATGATAGATCCTTGGCCGCTTGGCCATCAGCCGTATCCGCCGTATCTTTGATCTTGAGCTTCTGCCGGAGTTGTGACACGATCTGTGACCAAGCTTCCTCTGCATCCTGCTGCGCATAACCATGTCCATCCTTTGCCTTTTGTGCGAATTGAGGGAAAGCGGTTCGGAGGGCGTTCAAGAACATGAGCGGCGGAAACCCTTGCTGAGTCTCGGACATTTGCTTGAAGAGATCGCGAAGGCTCCCTGTAAGATCCATGGAAGCCCCAAGGCCACCGAGGCCGAACTGGCTGAGCTGGCTCGCTGAGCTAGGACCGGCATTGCTGGACTTTGTGAGATATCTACCCAACTGACACCGGCAAATAACCTACCTGGCGGAGTACTGGAGGAGCTCTTCCTGGAGCTCCGGGATTGATCGCAACGTCTGGAGGGTGGAATTCATGTAGCAAGTGTTGCCCAAATTCTGTAGACCGGCTGGTGTAGCACCTTCTGACTGCGCGGCCTCCGCTTCGGTCATATCCTCCAAGAACTTGATCTTCTCCTTCGGTCTCTCTATCACGCTGGTGTTGTCCCCCGACGGGGTGCCCATCATCATCAGAACCTGCTTAGGCTTGAGACCCAGCTTCGACATGTCGGCGTCATCTTTTAGCTGGCCACCCTTGACGATGATTTTTTGACGCTCAGGCTCTACACCGGTAATGGAGAAGAGCTGGTACTTGAATGTCGCACCGTCCGAGGTAGGATCGACTTCAACTTCATGTTTCTTGCCCTGATGCTTTACAACCACTGTGTCCAAGGTTAGCAAACAAATTCCCCGAGACACTCAGAAATTACGTAGATACCTGGTATAGAGGCCATATTGAAGCTATGCAAAAAGTCCCGAGGTGGGAGCTTCAGAGACTACGCGAAGAAGGAGATAAAGGCGAAAGGTATTGTTAAGCAACGGTTTGCGGGGCAAAAGTGCAATGGTCGATGGCCGAAGCGTGAAGAAGCGCGGGCGGCGGCCAAGGCGCTAGGCAGGACCCCTGCGCGCGTCGCAGCTTCCCCACCACGACTTCATCGCCGCCGACATGTGGAATATTGGTATGGTATAGCCCGCTTACCATCACACCATCGTCTCCTCTCCAGTACAGAGCTCGCGGAGCTCAAAATCTGTGCCAATATGGTAGCTAGGCAATGATGACGACCGTAGGAGAGCCGCGTGCTGACATCTCCAGTCTCAATCCCTCCGCCCGTACCTCCAATGCGTGCGCTCGTCGCTCACGGCCGCTCTCTCACTTTCCAACTTTGCATCACAAGCCTCGGAAAGACATAATGTTCCCGAAATCGAAGCAGCCAGCTCGCCAGAAGTGCTACTGAATCCTCTCACTGTATCAAGGAATGAGAACGAGAAGGTCTTGATTGAGCCCAGCATCAATAGCGTACGGATAAGCATAAAAATAAAGCAGGCGGATGAGATAGAGCACATTCTCGTGCATAAATTCACGCGCTTCTTGACACAGCGAGCGGAGGCATTCTTCATCCTTCGGAGGAAACCGGTGAAGGTATGCGGCACCTGCGGGATACACGGCAGGCGACAAGCTCATACGTCTAGGGTTACGACATCTCTTTCCTAATCACCAATTTCCACACCGAAGAAATGCTGAAGCACAAGCTGGTGGACTTCATCATCCAGTTCATGGAAGAGGTGGACAAGGAGATCTCCGAGATGAAGCTCTTCGTAAGCATAGATCAAAGCCTTGCTTGGAGACACGCTGACAGACCGAAAGCTAAATGCAAGGGCTCGATTTGTTGCCGAGTCTTTCCTGACGCCAGTATGTCATGTAGAAACGCATCATCATGGCAACTTACTGACAGACATAGTTCGACTGAGCGGAACGTCGCTGTACATGGATAATCTAGCGAGCCATTGGGTTGCATGGGCCATTGAAGCTAGGCGCAATAGGACGAAAAGACGTTTGATGTCATGCCACGATATGATAGACACCCTCTTTTCTGGGAGGTCATTAAGCTCACGTCGAGCCTCAATAGATAGAACAACCGTCATCCTATGCGAATAATTGAGCCCATGGAAACTTCCGCTAGTCTACGCGCGTTCCGTTGGAACACATTTTATCTGTTCTGATTGTCCCAAACGGTCGTTCTGCGTAGACATGGATATTAATGTAGGGCTGTTCTGGTGCAACTGGAAAGCTCGGTAAAGCGGCCGAAGCCGACACGTGTGGGCTGTTGGCGAGGCTGGTGCGGGGTTGAGCCGCATCTTGGAGAGCAGCTCGTCGTATGGGGAGCTGTCCGCGTCGCGTTCTGGGCCGTGGAGCGCCATGACAGACATGCTAGAATATCAGCTGGCCAGATAATGTGCAGAACAACAAACAAGTGCGTAGCCTCAGGGTCTGCTCGGCGTAGCAGCTGCTCGGTGGGCCTGCGGAATTGCTTTCGCGACCTCGGCAACCAGCGGCTCCTCCCTCAGATGGTCTTGGTGCGCAAGCCGAAAAGCGCTCGAGACTGCAGCTTTATTATTCCTCCAGAGCACCAGCCTCTGCAAAAACGCGTACGGCACTCCCTTTTCCTCCCTAGAGCTGCCCCGACGTCGTCCAGGCTCGACGGAAGCTAATTTGAGAATGTCGGCCTTCAGTCGCAACCTGTGCAGCACCGCTTCGCGATCCCTCCGACAGCGGTCAGCCCTCTCCTGCAGAGCACTGAGGCCAATTGCCCTCCGAACCGCGCCCGCGACACCCTTGACCGCGCGCACTGCCGCCGCCGCATCATTTTCCACCATGACCTCTCTCAAGAGCGCTGCCCCGCCCGTCGCCGGTACGCGCGAGTATGACCCGGAGATCAAGGACGTAGCCAACTACGTTCACAACGTCAAGATTGATTCTGAGCTTGCGGTATGGAAATGACCTTTTCGGTATGTGTGGTGGCTAACCCGGTGTCTATCTAGTACGATACTGCCCGCTGGGTCTTCGTCGACACGCTTGGTTGCGGTCTCAAGGCGCTGGAGTTCGAGCAATGCAGGAACATCCTCGGCCCCATCGTCGAGGGTACTGTGGTGCCCAATGGCACCAAGGTGCCTGGTACCAATTACCAGCTCGACCCTGTCAACGGAGCTTTCAACATTGGTGCCATGATCCGGTGGCTCGACTTCAACGACTGCTGGCTGGCTGCTGAGTGGGGCCACCCCTCGGACAACTTGGGCGCCATTCTCGCAACCGCCGACTGGATCTCGCGAACAAACAGAGCTGGGGGCAAGCTCGGCAATGGCAAGATTCTCAAGGTCCGGGACGTACTCGAGGCTATGATCAGAGCACACGAGATCCAGGGTTGCATGGCGCTGGAGAACTCTTTCAACAAGGTCGGCCTCGACCACGTTGTGCTTGTCAAGCTAGCTTCTACCGCTGTCGTTGCCAAGATGATGGGACTCAACGAAGCCCAGACTCGTGATGCTGTCTCTCAGGCTTGGGTTGACGGCCAGTCTCTGCGGACTTACAGGCATTCGCCCAACACCATGTCCCGAAAGTCGTGGGCTGCAGGTGATGCTTGCCAGAAGGCTGTAAACCTTGTTCTCAAGGTGCTCAAGGGAGAGCAAGGTCTTCCGACCGTGCTTTCTGCGCCGACTTGGGGTTTCTACGATGTGGCTTTTGGTGGCAAGCCCTTCAAGTTCCAGAGGGAGTATGGCAGCTATGTCATGGAGAATGTACTGTTCAAGGTTTCCTATCCTGGTAAGTTTCCTGCACTGATCTAAAAAAACCCCGGCAATTTTGCTAACCTTCAATTCAGCGGAATTCCACTCTCAGACCGCCGTTGAGGCTGCTCAGCGTCTGAACAAGAAGCTCAAGGCAATGGGCAAGTCCGCTGAGGATATCGAGAGCGTCGTCAACCGAACACACGAGGCCTGCATTCGCATCATCGACAAGCAGTTCAAGCCCATGGAGAACTTTGCCGACCGTGACCACTGTGTACAGGTACGTTGGTTACTCTAAACCTACCAGGACTGCGCTTATATTCCACTTAGTACATGGTTGCCACTATGTTCGTATTCAACCGCCTTGAGGCCACTGACTACCCCGATGACAGCGAAGCCGCCACCTCAGCACTCGTTGAGTCCCTAAGGCAGCGAATTTCCTGCGTTGAAGACCCGCAATTCACCGCGGACTACCACGACCCGGCGAAACGTACCATCTCGAACGCTCTCACAGTCACGCTTAAGGACGGCACTGTTCTCGAGGAAGAAGTTGTTGAGGCTCCTCTGGGCCACCGATTGCGACGAGATGAGGCCAAGCCCGAAATTCTTGCCAAGTACAAGAGGCATCTCGGACCACACTATCCTGCGGAACATGTGAACAAGCTTGTCGAACTTGCCCAGGATGGCAAGATTCTCGACAACATGGATGTTGATGAGTATGTGGACCTTTATGTAAAAAACTAAGCGATCATAACGGCGTCCAAGGGTAGATTGTGAACAATATATTATCATTTCACCGTACTCAAAATTGTCGATGTCGATGTTGCTAAAGTGAGGAGCATCTCATGCCTATGCCCAGATATTGTTGGCCTTGGAAGCCTTGGAAGCCGACCTTCCGTTGTCTGGATGAGTTACAAAACGAAAGCTTGCGTGCTGTGTGAAACTTGATCTTCAACCCGTGTTTAGAAGGCTGAGCTAAGACGATCCGATCTCGGTGTTCGACGTTGTTCACAGATTCGACCCCACCTGCATTTCAATAACGCGCCAAGTCCAACCTCGTGAGCCGTCCTCTACATCTTCCTCACCGCGTATTGATGAGGCGCGTAAATCAGAGGAAGAGAACATTGGATCCCCAAAATATGAAGTGGTGCAGAAACCGCCCGGTACTTCGCGCATCCGACACGCGCGTCACCCCACGCCAACATGAAACGCTTCGCGTCGACAATAAGAGCTAATTCTGGCTTCGCCGGCGCAAATCAGGTCGCAAACGCCTGTCGTTCCCAAAATGTCCTGAGGCTGAGCCTTCTGCGACGTGTGGCTGTCGTTGGAGACATCGGTCATGTTTGAAGGGTGCGGCCTGGGGCTGATGTGTATAAGACTCTCAGGCGCAAGGCAGGTAGTTGTAGGAGTGGTTTTACATACTCATAAATTAATTCGACAAAGATTTACTGCCTGTTTCCATATAATTGAAGCCTGCTCATCGTCTTTCTCCTACTTAATTCAGTATTCTTTGCCTCATAATGCTTCCACGATACTTGCGCTTCGCAGCCCTCGCTACATCGCTGCTCAGAGTTTCAGCACAAGATTCTGTCCCAGAAGATCTCCGCGCAGAATTCACGGGCGATCCTGAACTCCAAGTCTCCTTTACCAATAATGCTGTGGAGGGGTTCAAGGACGGAACGACGTTCTCGCAGAACGGTATGTAGCAGTTCTTCGCTCATGAGATGTACCACAGCATCGTACTCACACTACAACCCAGATGTCTCCAAAGAGCCCACCTTCGCGCTCGGCGACTCCTCAGGCATCTCTCCTCTCACAATCTACACAATCATCATGCTCGACACCACATCTTCCTCTTCTCGCACATTACACTACGCCCGCGCCAACTTCAAGACCACGAGCGATATCGTCAACATCGCGTCCGACGACGACGCTCTTTTCGAATACAAGGCGCCCGGCAGCCTAGGCGAGACAGGCGACGAGGCGAAATACACATTCTTGATGTATCTCAATCCCCAGCGGCAGACAATCACGCAATTGAAGTTGCCTGCTGAAGGGGAGTCATTCGATGCGCAGGCATTTCAGTCCGATAATGGTTTCGATGCGGCGGTTGCGGGGCTAGGCATGACTGTTAAGCTAAGTGGTGGTGGTGGAGAAGAAGGAGGAGCAGGAGACGTATCGAGTAGTCCCGCTGCGAGTCTTTCGTCGAGTGTACCATCGAGTGCACCATCTAGTGCACCATCTAGTGCACCATCTAGTGCAGCATCGAGTGCGGCATCGACACAGTCTGTGGCTGCTACGACAGAGATTGAAAGCTCCCAAAGCGTGGCGCCGTCGAGCAGTGCGCGTGCACCAAGTGCAGCAACAAACACATCCCCATCAGCGGTATCTGAGCTGCCAACCGAGCCCGCTCAGGTGCAGACGTCACCAGCTGTGAGGACAACCAGCTTTGCGCCTGCATCTACCGAGGTGCCTGCAGGTTCGACGGTCCTTCTGACTTCTGTGGTACCGAATGCTACGAGTTCGACTTCTTCTTCGTCTGTACCGGTGCAGACGGATTCGGGTGCCGATTTGGCGTCGGGGAGCGCGCAATGGGTGGGCGCTGCGGGGATGGCGGTGCTTGCTGCCGTGTTTGCTTGGTGAAGGTAGACGGGGATGACAAAATAAAATTGGAGTATATGTTCGCATAATAGCAGGTTTTTGGCCAATAGGGAGTTATGAATGATGTATATGATACCAGTTCCTTGTCTTCCTTTTTCTGGTCAATTTCAATGAGAATTGCTACGAATCTGCATAATGAGCTAAATATTGGTTCAATTGACATGTCTCCGAAAAACCGTACTGCCCATGCTGTTCTGTAATCTCCTCTAGGCACACCTCTCAAGCACACTTGTACACGGACATTCTGAGACGAGACCTTTAAAAACAACCCAGGGTCTTACATAGAGTCATGTGTCAACATGCCATAGTGCTGTGACTTAGGGAAGAAGTCGAGATCGGACCGAACTGGATACCGTGGTTCGGCTGGTCATAGTTAAAAGTCGGGGTCTACTTAGCTTCGGGATCCTGCTTTCTCGACTATCGATTTCGAATAGTGTACCACACTTGGGGCTAACGCGCAATGGTACGAGGTACGAGCTAGTGGCGGCATCGGTTAGGGTGACTGCGGCTCAAATGGCTATCGCAGCTCCGAGGTCGCTGATGACGTTTGATACATTGAACATGTCAAGTGGTGCAACAGTCGGCACAAGTTTCTTAGAGAAAACGTAGACAGTGAAGACTAGACATATTGAAGGTCTCTTCCAATACTGCCATGATGATGAAGAAAATACGACACCAAATTGCTTGCTTAAAGGTAACACAGATTATGATTAGTACTTTAGCTATTTACATCATGGTAACCTTGAATGCATGCCCTGCCATTACCGAACCGCGACACGCGAAAATAATGTCGCCAAGTATACGCCAAAGGAGTGCCTCGTATATGCATAGCTTCATATCCCTTTCATCTCATAGACAACCATAACAAAGGAAGCTGAATGACCAAGTAAACTTCACATGTTCTGATGATATCGTACATGCTTATAGCATGGCTACCATACCCATCAAACCGGCAACGAGAGCACCAGCAGCAGCAATGGGAGTAGCAGCGGCACCGGTGAACTCAGTGGGGCTGGTCGCGCTCGGTGCGGTGTAGTTGCCTGTGGGAGCCTGAGGTTGGCCGTCGGAGATCTGTGAGACGAGAGGGCCTGAAGGAGTAGCGACAGGAGCTTGGGGTTGGCCGTCGCTGATCTGAGAGACGAGCGGGGCGCCAGTGGGTGCCTGGACCTGGCCGTCACTGATCTGGGTGACGGGGGCTCCCGTAGGGGCTTGAGGCTGACCATCAGAGATCTGAGAAACCAAAGGAGCCTGGGATGTCGGGGCCTGGGGCTGCCCATCAGAAATCTGAGAGACGACAGGGGCTGGTGCCTGCGACGTGGGTGCTTGGGGCTGTCCATCAGAGATCTGGGAGACGACAGGAGCCGATCCCTGAGAGGTGGGTGCTTGGGGCTGCCCATCAGAAATCTGGGTGACAGGAGGTGGTGCCTGCGAGGTAGGGGCTTGTGGCTGTCCATCAGTGATCTGAGAAACTGCAGGCGCGGAGACCTGGGTCGAAGCAGCGGGCTGACCATCCGTAGCCTACGACTTGTCAGTAAAGTCATGTCTAACTATGCAATTAGAGTAGACGAACCTGGCTAACGGCGCCAGACGCAGTGGCAGTGCTGCCGCCGCTTGACTGAGCGTAAATGTATATTGGGTTACACTGCTTGCCCTGCGACTCATCGTAAAGATTGTAGAAGCCGCCGGAGTAGCATTGGTACCATATGGCAGATCCGCCGAGCGCCAATGTCCCATTGCTACAGACGGAAAATCCGGATGTTTCCAGGGCACCATCCTGTATGGGCTGGTCGAACTGGAACCTATTCAACATTAGGTATTGTTCGCGACGTTGCAAGCATTGACCTTACTGATGGTTTGACGCAATGTAGCCGTCACGGCCGGCCTGGTCCTTCAGGACACCATCTTCCAAGGTGAGGGTCAGGGTACCAGAAAGCTGGCGTCTTTCGACACTACGCTTGCTGGAAGAGTCGGTAACGTTGACGACCGAAATTTGAAAGCTACCATCGCGAGAGTCTTCGCAACCCGATCCGGAAGATTGTTGAGGAAGCGCAATAGCGGACGCCGCGAGGGCGAGGGCAACAAAAGACTTCATGTTTGCTGATGGACCGATATCGAACGGATAACAGGTGTTTATATACAGGTTGAGTGTATAGCAATAACGAAAGCGTAGACTGAGAAACGAGGTATCAGTCTCAAGGCTGCAATCGATTTAATCACCACGACAACGACAGTGGAGAGGGAGAAAAGGCGGGTAAGACAACTAAATACCCAAGCTGCATCATGTCATCGGCATGATGTAGGACGTATGCGGCGACTGAACACTCGGACCAAGGCCGATCACCTACACCCACACCGTACGCGTCAATAAAATCCGTTGGCTCTAGTGGGAAAGCGCAAAGAAATGGCTGGAGGAGCTGGCTAAAACTGCAGCTGTTCAGCACCTCATTGGACAATGCAGTGCTATCCCCACCATTCCATGCATGTCACGGTTGGAAGCGTGACTGAACCCCTCTGTAGCCGAGGGCTCCCTAGCTCTTTCTCGGTCTTACATGCATAGCGGAATGAGCAAGCCTACGAGCTGATGCCTTATGAAGGTTCCCAGTACCAAGAATGTTCAGTGTGGAAGCTCGTGGCAGAAAGACCCCAATATCAGGGACGGTCAGCAGTCACTTCCAACGTAATCTGACCGCTCGAGATGAAGCCATTCTCACTCTAGAGGCCACATTCCACTACGAACCGCATCCTCCATGTCTTGCCGGACGCGGTAGAGACGGAAAAAGGACCGCGTGCATGTACTTCTCGACAAAAGCCACAGCTTAGATCTGCGATCGAATATGGGTGTCGTTGTAGTGCATTCAAAGTCAATTGGTCAGAGGATGCGCGGGGTCCAATATTCTCGACCAGAAAGGGTAACGATAGGTGAGCTTGAAAGGATTGACGTCGAGGACTTGCAGCGGATGCAACAGTAGGCCTTGCGCTAATGCACGATTTTTGGGGTAAAGTGTGGCGGCAGAGACACTTTCCAGCCACCCCGCCTCCGCGGTCGCCGTTGGCTCCTCAACGAGACAACATCAAAGCACTTTCGAAACAGCCGGATTGCTTGTGGGTGGTTGGGGCACGTCAGATGTGCCGCGAAAAGCGAAGAATATCCGATGGGCGGAGATGCTAAAGCGACAATGACGTCGTGACGTTTCGGTGGGGTTTTGGTCGAACAATCAGCGCCTTCTATTTACAATCGTTTGCAGCGCCTGATTGATGCTTTCAAGCGCGAACCGTGCGAGATCTGGGATCTTCGTGCGGATTTGTCTACGGTATGCTGGTCTGAGACGTTGCTGTCTGCCTGTTGGGGAAATACCGTGTCCATCATCGAGATTGGAATGCAGAATCTGAGCCAAGATCTCCACAGGGTTCCCCGCTGCGATGTCACTCGGCTGAGAACACGAGGCTCCGTGTGGCAGGAAGATGGCAAGGGTGCCGCCGTATCATGGAGTCTGGACTATGGAGATGGTGCCGGGTTACTGCCCACTATGACATTGGCCGACGAGACTAAGATAACGGAGATAAAGTCAAACAAAACCTCATCTACAGAGCTCCAACGATTTGATCGTAACCTCTTCCTTGTTTTGGCTACAGACAGAAAGACAACTCGTGCAATATACGAAGCATCATGCATGGGGGGGTCGATCGAATATTGAGGACCCAAAACATCCATCATTCATTTACTTCATTCGTCGACACTAAGAGAACATATCCACAATTTGCATTCGTCTGGCAAATTGAATAGCATAGAAATCCGTGCTCGTCGTAGATCGGGTATTCAAACTTCGTATAATATCTCCTCCCATGTTCTTACTTCTTCCCATCTCCTCTCTGACCTTCCACCTTCCATCTAGGATCTTCCCGTCTATTTCCCCTCACCAGCCCGCTTGACGCCTCCCGCGATTTTATTCGCTCCATCCTCAATACTCGTCGTCGCATCTGCAATGCCCCTCGCTACAGGCCTCCCCGCACTGCCCGTCGCCCCTTCTAGCGTCTCACCGACGCCTCTCCCAAGAGCGCCAACAACGCCACCAACTGTATTGGTGACGCCGCCCACCGTGTTACCGACTGTTGATGTGACAAACTTTACGCCCGAAGTGACGCCCGATTCTTGCTGGCCGATAGGCATAGTGATCGATGGTCTGGAGCGATCTGGTAGGGAGGTTCTGAGATGTAGCGATCTGGTATTGTTCGGATCAAGTTATGTTGGTAGGGTTTCAAATTGCAGTCAAATTGAAGTTTCTTTTTGAATATGCTGAGCGTACCGGCGATTGGGATGAGTGGCATTTATGAACTGGACGGAAATATGACGTCATAGAACACGGGGCTGGTGTCGCACGGCTGGCAAGGCAACATTACGCATCACGCAAGATGATCGAGGCGCAGCACCCTCACGAATCATCTCGGATCTCAGCTCATCTTGATTGGACCCTATGGCAGGTTTGTTGACATTTGGTGTTGAGCTCGACTCATACTGTCCTCGAAACATGATTCTGTCTTACAGTTTACAGTACCGAAGATGCGCATGCCAATTCGGACAAAAAGGATAAACACCGATTACGAAGTCTCAAAGCTGCACGTGTGTGTTCCACGACCCTCAATGACCCCGTGTCTTCCTAGAAACCATTTATCACAAACTAGTGTTCTAGTTGTGTTGCCTTCTTGCCGGTGTGCCATACCAAGTTGTATTATTAGTTCCATTCAACGTCAACTTTGCTCTGCTCTTCCTTCAATACCTTCTCTTTGCTTCGTTGCGACTAATCATTCACTCGACTTGCTGCCACCGAAGACTGCCGCACGATATTCTTTGAGCTTATCACAAGCTTCAGGTTCTATTCCATCCAAGCAAGACACGTGTTCGAGGACTTCCCACAAAACCTTTTCAGCATCATATCCAAACGTCTTGACGGAATCCTCATCGCTTGTCCACATTCGCTGCCAACCTCCTTCTGCATTTTTATACGAATTCACATCCGCCCGCAGGATCAGGCCTGGTCGTATCTTGAAAATCATCTGGTGCACAAACATTGGGCGCGGTACCCGTGGCCTTGTAAGGGCTACGGAGCCTTCTGCATCCGCCGCATCATCGTCGTCCCAGCTATCTTCCTCATGAAGATGATTCGGCATCGGTGGCCCATACAAGAAGTCCTCCGACGGATCTCGTTGCGCCATGCCGAGCATATGGAAACCTTCGCCTCCAAATCCACCCGATCGACCTAGTCCCATCTCGCTTGTTTTGACTGCGTAGAACGGCAAGTCTACAGCCGTAGCTCCTTGGATGAACGTATCCTTGTCGCCTGGGCCGGCGCTTCCTTGCGAGAGTATGGTATAATAGTGTGATGGCCCGTAGTAGTTATAATACAAAGTCATCAGAAAACTCTCCTGATGTTTACTCTTATCTATCAACACTTGCCCCGTTTCTGATGCGAGAGGTGTCGAAATCGGGACCTCTGGGATGCCGGCGATGTGATAGTAGTGCGCAGATACGGTACTACCCCAAATGTCTGGAAACACAACAAGTCCATGAGACGAGAACGGTCGAAGCGTGAAGAGCGGCGTGGGATCGTGTATCGGGAATGCATCGCTATCGAGGAAGAGGACGTTCTGAAACGAGGAGAGAAGAATGGCGAACACCTTGTACTGAAAGTGTTCTATTTTGGTCGCAAAGATCTGAGACATTACAACGCATCGCGTGTTGAGCGTGCGAAGGACTCCTTCACACATCGTGGCGTTGTACTCAGACTGGTCGGCAACAAAGAGCTCCACGGGAAGCTGGCTTTCTGTCTTTCGCAACATGCGCAAAGAGACAAGAAGATATGGCATCTGCTTAGGGCTCGAAGTCACCACGATTCCGGTCGTATTTCTCACAAAGGGTATGTCTGGGCCTAGGCGAAAAGCTGCTTTGCGCATAGAGTAATGCGCGCGCATGAGCTCCTTCTCGGCCTCGTTGGTCATATTAATGTTATCTGGACGCGGCTTGTGTGGACGCAACGGTTCGTGCTTCTTATCCGTAGCGTTCAGTCCGTTTGGGGTATGTACGATCGGCGGACATTTCGGTCGAGCATCTTCAAGCGCGCGGGAAAGAGTGTTCCAGAATTCATCGTTCGAGTCATGAAACTCGATGCTGGCTTTAATATCGGGAGGAGCACTTTGGCTTTGCGTCGTGACATTGTTAGTTCCAGAAGAGGACTTTTGGCTATTAGGAACTGAAAGAGTGGACGTAGCGTTGTGCTCATGAGCGAAGAACTGATTTGGGGTCACATTCCGTTGCGAGGACCAGAGTAGAAGATATAGAAAGACTGTGAATGAAGGAATGCCCAAGTGTATGGTTATCGCTGAGGATCGTGTGCTGCCGAGTATCATGGTGGAGAAAAGAAAAGAGCAGAAGAGGGTATCTAAATAAGAGGAAAAGGGCCGAGCTGAAAAGTCTAACTCCCAGTGAGAAAGCAGGTATCACAATTCTTAAAAGAGTAACGGTAAGCAAGCACTTATGAACAGGCATTGGAAAACATACGGATTAAAGGAGTGAGCCCAACAATCCCCCACGCGACTCCTTTCGATCGCGACTCGGAACTCTTCTATCGTGATCATCTCAGGGATACCTGTTGCAGCCTTTTATTGCCCTGTAGGCTTGTTCATTATGTGCACAAGCGATGGAGGGCCAATGAGGAGAACAAGCCACCTGCTACCCTCCGTCGCTACTCTACATAGTTTAGTTCTTAGCTGTAGTCGCCGTTCCATAGAGCAGGATAACGGGTTTTCGTAGTGGAATAGATGCCGAGAGGGGACCAGTCACCTCATTTGTTGATTGATCTAAAGCATGATGTGGATACAGCACAGTGTCATATCGACAGAGCTCCATATACTTTCAATTTAAAGATCATACCACGATGATAAGGGCTGATCAGACGCCAGATCATTGCGATGTGTGAGCGTTATTCTGCCAATGAACACGTTGTATGGTGCTGAAATATTCTCGAGTATGAGCGGCAGAATAACAAAATGCGAAAGGACCATTTGCTCATACTGAACGAAATTATGACACTATACCCTTACAAATTAGTAAAAAGTTGAATTTTGGAAGGTAATACACTTTATCGGGAAAGATAGGCAATAAATCCATTACCGGATGAAACGTTTCGGACGTCAATAGTTAGGAACGTGCCCGACTCTGCTCCCCTGGAGGATTCGGGTCCTCGCTTGATGCGCACTCGCGATGACTACTGCTGCGCCCGGAAGGCGCGGACAGCTGGTAAGCAGAGTCGCAATAAAGCTACCAGAAACGGCCAGAGAAAATAGCAGCACTGACTCAATCTGGTCCTGTATACTCTCAAGCTCTTCTCCTATTCGCAGACCTTGATGCGAAGCTTTTAAGGGCCTTGGGAAGTGCACTTGGCAAATTCTTGATTATTCCTCTCTTCGCTACGAGTATGCCGTTTCAAGCTCCTTTTTTGCGCATCGTTCACCAATTCTAGAGCAAGTACTGATTTCGTCCAGGGAGCTACAAGGTTTTGAGGTTTGGCTGACATTGAGGGCCCACCTCGTTCATAGATTTAACCGCCGACCTGTAGTCTGTGAGCCGATCAGAGACCAGCCATTCTCGAATTTATACGACACATTTTCTACTATTAGTGCTAAGACTGCACTTTTCACAATGAGTCTTGGACCATCTTTCTGGGGCAATGCTTCATTCCCGCTTCGTGCTAACATTAGTAATAGCTGCCTGACCATGCATAGCATAACAGGTGCGGACACATATGGATAGCTTGTTCATCTCTCAATTAACCGCTTCCTATAAACCTTATGCTCTTCACGAAATATTGAAGCAAGCCATTTCCTTGACTACGCAATGTTTTTGGACATACTAATGGACAGATATGATATAGATATTATATTGAATAGATTCTTCATACATATAATGATCTTTGACATGAGGTGAGTAATAGAGCAACTGAAATTGATCCTTAAGATGGCAAAAGATGATACCAACATTCTACCACTTTCCGACGTCTGAGAAGAAAATGCATGCTGTCCTTCAGCTAGTGCTTCTTCGAGTCACGTAACTTGGTCCCTAACGAGCTACTGCACCTTTCCTCTTGCGTCAACTGGCCAGATCTCTTCAATAATTCCCTTCCGATGTGCATAGTAGAAATCATGGAGATTGATCGTCGGATCGATGTGACTGGGAACCATTTCAACACGATCACCAATCTTAAGCTCCAATGCATCATCTTCCCAGCTCAGTGAACCGTGTTCATCGCCAAGCACACCATAAGTATATCCTAACGTCTTGCACTCCGCGAACCCACTATCTGTCGTAAGCGATTTCAGTCCAGCATCAATAGTGATGATCTTGGGTCCTTGTTTGCTGATGATGGTAGAAAGAATGAAAAGACTGTGAGAATAGAAAGACCCAACAGCGTTGCGATAATCAGTGTCCATGAAGAGGAAAGACCCCGGCTGTACCTCGGTGACACCTGGAACTGTGACGCAGAACTCTGCCGTGCCGGTTCCACCAGTGGTCACGACCTCGATGTTGTGTCCAGCTTTGCGCAGGGCTTCAGCTGTTTGAGTGAGAATGGCCATTGACTCCAAACACTGCTGCTTCCTCTCCTCGCGACCATGGACATGCTGTAAGTGTCCCTCGTAACCCTGCACACCAATCAACTTGAGGTGCTTGGCCTCTTCCACGAATTTTGCGAGCTCTAATACCGGCTCTCCTGGCTGCACACCCGTCCGATGCAATCCCACGTCCAGATCGATCAATGTTGTGATCGGCTCCTCAATGCCGCTCTTCTCTAGTACATCATTGATTGCTCTAGCTCCCACCACACTGTCTACTACAATCCTGATGCTCTTGTATTTCCGAAATAGCTCGACCAAGCGTTGTACCTTTACTGCACCGATGATCTCGCACGTGATCAGTATATCTGTGAAACCTTTTTCACACATGACTTCGGCCTCGCTAAGTTTGGCGACACATCCGCCCTTGGCTCCGGCAGCAACGAGTTTTTGAGCGAGGATGGCGGACTTGGTGGTCTTGGAGTGCGGGCGAATATTCACGCCAGTAGGCAGCAATTGCTTGAACAGCTTGGCGATGTTTGCCTCCATGACGTCCAAATCCACAATCATGGAAGGCGTATCGAGAGTAGAGATGTGGTCTCCGACCTTGGGAGCTTGGACGACCATCTTGATGTGTTCGTAGGCAGATGTATGTAGGGGAAGGTGGAAAACCGGAAGCGGGGTAGGCAGCGACGAAGTTCGTAGTTCTTTGCAAGCGTGAGCTTGTCTCTTTGCTTTATTAAAGTATTTGTGAGTGCTTGTAGAGGAAACTGAGATGTGGGTCTTTCACGAAGGCTGATGTTACCCTGCGGGTACGCTTAGTGCGGTAAGCCGTAAATGGGCGGCCGTACCGCCTTCCTTAAGCGGAATAACCGCGATGCAGCGTTGTGGTCAATCGCGGTTATTTTTCTTACCATAAGAGATTATCTGCTAAGATAAACGCGACTTCCCAGGCTCTGGCAGAGTCACTTGTGAAAGGAGTCAATGTTACACAAAGTGTCTCTCATGGAGAAGACAGCCTGTTACCCCATAGGGGAGGCAAGTGCTCATTTTGGTTTAGCGCGCTTCAAACGCAGTCCTCAACCCGCCGACGCAGGACATTTTCCTGGCTTCTATATTCCTCTTTGCGCATGTCTGTTGCCCATCTGGCTGGTTCATCTCATGATCTTGAAGCACTCAATCGCGAGTCTACGAGTAGCTAGGATAAGGCACGACGTGATTGAGGTCAAACTGTCCCAAGACAGATAATGACACCAAGCAATCCAGGCACTACTCACGCGGGTATAACCCTCGGAGCGCATGGGTAGCAACTCTCGCCTGTCTCACCGCCGCGGATATTGATGGCTGTCCAGACATTTCTTACGGGCGAAAGGTAAGAGACGGCAGTCGCTAAGTAATGTATCCACAAAACAATACTGCAATCCCGTCACACTATCTAAGCTTGAGCGCCATCAGGCAAACAAAGTATTCTCTCATCGCACTTCATTCTGTTCGGTTGTGGTTACATATGTTGAAGCCGTAAATCACTCTCATCCTGCGTAAGGACTATTTTGACTAACTGTTTCCCTTGGGTAAAATCATTCACCGCAAGGCGGATGATAGGTTAGACGTATTTTCGTCAGTGATCGAAGCAATCTTGGCAAGATTGCGACTGGGGTTCCTCTTTACCGAAGTTTTGGAATCTCAAACATGTATTCATTCACTTCAAGTTCGAATACAGATGGAATTGGAGAGAGCAGTAGTGAACAAGAGTCTGGTCGCCCAGACGGCGTAGGTAAGGGCACACAAACGTTCTTCATCAGCGAACACCCTGGTTTTCAAGCAGTATGGGTGACGCCAGGATTGCAAGCAAGCTCTCTTCACCATGATTGCTTCAGCTGCTTTTGTAGTATATAAACCCTGAGGCCCTCGCTGGCTTTGAGATCTTTGCGCAATGCCACTCCCCCAATCGCCCGTTTAAAACAACCCAGCGATAAAGTACTGACCTTTTGCCAGAGCATTGCCATTCATCATATCAAACTCCCCACGACAACATCGAGTCAAAAACGCGGTCGCCAGCCCAAAAATGACTCCCCAAGACGATATCCTTTGCGTACCAGAGCTAGGCTTCTGTGTCTTCCACCACTTCGCTTTGCCCTTGAGTCCCGCTCCCAGGAGCCCTATCCAAATCCATACGATCAGTCTCGGCGTCTTTACCTCCTTCTTTTCCGCTCAAGCAGCCGCCTTGGACGCGCTGAACGTCAACGTGATGCAACTCTCATCTATGGGCATCGCCGGCAATGTGAGTAACTTTGGATTGTATTTTCATTCCTCGTTGATTGACTTAATTTTGTAGTTCTGCAAGGACATTGATCTCGTGCACCGGGGACTCATCACGCACTACGACTCATTTGGACAAGAGCTCCCACTGAGTGAATACGAGATCCGACCTGTTCGTCTTTGCCACACTTCGGGACCACCCATGGGTGGAGCATATGACGCACTATTCGATGCTGCTAATCAAAAGGCGATCATTGTGTCGTTACCTCCCGAGCCAATCAATCCTGCAGAGTTGCTACGCCGATGCAACGTCTATGAGCAAGAAAAGGAGCCGCATTGGACGCAATCGCGAATTCCGTACTTTCGCAAGCGCGATGAGGGTCCGTTTCGGCGCGTCGGAGATGCTCCATACGCATCAACTTTTTCGTTGTACCCCCCGAAAGCTCGAGCCCGTGATGGCGCGGTTCCCCAGCCAGACGTATTGAGGGATGTACCGCAGAACAATCGACAAGTCAACAGGTCCGGTGTAGTCATTCTACAGAGGCCTCAGGCTCATGGACGCGCCGCGATGCAAATCCAGTTCCTTCAACCCGACGAGCTGAAGGATGCAGCAGGAAGCCCGCAACAAGCCAAGGACAAAAAGCCGCCGCAGACAGGAGCGAAGAAGCGTCAGCGAAGCAAGAGACAGTCTCGCAAGACTCGTCATGCTCAGACGGCAAAGGCTCAAGCAATCGGAAACGGTGGGCTTACATGCTGAACACGCACGATAGATCTGACCAGAGTTGCTAACATGAAGCAGGCAACGAACTCGGAAGCGGCGAGGGTTTCGGACCGATCTATCGAGGACGCAGGCACTCATCATCAGCTATCCCAGTGTTGGCGTGATGCAAGACGGCCATTAGATGATGAAGACAAGCGTGACCAAGGTACCGCACCTAGGTTCCATTAAAAATTGCAAGCTGACTGAGCGCGTAGGATTGGATGCGAGCATACCGGCGTGTTTTGGCGATTGCATTTTGGACCATGGAGATGAGCATGAGGATCGGTAATAGATAAAAGCTTTTTACAGCTGCAAGTGATAGGATTGGGCAGTGCATGGAGATATTGCTTGGGCCTAGTACCCACATATTGGACGTCTTCATTTTGTTGGGCGCCAGCAGCATCACACGACCAGAAACTCAAGTATGGAAGAGGGGTCAACGCCATGAGAAGGCGCCTATATCTACATATGATTACAATTGACTCTCATTCCTTTGACCAGCGCTAGCTTCGCAAATAGTGGTTGGAGCGGGGTGAAATCACTTCGTGACTCCACCATGTCGTTTCGACCACCTGGGCGGGACTTACTTTGCGTCAGCCGAGCGCCGACATTGCGATATAAATTTGCCAGTGGCCCGCTGCATTGACTTGCTACAACTCTTTCACACTATTCTCACATTCCGGACGCACTTCGACTCAAATCCCACATCCAAAGCACGTACAGCTCACCAAACTCGTATCATTCAGCCATTCCACTTGCCTACATACAACCTTCACCCTTATTACATCGAAATCAGGTAAGATGATTCCACAGCCTCTCCAAAGCTCTACTAATCGCACATAGCCAGCTCAAAATGTTCGTCAAATCTCTCACTCTCGCCTTCGTCATTGCGGCTGCCGTTGTCCGCGCCCCGTGTACTCCCGGGTTGTACCGTTGCGGTCACGGGCTCTCTAGTATAGAGTCCTGCGACATGTAAGTTGAGGACCGCCCAAGAGAGCGTGATTGAACCATGCTGATTCTGGCCGTAGACTAGGGTGGCACGCGGCTGCCTTCTGCGACGGCGCAACTTGCGTTGTCGATGTGGAGAGTGGTGTTCCTTATTGCAAGGACCCATGAAGGGAGAGGGTGTGTCCGTTGTCGTACGTGCATTGTCTGCTTGCGTCTTATTCTACTTACGCCAATAGGGAATTTCCGGGGGTGAATCAGCAGTAAGGTTGGGATTGCGCTTGCTGTAGGGTGAAGCTCGGGGAAGATGTTGATCTGGTGGGGAGTTTGTGAACATGTGCAAAGGATAACTTGAGATGATCTATTGCTTCGGTTTAGAAATCGAGTCCTTCTACCAATACGTTCTCTCGTAATATGACACGGTCATGACACGCCGTCCAAGTTCTGCCCATGACCATACCCAAAGTGAGGAATTCTTCAAAGGTGTATCGCCTGCATGTTCAAGAGTTTCTTCCGGCCCTCGCCTTCCCCATAGAGTCTGGCAAATCGTTTTACTATGTTACGTTACTCCTTCCCTTTTGAAGTAAGTAAAGTCGCTCCATCAGAATAACTGAGAGAAAGAAGCGAAGTCTCGAAGGTCATCGACGGGACTCTCCACGCGTGCTATGTTCACTTGTCCAAACCCCCCTCCCTGTCCCTCATCTCTGCTGTCTCGGTCCCCTGCGAGTGGTGGGTTCACTATATCCAGGTTTCTCTCCGTAAAGTGCGTACGCAAAGCTGGCTTCAGAGGGCGCACAGGAGGAGCGAGAGCTCCACCCCAACAAGCACAAGCTGACCGCCTGCTGTCTATCCTGATACTATCCGTGCTCCGAATGGCTTGAATGCGCCGCACCCTTTGCGAACCCGGGACCCGCGAGGGCATGATTCGATCACAGGAAGCCATATCCTCCTCGCAGTCTCTTATCGGCGCATCGGCCAAGTGCTGCAGTATTGTTGCCGTGACCGATATCGATTTGACGATGCGCCCGCGTTCAGTCTCATTCACAGTGGTCCAGGTCCCGTGTCCGTTCCGCCAATACACTTGTACTTGCGATGCATCGCCTTTCGCATGCTTTTGCATGGCATGCGTCCGAGCTTCAGTATTTGCAGAGTGCAGGTTGTCGAACGCGCAGAGTGGAGTGTTCCAGATGTTGGTGCCATGCACTATTTGCTCGTTGACTACGTATATCTGCGTGTGCGCGGTGATGGTACCTGTCAGGGTGTGCTTGCGCATGTGCGAAAAGATCGTATCCTCATCGGCATCCGACTGGCTGTGAGGTTCTTCGGGTGTTGAGGGTAAAGTCTCCCAGTCACTGGGTGGGTTCAAGTCGGTTGGTAAGTCATATGCGCCGCTTCGCCAGGTAGGACTTGGTTGGAGCTGAACGAACATTGGATCGTCTTGTTCTGGCATATCGTTGTGTTGGGGTTGAGTTGAAGTCGTTGGACTGGGGTGATGCAGGTACTGGTAGCGTCTGGGGCGGCTTCATGAGCCTGCCTTGGTAGCACTATACACCTGTCTTAAGTGAAATGGCATATTCGTATTTGTGATGGCCTCAAAGTAGTTTAGGCGAGACTGTTGCGCAATGATTATTTAAGGTCGCCACTCACGGACCCAGCCGTGCTGTTTGCTATGTCACATGCAGGATATGAACATTGTTGACGGACAAATGGATGGGAAACATGCCTATATCGAGGGTTGCGCTCACGCGCTTGATGGACTAGAATCAAGGACAAGAGTGTGACAGATCGTTCGAGCGCGCATGGGAAAAGGTCAGTTGAGACTGTCTCGGGTCATTGGCCAGGTAGAAGTTGCACCAATCTAGGTGCTACTGTTGTAGCATGCTCAGCGGTGGTCGAGCAGAGAGCACACGGGTAGTCAGTCGCTACCTGTTGCTACCCGTGCCTCGCTTCTTCCCCCTTTCCCACTTGTCCACTTTGACGTTTCTCATTCGTGTCAAGTACACAACTTAACGTCACAGACCATGTCCCGCACACAGTCGGCACTTCCTCCCTCGGTTACCTCGCATACGAAATCTCGCTATGTAATCCTGTCGACGATTGGGATGAAGACGTTGAACAAATTGTCTGTCATTTCCAACTCAGCCCAGAAGTGCGACACGAAGCTATGACACGCAAGGGAGATTTACTGAGTAGTTGGCGCAGCCTAGACGCATACTTGATGCGCCAAAGAAGCAAGTGCTGCATTGGAATGAGGCGCGCAATAATGAAGTAGATGAGATATCGCATGCCTGAACGTAGCCCCCTCTGTTACTATTAGTGTGGGCATGTGTGTTCCGGCAAGACTCGGCAAAAGAGGAAAGAGAGCCGCCATTATGCACAGCAGCAGGAGGGATTCACGTGGTCGCAAAGCCATGTTCGGAAGTGTATGCAAATTTCTTTTCGCATGTAGACATTCTCCTACGCCACGCGAGCTTGGAGATTGGGGAGAAAAAAATCACCGACCAATCAGCACCATGTGCACTGAGCAAGATCTGAGCTAGCCAGACCCCGATCTTAGGCTCGCCGATCTGTACCACATTGTAAATAGAAGCCGACGGTAGAAGTTCGCTCCTGCTACTCTTGGGGGAGTACTCCGAAGAAAAAAAGACGGCAGGGTACGAGAGGAACATTTCGCGTAGACTACATTCATTCTTGACGAAAAAAGAGATGGCTTGAGCTGTTATGTTAGACTGGGACTTGACGGCTGTCTAGATAAACACAATACCAGGTTCAGGTACGGGTGCAAGCGAAGGCAAGCATGTGAAGGTTGGCATGCTCGTAGCGAATTTACGTGCAAATGTTTGAGAGTACGAAGGTGCAATTTGCAATCTGCAATCTCGAGCTCAGCTGCTCACACGATGATAGCGCTCCTGTGGGATGCAGGGGTCGAATGTGTTGCTTTTCCTCGCCCTCGGAACCGTAAGAGGTTCGACTAGGTGTGTCCTCGTGAAGATGCCGTCCTCGGACGGGAAGAGCAGCAGGTACCTGGCGGCACAATGCTGTTCGTCACGGAATGGGCTCTGATTCGCGGACGAGGCCGTCAGTGGCTCGTGTGCGGTTGTCCTTGGACAAGTTGCTTTTGCCGCAATGACAGAGAGGCGTCGATTACGGTGTTCGGGGCGGGGGGGAGAGGAGAGGTCTGGCTTGCGTTTGGCGAGAGTGGAGGACACTGGCGTGCAGAACAAAGCGCGAATCAGGGAACACAATCGACTTGTGAACGCAAAGCAGAGGCAGTTGGACGCGGTAGCGTGGGTGGCATATCAAGGACCGTGCCGTGGCGCTTTGGTGGCTGACTGAACTGGCATCATCGTGCAGGGCCTGGTGGCCGAGCTGGAGACGACGTCGACGGCGCGCAGCGCTGCGAGAAGGCTGCAATCCGAGGCGGACAGGCGCATCACGGCGAAATCAACTCGGTCGCGCGTATACTGAGTCGTTGATGGACGGCGGCAATTTCTGACAGGCGGCTGCCACCGTTTCCCAGCGTGGTGGATTGACAAACGCATGCACAGCGCAAATAAGGTTGGACGCGAGGCCCAAGACGGGAACGCATCTGAACGATCTGCGCGCGCCCCTGCCCAGATTGCCGACGCCAATCTCCAGCCTCCTGGATGCGCATTGGAGGTCACTCGGCCCACGGCGAAACCTAGTTCTCGTCGTCGGTTCTGGTCGAGTCCTCTAGTGGAGGCGTCTGCGCTGCTGGCCAACGCTCGCTGGTGGCTCGTCGTGCGGGCGGGGAGGAACGGCCAAGGTGGGCTGCAAAAAGCGTGGACAAGCGCACGCGTGCAACCACGGCGCCCACGACCCGCGCGACCATGCTCGGCCCTGGCTCGTTCCTGGCTCGAGCATCCCGCTTTCATCAAAGATCCCTGCATCTCTGTCCCCCTCCCTCCCGCCTGGCGCAGGAAGAGGGCAATGATGAACCTGCAGGAGCACACCATCTGCACATAAAGGCAGTCCACGCGCTGCTCCTCCACGCACACGACTCGCTTTTTCTCCGTCTTTCGTCTCCGTCCCCGCTTTCTTCCCGGACCAGCTTCGTTTCCTGTCAGTCTAGCGGTAGCCGTTGACTTGGTCGCCGCCAGCCAGCCAGTCGCCGTCCAGGCCGGCGTTTGCGTGGGAGCGCACCATCTTTGCGCGCTCTGCATTCACCACCGTCTTTTTCCTTCTCATCTTCATCTTCACCTCCGCCTCCTTCACTCGCTGCGAGTGCCAGCTCCCGGCAACGCTCCTTCCCTCTTGTCGAAGCAGCTGCCTCCTGCCTCCTGCCTCCTACCTCCCACCTCCTCGCAGCTTCCCTCGGCCGACTCCCTCACGCTTGCCCACCCACGTTGTCTGTACAAGCCATCGTGCAACATGGTCTACCCCATCAACTATCGCCGCCCTTCGCGCGTGTCTCATGCCTCTTCCTCGCGCGCCTCGCTCTCCGGCGTCGAAAAGCAAAAGTCCATCGATGAGTCCGTCAGGTCTGGCTCCAGTTCCATGTCTCACGGCATTCCCGAAGCCCTCTCCTTTGACCGCATCATCTCCGGCGGTACATGCCCTGTAAGTTCCCCGTGTCCATGGCATGCCGCAAACCTGCTGCTGCACGGCAATCCCCTCTCCCCAACGTGGCCTGCTGACTACGAGTGCAGCCATGCACGGCCCGCGACTTCATGAACTACCTCAAGTACATCGAGCTCGCCGCCGAGAACCTGCAGTTCTTCTTGTGGTTCCGCAGCTATACCAAGCGCTTCAATGACCTTCCCGAGAACGAGAAGGCGCTGTCGCCAGAGTGGCTCGAGGACAACGAGTCGGACACGCCCGTCCGCCCCAAGCGTGTCAGCCCGGAAACAGCTGCCATCTTCAAAGGCACCGACTTCGCCACCGAGTCCAGGGCCACCGATGTCGAGAAGAGCAATCCATTCTTCACCCCGCCGCGTACTCCGAATAGCGACCTGAAGCGCGAGGGCGGCGAGTCGATTGACTCCTACGAAGCCAGCATGGTTTCAGGAGCCAAGACCGACCACGCTCAACGTGCGACAGGTGCGTTCGAGAGCGCGGGCCTCAAGTGGAAGCCCCGTGAGTTTGACTGACCTTCCTTTCTTTTCTAGGGCGTCCATACTCATATCTGTCGACAGTATCCGTCCAGCCGTATCGCGAGGAGATCACTCGCATCATCTCCATCTACATTGCTGATGGAGGCAGCCGCCAGCTGAACCTCTCTTCCAAGGAGCGCACCGGCCTTCTCCATGCTCTTCAGAATACGACGCACCCATCTGCTTTCCGCGACGTCATCACCACGGTCGAGTGGTCGCTTCGCTGCCAGGCTCACCCCAACTTCATCCGGTGGACCATCTGCAACGGCAACCGTCCTCGCGTCATCTTCGCCCGCGGGCTCGGTGTCGGCGGTATCGTCGGAGGCTTCATTGCCGCGCTGCTCATCACCCTCAGCAGCGCAGGTCGCGCGTGGCGTCTCCTCGCCCTCATCGGCTTCATGGTTGGCATCTCTACCTTGATCGCTGCCTGGAAGGGAATGTGTGTAGTCTTGCATGGCATGCACCATCGCCATCTACGCCCATGGGAGCTCTTCGCTTCCGACGATGAGCCAGCAACTAGCATCGACCTCAAGAGTGATTCATACGAGAGCCTTTCCTCCCACGTGTCCAGCAATAGCTATGAGGACGAGCCATGGGTCGCGAAATACGAGAAGCGCAACATTGTGCGCAAGGTCTTTGACCGCGAGGTGTGGATCCAGGAACCTGCCTTGCGCCAGATCCAGGATACCATCTTCTTGCAGGCCATTCTCGGTGCTACCATCCTTTCTTTCATCATCGTCGGCATATTCTGCGCTGTACCACATGGCAACTTTTACTGAGGCGATTCACTTCCTTCTTTCCTTCTTCCAACCATATCTTCTTGTAATCTGTTTCTCTCTTTCGAATTGCTGGTCGCTCGTTCCAATCTTTCGGAGAACGAAAAGATCTCCCTTATCTTCCTAGTAATTTTTCAACAGACGCACGAAATGAAGTCGAGCGTACATTTTGGCGGCGTTTAGGAATTTCATGTGTAATAATAGGGTAACGTATGTACGCTCATGGCGAGGGATCAAATGGCTTCCATAACGATGAAACTTTTCGTATGAATGACAACACCCCCAGCATGGGGTTATCTATCTTAATTGTCCAAAGGGCAGGTGCGACTCTGACCGTGCGACAACGGGAACTCCTCTTATATAACATGTGCGCAGTCCGATTCGGTCTCAAGCACATATCGTACGATTGCGGTCCGTGCTGTGCGATCCCCTGTCTCAGACCTCGTATCCAATTAGGAAATGCGATTCATCAACACATTTATACAAATAAGACAAATATAAGGTGCTCGTTAAAAGATTATTCAACCTCGTCGCCAAGTACCCTTGTTCTCGTCTCTATCTCTCACACACCTCTGGCTGGTGGGTGGCTCGGAATGCGATTACGTCGGTTGACACTCGCTAGGCAACAGCATCGCTCACACCCCGAAACATGGCAGAGAACTTGTATTGCGACCCTTGCCGTCGTTTCCTTCGAGGAGAATTGTCTTTGACTGAACAATGGGAAGACTCTGTGACGTTTGATCATCACCGTGATTTTGAGTCCTTCAACAAGGCAGTGCAACTACCGTGTGCAATCTGCAGGCTAGCATGGAAGCATGCCCATCGTCCGCAGCCATCTGCACTCGATTGGGTACCCATAAGTGCAAACTACAACTTCATCTATACAGAACCTGTTTTGTGGTTCTTTACACCGGGCCTGAATGGGCGCTGCCTGCACCGGAGCGCTGATTTGGTCTTCGAGCCTTGCCCAAGTGAACAGTCTTCGCATCATTAGTAAGCTGCGACTGACATTGTCAATAGGTACAAACAAATACCGAATCCCAGACGACCTATCATCAAACACGCGATCAGACTCAGCTATCAATTTTCTTCTCCAGAGCTATCACGATTGTCGTACGAAGCACGCATGCAGTGGCCCCAAACGGCCGGAGTCTGCTATATATCCTTCACGCCTGCTCGATGTCGGGATCGACGAAGAGAGCTCGATCAAACTACGTAGTACTGCCTTATTTCGCGACGAGGAATATGTTTGTCTTTCCCACTGTTGGGGAGACACGAGGCCCTGTGTACTTACCGCAGACACATATACAGCGTTAGCCAGTGGAATGGATGTAACAGCACTGCCAAAGACATTTCAAGATGCCATACTCATCACCCGGCGTCTCCGCATCCAATATTTATGGATCGACTCGCTGTAGGCAGTCAGGACTTTATCTCAGGTCATACGAGCTCACTCCTATAGATGTATTCTTCAAGACGACAAGGATGACTGGGCGGTTGAATCTGGTCGCATGGGTCACGTTTATGCGCGCGCGGCATGTACAATCGCAGCGACAGCTTCGAAGAATAGCGAAGGCGGTCTATTTTTCGATAGAGACCCAAGCTTGATACGCCCGCTGTTCGTAGAGGCCAATTTCGGCTCGAGTGCTACTTGGCTGTACAGATCACTTGACAGGCTCCGTCTAGTGGGATCCTATTTGTGTGATATTCAACACTTAGCGGGACGATATATTGAACAAGCGCCGCTCAATTCGAGAGCTTGGGTCAGCCAGGAGAGGCTGCTTTCACGCAGAATCATGCACTTCAGTAGTACCCAGCTGTTCTGGGAGTGCTACGAGTGTATAGCGAGTGAAACATACCCTAGAGGGCTCCCGGGTTGGGCATATCCGGTGTGGTCTGAGGACAATACTACGCTGAAGAAACAAATCAACAGCATCACGCAGCAACATGAGACCAGTCCGTATGCCAGCCCAGACCTTATGGTCTCGAGGCAAGGCTTGGATGACGAGACTTACCTCTCATGGTATTCATTCCGAATCAAGTATTCAAGATGCGGCCTCACTAAGAAGAGCGACAAACTAGTGGCTATTCACGGTATAGCACAGCAAGTCAGTCAAGTTACGGGCGACGAACTCGTTGGCGGCCTCTGGCGAAGTCGCATTATTGAAGAACTGTGCTGGTACAAGAGTCCCGTTGGAGAAGCCACCAAGTGGAGAGCACCGACTTGGAGCTGGGCTAGCAGCGATTCCACAATACGGCCCAGTCTCACCACCCAATTTCATGGCAAACATTCGAATCGATGTTGCGATGCGGAGCTTATAGAGCTCAATGTCCCAACCAAATTGTCTGGGGAACTTGAAGAGGCCTCATCCTTCAAAATCAAGTGTCAACCCTTGCGTGCGACTTTCACTCCAGCTACTGCGTTAGAAGGCCAGGACAAACGTCTTCTCGGATTACTCAAGCTGGTCGATCATAGAGATAAACCTCTAAAGATATGGTCGCCCAGCATGGTAATAGAGCCCGAAATAAGATTCAACATGGACGAGAGCATCCGCGAACCACAGCATGGCTACGTAGTTGTGATTCAACATTGTATTCACGAAGAAAAGGCTGAGCGGCTCCATGATGAAAATTCCAAAGATTCTCAAGACTCTGAAGATTCTGATGATGGCAACGGGTGGGCCGGTGTTACTTTTGACGGTTTTGCCTTAAGCGGTAGTGATTGTCTTGAGGCACTTTTCCTGCGAATGCACGATACGAACGGAGAGACATTCCAAAGGATGGGGCTTCTCCATGCCAACAGGTCTCGAGCGGTCAGCAAAATCCTCAACGCGCATCGCATGGCGGAGAAGAAGGTCATCACGCTTGTCTGACCAGAACTGTGCGTCACGAACAACAACGCCACAATGAATAGCTACATCCATCCCTCACCCTGTAGCCCCCGGTCTACATACTACCAAACCGACTCCTACCATAAGCCTTAGCCTAAGTTAATATGCCGGCTAAGTGGACGACAAGACGGTTCCTAACACTACGCCTAACAATGTATACCACACCTAGGTAAGGATAGAAATCTTATATCCTAGTAATGACTGTACTTATATTTATAGTATGAAAGAACAAGACAATGCAGAACAATAAAAATTGTCCTAATTGTGCTCCTGAATGTGGCTAAAGTTACTTTTAACTTTGTAACCTTACAGACCTCTAAGAAGGTAAGAACGTAATTCCTATGAAGCTTTACCTCGTCCTACTTAATGAGTCATTGCCTAGCTCCTCAATGACTATAAAGATGGCTAAGCTTTGTTCTACACCAAATCAACATCACTATTCCATAGTAGTTTTTCCTATAGGCAGTAGACTAAGCGATCTGATGTGTACCGTATCATATCGATGAACCCTCTTCTGCTTCTTCTTCATCGATTGCTAATATTTCTTACGCTCAGTTTTCTCCCTCTTACAAAGCCAATCTGTACAGCGGGCTACAATCACCAAGCTTACCCAGTTCTCCATCAGTGTATTGAGCCTTTATCTCATCTTCTTCCATAGCTTCCATCTTTTCGTTGATCCGCATGTACGAAAACTCCAGTACCAACACCACGATGATGCCCACCACCGCAAATGCTAAAGAGGAGCCGAGTCCTGTAGGATACCCGGGGGCTTCGCCATCGATGAAAACATAGCTTGCAAAGATTCCGCCAACGTTGGGCAAGGAAGTCACGTACGCGATTCCAAGCGCTCGTTTATTCGGATTGGCGAGGTTATTGCTGATCCAGAATGTCGCTCCGGGGCTGATTGGGTAGAATCCAATGTTGGCGAGAACGACTGCGAAGAAGCACGTGCCTATGTTGCTGGACATGCGAGGAGCGAGCGGGGTCAGAATAGCGTACGATATGACGATCAAGGTCTGCGGTATGATGAGGAAGTATGCCCGTCTTTTGAACTTGTCAGACAGACGCCCGAAGCAGTACGCACTGATCGCGCCGGCAATTCACGGCGGTGCAGCGAGCAGCTGCGCATCGCTATTCTTGAACCCCATGTTCTTGGTGATTTGCGGCATGGTGAACTTCATGCTGTAGATGGGTACCGTGTCGGACCAGTACACAAACATCACGGGGTAAAACTGCCAGTCGCTAACGATGGTCCATAGCAGCGAGAACGTGCATCGCCGGACTTCTGGTCAGCGACGCAGCAGGCAGTCCTTAGAGGGTTATATCGATCTCGAATGTCGCAAGCCATTGTTTTGGTGGGCGTATAACGTTGATAAGTATTTGAGTGCTATCATGGGACGTCCTAGTGTGTTTCATGACGAGGATCTCGACCAAGTAAGTCGACTCTGTACAAATTGAGACTGATTGGGAAACTCACAAAGAGAAGGAAAGCCCGGCTGTTGTGGAAGATGCAGATATTACGCCCAGTAGGATAGATTTCGATGGACGTACCTCGTACTACAGGATGATTGGACCAGATAGAAATGTCAAGTAAGCTGTTGCGACCCTGCTCACATAATATTTGATTGATTCGAGAATAGGTTTGGTCGTATCTTGAGTCTAATACTGCGTCAATTATACGGCATCACTCCCCTCTTTCGAGATTTGAAATATACGTTGATGACGAAGCTTGGTGAGGAAGTGCAGGAGTGGAGAGATAATATGCCCCATTTTCTCAACCCGGGCACAGTGGACTCCCGTGTCTTGACACCGCTTTTCCCTCGACAAAGTAATCTGCTCAGTATGGCTTACTCCCACGTTATGATTCTAATTTTTCGCTCTTGCCTTTTTGAGCGTGGGAGCGATGTATCCCCTTCTACGAAAGAGAACGTCGAGCGCTGTCGATCGGCTGCCTTGCTCATCGTCGACACTGTTGATAAAATGGTAGAAGCAAATCAACTCTATGCTGGGTCCTGGGTATGTCATTACGCTCCTACTTTAATTTCGAAAAGTGTCGGAATACCTGACATCAACTAGTTTACCCATAATACGCTTTCTGCGCCATAATAATCCTCTACACATATACGTTGCGCTATCGAATGCAGCACCCGCAGACCTGGATTTCCACCTTTTGTGCTGCAGAACGGTGTCAAGGCTGGATCAGTGCTGTCGGGGGCCCAAACACGCTGGCCTTTCGTTTTTGCCTGATCACGGAAGAATATCGACTTGAGGTATTACGACAATTGCAAAGCCATAGTCCATACTCAGAAGTTCTTGCATCCAAGAATCTTTGTATACAGGACGTACCACACAATGCTAAGGCTCTCGCATCCGATGCACCAGATGCATAGAAAGACATTATGGGGTCGTATGCAGGTCCAGAGAATGATGCAGCAAGCCTATCAGTAGACATGAGTGACTTTGAACAAATATATTCTCTGGTAAGGAAGCTGTACTGCAATCTGGTGAGACTTACTAGACCTAACCCATCACAGACATTCGATTCTACGTGAGCTAAATGCGTTAAATCAATATTACTAGCTAACATCAAATTTGAAGCTGATCCGTTCTGCATAAGAGCGCAATTTGATAAGATCCACTGATGAGAGAACTCATACATTCCTGTGATCTGATCGTAAGCTCCGGGGGTGTCTTATATCATACTATACGCGACTATCCTACTATCGGCTAAGA
Organism: Kalmusia sp. IMI 367209; assembly: GCA_027946365.1. Lineage (NCBI taxonomy): Eukaryota > Fungi > Ascomycota > Dothideomycetes > Pleosporales > Didymosphaeriaceae > Kalmusia > Kalmusia sp. IMI 367209. The sequence continues at coordinate 1,154,950 of JAPEUQ010000005.1, read as the reverse complement.
TCAACTAGGATTTAATGAAAGAACCTATCATTCGATGTAAAGTCTTAGTACCATCACGTGCAACTAACGGCTCGGGCCCGAGAATTGCATAAAAAACCCCGCTTGACAGTGTCACTATCTAAATCACCAACGTGAGCGTCGCAATCTCAAAATTGTATCTCCTCAGAAGGCTTCTACGAATAGAAGATGTCGTGTCCAGATTGTTTTCGGGGCGGCAAAGCCGTCGGCGACCCAAAAGGCACCATCCAAACTATTTACGGCACCCCTACCTATGTTGCTGAGCCACCATCGACATCTGCCTCTCGCTCGACTATCATCATCTATACCGACGGCTTCGGCCTCGGAATAGTTAACAGTAAAGTCCTGGCTGATGCATATGCCTCCCTGACTGGCATGCGAGTTCTAGTGCCAGACATCATACCTGGCGGTCCCATGCCGCATACCGTCATGGACACAATGGACACAATCATGGAGCCCGTTGCACTGCTCAACATCATTGGACAGATCAAAAAGGGTCATCGCAGTGGTCAGCACACTGTCGCACTTCATACCCTTTATGTACCGCGCTCGGCCCTCCTCCGCATCAAGCTTTGAACCGTGTCTCGCGTACGCGCGAAAAGTGAAGGCTGATCTACCTGCTGGAGGTAAATTGGGTCTTGCAGGGTTCTGCTGGGGAGGATTTCTAAGCATCAATCTATCTACAAAAGCGGCTGTGGAAGGCGGAGAGGAGCGCCTCGTCGATGCAGCGTTCGCTGCGCATCCATCCTCCTTGAGTTTACCTGATAACATTGTCGACGCGGTGAAATTTAAGACGCCGCTAGCAATTGCGCATGCAGAAAAAGATGTGGCGCTGTCCACGCTGAAGATGGAAGAGACAGAGGCGGTGCTCAAGCAGAGGGTAGGTGATGGTCATGGAGAAGGAGAGCACAACTATCAGATCAAGATATACAAGGGTGTAGGACACGGGTTCGCGGTCAGGGCAAAGCCAGGTAGTGAGATCGAGGCAAAATCAGCAGACGAGGCAAAGGAGCAGGCAGCGGAGTGGTTCAAGAGATGGCTTTGAGTCGCAATTTGTGTGTACATGCTCATGAGGCCTTCTTAGGTTAAGATATAGCTTGAGAGAGCTAGTCGGCTAGGTGGTAACATTAGCATTGAATTTACATACTCTCTTAGGCATCGAAAATCCAAGATTAAAATAAACTCGACAATGTACTAATGAATGATTTTACAGCTACCGCAGTCGTTCTCTAAGGATGAGGGTTATTAAAAAGTTCTCTTGCAGTGAGTTGAGATGAAAGGCGTGCCCATGATCCTGATAAGCTTTCCGTAAATCCAGAGTACGAAGAATCATATCAGATAGCGTAAACGGTGTAGTGATTTTTACAATCCAGAGCTTCATCGGGATCAGCGGGTCCATCTTATCGTGTAGATGAACCATTTCTACTCCAATATTTCAAAAGCCATATAAGTAAAATGTGAAGTTCACTATCGCTCGTGTATTTAGAACCAGAATGTTTCGCAAGTCCACTCCATTCAGTTTGACTTCATGCAGCATACACCTGCCCAAAAACATTGAGACCCATGTATCATCACCCGCAAGCCCCAGACCTTCACGCGGACCTCAAATACCACTTCAGCACCACCCACAATGCCTTACAGAACAGCAAAAAACAAAAAAATGGATGCATCGGCCGGGAATCGAACCCGGGGCTAGCCGACAGCGAGCAACCTTCAACGAAAGCTGCATTTGGCAACGGCTAATTTTACCACTAAACCACCGATGCGTTTATCGCCATTCGTTTCCAGGATTTTGATGAACGATTTTTGACTACCGGAATATAAGTAGCAGGCCCTCGAGAGCTATAGCCCGCTTTCAAAAAATCAAAAATGAATTGTTTTCATACTATCCCCACGATGTGGGTATCTAGAGGGGAAATGTGGTATTTGGCTTATCACATTTATCTTACAGAATAACAAAGCCTATCGGGTGTCGGTAGACTGACACGGTAGCCCTTCCGACGGATGCTTTGCCCGTAACGTTAACCCTGCCGCTAAGTCTCATCTTTTGTCTGCCAATCACGGCTCGGACTTAGGCACTCAATGACGCGCCTTGCTGATGCCAATGGCGCTTGATATGGGTGGCTGTTTCCGATTTTTCACTTGTGGGGACACGCGAAGCGTTGAGCGATTCTGAAGGACGAGAACTCGCTTTCCGATCTAGTCTTGCCATTTAGGTCTTTTTTTGGTCACGTGTCTGGAGCACCGGAGCTGGAGTGATTCTTAGCGTGTGGATTCAGACTTCCTGGCAATCACGTGACAGCTCAAATCCCGAGGTCCCTGGAAATCGAAGATCCAACGACGCTGAATTCTGTCTGTCACGTGAGTCATCACGCCGCGCCGGGGCCACAGCCTTACCTCCTACAGTGCCTGAGGATAAGCCCGGCCCTGGAATCCGGTGGCGTGTGCTGACATCTGAAATAGGCTTTAAGCGCTTTAATAAAAGCTCCCCAAGTGCCACTTATTGTCTTCACTCTCCCTATCGCATCACCTTCAATATAATGGTATCTTTTTCTAGCTATGCCCCGGAACTCATCGACTCCATTCTCCAGCACCTGTCGTTCCGCGACCTGCTCGCTGTGAGTATCGTAAGCAAGCGGCTACATGAACGCGTGACGCCGTTGCTCTATTCACAAATCGACATGACTGTACATCAAGATAACCCTCGCTGGATAATTCACCTTTGTCGAAGCATTTTCAATAGGCCTGAGCTGGCGGCACATGTCGACGCCGTGCGTTTGCGCGATAGCGAATATTTTAGTCGATGGGTACCTTTTTCTATGAACAAACCACCTGAAGCCTCTCCGCCGCGGCCAAACGATGAGGATGGAATGTCTAAATTTGTGCCCTTCATCTCGCGTTCTGGTCTTGCCTATGCCGACATCTGGACGGAAAAATTGCGTTCAGGCAACCTGAACGCTTTTGTCGCATTGTTTCTATCAAGACTGCCCAGAATTAAGAGCTTCCGCGTCGGAAATATGGTCGTATTACCAGACCACGAGAAAAAGCAACAAGGTAGAGATGCCCCAACGGAAGCGCGGGATATGGAGAATCAATTCCTTGGAAAAGTTTTCCAGTCTGCTGTTTTTGACTCATCGAATCACGGCATTTCTCGGTTCCGACATCTCCAACATATCTCCTATCCTTGGCTTCTGAGCCCATGGCCTGGGAAAAATCCGGATTTTTGCAAACCTATGGACATGATAGCTCTTCTAAGCCTTCCATCAGTGCGCAGTATCTCGGGCTGGTGCCTAAACCCCGAATCGCTCCCGTTCAGTTGGCCAACAGGCCCACCAGAGCTAGCTTACCTCACATCACTATCTCTAATACACGTCCGACACGACTTTCTTGGACAGATTCTTGAGAGAACTCGGGTTCTAAAAAAGCTACGCTGGGTCTGGAGCCACACACCTCATCTCGACCCACTAAACACTGATATACTAGATCTAGATAGACTTACTGGAGCATTGCTAGTAGTCCAGAACACCCTTGAGGATCTTGTTATCAGTATCGACGCGGGACCTACGTGGGATGATCCGGACTTTCAGGATATAGACATTTGCGGTTCTCTGAATGGTCTGCGTAACATGGTCAACATTAAGCGATTCAAAGTACCATTCGCACTGTTGCTTTCAGACGTATATAACCCGAGTGATTCGTATATAGGACGACTGGAGGACAGTATACCTCCTAATGTTGAGGTGGTGACATTTAGCGATGACTACACAGGTTTTAACCAGGGTTTCGGCAGTCGACTTCACGAATGGCCCAAGATTGCATCCTGGCTTTTGGAGACTGCATGGAAGACTACACCGTGTCTCAAGGAGGTCTGCATGTTTTTGAAACCATACTCCCCCAGAGGCCCATCTCATGAGCTTCATAAACTTGAGGAAATCTTCGAAGGAACAGATGTGTTATATAACATCAAACACGAGAGCAAGGATTCGCAGCGATGGGACTGGGACATATAGACTAGAAATAGGGTTAGAGGTACCCACTGGAAGATTGCTTAATTCACACTAATGTTTTTCTTCTTTTGTTGGATTATAGGAGGGCATTACATGATGTTTGGGCCGTAGACTGACGACACAGTCTAATATATATCAATCTTACCTATGGTGATTTGTGTCACTGGTCTATTATATGCTGTATTTGGTATTAATGATCGCTTATGAGATAATGGTTCTTAAATATCCAAGATATCTGATGTGTTAATGTCAGATAGCGCATAGATATCCATAGCGAACTGCAGTAGAGTAGCTAGATGAGCCGAGGGATAGGCAATCAACCTGCCAAGAAATAGCGCAGGGGCCTCTGGCGAGAACACCACAATGACAGAGCACCTCAACCCATCAGAACAATCATTATAAATTACTACGCGTAGGGGCCTCCACAATATACCATACTTGTAAACCCCATACTAGACGATATTCGCAACACCGTAATATCCGACAGTTAAACAGCCTATGTAGCTGACTTTCACTAAGCTTGAATCATATTCTGGCTCTAGAGTAAGATTCTTCTATGCATGTGTAATAATCGTTGCTGCTACGCGCGATTACTAATCTACTAAATCATCCCAAATTTACATCACATATAATCTTGAACTTGTTTAATAGGCTGGCACAAGCTCTATAAGTACAAGCTACAACCCGAATCATCTACTCAGAGAAGATAAAGTTCAGATTTAGAAGATAGCAATATAGTATATAAGAAAACCAGAAGCATTCGCATTGCTAATGAAACATTTAAACCAGATCTTAATACCTCCAAACCCTGGGCAACCATAATGTCCACATAATAATAGCCGATAGCATGCTTCTTCTTCACTGCGCTGGAAGTGCAAGAGACAATCGATCTAGTGGTGTCGTTACCCAGCCAGTTTTAGAGTACGTAACAGCCGCGTTTCCGTTGTCTGTCCAGGTCTTGGGGGGAATTTCTCTGTCGAGGAGCTTGCCCTCACCAATTAATTTTATGCAACCACCAGCCTGTAAATTTCCCAGTGAGTTACAATTCTTGTGGTAACGAGGCAATCAGAAAGGCCTTACCCTATCTCCTGGGTCACAGGGTGGAAAAACAATAAGTGATTCTTCTGGGCAGTCATAAAGGTTTGTTCGCTCTGCCTGGCTATCACCACATTTGATGGTAACGGTGGCTATATTTTGTGGACGGATAGGTTGTCCGGGATATAGATGTTGAAAGACATGCAAAGCGTTCATCTCGCCGCACTTGGCTTGTTTCGACTTCTCTTGTGGGTGGACGCAGGCCCTAACTAGTTCGTCTATGCCGTTTTCTCGAGTGTACGTAAGACTTAGTCCTCCTTTTTGCGAGCTAGCCAGAATGATTTGATTGTTGAAGTAGAAAGCGGTTAATACCAGGGGCATTAACCCAGATTCAATATTGTATTGTCCACCCTGTGTGAGCATGTCCATGAATCCGTCCATGGCAATCTTAATGATTTGAAGGTCGGTCAATGGGCCTGGGACTTGATGATGTGCCATGAAAACGTATCGAGGTCCTAGAATGGAGGGAATAAGTCAGTAAACAGTTTTATAATCAGGTGGAAGGGCCCTCTCAGATGCCTTGGCTGCAAGATTTTGAACATTACAAAGATCTGCAGTGTAGAGAACACCGCTTTCCCCCCTAATATTGGCTTACCCTCTCTACCCGCACCCTTAGGCGTTCCCGCACGTTGTGGCTCAATTACGGCTACAGCCAGCGGTTGGTCGAGCTGAACGTTAACTCTATTCCGCGCTACTGGTAAGGGCTTGTACGTGGCCACGTCGGGGGCTGCTATAACGTGTTGGAAACAGAGAAAAATGTAAAAAAGCAAAGCGAAAATAGAGTGCATTTTCAAGTTTAGATAACGGTAGCCGGTACCGCGCGTACAAGAATGTGAAGTAGTTGGGTTGGATGACCATACCGACAGGAGTAATGGAGAGTCTTAATATACCATGCGTCTACTCAGGGTACTCTATCTGGAAGTCTTGACCAAGTCTTCAAACCTTCTGCAATCCGAGATCCGGACTTGTCTAACCCCTGTCCGGATGATGACGCCCCTGTGGCACGGTTTTCCACAAGCATAATCACTATCGAATCTACAACGTTCAGATTCTCTTTCTCCCAATTTCGCGAGAGTCTCAGCTTGACCTCGGGACTAAGAGAGACACGTGACCATTGTCAAGCGAGATCAAAGGTTATTGGCCTAATGGCTAAGCCGGTAAGCTTACGCACATATCCGACGGCACAGCACGGACTCAAAAGGGTAGCCCCATAATTAATTCAACGAGACAACTTCCGAGATACGGAATATTTACAAAGCACGGTTACATTGCGTTGAGACACGACGGTTCTTCTAGTTCGATACCTAATTTAAGCTCCTGGAACAAGGACGTGCGATGCTCGCTTCAAAGTCTACGTGGGAGTCTAATAGATTAGCATTCGGAAATGTTTCAAGAAAGTATGCGATAATATTCGGAGTCTGATGTAGCACTGAGTGGGAAACACGTGCTGCGGAGTAACATTATCAGTACCGCTAAATCAGATTGCAGCTAGTCATTTCTTGGAACTATATCAACAACGAAGTCTCTTCTACAAACTTTCTGTCTCGCACCGCTGTGAGGCTCGCTATATGGCCTTAAATTACCTTGTATTGGTTGATCGAGGCAATTCACGCTCACTGCCTATATTCTGTCCTTCGATTCTACATTCCTACGCAGCTTTCCTTTCTTTCTTTTACCTCGACTTCCTTTTCCTCTTGTGAGTCCTCCAACCTCCATCCACTACATCGTTCAAAGGAGCTGGTCTCCTTAGCCATGCTTCTTAAAAACTTCCTTTTCCTGGGCCTCGTAGTCCTCTCGGCAGCGAGTCCTAATATCGGACATCTCGAGACCAGAGCAAGGACTGGCACAGCCGTTGGGGCCAAGACGGGCAGCAAGGGCAAATCTAGCAGCGCCACGTGCCCGAACGATGCAATCGCAGGCACGACTTGTCCCAGCGGTAAAAAGTTCACCGCTGTCCAGATTGAGAGGGCCGTGAAGCAGGCAAAGGCCATGAAAGTGAAGGGAAAGTCAGGCAAAGGGCTGCATTTCCCAGCCCAGTACAAGCCTTTCAAGGAATTGAAGGCCGAGGGTGTTGAGAAAATGAAAGGTTCCAAGGTCGTGAAGAGAGAAGAAGATGAAGGGGAAAAACATGCCCTTCAAGCACGACGTTCCCGCGGGGGAAGAGCCCCTAGGACCCGGCCAAAGACCTCCAAGAAGACCCCCAACAAGAAGGCTCCCAAGAAGGCTCCCAAGAAGGCTCCCAAGAAGACACCCAAGAAGACACCCAAGAAGACACCCAAGAAGACTCCCAAGAAGACACCCAAGAAGACTCCTAAGAAGACACCCAAGAAGACTCCTAAGAAGACACCCAAGAAGACTCCTAAGAAGAGCACCAAGAATAACTGTAAAGTAAATGGAAAGGCTGCCAAGGTCGGAAAGGGCGTGTGGATGTTCCCTATTCTCGACAAAGGAGTTTGGAAGCGTAAGTACCTTATATCTGGAAATTCTTATTGAATATCACGAGTTAACTTGTGGCCCAGCCGGTGTTTTCCCTGAAGTCAGCTACATCATCCTCGACAGCAAATTCAACTACGTCAAAACCACCGAAAGAAAGCCTGGCTCGTTAGAAGAGTATCAGATTTGTGCCGACAACAAGAAGGGCAAGACCAAGGGCAAGGCTGCGAAGGGAAAGACCGTCTAAACTTTGAACATGGGCACTTATGTGAATACTGGTACCGATTTTCTTTTAGATATTAGATGTGGCGATTAGTTGTATTCGTAAGGATGTTTCACTTACATATTCATATATTCTTATAGAAATTGTTTACTCAACCATTCGAATCATGAATTATTGTTTACATGTAGTGCTTCTGGTCTATTGTGACCTGCATGCTGCATTGGTTCGAGCGCACGCCGTAGGCTAAGCTGTGGACCTCGAAGATGAAAAGGCTCGTGTCTGAATGCGCTGGCGTTTTTAGCGGTGGGGGAGAATATCAATTTGGTGGTGGACTTTATGGTCGGGGGGTTGGCCGGATCCCGAAAATGGTATTTGCGCGTTGACCCTACATGCTCTAGTCTAGCCTTAAAACGAAATTTACCTTTCCCATTTCCAAAAACCAAAATTGGAAGAACGCTCCATTACACGGCAACAGCTGGAAGTTCCACTAAACCACCGATGCGCTGCGCAGGACCATTAGACACAAAGCCATTTAAAAATTCTAAGTGCCGGAATATGATGTTTGGGTCTTCGAGAACGGTTTCGCAATTTCCATATTCCAAAAAAAACCCGCTTCACGGTAATACGGCAAGGTCGCTCTCTAGAGAGGAAACGTCTCGTTTTGGCTTATCATATCCATTCTTACAGAAGAGTAAAGTTCGCTGCGTATGAGCTTGCTAATGTGGCGACCCTTCCCACGGATGCTTTGCCCGGAATGTGAATCCGACCGCGAATCCTTGCTGACGCCAATAGCGCTTACTCATGCGCCCGGGTAGTCCAGGAATCACGTGTTCTGCCACACGCTTGTAATTTGTGTTGCCAAGATTTTATTGGATGGGAGAGGCTCCAGTATTACACGTGATTCTTGGACCAGGCGTTTTTACTACTAGAAACGTGTGAAAGCACAGGGAACAGGCTGTAACAGTCCCAAGCAGCATGGGCATTCAGCCGGTGCGGGCGCATTCTGCGGGGAATAAAAGAAGGTGCGGCGTTATAAGCCGAACGGGATTGTTGTACACGGACTGTTATGGCGTGCGGGCGTCTGCGCTACGGTCGAATTGGCCGTGTGGTTGAATTGACCGCACAGAGAGTTCGCCCACACGGGCGGACTGTGGCGTGCGGGCGCTTAAGGCGCAGGGACTGATAGACCGTATCCCCTAACCCACCAACGTGGGACTTGCCCTTAGGGAAGCACCGCCCGTGTGGAAGCAGCCCGCGCAGGAACCTGGTCCACGCGCACATGTTCGATTCCCAATTTCAAAAAGCGATATTCGAATAACCGTTCGGGGTTTTCTGCTCTGCATCCGTTGCACCTATTTTTAGCGTGGCGTAGTCACTCCCAAGACCCGCACCGTTCCCAGAACACACCTGTGTACTACTATGAGGCCCTAGAGACGTCGACGGAATAAAGCCCAAAAACAGTTTCTCAGAGTTGTAAGTAACTGAAAGATTGTTCATGCTTGTCAGCGTGGAGGGATGGTCTGCTCCGAGCTTCGTCTTGCGAGTCTCCATCACTTGCATGAATAGCGCTTCGGCTTCTGGCCACCAGCCTTGGTTTCGGTACGTCGACGCTAGGTTCGCCATGCTAAGTCTGTCTCAAACCTTTGTCGGATTTGTAATCCCTGTACGCTTTCACAATTACGTCTTGCAATGTTATGGCATCTTTCAACTACGCGTCCACAGTGTTCATCTAGGTACTGCAATCTCCAGGTGTCGACGAATCTCTAAGGGTAAAAATGTCAGATATCTAACTAGTAAAATTATTAGCTTCTAACCCTCTACTAATCCTAACACGACGCTAGAAAGTATTATCGCGTGCCTATAAGGTAGTAGTATGAGCGTCTTCGCAGTCCCCTAAAGGATAGGCAGTACCAATGTTTAGAAATTATAAAGAGAGGATATAAAAACTTAAAGACTACTATATTGTAAGGATAGTAAGATTAACCTAAGGATATAAGCTTAGTCGATAGAGTAGTTTATAGATAGCGGTCTCTGGGCCTTTAGCTGGGAAAGGGAGGGTCCTAGATACCAGAATATTTCTTTAAAAGGTCTGCTATATCTATAAAGAGAATCTAGCTAGGTGTGCTTAAAGTATATAAGCTAGTAATAATAATCCTAGCTAGAAGCTAGGTAGTGAAGGCGGGCTTATTTAGGTGTCTAAGGGCTTCTCGACGTGTGTATGCACGGAGGAGTTTTGGGTAACGGATAGGCGGCGGCCACTAAGGCCTGGTAGGCTGGTGATAATGTTAGGGGGAACGGATTGGTCGTGGGAGCTAGCGGCTCCAAGTAAGTACGGCGAAGCCTCAAAATGGTGCTTCACCCCGATAGTGCAAATGATATTGAATATGCTGGTGGTACACTTACCGCGCCTCCACCCATTGCCGTTGCTACTTATCACTCTGACCTCGCTGCTCGTCCTCGAAAAAGGTTAAATGAGCAGCGGAACAGCAATCGCAGCACGACCACGATCTACAAACATGTTACGACTCCCTACTTATAGAGGCTGGATACGCCGGCCTCCATGTCTTCATTCATCGTCAGCAGTTCCTCCGATACTTTTCAAGCTGTACACACGCTCATCTTAGGTGGTATAGAAGGCTAAAGTTCACTGCGCCCAATCTCCACTTTTGGTTCGAGGCGCTCACAGCTTTATCGTACTTGTAGCGGTGCAATCTCGACATTTGACAGTCTCGCAGCGGACAGTGAAGAACCCTCGAGGACCATGTGCTCGGTAAATTGGATAAGACATGCCTTACTGCAAGCTCTATTGAGTCCTCTTATCTCTACCACAGACCTGTCCATAACCTCCAGGACTTGCACGAATTCCGTACGCCGAGCCATGCACCCCATTCCCTCTCGATCGTGCCGTACCACTCACTGGTGCCCTGTTCAGAAAACTCTTTGGTAGGCGACATAGATTTGTGTCCTCTACTTCAAAGGCGGGAGAAAGACCTCAAAAAGCCGGTGTAAACAGAGAAGTAGCCTAGCCTGCCTAACGTTAGCACAAGCGGAACGTGTCGCGAATTTCGTCTACAGAACTTTACTTACCTCTTTGGCCCACGTAATGAACTGCTCCTCATTTATACTCTCACTATCTTCAAAACCAGGAGGGACCGGCTCTTTAAACCACGGAGGTGTAAAGGCCACTGTAATGGTGTATAGAAGCTGTATTTGCGAGACAGGTAGTGGATCAAGGGATTGCGCATCTTGCACAGGCTGCAGCCGCTCAGCCAGTGGTATAAAGTCGGTATCAGGATGGCGTTGGAGATAGTTTAAGCCGTTGAGTATGGTACCTTGGTGTACATCGCAAGGATAACGAACCCTGCATACAACATCAAGAACGTCGCTCTGTGTCGGAGCTCCAGCGGGTGGACACACTAATGCTGAGTAAAGAAATGACAATTGCTTATCGTCAGAACGCGACCGAATAGACGTCCCCTTGCCTTGCCTCCAACAACACCAGCCCCGTTCCGTTAGTAGCAAGATTGCGCGACACAACGCATCTTTTGTAAGTACAACAGGGGTCAAGAATGGAAAGGAGGCATAGGCCACAATTAGTTGTTTAAGTGTAGGGGTTATAGATTGTATAATATCAGCTTTAGAAGGGTGGGCTTGTAAGAGTTTGCCAATAATTGAATTCAGCGGGATGTGATCATCAGAAGTGGTAACGAGGCTGGCTATACGCTTGTTAAAGTACTTGCGGTCGGTTTTGGTGTAGAGTGGGCCCCAGATTTCGTTTCCCTCCTTAAAGTATGCAAGGAAATAGTTTCTTATATCATCTGGGTATGATTAGTCGCCCAAAAATTTTGGCGTATAGATGCCTAATGTTTCGTACCTTGGATGACATTCTGAAACCACTCTTCAAACTCGACTGCTGTATTCTTATTCGGCCCACGTGCAAATCTCCATAGGCGAAAGCACATCTTCAGAATTTGAACTGCGTCAAGAGGTCAAGTCGAACGGGGCGGCTCAGAGTGAGAGTGTAGGTGTCGTAAGATGGCGTGATTGTGTAGACTGGGTAGTAGCTAGGTCGGTTATTATAGTCAGCGCACCCCTGTGCGTCGTTTCACTAACGCCACAATCTATGCGCTTTTCTCCCAAGCCACAGCACAGCCGCGTTTGCGTTTCTATGGCAGAGGTACTCCTCGGCGGCACATGCATGGTAACATAACCACCACGCAAGACAGTCAAAAGTCGCGGGCTTCTGAAACTTCTGCTTATCCGATTGCCACGATGCTGCTTTGGCTCGCGGCATACTCCTCAGGATGTTGCATCGTCGTTGTGCGTGCATCAACATGTCCAGCGGCGTGGCACAAACGCCTGGGGCCGAATACCTAATCTGGCGAGAGTCGGAGAGGCACAGCACCAAACGCCGACGGCACAGTATGAGGAAGAGCAGCAAATGCTTCGGGACTTAACTGACAATTGCTACTTAGGGCACTTATATTATTTCTCCGCATTCATCGACCTGTTAGCAATATTATCCAACTGAGTCCGGTTAAGACCGTTTTGCCCGCCACTACCTGTCTAGGTGTAATTTCGATGAGACGTAGTAGCGAGACTGTTCGGACCTCTGTTTGATTGTATGTATTTTACAAAACAGATGGGGAAAGGATTCGAGTATCTGGACAGAGCTCTCGTGCATCCTTCAGTGCTATAAAGATGGCATTGGTGCTCGGCTCCAAATAACCATATCTCTACAGTCTTTACTGACGCGAATCTTCCCTTTGAGGCTGGACTCTAAGCACTCCGTCTGTCACTCTTTTTCTCTTACATAACATTCTTCATTCTTTTACAACATGCGTGCTTTTAGCTTCACGCTCCTGCTTTTCGGCCTGTTAGGCCTCCTTACGGTCTCAGTCCCAACCGACTGGAATGCGCCGAATGCAAACAGTCTTGGGGAGTACAATAATGGCCTCAGGGTTGTGAAAAGGGCAATCGAAGACCCCAACCTTGGTCTTGAATCAAAAGAGGACGATACGTTTGACGCCGACCTCGAAAAACGACGAGCTCGCGGCGACAGGGGCAGAGCCAGACCCAAGAAGGCGAGGACCAGGAGACCTAAGAAGACTGCGAAGAAGCACAAGAAGACAAAAACTAAAAGGCCTAAGAAGACTGCAAAGAAGCACAAGAAGCCGAAGCCGAAGCCTCACCACAATGGGAAGACCTCAGGGAAGAAGCCAGCTAAGCATACAAAACCAAAGAAAAACCACTGCAGCGCCAACGGGAAGCATGGAAAGAATAGCAAGCACGGCAGACGCGCCACGGGTGATGCCTGCCCACAGCCAACTGAAGATTACAAGAGAGCTTTGCAGGCCGCGAAGAAGAAGGGCGTTAGGGACCTGAAGCTTGGGAAAACGTACATGCTTATCCACAAAGCCAGTAGCGTCATGCCATCTCACAGGAGACTCATCATCGGCACAGTTACGCAGAACAGCAAAGGTCAACTCGATTTCCCAGCTAAGGGCTACGAGCTCCTCAAAGATACTGGTAACCCGGAGGAAATCGGCAAGTTGAAGGAGTTCTGCCACCAGTTCAAAGGCGCAACGTGCGAACAAGGCGACCCTATAGAAACGTGGGAATGTTCCAGGCAATCTGTTCGGCGATACAGTTTCCAGGGAGAGGCGATACCAGAGTTCGCCGACAAAAATCATGTTAAGGCAATTGGTAAGTACCCGGGTCTGGAAGCAAGCCCAAGACCGTATGGTGCACTCTAGGCTACTATAGCCTGTGATATGTATCAGGCTTTTAAGCTTAATGATTTCCTGGCTGACTGATAATTAGGCGATCAACTCGTTGCACGAAACACACATTACACCGTATGGTACAACAATTGTAAGCCACATTCGTCACATGACAGCCGGGGCATCCATGGCATTGGGTATCATACATCACGACCTTTGAATTGAGCCTCTGAAGCAACATACCTCTGTTCTCTGGGTCACCTAACTGGTGTGCTGAGACCCTGGTTCTTGAACCTTCACTAACTTGCAACAGGCTGGAAATTTGCGAAGGATGCAGCAAACGTTGGCAGGGCGTAGTCTCCCTCGGAAAGTAGGAACTCGAAATGCGGTCAGGGTGCAATTGTTTCCAAAGATATACGCCTGTAGAGAGGTACAGTACGACTTTCAGAGCCCAGCAAAGAATAGAAGGTGCGAAAAAGGAGCATTGTTTGTAATAGAGTTTTTTATTCTAGACTGATAGATTGGATTTTCTTGAGGTAAACTCGACTCCAGATATTTTCAAGCATGAATAAGATCCCACCAAACTAACTGTTAGAGAGGCGGTTCAGGTATAGGCGTGTGAGCTTTAGCCTTCGACCCGAATCGCTCGTCATAATAAACTAGAGTATGTTCCTAAGGATTTTACCGCTTCAGGCTTACCATAAAGTATATTGGTGTGAACAGATATTATTTCCTAGCTTACCGAAATGGCCGGTTTAATGGATTCGACATGATTCATGAGCTGTTGGGTATTTTGCCTATAAAAGTATATAAAGACTTCATTTTAATAGGCCTATAAGGCAGAATTGACTTTTTTTGAGACCTTTTCTCCCTTATATATCCGACCTCTTAATCATTGCAACACTAAACTGTCTTCTACATTTCTGGCTTTTCCGGTTCTGAAACACATGAAAAGCACGCTTCGCGTTCTCTACTACTTGTTCCTTTCAACATGCGACTTGATCCTGATGGACAGGCACAGTTATCACAAAACGATAGTTATAAGTAAGTCCCAGCCATTGAGTTACTCCCGCTTGATCATAGGCTTCTGAACAGTAATTTCACAGAAGAGACAGCACATCAAGAACTAATTACGCAGAGCTCTTTAAAATTTCCAGTACTATTAATAAAGAAATGCTTACATTAGCAACAGCCTTTGCTAATACTTTTAACATTCTCACTAGGAGTGGGGCTAGTAGTAGGGCACTATATCTATTATAAGTAGCTAGATAGGTGAGAGGTACATATATACTTACCTAAGGCACAATAGTGACCTTTACGTATAGGAAATATATTCGCTATCAGCATGGCGCTATATCTTAAGATAAGTGCTAGTACTACATTCATTTAGTATCTCTAGCTTATATTAAGCTATTTAAGTCTTAGGTTTAGAATGATTAATTACTTATTTAAACTTTTAACTAATATTTTCACCTTTTTTAACTAGAAACTAACTAAGAACGTGCGCGTTATATCTTTTATAACTCTAATCATCTAGTAAGTTAATATATATATTTACTAGGAAAGGTAAAAGCTTATAAGTTAACTAACTTTAACGTCTATCTTAATAGAATTTTACTAATTAATACTTGTTAGGTCACTCGGTGAACAATGTAGATTCAGTATGATAGTTAACAATATAGTATATTATGTAGTAGAAAGTAGACGAATCGCTGCTGGACCATGTCCATGCAGTAGATCCCTTTTATCCTCTAGTCATAAGGCAATAGACTCTTCTCAACCATAGTACTCTAGTTATTAAGATATGTGGTCTACCTATACGAAGCGTGGAGTAGGTTATTAGATATCGTCCTCCTTTCGGTTGTTGGGGACACGCAGGACCTCCGACCACCGATTACCGTCCAATACCTCCCAACAGCGCCGTATCGTGACATATATAAGTAAGAGAAGCTTAAGCTATTACACAGTGGGTAGCTATATAGACTAGATTCAGTCGCTAGGTTAGAGCGATTATTAACAAAGTCTACACCAACATTAAATGTAAAAGGATTCAAAAGATTTCAAAAAAGGTGACCAATACTATTCCAAGGGAACTAGTGCGGCTATTAAGTTATATTTATTACTAAGGAAGAGTTTTAACTCGTGATTAATTAATAATATTACTATAGATTAGATGGAGATATATCTTCTAGCTCTAGTCGTTATCTTATAGTTCTATATTAGTCTTCTTAAATTAGTCTATTTGGGTAGTATCAGCTTTATGACTAATAGAGTATAATATCTAGCTGTTGTATTTAGTTAAAGGCACGTTAAGGATATACTTATACGTTTAACCGTAAGTAACACTAGGTATACTAGAAAGAACCTGGTAATGTTGCTTAGACTAGGACCACTAAATAAAGAGACCCAGTAACCAGTCTGACCAGCCATGAGGTATACCATCACCACACCCAAGCTCCAGATAATGCCGCATATGACCACTTCGACCGTGTCTAAACCAATTCGGTAAGATATTCGATAATAAGTGAACGATAATCCATAATTTAATTATGAATGTGAAGAGGAAACGCTCGGGTGTCCTGGGCACATGGGGGCCGGATCTTTAGAATGGTATTTGCGCACCGACCATACATGTTCTAGTCTAACCTCAAATCGAAATTTATATTCCCAAAAATCGAAAACCAAAATCAGGAAAAACTCTCCATTACACGGCGACAGCTGGCAGTTCCACTAAACCACCGATGCGTTTGGTAATTTGATGTACGTCATGGTTTTTATTTAATATATAAGATAGATCATTAATCCACACTCAATCCTAGAGGTCGCTTGACGAAATACCAATGATCCCAATCAAAATTTTGCCCTTAATTTTCGACGTTGTGGGTCCGCCTTTGTAGAGTGGAACAGGCGTTCCCCGCTCCATTTTCTTACTAATCATGGAAATTAACCACTAGATTGTTTCCTTACTCTTTGCATCCTTGACGCCTTCCAACATGTTGGGGAAATTGGAACGCGATTTCGGTTTCCGATGTACCAATAAGCAGCTGGGAACCCTTTCGTCACCCTTACGCCACCTCAACGATGATCTCTCCCTGAATCACATCATGGTATTATTTTCTATCGAGCGTCGCCTCATCGCGTAATAAGATTCGCATCATGGCATAGGGCATATTACACAATTAAGTCGCGGTACGCGTTTTCCGATTCGACGTCCGCTCCGGGCACCTTGGAGCACAGTAGATCTCGACCCCGCTTTTCTAGGCCTGCGAGCACCGCCTCCACGGCACTGCTCAGGGTTCGCACTACGGTAAACGGACATAGAGATTGGTCTAATAAGACTTGAGCTTCGGATTTGAGAGGATAGTGGAGATGGTCTCTGGTGCAGGTACGCAGTATATGACTGTATAATACAACTTGAACCCTGATATGAATAGGAGATGCGTAATGAAGATAAACTTGCTCTACTTGTTCTAAATGCACGGGAATATAGAATGCATCGCAAAGGGGTTATTGAGGGATATTCTCTACAAACAGATGCAGCTGCGCAGTTGTTCAGTCCGATAGGTAGCCTGATCAGACGGGTATTCCAACACGAAGAGCCCGAGCGAATCACTATCAAGCCACCATTGAGGGACAGTTGAGGTGAATGCTTACAGACACTCAAGGGCTATTGCTATTATGTCAGGCTAGTGGTCTTCTCGCACGACTCGGCCAGGCTGGCGTCGGCGTCGCACGACAGGACCGTCAAGATCTGGGAAACACAATCACTAATCTCAAGTATCGGCTACGGCAACGAAGGACACTATAGATCTAGAGACAGATATTCAATACGCTTCAAGATCTGAATTGTGTACGGTGGTTTGAGCAGTGTTGCGATGATAAATAGACTGTCAAGGTGACGGTAGAGGCGCCAAGTGGGGGACGCCCACGTTGGTCTTGCCGTCATATTGATGAAGAATTATAGGAGCTCAGTGATGAGGAATCCATCGCAGCTTGGGAGATGGTACATAAGGTATGATAGAGAATCTTATCCAAGGATGAGAATTTTCCTGTCGATGCTAGTGAGGTCTTGAAAGTTCACGCTTTCCACATGCACAAACCCTATGCCTCTACGATATGCGATCCGGTGCTCTCTATCCATGCTGGCCTGTGGGTCATATCTCATGACGGCCTTCTCATTGGCTGGGTCACTCTCATCCTCGCCGTATTCGATCAGCATGACGTTAATGTACACGGGCAGTCTATGTCCTGCTGGTCGGTACTTAGCATGAAGAAGAAGCTCGGCATCCCTGAGATCATCTTGAGTTCGTCCAGTGATCGACAACAGTAAGAGTTCGCACAGTCCACCACCCTTTCTCTTATACCCCTGCGCCCAAGTCCGGTCTGCTGAAACTATGAAGCCACAGGGTAGACATTCTTGGTCTTCAACGATAAGGCAGGGCAGACTTTGATCCCAATCAGTTACCCAATGAACGAGATGAACTTCAGGTAGTCGC
Organism: Kalmusia sp. IMI 367209; assembly: GCA_027946365.1. Taxonomy (NCBI): domain Eukaryota; kingdom Fungi; phylum Ascomycota; class Dothideomycetes; order Pleosporales; family Didymosphaeriaceae; genus Kalmusia; species Kalmusia sp. IMI 367209. The sequence goes on along the minus strand of JAPEUQ010000005.1, from coordinate 1,136,955 downwards.
AGGTTTCTCAGGATGCTCGTGACCCATGATATCATCAGCGTGGTGTTGGCCTCTAAAGCAGGTCTGTGGCCCACTAGTCGTCCAAACTCATAGCCTCGCGGACCCTCGGCTTCCGGTGGATTGTAGAGATGCCATGCGTCTCGCACAGGTACGAGGCCATAGCTTTGTCCTGCCCATCGGAACCATTGCACTAGGTCAAGGTGCTGGTCGATGACTGGTCTTTCACCCGGTCGACCGATTTCGTAATCTACACCCCCAATCCATCCGGCCCAAGACCAGGATGGGAATCGATACATGTGACCAGGAGGCTGCACTGGTGCTGTTCGGCGCTTGGATGCTGAGGTTGGTAACCAAAGGAGAGATTGTTCGAACCTCTTGAATGGATGTCCGGCGGAGAAGCCTGTTCCTTCAATGTACGGCGAAAAACTGTTCATGATTCCCGTGAAGGCAGACATGACGTCCGATTCAACGGTCAGGTTTCGCCGAGTAAATTCGGATACAATCCGAATGTACTCGCCGAACCAATCTGCGTCCTTACCACGCTGGAGGAAGTCAGAGTTGAGAAGGTAGTCTACTTTGCTCAAACGTTCATTCGGTTTTGCCGGGTGAGCGTTGCAGAGCGCTGTTTGCGGTCCAGAGACGTTGACATCCTCACAGCGAGCGTCGCGAGTGCATCTAAAGTACATCTGATGCTCTGTAAAGATGAGACATCGCCTGGAAAGTAATCCTTCCTGGAACGTCCAGCCTCTTGTCACCCAGCGAGTGGTCCTCAAGGATTCATTATAGTCTGGGAGTGCACTGACGAAACGTAGACCGTCCACAGTCTCTATTTTCTGTTGATGGTTTCTTGTGACACCCACTCCGGGTATCGAGTAATTTTCGGTAGGCTCAGTGGACGTTGCAGCCACAATAGTCAGATAGGCGCCACCGTAGACCTGATCCATCCTCCTGATGAGGTGCATCTTCGCCATCTCATCGTCTTGGATAATGCACAGCGCATCGATCCAGATGTGAGTCTCATTGAGATTTCGGACGGCTTGAAAAGCGTCTTTGATCACGTTGGGTAGTCCGCTCTGCATTTTGGACATGTAACCGGGTTCCTTGAATTTGCCTAGATTCGACCGATTGAGTTGTAACGGTACGAAATTTTTCCAGTCGCGGAACCATGGCCATACATAGCTCAAGGCTACATATCTTGCATTGTAAGGTAGTTCGACGATACAAAGCTTTTGGACGTCAATGACTAGCAGATTTTCTATCAAAATGCTCTTCTTCCCGTTTATTTGCAGGCAATCGTGCTCATTATCGCACTCTCTCAACCACGAGCGAGCCATGTTGAAGTTGGCTCGTGAGGTTTCTACAGCTCGGCCGCTGAACAACGTGGACTTATCGATCTGATGTGTATCTGAGTCCAAAAGACGTATCGTAGACTGTCCCATAATTGAACCGGTAGACCGATGCAGAAACCAGCACTGGATATGAAATTGTCTATCTCTGTTGTGCCTTGCGGGTTCCGAGGACGGAAGGCTTGCCAACAAGACAAAACATCGAGATTTAAGTTTCAACATATCCTTCCCAGCCGATTCCGGTTCTTCGAACTTCCATACTTCGGGCGGATAGTCGATGCTGCTTTCGCGTTGGAGTGAAGCAGTGATTAGTCTGCACAACGAGCAACTTTTGCAGACGAGGATTTGATCTGACCAACCGATGTGAAGTCTTCGCCCATTTGCACGACCAAGAATCTTACGAATGTCCACTTCTTCACAAGCCTCGCAGATATTACTCCCTGGTACTAGGTCGTGACAAAACCTGCCCTGCGGATGCTCAGGGATTGTCACCGCTCCGTCGGCCGTGATCAGGATGGCCTCGCTTTTGGTATCTGGATTATACGTACGAAATGTCAATGTATGTTGCGAAAGTCTTTGAAAATCGTATGTCGCGGTGGGTGGAACCCATGCACGATTCCCACCGTCCCTAGCTATGCCTGTGGCATTTTCGCTCCCTCTTAACATGGCTCGGACAAGGGTTCTTCGGCCGTCTTGTTTCATTTTGCAGGCGAAAAGAGTATTGGCTCAATGCATAGTCAGAAGAACACGCTGGCTAATCAATATATGTATGTGTGGGTAGCCCCGCACCGTGCTACAAAGAGTGCTTCAACCCGTCAGCACAAACAGGCAACCGCTGACACCGCCACATTCTTTGCAGGGGTCGGGAATCAGATAAGCGCAGATTCCGATCGCTTTAGCCCAGCCATCTGCAGTCCCACTATACATCTATCCGTCACCTTCAACAACTTCAGATGCCAATCACCTTACCGATTACAGATCACGATCCTCAGCGGTGGAAGAAGGGTAAGGTGAACTCTATCGAAGAGCTATTTCAACATGCTTTTCGTAAAGAACATGGGCAAGGGGCGGGAGTCGTGCAATCTTCTATCACACGACGCGAGTTCCGGATTGCACACATATCCCCGTCAAACAATGGCTTCGTTTGGGCGCTTCTTCACGCCTATAGTGGACACCACCATCTGATATTACGTCCTGACGATGTGTGGCTAGCCATCATATCCCAGCTCAGCTTCTTCTTCAACGCCCATTCGAAAGAGCTGAGAATAGACAACGTGAAGCATGAAGGACGAAAGGAGCTTTGTGTGGATGACGCTGCCTCTCTCGATTACTCGGACTTTGGCGTGATGTCCGCTCGCATGAACATTCTGATTCATGAAAGTCTCACGTCGGACCTCCAAGGTTGGATCATGCCCGATTTCAGCACAACAACAGAGCATGACATCGTAGCGACAATGATTTTGATGATGGGAACCCAAAGGAAAGTCTTCAATTATACAATGCACAAGAAATGCGGCATCCCATCTGTAACACTGCTTGGAGAACGCAAAGATTGGGATGTCCTGATGGTGCGAGTGCAAGATCTCTGGCAGTTCGGGTCGCAACATCTTCCAATCGAGTGCCGTTACGAGCCGAGTGTATTCGGTAAACTTCTTCAGCCAGTCATTCGTGGATTCCAACAATCTTTTGAAGCACCTAATTCTGCATCGGTCAAGGAATTCTGGGCTAGAGTAGCTAGCCCGGGCAAAACCTGCGATCCTGTTGACCTATCCGGATGGGCCACAGCCTTTTGCTTTTGGGATGAGTATGGCAGGCGATTGTACGGAAACCTGCCTGGCGGAAACTTAGCTAGAAAAGGATGTGTCCTAGACGGCGTACAGTACCATGCAATCAACGTGGAGGACATACCTAGTGGCGTGGCTTCACTTGTTGTTGCAGTCAATGACAAAGACGAACTTTATCGTGCACGGATGTTCGCAGGATCCCTCGGTGTTCAGGCCTCAAGAAGTTGTGCATCAGAGGAGCCAGGCCTAAACTCGCTTCAACCGCTAACAGGGTGGTTTATGTCCGAAATGAAGTCTGTTGCCGAAGAAGAAGAGGAAGCTCCACCCCCACGTCCTTTCGTTTACTACGACGGTTTCGATGAGGAAGCACCTCTTCCTGCGCCCTTCATCTACGAGGAGATCATACAAGACAACGATAGCGACGGTGAGAAGACTGAACACTGTGGAGATTAGGGTGGTTCAAGCAGCCTTCCACAACCTACTCGGATTCAGACATGGGAACTGTATGAGTGAGGCGGATCGTATCGAGACAAACATCTGGCGGCTCGTGTCACACAATCAACGGAAAGTACAACGGCTGAGAAACAATTGAGGCTAGCTACTGTATAGCGTACGTGAATAAGGCGAGTTTCACCAGTTTCTCATCGAAACCTTCAACACTACGTTATCGTATTCACGATACACTCATACATAGGGTAGCTTAGCATTGAATGGCAACGGTTAATTTAACTACAAAACCACCGACGCATTCCTCACATTGCTATTCTCTTCTATTGAAACAGTTGTTCTGGCTTACCGTACACCACGACAACCTATTCTGCCCCTTTATGCCTGCTACTACAGTAGAAAACCTCCTACTAATGCCAACTACATCGTCCTGGCTTACACCCACGAAATAGCATGTGTGCCTAAGCGTACGAGCGGTGTCCGACGACAAGGAGCTCGCACATAGAACTCCCTCAGCGGTTGGTGACGTGACCTGAATGAGTGGCGTCGGTATGACCACCTCCGCCGCAGATGCAAGCACACTTGGCATAAAGGACTGGAGAGAAGAACGATGCTGCCTCTCGAGATGTCATAAACTTTGGCGCCTTCAAATCTTCGTTAGCACACATTAATTTAAGAAGCAGGCATCGCAATGAACGTACATCGTCAGGATGAAAATTGATGTTGGCCCTCCCTGCAGTAATTTCCACACGGCCTGGAAAGTCATCACCTGGGTACCGACAGATGCCAAAAAAGCCCAAGCGCATTCTTCTCGCGGAGAAGTGCGTTGAAGGAGTCGATGAATGCGCTGTATTTCGGATTGTCTGGCGAAGAGTCTTCTTCATTCACGTCATCGTCCGGAGAGTAGTGAAACTCGTACGGACGGCATTTGTTGTCTTCCGAAACAAACCAGCTGTTTGGTTGCGTTCTGTCAAGCATTTTCCCCAAGGAACTGACGTTCCAGCATACTCGACAAGTCGCTCATCTGGGCTCATGTCGAAATGGCGATGGTTCAAAACGACGCCGAAGACACGCTTTGTTTCGTACTTTTCGAAGAGCGCGTGGAACTGAGGGATGATGTCCTTCCCATGTTTGGCTTCCAACATCTGCCCCGCTTCAGCAAGGAGGGGAAGGTTATCGTATGTAGAAGGATCGTAGACTGGAGCCATCTTGTATCTTGTAGCGGAAGGAAGTGAAGTGACTGCTGAAAGTTGCAACAGGAGACCTTTATACTTGACACTTGGGAAGTCCTAGTTGGGCGCTTCAACCTTAGGAAACTCTGCCTTCAATTCCGCGGCATCTCATACGCAGCATTCACCTCTTTTGGCAAGTGCTCTGATTTTACTTCGGTTAAACTGTTAGTTACGGGGTCAAGTGTGTCGTATAGCTGTGAGCTACAAAGCAGCTGTACGGCGCAGTATGATATGTGACGATTCTATATGACCCAACTATAGTCTAGTCTCTTGAATCTGCCTCAACTGTGCCGTATGGACTCTCATACTGCAAGGCAACGTACCCGTGCGCGTACCACCTCATCGTCCCCCAATAGCTCACCCAAAAACCAAGCTATGGAGCTACATACAACTATTGTTATTTACACGAGCCTTTGGTAGAGTATTATAGTAATGCTTGCAATTTTGTGATAGAAATCTACGCGGAAACGCCGAAGTGCGGCTGGGAGACATGGTTTTGATTGGCAGAGCCGTTGGGAGCTAATGGAAGCGGCACACCTCCCACAGCACCTCCCACAGCAATACCGGCACGCTTCTGATGGTTCTTCTCAGCTGGCGGCTGTCGTAAGGCCCTGCGCTTACCTTATTGAGACATAGTGCCTTTTCAGCGTTGCAAGCTCCCTTATGATACCGGTTTTCACCTGCGCGTTCAACTGCTCGTGCGGCCTTGTCCTCCTTTCGCTCCTCCCTGGCTGCTACTTGCTGCATACGGCTTCCTTATTGGGGCTTTTCTTTTCGCAGCCTCATGGCAACTTGTAGCTGCTTCTGTCAGCTTTTGCAAATTGCTCTTCTGTGTCAAACTGCCATCACATCCTCGCGCTGCTGGAGAGGCAGAATCCTCGCCTTCTTCTTGCGCTTTTTCTTACTCCTAAGTGCCTTTTCGAGGCCCTTTATCTCGTGATGAAGGACCTAATTTTGAATTGCGATTTGGTGGGGCGTTTGGTCAAGCTTCTGTGCCTCGCGGCTACCCTTATCCGTTACCAAAGACTAGAGTTTGAGCTAATGTTGTCCGTTGTACACAAAAGTAGAGTACTCCTGTAATAGAATGGCCTCTAGTATTGCCTTGTTGAATATATCGAGGATTGATTAGGGTTGAGAGGTGATGTACACATTACTTTGAAGGAACCTCCACACCGTCTTGTAGTGCTACCTAGCCTTCCAGAATAGAAGGAAGAAGTTGCCATCCTCGATTGGAGAAATTTAAATAATGCTGTAGGTGAAGTAGATAAGCTGATTTCTGTACTTTCATAGTAGGGGCTTGGGAGAGTGTTTTGGTGGGGTCACGCGAAGTGACGCGTAGTGCGCACGGACACGTTGCTAGGTTGGATCGCGCAAGGCCGGCGGCTGTTTTCCATAGCAACGGCACTTGTTTAGATCATTCCTGGCGCACATCGGCCAGCCTGAAATACAGCTTTCATTTGTTCTGTCGGGAATCATTAAATCATAACCCACCTGGTGTTATATTCAACCCACCTAGACGCTACTGCAGCGCTACTGTAAGCCATTCCAACTAGCGCCCCCTCATACTCTAGGCTATATTCTTTACTAGTATAACGATTCCCGTTCCGTCGTGCCTTCTAACATCTTTCTCCTTTATTAGTGCCGTGCAACAGCGCAATGGAACTCGCTAACCTTGAGACCGCGTTTGAGCGCATTACCGTCACTGACGAGAATGAAGAACAGATCTCTTCTACAGCTACGCTTCATAAGGCGAAAGTATGCGATGCACCACCCTCCTTAACGATGAAGCTTGACCCTGACACCACTAAGGCATCTCTGTCGAAAAATGTACCATTGAACGACCCGTCATCCGCAGCTTCGGCTGCGAATCGCATACGCGTACCATATCCAACCCCTCTACATAAAACCGCAACAACGAATGCCACCAAACACGCCGCGAAAATATACAAAATAACTACCGCATCAACTACTAGCCAGTCATCGGAGCTCAACGCAACCCATCGCCGTACGCTTACAGAAGTTGCATCCTTTCCTGCGACGCCTAAGACATGGAACCTCAGCATGTTTGACATTAGCAAGCCTCTTAGGAAAGGCAAATTCGGACGCGTGTATCTTGCTAAGGAGAAGACCTCATGATTTGTCTGCGCCCTCAAAGTTCTACATAAGGCAGAAATCCAGCAAGGTAGAGTTGAGAAGCAAGTGCGTCGCGAGATCGAAATCCAATCCCATCTAGCACACCCAAATATCCTACGCCTATTTGGACACTTCCACGATGCAAAACGGATCTTTCTTATCCTTGAATTTGCTGGTCAAGGAGAGCTATACAAACACCTTCGCCGGGAGCAACGCTTTTCCGAATCAAAAGCCGCACATTATATCGCTCAAATGGCTTCGGCTCTGAAATATCTCCACAAGAAGCATATCATCCACCGTGATATTAAACCTGAAAACATCCTTGTTGGTATCTATGGTGAGCTCAAGATTGGTGACTTTGACTGGTCAGTTCACGCGCCCACTAATCGTCGTGTCACCATGTGCGGTACTCTTGACTATCTACCGCCGCCAGAGATGTTAAGCAGCTACGATAATTCCTATACCGACAAGGTGGACCTATGGAGCTTGGGTGTGTTGATGTTCGAGATTCTGGTTGGTGAGGCACCCTTTGAGGATTCGTTGGTGGTGACAAAGAGAAGAATTGTAAAAGGGGAGTACAATATGCCAAACTTCATTAGTGCTGAGGCAAAAGACTTGATTAAGAAGGTGAGTTCAGCATACTTGAGCCCAAGCGTCAAAACTAATCACTTAAAGTTACTCCCACTGGATCCTGAGAAGCGCATCGCCTTGGAGGAGGTTGAAAGGCATCCTTGGATCGTAAAGCACTGCAAGAACAGCCGGGTATCGATCGGTATCTGTACGAACTAATCCTCGTTGCCATACAAATGGATAACGACTCCAAACAATGGCATTTAGTGGCAGAAATCCTGATTGCCCTTGACTATGGTTCGCCCCAGTATTCAACTTCCCAACGTACAAGAGCGCCGACTGTGCCTCAACGCCAATTATCAGTCATCACGTGATAGGGAAACCTTTGATGCGTTAGGGGCAGCGCGTGTACAGTATAGCGCGGCGGTCCGTCCCAGCTAGTGGTCTAGATGCGTTCACTATAACGAAAGTTGGAAAGAGGATGGTGAAGAGTAAAAAGTGCATGGCAGGTGTCGCCTACCGCTTCTCGCAAATTGTTGTCAGGGTCCAATCTCAGCCACCAACGTTAAGCGCTATTGGCGCCATCGAAGGTGCATCATCGCGGGCTAATACTAGAGTAATGAATGGTAGAAGTAAACGAAGCTTTCGCGGTTAGACTGGCAATTCTGGGTAAGCATCTATTGGAAGCATTACCATAGTAGCAAGGTTATACCCAGCGGACGGAACTCCTCTGTAAAAATTGTTATGATAAGCTATATACAGTATTTACTCACTAGAGACTAATTTCGTCACAATAGTATGAAAGCGGTCTTTCGAAAATTTCCAAAAATGGGAAACCACTTACGGAGACTATAATCTTTTATTTCGTATCTACATATGTCCGCATTTTCGAATAATGTTATAAAGGCATCGGTGGTCTACCGAATGCCAAGCAGTTGCTGGAATGGTGATTGGTCAGAGTGGAATGCTCAATCAGAAGCGCAAGGATCAGGAACCCTCTCCATCTTGGCTGCAGTGTGCATGTGGCGAGTCGGTATATAGATATCCACAAAATGGGGTACGTAGAAAAGTGCACAGATACGTGAGCTGTCGTTTTGAGATAAGAAATCACATTTCGCTTTTCAAGTCCACTTAGTGTTAATTAGCACTGAAGCGCCATTTTCCCAACGCCAGAAAACCATTTCTCGTTTCCCACACATAGCCAATGGAAACAAGGGACAGACCAGATCACGAGGGAGACCGAGAGACAAAAGGTTGTAGGAGACAGTTATAGGGCTACAAAGAGCGGGAAGCTTTCATCAACACCTACAATGTCATTTACCCGGTGCGGCAGGATTAAGTCAATTATGAGTATAATTTACTCACACTCCATGCTTTAATTGTCTGCCTGTGCATACCCAAGTAGCTGAATTACAGAGAATACAATATTCAACCCCAGCCCTTCTACAGAAGCTCTATCCATAGGACCTCTTTACCTTCGAATCATTTCGCTGTCACCATTAACATATCTAATCCTAGAGGCTCTCTCATGGTATACTAGACATGGGACAATAATTTGGGAAATATTTTCATCGATAAGGTTAAATAGAGGAGCACTAGAACAGTGACAAGTTAGTAATACTATCATGGTATCCTAGATGGTGGTATCGTTTCCTTGGAGCTGTTGGAATAAGATCATGGTGAACAAGTAAATATCTAGATTCAATTAAGGTGAACAAGTAGATCTAGATTAGATCATATACATCAACAAGAAATCCGTCCCGAACTAAATAATCTAGAAGGCTCACTTTTTTAAGCTCTTCTAATGTTGGCTTGTATAAAAGCCCCTTCTCCATGAGCTTAGTCAAGAACGACTTCATCCTCGGTCTTCTTGGAGTATCTCACCAGACCTAACATCCACAAAGCCAGCACTACGCAAACCCATCAGTCCATTCAAATTTAGGAAACCGCGAAGATGCTCTGGTAGCTTTCCGAGTATCGGCTCGCCCTATATCATACCGTTTAAATAGCTCTCCCCAATTACGAACACTTTGACGCAGGGCCGGAGGTGGTGCCTGTAATAGGGCGTAACATGATTGGTTTCGAGGAACCAAAGAAGAGGCACACTTTATCTCCTAGAGCGACCGTGCAGTGACCATCCTCTGTAATGAAGAGTGCTCGGCCCCAGCAAGCTTCGCGAAGGTGGTCAAGGCACCGAGTCACAATTGGTAGAGAGAAAAGCTCCGCAGTTGTAGTTCCTGATCTCAAGATATGACGGACCAGGGAAAGGCAATCACGATAAGGGGCCTCGTGTGGTACTAGGGGATGCCATCGTTCAGCGAAGTTGTTGACCCAAAGAGTGCGGCAGTATGCTTCTATAATACTGTCCTGGCTCCTGTATGAATTTCTTAACGCTATCAACCAGCTGGCAGACAGCTCACGATACTAGCCAGCCTAGTAGAGCTTACTAGATAGGATAATAAATGGAGGCAGACTCTAGCCAGACGCGTTGACAGCCTTAATTATCGTGACCCAGTCTTAATTACCTAGCGATACATATACTGCCTTACCTACTATATCTGAGCTTATCACCAGCTTTAACGTTCCAGCAACACCCATTATAAATCCTATCTCATCAAAATTATATGTGTCTTCATCTAGGATGCCGTAGATTTAACGTCTCTCTACAAGCTTGTACCAGGCAGAGATCTTGACAGGATCCTCCCAGCGAGCGCGCTGGCTATGAAACTTTATATTCCACTCTGTCTGTAGCTCAGACTGATTCTTTACAATGCGCGATACCCAGTTCTTGCCCACAGGTGGGGAGGATATGGCCGCGTGCAGCGAGTAAATTGTCTGCACCTCGCACGTCGATGATCTGGGGTGGAAAACCTCGTTGATCTAGGTCTAGGATCCACTGAACAAGGGACTACTCCTCGACTGGGTGCAGCTTTCGTTTCTGAGCATTGGTTTGTGCCTGAGGTAGGATACCGTTGACGCGTCGCTTTAGGGTTGATCGATCAACCTTGTAGAGCTTTGCAGCAGAGCTGTAGCATAAGATTTGTTTTTTCTGAATTGCCTGAGCTGAGAGAGATATTCTAGCTTCTTTTTGGAGCTGCTGGGTATACTGTGTGGTGGGCATGGTGGCTTCAATGTAGAGACGCGTCGCGATTTCGAAGGGGTGGTTCACTGACTGGTGGAACACGTTACCTAGTCCGCTGATGAGGTATTTGACACGAATTTATTCCATTGCTAACCGATGCACCCGTCAATAACACCAAAGATCCACGGAAGATTCACTCCAGTAAGACTCTCGTTTAATGAATTTTAAAACGTCAGTAATGCGAAGGCTGCTGCATATATCTGAAAGCAATGCTGATCATATACTATTGCTGTAAACTAAGATGCGTCTAGATTCCACTATGGTTTAATAATATTGCTCAGAAATATGCACATTATTGATTTGTGCGCGCGTTAAGCAGTATCATCTCCTTGAGCAGTTGCGCAGGTGTCCTGTCCTCATAGTCCTTCACATCAGAGCGCGCCCCACTTTGCTCCAGTAACTCCATGGCCTTGTCTTGGCATCTTGAGGCCGCGAAATGCATAGGTGTCCACTCGTTCCACTCATGGTCAACCTCGTTTAAGTCTGCGCCATGCTGTATCAGGACGCGCATAGTATCAAGGCGGCCAAATGCTGCAGCAGTATGTAGCGCAGCAGTACAAGCAATAGGGGCACCGTGTTCTAGCAGCATCTCGATCATGCGTGGATATTGAGACATTGCGGCGCGAGACATCAGAGATGAGTCGTAAGTACTAAGTCTCTTCGGCTGCTGAACAGGATGTAGTGGATCCGCCCCATACTTGAGTAGCACCTCGACCACGTAGGTTTGTTTTAGCCTCACGGCCTCGTAAAGCGCCAGCGCACCGTGGTGGCAGTGAAAGTGGACGATTTCTGGGTCTGCAGACGCGAGTGCCTCCCATACCCAGGCGTACTCATTGGCAATCATCTTATTCATTGTCGCTTTCGCTATGAATTCGGACCTTAGGACGCCTTGGCGGTTTGAGAAGGCCATTAGTGTAGATAACACAGCAGCATGGCGGTTCTGAACCGCTAATCTGAAAGCCCGATCGACGTTTCCGATTGCACGTGCCGACACCTTGCGTGCATCATCCGGACCTTCACGTGGACGGCTCTCTTTATAGATGATGGGTGGAAAATCGAGCATTATCTTGATCCATTTTGGCTGCGATAGCAAGCTTTGTAACGTCGCGTCGTCGCCAGACGAGCTTGCTTCCAGGAGTGGACGGGCGACGTCCTCACCTATCAGTACATCATCTACAACTCTGGTCGAGATGAAAGAGCCTGGCAATACCAAATCTGCCTTGGTCATACCCGGGATTAATTCTGACATAGCTATATCGTGGTGGTGGTGATGGTGATGATGGTGATGGTGACGGATGGTGATGGTCCACGTGGTAGATCTGATGATAGTGGTGAAACTACGATCTATGGGAAGTTTTCAAATTTAAAGTAGGGTTGCTCCGTTTGCCTCCTGCAGAGAAGTTAGCCACGTGGCGGCTACTCGCACGTTACGGGCTAGGCTATCACGTGACTACCTAGGTGGAGTGGCAGGTATCAGCTGTTTCATGCTTTACGGACCCCAGGATCCTGTTTACAACCTAGTTGCTTCTCCCAATACGCCCGGGCGGACTTCCGCACCTGGTGCTGCATGTATGATTACTCTGGCTGGGTTATACTCCGTTGATTGCGGCACAGTATCCCCGTGTGTTGCGGCACAGTATCCGTGTGTTGCGGCACAGTATCCGTGTGTTGCGGCACAGTCCCTCCGCGAGACGAATTGTTCTTGTTACGGAAATTTTCAAAGAAGACTACGACGCATCCGTTAATCCGATTATGGCACAGCAGCTCCGCAACACTAACGTTTCCTAGTATGGGAACCCATACCTACTCAGCTTGTTCTGGGTACCCTGTGTAACGGTATTCAAAAGGAATTCAGATACCTCAGCCATTGCCTCCCAGTACACTACTTTCTATCATTCGCTTTCTACCACTCGTTTATCAACATTCCTTTTCGACCATTCACTTTCCGTCATTCTTTTGTCACTGATCGCTTTCAACCGTTATCTTTTGTTCATTCTACACGAGATCGCAAGTCTACAGCAGAATCATCTCACATTCATTTGGCGCACGCAAACTTAGAGAATGGCGCGTCCTCATCGGTTCGGCTGGCCGAGCCTAGTAGCAAGCCTCCTGCTTCTTCTCTCGCTGTTCAACTTTGCAGTTACTTCGCCTCTACCGGACGACCACGTCAATAATACCTTGGTCGTACGCCGCGGCTTCAAACCAGATTTTAAAGAGGCACTACCGACCATCACCAAGCCGCAGTATGTGACGTATCTCAAGAAGCACTACAAGAAAACCGATAAGTACCTATTTTACTCTGGTGGAGCAGACAAAAAACAAATCCCAAGATTTATGAGAACGAACCCTGGATATTTCTACTATGGCAATATGATCACTGCACCTAAATGGAAAGATCGCTCGAAGCCCCCTCCCAATCACCCATGGTACAAAGAATTCGATGTAGACAAGGTAGAAGATGACGGCGAGGACGCTTCCATGGCCCTGGCAACAGTCGCCACGGGGACGATCCTGGTCTTCGGAGCTATAGATTACAAAAACTTTCCAAATTCCTTTTTTTCAGCACAAGAAATCGACATACTTCATGAAGGACTCAAGACCGGCAGAATCACCGCGATCCATCATATGGCCAAGAGTGCGAGGAGTAAAGACGACATCATAGCCATCGAAGACGCGGACGGGAACATTGTTTTTCAACCTGGCATGGAAGGCACCGAGAACGCTTCTATCAACTGCGACGGCACCAGCGCCGACAGCGACCATACGAGCGACGAGGATCCAAACAACAGCGGCCATACGAGCGATGAGGATCCAAACAACAGCGATCACGCCACAAAACGTGCTCTCGGAAAATATGGAGTCTGTGGTCCGCCAAAGATCCCTAGCAAGAGGTCACCTCAAGAGTGCGACGGTAAAAAAGGCAACGAAAAGCGCGCTGTGGGCTCCAAGAAGCAGAGCGCCGCTTGCCCGTTGAAAAAGCCCACATGCACCCCGGCAATGAAGAAGGCCGGCAAGTGCGGTACCACCAAGAAGTGCACTGCGGCAATGAAGAAGGCTGGCAAGTGCGGCACCAAGAAGAGCGCCAAGAAGACCCCCAAACACATTAACAAGAAGAGGCCTGCCACACACCGTAAGAAGACCACCAAGAAGCGACCTTCCAGAGCCAAGAAAGGTTCCAGGAGGGGTAGGGGTCGGAGCAGGCACTAAGTACACGCTACCGAACACGCATACTATCGGGTAGGTGACGGGGGATTCGGAGGAGACTCAGGTGGTGGGGAGCAGAAGGCGTAGATGGATATCAGGGGGGCGTTGTTGTCGATGGGGTACTACACCAGGTATTCAGACCAGCGGAGGTGTATACAAGTGGAGTTTTTAAAACATTTGTAGCACAGTGGCCGGTACACCAACTTTAGAACATCTATAATTCTCCATAGATTTTGTCCGAAATCGACCTTTGTAGTGCATATCTTAGGGCATCTCATGGGATGTTACGTGAGTAGATCTCCATATACGACTACAATTTCCTATCCTACTTCCAGATGATCGGCCATGAGCACTCGAACGCATTGGTATAATATTGTCTATGCCTATCATTGAACAACCTATCCCACATATCACCTACCACAAATCCGAAAAGCCGTTAGCTACGCCGCCTTCACAGCAGCTATAGTCGACCGTGAATTTCATTTCCACCTTCTATAATAAGTAGGAAATCAACATAGCGTCTCATGAGCTAGAATCGAACGGGTTAGTAGCTAACCTTAGGAGAGGTATCTTAGGCAAGCTCCTAGTTTCGAGGTAGAGCTAAATTTGATCACATTTCTTTTTATATCCTATGGGAGCGTTGCATAAACACAATAATGTCTAAATTCCTTAAACTATCCATATCCTTCTATATTATATTCCCGTGTTGAGATGACTTACTTTGGGTCGACTGCGTAACTCTTGTACATAACTTTATAATCCAAATAGTGGCACATTATTACTCCGCTCAATCGTCAGGGCTCATGAATAATTAAAGATTTTGGGTTAGATTAAAGATATTTCGTTAAAAACTAAGGGAAGAGTAAGGTAGAATTAATTATAATCTTAAATGTCGCTCCGATACGACTATTTAATTACTTAAGGCTCGCCCGTTAACTCGAGCCTACAATAACGCCGTTCCGGGTATCTTAGCTAATTGTATGATGAAGCGGGTTAGGCTAACGTCTAAAATTAGTTAAGACTAGCTACAGAACTTACTTTATCATAACTAGAGGCTAATGTTAAAGGATATAATCATGTATATATGCGTCTAGCTATAGGTCTCTTTATATAAACCTATAGTAGGGATTTATTATCATGAAGGGAGGAGATTTGTAAACAAGGCGGTATTGATGATTAAGTAGAGATTAATTATTCGAAATAGCTATACCTTTTTATTTAACTCGAGAACGATTCGAATTAGACCATACTTCACTTTAAGGTTAGCGTCTAGCTCCTTAAGGAGTAAGGATGGCCTTTTCTACATCAGGGTTGTATTAGAATGTCAATGACCACGAGTGCACCATAAGCCCCTCCACATAAGAATCCACTGGGATTACTACGTTTCTATGACGGCGGAAAGCTCTTTAGGATCCTAGTACTAAGATATAAATGGCCTTGGAAAAATGGAATGTCTCATAATAATATGGCTAAGGCTTTCGAGAACTACCTCAACTCAATCTTAGAGTTGTTTTTAGGAAGACTAGACGACGATGACCCATAGACTACTTCTATATTCAGCTTCAACGGCATTTACGTATTCTAGAATACTTTGAATGAAACAGGGTTTAAGATATAAATATAGCCTCTACATCTATAGTCCATATACTTTCAAGACGAATCAAGTATAAGAGTCAGCAATACCATATAGTCTCATAATACCACCCTATTTAATGAAGCAATACTATAGAGTAATATAAAGAGTACTATCGCGATTTTAAACATTTCTACGTTGAGCATTAGGTATAAATCAAACGTAAGGTAAACGTACTCTAGGCTTAAGAGCCAACTTGAGATCAACGTAGAAGGTCAAAATTCTTAAAAGAGCGTTAAGGTAATAATCGGCCCAACGACTCTCGTATAGCGCCTAACATCTTATTAACGCTTAGTTAGCTATAAATGATTGCTTAGACGAGGCATAAAAAGATATAAAACTTCTCTATGACTTAGTATTAAGGATCTGGAAGGTGCTATTATAAAGACAAGGCCGATATATATTAGAAATAAAACGATATATATATATTTAGTTATAAAACTTCCTACTTAGTAAGCGTAGTAGTGACATATATATTGATATTCTCCGTAATTATTAATTGGGAGTGTATACTATATACACTTAAAGGTATGATAGCTATGCATGATAAGGATGAATCTGAAGATGGATACGACAATGAAAATATCTGGATCTAAGGCTTAAGCCTATAGAAGAGTAGGGCTAGTTATTCTACTATATAATAGCTTAGAAATTCGTATATACCCTTCTTCATGGATAGCTTGCTCTCAAGTTGCTGTTCTTACGTTTTCGCCAAATGTGAAGGAACTTGATACACTTCGATACTTAGGCGTATATACAAGAATTTTATCAGTCTGAAACAGTTATCCCTGAGCTATAGTCAGTTGGTCAAGGTCAAATGCATACATCCACAACCTGCCAGATCTGTCAATAATGCTAACGGCTTTCTCCGCGACATGGAATCGCCTATGATCTGCTCGAAATTCCGGAGGCAGCCACAACAAATCCTCCGAATTGTATGTTATCCATGAGAGCGATGATGCCAAGCCACGATATCGAGGCTCTTGAAGGTTGGAATTAGTGTAGGTCCTATCTGTAACCAGTGATGATGCGTTGATGTCAATTGTTCCAATGTTGGTGTATAGATATGAGCTTCTGACGTCGAAAGACATCTGGCGTATTACATTCGCACATTGAAACGTACGAAGGCAGTCGCCAGTAGTAACGTCCCATATTCCGACCGTATGGGCATTCGTACCTATGGCAAGCCGCTTCGAATTTTCAGAAAACGATATTGAAGTGATCTCATCGCTCCCAAATTCGCATTTAGACATCTGTATGCTTGAGCCACTGCTTATATCCCATATATTGACTCTTCTCCCATTTGATGTTGCTGCCAGCTGCTTTGAATCGTGGGAGAAGGCGATTATGTTTCCATCACCATAATTATGCATGCAACAATTTCTCAGTCTCTGGAGACACTCTCCGGTTTGAACGTCCCATATTCTACAAACTCTGTCATCTGAGGCCGACGCTAGCTTCGTTGAACTGAGAGAGAACGTAGTTAAACGAACTTCAGTGCGGTGGCCCTTAAGTGTGTGGAGACATTTTCCGGTGCATGTATCCCAAAGCTTTACTGTTCTGTCTCTTGAGCCTGAAGCGAGTTGTGTAGAGTCTGGAGAGAATGTGACTGAGCCAACTGAATCCGAATGGCCCTTGAGCATATATAGGCATTTGCCGTTCCGCACATTCCATACCTGGACTTTCGTGCTTCTTCCTGCTAATGCGAGCTGTGTTGAATCAGGAGATAAGGCCATCGACCAGACTGATGGTTTTCCACGCCCATTATGCGTTTGTGGAACCTGGCCTCGACTCAAATCCCATATTTTGACAGTTTTGTCTTCTGACGATGAAGCGAGGTGTGTGGAGTTGTGGGAAAAGGAGACCGAATAAACATGATTGTTATGACCCTCAAGAGCCTGAAGACACTCGCCAGTATGTACGTCCCATATCCTTACTGTCGAGTCATATAATGCCGATGCAAGCTGCATGGAGTTGTGTGATAAGGCAAGTGATCTGGCACCGCCACCATTGCCGAATACCAGTAAGCGCTTACCACTATTCCAATCCCATAAGATTATCCCAGAGTACGAGGACGAGATCAGCCGTGTTGAGTCGTGCAAGAAAACGACTGATTGGCAGGGAAGATTATCTCGCAGTGTATTGAGGCATTCGCCACTATCCACACCCCATATCTTAACTGACCTATCCTTTGACGCTGAAGCGATCTGCTTTGAGTCATAGGAGAAGGACACTGAACTGATAAAATCGTCATGGCCTTCGAATATCTGCAAGTACTTGCTACTGCCCACGTCCCATAGAGCTAGCTCAGAGAAGCAAGTAGACAATAGCTGTGATGAATCGTGCGAGAATTTGACGGAGCCTCTTGACCCTTCGGGAATATAGAATTTCTCTGGCCACTGGAGTGTCAATAGGCACTTGCCATCGATCACATTCCATACATGGACTGTTCCATCCTCCAATACTGTTGCAAGTTTCTTCGAGTCGTGCGAGAAGGCGATCGAATTAATGCGGTCATGGGCTCCAAGAGTATGCAAGCACTGGCCACTGACGGCATCCCAAATCTTGATCTCGTGGTAGGAAGCTGATGCCAGTTGATTTGAGTCATAAGAGAAGACAACTGTAAAGACGTAATCGTTATGGCCCTCGAGGGTCTGTAAGCAGGAGCTCCATTCGTCTTGCATGCTAGGCATTATTGTGACCCAAGCTGGCGCTTCTGCTTTGAACAGCTGTCTTATCAGGCTCCTCGTTGGACTGAAAAGGAGCCCCGACGCGTATGTTTGAAGAGGGTGATTCTCTATAGACACCTTGTGGTACATGATAAATCGATGTGCATCGTATATAAGCTTATTTGGCCCAAATGCATCTGTTCTTTCCTGGATGTTATTAGCTTGTATTGCACAGAGCGGTCATTGCGTGACAGCACCTGGACCAAACTTGCTAGTTTCGCCATTGACCTTACGCCTTTCGATATGCTTTTGCAGAGGCTAAGGGCCTCTAGCCAATAAAGGTACTTAGTACTCAGAAAAACATCGATAATGGCTCCTTTCCCTAAATATTGTTTGGCGTCTGACTCAAGATTGCAGTCACTCAAATGATCGATCCAGTAGATGCAGGAATAACGCAATGGCGCGAGCGGATCTGGATCTGGCTGCTTAACCTCCTCGATAGGATACCCAAGCTTGCGTAGATGATACATGTCCCGATGTAGTGCTGCGGAAGACATGACATGAAGCGACCTGGATAGTAGAACACCGTGAGCATATTGCCTTCCAGAAGGGAAAATCTCGTGTAACGCCTTCGTGCATACAAATTCCTTTGCTGATTGATGCACAAAATAGATGGTGTTGTTTCTCAAGGTAAGAAAAGAGCCGCAATAGCCAATAATCTCTGTAATGGAGTCAGGATCATCGGCCTCATCCTCGAGCTGCTCAACAAGCGTTACGAGCTCTTGTACTGTGATAGGCTGGTAGACAGTCGCAGTCAATGCCAGAATTTGCTTACAAAGATCAGCGTCATCTAAGCTGCGAATTTGCTTCATCATTCGTTCGTATAGGGCGTCAAGGCCTGGTGGAAACGTTTCTAGCTTCGCCTTAACGTTCCGTTTCGAGACTCCTTCAAGGGCTTGGCACACTAACGCTACCCACAGGAAAGTGTCTTGTGCGTTTGAGAATAGGTAGTTCAGCACAGCATTCCGTGTCTTGTCGTCATATCTCCTCCGGTTTGCTAGCTGAACCACCTTCTGCTGGATATATGAATTGACAGCCGTAGAAATAGACTGCATGTTCAATTCGAGGTTCAGTGTCACTCCGGCCCTTGCGAGCTGTTCCTCAATACTTGGCAAGCTGCGGCTCGAGACAATCCACTTGACGTGAGAAGACGCAGATGATGACATCTGAACAATGAATTCTAACAGCTTCGGCAGGTCCACGGTGCATTCGTCAAGCGCGTCAATAAGCAAATACGTGCGGGGTAGGTTTGGATCTTCTAGCATGTTTGTGAACATCTCAGACAAAGCCACCCAGGCGTTTGAACCCTCGAAAATAGCCTTGCCTGCGTAATCATGCTTTCTCTGTATATGCAAAACCATCAACGGTTGTTGAATGACCAGCATGTACATTAAACCTCGCAGGACAGCCGTAGCGTTGTTGAGGCGCGAGTCTGTAGATTGGCAGAAGAAGTAGGACAGCAGATCTGTCCTAGTCAGCGATGTCTCTAGCTCGTTGACAAGGCCACAGAGAAGCATCGTCTTCCCCTTGCCTGGGTCTCCCTTGACCCAGAGCAACCGGCTTTCATTACGCCATTGCTGGAAATCAGGGGTCTCGAGAACCCAGTGATAGGAGTCCTTGAATAGACCTCCCTTAGTTTCCTCAATACGCTTTTTGTCGTCGCTGGGGTCGGTAAGGTGTAGATTTTGAATACATTTTTCTAACTTATCAACCTCATGAAGGAGTCTTCGAAAGGCTTCTCTTACGCCTTCGCCATAGATGGGGGCTATATGAACGCCAAAAATGCCAAGTAACGAGTATGCTTCATCTTCTTCAAGTTTAGTGCGCCGGTTCTCTTTCCACGATAAGCGCTCGTTAACACTGAAGTGGAATAGAGATGCTGTTCCTTGGAGTACTGACTCAGGAACACCTGTTATTCTTTGGATTTGTAGGTTGAGTGAGCCTTTATCACCGAGTTTTATCCACTCTTGAGAAAAGAATTCGACTGAGGCTGGAGCAAGAAGCTCTTGAAGGGTCCACCCCCTGGTAAACCATCTACTTGTTCGAAAAGCTGGCTCCCAAGTTTCATCGCTTGCTTTCCGCTTGAGTGTTGATACATCTGATAGATAAACGTAGCACTTGGCAGCATGTTGATACCAGTGAAACATTGAATTGAGCGATTTCCGAAGTTCGATAGGGTCCGATTTGTCGATACAGCAAGTGTCCACCCAGAAGTATCGTAAGCCGTCGCGTTCTGCTTGCTGCGCACAGAACTCAATCTTCTTGTAGCCTATCTTGCTCTTTCCTATGCCATTTGTGAACTCATCGAAGGTAACCTCTTCGCCGTCTTTCCAAGTATGGGAAAGTATTGCGTAAGGAGGGATCTCATCGTGACTGGAGAAATATTCATCGAAAGCAAATTCATCGCCTCCAGCGTGCCTTAGGAGACGCATTATTGGAGCCGGGTTTCGGTAAGTGTAGGCGGGAGGAGATGAATTCGAAAGGTTGCACAAACAGGCTGACGGCTCTGCGGCCGACTGTATAGCCGAGGATTCGGTGCAGCTGGACTGCGGCGACTCCCCAGCACGCGGGCACCAAGAATAGCTCCGCACCGTCTTGGCGACCAGGGTTATCCTCAAAGCGAGCCTCTAGCGGCTAAGCACGGACACCGGCAAGTAGATCAGCCCGCCCATCCGCGCGAGCCCGTTCGATAGCAGCAAGTCACAGCTTGCTATATAGTACGCCCACAGCATTTATAACATAAGCCTATGGGCGTTTATCCTCTAAGTGCACGCCAGCACCCGCGCTTGGTTTAAGGAAGCGAACTGGGACATCACAGACTAGCTTCAGCTG
The DNA here is from genome assembly GCA_027946365.1 of Kalmusia sp. IMI 367209. NCBI lineage: Eukaryota > Fungi > Ascomycota > Dothideomycetes > Pleosporales > Didymosphaeriaceae > Kalmusia > Kalmusia sp. IMI 367209. The sequence goes on along the minus strand of JAPEUQ010000005.1, from coordinate 1,115,903 downwards.
TCAGAGAGGAGCGACTCGAAGGCGGACGTGCTACAGCTAGTCAGCGACTAGCTGCAGGACGAGGCGAACAGACGATGGGTGATAATCATCAACAATATCAATAACATAGATACCTTCAGCCCGTTACAGAAGCGCCAGCAAGCCAAACGTACCTAGGTATGCCTACCGAGGTAACTAGCAATAACATACGCCTGACTTTTGAGGCGGCATAAATCTCCAACAGACAATCGACCGGGTATCCTTCATGCCCTAGCTGCCCTCAAAATGAAACTCGTAGACCCTGCCCTTATTCCCACTTCTTCAGCAGCCCACTCACATTCTCCAGCTCTCTCTTGATAACCTCTACATGCTTCAGGCTTCTCGGCGTAAACCTGACCTTGAACGGCTTCGGCCCTGTGATCAACTTGTCCTCGAATGCCTCTGTGTCGATCGGAATTTCCTCGCCCGTTTTCTCATCAATAGCGTGCTCAAGACGGAAAGCCCACAGGATCGCCGACAGCATACGGAACTGCGTACGCTCAGCGAGCTGGATACCCGCGCAGATGCGGCGGCCAGCTCCGTAGGAGTAGTGGTCGCGATTCTGGTAGTCTTGGCTTGCAGCGTACTCGCTTGCCAAACCTGGGTAATTCAGGTAGCGGTCAGGATTGTAAGTGTCGGGCTCGTCGTATTGAGAGTGGTGGAGAGCCCAGTGCGGTATCATTATGGTGGCGTCTTTGGGCTGGAATACTGATCAGCAGTTATTTCCTCAATATGGGTCGATGTGTAACTCACAATCAACATGCCCTCATACCAATTATCTTGAGTGCAGGCATGCGGTATACCGGTGGGAACTCTGCAAGAATATTGTCAATGCAAACACAGCATAGGAAAAGGGTTTATGCAGGGATAGCTTACACGGGCCGAATTCGTAGACCTTCCTTCATGATACAGTTGATGTATGGCAGATCTTTAAAGTCCGTCCAGGTAGGCATTCTGTCTGCACCACAGAGTGCATCCAGCTCCTTCTGGGCCTTATCTTGAATCCACGGGTGAGTAGCAAGAAACATGATGTTTGTGCGCATGGCTAGAGCACCAGTGTCGGCAGCGCCCTGCATTAGAGCTCCTACGAAGTTGGGAAGCTTTGTTCCTTTGAATGAGACATCAAGTTGCGTGATATCGTCGAGCATCTCGTCCATGAGGGATGTGCGCTTATCGCCCCGGTTGCGCCGCGCCTCGACACGTTCTTGAGCTTCAGACCATAGATCGGTGCCGAAACGAAAGCTCTCCTCTGCACGGGCATGGGCGGGGTTCCATCGTTTGGGTATCAATTTGAAGATGGGGAATTGCTCCGACGGGAGATACGTGCCAGGGCTTATAGCTTTGTTCATCTGTGTTATCCGTGTCAGTTTCTTGTCCAGATGAACGTGGATACCCTATCATACTACGTCCATAGCTTCGTAGACGGCCTATATTAGTCAGTAATGCATACGATTGACTCCCAGAGATTGGCTTACTGTTGCCCAAAAGTCATCGTGAGTTGTCGCACGTTGCCCATAAAGCGCAATGGCGGAGAATGAAGCATTGGAACGATTGATGTGTTTGCTAAAATCTTCAGGGCTGATAAGTAGATCGTGTATCAGTGTGGTAATCCTGTTCCTAAGGTTACTACGGTAGCGTTGCGTTTTGTTACTTCAATCGAACATGTCTCGTGCTTTCTCGTTCGAAGTCCGCATCGGGGCTACACTTACTCTGCCTCCGAAATCTTTGCAAGCTCGCCGTCCAGTTTGGCAGGTGCGAAAAAGCGCGCCGTCATTTTACGTTGGGCTCTCCAACCGGCATCCGCGTCCATGTTGGCAATGTTCTCGTTTTTCAGCGCAGTGCGAAACTGCTCGTCGTTTGCCCTGGACGAGTATATTGCGCTTCGTTTATCGATTAGCTCGTAAACTGCCCGTTTGCTATTCAGCACTATCATGGTGCCTTTCCCGATCTTGAGGGAAAACACATCTCCATATTGTTCACTCCAATCTTTGAATCTACCCCTGGTCAATTATATATCACAAAAGCGAGAAACAGAACACTGACTTTTTGTAAAGATCTTTGTCAACGGCAAGATAAGCATTTCCGACAATCGGATAAGTTGGTGGACCGGGAGGGAGATGCTTCTCACGGCGTCCGAAGCGCAAGAGCTTGACGATACCGTAGAGAACGGTCAGCGCTGAGAAGATCGAGAAATACGAGATAGCCATAGTGCCTTCTTATCTTGCGTTAGGTATCCACAACCTGTACTGAGGATGCAGGCGAGTGCGGAGGGAGAGAGGAGGGTTTATATTTGATTGGAAACCCTTGATATCCGCCGGTACGGCGCGCGTCAGACGGCGGCGCGGGCGAAGAGTGAGACAGGCCAAGCCATACGATTGAAACCATGAAGAAAGGGTACGTGCGTAGCCGTGTCTCTTACAGGTACCATCATATAGTCCCAAATAAAGCCATGCGCTTTTAACACGTGAATAAATAAAACCTACGAAAAGGCGCTACATTCTTGAATGATGGTGAAGGGAAGATTTTAGGTACGCGCGAGAGAACACAATGTTCTCGTGCGATACGTGTGAACACATCTACTCTATAATTACCACCTTCACAGGTCGATCGATCCCCAATTCCCCGAATCTCAATTCTTCTTGCGAAAGCTGTCGAGGTTCTCGAGCAGTTGCCTCTTGCTCTTACGAGTCGAAATGTTTTTACATGCAAGTATCTACCGTCGAACCTCCATTCGTATTCCTAACTAGCAGTGATGCAATAGAATGTATGTTAAGTGCAACCCTTTCGTACGCCTAAACGAGCTTGGTATCAATTTGCTAGAATATATTAAAGTCCTCAAGAAGTTAATCGCACTCCCTAGGCAGCCCGTTTCCGCAATTGCACCATCGGAGCATTCCTATAGGCTACCATATAATCCCATACCTAGAATTGCGTCTTCTATCTCCTTCCCCGCCCCATCTCAAGATTCCCTTAACCTTGCGTATCTCCTAGCATACCACGGAAGTCATATTGGAAGATCAGCCTTGCCATCGTAACTACAAGCTCCATTTGCGCCAAGCCCTTCTCAGTGCATGAACAAATGCCATACGAGAAAGCCAAAAGGGCTCCCTCGCGTGCCTTGACACCTTCGGCAGTCACTCCATTGCTCAGGATCCCGAAAATAGTATTTGCGCGTTAACTCTACATGTTCTAGTCCAGCCTTAAAACAAAAGGCACCTTTCCCATTTTCAAAAACCAAAATCAGGAAAAACTCTGTTACATGGCGACGGCTGGTAGTTGAACTAAACCACCGATACTGCTATGGAAAATTTTGCCCTTGTAAAATGTATATACACATGTATAAAAGTAAAAAAATTCCATAGTTTAAAATAAAGTTACTAAAGCTTAAGAGGAAGTAACGAAAGCTTAAAGGGTAAGTTACGAGAGCTCAGGCTCTTCAGTTTAAAAGAAAGCAGAAGGTTAATCAAATAGTCAAAAAAACTTCAGCTTATAATGTAGTATAGTAGGTAGCCCGAGACGTAATCTGGTGGTTGCAGGGGTAGAGAGAGAAGGGGGTTAGCTAGTGGTCCGAGCAACAAGCGGAGGAGTAGTAGGGCAAGGAGAAAAGTAGGGGGAGACACCTATCTCACAACAGGCCAGATGGGCAGAGAGGCAGATTGGACGAAAGCTTTCGATTCTAGTTACTACTATTGTTGTTCTTTACCCGAGTCCTCTTCGGCAGTATAGAGCCAGCGGCCACATGAATAACTACAATAAGGCTTAGAAGCAACTCTAGGATGGCATTCAAATTGCGTAAAATGGAAAAAAGCTGTAATAAAAAATAGCTTACGTAGAAGCCTATAGATGTCGCCGAACCATTCAGGCTCCTTTACCTTCACTTTCATTACTAGGAGAGTGCGGTACATGCACGGGAATGCGGTACATACGGAGAGTGGGTGCACATGACGTACGAGTATATTACACTGAATGTGGACAGAGGACAATGGACACACATTTTGATTGTCTGGTTAGGAGATTCTAATCGATTTGATATGGCAATCAAATAGTTTATACCACGAGAAAGACACGTCGGCAGTCGTACGTATCGTTTTTAGTCTTCATGTTCACGTCTCGTCCAGCCGGTAAGGAAGAAGGGCTGCACAAGTCGTCTGTATATATCTTGGCACCGTAAAGAAGCTCATCACCTGACGAACCCATGAAGCTGTGCAGTGAGTTATTTTCTCTGAAAACTAACCGCAGCGATAAAAGTATGGGCATGATCGAGATAAGTAATGTAGAGGTTCAACTCTTCTCTGTTATATAAAATATGAGGACAAGCCCAAAAGCCCTACAAGCATATCTTGCACAATGATTCTGCCAAACGCCGATTAACTCCTGACATAGTATGATCGCTCATCGGAACTTGCTGAAAATAACGGCAATGATAAGAAGAACAAGCACGGTAATAATCGCAATAGTGATAATCCGGTTCGTCGCCATCCTGGAGTAGTGACCTCGTTAGTATACTTTTCGTCCTAAACGGGGAACCACATTCTAGGCAATCCGCATCAACACCAGCGGCTCATTTCATGTTGACAGTGGGGAATACGTACCTCCTCGCCATTCCCTTTAACGTCTTGATACTTCGGTCTGTATACCCTTCACTTTCCAACAATCTGCCTCGTGTGTTCTCGATTTGCTCCCTCTGCCGACTGAGATCGCTAAGTGTACCCGCACCAATCTCTTCCGTTTCCAAAGCCATGCGCTGTGCCGCTGTGAGCCTGCCTGACGAACGCTGTAGCCTTTCGGTGCCGGAGAGGAGCTGCTGGCGCTGCTCGAGCTGGGCATCTACGTCCGGGTTGTCCGTATATCGATCGCCGAAGAGCTTGCTACGATCGCTGGAGTAGCCCTCAAGCTTGCGCTTTGCCGAGTCGAAGTCGGTCTGAAAGTTGCGGAAGCGGGCGTTGTATTTGGATTTAAGGTTTGCGGGAATGTTGGACTTCTCGAGGTGCATCTGGCCAATCTACACAAAGGAAGTTAACATCTAATTTGCAGTGCATCGAAGTGACCCTTGGTATGCGGTTCATGATGATTGTCACCAGAGTCGCACGGCCGCCACCTGTCGCATTTCTGGGGTGGATAGTAGAACGTACCAACTCCTCTGCTTCCTCGAGCGCCCTCTCCGCTTTGCTGATAGCCGCTTTCCTTGGCTCGCCGGTCGACTCCTTGATGACTTCTATTTGCTGGTTTAGGTCGGCTTGTACGAGCTTCAAGTCGGCTTCATAGCCGTTGAAGCGCTCGGTGCCTGCGTCGGCATCGATGAGGTTCGACATGCTCGCGGTCGCGGTTGGTTCAAGGGACTGACTGAGGTGTATAGATTTTCGTGAAAGCGGTGTTGGGGTGTGAAAGAGGGTTTGGGTTGGTGCTGCAGAGGCAGGTTGCAATCCAGAGGCGCGGACGAGGGCATCCTTGTCACGTCACATCACGTGCGTGTGCTTCTAGGCACCCGCATCCGACCACAATATTCTATCATACTGTTCAATCCTGCGAGCTTAGGAGCCTACAGACGCGTAGCAACAACACTTGTTCGTGCTGTATGCGCGATGGTGTATGAACTCTGAAATCGCAGCATTTCGATTGTCTTCCTGTGATTGCCGGATTCAATGCGCCTACTGGACCTTCAAACAGTACTGTTACCAGTCCCTCAAAGTGTTAGCGAGCCCAGTCGTGCCTTCTACACTAAAATGGTACACAAGTTTCGCCTCCGATGTCAAGCCATATGCCTCAACGAGAAAAGGGTTTCGAGTCAATGGTGCTCGTCTCCAAGATGAAACAACGTTCGCTTCAAAAATGAATGACATCAACACTTTTTCATTACAGTCAAGCTCGTAGAATCTCGGAATTTCGCTTTTCCAAGTACCTTAGCTTAAGAAAGTCGATTTATATCTAGCCTAAAACCTTGATTCTGGTCATCTTGTCCCCTGCGCCTTGTACAACAAAGGATCGGCATATCGAATCCGCGACCTTTGTCAACAACGACTGGAAGTGATGGAACGCAAACGTATAGCGATAGTCGGCAGCGGCATCTCTGGCCTCTCCACCCTCTGGAGCCTCCGTAACACCCCCCATACTATCCACCTCTTCGAGAAAGAAAACCGTCTAGGCGGCCACACAAACACGGCGACATGGACATCGCCGCTCAATCCTTCGCACACTACCCCCGTTGACACGGGCTTCATCGTTCTCAACACCGCCACATACCCCAACTTCATCGCCTTTTTAAAAGAGCTAGGAGTAAGAACAATACCATCGCAAATGACTTTCGGCATCTCGAGGGATGACGGCGCATTTGAATGGTCGGGTACCTCGCTTTCTGCACTATTCGCACAGAAGAGTAACGCATTCCGCCTCTCATTTTGGCGCATGATCTTCGACATCGTGCGATTTAATATGTTCTCTCTGGATCTTCTGTCTAACCCCGGAGCTCCGTCTTCTGAACTTACCATAGGCGAGTATCTGGAAAATGAAGGATATTCTGATGCGTTCCGAGACGACTACCTCATTCCGATGACCGCGTGTGTGTGTAGTACGGGACCTGATAAGTGTGCGCTGGAGTTCCCAGCATTGACGCTCGTACGGTTCATGTGGAACCATCATTTGTTGTCGACGGTGGCAGAAAGACCACCGTGGTTGACAATTGAGGGGGGTTCGAGAAGGTATATTGATGCTGTGGTAAGGGAGTGCAAGGGAGCGAAGATCGAACTCATGACGCCTGTGGAGACTTTAAAGAGGATAGACGGGCGTGTTGAGTTAACGTTAGGAGGCGAAAAGGGAGGAAAGACAGAGATATTTGATGAAGTTGTGCTTGCTTGTCATGGAGATCAAGCGCGACGGATCGTAGGTGGTGCAGCAACGTGTGAAGAGAAAAATATTCTAAGCGCGTTCGAGACGACGCCTAATACCGCATACCTTCACTCTGACCTCTCGGTAAGTATGCCACTGAATCATCTCGTAGCACTGCAGAAACTAACCTACCAGCTCATGCCCGAGCGCCGCACCGCCTGGTCCGCCTGGAACTACCTCACGCACTCATCTTCCCCATCAAACCCCACTGCTAGCTCCCTCGAAAATGTCTCCCTAACTTACAACATGAATATCCTACAGTCACTCCCAACGTCCACCTATGGCGACGTCCTAGTAACCCTCAACCCAGAAACCCCACCCTCGGCCACCCTCACGCAGGCAACATATCAATATAGGCACCCGCTATACAACGCACGCATGGTTGCTGCCCAGGAAGGCCTGGAGCAGATTCAGGGAAAGAGGGGTGTGTGGTATGCGGGTGCTTGGACAGGATACGGGTTTCATGAGGATGGGTTTGCGAGTGGGATGAATGTCGGGCTCAGATTGGGTGGAAGTGTAACGTGGGAAGCAAAGAATGCTAAGTTTAGTAGAGGAACCGCTCCTGTTTTGGGATGGAAGGATCATGTCGTGCGTGCGATCGTAATAGTGCTGCAGCTGTACGTTTCTCTCGTCGAGCTTGTATTGGGAGCCATGAAACGGAAGAACAGGTCGAACGTCGGGGTATACTCGAACGGGCATGGTGCATTGCAAGGAAAGATGAAAGTCTATTGATAAGTAGTTATATTGCTGCATTCGTAACAGTATTGTGTGCAGTGCCGTGCATTTGAAGCCTTTTCGAGCGCAAGAGTGAGAAGCATATCATCGGTATGAATCAAGGATATATAACAATGTCTATCCCCACGGAAGGCTACTCGAACCATGACAATGCCAATCCAACAGGCCACGCAACTCTGACTTTTGAAAGAAGATGATTAAACCACAATCCGTCCGCCCGCCAGCAAGCGCGCATTTGAGCCGGCCCAGCCCTTCCCGCATAAAGATTCTGGCCCAAGGGCGGCGGCAAGAAGAAGCCAGGACAGCATGGCGGACCGTAAAGCGCCTCAAATGTCGTCGATATCAAGCTCTTTTCCGTCCTTTCCGTCGCTGTCGTCGCTGTCATCACGATCCTCATCGAATTCGAAGCCAATGCCCTCGTCGCCTTGGTCACCGTACGTGTCCGTCTCGTTGATCTTGGCGTTCTCGGGCAGCTCACCGTATGCCTTGAGCGAACGGGCCTCGTCGGCGGAGTACTTGAGGCTGAGCATACGGTCAGCAAAGCGCGTGGTGGAGGTGGAAATGACACTCACATAACGTCGCCCTTCTCGTCTTGGTAGTCGCGCAGACTAAGTAGGATGATGTCACCTTGGTTTATCCACACCTTCTTCCTCAGTTTGCCACGGATGTGTCCTAGGCGGCGGGTGCCATCGAAGCACTGCGCCTCCAGGCGGCCGTTGCCCAACATCTTCAGGACCTGTGCATACTCCTGACCTTCCTCCTTGAAGGTGAGCTCGCGCTTCTCATTGTCATTCTCGTTCTTGCCCCTACGTCGGTTCTTGCCACCCTAGATGTCTTGGTCAGTGTGTGCTCTGGTGAAGTCTGGCGAGATGGTGGTGGGGCAGGGCGGGGTAGAGTGCGCAAGTGCGCTGGGAGACGTACTTTTCCCTTGTTCTTAGGCATGATGAGTGCTCTCTGTCGTTATGTTCGCTGTGTGTGGGGTGGGACGGGGCAGAGATGCTCGGAGGCGAAGTGTAGTGTGCAGAGCGAAGCGTGGGTGCAAGTTTGATTCAAGTCCGTGAGTGTGGGCCGCCGCAGCCCAAATCAGCCCTACCCAAAGCTGGACTAGTGCGGCGCGTACTTTTCTGTGGTCCATGTCATCGCCAGTCAATTCACTTCCATTACACGTGCGCACGACCATGACTGGATGAATCAGCGCCCACATTCCCTACTACCGCCGAATCCTGTATCTCCCATAGACCCTCTCCTTATGAAGGTCATCATCCAGGCCCTCGCCCGCACCAAGCCGAAGACCTTCAAGCTCAGTTACACTCCCGAATACAAGACGTACATCCAGCACCATGCCTTTAGCGACCCGCAGCATCCGTTGCACATCCCACGCAGACGCGAGATGAAGGAGCGCAAGGAAGAAGGCCTCTGGTGGCACGTCACAACTGGCATCGATCTCTCCAAGTCTGGCGTTGTTCGCTCGTGGTGCCGGAGACGGTTGCGCAATGCTTTTACCGAGGAGCTGAAGGCCCAAGGCTTTGACAAATATGGGAGACTCGTGCACATACACAGCTTGGCACGGGAGCACCGGGATCTTGCTCTCGTCTTGCAGACACAAAAGGACTTCAGTTTGACAGGGAGCGTTAGGCTGCACATTACCCCTGCCTTGGTTGCGGCCAAGTATATGGATGTGAGACGAGAAGCAGGTACTATCGTCAAGATTCTGCTGAAAGGCCCTGAAGCAAGACTGCTTTCAATGCAGCAGACCTACGCCACCCCAAACCTCACCCCAACGAAGTCAAAATCGAACGCGCCACCTCCTTCGACTCGTCAGCCACAAAGGCCCATAGCGATTCGTAAAACCCAACCTTCTTCTACACCATCAAAGAAAGTCTGGCGGCCTCTCTTGAAGGCCGTTGAACAAAACTATCCGAACATAAGATAAAACAAAGTGTACAATCGTTACGTACCTTACCACAGCCAGAGTTCAAGGACTCGGATAACTTTGAGATGAGAAATACTTCTCACATTCCTCGGCCCTTTAAAGCTCTGGACGTTTTAGTAGCATGCCAATAGGCACGACGACATGTCGTGCACGCCCAGTGATCCTCGGCAGTGAGTATTCTAGAGAGTACTCTACAAGATCTTGGCGAAACGACAACACTATCGCTGTGACAGTAAGCTCGGGGTAATCCTTCCATCGCATTGAATAGTAATTTGAGCGATAAAGGATCGCGCTAATCAGGTTTCGTTCGGGTATCGTCTGGACAACTGGGGTACAAACACTACCCAGATGAAAGAGGTAACAGGCTTTGGCAAGAATATCAACGAGAGGGTCTAAGACATATCTGAATGTTTACCTCGTTAGCCTTCTTCATAACTCTGACTTGGCTTCCGCTGGTCTCCTGCCCCTAGCGAATAGAATCGTTCGCCATAGCTTCTGCCCCCCGAATTCCAAGTACACCCGCCTATCCATGGTCACAACGTCCACATCGACTAGCCCAGCTTCCGTGAGAAACTTCTTTACGCCGTCAATAGTGAAGCTGGGTGTCACGATCGATGCAGCCATCTTCTCGCGGTCCCAGCCTGGCTCATCCTCCACCTTCATGTTTTCATGATGGCGATGACCGTGTTCCTCCTTAGCATGCTCATGACCATGCCCGTGCCCATGCCCGTGTTGATGATGATGATGATGCACCGCCCAAGTTCCCTCCGTGTCCTCAATCGGCCTTCCCTCGTCATCAGCCTTTAAATCACCCCCCTCCAAGAAATCATTGAAGACCAGCACCCCACCAGGTCTCAATCTCTCTTTCAAACACTTCGCAGCATGCACCACATCCTCGAAGTGATGGAACGCAAAGCCCACAGTCGCAAGATCGAAGCCGTTCCATTCAGCGTCTGAAAACTCTTTTGGGGAGGGGTTGGATTTGTCGAAGAGGTTGCCGACGACACCGTTGATGGTGGAAGTCAGGAGCCCGGCGGTGCGGGCCCGTGCGTTGTAGGAAGCTACCATGTTGGGGGAGATATCGATGCCGCGGGTGGAGGTGACGTAGGGACCAAAAATCTGAACAAGTTATTGGGGGTTATTGCGTTGAGAGGTCGGAATTGGGGACTGTACGCGTGACATGAGACCTGTACCGCAAGCATAGTCTAGCTGTCGAACACTTTCGTTGGAGGAGGGTGATCCTGTGTTGGCGAAGGGTATGCCGATCCAGTCTAGGCGATTACGAAGGTCTTCGGTGACTTGTTGATTGACTTTCACAAAGAACGGCTTGTTGTCGTATGTCTCGGTGATAGCGCTAGAGTGTGTCGGATTAAATCGACGTTCGAAGCAGTTGGCCATGCACTTACTCGAAGTACTTGCGGTTAGCTTCTGCAGTTGACATGTTGGGTGGAGAGTTGCGACCACACATGTGAATGATTCAAACAAAAGGAGGCTTAAAATGTTCGATGTAGATAACGGCTCAAAGGCAGGTGTTGCTGATCGTTATGAACTCGATGATCGTTATGGGCTCGATGATGCTGAGTGTAGACAAGGCTATATACTCATATGCGCTAACTTGACGGTAGCGGGATGTCGCCGGTCCGTTTGCACCGGAGACTTTAGTCCATGTACGCTATTGGTTGACAATCGCAAGAATTTGCTCAGTTCGGAGACATTGGGCCTCGTATAAAGCTTCCTCAGTCTCCGAAAATGTGCGGAAAGCGTAATGGCCCTTAAATAGGACGAATTGTTCGGTAACTTTTAAACTCATAGTGAGTCATTGAGTAAACCTGCTACGTCCTGGCTTTCGAATCTTTGTCATGTGTATTGTATGTCCTAAGGTAGAATGCCTACCTATGCGAAAACATAAATATCAGGCGCTGTATCAGTAGCCAAAACTGGTATTATGTATTGTGCGTCCGCTGGGAATGGCTCTAGTCAAACATTGCGTTAAAACCAGCATCGGAAACTGTTTCCTGTGTATCATCCTTATATTTTTCCCGACTTTGGGCTTTGAGGGCTTGCTGCCGTGCAAGTCCCTCCTCCCTCTTTCGCTGTTTTCTTGCTTCAGCGTCCTCCCAATCGAATGTACTACCGTTTTGGCTCTGAGTATCTCGTGGGTGATATTGCTCAAGCAAAGCAGTCCGGAACCGTGCGATTCTCTCTGCGTTGATTTGAAAGCGCTCGTTCGCAACATGCACCAAGGTCCGGAGATATTGTTCATCCACGAGTGAAACATTTTCTTCGAGATTGTTTTGATAGCCAATAATCGCATCATAAGAGAATCCCGTGGATCGCACAGCGACAATAGGATTTAATTCTCCACTCTTGGATGGAGTCAAGCTCACGGCACCGCTTTCTCGAAAACCAGCGTTCAGTGCTGCTGTAAGAACGCGTTGACAATCGTCTAGAGACGCCGCTAAGATGTGCAGTATCTGCATTCGATCAGTATAGCTTCCCAAATGTTTATTTCACATCTTACCATGGGTTCGAATTTCAAATGGATGTACCTGCTTACTGCATTCGTACTTTTGTCGGCAGGTGCACTCTGTCGGAGCCCAAACAGAGTTGTCCAATTCGGATCTTCATCCGCATACCTCGTGAGTGGATCGTGTGATATGTATAGCCAGAGTCCCCCTCCTCCTTTTCCCCCAGGCCCAGCGGGTGTCTCGTCTACAGCTTGAGCTTGCGATCCGTTCGCGTCAGCTTTGCGGCCTTCAAGGAAGACACTCATCCGCCCGGAGCAGCTGCTCGTAGTGGCTAGCCCATCGAGGCCATTGATGTCCTCAATCAAATCGCGTATTGGCGTGTCTACAGAGCCCTTGGGTGACAGATCGTGATACTCCTCATCCGGGGCGGCAAGCTGCTCCAAGATTTTCTGTTTACGTGTTTGAAAACGCGTCAACATCCCTCTATCGACTACGACTGTCTAAGTGAGGTTCGCGGTTGCCAGATCGGATGAGAAATGTATTTTTCGCGCAGGATGGACCACGCTTCATTGGGAAATTTGACAACGTCACTAGAATGCACGGGCCACCTACAGCTTCACGACAACAACGCGCACGCGCACGGATTGACTGACCTACGCAACTACACAGAGTAGGCACGATCAGGATGCCGCGGAAATCAATCAGGCCAGCTACTCATGTTGCCTCTCGAAGCTCCTCCAAGCGTGCCGCACCCGAAACGCCCAGTCGCCAGTCAAAGAGAGCGAAATCGACGACTAAGAAATCCTATGCTGAGCAAGAGTCGGACGAAGATGCTGAGAAGCCAAGCGGGTTATCCTCTGAATCCGATACGGCCAATCTATCAGACTTTGTAGAGGGGAGCGACGAGAATCCATCGTCCGAGCCCGACGATGAGGAAGCCAGCAGCGAAGAGGACAACAGCAAGACGAGGAAGGCGACCCCAAGAGGCCGTCCTGTCAAGCGATCTACACTCCCCGTACACAAGAAGAAACATACCGATGAACAGCTGTGGAAGCAGGGAGCTAAGCTTGAGCCTGGCACGCAAGTGATCATCAAAAAGCCAAAGGCACGTGAAGCGGGTGATACACCTTACACAGATGAAACCATCCATCCGAACACCATGCTTTTTCTTAGCGACCTAGCCGCCCATAACGACCGCCAATGGCTGAAAGGTGAGTTGACCTACTTATAGAGCCCTCGTATGCACCTAGTATTAGGGTGCATCATTACGCCTTCGCAATTAGTGCTAAATCTGCTGTAGCACACGATGCCGACTACCGAACATCGCTCCAAGACTTCACCACTTTCCTTGAGAATCTCTCAGAGAAAGTAATCGAAGCCGATGAAACTATTCCCGAGCTTCCTATCAAGGACATTGTAAGTAAATTTCCAAGACTCCTGAGCTGTCAAAACGCAAGCTAACATCTTTAGATTTTCCGCATATATCGAGGTAAACAGCACACAATCACGTTGTGTTACAATGATTGACATCGAGACCAGATGTGCGGTTCTCGAAAGATCAAACTCCATACAAGGTAAGTAATAGCCACTTGTAAGCAAAGGTTACCTTGCATGACTGCGTGACATTCGAGGACACGAGCTAATGTACGTTACAGACGCATTTCTCTGCAGCTTGGAGCCGGTGAGTTCATCCTTGACTACAAAGGCCACGAGGACTGCTTAGGCTACTGTTTCTCGCACATAGGTTTATGTCGTGCCGTTTTGTGCTGCTTGCTAATGTCATGACCTGCTGTGTAGCACAGGTCGAAAAGGTCCTTATGCGGCTTACTACGTTCAGGTCGAACCCAAAGGAGCTAGTTTTGTTGGTAAGTGTTCATTTCCTTGTTCTGTGAGACAGCATATCTGTCCATGTGATGCCATACTGCATATAGCGGAGTACGACATGCACCAATACGCGAGTTTGCCCAACGCACCGTACTACAACACTACGTGCCACACGCGCGACGCAACAATAGCACAGTCACACAGACTCCTCTCATAACCACTTGTGGCCAGGCCACGTGTCGGATGCGGGTACAACCTCTATGCGTAGGACGAAGCGAGCGGCTAGCCTATAGCACTCGAGCATGTCCAGTATGCTGCATTCACCGAACAGTCATAGAGACGGCAATTTTGACACCAATCGACCACTATCCGCAAATATTTATCCGATCTGGAATCTGGCTACGACATATATCAGTTACTATCCGGAGCTCCTTATGGACTAGGTCTGTGGTCCATCAAGACGACTCAGGGTTGCAAATTTTAGGTCTCTTCAAAGAGGCCATCTGTCGCAGCAAATTTTCTCGAAGTCGTGTTGTGTTTCACGCGAGTATGCAAGCCCACGTCTAACCCACATAGTCGTCAACCATTGTACTGTATGAGGTGGTCATTCAAGAACCGGGCTATCCAAGGTACATGCGGCTCTTGAGCAGCGTCCTCGATGAACGGATACGATGGCGGTGACTTTAGTCGACGATGCTATTGCATACATGTTTGCATTCTCGGCATATGTATTGACCATCTCCTTTCGAGATCCCGGAAATGTGAAGCTCTCAGCTCTGATGACAGAACTGTTTGCATCTTCTCGATAAAACCCGAGGGCCCTCGTCACCCACCGCGTGTGTATACGGAAGATGGGAGTTATGTTCTCGCAAAGATTCTATCGCGACAAACAAAAGCTGCGCATACGGATTACACCACCAACATGAAACCCAATTTGGCTATGCAGAATCATCTTTGTGCTTACTGGCCCTGGAAGAGCTGCGTCCACAAGGATCCGTAATCGCCAGTGTTTCCCTTCTCCCCCCGGGTGGATAAGGAGATCCGTCCTGATCCATCTTTCTCGGCATATATTCGTTGGCTGCGGCATGTTCGTCACACCGCACTGCCGTCGTGGAGATGCGCTTGCTTAGATAGGCGGCGATGCGCGGCTGTCCTACCTGCTCACCGGTCCTAGGAGGAAAGGACGTCCAATCATCAATCCTACACAGACATCTGGATCTATGCACATGTTTTAGGCAAACAGCATTACTCCAGATTTGCTGACTGTTTGCAGGTGGTGGGCTCTGGATGCCAGAGGCTCGAGCGTTGAACGCGTTGCGTCGCGACATCGATCGGAAGCCACACAAGATCAAACGTGTCTTGACAGATGCGGGCATCCGAAAGTCGTTTTTTGGCGGGATACCCGACGATGAGAAGAAAGCCGTGAAAGCGTTCACCAACCAATCGAGCAACAAATCGAACGCTTTGAAGAAGCATCCCAAGGTGAGTAAAGTCATCACTCATGCGAGCAAGAGGACCGTGGGCAGATCTGTGGCGTGGAATTATACATGGACTATTGCCCAACATCACCAACAAACTTGATGGAGTGACTTACCGTGCGGAGCCGCGTTGAGAAGTCTTTGCGAGCTCTTTTGAGGGTAGAGGTAGACTTTCGCCCGCGACCGAATGAGCTGTGTGTTGACAATACTTCTGGGGTTGTTCTATCAATTACACTTGAAGAAGACCTCAGAGGATTATTATATGGCTGAAACGAGGTGGACGAGAATTCGATCACTCGTTACCAACACAGTTCGCACCGGTCACCCAGTCTGGGCACGGATAGAAGCTGTTGAGTGTCCTCAGGGATGACAGCAACTCTATTCCTTACTCCCGCCCTCTCTCTTATCTCTACTGTCAGCAATGTGCGCTTCATGACCACATCCTGTCGTGTCGTTTCGACAAGCGAGCAGGGGATGACGTTTTGAGGACACTTGTCCAGAGATGGGCGCGCAGCAGTCTTTCCGGCGTTGCAGTCGCAGCTGCTGCCAAGTGGCGAAAACGGCAAACCGCTCTGTTTGATCGGTGAGAAGCGCGTTGCGCCTTACAAGGCGGCCCTTCCCAACGTTCTCGCCGTTGCGCAGCGTCTCGGGCGCCTATGCAAGCCTCGCAGCGCTTTTGCGACGTCGGCAAAGACATGCGACCCAGACAGGACGCTTTTGGCTCGATCCGATGTTCCAGTGCCCCAAAGATGGCTGCTCGGTCTCTTGCCGCTGACTGGGATAGATTGTTCGCTCTGGATGAATGTTGGAACGCTAACGACGGCTTGCTTAGGGATACGACAATGATCACAAGGACATTGAACTACTGAGGCTTCGCAATTTCACGCTCGGCACGAAACTCTCTGACGGCGAGGTCGTAGGGGCGAAGGGCCTAGACCGAATTGCTGAAGTTATTGGTTGCATGGTTCCCTTTGTAAGTAGCTCATTTCACATGGCTCTGGCAGTTAGAGGACTGGCGTCCCGAAGCCCCGTACCAGAGTTTCGAAAAAAAGGCTGGCGAGCGAGAAAGGGCTCGCTCGCATCCGGACAGGATGGCTGGCCAGCTGGTGCGCTGGCACTGCAGCCAGCCCAAGTGACGGTCGCTGCATCGGGACGGTCACAGGTGGGGAAGGCTCGCTAGCTCTGCGTTTCTGCCCGTCCCGCACGCAAGATTCAAACCCTAACGTGGAGATGCAGATTACCTACCTCAACAGCGTGGTCATGCCAGACGAGGAGGCGTCGGACTCGAGCGACGAGGAGGGCGAGAGCGGCGGCGGGAGTGACGGCGAGGGCGCGGGCGTGGGCGTGGACGACGATGGCGAGGCTTAAGGAGGTTGCATGTCCGCGTGCGGCGGAGCAGCTGGTGGGCGCGCTCTCGAATGATGGTTTCACTCGCTCGCACCGAGAATGTTGTCGAGTCGCGGCGGGATTGGTGGAACGGGGGTGGGTGGCAGCAGGGCTTGCTCCGCAGGCGCCCAATAGACGCGTGCAGCCAAGGGTTGGTGTGCCGGCAGTGGCGCTCACTGGAGGGCGAAGCGAGGCAATCAAACGAAGTTTTGCATTAGCGCGTCATAGCCCGCATGCGTCGCCGGTCACGGGACCTGCTAACGACGGCGGCCCAGGACGGCCCAGGATGGCCCAGGTTGCCGCATGGCGCCTAAACGAAGACAGCCAGGGATGCGTCGCCTCGAGCGCTGGCCGCCGAAACCCCGGCCCTCAGTCCAACACAGGGCGGGCCGCGTCCTCGTAGGCTCGTAGCCGCGCTCGACGGGGTTCGCAACCGGCCTGGCCATGGTTCAAAGACGGCGCTGTCGTCGACCCGTTGCAGCAGGGACGGCGCATGCGCTGCTCGTCTGCGGGAGCTCGATGACGGTGCAGCAGCGCCCAGATTACTGTACAGGGACCGGTTACGTCTTCCGGCGTGTTCATCCGATGGACTGTTCTCCACTCCACCCTGGTCGCTGTATGTCACAGCAGCAGGCCGCGACGGGCCGGTGCGCAATTCGTTCAGCGCATGGGGTGCTTGCTGTCTGTCTCGCCCAGCCCAAGGCCCACACCAGCCCATGCATCAGAGAAATCTCCATGCTGTCTGTCGCAGCCGGCTCCTTGGACACGCGGTTGGGCGCCGTATCACGGCTTGCACCAGGTGGTACAGGGAGGCGATCAGTGGTGGCACGCTGCAAAAGGCGCCTTTCGGTCAGCGCTCAGCGCTCAGCGCTCAGCGCTCAGCTAGGCACACGCAGAAAAGCCAACAGAAGGAAGAACAAGCGCAGCACCGCCCAGCGGCTTCTACGACCGGCCTTGTTCCGATGACCCCTGGCACATCAGCAGGTGGGAGGCATTTTCTGCCCGCCCGCTGCCACGTCTAGAACGGCGGTGTGTCGGTGTGTGTGAGTGTGTGTGTGTGCGGTGTGTGTGAGCGTGTGAGCGTGTGAGCGTGTGTGTGTGTGCCCTACGGGTGCGCATGCCGCGTCTTGACGTCTTGCCTAGGCACACCGATCGCCGCCTATTAATAACTCGGCAGCGAATCACACGGCGATTACTCGTACATTTTGTTGCATCCTGGCCAATCCCAGAAACGGAGCGCTGGATTTCGCATCCCATTGACCTCGGGTGAGATGGCGTCCCGCCTGCCAAACGTTGGGCACGTCGCGAAGTGCCACATTCTCCTAGATCGTCCCGTCCTGCATGCTCACCCCGCCGCTGGAATTGCGCTTAAATCGAGGTGGTGGTGCGACAATGCTTTGGGGGCCGTTGGAAGGAGAATATCGCCTCGCTGACGGAGCGGGGAATCCTGTCAAAACAGGACCGTAAGCACCCTTCGTCCGGCTTCCATGCTGTGCCTTTGCTGTCTCGCGATGCCGTCGACTGCGCTACTGCGGGGGATGGAATTCCTTGCATACAACAAGCAGCCTGCCTGCGACCTTGCGGCGTGCGACTATCGATATATGCGAGACTACAAGAGCGTATGCGATTATCAACGCCATCGGTCAGTTGATACCCTTCAGCCAGTGACACGCTCGTCCTTAGCGCGGTGTCCAAGGAAAGGTGCGTCGTGACCATTCCGAGGTTTGCTCTCCGCGTGTTGGTGGTGGCTCTGTCGTGTCTTTTCCATATCCATCTCGTGTCGGCTCTTCCATGCAGCACAGAACACGGCAGGCTTGATTGACGGCTGCAAGGAAGAGGGACACACTGCGATACACACCGTCCCTCTCTCTCTCTCTCTTTCTCGCTCTCACACGCATGCAAGAGGTCCACTATGACCGAGCAGCCGCTGCGCGAGTACGAGGAGGTCGACGACGCGTGAGTATATTCGATTCGGCCCCATGCATTTCAACCCACCCCCAACCCCTTGTCCCCCCGCACCGCCCGCGTAGCACAAAGCGTCGTTAATCTGACTGCTGCTGCGGATGCGGTAATTGCCATGCCTCGTACCTTCACGCCCACAATCTGATCCTCGTCCCGGCCCGTGATCTCGTGCCACCTGTTGCAGCAATGTTTCATCTACTAGTTCCCGGCGGACCGTGGACTGTGCTGCTTCAGGTACTGTACATGGGCAGACGGCACAGCACACGGCGGCACAGTCGAGGACGTCCGTGCCGCGCTCCCGCAGGCGGTGACGGTAATGGGAGTCCGCCTGGGTGGGTAAACAGCGCGGTGGGCATCAACCCGGTCGCGCCTTCCGCGCTTCATACGGCGCCCTGGATCACTCTTGCCGTGTTCAGATGTTGCGAGGCGACGATGGGTACATGTACCGGGCGGATTACGACGGGCTAGCGGGAGGCGGCTGACAGCTGTTTACTCGTGCTCTTTAGGGAAGCTACGCCCGAGCATGTAACTGCCTGCCCACACACACACACACACGCGCAGGGCTGCCTTCGCCAGAGCATCCATCCATCCATCCATCCATCCATCCAGCTACCACACTTCGCCATGCCCTCGCCCATGGGCGTCGCCGCGGTGTGGCAGTCAATCAAATGCAGCCTCAGCCTTGCGCTGACAATTGGCTCTGGCCCGCGTCGGGCTGCTCGCGAACAATTAGGGACGCTGGTCTGCCACCGCCGGGAGGACAACGCCTGACCGGTGGCAGCTCGTCTTGTGACCTCGTCTTGCCCAGCAAGCTTTTTGCTTGCGTCCGTGGTCACCGTCATGGGTTGAGGATTTACCCGTCTCTAGCTCGGCTCATGCAAGGAACACCACACATACCACACGCACACGCACACAGGCTCGCGCACACACACACCGACTCCTTCCAGCACAGATTGAAGACCACCAGGAATACTGATTGCTGCAGGGGGCTGCGGCCCATTGGTCGCCGACGTCTGGCCGTCTGTCACCGGGTTCACACCAAGTGAATCAGCGGCCCGTCAGCGTGCATTTGCCGCAGCATGCTATCGATGCTAGCGTATGGCGGACAGGACAAAGACAAGCAGACCAGTTCGTCAGTATGCGACGGCGGCCACCACGGCCAACGGTTGGGGTTTCATCAGCATCGCTGCCTCCACGCCGATCCCCGCTAGCTGAACCTTCTTCTGGGATCCGAGCCTAGGTCAACCGTCAACGGCGAGGAGAGAAGTGTGTTTCGCCCACCGGGCGCTCTGCTGTGTCCCATCCGTTCCCCTCCGCGCTGCGAGTCATTGCGCCTAGGGCATTTCTAAATTGACCTCTTGTCTTGCCTCGACGGGGTCCCGCAGGGCGCGCGCGCGTCCGGGCGAATCAGAATCGTGGCAGGCTGGCGTACCATGGATGGCATCCCTCTGCTAAGACGGCGCCGGTACAAGGGTCGGGATGGATCGACTGAACGGCGGATGTCAGATTTGATGCACTGATTCGAGCTTCCTCTCGGCTGGTTCGTCGCGGAACTAGGAGCACGACGGCGCGGCAGGTTTTTGCAAACACGCGGCCGGCGAACATGGTCAGGCTCACACGCAAAAGACGCCCCTGGGCGTTTGCGAGCTGTTGAACGTTGTTAGCCCAGACAGGAGCCTGCCCGCCCGCTAATTGTTTTGCGCGGGCCTGAGCCCCTCTCTCCCTTCCCCCCCCCGGCTGACGAAAGAATTGTCTGATGCCGGCGAGTCACGCACAGGGGAGCTCACGTCTACTCGACGAGCCGGGGCTCACGTCACTGGCCCGCTTGCACACCAACACGGCGCCGTGGCAGCAGGAAATGACCGCCTGTTCAGCCACGGCGACGCACGAGCGGCCAGCCCTACCTCACATGCGGCCCTTGCTACCCGCCGCCCAGGGAGCGGGATGCACCTGGTAGGACTCGGGGCGCCCATCCTCATCTCACGTCCCAGGATGTGCCGGCGGCGACCTGGCAGGCAACGGAAATGGGAGCGGGCGGAGAAGGGAACACATTGCACCACATGCGGGCGGCGAGCAGCGCAAATGGCCAGGTGGTCGGGGACCCTTTTTTTTGCGCGGCAGAGCCATGGTTGACATGGTTGCCAGCAGCCGCACCCGGACAGCGTGAGGAGGGCGAGTGCAAGAGAGGAGAGAGAGAGAGAGAGAGAGAGAGAGAGAGAGAGAAGACGGCGTGGGCTCGCGCCAAACTGCATTCACAGTCGACGTCGCACGGGGTGGGCGAGATGGCCAGGTGCAGCATCGCGGGGAGCACGCTTTGCTATGTGCGGGCGGCTGGGCTGCATTTTTAAAGCGACCTAGGCCGATCGCAGACCACGCGAGAGCTGCATGACAAGGGGCAGCGGCCCCTTCCGCCTCAAAGGTGTGCGTCCCGGACAGCATCTTGGCTTCCTCTCGGCCCGCACAAAACGCCATCCACACCCCCGTCGCCTGGCTCTCCTCTTGTCACTCGCCCAAGCCCAGCAGGCCGCCAATTCACCGCCGCCCTGTCGCCAGTCGCCAGTCGCCAGTCGCCAGTCCCGCCGGCCCAAAGCAGAGCGCTGCAGCCGCTGTACAGCGCCGCGGCACGGTACAACGCTGCACAGAGACACCTCGTGTGGGCGCACGTTTTTGCGCCCTCGTCCCTGGACGGACAGCCGCGCTGCACACTCTCCACACCTCGCCGCCTTCTGCGCGAGGGCCGCACGCTGCGCTAGAGCACGGCTAGTTTTGCGATCCGCCCTGTGCCAGCGCGGCCCCAGCAAGCCCACGGCGAGCCAGCGCCAGCCAGTGCGAGCCAGGAGCAGGCACAAATCCCAGTCCGTGCGCCGGTTTGGGAGTTCGGGCGCGGAATAGTAAAGTAATCGCCTTCCCGCCGCAACCCTCTCCTCCCTTTCGTTTCCATTCTCCTGGGTCTCCCTCCGCGCCTCTTTCTCCACGCGCCTTCGAGAAGCACCGCACCCCAAGCGCCGCACACCACAGCTTGCCTCCAACGTTCCTCGCGGCTGTCCAAAGTGCCGCCCCGCCTGCAGCTGTCTTGGCCTGCCCTCGAAGCTGCATTTGCACTGCCCTCTTTTCTGACTTGCAGCCGTCGTCGCGGCCCGCCATAATCTGTGCAACCTTCACAGCGCCCCAGAGGATCACCCGCACCACCATCTTCCTTTTTTTTTTTTTTTGCCTCGAGCCCACTCGCCTCCCCTGGTCTATGGTTGGTGTGACGGCCAGGACTGCGCAAGGCGATCCTTAAAACCACCTGTTCGCCCGTTGACCCCATCGTCGCCATGTTCCCTCACCAGGGCGGCCCAGGTCAGCTCCCCACGCACTGGCAGCCGCCGACCTCGCAGCAGCCTGCCCACGGTTCCTACCCACCGCCTCCTCATGTAAGTAAGAGTCATGTGCCCCCCCCCAGTCCAAAGCAGCTGAACATGGGCCCACACACATGCCCATCCGCCGTCATCTCATATGCTGACCGCTGCCGCTCTCCCAGATCAATACTTCGCTCCCTCCTCCCGCTGCACAACAACCACGAGAACCTCGTCCGGACATGGCCGCCCACCACCACCAGGCTCAGCAACCGTACCGTCTTCCAGGCCCTCAGGAGTGGAATCAAGCACCACCTCCGACCGACCCATACCGCGCCCCGCCGCCCCCTCCAGGCTACATGAGCCAGCACCACCAGCCGCCAGCACCGCGACAGCGAACTGCCATTGCCTGCCGGTACTGCAGGAGACGCAAGGTAAATGCCATTTGCGACTTGCCTACGACAAAAACTTGCTCACACTCCAGCAGATTCGATGCTCGGGTTTCGAGGCTACCGATGATGGCCGCTGCTCCAATTGCATGCGTTTCAATCAGGACTGCATCTTCACACCTGTGTCGGCCCAAACGCAAGCCTTCGTACCCGCGCACACGGTATGGCGCGGCGTCGGCGCCCCGCCGCCCATGTACGGTGCGTACGGGCAGCCACTGCCGCCGCAAGGCGATGGGTATGGCCAACCGCCACGCCAGCAACAACAGCAGCCGCCCCCGCCACAGGGTGCCTATCTGCCTAGTCCTACAGGCCCCTCCAGGTCCGTACCAAGCTCATTCTGCTTATGGTCCATCTGCTGCTCCTTACGATGAAGCGAGCCGTGATTCGCTGCCAGGGAGGAAGAGGCCCCATCCGGAGCCTCACACTCCTACCTTGCCTCCACCGAGGCCAGGTTCAGCAGCATCACAGCTCGCTCATCGAGGCGCTGGGCCGGAATATTCGTATCCAGAACCACCTCTAACCAGCGCTGCGTCTCCAGCGAACTCGTCTGCCTCTTATTCGAGTGCGCCGCCTCAGCATAGTCAACAACCCTACTACGCTTCGCAACCACCTCGTCGGGCATCTCCGCCCAGCGCATATCCGTACGAAGGCGGCCGTGCATCTTCTTCGCCACACACGCAGGCTCCTCCCACCACACCAGGTGGTACCGCTCATTATCCGCCCCCGCAGACCAATGGCAGTCTCCATCCACTGCCCGCTCGGAACGACGGTACGACGCCTCCACCCACCTCGCAGCCAACCAATAGACCTGGCATGCGCATCAATGACCTAGTGAGCGATAACGGAAACGGACGCAGCTCGACCGACTCGAACATGCTCAACATGCTTAATCGGCGTCCCATGTAGTCAACGTAGGGCTTTCCTAAAAACAAGGCTCTGGAGCTGGTCTTCTGCTAGAGCTGATGCTTGCGGCAACGCGTCGTATTTTCGCGCTCAACGATTTCTCTCGGTTTTTATTCATGTATAATGTCAAGTCTTCTCTTCCGTGCCGAGCCATCTCCAAGGGATGTTACGGATTGGGGAGACGCATTTGGGTGGCTCTTTGCTTTCCTATGGCATTTCAAGTTCCTTTTCATTTCATGATTCCTCTCACCCTCCTCGACAGTTCTCAATCTGCGCTTTCTCGCCTCGTCTGCCCGTCGGACGACGATGTCCGAAACGGGTTCCTCATTTCGTGATGCTCTACAATTCACTCGAACGGAATTTTCCCTGCTCAGCGTCCCGTCCATGCCATGTCTTGCGCAGCGGCGTCGTTTTCGTCTCATCATTTGAGCACTGTCGGTCACGACAAAAGCAAAGCAGAGGAAATTTCTTTAGAGACGGTGTCTCACTCAGCCTGGAGGGAATCTTTGGATTTTATAAGACGAAGCAAGGAGTCGTTGGCAAGCGCTGTCAGTTTGCGACATTAAATTGGGCCGGTTTTTGAAGTTTTCAGCGCAAAAACGATCTTAGAAGGGACATCTTGCATCTCACTGGTGCTTTTCGGGTCCAGCAGCTTTTGTGCTCTGGTATGTGGCTGTTTGTGCTCTTTGAGATTCCCAGTTTTCGTTTTGATTTGTTTTGTCTTGCGATCAATTTGTCTGCACGTTACTTGCACTGTCTTTTCCTTGCTAGTATCTCATGATTGGGTGGTATTTTGCTTTTTTATCGCTAGTTTTTGGAAACGCTCTATTGGTTTTGTTTTGCTTTTTTTTTTTTGGCTTTCCGAGCTCGAAGTCTGCAATGCACATGGCTACACATCACACGTACGTAAAGTAAATCGGTAAATCGGTAAATCGATATAATTGCTACCTGCGAGTAAATGCTCATTGAACCTTTTGGCCCGCCCCTCACCACCAGCGTGCGTACAATCTCTCGATTCTGTCCCAGGTATATTTTAGGAAAACCCAGAAGAGTTGCCATTGCTGGCTTGTCTGAGGATGTCTCGGCGAGCGCGCAGCCCGGGGTACTTGCATGCTTACGTTTGATGTTGATGGAGAGGCGTTTCCTCTTCCCGGGGGGTGGTTGTCTCTCGAAGACAGCAGCTGGCACACGGATGTAAGACAAGAGTACAAGCCGGTGTTGGAATTGTCATCCGTCATACGATGACGACGGGCGGACGGGGGAGATTGGGAAGAGACCAAGATGACGCGTACGTACGTCCACATGGTACATGGCTTTCGTTTTGTTCTTCACACGCACACTCGTCTACTCGCATGCTACCTTCCAGCTTACCAAGGGTATCATGGCGGCGTTGCCTCGGTCAAAGTGGCGTGCTGACTTGGTCGCGTATTCTCGGGTTACTTGTTTGCCACCCTGATCCCATGCTGCATGGTTACCCCCTCTTTCGTGAGCATGTTTTCTCTTTAGGGGAAAGGGGGCACAAATGATGACCTTTTCCATGGGTTTCTGCTTCGCCCGAGGTGCGGTGTGGTTCCTGGGTGGGGCCCGCTGTCGTGTGTCCCCCCGTACCATACCAATTCCTCTGCCGTGCCGGCGGATGGATCGTCCCGTGCCGGCGAGTGGGTTCGAGATTCCCGGGTCCTGTCGAGCTAGTTTCGTGTCTTGTGCGCGTGGCTGGGTGTGCGCGTGGCTGGTTGCGAACCACGGATGGTGTTTCGGCAAGTGTACCATGGATTGTGGGGGAGGGGGAACGGCGGGTCTAGAGTGGCACCGGGGAACGGTAGTTGTAGTGTCGGTGGGTATGGGAAGCCGGCAGATGGAGGGGGATGTTGGAAAAGGGCAGAAGGGGGCTGGCTGCTGCGTAATAAGGTTCGTGGTTGAGGCAGGGGCCGTGGTAAAGTGCTCAGATGGAGGGAGGGGGAGACGGTCAGAATACTGTTGAAAGACGCTTGAGGACGAGCGTCGAGGTGGTATTACTCCCCTATGGATAAAAGAGTATATGGATCACATAGGGATAAAGGGTTTTCCAGAAGAAGTGGAGATTGAAGGGTCCCGATTGAGGAGCAGCGACATCGTCATTGATCAAATCGACCGATCACTATTGGTAGCTGGGAGACCGGCTAGCTCTAGAACTTCTTGAGGGTAAGTTCGGTTGCCAGACTCGCCAGTCAGTGGGCCCAAATATACACTCAAGATAGACAGAGAAGACAATGAGGTCAATCTTTACTGGCAATCTGATTCCTAGATAGATAGCGTGTGAGCAAAGGAAGATGCTGCTACAGTACGCCACGGCGGCGCTATCTGCAAGCCTCTACGCAGGCCCGCGGCCGTTAGTTGCTCCGACGTAATCAAGCAGTTGTCCTCTGCATGCAAGAGCCCGTCGCCACTCTTCCCCTTTCCGTACCATCATTCGGGAGATTTGGCGGTATTTTGCCTTTGAATTGTGGAAAGTCCTTTGATTGCACTACATACACGGCCTTTAAATCTTCAGCGTTCTGCTAGTGACATTGGGGGCACCGTCACTTTTCCTCTAGTGTTCCAGACGCTTATAGAAGAAGCAAGCGTGGATCCGAGATAAGCATACTTTACCCTTTAGGCAGCTGAGCCATCATTACTCTGATCATTACTCCATACGTTATTCCTTTTTGTCATCTAGCCTTCCATTTTTGTAACCTCTATCGAGATCGCTATTTTTAAGATGAAATTGGATAAACTGTCACGAGACTGGTCAACAACAATTGACCAAATTCAGTCGACTAGGCCGTATGTAGTGGAGCCGGTTCTGACCTCAACGGGTCACTGAAAAAGATTGTAATCTAGCACTAGAGAGGCCTAGTTAGGACTGTATATACCCTCCTTGCGCTATCGACTTTAGGAGGTAGCAATTCGTCTTTCTTTCATACATAATAACCCGTTTCTGGTTACACTATCTCCAATCCATCCCTGAGTACTGCAGGTTCTTTGACATAAGTGTTTGTAATAGAACATGTTTGCTGATGTGAATATATTCCTGTGTCAAGATTACTGATTTTGATCTGACGCGTGTCATGATTACGCAGCTTGAGTGAAAAACCATGTGATCGCAGCCTAAGTTTTGCAACAGAATAACGTCACGCCTTGATATATTTCCGGAAAAGCTGTCACTTTGTTTCGTAGAGAATGCAATCAGCTCAGAGTTTCTGAGATTAAGTTCCCTGCAGTACGGAGTCCGCCCCACAAAACTCAGGAACTGAGCATAAAACAGCTTGGCTCAAGTCATAACTTGCCAGAAATGAGAACATTGGCACAGCTTTACACACCCTAAGACGCTCAAGGTCAGGACTACTTTTCAATTTACCCAATTTTGCCCAATCAATTTTTGAAGGTCGGGATCTTAAGATTAAGATCTGACTTTTGTCGTGCCAAACTCTTCATCAATGGATCGAGCGATTGTGGCAGCGGCCATGTGCTGACTGTAGTTCGATGACATGTCCAGAGTCCCTAGCATAAAGTACTTTTTGCGTTTTGGGACCAGCCCTTGTTGCCCGTGAGATCGAACACGGGTATTGTATGGTTTTGATACCCTTCAATCACCTTTCAATCTCCCGAAAAGGTGTGTTTTCCATTCATAGTATTCACTCGGCGTCTTCGCAGTAAGATTGTGCCCAGTGAGGGGTAATCTCAATTTTCCTGTCTCTACCACTTCATATTAGCTGCTTGGCTGGGTACAGTAGTTGCATCAATGTGGAAGTCAATCTTTATGAAAGTATCTGTTACCGTAGAGATCAGTCATGGGAAACCTTCCAAAGCCTCGTTCGATTAGATCAACAATTGCTTGCCCTGAAAGTCGAAGAAAATATTGTATATCTGGTCTACGGCCGCTTTGCTAAATGCTCCTTTAGTTTCTAAGGAAACATGATTTCTTCACCGCCTCCTCCTTGGATGTGGAGCGCATAGTTGGCGAGGATGGCAGCATGTGTTCACTATGTTAGAAGAAAGGCGTTCTAAGGTTTTTCATCTGAACAGGTTAGTCAAAATCAGTGCATGTGTATTGAGACTACAGGATGATGTAATGGATGTCTATAATGGGAGTTTAGGTATCGCAACATTTGCTTACCCTCCTAGTTGACATTTGCTGCCTGGTATATGTTTCGTATTTGAACGCGTATGGCTTAGTGAGTTATTCACTCCTCGAACTTTGAGCCGCTAGATTTTCGCGATGTACCATAGCTGTCTTCCGTACGTGAACTTACGATAGCGAACGCGATAAATAGTTTTTGCTTTCGTGATAGATGTTCTAACGTTCACAAAAAGAGGATTGCGCAAACCCGCGCAGCGAAGGAGCCTGTGCTACTCGATTGGGCTGTATAGATCTGATCGTACCGGGTGTGTATTTTGCATCTGATGAAGAAACTAGCATTTTTACGAATCTGTCTCTTAATTCGCTAATGATCATCCTTGTTCAGCCTTTGTAATTTTGATGTCAGTCTTTTAAGGTATTCAAGTCTATAACTAGGTATGTAGGTGATATTCTTAGGTGCGCCGCTGAGATGAATCTTGTCTGCAAAACATTGCAAGCTGGAGTCTAATTGTGACTCGATGCGGATGTTGGCGGCCAATGACTGCTCGCATAAGGATGTTGTTACGCCGGTCGACATTCTCTCTTTTGCGAATGGGGACTGCCCTGTTCTGACCAGCAAGCTCTACCTACCGACGTAGAGGCATGCTCTTTAGTTCGAGGGTACGTCGCGGAGGTCTAAGGGCCTTAAAGACATTGAATCTGGTGTCAGAAGGAGGCCTTCCATGAGAGTGGTGGTGTCACATGGCAATTTGTGCCATGATAGGCGCTGAGATACCGGAGTCAGGTGAGGTACTACACCTGTGGCAACAAAGCCTGGCACGGCATACCGAAGTCGTCTGGAAACCATCTGTAAGACCTACCCTGATATGGTGAAACACGATGGATTAAGCTATGCTTCCGTTAATATGGACAGAGAGTGGAATTACTCAAAGATTATATGAAGACGATCAAGTGATGTGATGCGATACGATATTTGCATTGAAACGTTGAGCTCCCACGTTGAGCATTCTCACCCACCCTTCTACCACCAGTAGATAACGAGGCCTCGTAAGACCGAGGTATATATGGAAACAAGAGGTGCCGAAATCGAACACGAGCCCAAATCCGGGAAAGAGAAGTCATCGTGCAAATTTCCCATAACGCCATCGCTATGCATGAAAGCAAATAGTAAATTGAACATTTCGAAGAGATGGGCCCAACGCACGTAGCTAAGGATGGCAAAAGGGAACTAAACCTCTTTCCAGGAACCCTCTACTGCCTTCCTGGAGACGCCTGCGTATTGCTGACCCTGGGTCTGAGACTGCGCGGGTGTGTAAGCTCGGTATGGCTGCTGCGCCGGCTGTGAAGTGAGTTCTGATGACTCGTAAGTCTGTTGCCCCGGATACGCAGGTGCAGGAGATGCAGAGGGAGCAGGAGGTTCGTATCTCGTTGAGCCTGAAGGAGCGTATCCTGGAGATGGGTTTCTTATGGGGGCCAGAGCCGCAGGTGGAGCGTACCCATTGTTATACATGCCGTTGCCGGGCGTCACAGGTGAAACATCCATGGGATCTTGGTATTGCGTGGCATTGTTGTACCCATAGTTGTTTGTGTTCAATGGGGGCGGAGTGCGCGCTGGGTTTGATTGTCCATACTGCTGCTGTTGATCATAGTGATCGTGTTGATCGTAGCTTGGACCCGGTGAACGTCGAGCTGGTGGTCCATTATAGCCTGGCCCTGGCGAGCGTCGATCAAATTGTTGACCCTGCGCATAGCCGGCTCCAGCACCGTACACAGGGGATAACGACTGTTGCGTACGGTAACCGTCCTGCTGCTGCGCATAGGGTCCGCCATAGCCTCCAGGGCTATTGTTAGGGCTGCGCCGAGGAGAGTTGGTCGCATAAGGATCATTATGATAGCCTTGGTTATATCCATAACCATGTTCTGTCTGAATGCGCTGCACTGGAGACCTTCCCGGACCAGGAGATGACCGTGCCGCGCCACCAGCTGCTACGGCTGCCATTGACGTCCCCGTCAGGCTTCCGTTATGATCTAGCCTATCCATTTCTACATCATCCCGCTTCTCGGGGATGACCTCTTCCTCCACCTGGACGCTCTTTGCATCTTTCCAGCTGGGCATGGCTGGCAAGGCGTCTTCATTGGCTGGTTTCGAGTGTGCGTCGAATCTTGCGAACGCTGGCGCCTCGGGTTTCGGTGCAGCACTAAACGTAGCGGTCGGTGTCGAGTTCAGTGTAGATGGCGGCGCCGGATTGAAGGTAGGAGCCGCATGCGACCGGTACTGCTGGTTCGCAGGTCGCGAGTCGATGGGAGCAGCTAGTGGGGCGGACGAATAGGCCGAGGGGTCGTACGGGCGAGGAGGAGGGGTGTGTACGCGCTTATGCCCCGATCTTCCTCCTGATGGACAACAGCATGTGCAGCATTTGAAGCAGCAGCAGGCCAGCTCGGCACCACAGCATACGCAACGCGCTATGCACAGCACAGTAGAGAGAACGATGATGCCTCCAACGATGATGGCGACGATGACGGGCCATCTGTCAAATGTTAACCACCGGACCGAGCCATACCAGGCTTTGTGACAGTTACGGACTTGCAGTAGTTTTTGGCCATGCACTTGTCCCATGAAGAAAGGGTATCTTTAGCATCTGCGAGAGGGTCGCGCGCCGCGACCAGCGAGCGCATAACAAGTAAGGTAGCCATGGGGCAACAAGGTGCAAATCCCAGGCAGGAATGGAGGTTTGAGTGAGAAGAAGGGCCCGAGGACTCGGTGAAATGTTGGCGTGATAGAGCGAGGCTGTGCCCAACAAGCCAGTTACACGACGCGCGGCGCGGGTCTGATGTGATTTAGGTGATTGATATGGTTGAGTGATCAAGGAATGGAGCGCAAAAGGGAAGCGACCAAGTTGGTTGCCTGCATGTCGCGGTGAGTGTAAGTGAAGGGCCTGCGCAAGAGCGAAGAAAGATGTGCGGTCATCAAATGAAGATGTGCTATAGATGTTGCGAATCCGGTTTAATTAAGGTCAAACGTCCGTTTCATGCACCTGCAGCGGTGGGGAGAAGCCAAGACCACCTACGCCACTGTGCCACCGCTGTGGCTGTGATGTAGATCTGGGGCAAGGCGATACGCCCGTGACGCCTTCGTATTCGTATTTACCGTCGCGATACGCCTTTCGACTCGCTTTCTCGTGCTTAAGTCACCTGCTTTTACCCATTACTCTACCTTTGTTGCGTGTAACCGGGGGGGTTTTTTTTCTCTTGTAAGCAGTCTGCCTGCCTTCTTACGAAGCCTGAGCCATCTACGGTGTTTCAGCAGAGACTTGACCCCCACATCGCAGCACGGCTTTTATGCACTCGAAGTTATTATTAACCCCCAAGAGCGAAACGCGCAGAGTGGCGACCGCCTATGGGAATCTGACATTCTCTTCTTGACAGAAAATGGCAACGAACCCAAATTTCGAGCCCTTGCGCGGTCACTGCACCTGCAAAGCCATCACCTACACCCTCACCGCTGCACCTCTGATCACGCACTGCTGTCACTGCACCTACTGCCAGCGCGAGACCGGCTCCGCTTTCGCCATCAACTCCATGATTGAAGCGTACAACTTCCGTATCACGTCTACCGCTAAGCCTACGCTGGTCGGTGTCCCGTCATCAAGCTCCCCCACCGGCGATAAACATCTCGTAGCCAGTTGTCACCTGTGCATGACAGGCATATATGCGCATTATAGTGGGAACAAGACAGTGATTTTTGTGAAAGCTGGAACGTTGAGTGATGAGAGCAGGGGAAGGGTTAGCCCAGATGCGCATATCTTTACCAGCACAAAGATGGAATGGGTCGATCTGAGTAAGGAAGAAGAGAAGGGTAGGGTCTTTAGTGAATTCTACGAGAGAGACGAGATATGGAGTGAAGAGAGTCTAGATAGAAGGAAGGTATTGCTAGAGTGGGCTGCGGAGCAAAAGAATCATGAGGTCGCGCAGGAGTAAGGAGGGCATCATCTCACAAAACTTCTTCAGAAGCTTCTATGTTTCAGCAGGAATTCGGGAACACCTCACCCCGCAAATCACCTACTGATACTTAGACGCAATATTCAGGAGCTAAATATTCAGAGTCATCAGGCCAATGTTCTTTGGAATGTCGTTCAATTTCGGCGTATGCGTACATAGCCACGAGATGAGAAAGCTCTAGGAAAACGCTAACTTATGTGTGGTGACATGTTCTTCGATACTCAAATCGCTCATGATCTTTCATTCATTCATTCACCACCATTTATCCCTCACAATTGGCCCTCCTTCCTCTGCCCTGTGAAAAACGCCAACCCATAATCGTCCGTCGAGAACGTAATCTTGGAACCATTGGGGAAGAAGAATACATCACCGGGTTTCGCCTCCACCTTCTTGCCTGTGTCGTCTGAGATTGTGAAAGACCCCTCGACAATGATCTTCATTTCATCGTAACTGTACGTGTACTCAAGTGGCGTGCCTTTCTCAAGCCGGTAGAAGCCGCATGATATGGGCTTCTCGGGGTTGATTTTGTCGCTATGTGGACGTAAGCCTCAAAGTTGCCGAGCTAAGAGCGGAAACGGGTGGAGCAGACCTGGAGAAGACGTCGCCGAGGTAGGCATTTTCGTTCGCGATGAGTGGGGGTTTGAAGTCCTTTTGTGCAGAGGCGTAATGTTGCATCGCGGGAGCCATATTGGTTTATCGAGGTGATATCAATCGGAAAAGACTTGGTAGTGAGTGGACACGTTGATGCAAGGTGTAGTGGTAGAGTTTATTGTTTAGATGTCGAAATCGATGCCGACAAACAGCTTTATACGACTTATTTACGAAACACGTCTGCCGCGGGCAATCACCATCACCTATCTTATCCACACAAACCAGCGGCTCCGCACACGCTCATCCCAGGCTACCTCCAGCTGATCGCGCTAATCTAGAACGCTATCCCACGCCATTTGGGAACCCATTACTGAATTGAGAAGTTACAAGGCACTTAAGTGGTTCGTTCTTTCGTGGTTCGCGGCTTGCTAAGCATTAGCCTAGTAGATACGACGGAAATGGCATTTGGAGCGCATGGTGTGCATACGAGTGATGGAGAGGACGTTATGACGCGGAGGTGGTGGGTTGTGGTTGGTGACGCTTGCAACGTTTGATTCGCCCGCATTGCTTTGCCGCTTTCGGCTGGTGCCTTCGTGTAGGGCGGATGGACAACCTTTCGAACAATTTAAACAGTTTAATGAAATAGATTGAAGCAGCTTTGTCCCAAGTAAGCACTTTGAAGATAGGAATGATACGGCATGCGCTACATTACTACAATGACCTTTCGAGAAAGTGTGACGCACTTCTTTTATACCAAGGCTGGCCACTCTACGGTCTTTCCGTATCGTGATTTGCACTGAAACTAGCCGTCGGCAAATCTTTCTGCCCTTCGATCCATCGGCTTGAAGCTGTTTGGTACATGAAAGATGATGCAAGGCATTTATTACATGAGCGAATTTCGAATGCTTGGAGAATGTTGAGTGAAACGCCTGTATCTGATTGCCTCATAGAGAGGTGAAGACTGACTGGTGTAGTCAGTCTTGAATTACCAACCGCTAATACCAGACACGATCGGTACAACTCCGGACTCAAGACCGTGGTGTATATGCCTTCACATAATCAATGAGTAATCGCCCAAGAGTAAGGTCGGTCTACTTACAACATGTTTCAGTAATTCATTGACCCAAGTTGCCATTTGATAATTTGTCTGATCTGCCGCAGTAGGGCCAGTGTTGTACTTCTGACCAGCCCACAGGAAAGACACTGGGAACAGAGGATTGAACTGCATAGCACCCTGTATTTCGTCGATCTCTTCCTTAGAAAGGAATACGCGCATCGCATTAGGAAGCAGCTTCACATGTTCGACAGTCTGCACGCCAACGATAGGGAAGACTTAGATCGATTAATGGAAGAGGTATGTGAGCGCCTGCGCGAAACATTAGTCTAGCAAATCTAAAGATATGAGTGTGAATGGAACGTACGACATCCTGCAGTGAAGCCTCCCTCACGGTCGCGAGGTGTTCAAGGATGTTGCACACCTTGATGTCGTCCTCGGTACAAATATAGTAGACATCTTTGGGAGCCCTGGGATCTTTCCCCTTCTCCTGTCTTTGCTCTTTCGTCAGGAGATGGCCGCCTCCAAGTGACGCCCAAGATACAATCGCCATGCCTTGATCTTCGCACATGGGTATGATCTCGGATTCCATGTCACGGAAAGCTGCATTTCAACGGCCTTGATAGACAGAAAAAGGTGTCAGTCCATGCTGGCGAGCATCTGAGCATGAGATTTAGTGACAAATTTTGGTGTAGTGGAGATCTGTGAAAATATACTGACAAGACTTTGCTTTGACGATGAACCACGCTGGTGTATCAGATATCCTAAGATACAGTATCTGCCTTGCCATGATGAGGGCATGTAAGTGTTTCATTGCCTCCTCGACTGAGCAGGAGACATCCCACCTGGGTCCTACCTTAGTTGGCGTCTTGACAAGAGATGGTACTAAATATACCAGTGTATATACAACACATTCAAATAGCCCGTCCTTAATTTGCGCAAGCCCTCACGCACCGAGATATGCATGCTCTTTGCGCTTGGCCCCGTGTAATTACTTTGAAGCTTCACTCCCTCTCTGTCATGCACCTTATAGCCCGCACCGTACTTCGTCGCAATTACCATTTGGCCTCGAACGCCCCGCTTCTCCATCCATTCACCGATAAGTTCATCTAACTCCTCAGAATTGTAGACGTTAGTGGTGTCAATGAAGTTGCCCCCGAGAGAATGGTAAGTGTCGAGGGGTGAGAAAGCATTTTTGCTTTCGCCGAACAGGAAACCCCATGAATCGAGACTTTGGAATTCACGGTGGGGGAGAGGACTCGGTGCCAGCCGAGGGCTGTTTTGGGCTTGGGTGGTTGGGCGAAAGCGTTGGAGCTCATTGCAATTTAGTCGTATGAAAACGTACGAGAAGAAAAAATGGAGGGAAATACGTGCGATACTTTAAGGCAATCTGAATACTAGGGTTGGTTTCTCTGCTAGCGGACATGGCGTCACGGAGCTCTTGCATATGCAACCTGCTGACAGTCTCGCTACACTTTAGTGTTTTAGTTTTACAAGGGTGGTGATGGCCAAATTACACATATCTTCCCGGTTCGATCACGGTTGGGCCTTTTGACGACAGCTGAGGATCACTATAATGCGATTCGCTTTGTCTGCAACCGCTCGCAGGCCGCAGGTCCGTGCCCTGGCGTCGTATCCTGGCGCAACCTTAGTGCGCAATATCTCCTTGGGTTCAGACTTTTAAACTGTGAATGAGGGTCAAGTTAGACGAATCGGCTGTGTTTTAGGACTGGGATCAGTCGAAACTTCAAGAGCGTATGTGGGAACATGAGAGCTTGACGTATACAATTTGCACCCGCTAATCTCTCAAGTATTCTACAAGTAGCTTCGGAAATTGATATCCTTCCGCAAATGGATGCGATATGGTGGCCGTAAGCTGAAAACGCTGATATCGTCGCAGAACATGACCTAAAGCCACCGGTGTATGCTTATAAGCGAGTACTCGGAATTGTATGACCAGACAATCCTCCCAAAGCCTCCATCATTCAGTCACGGAACTTCCTATTTTGGTTTTCGCCGAAGAGCGTGACCCTGATACTGGGCAATGCGTCGGTCTCTAAGATCTTGAGTCGCTCGTCGAAAGTGTTATTGATGTCAATCTTTCCGCCAGTACCAGAGATAATGACACCGCCAGACCTAGTTCCTATTAGCACTATTCATGTAACTGGATTGATGGACTCACGATCCCTCTGGCAATGGGTCACTTTCGTCGATGGAAATGGCGACGTCCTTGTTAACCTTCTTCTTGTACTCTGACTGCGCGTCTTCGATAGCCTTTTTGACAATGTCGTAGTCGGCCTTCCTCGCCTGGACCTGAACCTTATCCTCGTTGAGCGCATAGGCGCCCTCGAGTATCAAGTTCTTCAATATGCCCTGGTATTTAGCCTTGTTCTTAGAC
Source organism: Kalmusia sp. IMI 367209 (assembly GCA_027946365.1). Classification (NCBI taxonomy): domain Eukaryota; kingdom Fungi; phylum Ascomycota; class Dothideomycetes; order Pleosporales; family Didymosphaeriaceae; genus Kalmusia; species Kalmusia sp. IMI 367209. The sequence continues at coordinate 1,080,386 of JAPEUQ010000005.1, read as the reverse complement.
ACGTCGGCCAGCTTCTTGCCAGCGTCCTCGAACAGACCATCCAGCAGCTCCTGACGGGCGGAGAGGATTCTTATTCGCGACTTGTTCGCAACAGTGGAGCGGGTGATTTGCTGCGACATGCTGGCCTGCTTAAACTTCTTCTCGTAGGACGAGTCGATGGAGGCGGTTTCCTGGCGGACGAGCTTGGATTTCTCGATTGCGAACTCTTCGTCAGCCTTGAGGCGAATCTCGTTGGCCTTCTCCATGGCCTCCTGCTTGATGAAGGCCGTCATCTTCCTCAACTCGCCGGCGACCTGGCATGGTGACGCATTAGCAGCTGTTGACGTATGGCGGGGAGCTCTTCAGCACAGGTGCCCGCGAGGTCATCCTACCTGGTCGTCGGACAGGGCGTGTATTTGCGACATGGCGACGGTTCGGATGCAGTGCCTGGGGTAGTGGTTGGCAGTGGTCGCAGTGGTGCAGGTGGCAGAGGCCTGGTGGTGGTCGAACTGGAGCTTGGAGAGGTGAGGTCAAGCCACAAGCCACAGCTCGAAGCCGCCCGCGATTACGCCGGTGTGAGCTAGCGGAGTACCAGGGCAGTACCAGGGACCAGCTGCCACGGCTACCAAACGCATGTCCAACACGCTACCTCCCTTCGAAGCTTGACGACAGTTGTTTTAACGCTGCCAACATAACCATTCTCGACAACACACCGACGCGCACCACAGCCGCGACCGCGACCACCGTCTATTCAGCCGACATCATCACGCCGCGCATCCCTGCCGTCCGCGCTCGGCCGCCCAATCCTCGGTCTCGTGGCCTGCCGCCGACTATCACGGTGACGCACCGATAGACGTTGCTGCGCTGGACGCATACCTCGCATACTTCGCCCGCCTCGCATCTACGCCACTCGTCCGCCGCTATTCACAGCATGCATTTGCGCTTCAGGTAGCAGCAAAGTCGTGTGCGACCACAGTTTTCGGCAACCAACATGGTGGAGCTCTCCGCGGGCGCGAGCATCGCCGTAAGCTCCCCCTCGACTGCGCGATAGATAGAACATACTGCAGACGCATAGAAGGCTGATCGCGGTGGAACAGATCGGAGTCATTGTCGGCCTTACCTCCACTTGCATCCAGAGCATCGGCTTGACCCTGCAGCGCAAGTCGCATTTGCTCGAAGAAGAGAAGGAGGACTATGAGCGCCGACCCACCTACAAGCGCCGGAGGTGGCAGGTCAGGAAACAACTACATGTGTACTAGGACGGTTGTGCTGACTGCTGTAGTTGGGCATGCTGATGTTCGTTGTGGCGAATATCGTGGGAAGCACCATCCAGATCACCACCCTGCCGCTCCCAGTACTCTCTACTTTGCAAGCTGTATGACCCCTTGTAACCGTATACGAGCTCGAATTTAACCCTGAAATAGTCCGGCCTCGTATTCAATTCGATATGCGCCTCAGTCGTCCTCAGCGAACCTTTTACGCGATACTCTTTAGTTGGTACCCTTCTTGTCGCATCCGGTGCTCTCCTTATCGGGATATTTGGAGCCATCAGCGAACCTTCTCACAACCTGGATCAACTACTAGGGCTCCTGGGACGCTCGCAATTTCTGTTGTGGATGTTTGGAACCTTGTTCATAGTCCTAGCCCTGATCATCGCCAACTGGTTCCTGAAGCGCATCTATCCACGTCCAACCCCGCGTTTGAGACTAGTCCGCGGAATTTTTTTTGGCTGCGTCAGCGGTATTCTCTCTGCCCACTCTCTTCTGATCGCCAAAAGCGCAGTCGAGCTTTTGGTTCGGACTATCGTCGATCGCCATAACCAATTCAACCGCTGGGAGTCCTGGATGATCCTTATTGGACTCGTCACATTCGCTTTGACGCAATTGTACTACATGCATCGCGGTTTGAAGCTATGCAGTACCAGCGTTTTATACCCTCTCGTCTTCTGCGTCTACAACATCATTGCCATAATAGATGGCTTGATCTACTTCCATCAATCAGCCAGATTGACCAATTTACACGCAGGCTTGCTTGCACTTGGAACCGTTATACTATTGGGTGGAGTCGTATGTTTGAGTTGGCGCTTGGAGGAAGATGATGAGGAACCTTCCTCTCCAGTTGCCGCACGCCACAAGGGCCATGTACCCATGCCACAAACCGCCCTGACACCTGGCATCGGCCTCGTCAACGGCATCCTCGAGGAAGAACCTCAGTCTCCAGTCGATCTAGAGGAACAATTACCCGGCCTCCACGGTTCCGCTGCTGAGCAACGGAAGCGACAAAGTATAGACGAGCGAACGCCACTACTCGCTCGAGCACCAACCGGTCCCGCTGTGACAGTAGCACATCGAGGAGATAAACGACCATCATCAAGTACTAAGCAATCACACAGTCCAAGTGCAAGCCCTTCAGCTCGCAGACCAGCGAGAAGGCGGAGAATGACAATCTCCGAAGAGACGAACGAAATTTGGAACGAGTTGAATGATAGAGATGCCGCCCCTTCACCAATCAGACGCTCTATAGACCTGGAACGAAGACCGCGTTCAGGAACTCTACCAGCACGACGGAAGAATAATTCCGGGACATGGCTGAACCAGATGAGAAGACGATCCTGGTTCGACGGCATGGGTTTGGGAAGTCACAGGGACCGCAGTGTATCGCGGGGAAAGAGGCCTGTCGAGAGCTCATCATCATTACTGGACCATCCGGATCCAGGAGACGAGACCCACTCAGATACCGATGCAACACCAAGCCCTTCGGTTCCGAGGCGAGGCACCTGGGGCTTTGGCGATAGGAGAAATCAGGAAGGGCTTGGAGATTGGTTAAAACTGAAATGGTGGCGAAAGAAGTGGAGAGATGGAGAGGAAGAGACTAGGGAGTATGAACCAGCATAAGATACCACTGCGCTAGCTTTGCCAATACGTGCGAATAACATTGAAAATATGATTATACATGATTTCCTATGCCGCAGCTAGTGTATTTCATGCGTATCATAAAGTCTGAGAGAGATATCTCGTACGAGACTGACACTTCTCTTGCCATCCCCGCTTAGCTAGGGAATCCTTTCGCAGCCTACCTTCCCGTCTCGTATGATTCCAAGACACTTATCTAATACACTACTTCTTGCCGTCTTACATCTAGCTTTCATATGGCTATAGTCATCTCACTTGCATACTTCCTACGGGTACAGGTAGTCTGGGCATAGAGCTCAGCTCACGAATATGCGACGCCACTAACGTGAACAAATCTCTCAAGACAAGATGCCCCTTACCCTTCCCCCATTCAGAAAGACTATAAGTATTACTAGTATTTCACCATTTCACACCCATCTTGCGACATCTTACAATCCAGTCTCAATATTTCTCTTTCGGGCACACACCTCATTCACCATGCTTTTCAAAGCACCCCTTGTCCTCCTCGCTACTATAGCCTTATCCGTGCTTGCCATCCCAGTCGTACCTGAGGACGCTGCTGTTGGAATGAGCCCGCGCGATGCGGACAATCAGCTGAGGAATGTGTGAACGTGTCTTTGTAACCCGTGCAGTGGAAAGTGCAGGACCTGCATTTGATGTGCATCAGAGGGCGGTATGGTTTTGAATTTCAACACTAGTAGGAAAGACTTAACTAAAATTTTATTTAGACGGGCTCGTGCAGACTTGAGTCAGGGATATAATGCGTTATATTACATGCAAAGAATCGTGAGGCCGCACTGGTATACATGACGCCTAGTGATTGTGACTAGTACTCAATTCGTCCTTTTGAGTCTCAAGACATCTTCGACTTAGCAAGTGATCTGTAATACCTGAGTTTATATGACTTATATACGTGTTCAATAAACTAAGCTAAACCGGAAAATTCGGGAAGTTACTCGTCTTCCCTGTAGTATCCGACGATTGTCGAACTACAAGGTCGAGGCCCGGTAGTGTTGTTGCTCATACAAGCTGAAAATATTCAGACTACGATCGCGGATTACAACATCTATGAATGTCCTATCTCTTCATTTCTCCTTATACTCTTGCTGACGCCATCCTCAAACATTAATGTCACTGGTGCCTTGCACCTTGTGCGGATGTCTTCCCGGATGATGCTAAGCCCCAACGGGCTAGCTCTGGCCAGTTCGAGTTGACACTGGATGCATTTTCGGGCAGTGCAACCTCATCTTCCATCTTTAGCTCCATGGATGTCAACTCAAATGCAACAATAAACTCGGTGTATCGTGAAAAGATAGACGGTACATCTATCCGGCTTCTTCGTTTTTCAAAATCACACGATGGGGGGATCGCCGGCCATCTTAAGAAGTTCGCGCTTGCGAACGTTCCGCATTTCTACAGCGCCTCGTACACTTGGGGCGCGAGGACTTACTCGGATACCACCATAAAACTTAAAACTGGAGAGCTACCAGTACTCAAAGGCCTCCTTCCATTTCTGAGGATGGTCAGCGAACATGAGGATTTTCGCGATGACGATTGGTGGTGGATTGATTCGCTTTCTATTAACCTTGCGGATGGGCAAGAAAGAGAACAACAGGTCCGCATAATGGCTGATATCTATAAAAAAGCCCGGAGGACTGTGGTCTGGCTTGGGGAAGAGGCGGAAAGAGAGACTGACTGCAGGGGCGCGATCGACTTCTTGCACTATCTTCAGAGTTTGCAGCCCGTATTCAGCGGCAATGGCCAAACTACGCGTAATCATCTTCGATCGTCGGCTATGGCTCACCACTGGACGTCAGTTAGCAATTTACTCGCTCGACCGTGGTGGAGCAGAGTGTGGACGCTCCAGGAAATGATCCTGCCACGAGAAGTGAAGCTATACTGCGGCACTACTTCGATCAGCCGCGGCAAGTTCAAAGCAGCTATGTACAGTATATTCCTGTGCAGCGTTGGAGAACGTGACATGGAGCATGACTTGATTCCAAGACACATCTTCGATGCCGCCTTCAACCGGAGAAGGATCCACCAGTGGCATATCCACCCCCAAGCACGAGGTATGGCACTAGTCGCCATCCTCGCATATCTAGGAAACCATTCCGCGTCCGATTCAAGAGATAGGATCTACTCCGTTCTTGGTCTCATCACGGCGCGGGATAGACGGTTGGTTGGTAATCCAGAGTATAAATCTCCCGTTCAACACCAATATGCGAGACTGGTTAGGTCGTATTACAACGAATACCGGAACTTGGATATCATATGCTTCTCTCATCTTTTCAACCGCTACTCCGGTAAAAACGACCCAGGAATCGAGAATGCGATGCCATCATGGGTTCCAGACTGGAGAGCTCATACTGAGTACGTGAGCCCGGTACCGCTGATGGCGAGCCAGAGTGCTAGCGAGCACATCGGAAACTTCAGACCCATACACAGTCAGAAGTGGAAAGCTATGTATGATGCCCCAGGCCCAGGGCAGCGTTTACGGGACAAGGCAAACGTTCGTTTTCACGAGAATCTCCAGGAGATGTGGTGCGATGGTATCATTCTGGATACTATTGATACTCTCGGGTCACTCGAGGGTTGCGAGCCACGGTGTAGCAGCTTCATTTGTGCCAGAGACCGCTCATTGCATGCCCTTCTACAAAGCACCCAGAATCCTGATATCCTGAAGGCGAAACCTCCAGACCCAATCAAGTTGCTTGGTGCCATCGCCTGCTCTCTCGTCCTCAACCGTCAGGACAAATATCTCCGCTTCGTCGCGCCAAAACATTACATATCGGACTTCCTCGTGCTCTGCAACGCTTGTTTAGATGAGGAATCGCGTCCGTCTCTCAATGCGACGTTTTTTACGTGGTTCCAGCAAAACCGCCACATGAATTTCGCTACCTATACCCTCGAGTCTCTCATATCCACCTTGACTTCGCTCTCCTCCCACACGCTCTCCGACTCTCTCCCCCCGCCAACCCTTCACCCTACATCCCCTTCCCATCGCCGCACCGCATACCCACCCAACACAGCTGCAGATGCCGAATCCGACGACGCAGATACGTTCCTTTCCCGCTTCCTCGACACCGTGCGCAAGAAATCGCGGCGGCTCATGGTGACGGCCGGAGGGCATGTCGGCATGGCGCCGTGCCGAGGACGAACTGGGGATGCTGTCGTCGTGCTATTCGGATGTAGTATCCCGCTTGTGCTTAGGAGAGTGGGTGCGGGGGAGGCTTGGGTTGTGGTAGGGGAGGCGTACGTGCATGGGTACATGAACGGAGAAGCGGGCAGATTGGTGAGTTGGGGAACAAGAGCGATACATCGGTTTCGGATGGTCTGACAGTGTCGCTGTGTGGCTGGTCGCAAGAGGGTAGAATAAGTCATTTCTGTATAGTGGTGTGGGACAACTCGTCTATCCCTCCACTGCACAAATACTTGGACCACACGGCGGGCTACGCAAGGCGTCTTCTATCGAATCATATCATGCTAAAACATGAAAAGATACCATATTCATACATCGAAGGACGTTTGTATAATGTGTGAACTGCGAACAGCGCGTGCAAGGCGCCAGTGTGAATGCACGCATTATCAAACTCGCATAAAGGTATCAATCAATGGAGCAGAACAGATTTCTATCAATGCCGTGTCTGCGCTGTATTACAAAACTTAACATGATTAACCCACATGATGCTAGACTTCCCGCGCCTTTCGCTAAATTGACAACAAACAACCTCAAAGGTCATCTCTAGACTTCAGTGCCGTTGCGTCCTAGTTTCCACTACAACTGAACTTCTTGGAAACTGGCTTGATCATCGTCGTCCTCAGCAGAAGGGGCCGGCGGCTTTTGCCTCGATGGCAAACCAGCTTCGGTTGCTTTCTCCTTCTCACCCGCATGCCGCTCTTCCTCGTCGCTCTCCTCGTCTGACTCATCCGCAGCAGGCTTGAGGTCTTCCGTTCTCACTTTTTGCTCCTCCGCCAGTGCTTTTGGCTCCGGTGATGTCGAAGCTTCGCGCTTCTCGTTGTTATCTTTGGGTGGCGGCGGAGGTGGTGCCGCATTGTCGCTTTCTACCTCATGTGTTGGTCTCTCTGGTGTGGGCGGTGTGACTTCAGTCCTCGGACTGGTAAGCGGAGGACTTCGCACTTGCTGTTGCGGCGGTTGCTGCCCTACCCCACCGCCTACTTGCCTAAGCCGTGGGTCTGCATTCAGATAGTAACCTCGCACACCAACTATCCTCCCTTGTTGCTCGCAGCCCGTCACCCAGTCCGGCACTACCACGGGAATGTTGTTTTCTACAGCCTTCTCCCACGCTGGCCCACGTCCTTCTGTGCACACAAAGTGGGTGGTATCGATCCGGACGGTATCTACAATTTTGGCGCCAATCTTCTCCACAGTCCTCTGCAGAGACTCACGGAGGATTGCAGGCATGTGGCCAGGGGTGATGGTAATGCCAGACAGATCCGTCATCTTGTGCGTCTGCACCTTCAGCTTCTCGCTACTGAATGTGCCCGCGCTTGTCCTTAGCACGAGGTGGAAGACATATTCGGTGTCGACTGCCAGCCCGCTGAGCTTTGTACTATGCACCTCGGTTGGCTTGGGAATGGTGCCGGCCTTGCTGCCATTCCTATACAGTGTCAGGCTGCGCAATTCGGCAGTGGCGATGTCGATGGGGTCCCACTCGAGGACTACCGACGTCTGAGTGGCATTGCGACAGCGGAGGATGGGCGGCGAAGGCGTGCGCTCGCCAAACGTGCGGAAGATGGTCGACTGGAGGGTGTGGAAGGCGGCGGCCGAGGCCTCCTCCTTCTCGGCGTTGCGGCCGACTGTAATGTCTACGATGCTACCGGAAGAAATGTCGGGCGGGAGGAGGATGGAGGGAAACTCGATCTGCGCGTGGTGAGCTTCGCGGCCAGTGCAAGGGTGCGCCTGTGGGGAGACAGGCAATTGGCAATTGGGCGGGCAGCGCGTACGAGGCGTTTGTCTTCGGTCAGGAGCACGGCGACACCCGCGTCGACCTTGCCGACAGTGAGCGAGACGAGCATGGCGTGGGCGGAGCGAGGGAGGCGTGTGATTGTGTTTAGGATACGTGCGCGAAACATACAAGCTCCCGCCTCGCGCTGCAGCTGTATGACCTACGGCGGCGCGCTAGGTCACGTGATGCAAACGCTGCCTGCAATGCTCCCCGCGATCCTGACTTTTAAACTTGCCATTCCTATCCTTCGCCTTATCACTCTCTATTCTGACTTGCACCATGGCTCGCAGCGCCGCTCAGAGAGCAGCGCGTCAGGTGTTGCGAGCTTCTCGCCCTGTCTTTCCTCTCGCCGAGCTCCCACCAGAGTTGCAGCTCAACGTCCTCTGCAAATGTGATCCAGTGTCCTTTCAACGCCTTCTTCAAGCGAGCCCGTACCTTAGGACCCTGTTTCTCGACTATCCCGAAAATTGTCTACAACTCGTCTTCGGGCACATGCACCCATCGCTTCTTGGTCTTTTACGCACATCGTGGGCATTGCACAACATTGAACATGCCGAATTTGATACGAGCAAAGCATTTGATTTCCTCGGTAACGGTAATGTGAACGAACATCATTCTCAACATCTACCATTCTTTGCTAATGATGACGACCCATTCTTCATCGTGGCTGGACTTGTGGGTCTCTACAATGAGGTGGACGTGGCTACGGACGTCTATGCGCAGACCCTCAACGCAGCCATGGAATCTTTCGTCAATCCCTGGATCCAAACCAAGCCAGTCAATCTCTCTTCGACGGAATATTTTCGCATTGCAAGTACCATTTGGATTTTGAGAATATTCTATCAGCTTCAGATAAAGTTCTTCGTCCAAGGGGAAGCTATCGCTTTCTGTCAAGCCTTCGTCGATTCTCTCCCCCGATGGCAGACGGAGCAAGTTGCCTCTTTGGACGGATTCCTTCTTAGTGCTGGGACTGGATACCCCTCAGAACTATACAGTGTCATCGATCCCAAGTATAGCGTATGGCAGAAGTTATCAGAGAAGTCTCTCTATATCCGGAACTACTTCGAAACTGCTGGATGGCCAAAGACCCCGGACTTTCCTAACGGTGAGCCAAGGTCCTTTTCTCAAATTGCGAGACCGGTGATATTTGCGCGCCTATCTCAGCCACCCCTACCACCCTGGAACGGAACCGTTGCTGAATCAATGCTTCGATTGAGAGAAGAAAGCCTTCGATCTGACTGTTCATTGCGTTCCCACGGCTGGCTTCTTTATCAGAGTATGACAGAAGCCTACCGGGTGCCTCAATACCATTGGCGCCATTACTACGCTAACCTGGGCATGTTCTTTTGGGACTACGATAGACTCGAAAAGTGGGAAGTTGCCGACATATCAGCGTTCCACTCTTTGTTTAGATTGATCGAAAATCTCACCCGAGCCAACAACACGCTTAGACCCATCTTGGTGCCCTCTCTTCACGCTCACTATTCGGAAGAGCAAAAGGCTGGGCTTATAATCCGCTGGACTCGCTGTCCAGCCCCATGTTCTTACGAAGAATGGTTAGGTCAAAGTGCAGCGCTATCTCAATATTCTTCACCTTCTAGGCACGGGTCTCTCAATACGTGTACAGATTGCTGAAAAGCCGCAGAAGTTAGCGCTCCAACGGGCAGGACTTTGACTTTCAGGATCCTTTCAAAAGGCGAATTCCTCAAGAGGCGAGCATTTTACTGGTAGGTTAGTCATGTAGGTGGACTTCATGGTACCTGTTTCGAATCCTGCTTTTATGTGCTTTCTTTCCGCGCAAACAACCCGAAATACGACACCATACGAATGTGATGACAGCCATAGCCTCAGCGTTCTTGATCGTATTTTCAATTCTTTTCTCTTCGCGCATTTGCCTAGTGGCTAAGGAAGACGCGTATACATGCAAGTTAGGGAATGCTTCCCTATCCGGATACATACGCGCTCACTGAGGGTGAAGGTACCAAAGGTGTCGAGTGACAGCGGATTGACCCCTGCGCTACGGGTGCAACCACCTCCCGCAACCGCATCTCTCTAAGGGCGCAAGCGCATATTCTTTAGGGCGCACTCTGCAAGATCCTATGGTTTTCTTGCCGAATGAGGTCTACCCGCTTGTATTTCATTCGTTGAAGGGTATATATCCGCATGTGGCTGAATAAATCACAAGTTTGACCAGGGTAGCTTCTCCACTCCAGATTGTCCTCGATAACTGCGGGGATCTGAGCTCCTGCACATCATCTAGGTAAATGAGCGACAATGGAACTTTCATATACTTTGGCTGTTCCTGCATCTCAGCTACTCGGGGTTTGGATTCTCCTTCTCCTAAAATTATTATTTATCGCTTCACTTGTGCTTGCGTGGATTCACTTAGCTACGCATACACACTTGAACAGTCAATTGCATTGCCGAACTTTCTTAATTGGATCCGTCTGGATTTTATTTTTGTATGAGAGGCATAATGTATGCCAAATCGCTTGTTATAGCCTTTGGGGCGATCCGTCTTGCACAAGCACGGATCTTCGCAAACTCAACATCCGTGATTGCAACTCCAACGCCGACCCCACAACCAAAACCATGGAACGTGACGCACTACGGCGGCAAGGTGAACATCACCAACAATCTTGCGTTGACGCCGCCGATGGGTTGGAGCTCCTGGAATAACTATGGTCCTGACATCAACGAGACAGTGGTGCGCAACACAATCGACGCGATGGAGCGACTGGGTCTTAAGGACGCCGGCTACATTTATGTCAACATAGACGACGGGTGGCAACGCTACAAAGGCTCGCGAGACGACCATCCGCTCGAATATGACCCCGTCAAATTTCCCAACGGTATTAAACCTGTCGCCGACTACGCGCATTCCAAAGGCTTCAAGCTCGGTATTTACAGTGGGCCTGGCGATGACACCTGTGCTGGATATACTGGCTCAGAGGGACATGCTGCTGAAGATGCAAAGCTTTTCGCGTCTTGGGGCGTTGATCACTTGAAATACGATGCATGCTGTTCGCACCATGACGAGCCACAAGCTGTGGTCCAGCAAGTCATGCTCGACATGAGCACCGCGCTCATCGCTACCAATCGCTCCATCGTCTTCCATGCCTGCCATTGCGGCTGGGCTAATGTTTGGGAATGGGCCGCTGAAGAAGGGGCCAACCAATGGCGCATTGGACAGGACATCTCTGACGATTTCAACTACCCTCGAAATCGCGAGAAGTACTATTTCGACGTGCTCGATATGCTGGACCGCGGGAACGACGTTGCGCAATACACGGGTCCCGGTCACTGGAACGATTACGACATGTTGATTGTAGGTTTGGATGGAGAGAGTAAACAACTGGTCGGCACCGGCCTCTCCGACCTCGAATACCGCACACACTTCTCCCTCTGGGCACTCGCCGCCTCGCCCCTCCTCATCGGTGCCAACATCACCAAGCTCTCGCAATACGACCTCGCAACTCTCACCAACAAAGAAATCATCGCCGTGAACCAGGATCCACTCGGTCAGTCCATCACGCTGCAGTGGTCGTCGCCGGACAACAAGACGCAGATCTATGCCAAGGGCATGCAGGACGAGAGTATGGTTGTGGCGCTGCTGAATCGTGGGACGGAAACGGCGAGTATTACGGTGGATATGCGGGCGCATTTGACGTTGCCGTGGGACGTGTATAAGGTAAGGGATTTGTGGAAAGGGAAGGACAGGGGTCCGTACGATATTCCATTTACCACGGAAGTGCAGGCGCATGAGGCGAAGATTTTTAGGCTTTGGAAGGTGGCATGTGCGGTGGGTTGTTGATTAGGATCAAATACTTGCGATGACGGTGGTCATTAGGAAGAGGATATAAGGCGTCATTGATAATGGCAAAGGGGTGTAAGCAGAAGTAATATCTCTCATTCTTTTTTCGTTTCGTGCCCTATGTGAGGAGGCTATAGCTAAAATGTCTACCGAATCGTAATTCTTGAAATCTTAGGTTTTCCAGATACATCCTAGAATTTTTGGACATGGGCATGCAATAAGGTTGTAGTGTTATGAGACAAATGTGTTCACCGGCAACCGGTAAACGTCAATAGTCCAATATGGTCGTCTTGTTCCCTCCCATTGCTTGCTACCGTGCAATCCAGTAGGAACTTTGATGTCCTCCCACGTAGTGTCGAAACCTACCTCGTGGAGATCGATTTCTGCGACCTGTTCGGTGTCAGCATCTTCATTAATCAATCATCAAAGAGTGATCTTACCTTGGTGTACACATCGTAGCAGATTTGCCTGTCTGCTCCGAGGCCATTGTACCATCCGAACTTTCCATCAGGCGCTAAAAGCTGAATGACATACTCAGAGAAGAACTCCTTCAGCGCTGCATAGTCCTCGGCGAATGTATCGTAGTAAATCGCATCCAGCACTACACCCTGCTCTACCAGCTTGGGCAGGATATCCTGCCACCGGCCCTCATGAATGATAACATTCGGCTTGTCGTACCATCCTTGCTCTCGCAGTCGCTGATGAACTTGGGGATGCCCTTCAATGATATGATGCTCCGCTGGCTCATGCGTCTGTATAGCCGTATCAACGATGCCCATCCCATGCCCCACATTCATAACTTTCAATCCAGACCTTGGAATGAGAGTTTGCGCATGGCGCTGCATAATTTCTGTTTCCCAATCCATCATGACCGCATTGTCGCTTTCATCCAACAATATGCCCGGCTTGTACCTCAGCTGGCTCTTCAAATACGCCTTGTTGTCTTTCGACACATCATCCAGGACCTGCTCTTCGACAGCTTCTTGCACAGCCTGCGCCTCTTCCTCAGAGACTTTCTGCTTTTTGGCTGCAGGTTGATCTTCAGTGGTTTCGTCCTCGTCTTCCTCCTCATCGCCAGCGCCCAGACCTAGAGCCTCCATTTTCGAGAACAGTAGCTCGGCACGAATTCCAGCTTCGACCATCATCTCATAGATCTTCTTCTGGCCAAGGCGCAGCGCAATGCATCCTGGCGTCTCATCCTCTTTATTCAAATCGTTCCAGATGGCGCCATTTTGCAGCAGGACATCAACTGTTTGAACGGCATCTTCACCCGCCTCTTTCCCTTCTTTGGCTTCTCCGCACGACAGGATTGCCGCGTGGAGTGGCGAGCTTGCAGCTGTTGCCGTAGGGTCCTGGACGTTTGCTGAGCCTTCTTTAAGGAGGACTTTGAGAGCTGGAAGATCGTGCCGCTCTGCGGCAGAGATAATGCGCTTGGCGAGGAGGACCTCTTCTTCTGATACTTGGTCGGCCATGGTTTTGGAGCGTATCTGGATTGTTTGTTTGCAAGGGTGGTGGGAGTTTTCGTGTGGGGTAGAAAGTTTTTTGCAGGGATTGCGATAAGATAAGCGAGTCTAGTGTTCATGGCTACTACCGGATCGGGACAGGTCGCACTGCGTTAGCAATGAAGTGGGACAGGCTTCATGGTGTTGAAGCAAGAGATATAGAGATATTGGATTCAAGAAGCCTTTTTAAAGGCACATCGCTAGATTAGACAAACACCAGCCTACTGTCCGTAATTCTTTCCGCTCAAACCAGCCTTGACCGATTCCTCGAAATCCTCCTTCTGTAGTCCTAGCTTCTCGTTCCACTCTTTCGCAAGCTTTGAATGGTTGCCTAGAGCTTCCTTGCTAGAAATAGCCGCCTTGATGAGATCTATGATTCCTGAAGGGTCGCCTGCTTTGAGTTTGTTGTTACCGGCCTCTTGCAAGCTCTCAGATGTCACATCCTCGACCGTCCATTTCTCCCCAGTGAACTTCTCTGCAGCCTCCAAGAGTTCCTTTTGCGATGTCTCAAAAGACGACAGATACACGACCTTGTTTTTCGTCTCCTCGGCTTTCTCCAGGATCTTGACTACGCCAAGCCCGACTTGGCGCAGGTTGGTAGCACTGAAAGGGGCTTTACCGCCATCAATAAGCGTTGCCGTTTTGGTCTGGCCATTGATGCCAATGAAGCCAACCTTGAGGCCCCAGTCTAGAAGTGGCTCAGTATATATCACCTTAACACTGTGAAATTTCTAAACTCACCAAAGAATGGCCCGTTGACGACAGTGGTCCAGCTGATCTCATTTTGCTTGCTCTTCAGATAGTTTTGAATAGCGACTTTGCCCTGGAAAGGTGGAACCACCTCGAGAACGCGCGGGTTGTCCGTGTTGCTGCCGAACTCGGAGGGGATGTAGCGCTTGACGCCTGCAGCGATAGCTGCATCGATGAGCTTGGTTTGAATGCCGAGCCCGAATGACGCGACTGTTGAAACAATGGCATCTTGGCCTTCAAAAGCGGACTTGAGAGAGTCGAGGGAGTCGTAGTTTGCGCGGACGACTTTGACGTTGTCCGGGAAGGTGCTGCTGGAGCCCTCACGGCTGAGGACTGTGACGTTGAAAGAGGAGTCGTTGAGGAGAGCGTTCAAGATTGAAGGTCCGAGATTTCCTCCGGCCTGTTTGAATTAGTATTCAAATTGATTTCACGTTTGGTGTCGCGACGTTGTGGGATGTGGGGCCGCAAGGTACTTACCCCAATGAGCACAACGTTCTTGATGGACATGTTGGAAGTTTGAAAGTAGGTGTTGATATATAAGAGAAGAGGTACCAATGCGGCTATGTAGAAGAGTTGTTGAAAGCGGAGGTTGTTGATGTAGTCCATGTTAGAGAAGGTCGCACCTTCTTATACCCCACCAGGTGTGATGGTAACCTAGACACCATCGCGCTACGCGATCACGCAAGTGTTCGCAAAGCCCCACAACATCCTAAACAATCGGCCCTTTGTCTCATCTTCACTCCGATGTAGAAATGATGCTGAGAAATGCGCGCTCGTGTTTCCGCACGTAATGTGATCCTGACCGTATGCCTAACTAACAATGCTCATTGAGGCTTAGTCGAACTGAACAACGGAGGAATGCAACCACCGGTCTCTGCTAGCCGTGTAAGGTAATCGATCGTGTCGGTCTGATTGGCTCACATCGCCGATAAACCGATCATCCAGCGTAAGCTACTTTGTAGCAAGGAGTAGAGCCCAAGCAGTCTATACCAATGCACACATATGCTGCACAGTTATGGCACAATTCGGGGTCAATGAGGCTATCCATGGTGGTGCTTTGGAGGCAATGGAAACTTACCCAATCGCGTTTTAGCGTTCCAGAGGTTATTACTAAATCTAGGCGGAAATCTACCGCTGTCCACTCAGTTGCACTGATTTTCACTTAACGATTACTATTCTGCATCATCTCGAAACACATCGTTGCATTTCTCCAAGAAAAATTCAGCGCAGCGCATTATTGCACAGCTGACAAAGAAAAACGAGGTTTGCGGACGAAAATGTTGGGTGGCTGCCTTTATCTTGTCGTTCTCCGACGGCTCCAGCATCTCCGTTTTGTTTCTCCGATGCCTTGATCCCAGCCACTCCACGCGGTGCTCTCAAAAAGGATCTCTATTCGGAGTGTAGGGCTCATACAAGCTCCGAACCATTTGATGTCGGAGAGATCGAAAGACCGCGGACAATCATCGTTACCGCTTATCATCAAGGCTGGGGCAAGAAGATTGCAGTCTTCGTTATCAACACAGCGAGCAGCTCGAGCCACCGCACTAGTACTGAACTAATTTTTTGTATTGCTAGATAGATACGCGAACTCTGCGTTTTTTTACTATTGTCGAAATTGACTATATGCAAACTTTCACGAAGTCGGTTAGAATGGAAAATCGCTATGATGATTCCGCCTAGCACTTGTTTCGAACACAGAATGACCGATTTTGCATCATTCGTCATCGTCAATGTTCAGTCTCTTCTCAATCAAACCCCACCTTTCCAACTGGAGAAGCAATTCAAAAGGATCCTCACTATTCCACGCACTAATCTCCCATTCTTGCTTGTCGCGTCCGATGCCTCGGTCATACACGCCAGGTATTTTCTCAATGGTCCACACAATGCGTCGACCTGAGGCATTGACTTGACGGATGTACTCGCTGACTTTAGTCAGAGCGTCAGCAGCCCTTCGGCGGCGGATTTTGATGTTGATCCACGATGCGAGGAGGCCCGGAACACATTTGTGGTGATTAGGTCTGTAATTCTGCCGAATGTCCTCGATGTTGTTGATGATAGTCTGATAGGCCTCATGTGTAAGACCGAGCTCATCCATCTCCGGGGTATGTGGGGGGTAGAGGGGTTGGCGGAAACCGAACCTTACGATGCGCAGACGAGACCCATGCTCTGTGGTCTTGCGACATTCAAGTTGTCGGTTATGCTCGTAGTGCTTCCTGTTCACGACACCTGGATATTGCTTCTTCCATTTACTAGGTCCTACCCTGAGGAGGCTCCACAACGACGCTGCTTTAGAAGGAGGAGTGCAGTACTCTAAGCGTGTGTTGATGAACGGATTATCCTCTTGTTCGATCATATACTTAGCATACGAAGTACATTTTGTACGCGAGTTGATGTTCGCTCGTAGCCATGCGCGGAAGTAGGGATCAATGCCATAGCGGTCCGCATTATCAGTCATTTGCTCTCGTTTCCGCGAAGGGATGGCGTTAGGCCAGAGAGGCCATGGCCGTGTACGATCGCGAAGCTGGAGTTGCTGATGATGGTGTAGATGAGAACCCATCGATAACATGGAACGGGGCGATACGCTTCGCCGCTTCAAGCTGGGTCGAGGACGAGAAACACTAAATTCTTCTGACTTTGCAAATGCAAAAGGGTCGATGAATGATAGCCGATTTGTGCTAAGGGAATTACCGAATGCTTCTGATGGTGCCGGAGACTGAGGTGAGACATGAAGGACTTGGACGTGTGCCTCCGAGATCCTATTCGGAGCGAAGAGCGAGAAAGAACTGATGCAGACCATCACCGACAGGCCTCTCCTCTGCCATTGCCATGTTATCTGTTGCAAAAGCTTATTCAAGCTTTCTGCCCGCTGTTCAGCTACTTCTTGTTGTCGCGCGGATTCTGTGAGAGGGCTATTCCTGCGTACCAGTGCTGGTGGCTGCAAGACCTCGTCAAGATCAAGTCCCTCGTCATCCTCCGGTGCCTGCCGTCTACGCGATCGCCGCCCCGGAGAAACACGCCGATTCCGCTTTGGCTCGTTTGGAATCTCATCAAGAAACTTCGTCAACGCTGTCATAAGTCGGCAGTAATCTGAGTATGTGATGCCGTGATCGGCCAAAGCTGTAGTGTACTCAATCGGTTCACACAGCCTCCAATTCGAAACGAAATGTGATGTCGGATGTGCGCAGCGATTACGATCACACACTCCAGGTATGACCATCCCAACTGAATCGATGAAATGCCTTTCGGGTTCCTCGGGGGGTGACCGAAACTCCGACGGGCGGATGGACGGGTTCCTTGCTCTGTAGTGTGGGCCTCCCGATGTGCTGATCGATGAGCGCAAGCGCGCCAACGACCATGGGCGTCTCGTCGAAGGCTCAAAAGACTTGATTTTCGGAGGCACATCGACTGAAACTGTAGTAGATGTCATTGATGAAGTGAGGCTCGGTCTGCTTGGTCTCGAACTACCAAAAGGCGAATTTGGCCTTGAAGAAGACGGTGAGTGCGAATGTGCAGCCCACGGAGTCGGCTGCCGAATGTGGGTGTTTAGCAGCATAGGTCCTTGGATCATGGACTCAATAATTGCATCTCTTGACTCTGCTCTTGTGCTTTCTTCTCTCCATAAGTCTGTTGCCATATTTTGGAGTCTTATCGGCGCCGGATCGGAATAACTCTGCACAACAGTAGGTCTCTCCATACCCACCACTCTGCCTTCGCTAGGTGGCTGCATTTCGTTATTATCGACCATGCTGTCTCTTCTTCCTTGGGCATTCAAGTTGGAAACTACATTCCTACGCTCGTTGTGTTATGGAAAGACAACGCGCAAAACTTTCTGAACGCGTTTGTTTGTGCGGATCAATTGATTCTCCTGTCGTGTAACAACATGGTGCAACTAGATGACGGGTGCTCGCATCGCGGCCTCTTAAGTCAAACGCGCGTTTCATTTTGGGTTATCAGTCTGACATTCTCCTCATTCTCCAAAAAACCAACTCGATCCGGGATTCAGTGCATTTGAACCAAACCGCTGGAATGTGAACCCTGAATATTTGCAATTCTCCTTCCTTACTAACACAGCTGTAAGTTTGCGAAAAATGTGCAGAAAATCTTTCACGTGACTGCGAAAACTTGCTACGGGCACAAAGGGATGTGTTTGCGTGGCGCTTTCTCGCCTGTCACTTATATCCACATACAGGTAGGTCCCGCGTCACACAACGGCTAGCCAACCGTTCAGCAGCTCGCCGAAGTCATGAGGGAGAATCGCGCTCTAGAACTGTGAGATCTCCCAGGGGGCCGGTTCCTATCGGTGACAGCGGCTTGGCCGCAGTGGTTAGCACAGAGTGCTCCTTCAATAGCGGCTAGTAGTCCTGTGGACAAAGGTGTCGACTGTGATCTGGCTAAGGCTTCATGGATGTGCGGATCTCAGGGTTGTGGCACAGGTCGTGATGACTAATATTCGCATGCTCTGCCTATTCTCTAGCTTAGGTCCAGATCTCGTGATCAAAAAGCTGTATGTCGTTCCTCTACGCGATTAACATATTAGTAGTTGCTAGAGAATCTGTGATTGATTCATGGAAACCAATGCAAAGATCGACGTTGAAATTCCCTTGCATTTGGCACGGCTTCTAAGGCCATAGTCTGAATGGAAATCTGTGCGCGCATGCTATAAGCATGATCAAAAACAAATTGTACTAGCTAATTGGCTCATATACATTACTTGCAGATCGTACGCAGCGCTACACGAACCGTGGGTAATTGTTCTGCATCACCTTGCTCTGTCCAACGCCAACCCTATACCCTGCTCGAGTATCCGCCATCGCGACACCACGCGTCAAGACCATCTCAGGTCTAACAACGGGAGTAGGATGCTCTTCGATCTCACTGAATCCGGACCGTTGGGGTCTTCGCGTAGCGTTTGGACGATACCACGACGGCAATCCCCGTCGAGAATTACTCAGCTCGCCAGGCCTCGAATTGCGACTGAGACGATTTGCGAAGTCAGAGAACCTGCGAGCCAGTGTGGAGCCTTTGAACGCTTTGGGTACGGATGGAACGCAGAGGACTAGAAACCCTGACGTGATTTCTCCAAGCGACCACAGTCCAATTGGCCCAACGTTGAAGGTTATATCGTCGGCGCCTAGGGCTTTCGTGGTAGATGCGAGTCGGATAGCACCACAGATGCATCCACTGTGGGTCTGTCAGCTTTCGCATACCCCAATTGCACTGGCAAACTCACAAAGCTCCCGTAGCAAAAAGCAAACAAATTCCCACCCTCTTCCTCATGCTCACGCTTAAGCCCCAAATCATCTTCTGCGGTAGCGCAAAAATAACAATGTCAGACACAAGATTCAAGATCCCGGACGACATGATGAGCGCGGGATTGTTCACGCAATGCCCATCGATCAACTTGTTCCAGATCTTCTCGCGCGGCGCACAGCTGAAGTTTTCGACGATAGTGCAGGCGATGTAAAACATGACGTTGGTCCACAGTGTGATGTGGCAGGTCCACCAGAAGCCGTTGTGGATGCCAAGAGGTACGAAGAGGTGCGTCCATTCGAGAAGGATGCCTGCTTTGAGGAGCATGATGATGATGCCGTAGAGGATGTAGTTGTTGTTCACGTTGAAGAGTATGGTGCCGAGGTTCTTGAGCTGGACGTTCCATTGGTGCACGTAGAGGCCGGGCAGGAGAAGGATCTGGTAGGAAATGTAGAGGAAGCCGCCATATACCCCTAGTGCTACTATGACCAAGTCTTGATTGGTTAACTATATTCGAGATGACTTCGGCAGATCGACTCACAGTCTTCAATTTCCATCTTCTTCCTACGGAATAGTTTGGCGTATAATCGTACGCCCACCACGATGGCACAGATCGCAGCGCAAGAATACAATAACCCATACCCTAGCTCGTTCTGATTTGGCGGATCGACAAGGTTAGGTACTACACCTAGCGGTGGTCTGAGCGCAGGGCCTTCAAGTGCTTCCTGTCGTTGTGCCGGGGTAAGATTGCGGAGCGCATCCTCGATCGCCATTTTTCAACCACCAAATTAAGATGGATTATATTAATTGCTGAGAAGAATAAAGAGAGAGAAACGAGCGTACAGTGCGCGAGAAGCAACACCATGCCCACTTCCTCGTGTGAATTCCCTCATCCTTATACTCCCTCCCACAACTCTAAACGTGTAGAATGCAGCCAAAGCCCGTCCATCATGCGCGTAAACGCTCTGTGTCACATCTGTCAGAAGAGCCAAAAATCGCCAACTTTGCCTTTCCAGAATAAGCTGCACCGGCAAATAGAAGCTGTGCTGGGGTCAGAAGGGGTAGTTTGGGGCTGAGGCTGGCGTGTAAGAATAGTCCGACGCGACAGGGGTAGTAAGAATAGTCCGGCGTTGCAGGCGCGATGGGGTTTGAGCCCCCAATGTGGGTGGTTGACGTGCGTGTAGGCGCGACGAACGCGAATGTCCTCTGTCCTCCCCGGACCCGAGCATCTCAGCTCGTCGGTGTGTGGTAGTGTTACCGAGCAGTCGCTGCCGGCAAGCTCCGCTTTCATGGCAGATGTAAAACCTCCTAATTACCGGCGGCACAAATATTACGGCTTCACCGGTCGCGATATGAGGATTGTACATGTATCCTCTTCGAGCTTTCGTCCCAAAAACTCATACATAAGGACTTTTTCTCAACTTAGGGCCATGACTACCAGCTACCTTTTCGAGTAACTCTTCAAGCTACCCCGCAAAAACAGCTTCGACAGCTCCGCAGCGCTAGGCATTGACAGCTGACAGCACCTTGCTTGCGCGGGGATGACGCAGAGCGAACCCTTTTTTCTTTGTTTGCACTGCCCTATGTTTTCAGAGCCGCATTGTCGGGACGGGCGGAAGAAACCGTAGGAGCTAAATCGTAGCAGCTGGCGTGAACGTGTGGCTGTGGGTATAGTGTCCCGCAGTTTATATTAAAGCTTCTCAATATGATGATCAGTTCTGGACCCTGAGCTACGCGCGTAGATGCTTGTGCATAGGTGGTCTAAAAGGGGAAACAGTAAAGGTGAATGATAGCTTCGGCAGATGCATGTGAAGAGCGAAATGTGAGCGGCTAGGAATCGCCGGCTGATAGAGTAGAGTTGGTAAGGGGCCAAAACGCGACCAAAAAGGGCTCGGATAGTTACGACTCACCTTGGGACGCATGTCATCAGCATTGAGGAACTGTGTCATACGACTGTACACATTTGCAGGAACGATAATAACGAGACAGAACAAAGCAATTCTGATTTTGAAAGGGTATACTGCTCCCATGTACGATGTATACCCACCCAACAAAATCCCATACTCATAGAAGTTTTCTGACCACGTACCGACTCCTAGGAAACTGCATTCAGATATACGCAACATGAACGGGTAGCATAAATGACGCTGAGCGTGCTAGAACGTGCTGGACCCGTCTCTCAGTTCTTTTTGGCTTTCTTTTTAGGCGGCTCGCTAGCCTCGGCATCGATTCCCAGCTTCTCGACGAGATCCGACCATTCGACAGTGGGAATTCCTTGGTCGGCAATCTTGTTGAGCTTGTCGGGGCCAGCATTAGCTCCCAGAACAACGAGCTCCACAGATTTATTTAAAGTCTTTGCGAACTTAGCTCCGGCACCTTCGAGGATCTTTTGCGCTGCTGAGCGAGTATGGCCGTCAATCTCTCCCGTGATGATGAGTGTCTTGCCTTCAATGGAATCCGGTGCTTCACCGGCCTCGACATCGGCCACCTTCTTCTCGGGAGCGAGTTCGAGACCGAGTTTCTCTGCGACTTCTGCCCATTGAATGGTTTCAGCCCCGAGCTCCTCAATCTTGGCTAGTTTGTCGGGGCCCGGATTGGCACCAAGCACAACGAGCTCGACTTTCTTATTGAGGGACTTCTCGAATGTCGCGCCTGCGTTCTCTAGTATGGCTTGTGCAGCTTTTCGATCATGGCCGGGGATGGTTCCCGTGACGATTACATGTTTGCCAGCCAGGAAGTCTGAGCCTGAGCCACTTGATGTGGATTTGGCGGCTGGGGCTGGGGCTGCTTTGGCCTTGGAATTGGCCTTAGCTTTAGGAGCTGCCTTCTCTTTGGGAGCTGCTTTCTTCTTGGGCTTAGGCTTCTAGCATATGATCAGATTGTGCACATTGTACGTTGGGTTACCGCGGGCGATGTGGATAGATGTTGAGTGGGAGTTGTGTAAAGTAGCTGTCTCACCTCCTCAGGCTCCTCCATGTCCTCGTCCTCGTCCTCAGAACCCTCATCATCATCAGCTGGAGCAGCACCGCCCTCTCCCTTGATCTCTTCGATCAATTCATCCCACTCTTTTGTTTCAATGCCAAGCTCTTCGATCTTCTCCAGCTTCTTAGGGCCGGCATCTTCGCCCAAAACAACAAGAGTAACTTTCTTGTTCAAGCTCTTCTCGATGGTCGCGCCGGCGTTGATGAGGATCGCCTCGGCACTCTTACGACTGAAGCCAGGTATTTCACCGGTGACGATGCATTTCTTCCCAACAAGTGCATCAGAGCGCACGGCGATTGTTGCTGTATCCTTCTTGGGGGCCATTTCCGTTCAGGATTTTTGTGCTTCAAGGGAAAACTAAATCGAAACCCCAACGACGAGAAAAGCAAGACGCGGAATGCGATTGATTTGAACGGAGGAAAATGGAGAGGGGATGGATGGGGTAGCGCGAGGGCAGTCGCGGCTTTTGTAGGGTGGTTGATGTCTCGCTGCACGTCAGCTCGTCTAGACGAAAAGGAGCCGGCCAGGCAACACCCGCGCTACCACGTGCTTTCGCGCGAACCTTAGAAGCCGCCTGAAAATGAGCGCTCAGGACTGGACGACTGCCTGAAGAGGCCGTTAGGCAGCGGGGTGCTGGTGGGAGATCGATTTGCCATGGTCCCTCGGTAAGTGCTGGTCGGAGCGCATTGACAAGGAACCTCTTGACTGGATCCAGCGACCCGACACAATCGAGTGCAAAACAAGGCGACAGGCCCCAATTGCAGGGTTCCAGAATGGCAAACGCACAGCGACCTTCTCGGTCAATGGATTGGTCTCCTTTGGTGCACTTCTGCTGGCGGGCCGGGAACATTCCTGGAAGCAGGCCGATATCCTCCGCCAAGTGCCGCAGCAGCACCAGCAGCGTGGTACAATCAATTCACAGCAGCGATCCTTCAGCACAGCTTCCCCTTTCAGACGCAAACGCATGCACCGCAATGGATCCGGTTCACTCCAAAACACCTCGGCTCTCAGTTATCCCCGCGCCGCAACCGTGCCACCACCGCGCGCTCTCCAAAAAGTGGTTGCGCACGCCTGTGTAGAGACCGTCCCAAACCCACCCTGACGTCTCACCGCGATTTGAATCACAACAGCCCACGCTCGCAAAAAGTGCGAGGAACACCGAGTAATCGTCGACCATGAGTGCCTATCCAGAATACCACGAGGCCTTCGCGCCTTTGACCTGGGCAACACCCTTCCTGGACCACCCCGACTGGCGCGTCTACCCACGCCGCCGCAGCCTCAAGACACGCGCGCCCGACGAATCCTACGACCGCTACTGCTCCGTCACACTGCGCTCCGACGACGGCATACAGCAATGGGCCGAGCTCCAACAGAAACCCGCCCCGGGCTCCATCGTCGTCCCCAAAACCATATCGCTGTTCAAATACGGGCCGGCCTTCACAGGCTACCAGACCATCTGCCACGGCGGCGCCGTCATGAGCATGATGGACGAGGCCTTTGGCAACATGATGATCGCGGCGCAAAGAGAGGCTGCGGGGCTAGATGAAAAGGCGTGGGCCGAGCTCACAGATAATACCTGGGACCGGCCCCTGGGCGAGGGGCAGACGCTGAAGAATGCCATGAAGGGCGCGTACGTGACGGCGCAAATTAACTTCAGCTTCTTGAAGCCGGTGCTCAGTCCGGGGGTAGTAGGCGTCGAGTGCACCATGATAGAGCATAAGGGACATAAGATGAGGCTTGCAGCCGTCATGAAGGATGGCCAGGGCACGCCGCTTGTCAAGGCTGAGTCGCTGTGGATCCAGCTGGGCCAAAGAGTGAAGCTGTAGCAGGAAAGGCATCTCTTGGAGGAGCAAAGAAAATCACACCTAAACATCATGTGGTATTATATGAGCCTATGAGGACAACAGGACAACAGGAACAGTCTAAGGGGACGTGGAGATTTTTTGCTGGTCGTGTTCTGTCACGATTATCTAGAGCACCCACTGTAGGTAGCTTTCTCACCTTACAACTAAAAGATGTGTCAGTAGACTAGAATGAATATCTCTGTTGAGAGAACTCACCACGTAGCGGAAACCCGGCAGTTCGAGATCAGTCTTGTCAGCAAACTCATCCGTAGCTGCATCTTGCACCTCGCCCTCGGCCAGCTTCTTATCCCTCTTCTTATTCTGGCGCACGTAGTATATCCTCAAGATAGCCAAGAGTACAACTATGCACTTATCAGCAGTGCCGCATGAGCGCTCGTATAGCAGATGTATACGTACATTGCAGACCAATGCAGATCATGTCGGCGACAAACACGGAACGATATGCTGGCTTCTCGCCGTTCTTGACCATGAACGGCCCACTGATATTGCCAAGGGCATATCCCAAAAATGCGTACGACGACAGCGTGATGCGCTTGGTGTATCCGGAGCTGTTGACACCAGGAAGCGAGAGGAGGATGAACAGAGACGTGGCGAATGGTGGGAAGAGATATACTGACGCGCAGGTTAGACGGAATGCCAATAGTCTACAGGAGACGACGTACCCCCTATGAGCAACCCCGCGACATTCGAACGAGGCAGCACAAGCTGCAACAGTAACCCTACAAAAGTAGGTACTAGCATGCCCATCGACACGTATATGCGTGCGTTGGAAACCTTCTGAGCGAGCCATCCCCCAAAGAAAATACAGCACATATTGATGAAACCCTGAGGGATGTATATCAGGGTTGACTCCAAGGAATCAAATCCGAAGCTCTTTATAGTAAGTGTTCCGAATGCGCCGAAGCCGCCGCTGAAGTTTCAATGTCAGACACGACTCGTGAGGGAGTTCCAGTAGGGAAACTCACTTAAGAACCTCGTTGCAGAAGATGGTGAGGAAGAGGATGAGGCCTTGGGGGTCTTTGAAAGGATTCAGAGCTTCTTCGGCCTGATTCCATTTGAACTTCCTGCTCAGAATGCCCTAAGAAAGCGTCAGGAAGCATATGCATTGCAGATATGCTTGTCTTTGCTGACAAGGCCTTTGTGCTTTGACTTACGGTCTTATTCGCGCGGATGCGATGTACGGCAAGGACGCGTTCGTTGTCACTCAAGAATTTTGCTGCCATGGGGGAAGTTGGCAGATAGACAAAAACGAGTGTGCCTACAGAGTTCGGATTAGTATGCGTGAACGTTCTTCAGTGTAGAGACTAACCCCAGCACACAGTAATCAAGCCGTTGATGATGAAAATCCACTACAACGGTCAGTCAACACTGTCCAAAACCGTCTTGATAACAATGCTCACCTTCCATCCGGGAACCCCGGCATTTACATGTCCCATACCGAAAGCGATAATACCACCGATCGTGGCTGGCATTTGGTCAGCAAACCATTCTCAACCCGACCAATTTTCTCACATCCAAACCCGTTAGCAGCTGCCCAAAAACCCGTACGTAGCACTTGCTCCTTCCTCGTGTAGTACATTCCGTTCTAGCATACGTCAAGATTAGAGATCATCTAGCCCATCAACGAAGACTTACAATAAGCACAAATGTCGGTGTGATAAGCGATTCAATGCCTCCAAGAAGGAAACGCAGAACAGCCATGCCGGCGAAGTTGTTTGCACCAGCCGTGGCAACTAATATACCACCCCAAGCAATGATAGCGACGCCAATAAAACGACCGATCGGGAACTTTTGCGACAGCAGTGTTGTAGGGTATTCGCATATGAGATAACCAAAGTAGAACAGAGACGCAAGCCACGAATACTGTTTGCCCACCAGGCCAAGATCCTTGGAGAGTGTGAACACGCTCGCGTAGCCGAGGCAGCTCTTGTCGATACATTGGAGAGCGTAGGTACCAAAGAGGAGAGGCATGATGCGAAAGTCGATCTTGCGCACGAGCGCCTTGTAATCTGCGTCCGTTGCGGTGGATGCGATTAGACCGACATCATTCTCTCTAAGGAACTGCAGGTGATCAGTATAAATTCTTCTGGCCCTTAAGTTCTAAGAGAGATCCGATCTCTTACCTTGCCAGCTTCGTCTTCGTCCTGAGGTGACGGTTTGACCAGATCTCTTTCTACATCATCTTGGTCAGCCGCAACGGTAATCACGTCGCCATTCTCATAGTCCTTGGCTGTGGACATGTTGTCCAGCTTAGAGTTCAGAGGGTGAAATTAGATCGTGTCGGTCTCCAACTACCGAGACAATGGCAACTGCACGCAAGTTACTTTCATATATTTCCAATTATGTACGAAGCTAATGTCCTCTATAGCACAAGGTACCGGGAATTCGGCACCCGTCGGCACCCAAAAATATCTTATGGCCGAGAAAGCGTCAACTAGAGGTCTCAACTTCGTGCAGCGTCCGATTCCGCACGGTTTCACACACTTCTAGCAAGAGTGCATATTGGAGACAACGTGCTCTACTAACCCAAATACGAGCTGTCCCCCACAAAAAGCGTTGAAATTTCCAATCCTCTTCCAGGATTCGCGTTATGATTCGAGCTATAGTGAAGTGTATCGCGATATACCTGGGCTCTGACGCAATCGGAAAACTACTTGCTAGAGAGCGGTTATCTCCATCCTCTAGATGTCGTGCTCGGCATGCACTTGCCCATGGATCGCGCACCAATCCAGACCCCCGTTTTTACCTAGTAAGACCCACTCATCTTACCGACTCGAGTAAAGTCATTCAATCGAAGATAGACCCTGCATTGCTATCAGGTCTACTTCAAAACTCAAACCTGTGCAATGGAAGAATTACGAGTCGTGCGCTGAATTGCTCATCCTACCGACTGACACGCGTTGCCTGATATCTGTACACACACCGAGGTAGACCTTGCATTCCAAGCCGTTATCGGAGAACGTCAATCCACCCAAATATGATGCGATGGTCGAATCTAGATACTCAGACGATATCAAGAGTGTTGCCGTCGGGCAGTGAGACTAGTCCTCGAGGCATCGACCATGGGCAAAAGTTCTGCGCCAGCACCTGCTACGACATCTGAAGAAACGGTGATTCGCCACGATATTGATATTGAGGAGCATGCAATCGACGACACTATAAAGTTGAAGGTGATCGTAGTCGGTGCCGGGATCACTGGAATTACTGCAGCTGTGCTTTTGCCAGAGAAAGTCCCCGGGATAGACTTAGTTGTGTATGAACGCGACAGCGACATTGTAAGCGCAACCCTCAGATTTGACCTCTACTTCTCTGACGCTGTTTTTAGGGAGGTGTTTGGAACCAATGCACCTATCCAGGGGTCCGATGCGATGTTCCCTCACACGTATACCAGTCAACATTTGCGCCCGCGCTTGGTTGGTCGGAGCATTACGCCCAAGGTGCAGAGATCAAAAAGTACTGGACCAATATCGCAGTTAAGTACCGAGCTGATAGAGTCATCAAATGCAACCATGTAATTAAGTCTGCTGAGTGGAATGAAGAAAGAGCCAAATGGGTGATTACGGTCGAGAGCCCGCAAGGCACTTTCGTGGATCAAGCAGATTTCTTGATTACTGCCACTGGTGTTTTCAGTCAACCAAAATTACCCTCTTATCCCGGCATCTCTGAGTTCACGGGCCATATAATTCATAGCTCCCGATGGGACCACTCCTTTGATGCAACTGGAAAATCTATTGCAATTATTGGCAACGGCGCTTCGGGGATGCAGGTCCTCCCACAACTTCATAAGATTGCGAGTAGGATCGACCACTACGCTCGAAGTCCGACATGGGTCGCTCCCAGTTTCGGAGATGATCCGGCGGATCGGCTGAATGACGATATACGAGCCACCTTCACGGATCCAGATGCATATTTACAATATCGTAAAAGGATGGAAAACCGTTCCTTCACTGGCTTTGGAAATTCGGTGAAAGGAGGACACAGCTCAACACAACTACGCGAACGGGCCACAGATCTTATGAAGGAGAGGTTGGGAGATCGCACCGATCTCTTGCAAGCAATAATACCCGAATTTTCACCAAGCTGTAGGAGACTTACCCCTGGGCCGGGTTACTTGGAGGCCATCACACAGCCAAACGTTGAGTACATCACTACAGAGATTGAGGCATTCACGAAGTCTGGTATTCGAACCATAGATGGCAAAGAGAGAATTGTTGACGCTATCGTTTGTAGCACAGGCGCTGACACGTCGTTTGCTCCCCCTTTCCGTCTTCAAAAAGAGAACATTGACCTCGCTACCGCATGGAAGCCAGACGGCAGTGTAGGGTACCCTCGAACATATCTTGGAATAGCCACACCAGGATTCCCAAACCTGCTGTTTATCAACGGGCCCCAAGCAGCAGCGGTTACAGGAACTTCAACATTCTCCATCGAAAACCAGATCACACTAGCCGCACGTGTTCTAAGGAAAGTCCAGAGTCAAGGAATTCGTACGATCTCGCCAACAGAGCAGGCTACTGAGGACTTCCAGGCTTATTGCGATGCGTATTTCCCTCGAACAGTACTTAAAGATAATTGCCGCTCGTGGTTCAACAATGGTGTAGCTGGAGGAAAGATCCTGGCGAATTGGCCTGGGAGCGGCTTGCATGCCAATCTTGTGCGGAGGGAGCCTAGGTGGGAAGACTGGCAATATACATATTGGACATCGTCTGGGAATAGATTCGCTTACCTAGGTAATGGTTGGACGCGGAAAGATCAGCTAGTCAATCAAGGCAGCTCAAAAATCGCTGCAGAGGTGGATCTGACGCCGTATCTAAATGTGGCTTCAGTGACGGGTGGATTGGACTTGCGTGGTTACCACGAGAACTGGTACGATATTTAATGACCGACAGACCTATACGAACATTCGGCTGAAGATTGTGCATGCCGTCACGAAACTCTTGGTGTCCCACGTATAAAATCTCAAAGCCGGCTTTCGCGCTACTACATTGTGTAGCCCAAGGCCATTGTTGTATTCGCAAGGACAAAGAATGGAACTCTTCAGGTTGTGTTTCACAACTCTGGCAAGGCGCACTCTCCCATATATAAGCTACCTCTTCTGCTTCTTTCTCACCGATTCCATTCAACCAACACCGGTGCACAAAGCTCTGCTCCAGGGGCCTAAATTATACACACGATGGCACCTAATCACCCCTTACGGTCGAGTCCTCCGGAAATATTCGTCAGTCCGCCAACACCCGTAAATGCAACAAAGAGTATGTACAACATTCCACGCGCTATCTCCTCAGCCGAGTGCATCACTTCCCCCTTGATCGTCATCTCAGGCTACGAGCCCCTTACAACCACACTTACCCTGCAGCAACTGACGGAGCTCTTGCCAACGCTGCACATTTACATCGAACCACAGTACCCAAGCATCGCTCTATTACCAGCTGCAGGAGTGAGCTATAACGGCCTCAAGTCCGCCCTTCACTGGCGCGAAGCAGACCTCGAGCAGCGCAGCGAAGACATGGAAAGCACGCTGCCGCTAGCCATCGAAATGTACCAGGCCCTCGCTTTCCTTGGCAACAAACCCATGAGCCGGACTCTGCGGCTGCTAGAGAGGAAGATACAAGGTGAGATAGATGAGGATTTGAGTCTGTGCGAGTACCAGCATTTATGGGAGCTGCGGCATCTTCCGTTTACGGAACGCTTCATTTGCGCTATCCTGGCGCAGTTGGCTGGCATTGATGCTAGAATCACTGCCATCGCGCTGGAAATTGGTCACCAGGCTCAATTCAATGGTGATAGGGAGTTGGAGGCATTGTTCAATGAGCTTCTTTACGTACTTAGTTGGGTGGAGTGTGACGAGGAGCTGAGACAACGGGTTGCGCGTATGCAGGAAAAGATGGAGTTGCAGGCAAAGCGAGAGCGGGCACACGCGAAGCGTTGGTTTGGGAAGAGTGCTGTTCAAGGGTATCGACCTGCTCTCGGAACTGTACGGGAGTAAACGGCCTGCTGGTCACCTGCTGGTCAGGTATCTAATGTTGCGACTCTTTCTAGATTATATGAATCTATATTAGTGTTCTTCCACCTCGAAGGATCTTTTGCTATGATATTAATGGACTATTTACTTTGTTGTAAGATCAGGCCTTGCACCCGGATTATATGATATGATAGGTAATGGCCCTCTTTTCATGTTACTAATTGAGAGGACTGGGCTGCATTAGTGAGATACGATTTGTTAAGTGAGAGCAGTCAACAATGTCAAGGGCAAGTGAATTGAGATACAGATTGTTTTTTCTTTGTGAAAAACATTCATGAAAAGTTTATGCTTCTTCCCTACGTAAAAAATGTAAATTTATGGCGCCTCTTGATCGAAAGCAGCTTCTGGGATAGGGCCACCAAAATAATAGCTCGCATCAGCGCTCGTCTGACACCACGTCTCCCCCGCATGCACCTGGCCATTTTCCCAGTACGCAGCGATTGCTTCATTCGCGCACTCCGACGGCGCGTTCGTGTACCCGTGGCCAGGGCCATCAACGATGAGAACACCAGAGCCTTCGAAGAGGCGCGACATCTGGCGAGCGGAGCTTGCGGGCGTAACCGGATCTGCGACTGTGTTTACAAAGAGGATGGGAGCGCTTGTCTCGACTTTCTCGAAACCGGGGAAGAGCTGGCTGGCTGGCGGTTCGATGTCGATCAAGCCAACGAGACTACATCTGCCTGTAAGCGAAGAGCCATGGAAATGTTTTGGATTCACGTGAGGGTAGCTTACCCATTGGTCGAAGCATAGTTCTGAGCCCACTCCGGAGCTGTTACGTGCAGTTTGTCCGCGGCGGCTTTCCATTGTTCATACGTCTGCCACGGGTAGCGTCCGGAAATGTCCACAGCAGTGATGAGTAGCTGCGCGTTTACGGAGAACGGCTGTTCTTCTCTTTTAATTAGAGATGTGGGATCGATGGCAGAAGTATTGCCAGAGAGAATGGCGGACGCCCACGTATCGATTTTCCGGTATGAGCCCTGGGAGCCTCTGCGCGGAGTATAAAGGCCTTGTTGGACCATTGATAGGAACTCATTGGGACCATAGGGTGTGCCACCGATGTCGACGGGCTGCTTCTCGAGTACATCGACAACGTTAGCGAAGCGACTTTCAATCTCGGCGATGCTAGAAGCTTCTTTGGATAGTTTACAGTATTCGGCGCCGGCTTCGAAGCAAAGCTTGGCGAAAAGCCAGACGCTGTGGTCGAGGTCATCGACGGTATTCGGGACCCATCCTTGGTAGAAGCCGACGCCATAGACGTTGCCATCGAGAAGAACGCGCCGAAGGCGATTTGGGTACATTGCAGCGAGTGTCTGCCCGAGGACCGTCCCATAAGAGATACCGTAGTAATTGATGAGCGCCTCCTTTGGATCTTTACCCTTTGCAGCCGCTTGGAGTTCCGTGAAATGGATCAAGTCCCGTGCAACTGCAGAAGTGCCGATATATTTGGCGGTGGTGTATTTGTTTGCTGCAGCACAAGCTTCAGCCATTGCGAGACTTTCATTCCACTGTTTCGACAGGTCTCCAATGGTACCGTTTGCAGTCCGAGGAGGCGCAGGCATGGAAGATGCTGTGTTGTTGGCTGGTTGACAAGGTAGCTCAGGACCGGTATGTCCTGTGCCACGAGGGTCAAAAGCGATGAAGTTGTAGCCCCACGCGTTTGCTACCTTTTCGCCAAATTGGTCCCCTGACACAAACGAGGTGGCGGGCTGTCCCGGACCACCTGTGTTTACATTAGTCCCTGAGTAAATACCTTTATAAGACCATGTTTGACAGACCTGGATTGAACAGAAGATCCTCTGCGTCCTCACTGACTATATAGCGAATGAATGCTATATCCGTCGTTCCCACGTCGGGATGTTCGTAGTCCAAAGGGACCGTTAATTTGGTACATTGGCGGCTCGGGCCGTAACAGTCGACCCAGTTAATCTCGGGCGAGGAAGCGACATTATCAAATGTAGCCCAAGCCGTCTCGTTGGCAGAGGTACTGTTTTGTCGTCGATGAATGGGAGCATATGGTAACACCGAGGCTTTGGTGAATGCAAGAAAAAGACTAGCACCCGCTAAAGAGATCACTCGAGACATGATATCAAGAGGCGATAAGAAACAACAAAAGACGAGAACACCCAAGAAGAATGCCAAAAGGTCGAAATGTGAGGAGAATGGTGTAGAGCCATAGTGATCGATCAGGAATATATACTTGACCATAGGAATTAGCAACTAGAGAAGGATGGCTATGTATCCTATTTCGAGAAGTTTGGAGTACAGCCATTGCGCGGCGTGGAGGCAGTGAGAAGCGTCGGGCACCTTTAACGCCTTTCAGAGAATGCGAGGTTTTGGGTACCATTAGCAGGATCTTAAACGGCCCCATCCGTATCATGATTACGATGCACATTCACCCTACAAGGTCTGTAATTCTAACATATAGGGAGCCTGATTCATGTAGGGGTGGCTTAGCATCTGCAATAAGATTAGTCTCGATTACCGAAATCTTGCAGTTCACTTTTACCCTATTAAGCGTATGGGTTATCTCATTTCTTACCTAAGTCGCAAAGAATGGCTTGGCATGAAGAGGGCCGCTATGTAAGAGTGCGGCTAAGGCGGGTGGAGAAAGAGCTACATTCCGTCAATGGAGATGTCTAGAGCGGCGCTTTTCTGGGGGCTACATGTGTCGGCCAGAATAAAATGCGACTAGATTCCCTATGTTGTCTTTGCATTTTTTGTTCTTTACTCTACAGTCCTGGGATAGGCGCGATGCTCTCTATTGTCTAGGTCCTATGTGCAATGCCTTTACCACGTTCGATGCTCGTGGTAGCCTTAAGAGCCAATCGGAAGACTTCCTATCTATTCAAACACCCATACCTATTCACTTGCTACTCTTAGTCTTTCACCAACAGAAGAAAGAGATAGAGATAGAGATAGCCGTATCGGATCTATCGTTTCCTTCTCATCCTAATCCTCATGTTGAAAAGGTGTCGTCGCATGCTATTGTATTCAATATTTGACCAAAGTACATCAGCAGGTTGCAGTGTCTGTACTCCAGCATAGTCGTACGCGTGAGAACCTCTCTACAGTATCGTGACGCTACTGTGGGACACGTTCGCCCATCGTTGACAGTATTTTTCAAGGTCATTATCATCCAAGTCGATTGCATTGGTCGGATGTAGTCGCCTCCTTCTCTGGTAGGAAGTTTGAGAATCGTGGGTAAGCATTCAGATGCGCTTCCATGCACCGGAAAGGGCTGACAACGTATTCACGCTGCATTGGGATGTTGCCTCTTTCGTTCACATGTGCCTTATTTTCGTTTGTTCACCTCCATCAAGCTCTTGCGGTGGCTCTCTGTGTTCAATCTCTTGCGGTGCAGAGTGACCGTCCACCTCAAGTAGAGGCATCGCATGCCCCTTCTTAAAAGGCGGTGCTCCATCGGCTGACAACTCTGCCGTAGACTGCCTTTTTCTTCTCCGCAGAAATAGAAATGTCGCAACAGCACCAATAATGACCACAGCGAGACCGACACCTACTCCTGCGCCCACTGCGACACCAATATGTGAAGAAGACGAAGACGGCGCTGCGGTTGGCGAAGAGCTAGATGACGGGGTAACGGATGGTGATGACGTAGATGCTGAAGTTGTTGTCGCTGAGTTGCTTGCCGGTTGGCTCGTAGCTGTGCTCAGTGGTAGGGTCGTAACGAAGGTTGCAGCGTTCATCTCAAAAAGCGACGTTTTGGAGCAGTTGCACCCATTGGCACCGTAGCAGCAATAGCGATTATCGTAGCAGCTCTGAACGAGGGGTTCTGCAACTGGAGGACTCCATTAGCCATACTCTCAAGGTACGTTCAAGCAAGTCACGTACAGTTGTTGCAGCCGGAAAAGCAATTCTCAGTGTCCCAGTTCTGGTCGGTACAATCCGGTCTGTAGGTATCAACATCGATAGAAGCGTTCCGGACTGCGTTGGGACCGAGTTTGCACAGGCCGTTGCTGAGACAGATGTCACCCGCATTACAGCATATATGATCTGCCTGCGAATCTGGATAGCATGCTAGTGCATTCGTCTGGTCTCCGGCTCCGTTAAAGCACTTCTTAGTAGCCCCTAAGCTGACGCGAATCTGCGAAAAGAGCAAAAAGACAAGTAAATAGGCGAGACCACGGTCTCTCGGTGACCTTTGAATTGCCATGAGTGAAATAACGGGACGCCACAACAGCTGTACTAGGCGTGAAAACGCGAATCGAAGGAAGCTCGAAACCTAAGGTAGGGCAGAGACTATCTTATTAGCGACCGGGGAGATGAAGATACGGGCTAGGGGAACCCCACTGCGTCCACCCGCTATGGTCGACAACAGGATGGCATGTTCGGCCGTACATCGGCCAAGGAGCGTTGAGGATGTTTGGTCAATCAGAATATTGGATTCAAGCCTCCGTGGGGCGTGAGGGTGTACTCCATGTCGGGGTAGGGCAGGTGGGCGCGATTTGCGGACAAAACGTACTGGGAACATGCTGTTTTCCGAGGGGAGGCTTCAAATGACAAGCCGCTAGAGGCCGATCTACAAGTAAGCACCAACGGAAAAGCAGTGCTAGACAACGGGAACGATGTCTGAATCTGTGCGAAAAGCCGTGCATTACCGAAGCTTTGGTGAAGATATTATCCCGTGTGCGTACTTTTTGAGGGCGCAAAGACAGTCAATCCCAAGGAGAGCTGTAATTCGAGAGCACGAAGCACTTCGGGGATGCAGTGGACTTCAGAGATAGGATTGCAGGCGCCACCATTGCCTTCACCGGCGTTTTGGACAACGCCAATTTGGACGCAGCATGGGGGCGCAAAGGCAAAGGAGCGGCTGGGCGCGCTCGGGATCCTTCGCTTCCAACTTTCGCAAGGTCGCTAGTGAGCTTGGGGCGCAGTAAGCGAGTCGGTGCTAGATACAGTTAGGCTTGGCTCCGAGAAGGTGGTCAGCCTTGTCTGCGTTCAGCAAATGGTCTCCGTTGCTATAGGCTTTTACTCGAGTGGGTACATATGGCGTGCATGTTCAGAGACTGGGATTTCGGCCAAATCAAAAACGCAATGCATACGTCTTTCAAAATTCAAGCAAACTTCTAGATTCCTTTGGTGGAATGTAATTGCCGTCCCACCACGCTACTCTAGAACAATCTCAGGCATTTCGTTCAATCCATTGTCAGTTGGCGGCTGAAGGCAGAAGCTTATCGAACAAGCTCGTCCGGATCGTGTCTAGATCTAACACGGCCTGTACTTCCTCATCTGCGCTTTGTAAAAACATGGTTTTATCCCACTTGGGCTGCCATCCTAGTCGGGATGTGTTGGCAGGTTCAAGGCCTCCGCTGAAGCATCCATTAGACCTGAATATCTAGCTAGTTGTCTGGGGCAAGAATCTCACCTCGAAGTACCCATAGCTCGGATGAACTGGGTCGGAAAGTGCAAAGCCTGAGCTGCTGCCTCATCACTGGGCCACACTTCCACTTCCGAGTCCACCACCAGTCCACGCGCGTGTAGGGACTTGGCCATGGCTGTCATATACGCCCACCATGACGCTCTATGAGCCATTGCAAAGTAATATCCGTCCTTACCGCTAGGTATGTCTTCGTTTCGCAGTATATGGTCAACTAGAAGGCCATATAGTGCAACTATATCGGATATATGCGCTGCAGGCGGATGCTGTAACGTAATGTATCAGTGATCCATGATAGTAAAAGTTGGGCCGGAGTCAATCTTACCCCGTCTTTATCGAACTTGTGTACCTTCTTAAGCGCAATACTGGCTTGAACTAGCGCTGGGATGAGAATGGACACCTTTCTCCATTCCCCACTACCCACTCCATCTGATCAACTTAGACTTCGCTCACAACGCTCAGTCCACATAAAAGCAACTCACAAACATTCGGTACTACAAGATTGAAACTTGTGACACCGCACTCTTTGGATTTATCAACCACCGCAAGGTTCGCCTAGAACGATTAGAAGAATACTACATATGCCTGAATATACTGACCTGGCGGACAGGATGCGGCCCACCAAGCTCTCTTTCTTTCTCGTATATCGAATCGCTGTCTTTGAGAACCCCATGCGGCCAGCCAGCCTCTTCCGAGAAGAGAGTCGTCACCGATGACTGGAGTACACTCAGCACTACTAGCGGTTGTACGATGCCTGGAGATACTCACATGAATGAGGTACACAGGTTTCCCGGTGGCATTCCGACGCTTACCGAGGGCTTCAATCAGATTGGAAACGAGCAACTGGTCTGACGAGTTTGCTGCGTGAATGATCATATCAACTGCTACCGTATTAGTAACTTCGTATACAGCACAGTCTAGAAGGTCTTGCTTTGATTCTTTTCAACAGCTGCTGTCACAGCTCCTGCATCACTAAGATCTAACTGGACGACATTGATACCGAGCTTTGACAGCGCTTGAACTTGTTTCTCTGATCTGACCGCAGCACTGAAAGTTGCCGTTGCAATTGGGCCACTTGTACGCGATATGAAGTCGGCAAGAATGGAGCCGCCGCTACGCTTTCATTAGTCGCAGCTCGAGATGGAGTTGGGTCAATATACATGTAGCCAGCTGCACCGGTGATGAGAATGTTTCGGGTCTGATCCATGGTAATGCTCCTCAATCGTGTTGTCCGCTGTGTCGACCTCAGCATGGTGCGGATTCATGGCTTCTTATAGTGCAGTGCCGACCATCTTTCGGTATTATTAACATCTTTCGGAAAGCTACAGCGCATAAAGACTGTACGCAAATGCGCGGATCCGAGTTGGGCCAAAGTACCATGGTGATGACAGAGAAGGATTGGGAGAAGCACAAGCTAGCCAATCACATCGCTGTGGTGGGTCTTAGACAAGCGGCGGAAATGCGCGGTATTCCGATGGATGCATTGATCAATCGACCTTACTGCGAGCCCACGCCATTCTAAAGATGTCGCACAGCTAAAATGACAATGGACCCCGCGGAATTCCTGCTAGTGCAATCATAACTCAGCTTAACAATCTCTCTTATTTCCATAGGACTAAATGATGGAAATGCGCGGAGACACTGCTGACCGACAGGAGAAGGTGGTTCGAGTCACACGACGCTCAGTGAGTTTTGGCATGACTTTCTCAGTACATTCATACTAATTGCTTTGATAGTGTGATCAGTGTCGCGCGCGAAAGGTCGGTTGCGATCGCGGCTCACCTTGCTCCCCATGCATTTCGGGACGCCTCTCTTGCACCCACAGCCCTGTGGCTACCAGCTCAGCTGGCCCCAAACAGAGGGTGTTAATATCTGCGCAATAGTGTGTCCTCTTGCTATCATATTATGGCTAGCGTAGTACAGACCAAAGCTGATGTCTCGATTATATAGCGAACAGAAAATCGATGGGATTGCTAAAGACATTGATGATATAAAAAGTATGCTACAAACATTTAAAGTGGGTCGAAGCGAGGACCAGCCTAGATCACCATCAATGTTGCAATCGAATCGAAGCGAAATCACTCCGCTTCCTGATAAGGCACATCAACTTATTGGAACAGATGGTGAGATCGTATGGGGACATTCAACTCACATGATAGATTTTATCAAAGCAGTTATAAGGGATGGTGCTTCCCGACCAATTGAACACGAAACAATGCATGTTCTTGCCTTATTACAAAACTTGTTGCAGAAATTGGAGTGCCCTCCAGAATCGGTTGACACGATTTCTTCTCGGGCTGCATCGGTGGCGCGCCAGGTTGAAATGCCACCCCAGAATTCTGTTGTGTTCGTTTTGAGATGGGCAAAAGGTTTGATTTATGTACCTGGAAAATAGTATGGTGCACTAAGTTTGAGCATCAGAACACGCGACGAACACTAGGATTATTTGGCTCGGGCAGATCTTACCACTAGAAAGGTTCACCGAAATATGCCAGAAAGTCTATTTCTCCGTCGACGACTACTCTGAGATTGACTTTGTTCTTGCGAATGGTTATTTGTCATACGTCTTCTTTGAGCACCTCGTTATCTCAGGGCGGACTGATTTTGTGGAGCATTCTCGACTCTGTCGAAGCAATCTTAATAGCGCCCTTCTACGACTACCTCTCTTAATGCCTTCGTCAATGGAAGCTGTTGCCGCACTAACACTTGGGGTAGGTCCCAATCCCAGAGCTCAACACTAAGACCGTTAACTTATTTAGGCATACAATGCGGTTGAGGACTCGAAGGTTAAGGCGGCTTGGACCTTCATCTCTGCCGCCTCTAACCTTTGCCTAACACTCGGATATCATCGCAACAATTCCTATCGTGAAGTGAGTACGAACATATCAGCGGCTCAGGAACGTCTTTTCTGGGCAGTCTACAGACTTGACAAAGGTATCTCGCTTCGACTTGGACGATCGTGTAATATACGTGATGAAGACATAACCTTATCGCCAAAACCAAATACCCCGGGTGTAAAGACAGCTGGAATTCAAGGCCGAGTTTACGATCAGCTATATAGCCCAAAGGGCCTTTCACGAGGGGACATCGAGCGTGCACACATTGCAGAGTCACTTGCTGCGGAATTACATGAATGCGTACTTGAGACCCGCGTTGCTATCTCAGTTAGCCCTCTCCCGTCACGATATACCTCCTAACAACATTACTAATAGTTATCACTAGGAAGCTCCTAATCATCTCGCTAATGCTGAGATGGATCCCGTAGGGACAGTCTATATGCAGTGTGACTTGATCTGTCAACTGTCCTTACTCACACTAGTGCAGCGCGCCGTTCCCGTGCCGATAGGTACCTTGAGCAGTATATCGGACAAATGCGTTTCTATTGCCCGTGAAGCTCTTCACGCCCACGAAGAATGCGTCGCCGCTATACGAGCCTGTAAAAATGAGCCAATGATGCTAGCTAGATATGTCAACTGGTAAGTTGTCGCACTTTTTGGCTAGCAGCGTCATGTGTCTGCTGTACATGATCTTGCAATATAGCAGATAATATATCAAGCTAACGTTTGCGTGTGACAGGGCTATCGTTCATTGTCCCTTTCCGCCATTCAGTATACTATTTACCCATGCCGTTCAGCTGATGGACACATCTGAATTAGTCAATCTAGAGCAATTCGCTGCATCATTAGATTTACAGGCCCATTCAACGGGTTCGGAATCGATTACGCAACCCCATCGCTTGTACCACATTCTTTGCCAAGCAGCGCGACTATATCTGAACTTCAACACTGCTCCCACAAGCCGGGACCTTTTCGGCCGTCACTTACAACCTAGTGCAACTGGGGGTATCAATTTGCTTCATGAAGAAACAGAAATGATAAATGCAACTGGATGGCCAGATTTGGGACTTGAGGAGGGCTGGCTAGGGGAGTGGTTTTATGGTAACCAACTCGTCATGAGCGTTCTAGACGAAAACACTTTCTACTGATCGCCAGCACCAAGCCTCTACAACGCTTGTTTCAAACATGATAGAACATGCGAATCGATCATGCAAACACTCCTGGCACGTATTGTTTCTTCTCGTGAGAGCCAATCGTTTTAACCTTTAGTATACTGGTTCAAGGTCGCTCGTTAAGCACGAGATCATAGATAAGGAGTTAAAGGCTCGAGAGTATGACCTTGTCCATTTATGTGAAAGAAAATACTACGTAGTGTTGCCAAGCAAGCGTATGCGCAATTCTTCTGTGCTTCGGCGCTATGGCTGATGTAGCGCCGCACCGATTCATCATGCTAGCATCTACGTCTAGTGGATGGCGCAATGACATACGGTCGTTAAGCGTTGGAGTGATGATAGGTGTATTACTATGGTATCAGGCATATGTAGTGTACATGGCCCGCGCATTGCAGGGGTGCTGCTTGGCAGAAGTCAGGTAACGTAAGCCCGGTATTATCTTGTTTTCTATACGATTTCTAGTATACTGCATGCTATTAATAAGCTCCTCAGCATCTTAACTGTAATTAAATCCTAAGCTTCTCGTACGATTTTTCGTAGGGTGTCGTACGTATGTTGTTTACCACTATATAGATCTGGGTAATAAAGCTCTATATAGTCCTTTATCTAGTTCTAAATAGCTTCTATGAGGTTAAGATCTAGGCTAAAGGGCGGCTAGTATATAGAAAAGATACCTCTCTTATGAAGCTTACTAGTGGTATAGGCTACTGAGTACCCTAGTGCCCCATCTTGTATGAATCTCAACGTAGGATTTAGGCGTAACCAGCTATGGACAATTGGAATAATATGCTTATAGTAGCTCTCCTTGTTAATAGACTTCCACTCCTTCTTTTTAAAATACACAAGGACCCTTTATAATACCTGAAAAGTAACCCTAAAATATCTACCTAGCCCTTTTATATACCTTTTTTACTATATAGGTATTATTAAGCTCCTCCCTAGTGTAACGGGGCGGCCGTGAGGCTGTCTCGAAGGGGTTAAGTGGGAAATGAGGGCGTGTAGGGTTGTATGGTCATAGGGGGTAAACGTTAATTAACTACTATAAGTATTAATTGCTAATAGGGTTAATAGTAGTCTTCTATAAGGAACTACTTATAAGAGAACTTAATGGATTGACGATAAGGATTACTAGTAGTCATTTATTATCTCTATATACTACTATCTAAGGTTAGCTCTGTAGGCTCTATGAATAGAGCCTATAGAGTTGGCTCTACGGGCTCTATAGATAGAGCCTATAGAGCCGTCACGTGATCATATTATATATCTATATTATGCTTAGTATTACTCCCATGATCGTAATACTGGTCCTTCTAATCCTATTAGTTATTACTACTAATGCTGTTATTGTCGTAATTCTATTACGGCGTAGTAGCCATAATACTATTTCCCCCTCTTAGTTCTTTAGCCTGAAGAATGTTCTGTTATAGGGGTAGAGCTATATTAGTAGGGTGGTCCCTATTAGTTCTTAGGTCGTTGTTATCTTTTATGCCTTCTTATAAAACTACCGAACGTCTTACACTTATTAATAAAATTAGTCGTTGCGGGTTTATCATTATATCTTATTCTTAGTATACTAGGCTAAATTTAGATTATATCGTTTCTCCTCGTGATACTTTAAAAAGGTTGGCTTATGAGCCTTGCGTAAGGTCCAGCGTCTAATATTCTTATAACGTAAATAGTATTTTAATAGCTAAGAGTAAGTGATTTATTTAAGTGTTTTACCTTATACTAATTACTTATAGTGCGATCTGTTGGTCGCTCCTAAGTTAAAATTTAAATTAAACTAGATGAAGCTGAGAAAA
Source organism: Kalmusia sp. IMI 367209 (assembly GCA_027946365.1). Classification (NCBI taxonomy): domain Eukaryota; kingdom Fungi; phylum Ascomycota; class Dothideomycetes; order Pleosporales; family Didymosphaeriaceae; genus Kalmusia; species Kalmusia sp. IMI 367209. Next base: position 1,039,134 of record JAPEUQ010000005.1, on the reverse strand, counting down.
GCCTAAGAGGTAGCGCTGGATGTATTGGCTACTATTTATACTAGGGTGGTAAGGCTTCGAAAACAGAAAGAGTTTCTTAATAAGTGGGAGGATTATTAGTCTGCGGTTCTAGAGGTGGAGTTAGATTAGAAAGAGGCGGATTTATAGGCTACTAGCCTATAGAATAGTCTAGAGGAGGTAGGAGTTAATCTAAGTATTGTTTACACCTCTAGCGGTAACGTTGTTCTTCCTAATTTATAGCTAGGCGGTCTAGATCTTAGCCTATTATCTCCTGGTTTCCTTTGTGAGATTGGTTTAGCTGGTACTCCTCTAGCTTCTTAGGGCAGTTGAGGTTTTCTTCTAGTTCCTAGGTATTATTTTATGGGTTTCCGTTTTTGTCTGTTCCGGCCCATCTAATCTGGTAATAGTTCTTTCTATTTTAGTAGTAATAGTTAGTTATATATAAAACTTCTTATTCTTTTTTATTCTTATATGTATCTGCTTCATACACCGTTGGTTGTGTATCCTAAGGTGCCTTTTCTAGTAGTACTACGTGGAAAATAGGGTGAATTTTTATAGATTCTGGTAGCTTTAATTAATACGTAACTAGTGTGATTTATTCTGTTATCTCATATGGTCTAATTTTTAGGTGATTGAGTTTTCTGGAGGGTCGTCTACTAGCTATGTTTTTTTATAGTAGCTAGACTTTCTCTTCCTTTTCTAGTGGGGTATAGCCTTTCATTTATAATTATAGTATTTCTTCATCTAGAGTTGCAAGAACGTAGCGTTATTTTTAATATATTATATATTTATATGATCCTTTTTGTCTAGTTTTCTTTATCTATACTTTATGATTCTATTGCTTTGGTACCTAATATATTTTTGGTGTGAACCCATAATTTGCGTAGAATGGCGTGACTCCTATAGCGCTATATTATAAACTGTTATAGGCCAACTAGACTATAAGGAGTAGTCCCACCCAGTTGTTTTATTAATAGTTTAAGTAGCACCTTAGGTATTATTCTACTATTTAATTTATACGTTTAGTTTGTCCGTCCATTTAGGGGTAATATGCTGTGGATATACTATATTTAATTCTAATTAGTCTAATTACCGTTACCTATAGTTTTGAAGTGAATCTAATATTCTAGTCTATAATAATCTTGTCTAGTACCCTGTGATGGGCTACTACTATTAATAAGAATCTGAAAGCTACTTATTCCGCTTTACTAGTTTTCTTATATGGGAGGAAGTAGCTATACTTTATAGTTTTATTAATGATTACTATAATCCTATCGTATTCTACCCCATTATTAGGGTCCTTGGATTTTAGTAATTGTATAATAAAATCTATTATCACCGTTCCCTATGGTCGTTTAGGGGTTTCCACTAGTTGGAGTTTTCTATAGGGTGCGTGTCGTTCGGGTTTGTTTTAGTGATAATTAGTATAATTATAAAGGACTTTAGTAACTACTTATTTTATTTTTAGAAAGTAGTAGCTTTATATAAGTCGCTCTAGGGTTCTTTTTAATTCCCTAGTGTCCGTATACTAGTGCTTTATGGAATTGTCTGACAAATTCTCGTTATATCTTCTTAGAAATATAGGTTTAATTAAAGACTTTTATTAGTCCTATCTTAGTGGTGGTTTCTTTTAGTAGGTGGCTTAAGTCTTCCGTTACTTATTCTATTTCCTATTAAATCTACTTCTCCCACTCACTAGTTTAGAGTTCTATTGAGGTTACTAGTTTAGGATGGTTATAGATTATGTTTCCTTTATTATTATATATTAGTAAGGTTACTAAGACTTAGGTTGTTCCTTATAGGTCTAGTCTTCTACTTAAGGCGTTAGTTCTTAAGTTATCTAATCCTTTAGTATAGATAATTTTAAAGTTAAATATAGTTAGCTATTCCGCCTATCTAGTTTATCATTAGTTTAAGACCTTAGTTATTATGAATCTGGTGAGATTTTTATAGTTTAAGTAGACTAGGATTTAATACTTTACCCCTTAGAGATATATCCTCCATTCCTTAAATACTATAAATATGGCTAGTATTTCTTTATTATATATATCGTAGTTTAACTCCAGTAGTTTTATCTTTCGTAAGTAATATTCTACTAGGTGTTTTTTTATCTGTTTAGGGTTTCTCTAGAGTAGGTATACTCTAATTATAAAGTTAGATGCGTCCATTTCTAGGATTATTAGTAGGCGTGGGTTAAAGATTTATAATACTAGATACTTTATAAATTTTTTTTTAGGGTACCCATCGCCGTCGCGTATTCCTGAGTCCATTTAAAAGGGATATCCTTTTTATTAATTTTATTAAAGGGTTGGTTATTTTGGACTAATGTAAAATGAACTTTCTATAAAGTTATAGAATCCTAAAAGGATTATACTTTCTTAACGTTCTTTAGCTCTAGCTATTTAAGGATATCTTTAACCTTTACTGGTTCTACCTTAATCCTTCCTAGTTCTATTATATATCCTAGGAAGGTGATTATAGTTATATTAAACTCGCATTTTTGAAGCTTAAGATAGAGTTTAATATCCCTTATTTACTAGAGGACCTTATTCACCTATCGCTCGTGTTCCTCTGGTTTTTCTGAATAGATTAGGACGTCGTCTAGGTAGGCTATGGCGTATTTTTCTAGGTAGTCTCTAAGGATAGTATTTATTCGTCGCTGGAAGAAGGCTAGTGCGTTTATAAGGCTAAACGGCATTATATTCCATTTATATAGTCCTATCTTAGTGCGGAAAGCCGTCTTCTATTTATATCCCTCCTTTATTCTAATCTAGTAGTATATATTTTTATGTCTAACTGGGTGAAACGCTTAGTGTATTATAGTTAGTCTTAAAGGTCCGATATTAAAGGTAGAGGATACTTATTCTTAATGGTAATATTATTCGTTTTTAGTAATCTATATAAAAGTATAGTATAGGGTCGTCCTTTTTTACTATAAACGTAACCCCGTGGGTCGCTAAGGAGGTAGATTCTTAGATATATCCTTAGACTATATGTTTAGTAATTATGCTTTGGATGATTTCATCTTCTTATATCGTTATCTTATAGATGGGTCCCTACGTGGGTTACTTTCCTTCTACGTAATTAATTTTATAGTCCCATTCCGCGTGTTCTGGTAGGTAATCTGGTGGTTCTTAAAAGATTTCCTTATATTTCTAATAGATATTGGGAATTTCTTCTTTTCCAGACTCCTTGTTTACTAAGAGGTAATAAGGGTACTCTATTTATTATTCCTACTAGTTAATCGTTGGGTTAACTTATTTTAGCTAGGGTAGTCTAAGGATGACGTCTTGGAGATTATTAATCTGGGTGATGTCCATAGTCATATTTCTTATTTCTAATCCCTAGGATAGGAATAGTCCTTTTCTCGTTTCTTTTATTACTTATTTCTAAAATGGTAACCCTTTAATTTCTAAAAGGATATTAGGGTTCCTTTTTAATTAGGTCCGTATTCCTTGTTTCTATATAAACTCTTTAGAGATAAAGTTTCTTATAGCCCTACTATTAATTATTGCCCTTATGGGTCGTCCGTGATACTCGGCTTCTAATATTAGATAGATTCCCCTTATTCCTTTAAGGGTCTCCTTCCCTTTATGCTAGTATTTAGTCTAAATCTTTCTTTCTACGTATTTTAGGTATTTGTTTTCTGGGTATTCGTACCATGGTCTTCCCATAACGCATTCCATGGGTAGTAAGGGTCCTGGTATAAGGATAAGATATCCTTCTTATTTCTTTTTGGGGTGTCATTCGTATACTTCTTTTCTAGTGATAATATTGGTGTGTGGATCCCTAAAGACTCTAGTTAGGTAGGCCTAATATTTTATTTTTAGTGCTAAGTATAATGAACATTTACTACTAATATATAAGACCTATAAGATTTTATGATATATGGGATATTTTATACTTACTTAGGGGTTATCTTTATTATTAGATTCTTCCTTTGTTACAGTATTATATTCCTGGATTAGGATCTAATATTTTACTAGAATTTGAGGCGTATATGCTTTATTAATCTATTTGACTTCTCTGGCTACGCTATACTATTCTAAGTTATTAAGGGGTTTATCTGCTAGGATCTTATTCCGCTCTACCCACCTCTGGAAATCCGTGAATTTGGTATTTCTAGGGTATTTGATTTTCCATTCCTTATATACCCTATGGATGTTCTATTCTGGTAAGGCTTATTTAAAGAATCTCTATTTTTTGATTATTTTCTAGAATGACTATAACCCTTAGGGTTGAGCTATCTACTACGCTGGTCTGGTGGGCTAGAAGTATTTTACTCTTCTAATTTAGATATTCTTTATAGGGGTGTCGTTTCCTTTTTGAGCAATTGGGGATGAGTATAGTTTATCTTTTTCTAATTCTTCTTCTAACTCGCTTATTTCCTTAGAGTTAGATAGGTCATTGGGAATTTGGGCGTCTTATTCTTCTCTATTTATAGTAAGATATTCTTTAGTCTATTTTAGCTAGTATCCCGTAACCTCTTTTATGCTTTTATAGATATTATAGTCGTCCTTTAAACACTCAGCCTAATAGGTTATCTTATGTTCCTAATTTCTAGTTAATTAGTCCTTAGATTCCTTTTGATTTCTCTCTCCTGGATTCTTACCGTTGGTGTTTCTTTTATTAGGGCAGTTTCTGGCTATATAGCCTTTCTTTCCACATCTAAAATATACTCCTTCTTTCCTTAGCTAGTCCTTCTATAGATCCATCTTTTTATTATTCTAAGGCTTTCTACCTTCTTTATTGGCGTTGAGGATTATTAGGTCTCCTACATTAGAGTTAAGTTTAGACCTTCCTTTCGCCCCTTAGCTATTTTCCTATTAATTATTCTACTTCTAGAGGTATAATTCATCGTTTACTTAGATAGCCTGTTGGATTATTATAGGGAATGTCGTAGGTTTTTTTATATAAATTATCTTATAACGGATGTCCCGCTTCAGGCCTTTATAGAACCTGGTTATTAAGGCTCATTCTCCCTAGTCTAATACTAAAGTGGCCAACTATTTAAATATAGATATATATATTATTACTATTTTAGTTTAGTATAGTTATAATAATCTTCGTTCCGCTATTTATTCAGCGTCTATATTACTAAAGGTCCTATAGAGTTTCTATTTAAAGTATTTATAGTTTTAAAATATTAAGTTAGTCTCCGTTTTTCTTCCGCTTTCCATATTTATGTGGAAATCTGTTAGGAATCCATTAAACCAATTCATGGCTTATTCTATAAAGTAGGTAACTATATAAGCCACCTTTGCTTCTTTAGTCTCCAGGAAGTCGCGGTTTAAATCTAAGTGTAGAGATATTAAGGTAAGGAATCTTCTTAACTTACTTTAGGTTCCGTCGAACTTCTTAGGTTCTACTAGTTTAAGGGGGCGATTTTAGAGTTATATTTTAATCTTATCTAGTTGCTGCTTTATTTCTCCTCCTCCTTCCCCTTTTTCTTCTTTTCCTTAAGCTACTAATAGGGCTTTAATCTGTTTAATTATCTTATCATAGGCTTCTTTTTATTTCTTACTTTCTTCTCTAAGACGATTAATTTGTGTTTTTATTTAAGTATATTCTATATTATTCGTGGGTGTCACCTTAAGTGATCCCGATGGAGTGGTAGATGCCATTATTAATAAGGGTGCGACCTAATATATCTATAGTAGATCCTTAAGATATAATTGTTAAAGTGTAACGGGGCGGCCGTAAGGCTGTCTCAAAGGGGTTAAGTGGGAAATGAGGACGTATAGGGTTATATGATTATAGAGGGTAAACGTTAATTAACTACTATAAGTATTAATTACTAATAGGGTTAATGGTAGTCTTCCGTGAGGAACTACTTATAAGAGAACTTAATAGATTGATAATGAGGATTACTAGTAGTTATCTATTATCTCTATATACTACTATCTGAGGTTGGCTCTGTAGGCTCTATGGATAGAGCCTATAGAGTCGGCTCTGCGGGCTCTATAGATAGAGTCTATAGAGCCGTTACGTGATTGCATCACGTATCTATATTGTGCTTAGCATTACTCCTATGATTGTAATACCGGTCCTTCTAATCCTATTAGTTATTACTACTAACGCTGTTATTGTCGTAATTCTGTTGCGGCGTAGTAGCCGTAACACCTAGGCCTCCTTATAACCTAGACTCTACGGTGTCTACTATCTATTACCTAAGTTTCATTAGACTAGAGGATTTTCTCCTATTACTCAGTACTCTAGTTAAGGTGCTTACGCGCCCACAACTCTCTAATCTAGCGATTTCTCTTAGTAAGAGGAGGCTTATTGCGAGTAACTTAGCGTATATACCCTCTACTATATAGAGCAGTACGTATAGCGTATTATATAACTTCCTACTCTATAAAAGGCCCCTATATAAGAGCCTAGTAACTCATTTGCCTACCTGTACGAGAGGCTTAAACGTAAGCCTTAAGCTTATTAACTTAGGTATTACTAAGCTTTCGAGGGCGACTAGAACGTTTCTTTAGCATAACGCGGTTGCTAGTAATCGCGTAGGCAACTTATCTACGTATAAAGCCTAGGAGGTTAATAATAAAAGACTGTATATGGCCTATAAGGTGTAGAGTTTGCACCTGAAGGCGCTCGTCGCGTGAGAGGTATCAATGGTAAGGAGGTGTTAAAGGCGTTATCATTTTGTAGGTAAGTAAGGATAACGCGAGGATAGCGCGAGGATAGCTGTAAGGACAAAGAGACACGCGTTTTAGTACGAAACTATAGGTAATTAGATGTATTTTTGTTAATAGGGGGATCTGGAGTCATGGGCTGATCATTTTGGCAGAAACCCTGCAGCGCGCGGGCCATGTACACTACTTATGCCTGATACCATAGTACAAAGGAAACGGGAAGGGATTAATAGGAACCGGTATGTTATAGAGGGTTTCGTCATCGCTTCTCCGCTAGTACCACCTATCCGTTCTAGCCTTTCTTTATATTTGATCCATCGCTAAGGGGTCCGGGCTTCCCCCAAGTGATGTAACAGAACGAGCAGACGATGAGGGCCATCTCTTGGGAGTGTTACGGTTCGTTTTTCTTCGCTAGTGTGGTGGAGTACACAAACAAGACGAGCAGTTCACTGCCTCCGGCACCGTCCATTGAGACACTAGTGCATTGCTCATAGCGTACGTTGCGCTTGTGCAAAATAAGACCTATATCAGCACTGACTTATATTGCTCCGACAGCTGTACCTAGCTTGGCTAGAACTATGCGGAAGCTTTCCATCGGGCATCATTGGTCGAAGCCTTGTTGAGATCACGTACACTAGCGCTAGTGCCTTTGCACAATGCTGCATAACACGAGCTTGGCTTCTATGTATCGCAAAAGAGACGTATTTCCCTATTCTGAGGTTTAGAAGATCTGGGATGCATGAGCGCACCACAGAAGAAGTACACAAATGTCTGTGTAGTTAATGTTGGTCGCTCCTACCGGTACGAACTAGGTAGGTACACGTGTTCAAGATAAGTAAACAGTTATGGGACTGATGGTTACTTACGTGGCGTGGATCTTTTGCCTGCTTATTGAGATGGCCACCAACGAAGATTGCTTTTTGCAAAGTCGAGAGCAAGCCGAGACAAGACTTGATCTCAGAAACAAATACTCTTTTTTTTTGCGCATTTCGGTCAAAATAAAGATCGTCAACCTTAAGTCTCGGTCACCTCCAATACGAGCGCCTAGAATTACTCGACCAACGGGTGTTTCTGTAGCGAGCACAGCTTCCTCTTCAATCACGATGGTTGCTTTTCAGCCTGAAACCCTTTCTACTCGACTCTGACAAAGTCTTTCGTTTTTTGGATTTTCTACGCCCGGATGATTACGAGGTCTTCACTGCCAAGCATGTAGGCTTTCCTTTCCTGGAAAGTTTCTGTATATTACCGGTATGCTTGACTGAGCTGTGATGCTTCTTTCTGCCATGTGCCTCTTATTATCTTCCAATAGGGTGTCCCCGAAGTGATTCGGGGAATTTTTTTTCGCGATTGCGGGGAAGCAAGGATGCCTTACCAGAGAGGCCCAGAATGCGACGCCGGGCCCTGGCAGAGAGCCGGTAACCGCGCAAGAGCCCACGTGCTATGACCTGGCAGCGTCGTGTAACGGTGAAGGCTGCGCGAACAGATGCAGCAGAGCAAGCCACTGGACGGACGCGAAATAGCCGAGATTTGAGATGTGAGACAAGCGGTCGAACACTACAGGCTCTTGACATAGCCCCCCAGAAGGAGTAGGTGGGATCGTGAACGCGACGTTGGATAAAAGATGTATCCAATACTCCGAAGCGGCTCGTATCCAAGCAAGCATTGCGCCTTTCGGTGTGCCACACTGCGGGGTTTGAAGCTGCGCTGCGAAGGATTGCGGAGAAGGCGTTTTAACCCTGGCATGTGGTGCACTGACTTGAGAAGGGACCACAGCAGCTTAATTCGACTTCGGAAGGAGTTCGCGGCCTAACTCAGTTGTCACCAGTGTCAAATCTCGTTACGGTGCTGAGTTTTTCAGGCCTCGCCGATCCCTGCGTGGCGAGGCGCCATGTTCACACAGAGCAGGTGAGTGATGTTCTCGGCCTGGCATTGTCATAGCAGGACCACATTAATTACTCCTTGCGACCGGTCCTTATATAACCCCTCCGTCTCTAGCGCAGATCGACTAGATCTCTCTGGCACTGTCGAGCTCCCTTGCTAATAAATGATGCCCCAGCGTCTTTTCGGCCGCATCAAACTTCCTATCACGCAATGACGGCTCTTTATCTTCGCAATTTCGCCATCTTATTGAATCTGTTCGTCGTCTACGTCAGGTGTGCGAGCCTCAACATATCGGGAGAAGCAGTAACGACAAGATTTTGGGACTGCTGCAAACCGTCCTGCGCCTGGAAAGAGAAAGCCCCCTTCAGCCGACCAGTTCTGTCATGTAGCATCGACGACAAGCCTACCGACATTGATGCCGGCACTGGCTGCAATGGTGGTTCTGCATATCTCTGCTCTGATCAACAGCCATGGGCAGTCAACGACACATTTTCCTACGGATTCGCGGGCGTCTTCATCAAGCCCGAACTCACTGGTGGCAAGATCGAAGATGCATGGTGTTGCGCCTGCTACCAGGTGGACTTCACCAGCGACCCTCTCAAAGGGAAAACTATGATCGTCCAGGCTTCAAATACCGCCTACGATGTGAACACCGCCAATCGATTCTCCTTGGCGGTAAGTGACTTCGACTTGATCGCTATCTTCATCGCTAATTTACGGCAGGTGCCTGGCGGCAACACCACCTCACATGATGCCTGTGCTCGCCAATACGGCGTCGATCAAACGGTCTTTGGTACCGACAACACAGGTGTCAGCTCCAAGGACGACTGCAAAAATCTACCCGAAGCACTGCAGAAAGGATGCGAATGGCGCTTCGACTGGTATGAGGATGCAGGTTTTCCCACGTAAGTGTGCACGCTTCGAGACGAGGATCTTGCCTAACGCTCCACAGTGCTAATTTCAAACGCGTCACTTGCCCGAGTGAGCTCACGTCCATAACACAGTGCACTCGCAACGACGACAAGCAACTGGCGGCGGGCGAAACCTCGTCGGCGACGACCTTCTCACCTTCCTTCAACATGGCCCCTCTTGCCGTCGCTGCAGGCATGCTATTGGTATGAACCATGACTAGGCTGCACCCATCGTCCTCGGTTCACCCATTCACGATCGACGAGCTTCCAGTTTTTAATCCTTCGCCCACACCGTCGGCAGAGGACCCCATATCAGGTGATGCCCCCATCCACCTATCTTATGCATGGATACCTTACCAATAAAATCCGCCTATTCCCAGCCAAGGCTATCTCCCGTTGGACGCATCGGCACGCCGCCACTGCTCCAGGCGAATCATTTGATCATTCTTCACTACGTATGCATAGGCGACAGACATATCCTATTCATCGATCTACGCCGAAACGATTTCAATCTTCTTCTTGTAGCACAACCATCAAAAGGTTATTGGGTTGCGTAGTGTACGTTACGTATTTCTCTCTCTTGGGGCTATGCTTGCCATACTGTGTGGAAAGGTGTTCCGATGGCGTTCCGTGTTGGTCCTGATGTGCTGTTTGGCTTCCTGTCTGCATCTGGAGGTTCGCTCCGCTCCGCATTTAGTATCGACTTGGGCATCATTTCTTACGAGGCAGCACTCGCTTCAGCCTCCGTCTCTTGTGCGGTTGACGACGGCTTGTAATGAAGCGTGGCAAAAGGCTTTGCGGACGAGAGTTTTAGGGAAATTGGAGAGTTTGACATCGTTCATGGAGCGTCGAATCGAATGACTTGTACCCACTTGAGGGCGGAAGTTTTCCCACTTTGCGACAATGCTTGTTTGCACCAGTGACTCGCTACCAATGTAGAAGCTGCCGGAAGATTTTGCGCTCTTGACATTTGACCGAGCAGTCCACCACGTTCCCCCTCATCGTCATCCCTTGCGGGAAGACCACACATGTCCGATATCCGAATTTCCCCTTCCAAGGAAAAACTCGAAGCCTCTTGCTCATCAGCCAAGGACAGTCTCGACAAGGATAGCCATCTGCCTGAATGCAAAGAATTGTGTGGCCGGACAGGGGTCGTCCCCACTGGAACAGGGGTGGGAGTCGCTACTTTATCCATATCAACCGCGGGGTAAGTTGCAGAAGCCGTCCAGAACCCTGGAATCACAAGCCGGCCACTCCGGTAATCGAAATTTGCCCCTCCTTGCGTTGTCCTTCATCGTCACAGTATCATTCCACAACGATGCAGACTTAAAACCGAGTAAATGAGAGGAGAGAAACCCAAAACGTGGCGTGCGGGGGGAGCTATCGATATCGAGCCGCGCCGCGCCGCACGAGCTAGCTTGCCGAGCTGTACGGTAGTAGTTTGGACCCTCGACTTGACAATGTCCTTTCACAAGGAGGTCCGAGCGATATGCGAGTCTTTTTTTGTTTGTAAGCTTAAGCGATTCCATACCCCAGAGTCTGTATGGTCACGCGCAGATACCCGCAGCTTGCCCAGAGCCTGCTATTGCACGGCCACTAACACAATGCGGGCCCACTTCCGCCAACTCACTCGCTCTGTAGTCTGGCCTCCAAGTTGTTACCACAATCGGAACGGTCATCTTCGGTAGAGGCGTGACACAGCACAGGCGAACTTGTATAGCGTGTTGCGGACGGCCTGACCAACAACAGTACCATGCCAGATATGGTCTCCACCGTTGATACTATTGATGCGAGGGCCATGTATCTTGACTCAAAATCAGGGGGATTTTCAATCCAGTCCAGTTTTTCGGTCGAGCTAGAAGGATCGAGCAAGACTTCTTTCTGCGCTACGTCGGCACTCCCTCCTCCAACGGCCAAGAGTGACAAGCCTCCCCAGCCCCCTAATGCCTTTCCCCAGCCATTATACCCACCAGCCTTCGGCTCAGATCAACGTATCGAGCACGGAAGGTCTACTCAGTCGAGCTTATGGCTGCTATACCAAAAGTGACGCTACATGCTTAACCGGTAACCTGGCGCTAACGCGGCCGACGGGCCTGGGCGCCGGCAGGGAGCGTGAGGTGGTCTGAGGGTTTGCGGGAGACTGCTCTGACATGCGGGATGGCAGTCGGAGATCTGGGGTGCATGGTCTAACGCACGCTCGGCAGTCTCTGATGGTGTTGAGCATCGTGGGTGTTGAACCAAAAGTACTTCTCTGGTGCTTGAGAGAACGAACACTGCACTGCGATATAATCTGTAGCACCATGAAGAAGCTAGCATTGGAATAGGCTTTGCGAAGATTTGTACGCAATCGTGACTTGTTCGTCGTGAATTCAGATGCTATGCTATGCTATGCTATTCCAATAAAACAGATTATGGGTATCTCAGAATCTCGTCCTCATCTTCCACCTCCCTCAATAGCACCGGGCTCAGGGGCGAAATCGGACTCAGCGGCGGGCCCAATGTTGCACCTGAGACCCGTCTCGGGTTCGACGTGAAAGTCGCCTCTGAAGCTCGTCTAGGGTTGGATATAAGAGTCGTCTCCGACTGTCGCCTGTGGCCTGACGTGATAGTCGACTCGCTCAGCCTCCACTCAATCTCTTTGGGACTGTCAACTAGCGTGGGCGCGCTTCCTAAGCTTCCGACGCTCGTGACCGTCTCTAGCACGTCGCCCTTCTCGAGACAATCGGCCTTTTCGTATCGATCGAGGCTGTTCCTTCGGCTCTGCTTGCGCGATCTAGACTTGAACGAACGGCTCTTCTTGTGTAAAACAGCGGGAGCAATGCGCGTCGGTTTCCCCGAGTCGCGGAAGTCATCCGAGCGGGCGAGCGATGACGAGAAGTCGTCGTTGAGGCAGGGTATGATCTTGTTGAGGATTCGGTGTCTGCGGCCTGCCACTCGGGTAACGGTAGATGAATTCGAAGTACTCCATTGCCAATCACTCCGAAACTCCCGCTCCATAGGCGTAGCCTTGGTCCTGAAATTGAAAACCCATCGTGTAACGAGACCGCGCAAGATCGGGATGTTGGCGACGATGATGGCGACGTTGTTCTCGATATGGTTCATGCAATAGTCGATCGGGTACGTCCAGTCCGGTTTGAACGAGGTGTAGAGCCGGTCGCGGTATGTAAGATAGATTTTAGCTGCACCGATTCCAGTAACACTTGCACCGTGTCAGTGATTGATCTCCCAAATAGAGGCGACAAGAACTCACGCTAAGCTGGAGGTGAAGACCGCCAGCACCACGAGACGAGAGCGAAGCCTCGCACTCATCATGCGGCGAACAATGATGAAAGGGATAGGAAAGATGAGCAGGTCGGTGAGAAGATTCGCACAGGTGACCCAAATCAGCATTTCGCCCATTCGATGTCGACCCATGCAGTGCAGCCCACCAAATGTCCGCGGTTTCCACGTATTCCCGGTCTGCGGTGGGCAGGTAAAGATGTACAGGCACCATGGAATAAGAGCGCTCCCGACGGTGAAGATGAGTATGCCGTATAGAACCTTTTTCATCCACTCGATGACCGAGCCAGCTCGTAGCAGGAGGAGTATGATCGACGCTTTCACAAGTGGGAGGATCGGGATGTTGATCAAGTTGAACGCCATGAGGACCTGAGACAATCAGATACGCCATTTTCGTATGGGAAGGGGATGCGTACTTGGTAATATTCATCGTAGTTAGGTTCTATGTCGTTCGGCGGAATCTCCCATATGTGCACGCCCACGTGCCACATCTTCACATCTGCAGAATAGTTAGAAATGTGCGATCCAAAAGACAAGAGACCAACTTACGCCTGTATGAAGGCCCAATTAGGGCTATGGAAAGTATCGTAGGAAAGACAATCAACCAGTCGTCTAAGAACACCATTAGTACTGCACAGCGAGCGGCCGTATTCCACCTACCCCATCCTAACCGCAGATTGAGCTTCCGTCTTGTGTAGATTCTGAGCGCGACAAATATGGTAGCCAGTACTGGCGTGAAACTGATCACGGCCAGGCAAGTATCTTGAAGCGGATACCTGGGCATATTGACGGCGAGGTGGCCTCGACAAACAGTCGCGAAACGCACATCGCGCGGTTCCACGGGTGGGCGCGCTCATATAATAGCTTGGGCGGCACCACATTCGTGTGGGTATTGATCCCGGCCCACTCTGTCCGGCTGTCCGCGCCTGGCTTTTTCCCCCGCAATATACAAGGGCCTGTATATTAAACGACGGCTCCAAAGGTAGATGATCACCCCGGTTAACAAGCGAAAGCTACCGGTTCACGTGGGTCAAGTGACACGCTATAATATCTGAGAAGCATACAAACCATCTGAATAAAGGCTCCGCTCCGACCTATAGTGGCGATTGCAGGCTTCCTACGTAGATGAAGGCGACGTGTATTCTACCGGAGCGAGCACGATGGGCAATGGCTGCCGACTGGATTAGCAGGTACAGGGCCCGATTTCCAGGTCGAAAGAGGCACGGCGCAGTAGTACGAGCCTTGCCAGAGGACATTCCGCTTGACTCGGAAGTTCTGGAAGGTTGCAGTGGCAAGTTGTCTGCGTGCACGCCGTGGTGTTCCTCGAATCTTGATTTGATCGTCGCTTATGCTACCAGGACCAGGACGATTACTTTCTAGAATCAATAGATTCTCTGATGCTTTGATCCTCAAAGACTATCTGATGATGCGCATAGAGCCCAAAGGCGGTTCGAGGGACTCCAACGGGGGTAAATGATCAAAGGATGGAGGCAGATGCACTGTCTCACGACCTGCTGTCGAGTAACATCAAAAGTGCCACTCATTATAACAGCGACAGCTTCGTCGCAGAATGCAAGCCACCGCGGTGACCCTCTTGATTATTGGTGGTACCCACCAGGAAAAGCGCAGTCGCACAAATGAGCTCGGACGGAAGGACTAAGTGTGGCTTCCGACATACAAGAGCCGGCGTACAGCATCATGCTGGCGTAGATTCTCATATAGACAGCATTGCGCCAGGCGCCGATCCACGAATCCTATGCAGGCACGATAAAGCAAATGACGCGACTGACCTACCACGGCTCGTTGCAGCGCGAAGCTCGGTTTTCCAACGAGGATCGAAATATTGAAGATTCCTACGCGCTTTTGCTTCCAGCTGCGCATGCATGACCGAGGTGCCAGGCGCGTAGACACTCTGAACAACCTTGGGCAGATGGGCGGCTGGACACTGGCACTCGGAAATTGGGACCTTCGACCAGCAATTAACGAAAAACTCGAAAAGCTTAGATGAGCGACTGGAACGAGTGACTTAGAACCGGGTAGAAAGGCTATGTAGTTTTTCCGAGACAAGATATGTGAGAAGAAAAGATGGGGGAGATTACTCCAGATTATGTAAGGATCACGAGCACACAACAAGTCATGTGATCTTGTGCTTCTCATGTATGTGAAATTATGCAGTACAGAAAGGTCGTTAGTCCATGCAAGACTATGATAAATGTATACCTTTTGAAGCATTGCATATGCGCGACGTCTCGGCGGCCTGTTGGTGGCAGCTTGTCGAAACGGGGAAGCGCAAGTGCGCATTTCACCCATGTGTCTGGCCTTTCCTCTATACTCATCAACACGCACTCTATGCAATCCGATAGTGTCTTTCAGATTCACACAATCTGTTCACACCATGACGAATGCAAATGGTGTATCATCTTGTACGATTCTACCTTTATCTGAACGCATGTCTGCGCATCGTGAATTTCTCTTTTAGAATACCGAGTCTCTGTGGTCCATCACTATAAACACGCAAACATGCTCCCTGTTCGTTGTGTAATACGTTCAGAGGTAGTGAACTTTCGACATTCTTTCTCCAAGGGCTGTAGCTGATTACATTACGTTCTCTGCAATCTCGCGAAACTCGTGGCTGTAGAAGGAGGATGTAGCTCATAGCGTTGGCCTCGTGCACGGAGATTGTTGGTCGGAACTGCGCAGAGACGAGCACGGTGCTCGAAGACTGACTCCTTAGGTGGCGACCACTGATTGCTGCCGGTCTGTCCATCCCCTGCATCCACGTGTCGGTGGTATCTTCCCACGAAACACCACGCTGTTTTATTGGCGCGCAGATACGTGCATACCCGGTACGGTCATTGAACTCAGCGACAAGGTTATCCTATCGGCAAGGAAGAAACGGGGGTCATTTCAAACGTCTACCTAAAGAAGTCTAAGTCAAGACTCAATCGCCGGTTCCTAGACCTCTTTTCAATGAGAAGAGAGCGAGTGTGCAATTGACGGTATTGGCTCTGATGTACAATCCACGTGAGATCTCGATCGACAGGCCTCGAACATTCGGCTTTGACACTCTAGCATTACAGCAACTGTCACAAACGGGTGGCTCGTGAAGTTAGCTAATGAGTAGGAGGTGTAAAGTGAGCCTACCATCTATCACCGACTACCAAAGCTTTTCATCCTCTATCAATGAATATCAGATGCAGAGCCCAAAAAGTGGAGCTGGGGGCTTTCGCAACTGAGATTCTGATCAAGACAAACGGGTTCTCTGCATTCAGGTATGTAATTTTAGTTGCATAGTGGCTGTAGCCAAGCGACGCTCACTGCATCTAACAAACAGAGCTGTACACGGTCTTCTAAGCGAGCTAGCATAGGTGTCGATAGGTCAAGGTTCGAATTTGCGATCAAGAACGTCACTCCATGATTGTTTATAGTTGATAAGGATAAGTCTGCGGAGCGTTGGATCGATAGGTTAGTGACGAAACGGACCTGCGCGGCGGGCGGGATTCAGCGTAGGAGTAGCCCGGACTTCCGCCCACGAACATGATGACCGCAAGGGTATGCTAGGCGTACTGCTACGCTGTTCACCACCTCATTTCCACCCACAGCGAGCGGTCTGCTTAGGCGAGACGACGACAGCCAAAATCATCAAGCGCTTGTGAAGCGATTTGTTGAATGTAGCTTATCCCCTGCACTGTCGAATCGTCAATTTCGTTCGAAAATGAAGACGCTGTAGCCCCTGCAGAAGTGCAGCGCCAAGTTGTTTTAAAGCTAGCCACCAGCGATCCGCTTAGAACATCTCAAACCCGCCGGCGATCACAGCGCCAACTGTTTTCACAGTGTGTTTCGAACGCTCTCCACAATTCTCCGTAACAGGCGCAGCCTATTCGTCGACTATTTACCTCATCCGTCAGATTCGACCCCGAATGCCACCCACGCAAAGCCACACTGCCAGAGTGGGCAGGACGCCACGGGGAGGAATCGTCGGACTCCCCTTGTTTAATTTTAGTCCGCATCTCCTACTTGAGATGCAGTCAAGCACTTTCGCGCCTGGATGTCGGTACGAAGCGAATCTAGAAGCCTGACGTTGCGCTCGGGTGAACCATGCGGGCTCCCACTGCCGCCCGAGCGGGCACCCGAAGATACGAGTTCCGACATACAAATACATGTCTACGCCCCAGATCATCGTGACCCCACGGTCTCACTCATTTTTTGGCTTCCGGTACAGGAATACCATCCATTCTTTCTTTTTCATACCACATTCATTTGGAGTCTGAGACTCATCCCTTCATTCAGATTTCAGTCTATCAGGCTGACTTGATCTACCTATTCCAAGCTTATACTTCCGTCTCATCCAACTTTAGACACAATGTATACCAACATTTTGGCCGTTACGGCGGCTTTGGCTGCCACCGCTACCGCTTTCGACTGCCATGGCCCCTATTTCAGTTTTTACAATCGCCATGGTCCTGCCATGAGCTCGCAAAGACTTGACCCTGCTCTCTTCCCTGGTCAACAAAGCCCTCACATGCACGATTTCGATGGCGGAAATGGTCTTAGCGCAGATGTCTCTTACGAAAGCCTCCAAGGCTCCGACTGCACCACTGCTCGCATCAAACCAGATAAGAGCTTGTACTGGCGTCCCTCCCTTTACTGGAACGGAAACGGCACTGGCCTCTATCCCGTACCGAACAGCTTCCTCAAGGTATACTACAAGTTTGGTGACTCTGGCAACGAGAAGGCGAAGAACATTTCTGAGTTCCCGGAGGACTTCGCTATGATTGCTGGTGACCCATTCAAACGATCCGAGGACGGCAAGAACGAAGCTGGTATTGACTGGACCTGCATTGGCGAGGACTACTCCAGAATCACAGCCAAGGGTTTCCCCACGGGCTTCACATCTTGTGGACAAGGACTCACCACCCAACTTACCTTCCCTGCCTGCTGGAGCGGAGCGAAGATTGACCCCAAGAACCCCTCGGCTCACATGGCTTACCCGTCTGGAAGTGGCTCAGGCATCGACGCCTGCCCGGAAGGTTTCCAGTCAGCCCGCTTCCCCAGCATCTTCATTGAGTTTTGGTGGGACGTCAAAGCGTTTGATGGACAGTACGGTGCCAACGACAACCCCTGGGTTCTTGCTCAGGGCGATCCTACCGGCCTCGGAATGCACGCAGATTTCCGCAACGGTTGGGCAAAGGGTGTTCTTGCTAAGGCCACTTCCGACGATGGATACTGCAACTGTGGATGTGGATGCGGTGACGATCAGATGAGGGAGTGCTTTGGTGCCGACAACGTCAACAATGACGCCGACATCTCGGCTTGCGCCGCTAAGTCGGCCTTTGCGGATGAGACTGGTGTTGTCGAGAAGCTTCCAGGTTGCAACCCACTTCAATCTGGCCCCGAAGCAGCCACGGCGGTTTCTGGTCCGGACTGCACTGCCGCTGCCGCTCCGGTCGAGTCTGCCACTTCTGCTATTGCGTCCGCCACCAGCGCTATCGCTTCCCAGGTGTCCTCTGCTGCGTAAGTCTATTTTATATGCATTCCCTATCGTGTGACTTTCTAACATAGCAAGCAGCTCCGAGGCCGCGAGTGCCATCGAGAGCGTAGTCGCAAGCGCTGAAGACGTCGAACCGACACCCGCACCTTCGCCTACAACCAGCTCTGTGAAGGGCCACCACCATCGCCACTCCACTGCAGCTAGCGCAGTTCTCGCTGCCGATGCTTCGAGCACCGACTGCGGTACGCCGACTACGCTCACCATCACCCCCACCGTCTACGTGACCGCTGGTGCGGTCGGCGCTGACGCTACTTCTTGCGACTCTGGGACTGTCTACGAGACGCTTACCGACAAGGTCACCGTGACTGTCACGCCGACTGCGAATAGCCATTACAAGAGGCACCAGAGGCACAACCGACGCTTCTAGATGAGGTAGCGTCCACACAATTCGGAATAGATGGCGCAGACTGGGGCTTCTGGATTGGATATACCTTTTTGTCATCACGGCGCACATTAACAGCTTCGACGCATCTTGTCTTTTTATTCTTGATTATGATTTTTATGTAGATATCCTTTTGCTTGCTTAGATGCAAGATCCGATCACATATGATCGCTTCGCTTCGAATAACAAAATTATGTTCAACCGCCGCATCGACTGTATCCGAATGTCCTTTAGCGCGATTGTTTACTTATTTAGGACTTAGATAGGCCATTGTGGAAGTGGAGCAGAGGTGACATTCCGCATCCTTCGCGTCAAACCGCGGCATTACCGACGATTACTGATGAAGGATCAACAAGCTCATAGATATCCAGTACTACCTTTAAATTTGTGGCTGGCTCTAGGAAGTGGAAATTACGCAGGGGGCCTTGCGAAGTGCGGTGGAAAGGATCTAGCGAGTTGAGCTTCAGCGGGTGGATCACGCTCTATAGTTGGGGAAAAAATCTCCTAGCGCTTTGTTAAACAGTTGTAAAATTAGATCCCAAACATGCATCCAACACTGGGATTAACTCAAACTGACTAGAAAAGAGGAGGCAGCCTGTATGTGTGGAAAGTGCTTCAGCAAACGCGTGGTGTTCCCATAGTCCTCACATGGTTCGTGCGTATGAAAAGGAGACCCACAGCTCATCTACCAGGCTGTATGAATTGAAATGCGTTAAGGTCATAGAATTTAGCGATCATAGCAACGTATCAGCCCAAGGGCGTATTTACACTAGACCGTTGGAATTGCAGCGTAGCGTCCTCTAGTCGGGTCATCGTCTTATTATGGCACTAGATTAATCACGCCCACGAGTTTGAATACATCTTAGCATGGCGTTCACGGCTCGTGTGCACGCACCGTACAGACTATTTTTTGGGTACACCCTCTTGACCATGACACACATCAATCCGAATAACATAAGCTAGCTCGCATTATTTCGCCCGTCGTCTTCCTCGCAAGCTATCTTAGTCCCGACGCCGACGCCTGATTGACGCTAACAGATCGCCCATCATGTCGCTACCACCCGCCCTTGCTTGTGGAGAGGTAGCAGAACGCCTCGCTCCGTTGTGCATAGAGTCAGCCCCGCGTGCCTGTACGCTCTCGCTGCTGCCGCCCTCACATCCGGTCTCATTGATTCCTTTAGCCCGCGCTTCCTGTCTGTCCTGATCCTCGCGTCCCGCTTTACTATGTCGCCGAAGCCGAATTTCGGTCATTAAGTCATTCCTAAGATCACCATTCCTAGCACTTACTTGCGGATGTACAGAATACGTAGCAGAAGGACGGGGAGGCGGCGGCGGTGGTGGTGGAGGAGGAGGAGGAGGAGGAGGAGGAGGGTCACCAATACATCTTTCATTTCCGCGCGAAAAGTCTGACCCGTCTACTCGCACACGCGAATCGTGTCCCGGAAAAAGCTCACAGTGATCTATAAGCGCTCAGTATTATTTCATGATCGAGGGCCATGACATGCGTACCAGCATACACATCACTTGGATCGTGTGTGCGCGGAGTTGAATGACCCGACCGAACTGATACAGTCTTACTACTCAGATTATCGATGCATTGATCGGGGGAAGATTGCTCATTTTCGCTATAACACGCATCGTGACCACTCATTTCTGTTGGTGTTTCAGAACGTTCTGACCACCAGCGCGAGCCCGATGTCGATGTTGTACCTATGTTTTGCTGGTTTTGAGCGAGGGCGGGTTGCCTACTATATATGCTGTCACTGCTACTATGAGTGTAGTAATCAATTCTTTGTGGCTTGGAAGTGTTTGAATCACGTCCGGGCCGTGAAGCTACAAGATAAGCGCATGAGATTGGCAGGACGAGGAAGTTTTACTTACCCTCCTTATTTTCACCGTCTTCTACGCGTTCGCTATTATGATGAGCCTTTTCAAACACAAGATGCGTTTGTTCGAGGCGACGTGTGGGGGGGTCTGATCGAACGGAGCTTCGCTTTGTATGATCCCTTTCACCTCTAATATTGGCGTCACGAGATAACTCACGGCGAGCTGAGTATCTAGATGATGAGTGTGTAGCTGCTTCGTCTTCATGCGGGGTTGATCGCTCTCCTCCCGATTGTGTTTCAACTTCTGCTTGGGCTTTTCGCACGGGATCAACTCTCGTGCCGCTCCTGTCTTCCCATCTCTTCTTCTTCTCGCGTCCCATAGTATGATGCGTCATCCGTGTCTTACTCTCACGGCTGACATGTTCTTTTCTTCCGCTTCCTTGCTTATTCGCTGTGCGATTGTTTCGAATATGATGTATATCAGTATTGGGTGAAGACTTCGGGCGAGAACGCTGCTCTCCTCTTAGGGAAGTGTCTGGCCTATTTTGAGGGTCGCGATTAGCTTGATTAGAAGACTCGTGTCGATTACCACTGCGGCGGGATTTCTCATGACGTCGATCCTCACTTTGCTCATACCTTACATCTTTTTCTTCTCTTGACTTCCCCTCTACACAGCTAGAGTCTTTTTTCCTCTCCGCAAATTTCTCCTTGTGAGCTTTTTTTCGCTCTTTTAAAGATCCCCTTGCGCGTCTCTCCTTCCTCCGCTGCTGCGACTCATAGTTGTGCACTCCCCACTTGAAGCGATCCTTCGCAAGCCGCCCAAGGCCCAACAAGGGACCCTTCTCGAACTTGTATTCAGGAAACGGGCCTGGGGATGCGTCTCGCCACCCTCGGTTACCCCGGATGAGTGGGTTGCCATTGTGATCGAATCTCTGTTTAAATCGCGATCGGCTTCTTCCTGTAGGTTCTGAGCCCGAGCAGCCGTCTTCGTCTCGAGATGTAGTAAGTGGACCGTACTTAGGCTGGGCAGACGGCTGTATAGGCATTTGACTAGAAAGAGGGTTCCCAGAAGCACCGCCGGTCATCACGAGCCCAGGGCTGTGATGATATCGGTTCGAATCACCTATTATAGGCCCATCCGACTCACTATCATTACGTTTATTACCCCACGTTGCATGGCTTCGTCCTCGGGATTTCCCACGACGGCTGTCTTGTTCATGCTCATCATCATAACCCTGTTTCTCGTGAGACCTGCTTCTCTCTTTTTTCCCGAGTTTCTTCGGCATAGTCGCTGTATTTGCAACCTTTTCTCTGGCTGTCAACACTTTCTGCTCCTTCCTCAAACGGTAGATTCTGATTTCTTCGAGCACTGCTTCAAAAAGTAGACGCCGAGTGCTATATTGACTCAATGCTGGATTTCGACGTCGTCGACC
Organism: Kalmusia sp. IMI 367209; assembly: GCA_027946365.1. Taxonomy (NCBI): domain Eukaryota; kingdom Fungi; phylum Ascomycota; class Dothideomycetes; order Pleosporales; family Didymosphaeriaceae; genus Kalmusia; species Kalmusia sp. IMI 367209. The sequence continues at coordinate 1,017,230 of JAPEUQ010000005.1, read as the reverse complement.
TGCTAGAATATTTTGGACCCGAGTCTGGACTTCGTAGCGGTATCGTTCTGCTTCTGGGGAGGGAGTACGCATGAGGAGTGTATGATGCTTCGTTAGAGGGTGGGTGTTATTGATGAAGTGGTTTATCTTCGAGAGATATCGTCGTGTGGTGGTGTATGTTTGTCGTGCTGTGAAGCATTTGCGCGTACGGTGCAGGTGAATATTCGCGGACATGGAACGTGATTGGTAATGAAGGTGAGTAGCGTTCGTGACACGTCAATCGCGGAGCAAAATGAATGTACATACGGGCTGCAGTAAACGGGAACTTGAGCCAAGCGCATACACCAGACCTTGAGGATCAACATTGTGGGTATCGTGAATACTAGAGGAGTTCCGCTTACTTCGAAACTCCAAGGCTGTTTTCTTAGTATGACATTTGGACAATGGGACAAGCATTACCATTTGCAGTGAGTCTAGCCAAAAACGAAGTCAGACTATTGGTAGAAAAGTCTTAAATCTTGCCAAAGCTTACTCCACCCCATCCTCACTCTGTATTATTCACCTCCAGTTTTCGACACATCTAGCACTAGATGTTGGGTGCACATTGAGGACTCACGGAAGATTTGTAGATAGTTTCGATCCCTCTGGAAATTACAGGTACCTCTGCGAATGAGGGTAATAGTCTCGCTGCAATTTGGCAACCAAGCTCTATAGCCCACTCACACTGCAGAATGAATTTGCTTATCAGATATAAGGTCTGATATTTTGACAGCACACTAAAGCGGACCTATCTCTATTTCCTACTGCTTGCCTACTATTTGCCTTTGGGTGTAGAGATCGGATCGTAAATTCAAATACCAGCAACATTGAAAATATTGTAAGAAATAATTCAAGATCATCGAGGGAAATCTGATTGTATTATTCTCCAAGTTAGGTTCATATCCATTATAGCTTATCAAAATGTCCAGTCCGTCCCAATGTTACAAAGAAAAAATGTTGTCTATAAAACCGTGAAATCCAGCGCTATGCGAATTCCAAGGAAATTGAAAGAAGAGAAAGAGATGCATGTTTAGTAACCGTTGCCATATCCATTACCCGCAGCAGTGGACGAGGCAGGAGGCGCAGAGGGAGCAGCGCTCGAGGCAATGGTTTGAAGCGTGGTAGCAGGGACTGAAGGGCCCGAACCATAACCGTTTCCACCGCTTGGAGGAGGAGAAGCGGCAGATGCTGCTCGCGGAGGAGCAGGGGCTGTCCGCCATAGTTTCCGCCAGGGAGGGTGGGCTGAGATGCATCGGCGGAGGAATGGGGTTGTTGCCCACCTCCGTAAGCTGGTAAGAGTTAGAGAATGAACAAATTTGTTAAGCGTGTGCTTCGACAGCGCAACTTACAGCCACCTTGGTTTCCTCCATAACCACCACCCTGGTGTCCTCCATTACCACCACCCTGGTGTCCTCCATAGCCCCCGCCTTGGTGTCCTCCATAACCTCCACCTTGCTGTGAATCATGACCACCTTCGTGTGAACCATGACCACCCTGATCCTTGTTTCCGCCTTGGTGGTTGTTCCAGCCCCCGCTTCCATAGCCGTGACCTTGGAAAAAATTAGCGATTACTCAAACCCAGAAAAGTCGAAAGGATCGAAGTAGCTGTCAATTGGGGTTGTCGACAGTGTTCATCAAGCTTATTGACATCTCTTGTGAAAACTTACCAGAAGGCTTTTTGTCGCCGCGATGCGGCTTCCAGGGCTTAGATCCATGGCCCTTATGTCCTTTGTGCCCATCACCTTTGTGACCTCCATATCCCCCAGCTCCTCCTCCATATCCGCCGGATCCTCCCTGTCCTCCGGATCCTCCTCCGTATCCATTTCCTGCGCCACCTGAGGGCGTAGGGACAGGTGCAGATGCTCCTACCGAAGTCTCAGGGCCAGAACCGTATCCACCGGTGGGGACGGATGCAACGACAGAGCTGGTTGGCACGTAAGGCGCAGCAGAGGATGATGGGATAGGCGCGGCATTGTATCCTGCCGCTGTCGTCGAAACAGCCACGGAAGAAGAAGAAGCGGCACCGCCGCCATAGCCATAGCCCTCGGCCGAAGCGAGAGTAAGAAGCTGGAGAAGGAAAACAAGGCTGCTGAGCGCGCCGGCGGGCTTAGAGATTACTGCCATTGTTGTGATTGAGACTTGAGTTAACGAGTGTGGGAAAAGAGTGACTGTTGAACGAAAGACTGTTGGAAAGGGACTGTGGAGTTGATGAAGCTGGATGCTGATGATGAGAAGAAAGACTCCACTAGAAAGACTGATGCTATATACCGTTTGCTCGCACTACCCATGTTTACTTGCGTGCTCTCGGGTGTGCCCAACACCGAGCACTATTGTTTCGACAAACACAGAAACAACGCGCTTCTGATGTTTCAAGATACTCCGTACGCGGGCCGGGTGGACGTTTCTGGGGTCAGTGCTGTGCTCGCGGGGATCAGAGCGTCGTTCATTGTGGAGCGGAGCGGACAGGAATGTGAGCGCCTCTTCGCGTGGCGCTCATGCACGAACAAATCAAGCAGACATGGCCTCATGGAAGGGGTCGTGACAAGCATCGGACAAAGTCACGGCCTGGCCTTTTGAGGCGAAGTACGATGATGCGACGTACGATTGGTTCGCTTGTCGTGCCTGAACTCCGTCGTCCGCCGACGGACTGGGGCCCTGATCTCACCAGCGCCCGCTGTACTGACGAACGCGACTTCGGAGACCATTTAAGGGTATGACATGCACAGTCGTCCCCCTTTTGCTAGGCGTTTAGCCGTTCCGGGGGGATCGACTGTTACCGAATCGGGTTAGCAGTACGCTCGCCCAATCGCTCCCACCTAGGAAAGACTCGGAAAAAGTAGGTCGCCTTCATCTCCGCATGCTTCGTGTCGCGCGTAAGGCAATGCGAAACTAGAACAATTGCTGATACTATGCTCAAATTTTGACTAGAGCATTCTTTACTAAGAAATCTCCGCACTTTCCAAATCCTAGCGCCAGCCCCAGTTCCCATGCGAAGCCGGCGTTTTAATTGTTTTTCGACAGCTATGTAAGCTACATGTGCCTCCAGGTGTCACTGCAGATTCAATATTAACTGACACAAGGCAAATGACTCGGCAACATTGCGTATTATATTGGGGAATTGCCTCGTCCCCTTCTGACTTGCATCCGCAGGCATCCGTATGCAGTGTGAATGAAGGCAAGAAGAGCTGAAAGTCCACACATTTTACAAGGTGATGTCGCGGCTAGATTGGACGGCTAATCCTCGTTGATTCGTCACTTCCGTTTATAGACACTTCGAATTTTAGAATCGTGAAAATAGATAGGCGCAGATTCCGATATGGTGGAAGAGCTTGAAGTTGCCAATTGGCCGAGGAGCTCGCTGGGTGGTAGGAAAGTGTGAACAACGGCCGAGTACTTCTTTTAATGAATCTTGCTATGCATTGATGTATAAACTTAGACTACGTTGTGCGTCCTGCGCGCACCCGTTTTATGTATCTCGTTGACAGTCTCGTCTTCGATTCAACTCTACATACGGCCCAGCTTTGGGTGAATAATGAATGATACTGGAGACATCACTGCCAGATGTTGCGAGCGCTTTAGTATGGAATTGAGAGGCTCGACAGTGCCGATGTATATTGATCTACATCATCAACTCATTGCCATTAACGAGATAAGGGAAGTGATCGAGGATGTTTTGACAGCAGAACTAACCAGTGCTGTAGATGCACTGTGGTCATTCGAGCAGGCTACCATTACATCGCCACCCTCATCCCTCAATTCTCTTCAAATCAACATCACACATCCTCAGGCAGTCCCAGACCACCATAGTCACCAGATCTCAAGCCGGCACTCCATACCTCTTCTCCCACTAATTTTTGACATCTTAACAGATTCCAAACTGTCGGTTCGACTCTGGTCTTATAAGCCGTGGCACCTGTTAGACTTCTTACCTCGATCGTTACACAACCTTCCGTCACTTACGTAGTGTTATAGGTGCTTTGACTGCTATGACTTGACTATAGTTGCTTAGATGTCCTAGTTAATTTAGTAATTACCTGATTGCAACTCTTGAATTTACAAACTTTTACCTGCTTTGCTATTACCTAGAAGCCGCTGGTAGTTTGCTACTTTCCGTATTTATAACTACGCACTTCGGGCTCTTATTATCACGTCCTCGGCAAGACTTTCCACTCGACAGGATCAATATTTCTGTCCTCATATTCAAAACACGTCCGGTCCAAACCCTCTCGACACGTCTCATTCACAAGCGACAGGTATCAGTCATACGCCATCAGCACTTGTCGCCATGGGTGGCCATGCTTTCAAACGCTTGCACTGTCCTCGCATATCTACAGAGCTATATCTTCAGATGCGTAAGCAGACCACCGATGTAAGTACTGCTCTAGGTCGAATTTCAGAGATAGATTGGCTCGAGTTGCCGCAGATGATATATATGATGCATCCATCTGTCTGTATACGAACTTGAGAATTGCTGCTGAACAATCAGGTTATCCGAGGGCTCTTCGAGCGCGTGATCGTCCCCATCGAGATGCCCTCAAAGACCGACTATGGCGACATTGACTTTTTGGTGTCGGGCTTCCTCAAGACCGCACCTGGTGCTGACCTAGACTGGGACCTTATGGTCGCCGAAGTTAAACAAGCGCTCCAATCTTACTCCTCCCTCGAGGTGCATGGTAAGCGAGGCTTCCTCAATCCCGACGTGATATACTTCGCCGCCCAAGCGCCCGGTAAGGATTTCTGGGTCCAGATCGATGTCCAAGTGTGCGATATTCAAAGTCAGCCAAACTTCGAGTGGAAAATGTTTCAGCTATACTACGCAAGTGGTTTGAAGATGATTGGATCATTAATCAAACCGCTTGGATTGACGATAGACCCTGTGGGGCTGCATATCCGCGTCGAAGAGATAGAGACGACGAACTTCTCGGGTAGTCTCGTATTCGTGAGCAATGAGCCTGCCCATGTGCTCAAGGTTCTGGGCTTAGATAAGCGGTTCTTGCTTGGTGGATTTGGCAGCAAAGAAGAGCGTGAGTGGTCTACGCATTCTCAACAAAAATTATAACTGATATAAACAGTATACGAATACTTCACTACCACATGGGTCTTCAATCCTGCACATTTCGCACGACGTCTGGAAGAAGGCAAGTATCGTGATCATATTGAGGAGCGGTCAGCGCCGTGGGTCCACTTTATCACAGAGTGGATTCCAGAGCATTATCCAGGATACCGGATGTCCGGTCAAGACATCTCGCTCGATGAATGGCGCAAGCTGATGAGGGTGGCTATGCGTGAGAAGGTCTTCACGCTGTTCCCATCAATTACCCCAGAGTACTACACCAAGCGTGGCACCTATCTTAAGCATGTCGAGGAGCACCGCCTACAACAGCTTCTCAAGTCGGCCATCCCAAATGGAAGGGACGGATGGAACTCAGATATTTCCAAGCCTCCCACCAGAGTACAGAGTGCATCCCCGGTAGCCTTTCCACTCAATCCAACACTATCTAATGATAGCGTTTCCGTCATTGCCTTTGAGCATCCACCAACACCTCCCAACACTCCTCCTTCATCCATCAAGTCCTCTGATCTTAGCGATAATACTGCCACCGCCTCCGCATTAGGAGACCTCCTCGCTACACCACTTTATGTCCATCTCCTTCCTCGCGATCCCCCATTTCCCTTCAAAGCGAACCCTCCCCCAGACAGCATGTCCGTCGATGCAAAACTGCTCTGTCTTGCCCGTTGGTCACGTTTCGACCCCCAAACTGGCGCACCTTACCTCTTACGCGAGCCACGCGAAAAGAAGTTTGAGATGTGTTGGAGTGATAGCGGAGCTAGCGATGAGATACTGGTCAAGTGGGCAAAGGAGATGTGGTGGGGCATTTGGGTGAGGCAGTGTTATGTCAACTATGTGGGGATGTGGAAGAGGAGGTTTGAGAAGGATGATGTGAAGGCTGAGAAGGCGAGGAAGTCAGAGATCGAGATGAACTGCATTTAGCGCCTGGAAAGATGGGCTTCGTTAACCCTATCATATACTCATCATGTCATATAGTATGACCATCATTTTCATATCCGTCGTTCCGAAACCCCTTCTTATAGCATCGTCTTCGCGAAATGCAGCCCGGCCGCCCAATGCCAAAGCCTCGCGTCCACAATCTTCCCCTCGTCACTATAATTTGTCAACCGCTCAAACAACTCGTCCAGCGGTACCACCACTCTCTCAATGAACTCTCCATCATCTAGCGCCTGCTCCGGCTCCTTGTCACCCTCCTTCAGCTGCACCTCCACCGTCGCCAGTTGCATATTCGCCGTGCTCATTCCCGGATCGCTCACAATGGTCGGGCTGATATATGCCAGCTTGCCCTTGTACCCAGTCTCCTCGTGCAGCTCGCGTAGACTTGCCTCGCTGGGCGTCTCCTTCTCATCTACGAGGCCGGCGGGGAATTCGACGCAGACGGCATCTACAGGTGGGCGGTACTGCAGGATGACGATGGTGGAGGGCGGGCGCGAGGGATGTCGGATTATGGTGCTGATGGCGACGGCGTCGACACCAGACTTCCCGCGGGTCTTACGCGAGGCGGCTTCCCAGATACGAGACTTGCCTGTTTGGTCGGACCAGGAGATCTTCTGAAATTCGATCCTGAAGTGGATTTAGAGGGTAGGCGGCAGAAGATGGCAGATGGTATACCATTTGGCTTCGTTCGCTGGAAGCGCGTCGACAGACGTGATCTTTGGCGATTGAGGCATGTTGTAAGCTGCGAGAAGCGAGCGGTGGGAGCCAAAGAGGCGGGCTGTCGAGCGATTTAGGAGGCTGCAGCGAGGACGGGTGAGAATGTGCTTCAGCAGAATAGAATTGAGGGGTAAATACATAGAACAGGTCGTGTGCAGAGCAGAAGGTCAAGTGTCATGAGCGAAGCTCGAGCTCCCCGCGGCGCGTCATTACATAGTGCTTTCGCCAAGTCACGTGACCATGATCCTAAGAAGTTGCTAAGTGTCGAGCTTTGCTCTTGAATATCAAGAGCTGCTCCTATAAGTACCTACGAATCGTAATATAATTGGTTGGATATCCCGCTATTAGACATTTGCGTCCAAATATCCGTCAATGCTGCGTGCAATGCGGCTTAGCCAATGATAGCCTGCATGATGCCGGCATGCAGGCTGAGGGCTGAAATGTGACTTATTGCGGAGGAGCTGGATCACACGCACTTTTCTGCAATATTCGCTACCGGCTTGTCAGGTCCGATATCATGGGCGAGACTTCGAAGCTGTCCAAAAGAGCGCGATTCAAACAGTTCTTTAAGGGATCCAATGACTCTCACATACAAGCTGGAGATGCAACGCGCACTACATCATCAATCTTGCTCGAACCACCTTCTAGTAGCGGCATAGTGAGTCATTCAAAGCTCACAACATGCCTATAATGTACACTCATCTCGTCTAGGGTAAAATAGCACAGAATGATTCGACAGTTTCGAAAGACGACACATCGCTACTAGGAGTGGCTGCCATGCAAAGCCACCAAGTACTTGTATCTGCAAATGCGGATGAGGCTGGTGCTCTGATTACCGCGAGGAACGAACTTTGGAAAAGAGCTTTCAGAAGATTGAAAAAGGAACAGCCTGAACTAGCACTTGTCTACGAAAGTTTGGTCAAGAGCGATGCCGGAGTCGATCAGAGCACGGACGCATTTACACCAGACGCGATTGCTGTTGTTGTACAGAAGCAACAGACTAGAATGGATTCAAAGCAATGGACCTACTCATGGTTCGGGAAGCCTCGGAAAGTTCGTGACACTGCCGAAAGCATACTGAGCACCATCAACAAAGTGTCTGGGCTAGTTTCGGTCGGCATGTCCTCAGCTCCCCCGTTCGTCTTGCTGCCTTGGAGTATGGCCAAGAGCCTTGTAGCCTTCGTAATGAGCGATTTCGAAGCAATTAGCAGCGCCATTGAGGGACTAAAAGAGGTCACCAGACTCCTAGCGAACTATAGTTATGCTGAGCGAGAGTTCCTGCTCAACTCTAATACCAAGAAAGATTACGAGGACATAGTTTTGGCTCTTTATAGTTCAATTCTCGAGTACCAGGCTCTTGCTGCTTAGTTCTTTGCTAAGAATACATTGAAACGACTAGGTATTAATACGATGACAGCACGATCATGGCCAAGCTCCCTCGACAAAGTTCGTCAGCTGGATCAGATGTGCTCAACCCCATTAAGCGCGCTTGGTATTCACCTCGATCAGCAACGCTTCGACAACATTGAATCGCTTCTAAGCCAAGGTGTGGACTTGTTCGAGCAAATCAGTCGTTCCATTACTGCAGACCGCACTCAGCGAGAGAAAATTGTCGAATGGGTCTCACCTATCCGTCATTATGACGACCATATTGACATACGAAATCTCGTTGGAGACACCTGCCTAAACTCTGGTCAATGGCTTTGTCGAGATGAAGTTGAATTCGTCCCCTGGAAGACCTCAAAAGATGAGATCATATTCTTACAGGGATTGGTTGGTTCTGGGAAAACATCACTCACATCCATGGTCATTCAACACCTCTTAGAGACCGAAGCAGTCGCTTTCTTTCACTGCTCAGCAAATTCTCACTCTGGTGATCCTGCACGAACTGCTCACAATGTCACAAGCAACATCTTCCAGAGCATATTAGCGCAATGTACTCTGCTGCCCGATGGAACCATCTCCAATTGGATTCGAACTGCTTTCGAGAGCAGCTCTAATCAATTTCGAGGTGGTTGTGATATGACGCTCGGCGTTGTTTTGTCTACTATTGAAGAGTTACTCTAGGACCGCGGAGACGAGCAAGTGACGTTTATTTTCCGATGCATTGGACGAATGCGAAGATCAAGGCGAGTTTCTCTCGCGTCTGGCTAATCTGAGGAAAGCTGCGCCTAATTTACGTGTCTTTATTTCCAGCCGGTTCGGAATGGATATTGACCAATTTTCCCGCTCTCATCGCTCCTTGACTGCGAACGCACATAACTCATTTGATATACAGAATTATATCAAACTGAAATTAGCAAGCGCGGCGCTCGATTATCTAACCATCAAGCGAGGCGATTGAAGCAAGCTTTGGAAGGACATGCCGACGGCTGGTGAGTCTTGAGCATAAGTCTAGAGGTCCAGATGGTAACGCTGACTGCGAATCAGTGCGTAGCCTTCGATTTAGGCCTCACCCTAAGCCTGCAAAACACGGAAGGGTTAGTGTTCTTCCAAAGGGGTAGTGAAAACTTGACTAACCAACGGAATAGTGGCAAGCAACACGCTATGATGCCTCCTAGCGAAAAGAGACGCCCGCATCGTTCTCGGTTCATAGTTGAACATACTGTGATACGAAATTGCAATTACTGCGACTTGGGAACACTGGATCAACACGGAACAGGAGTATGTCTACTTCACCTCTATCGAAAAGGCTGAGCATGCCATTGACTTGGCCCAAAATGGGTTGCTCTTCTGCCCCTTATGCTCACTTTTAACGAAAACAGCCAATAAACTGTTCCCGTCAACGGGCTCTAGCAAAATCCGTGAAGTACGCATCCGCGCTCGCTTTGATCGCACATCAACAGTGGTTTTTCAGACTGGTAGGGACTCCTTGTTGATTAACTATGCAGATGGCCAGAGCGAGGTTGAATTATGCTTAGATGCTCAAGGTACGTGCGCTCCCTTTCGTCAGACGATGAACACACGATCAAGTGCTGGAAACTGGAGGAATGATCTCCGAAGTCGAATGAGTCTATCTAGCTCTCTAAGACATCACTTGTTCTCCCCAAGCTCTATCGTAATGTAACTGGAGCGACATGAGTCGTAGCTGTACTCTGCTTTTTTTTTCAATTTATTTATAATTGTCAGAATTGGTATCGGGCACCTATATGGCGATATACTAAGTATTTCTGTCTTCGCAGTCACGACTCCTGAAACCGTTGTCAACCTTTTCCAAGGACGCGTCATCGACCCTAAAGTCACGAGTATCTAGATCTATGAGAGACTAGGTGGCTGGATTGATCATTGTCGTCAAGATCACGGCACTTGTAATTCGTCGTCAGAGTGGTATCCTAAGACGCTTATTGACGTTGGTACTTTGGAGAACGAAGAAACGCCTCGAATCATACACTGTGGGGAAGGATGGGCCCCGAAAGATAAGCGCTTTGTGTTTGAATCGGCTCGACCTGTCGCAGATCAATTTCAAATGGTAAAAGCCAATGCTGAAGAGATGAGAAATGGCATCGAATTTAGCCGTCTCTCACGAATACATCAAGACTCTATATGAATATGCCGCCGACTTGGGTATAGATATCTATTCGCAGATACCCTTTGCTTCGAACAAGATGACGAGGAGATACGGGACATCGCTAAGACTTGGTTTGACCGATGTTGCGAGAGTGCTGATCTAGTTCTAGCTGCTTCAAATCGAACAGAGAGCTTGTTTACTCGTCGGACTGATCGAGATTCAGTATCTATAAAGATGAGTCTGGATGGTGACGATAATCGCCAGCCGTTCATTCTGCAGTTGCGCAACCCACTTGACAGTGCGACTGCAGCCATCAACAACGATCTCGTTTCTCGAGGATGGCGAATACAAGAGGCAATCCTACCGCGGCGACTTGTGTTCTTTGACCAAGATCAGCTGATATGGTCTTGTTGTGTAGGATCTAAAAGCGAGGGCAGCAGCACAAGCCGTCCTCCTTGGCTTGAAAACATCAGAGTCCTAAAATCCAAGCTATATGGGCTACAAAACACACCCGCGGAGCAGTTCTTAGCAGCAACTATAGCATTTGACTACTGGCGCTCAGTCGTAGAAATGGCCTCGCGGGGAGGTATCACACATGAGTCTCATCGACTTATTATCTCGGACACTATCGCCGATTCTTTGTCTCTACTGGTCGAAACTGCTTTCCCGGTGCGAAATACATTGCGGGCCTCTGGACACCAGATATCTGGAGCGGCCTGTTATGGATCAGTGACGGTCCATATAGACAAAAGGACCGGCGGTTCACTGATTATGACGCCCCGCCAGCCTTCAGCTATGCGTGGAACCGCGGACCAGTCTCATACTGTTTGTCTGCTGGGTTGAGGGTGAAACCAGACATTGGAGGAGGTTTAGAGTTGCTCTCCGCTATTGAGTTTCCTTCTACCGCATTGACGGTTTCGGTGCTTGCCAAAGAGATCGCGGACGATACTTCTGAAGTACAAAATTACGAGTACTTCTGGGACGCTGTCGATAGCCCTTCTGAGAAAAAAGATACAAATAATTCGGTTGCTTCGAAGACGTATGCTGAATGCTTGGAATCTGGACTGAGTCAGACGACGTTTGCGATTGTTGCGCCCTGGACATTCCGCCCTTCGATCGGGGATGGTTCACAGGCTAGGAGGTGTTACTCAAATCCGGAGGATTCTAGGTGGGCTGGTTCGGTACTGGAGCGTCGGCAGGACGGTGTAGACGGATTCTTACGCAAGGGAGTGTTCTTGGGGCCATTCTGTACTGACATGTTGGCGGGCTGGACTAGAAAAATGTTGAGATTGTGCTTAAGTGGTGGACGCTTTATAGAAGGCTTGATACACATTCACAAACTGCATTCGCCCATGATATATAAAAACGTGCTATGCGAGATACTACATACAGTCCTTGGACAACAATTTGAGGACGCATCGTGCGCTGAGTTACCCCAATATGAATGATGAAAGCAGATGTATCCTCAGTATTTCTTTTGCTGACTGTATGTGGCGTTTTGGGCACTTAATTTATGCTTCACTTACCAAATAATAAAGGGAATATAGGTGGAGGCGATGATCGGCAACCGTTATCAACAACCAGGATCCAAGCTAGGCCATGTAGAAGTGTCAACTAAAAGATTGAACCTCTATTCTGAGGTAGTGACGTCTAATTTATTGAAACACTGTATTGCCATGATGGCCAATACAAGGCCAAAGCTTCTACACTTCGGCATCTTAATCCCCAGCTCCAACACCGCTTTCGAACCTCTGACATCGCAAATCATCTCTACCATACCAAAAATCTCAGTTCACTTCAGCCGCTATCGCTTAACTACAATCGACCTATCGGATAACGCTCTTGGGCAGTTCGACATCCCCAAGATACTTGAAATTGCGCAGCTTCTGGCCGATGCTGAAGTAGACGTTAGAGGCTGGAGCGTCACAAGTGCGGGCTGGCTAGGCTTTGAGGTTGATGAAAAACTCCGTGCTACTATACAGGAGGAAACGAGTATAAGAGGGACGACTGTTACGCTTGCGCTCAATCGAGCGCTGCCAATGTTCAAGGTAAATAAGCTGGGGTTGCTCACGCCTTACACCGAGGATGTACAGGAAGTCTTCGTAAGAAACTACGCTCAGTTAGGAGCACGAAGCAAATATTGATGGTGTGTCTTGATAATTGGCAACAGAAGAAGCAAAATCAACACAACAACCTGGTCACAAGACACGACTTGCGACAAGCTATCGGTGGCACTCGGGACGAAACGTGATATCGTGCGAAATCGTTCGATTATTAATGTTCTAGATTAGCTGGCCCTTCTGAACACCTACGTAGCTCTTTCCACAATGTCTCACTGCTCTCCGGACGTGCTCGCCATGACCGTCAAACAAGATTCGCAGGTGCGTCCAACCATTCGTTACACCGACTCCTTCAAGTATTGACCTGATGCCCTCAGAGCCTCATCTATCAACAACGCGGTGCTAACTTTGCCGCTATATTTTTACTTCTCGCTAGAAGCACAATACCTTCGCTCCCCCTTTACAATTAGCAACGTAAAGGACCAAGCCAGCGCCTTCATATCAAACATGGAAGCCTCTCCCGATCCCTCGTACGACCCCGATTATTCATCAGATGTCCGGACAGTTACTGTCTCGTCCCCTTCCCTCGATGACCACACTCCTGGAAACGATGTGTTGACCCTGGACGATGTCCGGGAACTCGCCCGACCTCACATGGCTTGGCTACATTGCGACGATCCCACTGCATCTCCTTTTGAAGATTGGTAGCGCCTATCAAGGGAAGAACAAACAACGATCCACGCACTTCTCCAATCGCTTTGTTTGAAAAAACACGGCCCGCTCCTTTCCATCATAAAGAAGGGCGGTCGAGTGACGCCTTTCGAATGCGAAATGGCCATCAAAATAATCGATATAGCTGTACAGATTGTCGAAAAAGAACACCACTACAATGTTGCCATTGTTGGGGATGACGAACTCAGCACTGAATTCCGTCGCGCTGTCGCATCCACGAGGATTCCGGCGGAACGGTGAGTACGGCCCATTAATGGAGATGAGGCATGCCATTCAATACATATATACGATGTCTACCTTTATCTACCCAAAGTTGAGACCTAGGCAGACTTATCAGCAGCCAGACCTACACAACGCTTCAAGATACCTTCACAAACATCTTGTCCCCCCTCCGATTTCTCTACTCTGTGCTAATCAACATGCTATCAGGTATCGAGATGAATTATGGTACCCATGGTTGATTACTTTAGGAGCTGTTGCTCAATTGTCTCCATCATCAATCACAAGTCTTGGTTTTGAAAATGATGGCCCACGTCTCGGTATGGCTAAAGCTATACTGTGCTCAATCATAACTGATATGGGCAGGTTCCTACGCAGATCGTTTGCGACGCAAGCATAATCTGATCGAGGGTCTTCAGTCTTTTCACCCACGCGCTGCGGTCCCACCATATAACCTCGTACGCGTATTCCTTTTCGACATCGCGATGTGTAAGGTTTGGGAACGGAAATATGGCAAGGACATGTTGCGTCAATGTGCCATTTGCTATAGTGAAAATTGTAAGGCTGGTTATAGCATGGGTAGGTCTATATTTGGATGGACGCTGGAACCATGATTCATTCGTAACAGACCGATTCATTGTATACATTCGAGCTACCAATATCAATGTTTCATTTCTGTATCTGTAATTGTGGCGGGGTTTGTGGCTATGATCATGATTCGTCGCGACTGTCCTACGCTCGGAGCGATTCACCGGTTTGTGTAACCTCACCTGTTTGCATCATTTACCTGTTTACGTAACCTCACCTAAGAGCACGACGCTTGAAGTCAGCTACACCCCAGAGCATCCACTTTAGCAGGCCCGCAGCTCTCAACATACAAACAGTATGGCGACTTTCCTCGAAGCAATCTTGAACTGCCTTACGGGAACGGAGTCGATGGAGGGCACCATCCACAACGAGAAAGCTCCGCCCAAGACCCCGCGTCAGCCTCTTCCCGCCGACAAAGTCGCCGACAAAGTTGTACTTGCGATCGCCAATGCAGAAAAGGGCGGGCCCGAGCTACAACGTAGACTCGATAACATCATAGACGAATATGGATGGACGGAGAAGGTCGCGGAGTGGGTCTTGACCAAGCTCGAGCAAACCCTCCGCGAGGCAGAGAAGCTCAAGGGCCCGCTCAAAGAGGCCTACGAAAAGGCATGCGAGGCGGCAGTGGCCGTCGAAGGTTTCGTGAAGGAGCATCCCGTGTTCGTGACTGTGGTTGCACTTGGAGTGCTGGTCATCATCGCGCCGTGGGTGCTCGAAGTCCTCGGCTTTGGAGAATTGGGACCCATTGAAGGTACGTTTGCTAGTATAGTTTATGATCAGGCATAGCTGACTTGAGCACCAGGATCGTTTGCGGCGGCGTGGCAATCGCGATATGCGGGATACGTCCCACAAGGCTCCCTCTTCTCCTTTTTCCAGCGCTTGGGTATGGTTTGGCACTGAGCCTTATCGAACATCCATCTGAATGTCTGTATCAGGACAACGATCCGGCCGTGGCCCGATTTTCCTGGGGAAGAGACACTATTGAGCCCAGGGCTAGGGTTAATTGCTTTCTATTGGAATGATGTCATTGTTTATGCGATTGTTGGGGCCCTGCACGGAGGCATCAAGGGAAGTGCTTGGATACGAGAAAAGGGTTAGGCTTGATATGCTGACTGATCCATGTTGACTTCTATTTTATTTACATGCTATGAATGATATACGCGCGGACATTGAAACGCGAAGTGAACGCGTACCCCGCTCAATCGGTCCTTCTTGGGACGAAGAGCTTCACCGCGTCTTCATGAGACGTTAGAAATCACTAACAATTCAAAGAATTGCAGCTGCATTGCATCATTCAAGGGACTGCACAGTGCTAGGAACAGAATAAATGTCACTTGTATTTCTTATATCTCTGCGGTTCTGCGATCCACCGCATGCTTACCTAAAGCACTCGCAACTTTCACAACGCACGGTGCTCTCTCTGTGTTTCTTCATCACGACCTCCATCTGAAAAGCGTGCGACTTTTCCTGCCGTGATGATTTCAACGAAGACGAAGAATACACGATGCCACCTTCTACCGCCCTAATTGCCTAACACTCAGGCCTCCGCCGACGTCGCCGAAATACTATCAGACGCCGCACACGACATGAGACATCCATCGCAGCCAATACCCACGTTTTATACCCCACACCATGAACGAGCTCTACGTTTTTGGCTATGGTAGCAACAGGCATTTCCCAAGTTTGTCTGATCCCGGAGGGCGCGCGCATCTGGAAGTTAGAAACCTCTCTACACCAACATGCGCCCTGCGCGAGAGAAAGATCGAGATTATGTGGGCTTCATGGTGTGATTTGATACGTATGTCCCGTATGCAAGGACCATGGCGAAAAGATTGCTGAATTGCGCAGTCGCCATCGACAATGCGACCTTCCGCTACTGGGGCAATTCCCTCATAGAAACGCAGATCAAAGCAATCGAGGAGCTCTCCAACGCCGTCGCCTCCCGCCCTACCTTTTTCGGTCGCCGCGATAATGAGGGTGTATTGGGCTATATACTCCCGGACGAGCGCTCGATTACAATATTTCACACGGCCGAGGAGATCGAGAAAGGCGCCGAACCCGTCGCCAAGTACCCCTTCGCGAACGAGTCCTTCGACATCCTCGATGTGCACTTCACTGCTCGCGAAAGCGTCCTCGTAAGCATCAAACCGCGGGCTTCTCAGACGCTAGAAGGAGGCACCGGTAAGTCCCCATACCCGCGAAGCAGAGGAAGGCTAGAACACTGGCGCAAACGCATTTTGGGCACCGTTATCCCAGTATGCATAATACATAGCCAGATGGATTGACACCATGTGCTGATTCCTGGGCAGTCATCGATGTTCCCTCGGTCAAGCATCTCGAAGACGCACTCCGAACGAAGACGAAGCTGCCTTCCGAACCCACCGAGCGCTTGCACTTCGCACCCACACAATGGTGCACCAACAAAGCCACCTTCACCGCTATCAGCGACGACGGCAAAGCATATACCTACGCAACCGATCGGCGCACCACTCGCGCCGCCGGGCGCGACTTTGACCAGCCGATCGATCCCCTCTGGCTCGACCGCGGTCAGCCCATCGAATATCTCTCGGAAAGCGTGGTCCAAAAAGTCGCGGGCGGGGGTCTTTACACGGCGGCGCTGAGCAAAGACAGCGAGCTTTTCCTGTGGGGACAAGCTGCGCCCGATGCGAAAGAGGAGCTGGACGACCCCTGGAGCATGGACGAGGACGCGGACGATTACGTGCGGCTGCAGGACCTAAGGATCGACGGGGAGCCTATAAAAGCGACCGACGTGGCTGTCGGCGCTGCGTATATCCTCGTCGCTGTGGAGCGCGATGAGAGACCTAAATTTCCGCATCAAGACGGCGGTGTAGAACGAGCGGTTTTGGCGGCAGGGAATAACGTGAAGGGGTCGTTGGGGCTGGGTGAAGACGTGGACGAGAAGGAGTTTGTCAAAGTGTATACGGAAGTGAGTTCCACGTGGAGACCCTGAGGCGTGTAAGAAGCCTTGACTGACATGAAACTTTCTAGGTAAAAGCTCTCCGGGGCAAGAAGATCAAGCAGATGGTTTGCGCGGAGTGGTCGAGCTTCGTGGTGGTTGGGGAATAGTCTAGATGTTAGACTAGTGCATGAAACGATGCGCATTTCAGTCATAGGAGAGGAGTCTGTATGCGGATTGTGCTTTGAGTTACCCCAGGATGCATGATCCACGTGACCAATCGCGAACAGGTATGTACTTCAGGACGGAAAACAAAGCCTGACTCAATACAAGGCAGCGTGGGTTAGGTTTTCCATAATATCTAATATTTACGACGAATTACGTATGTTATGTGTGCCCTGGGGTTGCAAATGAACTTTGGGCTATAGTCAAAACACTACGCTATAGAGTGGTATTCATTTCCAAGAGCTAATCAGTACCTACATACAGCGAAGAAATCCAGGACAAACGAGGCTACGAGTTGCATAGGATTGTAGTGGTAGGTATGTAGCAATAGGAGGAGCCAATTGAACGGAGCTCTAAGATCAAAAGCACGGCGAGCGACGGCTGGAGACAGGCTCACTTTGTTCCACATCGAACGTTGGTCTCATAGGCGAGTTATACTCGCCAAAAAGACCGCTCTGGGGGACGTTATACGGCTCACTCGAGTCAGTGAGAACATGAATCCTGGTCGTTATGCGGATTCTTCCGGGACTGCTGGGCGTTGGTGATATAGATTTGCCTCGGGATCCAGTGCGCGTAAGTCTCCTGGGAACTACCTTCTCGAAAACAGGCCGCAGTAGTGGACAAGACGCCAGTATGATTGCGGTGCTGAGTTGCCTGATTATCAGGCCGGAAGTCAGTAACGGAGAACCAGACTCGACTGACGATATTTCACCTACGCATAGATCCAGATCAACGCTGGAGCTAGGTCGTAGGTCAAGTCTTCACGATAGTCGACCTCGACGATGGAGATAATGCGGAACACTGCGACGAAGATATTACTTTATATCATATCAGTCTTGATAGCGTAGAGGGCGGTCGGTCCTCGCACAGTAATCCCAAGGCGAAGATAAGTGAGATGGCAATCTTGTGGGCGCGTCTGAGCTGGAGTTTCCAGACGACGAAATGCGGAAGTAACCAGATCGCAGCGTCCATGATCATGCCCCACACGATTCTTGTGATTTCGAAGGGCTTGATGGTTTTGGGAAAGCAGTAGCGTGGGTTTTCGAATGGATATGTCCAGTTGAACAGAATTGGGCGACAATGCATGAGGGTGACGAGAATGACAGTGACCAACTAAGCCATGCTGAAGCCAATACAGCAGTATGCTAAATCTTGGGATTAGCATGTTCAAGAGATACGGAAAGTGAGATGAAGAGGCGGAAAAGATGGCGGTTGTCTTTGTACCCGTGAATCGTAGGCGATAGAACAATTTAGTGAAGAAAGTTCGGATAAGGAAGATGACAATGGCCCATCGAACCAAGGCCAAAGCGATAGCATGCGGGTATTGGCAGACCCAATATATCTAAAGCCATCAACACCTCGCCTGATGGTGTAATGTAGCTCAACTGACCATGGCAGTAGCCTCCAACTGCGGCTTGGTTAGAGCAGACACAGGTTCGCCGGCATGGCCAATCGTAACGGCTACACGGTAGCAATTAAAATTGAGAATTGGCCATAGCGGTGCTGATATGATTTACCAATGATTGCTCCCGCCAGGAGCATATACATGAGCAGCTGGTGGATGTCAGCGTCAAGCCCAGGAGGTCGTCTCCCTTCTATGTCACCGACCAAGGCGGCCAGTAACAGGACGTCATCGAGGGTGAAGTCCGTCTTCTTCAACCACTTCGAAGCGAGGCGAGCTGCCACGAAAGCTGTGGCCAACGTGGTAAACATTACGTGAATAGCGACATAGGTGCGATGGGTTATCATATCGTGTCGAAGGCAAGATACCAGACCGAGAGCGGATCAACAAAAGTGTGCCATGTATGCTGAGCTTTGGTGAGCATCTACGAGGACGGAGGAGACAGTTGGAAGCACACTGTAGAGGAATGCACAATTGATAGACGTAGCGATAGCGTAGGGTGGAAGGTGTGGTTCGGGATGTTCTGCCGAGTGTTTGTGGTCAGGGTGAAGCTAGTGTCGCGTAAACAAACGCGTGGCTGCTGGTCTACATGAGGAAGCAGCGACGCCCCAATCGGGCATCTTGGATGCTGGGTCAGAGTTTCCATGTTGGCTCAGTCTGCTTTGGGCTCATGTGTCTTGACATGTTTCGGGTTATTTTAGCAGCCCCAGGACGCACCAGGAGACCCACGCTGGACACGATAATGCGACTGCTGATCCGGAGCCTCCGTAAGCATTGTCAATAAACGTTGCTCCCATCCGCAAATCGGAGACGACAATGTGTGTGACACCAGTCAGAAAATGCGTCTCCCTATACGAGCCGTGCTAAGCCCCAGGGCCTAACTTCTTCGCAAAAGTACCTCTTCTGCAACCACGTCCCGCAACGAGCCGGCAAGTAGCGCTGACGACGCCGAGTACACAGATGCCAAGGCAAACAGTGTTCCTGTTTTCTCATCATGAACGCGCTGTTGGCGGCGTCAGCGTCAGCCACAAACTAGACAACGAGCCCAACAACGCCACGACGACGGCCTTGGTGATGAACCGGGACCTTGCTCCGCACACTGCGCCAACGTCGCTGCCAGGAATTCCGCCGCCGTCACCGTCCAACGTCTCCTGTCCTTCTGCTTCGGCCCGCTCTCGTTTCCTAGCTGTCGGAGCATAATCTTAATGCATCAAACAGCGCTGAGCTGATTCGTGAAGCTGCCCTTTTTTTCAGGGTGCGGTGTTGAAATATCGCCGAGTATGCGCGGGTGGGCCGCACGCTGGCGTCGCCACAGGTGCCCCAATAAACCCCAATGCACACGAGTCGTGGCATCTCTATCTTCCTCCTTCGTCATGTGGGATTTGTTCCTTTTGCGGAAGCCGCATCAGGATCACGGAGAGCGCACAGCAGCCTCGTTGATCGGTTTCGCACTGCAATTTGAGGGTTATACATGATGGTCCACTCACAGCAGCCCCACAACCAGGCATATCGTCATGACGGACGTGGTGACAGGGCCGATCAGGCATCAGGGTGACACGGACTTTCGTACAGAGAAAGGCTATCGAAGATCTGTGGCGATCTCCTCCACCTCTCAGCCCTCTGGCTCGCGTGCTGATACATTCCACGGCTGCCCCCTCTCCGCCCACAGCAGCGGTTCCAGTTCAAGACGCTGCCAGCGCTCGCCATCGGTCGATGTGTGGAACACCCAGAGCAACATTACGCAACAAACATGCTCGCCACGGCGTCTATAGGAGCCGCAACGTCGTCGAGCAAGGCATCCCTGCCGGCCATTGGCTGCCCACTTCGCGGCACTCCATGGCTGCCGGTGGGCCGGGGTCGCGAACTTGGGTCGAGCCGAGCTCATGCACCCCTGACCGTGTTCGCTGGCACTTATCCAAGGCACCACCGAGCCTTGGGTCGTTAGTCTCATCAACGTCATGTGCTCCTGTTTAGCTGCCCGCCTTGCAAGACTACCATGCTATTTTCAGCGCCACAGGCCAGCCGGCTTGGAACAAAACGACCCACCTGGGAGATCCGTTTGGGCCGAACGTTTTCTTTTGAACGCGCCCTCGGGCCAACTTTTCTGCTCCTACTTTTCCACGCCATAACCTTTGTTTTCCACCATTCCTTCAGCGTGTTGCCTCAGGGCGGAGGGCCGACTGTTGATCGTTATTAGATCTGTCCGTTCTTTTACATCATCCGGAGCCTATTCGAAACACCGACTGTGCTCCCAGCCTGTGGCCATGCTATATACCACTTGATACCGCCCATTCCGGACCTGGCCACAAAAATGAACAAGCGATACTCTTCGCCCTATTCCCGCACGGAAAGCCCTCGGCCCACAACTTATAGAAAGAGGAGTAATTCTTTACCAATCTCGGACGCTCTGGGATGCTCGACACCCGAAGCAGAGCTCATTCTGGCAGAGGGCAGAGCAGCCATACGCAGCCGCTTTGCTGACCAGCAGCGTGGTCGCCGCACGAGAGATGGTGTCGAAACTTTCAACCCGAGGGACCATATTCGCTACCTTGTACAAGGTTCGACGGTGTCAGAAGCTACTGATGAAAGCTCATTGTCGCCACCGGAACCCAAGCCCGCTCGGCATACCCGGATACCTTCCGACGCAACCGACCGAAGTACATCCACAATCATCGCGCCTATTCAGCCCACTGTGGAAGACACTTCAAGCACTCCCACACTGGCCACAAGTCCACTGGGAGATTATTCTGCTCACCTGGCCAAGTTCATACAGTCTCAGCTAAACTCAATACCTACTTATAGGCCTGGTGATACTACCTCTCCTCAGTCATGTCCGGACCTATCCTTTCAATCGCGGAGCCCTCCCATATCCCCTGCGAAGCAAGTACCAATCAGACGCCACGTGGGTGCTCCCAGTCTTATCGAGATACCTAGTATTCGTCCACCTGCAAGGAGTGCCTTCTCTGCCTGGAGTTCGACAGACGATGGAACCGATGACGAGCCACTATCATTACATTCAAACGAACCGTCGCAGCCGGATCGGAAAGTAGACACGTACACACCATCTGTACTGCGCTACTATGAGCAGGCCAACGACTCAACGTTCCTTTTTTCCTCCACTCCACCTGGCGACGAGGACCATCCAGATACTGCGAAGGCCTTCTCATTCCCAAAGGTTACAGAGCTGCCAGAGTCGACAGCTGAATCCAACTCCGCCCCGCATGTCGAAGACTATCCGTCGTCCGTCCTTTCGAGACTCTCTCTCGTGAGTGCCTCGTCAGCTCCTTCGTTCTCCTCCATATCAACAGCATCCTATTTCGAATATAGCATGCCCATACCACACGCTTCGGGTCTCAAAGATCGAATTATAGCAGCGGTTACACCTCCCCCAGGCAAAGTCATACCCGCGATATCACCATTTGAAGGTGCCGCTTTAGCCAATGTCCACGATGTCTTCGTCCAGTCTCAGCAACGTGTCCTAGTCGACGGCATGTCCTTCGACATGGTCCGAGACTTTTCCATGCCCGACGAAGGCATGAGGAGAGTGTCAACGCCGTGTTGACAGACGACTTCACAAACAATTTCCTTAACATATGTATCAAAAGCAATCTGTTGCCATCCCCTTGGTCCACGGCGGCATCCATTCCGGACAGCGGGCCTCTTCGGTTTGGACGGGGCCTCTCTTACCTAAAACATCCTGTTCCTGTTTTGTTGGCGAGTGTATTATCTTGTAATCTTGGTTATACCTGTAGACTGACTGTTCCCCGAGGCCTCACCGATTCGCTTCGGCGCCTTTTCCTATCTTGCGTTTCTTTTCAGATATCCCCACACACGATTCTCATGACGCATACGAAGCGGTCTTAGCTTTATTGATTTTGTTGGGTTGCAGGTGGAGTGGGTTGGATGTACGGGGAGCTGAAAGATTATGTAATTGGGCGACGTGTGTGCAGCGGAATCCCATAGACAAATGGAAAGCTTGCACATTTTTTGAAGCAGATGCTGTGCAATCGAATGCGTGCCTACGACCAGCGATGCTCAGAGAAGAACGGAAGATCTACAGGGTTGATGCAGCCAAGGCGTCCCTGCAGCAGACGCGGGGCTATTCCGCAACTGTGGCTCGCTAGTTGCGTCAGTGTTTGCCTGGTTATTTGTCGAAAAGCAACTGTGCCACGGTTGCTTTCCACCCACCGGTGGACCATCCTCCACTTTCACACAGCCTGGGCTGACCGCACGATAGACGCGGGTGTCCCACTCCTGCATTTGCCTGCCTGGTTGCTGCGCTCTTTCTTCAGACAGCTCAACAGCCCATTGCACACGCTGCCGCCATGGAGGAGCCTAGCCTGTGGGCGCGCGTCCTAGGGCAAGCTGCCTACGGATTCACACAGATACAGCCTATGATCCCGACGTACACGCACCTAATCGTTTCGGCTCTCTTCCCCATATACGCCGGCGCCCATGCCTCGCTCACACGACCATCGTCCGCCGCGAAGCCCACAAAGCGCAAGAGGCGCGACGCAGACAAGGAGAGCGACGAGGATGACGAGGAAGAAGAAGAGGAGGAGGAGGAGGAGGAGCACAAGATGGAAGGACTCGCACCCACGGATGCCATCATGATGCCTCTCTTCGCAGGTTGCGCTCTCGCCGGGCTCTACTTCCTCCTCAAGTGGCTCAAGGACCCCCACTATCTGAATCTCATCCTCAATTGGTACTTTGCGCTGTTTGGCGTCTTTGCCGTCTCGCGCTTGATCACCGATGCCCTCGATATTGGCCACTCGCTCATCTATCCGCGCCGCTACACCCGTCGCAGGACGCTGTACCATGTCGATCAGAAGCAAGAAGCAGCTGTGCCCGTCGCTGGCGAGGTCAAGGACAAAGTAGCTCTACCGTCACCTCTACCAGGCTTTCTGTCGTACCTTCCACTCTCGGACGGCTTTAGGAAGCTTCTCTGGTCTGACCGCGCCATGCCCGGCAACAAATGGACGCTCCGCCTCTATGTACATCGTCTCTTCGCTGGCAAGTTCCTCCTTGGCCCGCATGGTATCGTGGGAGCACTCGCCTCTGTCCTTGTATGGGCATATTTCAACTTCGTAGATAAGCCATGGTACTTGACCAATCTCATCGGTTTCGGCTTCTCATATGCTGCACTACAGCTTATGTCACCCACAACGTTTGCGACCGGAAGCCTCATCCTGGGTGCTCTCTTTTTCTACGACATCTACTTTGTCTTCTGCACGTGAGTTGATTGTCTCGTTCGCACTTCTTTCAGAATTGATACTTTCAGGCCAATGATGGTCACTGTAGCAAAGTCCATCGACGCCCCCATCAAGCTCGTATTTCCTCGTCCTTCTGCAGCCGACTCCGTGACCGAAAAACCTTCCTACGCGATGCTGGGACTTGGCGACGTTGTATTGCCCGGTATCATGATCGGTCTCGCCCTCCGCTTCGACCTCTTCGTCTTCTACCTTCGCCGGCAAAAGCTTACTCAAGCTACGGATGGCTCTGGTGAAGTGGTAGAAAAGCCCAAATACTTCTCGCTCGCCGGTCGCTGGAGTGACCATTTCTGGTCACACTCGCTTCTAGGTCGACCGCTGTGGACTTCGCACAACAGTAAGCCCGAGCCGCACTTCACATTTCCAAAAACGTACTTCAAAGCAAGCTTGGCTGGGTACATCCTAGGCATGTTCGCAACTCTGGGTGTCATGCATGTTTGGGGCCACGCACAGCCGGCACTATTGTACCTTGTTCCTGGAGTACTGGGGAGCTTGTGGCTGACAGCTCTCGTGCGAGGTGAGCTTAGTCTGATGTGGAACTTCAGTGAGGAAAATGAAGATGAGGATGAAACCAAAGAGAAGTCAGACAAGCTAGACGTCGAGAAAAAGACGGGTTCCGAGCGCGAAAGCATCTTTTCCCTTTCTGAAAAGAAAGCGCTGAAACGTGAGGAGCGCATGAAGAAGGCTGTTGGAAAGCACGTCATTGCAGGTGAAGATCCGGAGAGCGAAGCCGATGGAGAGGTAAACGAGAGCAAGAAACTGGATAAGGTCAAGGCTGTGGCTGGCCATAGATCTAAGAAGGAGGTGTTCTCTTTCTCTATCGAGGCTCCGCATGACCTAAAGCATCCGAGGTCGTTGATGAAAGGCAAAGGTCAACGTGAGGATGACACGGGGTTGACAGAGGACAAGCCGAAGTGGTCACCGACCACTGGTGAGGAGCAGAGTGAGGAGCACGTAGGAAAACGTGTGCGACTCAGGTAGAAGATTGTGTCTTCATAACGTACAGCGAACAGCACTCAGAATATATATGCATTGACAGTGATGATGGTACGGCGTTTGGGCGAATACTTGGGGGTGTCGGATTTACACATCATCTCCAACGGTGCGACAAGTTTTATGGGCTTCCTTCATTAAAAGACAGACGCAACGGTTCCACGTCATTGACGGGTCATGTCTGAGAGAAGAGACGGTATGACATTGCTGTCATGATACATAGCGAGGGCGTCCTTGATAGAATATCTACAATTAACCCGGCATCAGCATGCTTTCGCCAAACCAAGTTCCGCCATCTATACTTCTTTCAGTACCTCTCAGTCGATACTGCCACTGTCTCGTCGCCAGCGTTGAGTCGCTAGGGATACTCTGTCGCAGCGTGCGATCCACGATTGTAGCAGTCACCATAGTAGGCAATGAACCATCGGAGAACACCTGGACCTTCACGTACTGTCCGATGTCGAATTTTGGACCGACACCGCCACCGCCACTAGAGAAAGTGAGGAAATCCTTCGCACCGCCGATCTTCCGCCCATTGAATGGTGGGGGTGGTGCGCTGCTGGAGACGACTAGAGCGGAGCTTGGAGCATTTGTTGACTCCCTCATTTCGCCGGCATGTTGGAAGGGCTTGCAGATCTTATCAGCCCACTGGTAGTCTAGATCATCGCTACCCTTGGGCGCTGGTCGAAAAAGTATGAAGCATCTGATATTCGTTAGTATGCTATGCAAAGTTATGTGCCAAGAATGGGCGATGATTCCACAAAACAGGCGACCAGAGTCCATTGGTGTGAAGAAGCGACAAGTACTGCCTAGGCGAGCGATGCTCAACGAAGATAATGCGTGCATCTTATAGTAGGCTAAGCCGCAGTTGGTGAATGAATGTGGTTGCGAATAGCCTTTCTCGTCTCCTTTCCCTTCGATTTGTTCATGTCACTACGATCGAGCAACTCCAAAAGAGCGAATTTTTATGAAAAGAAAGCTCGTGTATAAGGGGGTATTTTGGATAAGAAAATGGTTATACGGGGCCCCTTGGCCGTATTGATCCAAAGTGGTATCGCATCGTACACGTAAGTTCGTTGAGTATGCGTTTCTTGTTCGCAGTCAGCTCAGATATCTATATTTAAAATAAACAGAAGTATCTAGGTCATGTGTCTAACGTACTTATCACTTCACCCATTCATGCCAGATTGACACACCCCCAAATGCGTCAAGTTGTACCTTCATCTTCATCTTCACCTTCACCGATCATTTAGGCAGTTGCGAGCTTAAGTGAGCACGCGCCAAGACACTATGATATCGCGCTAGTGACTAGCGTTGTTGATGTGCCTATAGAGCTTGCCCAGCTACCTCTCACTATCCTCTCTCTTTCTCAACTGGCTTCCGAGGCCGCGAGGCGCCTCCAAATGTTGCCAGACCAGCCGCATTGCACGCTGTGAACTGGTATCCTGCCTCACTGGTCACATCCAGTTCATTCAGTCATTCAATCTCGTCTCCCCGATCAGGAACCCTCGCCTTCCTGTCGTCTTTATTTACCCCCAAAACTTGTTGAGAACGTGGTACAGCCATAAGACGTGTACGACACGCAAGTGGGCAACCGATAGTTCTCCTTCGTTTATTTCCATGCTGATCCCTAGCATCGTACGAACTGGTCAAGTTTGCATGGTGACCCGGATGACACAGAGTGACGCTCTGCCAGAAACCTGAACAAGTTAGGGCCGCCGACAAGCTGTGTGACTCTTCATCGCGCACAGTGCCAACAATGAGCTCCCGCAACCTTAATTGTGCGGAACAGGGTCTAAGGCGCGTACGTGTGGTGCCTACTTGTGCGGTGCAGATACAGGGATCCATGGACCTCCTGATATACAGAGTCAGATGTCTTCCCAGCACGCCGGTCAGGATGGAGGGAGACTGAGACAATGGTTGACGGTTTCTTGATGTCGACATCGTATGTTGGCAGTTCGGCATCCTAGCTGCGGCTATGGACTCGCCATACACAGAATTTTTTCATTGAGCGCCGCGCCTGCTCGGCTGGTCTTGAGGAAGAACGTTAGCTTGTCAATCCACACTGGGAGTAATAACTACTTGAAGAATACTAGGCCGGGAGGGATCAACGTTAGATTGGTCTGTCTTAACGAGTCACCAAGGCGAATTTGAAAGGAGCCGTGGTAGGCTACTTCCCGCTTCATCTGCCTCTCTCATGACGGAGAGATCTTTTTCGAGGGCGTCGCGCGCATCCCACACTAATCTCGAGCGCATCTGTCCCCGCCCTATGGACAAATTCCACCCTTTACAAATCGTCACCCACCCTCTCCCCACGAGCCTTATCCTACAATACCTTCAAGGGACTTCGATATTGGTACTGGCGGCTCAATAATGAGTTGGATTACCGCCGTTAGGGACGGAGCCAGCATCGCAGCATCGAGTCGCTCGAGCTATTCGACTCACGGACAGACGGAGACCTGCGAGCATATATAAGGTAATAGAACATGAGTGATAATGGCGGAAATAAGGGATAGAGAGGATGTACTAAATGTGATGGAAATTGCGCGTAGAGTGTTGCGACGCACTATCTCTCAGTGATTGCTCTACATTTCGAGTCGAAAGGCTATCTACGGGGTATAATCAGTATCGACAAATGCATCCTGAAAGTCCCACGTACGTCCTTCGCATTTCCCTCTTCGCCAGATAGCACCTGTCTGGCTCATCGTTCACACCTAGGTTGGTAGAACACTTCTGGTGTAGCGAGCGAGCGAGCGAAACGTCGTCAGAATCGGCTGCTCATCTTGACGATATTTGAAACGTTTGCTCTGCCGTTCTGCACGCCTAACTGGTCAATGTTGATACTTGTGGCCCGACAGTCTGTACCTGGAGAAGCATACGTGGTCCTTGATTTACGACTGAGATTACTAGATATTCAATTTCAAAAGACATTGGTGGAAGTATTTGACAGCAATGAAAAGTTGACGCATGAATGGAAAAGTATGCTTCGGATGGTGCCCGGCAATGAGCGAGGTACCACGAGACAGCAAGAACGATAAGAATATGCAGCTGTACGTAAGAGCTGCGTCAAGGGAGATAGAGCCTGTATGTCAATCACCATATATAGTAGCAAGCAAGGAAACATCAGATCGAATCTGGAAGATCGCGTGGGGGGAGAGAAATTTCCATCCTCGCGGGACCTGGAGACTTTCATCTGCATTTCAGATTCACCTATAGGCGTGACTGTTGGGCAGCAATACATTACCCGTGTAGACCAGAATGACAAAGGACCAACAGAACCAGACAAGGGTATGCGATCAATGGCATCGGCCAGCCTTCATTTTGCGAATCTGCGCTCTCGACTCTCCTATGCTGAAGAACCACACACGCTTCCCTCTAGTAGTCGAGAACAGCCTCCAACACCCATTGTGCGTTTGAAAACCAAAGTAATCATGTCTATGACGTCCGACTTTTAAAGGACCTGCCGTATGCATTATGAAGAAAAGGAAAACGGCCGTCCAACCAAATGGGTATGTCTCCGCGCGTTTTCAGGAAAATTCCGCCCTTGTAGCCGTCATCGAACACAACTAATCTGTTCACCTATCGGTGCATCGTACACCGGTCGAGCGCATCAAGCAACTCCGGCCTGTCTGCCAAGGCCTGCCGTGCTTGCGGGTAGGTAAACCACTGTCGCGACCGCTTGTGCATCTCGGGCCACTGGGTCTCCTGCTTCTCGACGGTCGCTTCGAAGAAATGATATGAGGCCTTTGGTGCTTGAGCGGTGAGTTGGTCGGGTCTCCTCCGCTCGGGGATAAGGCCGAGGTCGTAGTTGACTTTGACGATGATGCCAGCCTCTTCCCAGGCCTCGCGCTTGGCGGCATCTTGGGCCGTGGCCTCGTCCGTCTCCCAGCCGCCCTTGGGGAGGACCCAGCCGCCGCGGCGCGTGGACTGGATCAGGAGCACGTAGTATTTGTCGGAAGAAAGCGGAACAATGCCCGCGACGAGGCGTTCGCCTTGAGAGCCGTAGCCTGGAAATCAGTCAGATTTCTTTGTTCTGGAAATTCCAGATTTGCTGGTTCTTCCGCCTGGGAGTTTTGGCGGGAATCATGCGACCAGAAGGTGCACTCACGTTGGTTCGTGCGGCCAGTGCGGGACTGCATGGAGAGCTGTTGAGCGGCAGCCATGGCGCCCGAGGTACCCGAGGTACCCTAAGGAGCGATGTGGGCAGCAACCGATGGTGCAGCGCTGCTCCCGATGCTCAGACCGACAGCGGTGTGCAAAGGAGCGACAGTGGCCTGCAGCAAAAGGGGTGTGAGGACAGCAAAAGGGCGGGCGGAGAGAAGCTGGGGCACCGGGTGTACTGAGAGCACTGCGATGCAACAGAGGGAGAGAAGGCTGCGCTCAGTCCCGCGGGGGACGGGGCTGAGGATGCTGGAGAGACCTGCGCAGGGAGAAGAGAGCGGGCATCGTGGATCGTGTAGGTGTTTTAGGTGATTCGGTCAGGGTCCGTAGTAAAAAATGTGGGAGACTAAGGACCCGCGGGAGCTCAGCACCGCTCGTCACAACGCTCCCACCCGACTGGCCCGCCAAGCTGGCTACCCACAGGGGCCTGTTGATGGCAGAGGTAGGGATGTGCTATTCTGCTGTGTGCCTCTGAGCGCTAGAAGTCTGCTTCCATGCCATTGCTGGCGGGGCACGCGAGGCATCTTCACCGCGCCCACGCTCGCCATGACGTGGGCCGGGCTGGGCCATGGGTATTTGAAGCATCGCGGCCGCCCAGTAGCAGGCGCATCTGGGACCCCGTGAGGGCGCTGATGGGATATCTGGGGCTGCGCGGCCGCCGTGGCATGGAAAACCGCTTCCAGGGCTGCATCCAGACGTCCACGTCGGGCGGCGATACTGCCTGTTCCTCCGTTGCTGCCAGAACCTCGACCTTCACTGCTCCGCCTGCCCCAGCTGTCATTCTTCTCTGTCACTGCCGGCGGGACGAGACGACGCGAACCCGAGCCGCCAGCGACCGCGTAGCGCACGAGACTGACGGTGCCATTCGGTGGCACTTCTCCCTCTCAACGGCGCTGGATTTGCCTTTTGTCCACTCCACCGCCAGCCGCCCGAGTTGCCCCCACCGCCGCGCTCGTTCCCACGCTTATGCTGCCCTCATGCAGTCCCTTGTGACGCCCTTCGGTAGGTTCTGCTCCAACCATCTGGCCCGCCTGAGGCTCGTGCTAGTCTGGCTGGACACCGCTGCTCTCCATCCGAGCATCACGCCCGGCCGTTGGCATTGTTGGACACGGGGCTGATCTATCTTCGACCGCTAGGCTACAGCGCTGAGAGCTGCGGATACTGCAAAGACACCTCAACCGGTCGCCGTGCTCCGAATTCTCGTAAGTCAATAGTTCCGTACAGCTGTCGTGGACGGCCTGCCGTATCTGTGCACGCCGGAAACGCAACATGGAGCATGTCGCCGATATGCATTGCCTGGTTGGGAACAGCTTCGCACTCCGTCTGATGTTAGATCAAGATGGGGATGCTCCATCCCACGTGCAACACCTGCATCCCTCCACACATGACGGCCGTGTAACAGCTCATCCCGGTCCGAAGCAAAGCGTCGCCAAGCGCACCATCTGCCGACCACGACGCTTCACTTTGCACACATCCCATCGTATGGGCGCTGCATACCACGGCCGCATCGTCACCCTCTAGGAAAACGTCACTCGTTGCATGCCCTCCCCTCCTCCCCTCCTCCTAGCTTGACTACCGGCGGGAGAATCCGGAAAGCGGCCAAGATATACTGACTGCAATTACATAATCAGGCGCAAGCTACTACTTTACATCCAAAGCCCTGACGGTCAGCGTATATCAGGGTCTGGTAGATCGAGGCTGGAGACGGTAAGCTCGGCACGCCTGCACGACATCCCGCCGTCAAGCTTTCTTCATGCTGAACGACCCGCAGATCCGGGACCGTCTTCTACAAACCAGACGTGCTCCGACACTGCTGCCCTCATTACACCATTCGGTCAGTCCGTCCCCGTCGCAAGGTGTCCATATCTAATGTTGCTAGCCTACCCGTAGCGTCATTTGCACCCACTAGAGATCAACGACAAGTCATCAACCGGTGGAACAGACATGTCTTAGGAGACGAGTACGCAAAGGAGGCT
Source organism: Kalmusia sp. IMI 367209 (assembly GCA_027946365.1). NCBI lineage: Eukaryota > Fungi > Ascomycota > Dothideomycetes > Pleosporales > Didymosphaeriaceae > Kalmusia > Kalmusia sp. IMI 367209. The sequence continues at coordinate 986,437 of JAPEUQ010000005.1, read as the reverse complement.
GCCAAGCTATATCCGAAGTCAAAGCAGTAAGTTCGTCGACTCGCAGGTGAGCCGCGTTCTGATCAGCATCTCAGGGAGAAGGCCCGGCAACGGAACACATTTGACCTATCTAGCGCTGTGCACGAGAGCGAGTATGCAAACGTCCGGAGGCCCCCAGAACCGGCACACCGTTTCGAGGTGACACTCGAAACCGACCAGTTCACCAAGGAGAAGTATGAACTCTTCCACAACTACCAACAGCATGTTCACCACGAAAAGCCGTCAGAGATATCCGAGAGTGGCTTTAAGGGCTTCCTCTGCAACTCACCACTGCGGCGGGAAACCGCACAAGTGGACGGAAAGACCCAGCAGCTTGGATCGTACCATCAGTGTTACCGACTCGATGGTCGACTAGTCGCCATGGGCGTGCTGGACTTGTTGCCCCACTGCGTCAGCGGTGTCTACTTTCTCTACCACTCCGACTTCGAGAAATGGAGTTTCGGCAAGCTGAGTGCTCTTCGGGAGGCAACACTAGCACTCGAGGGCGGATACCAGTACTATTATATGGGCTTCTACATCCATTCTTGTGCCAAGATGAAGTACAAGGGAGAATACCGACCACAATATGTACTGGACCCAGAGTCTCTCGAGTGGAACCCCTTGGAGGGCGAACTCCGCTCTCTCCTTGATAAAAAGCGTTATGTCTCCCTCTCACGAGAACGTCGGCACAGAGAAGCCGCTCAAGTTGCCGGTGACGATAGTGCAGGGGCAATGCAAGATGGTTCGGAACCTGATACGTTTGCAGACTACGCACTTCCCACAGCGAAGGAGGCTAGCGATGCAGTGAGCAATGGTGTTTCGACATTTGACTTGAAAGTGCCGGGCGTGATGACTGCAGAAGAGATTGAGGACTATCCTCTTGGGCAACAGCGCATTTCCGGTGGCGGAAAGCTATTTAGAGCTGAGGTAAGCTGGTTATTCGGACCCCTGGAAGCGACTGCTGACTGCTGTAGGATCTTTTGGTCTGGGAAAGTGGCGATATTCGTGATGGATCTTTCAAGAGCATTACTGCTGAGTGCGTTGCCTTTTTAGGGCCTGATGTTGCGAGGGAAGTAATCATTGCTTTCGGTTAAAGGTTAAAGACAGCCCTTGCGCAGGGTCAGATCAATGCATGAAACAAATGATGGAAAACCATTGTCTGATCCGTTTCCGCGTTGGGCAGTATTGCATTCAAGTGACGAAACACTGTGAAATGGTCGTGATAGTGATGAGCAAGCTCTAGGCTAGCTGTATCGGGATCGCTTGCCAAGGAATACGTCTCGCTCCTTCCTTAACCCAATATTTTTTGTGTTACGAGGACGTATTTCCTCCAGACGTAGCAACATGTCTGCAATCTCGCTCGTCGTTCGCCCCCGCGGTATGCCCTATGACTCAATCACCTCCCCCACGCGCAACTAATACCTTCTCAGGCCGCCCGATCAAGGGTCTCCCGGAGACGATTACGCTGAATCCAGACGACGGTGCCGCACAGATCCACCAGAAAATTGCAGACGCCGCTCAATTCTCGATCCACCGGTTGAGAGTGACGAAAGGTAGCGATGGCACGCCGATTGCCAATACCAAGCACACAACGGTCCATCAGACAGGGTTAAGGAACAAGAGCGCCATCGACGTAAAAGACCTGGGTGAGCAATGCTAATCGCATATTGCTGTCCAGGCTAACAAATGCACCAGGCCCCCAGATCTCATGGAGGACTGTCTTCGTTGTCGAATACTTGGGGCCCCTTCTCATCCACCCGCTCGTGTACTACAGCCGTCCGGTAATCTACGGCACCTCACAGCCTCCGTCGGAGCTTCAGAAGATTACCCTCATAATGTGTGTGCTGCATTTTCTGAAGCGCGAGTACGAGACGTTATTCGTGCACCGTTTCTCCGCTGCCACAATGCCGGCGCGCAACATCTTCAAGAACAGCGCCCATTACTGGATCTTCTCAGGAATTAACCTGGCATACTGGTCCTACGCCCCGTGGGCGCCGACCGCAGGCCCTTCACACCAGTTGTTGACGTATACCGGGATCGCTCTTTTTGCCATTGGCGAAGTGCTCAACTTTTATACGCACATCGTGCTCAAAAACCTCCGCCGCCCTGGCAGCACCGACCGTGGCATCCCACAGGGGTTTGGTTTCAACATCGTCACCTGCCCAAACTACTTGTTCGAAATCATCTCGTGGGTCGGTGTTGCACTCGTAAATCGGAGTCTTAGCACGGTCGTGTTTCTCGTCATTGCGGCTGCGCAGATGGGCGCTTGGGGCCGGAAGAAAGAGCGCAGGTATCGCAAGGAGTTTGGCGATAAGTACAAGAGAAAGCGCTACGCTATTCTGCCTGGCATCTACTAAGCCTTGTGCCTTGCATACGGTGGAGGTGGCACAGTGATGGAAAGGTTACGGATGGCGCGCATCGATTGGAAGATGTCGTATCAATTAATTCACGAATGAGCGACCGCCACGGCCAGACCGGACTCAGGGCTGCAGAGCGGATGCACAGGGACATGAGACATGTAACCTGTTCGCATCAGTCGTTCCACCGCCACATTTGAGCTGTGTTCCAGTAGGACATCTGGCAAACAACTAGATAGCGGATGTGCTGGGTAGGGCATATGATGACGTCGCCCTCCACATGCAATAGGTAGAATTATTGAAGGCGTGTCAATCACCACCTTTACACGCTCCGTATTGGTCTCGTTCTACGCCCAAGGCACTCGGTGGCACCGAGTAGGCGACCCCGCATATACGAGGCAACGAGGCTATCGTGCCCTGCGGTCAACATCACCCCATCTACAATCTATCAAAGCTGTGTACAAAACCGTATCGCCTTTTTTCAGGCACAACTTTTAGGCTACCACCGACGTCGTGAAATGGTGCAGCCGATCGCTTGTTGTCAGATGTGGAGCATGGCAGGGAAGTCTCAGAGGCTAGCTTCTTCCCTTCGTGCCATTCACGCACTGTGCGAGCACAGCTGGCGCCCGCCGACACGCAAGCAAACATGCCCGTTGGTAGCGCACTGATAATGGTCAGCGAGTGATTGGGTGTCGTAGCGAGCCGAGGAAGAGGGGGCGAGCTGGTGGGACCTTTTCTCAGCTGGACGGGCTGAGGAAGGCTGATCCGAAAGGGCCCAAAGCCGGTCAGCCACGGCAACTCATTGCGCGACGCACTGATCTGGACTTCTTGGAGGCATGCATATAAGAGCTGGATGTGCAGTGTGCCTGAGTCGTCCTGCTGTTTGTCTATTGGTTTGAAAACACGTCGTTGCTGCGCTGTTATTCGTGCATTTCTGAAGCGAGATACCCCAGTCCTGATTCTTTTTATATCAGCCTTGCGGACTCCAGTTCGGAAGCGTCATCCTCGAGCGTCATTGAGACACCCTGAGAGAAGGTTGTACAGAGGACGGGTCTGGATTGTGAGGTTCTCAGACTGAAGTTTTAGATTGGACTGGTTCGTGCACTATTTTTAACTCTGTGGTGGTAGCTTTAGACAAAGGTGTGTTCTCTTCTCTGTTCCTTTCGTTCCTATTTTCTATATTAGAACTGTGAGCACTGATTGTCGAACCGGGTTTCGACGATTTCATTGCTTTTCCGCGTCTTCCGCCGTCTGTTCCTGTCCTCTAGCCGGATTTAAGACGAGGGGAAGTGCGAATGACGAATCCTTAATCAGCCCTGAACGAAATCTCTTGATTATATCACCAAAGATTATTGCTCAAAACTAAAACAGATTTCAAATAGCACGTTGTGGTAGTCAACGTCCACTATGTCGAATACCGCGCCCCCGAATCCAGACGAGCTGTCAGAGCTGGATAAGCTCCGAAAGAAACTCGGTGGCTCGTTCAGAAGGCTAGTAAACGTCGTAGGCGCATCGACAGCATCCGTACCAAACGGAACCGGAGATGGGTCCAAATTGCTACCAGAGCCTACGGACGAGACAGAGCTTTTGAAAAAGGTCGAAGCGGATCTGCAAGATTTGGCGCATATAGGTGTTACTGACATTAAAACACTCTTTGAGATCAACGCAAAGAAGATGTCCGGTGAACCCGTGGACGACAAGGACTACCTTATGGAAGGCCTCATTCGAACGGCGGCCAAATTGCCAGATGGTTCAAAGAATCGAGACAAGCTGACGGGGCAGTTTCTCACGCAGCTTTGGAATGATCTCGAGCATCCGCCGCTTTCGTACCTTGGATCGAAGTATCAGTATCGTTCTGCGGATGGCTCTTTCAACAGTCTTATACATCCGCAGCTCGGCGCTGCTGGCACGCCGTATGCAAGGACGGTCAAACCCAGTATGATGCAGACACCTTGTCGACCCGATGCAGGCGTTGTGTTCGATAGTGTCATGACTAGGAAGCATGCCGAGCCGCACCCGAACGGCATATCTAGCGTATTGTTTTACATCGCTTCCATCATCATCCACGACTGCTTTCGGACAGACCATAAGGACTACTCTAATTCGTTGACATCTTCTTATCTGGATCTGTCACCGCTCTATGGAAGCAACCAGGATGAGCAGGACTTGATGCGGACGTTTGTGGACGGCAAATTGAAGCCGGATTGTTTCTCGGAGCAGCGCTTACTCTTCTTTCCGCGAGGTGTGGGGGGTTCTGCTTATTATGTTCAACCGATTCCACAACCACGTTGTGGAGAACCTAGCGCAAATTAACGAGGGTAACAGGTTCCCTAAACCCGTAGCACCTGAGGATCCTAAAGACGAGAAGAAGGCCGCAACGTACAAGGCGCAGCTTGCCAAGTATGACAACGACCTTTTTCAAACAGGACGTTTAGTCACATGCGGCCTCTATGTCAACATCATCCTCATCGACTACGTCCGCACCATCTTAAACCTGAACCAGACGGACAGCAATTGGCAGCTCAACCCTCGTGCAGATATCAAGGACCTACCTATGGGCGTGGGAAATCAAGTATCGGCTGAGTTCAATCTCGTGTACAGGTGGCATTCGACAATGTCTACCCGTGACGAGGCGTGGACACAGGAGCTTTGGGACGACCTGTTTGGCAAAGGCCGTGACCCGAAGACAGTCGAGGCGCGAGAACTTTTGATGAAACTCGGCGAGGTAGCTCAGAGAGCAGAGAAGGACCCTGGGAAACGGAAATTTGGGGGCCTTCAGAGAGACGAGCAAGGTCGTCTGCCTGACCAGGCTTTGGTGGACATTCTCGTCTCTAGCGTCGAGGACTGCGCGAATTCTTTCGGTCCCAACCGTGTGCCCGCCGTGATGCGCGCTATCGAGGTTCTTGGGATTGAGCAGGCTCGCGCTTGGAACTTAGGTACTCTCAATGAGTTCAGGAAGTACTTTGGTCTCGAGGCGCATACCTCTTTCGATGATATTACTTCAGACAAGGCCGTCGCTGAGCAACTAAAACATCTCTACGATCATCCCGACAAAGTGGAGATTTATCCCGGTATTGTAGTCGAAGATGCAAAGAAGCCGATGATCCCTGGGTCAGGACTCACGCCGTCATACACCGTCTCAAGAGCAGTGCTGTCAGATGCGGTGGCTCTTGTGCGAGGAGATCGCTTCTACACACGAGATTACAATCCCTCGCACTCTTACCAACTGGGGTTATGCCCAAGCAGATTCGGACATTGCGGTAGACAACGGCTGTGTCTTCTATAAGCTCATTCTACGCGCATTCCCACAGCATTTTGCACAGAACAGCATCTACGCGCACTACCCGCTCACCATACCTTCGGTCATGGAGTCAGCTTTGAAGGAGCCGGACATTAACAAAGCTCATTTATACAACTTTGATAAGCCAACCTTCAGGCCAAGGCCGCTACCTATTTCCGATTACAAGACCGCTTCCGAGATCCTTAAAAACCAGGATACGTTTAAGGTGTCCTGGGGTAAAGCACTTGTGTATCTCATGGGCTCGCCAGCAAAAGACTTCATGCTCACAGGTGACGACCGCAAGAATGCAATCTCGCGATCAATCATGGAGAAAGCACTCTACGTGACCGACTGGGAGAAGGAAATCCGCACCTACTATGCCACCAAAACGCGCCAGCTAATTGAAAAGAAGAGCTGTAAGATTGCCGACTTCCACCAAGTTGACATCATTCGCGACGTCGGCAACCTCGCACACGTGCACTTCGCCTCAGAGCTATTTCAACTCCCTTTGAAAACCGACGCCAAACCACGAGGGGTCTTCACCGAAGCAGAAATGTACCTCCTCATGTCAGGTGTCTTCGCGCTCGTCTTCATGGACCACGATCCCGTACGCAGCTTTCCTTTACACGTCAAATCCCGCAGGGCGGTCCAGGTCCTAGGCGACCTCGTCGAGGCAAATGTCACGGCCATCTCCAAATTTGGAAAGTTGTCTGAACTCATGCATGTAATTTGGCCCGACGAGTCGCCACTCAAGAGCTACGGGCTCCACTTCGTACAGCGGCTGCTGGCCACAGGCATGGAGCCTCACCAGCTCGTCTGGGGCCAGATTCTAGGAACCGCAGGCGGCATGGTGAGTAACCAGGGTCAACTCTTCGCGCAGATCGTAGAGTACTTTTTGCTTGGAAATGGCAAGGAACACTGGCCCAAGGTGCAGGAACTCGCCAAACAGGATTCAGACGAGGCCTTTGAGCAGCTGACGCGTTACACCTTGGAAGCCAGTCGCATCGCAGGCGAGACGGCCGTGCTCCGCTCCGTATCAAAAGACACCACGCTCACTGCAGATGGCAAAACAAGCACGCTCAAAGAAGGTGACCGTGTCTTCGTCAACCTCCACGCCGCGTCGCACGACCCTACTATCTTCCCTGATCCGGACAAACTTGACGTTACACGGCCCCTGGAAGCGTACATCCATCTTGGAGCTGGGCCGCACCAGTGCCTGGGCCTCCCCATGACGAAAATCGCGCTCACTGCGATGCTGAGGGAGATAGCGCTGCTGAAGGGCCTGAGGCCCGCGAAGGGATCGCAAGGGTTGGTGCACAAGGTGGCGAGGCGGGTAGGGAAGGGAGATGAGAACGTGTTCCATGCGTACCTTACGGAGATGTGGGATGGGTTCTGGCCGTTCCCCTGTGGTGAGTTTGAGACGCTTCTATTACGATATGAGTTTTGCTAACAAGTTTCCAGCTTTGAAGGTTAACTGGGACGATTAAGGGAGTTGCTGCATTAGAGTACACAGAGCTATTCGACACGCTATGGAGTATTGATTGATATAGACCCATTCGCCAAGTAAACTCGTCGTCTTCTTCAACTTCCCTGAGCATTGTCCCAATAGGACCAATCCTTTCTTGAAGTGTCATATACAATATCCTCCGTGAAATTTGTCTTGGCTTGGAATCACACGCACTTTCTCATATACGTTGCACGTCACTTACTACTTCTCTACACTCTCCTCTGGCTCTTCCAGGCCTGGTACCTTCACGAGCTTTGAATAGAGGACCCACTGGGAGCGCAAGGCGATTATGATTATGGAAGTGAATTTTGCGCTGGCGAGAAGGGCTTGGAGCAGAGCGAAAAGGTCAGGTGTTTGCTTCAGATGAGCATGGTCTTGAGGAGCTCTAGTAGAACTGCGCTCATCCATTGTGGAGCCGTGGAGCCGAGCTAGAGGAGTGACAAGAAGCTTGGAAGTAACGAATCTTATGAAAGGACCGAAGGGGTTAAAGGTGATGGGGTCATCTTTACGCTCCGTGGATGAAGTGCGGCATGATTAGGCAGCAGCCAATCACCACGAGCCACACAGCCGCCTTGCATGGCTCTCATATCCTACTCAGCATGAATCTCCAATAAATACTACCAACACATGTCGTCTGCCCCCATTCTCAACACTCGTACCACAGCTTGTTCATCCTCCCGCAATCCGTTGCCAATACAATGCTCCCCTCTGACTCCAACATGTCCCCACTCCTCTACCTCCCCACCGAGCTCCACCTGCAAATCATCGCCTGTCTGCGCATTGATCAAGACCTCTGGGCCCTCCTGAACTTGCGCAACACAAACCGCTTCTTCAGATCTCTTGTTTCTCCCCTGACGCACGCCGAGCTCCTCGATATCGAGGTAAGCGACAATGGAACTCTCAATTGTATACTCGCATGCAAATACTGTCTCCGGCTCCGTCCCCTGCATCACTTCTCATGGAATCAGTACAAGAAGCACGGTACGTACGTGCCGGGGCGGGGAAACCCGTATCCGCTCTATAAGAGAGAGAAGCGATTTTGTTTAGAGTGCGGGTTTGCAAAAGCGGTGAATCCGCGTGAGACATTCGAGGGGAGTCGATATAGTAGGGGCACAGAGGTCATTGTGGGCGAAGAGGAGGAGAGGTGGGTATGGTGTTTGGCGTGTGGCGTGTTGAAGAAGGGGGTGGAAGCGGGGGAGGTTGGGAGGTATGCTTGTTCGCATTATTGTGGTGGTTGCTGTCAGGAACAGCGCTGTCGAGGCAATTGCGAGGCTAGTCAGGTGGAGGGAATGAGGGAAGAAGTGGAGGAGCGTGTGAGGAGGAAGCAAGAGAAGGAGGCAAGGAATTGGTGACTGGCAGGTTTATGGTGGTTGCTTGGTAGGGAAAATGAGGATGGAAGGGATGGACATGCGAGTTCGTATGCTGGAAAGGGGTTATCCACGGGACTCTGGGAGGCGGCACTTCAGTGGCTGAGATACCCTATTACGCAGGTAAGTCGTCATGTGACAAGGCAACGAAAAGGCTTTGGCATCATGTGAAAGGAAACTGTCGCGTGAAGCGTTCGAGGTGTGAGCTCGTAGTCCTTTACATCTGTATTGAAAATGCACTGCAGGAAAGAGGAAGGAAGATTATGACGAATCGCAAGTTGCGAGAGGATAACACACCCTATTAAGTAATTCCCTGTGCAAGAAACAGCATGTGAATAGTGCTTTGACATTCAAGAACCCAATTAAATCTAATACCCTGGTTTACAGCAGAGCTTGCTCTAAGCAAAGCTTCCCAAAACTCCTTTCCCTTGTTCCTAAAAGCCGACTACAACGGTATGTTGCTTTGAACGATATGTGATTTTCAAACTCCGATAAATGCTTGGCCGTATCGAGATCGATGGACCCACATCCACATTACGAGACTTCTTCAACCATCCGCCCACTGAAAGGCTTTGGGGACGGTTTGACGAGTGTGCCGTTGAACAAACTTCCTACAGGAGCTTGCAGCCACTCTTCCGGGATAGCGAGCGTGGTTCCGCTGGCATTCTGCTTGTAGCGCACAAAGAGGGGGTTGGCCTTTTCGGACCCAGGCTCTTCTTCCTGGCCGTCCTCGGTGACTTCCTGAACAACGCGACGTCCACGTTTCGGCGGCTGTTTCTTCAGAAGACGGTTGATCGTGTCCATCTGTAGAAGTTAGCATAGATCTATGCAAAGGAAGCAAAAGAGCATACCTTTTCCTCCTCATTGCGCTTCTCGCTAAGATTCTTGCGTCGGCGCGCCATCTCTGCCCTTCGTGAGGTGATCTCTTCGGCAGTCAAGTGTTTCTTCTTTTGAGCCTCTGTCGAAGCGTTAGAGGAGACGACAGAGTAGGGATTTGGGGAGCACAAAACGTACCGTTCGATAAGGAGATGAGCTCTTCATCGGCACCTTGCACAGCCATAGCTTGCTGCCGTCGCGTCATCTTGCTCAGGTCCGGGGTGTGGCTTCGACTTAAGTCCTCGTCGCTGTCCATCTCCTCCTCGTCGTCGTTGGGCACGGGTATCTCGTCATCTTCCTCTCCTTCGGCATCCTCGTCTTCGCCCTCGGCATCCTCGTCCTCTCCTAGATCCGAGTCTAGCTCAGACAGCTCTTCGTCGTCATCGTCGTCTAGTGCCATTTCCTTGGCTTCGACGGAGTCTTGGGCGACTTTTTGCTTCACAGGCACGCTTTTGTTGCTCGGCACAACGATTCGTGGTGCGGGGGTCAGTTCCATCTCGTCGTCCTCATCGCCCTCGGCGTCCATCTCGTCGTCTTCCTCGCCTTCGGCGTCCACGTCCTCATCCTCATCCTCCTCGTCATCGTCTACTTCCATGGCATCCACCTCTTCTGCTTCGTCCTCGTCGTCTTCCTCCTCATCATCGCTGTCGACCTCCCGCACCACCCTACTGTTGCGCGAGGCGCGCTTCCCCGAGAGGATGTTGCGGGAGCTGACGGCGGTCGACGCCCTCCCGCCGGTGGCCTTGCGGAGCTTGTCGGGGGAAGCCTTGACCTTGAGATGGATAGACTGACGCGACTCTTCGGGCGAGGAGCGCTGAATGACGGCTGCGGGCTGGGCCTGGTTGGCTGTGTTGCGTCTCGGGCGGGTGGAGGAAGCCGTGGGAGCGGCACTGGGAGCTGTCAGATTGGCGCGGGACCGCAGGCGAGGCATGGCTGCGATGCGGTGGTGGTGAAGGCACGCTGGGGCTTTGGGGGCAGGTCTGGGTGTAGGTGCGTAGGATCAACAGAGCTGCCGGCGGCGCGTCCCCTAGGGCGAAAGCAGCAGGGATTGCGGGCGGCACGGAGGCACGGAGGCACGGTGGAGTGGTGAGCGAGGAGGGGCAGGCGGTGCGTCGTCAAGGTGCAGGCAGGAGCGATGGAGTGACGGGATGCGCCTGCTCGCTGCTCGCCTGCGCGGTGACGAGGACGAGCGCCGCCGTGCTCACGTCGCACCGCCGCTGCTTGGGGAAGTTGCAGTCGAGCCGAGTCAGCCACACACACACTTACCTGGGAGCATTGCTCTTTACGCCTCTGTCTCTCCCCAGGGCCCAATCGTCGGTGCCCTCGGACTCGTCGTAATCGGTGCTGAGGCGCCGTAAGCGCTTGGCCGAGCGATCTGCCATCTGGAGAATTTTGTACGGGGAAGGCGGCGGTTGCTGTATGCGATAGACGAGGGCGATGCTGCTTCTCGCGGACCTGTGCTGGTGATTCGCCGATGCACTCGTCGCCATCTCCAGCGCCCGGAGAAAGTTGCATCCCAAAGCGGCAAGGCGCCATCGCGCCCCAGACCTCGGCACGCCAGCCGTCGCGCTGCCGACCCGCCGCTTCACCTGCCAATGCGTGTTCAACGTTCTTATACCATTGCTATCCTTCCTGTTCCGCCTCACACGAGGGTCGCATCGCATCATGTCAAACAAGCCTAGCATTCCGTCGTGGCAGCGCGTCCAAGCCAACCCCTCGCCAGCCCCAGAAGCGCAGCCGTCATCGGAACAGCAGCCGGAGAGCAGTCCAGCTCCACGTGCGGAAGAGTCCACGGCGGAAGAGGCACCAACGTCGGAGCCAGAGCCAGAGCCAGAGTCAGGGTCAGGGTCGCATAGTGCGCCGCTGCTCGATCAGGCGCGCAGGTTCCTCGAAGATGCCACCATTCGCGATGCGCCGCGCGAGAAGAAGGTCGAATTCCTAAAGTCCAAGGGCGTTGCGGCAGAGGACATCGAGAAGCTGCTGTCAACCACGACTGGAGATGATGCATCTCTAGATATCACCGACCTCGGCGAACGAGCATGGTCTTCAGTCAGTACCTACACTCCCTTCCACCACATCTGGAATCAAGCTAAATGGGCACAGACTCCCTCAAAATCCGCCCAAGCAGCTGTACCGCAGTCGCAACCCCGCGACATCCCACCCATTGTCACATACCCCGAGTTCCTCGCACAGCCTGCACAACAGCCCCCACTCATCACCACGCGCCGCCTGCTGAATACGGCATACATAACCGGGGGTCTTGCTGCGACCATCTACGGACTATCCAACTTCATAATAGGGCCCATGACCCAGAATCTCACCGAGTCGCGGCATGACTTTGCAACCCACGCACAAGGCCAGCTCGACAAGCTCAATGAGCGCTTGCGAGATACAGCATCCGTTGACCCCGCGACAAAGGCAAAGGCAAAGGCATCTGACGTCGTAGACGACATCTCAGAGGCCGACTCAGATCCGACAGAATTGTATCATCGAGATTTTGGCACACAAACAACACCCACACTCTCACGGACACCGTCGACATCATCAAATGCGGAGGAAGACGAAGGTGTGGTCAAGGGCCACGAAAACCGACTCAAGATCTTGACATCCCATCTCCGCGAACTACAGTCGACACGGTCCAATGACACCGCATCGGTCGATTCTTTGAAAACGCAATTATCGAACCTCAATACGTACTTAAGTGACATGAGCTACCAAAACCAATACTATTCAGGCTCGGGAGGCTTCTACGGTGGAACGTATGGTCTGCCCAAGACCAAAGATGGGAAAGATGATCAGATAGAGGTGCTCAAGAATGATATACGAGCAGTAAAGGGTGTCTTTCTGAGCGCTAGGAATTTCCCCGCAGGTGGCAGAAACCCAACGCCACTAGGAAGGGCAGGCGGATGATAGTCAAGAATCAATATCATGGAATTGACATCTCAGGATGCTCGCTGCTTGTCCAGTTCATGGCTGCATGTGCTACTTGCCCTTCTTAGCGTAGTCACGTAGGGCTGACAAGGGATCGCCCCGCTACGACGTCATCCCGGCAACACATCAACATCACAACGACGCCCTTGCACAGAACACTCTTAACGCTTCATAGGAGATAACCCTCCTCATTTCGATCAACATGGAAGGCTTCGCAAGCAAGCTGCCCTTTGGGCACTCGAAATCAGCTGCGCAGTCCGAATCCCATGATACCTCTCTTACAACGCTTCTCACAGCGGACCAATGCGCTGACCTCACATTCCTGATCGCTACCATAACAGCGACGATGCGCAAATCACTCCTTGATACTTTCACCCCTGAGGAAACACCTCTCGATACAAAGCCCGCTAAGTCGGAAGAAGCTGCACTCGCCGCTGCGCCAACGGGCATCGACAAAGTGGATGTCGAGAAGGAAGATAAGCTCAAGAAAGAGAGGGAGAAGAGGCAGGAAGATGCAAGAAAGGAGCTTGCCAAGCCAGAATCGCAGGAGCTGAAGCAGGAGATGCTGAAGTACTTCGATGAGTGGAGGGGTAGGGTAGTCGGGCGGGTCGGGGAAGTGGTGAACTCGAGGGAGGAGGCGAAGGCCCAGAGTAAGAAGGTGAAGGAGCATGATGTTGAGCGGTCGGTCAAGCGGTCAGATACTGGGATGAAGAGCCTCAGCAGCATCGACGATCAGGGGGAAGATGAGGACGTGGTGTTCAAGGAATTGTACCCGCCTGTTGAATCGGTGTTGACGCAGTTGGACCAAGATAAGAGACAGCTGGTACTGCATTCGCTTGTACTGGTTCTGCTCAGCCTAGAGACATACTCGGCACATTCACGCGTCCTGCTGCTTTACCTCACAAGCTCGCTCCACCTCAAATTATCCATCCTGAAGAACGATGAGGAGACCGTTGCGCGCGGCCTCCTTGAAGCAGCCGCGAAGCAGCTCAATGCCGACGCCGAAACAAAGAAGGCAGCGGAGTCCTCCAGCACAAGTCGTAAATGGAAAGTCGGCCTCGCAGGTGTCGCAGGCGCAGCCCTCATCGGCGTCACAGGCGGTCTTGCAGCGCCGCTCCTCGCCGCCGGTATAGGATCCGTGATGGGAGGTCTGGGCCTTGGAGCCACAGCAGCAGCGGGGTATCTGGGTACACTCGCATCCTCGTCCGTCCTTGTCGGCGGCCTCTTCGGTGCATACGGAGCCAAGATGACGAGTAAAGCCATGGATGACTATGCAAGGGAGGTGGAAGACTTCGGCTTCATACCTATTCATAACTTCCATCGTCCCCGAAAACTCGACAAAGAGTTCCGCCGTCTGCGCGTCGCCATCGCTATCTCAGGCTGGCTGACCAGCAAAGAAGAAGTCGTAGTCCCTTGGCGCTACATGGACCCTAGCATCGAAGGCTTCGCGCTGCGCTGGGAACTTGAGTCCCTGCTCAAGCTTGGAAACTCCATGGACAGCTTCGTTAAGAGCGCAGCATGGTCGTACGCGAAAGGACAGATCATCAAGCGGACAGTCTTCGGTGCCCTCGCCGCTGGTCTGTGGCCGCTTGGACTGCTGAAGATATCATCTATTTTGGACAACCCGTTCTCAGTGGCCAAGTATCGTGCCGACAAGGCAGGTGCCGTGCTCGCTGATGCCCTCATCAACAAGGCCCAAGGTGAACGTCCTCTAACGCTTATCGGCTATTCCCTCGGCGCCCGCCTCATCTTCTCATGCTTGCAGACTCTTGCTCAGCGCAAAGCCTTCGGCCTCGTCGAGAACGTCGTTCTTCTCGGCTCCCCCTGCCCCTCTGACGCAGAAGACTGGCGAAGCATACGCAGCGTGGTGAGCGGCCGCGTCGTCAATGTCTTTTCGACGAACGATTACATTCTGGCGTTTCTGTACCGCACTTCCAGTATCCAGCTTGGCGTTGCGGGTCTGCAGCCCGTCCTCGGCATCCATGGTGTGCAGAATGTCGACGTCTCGGAGATGGTAAGCGGGCATCTGCAGTATCGCTACCTCACCGGCAGTATTCTGAAGAAGATTGGTTTCGAGGACATTGACATCGCAGAGGTCGAGCAGGAGGAGAGCGAGATGCGGGCTGTCGAGGCGATGGAGAAGAAAGCGCGGGAGGAGAAAGAGGGAAAGGTCAGGGACGAGGACGAGGAGAAGGCACAGTTGGAGAAGGAAGTGGAGAAGAAGAACGAGGCGAGTATGATGAATTGGGCGATGGAGAAGATGAACGTGGGAACGCTCTGGGGAAGTGGAAGGGAGGAAAAAACCGAAGCAGAGAAGATGCTGGCGTTGGAGAAAAGGGCAAAGGAGGCGGATGAGGTGGATAAGAAGGCATAGGCTCGAACGAATCGATTAAGGAGCATACACATGGGCAATGGAGCGTATAGCTGGATCATAAGTCATAACATAAGGTATAGATAGAAATTGAAGTCTACGCGCAAACGCCTGTCATTGCACTACCATCGTCGAGCTTGCTGCTTCAGTGAATCAGATCAGTCCGCCATGGTGCATGCCGATAGCCACTTGTACCTCCCTGCGTCCTTATTGAACAACAGGCCTAAGAAAAGTCCTCCTCCTTACTCTCAATGGCGCTCTTGATCCGCAGAAGCAACGTCGTCTTCCATTTATCCAACTTACTCAACTGATCATACTGAAACAGCTTGTCAGCAAACACCTCCTGGTCGCCATCCTTGACTGCCTGCAACAAATCCACCAGCAACTGATGCTCTCTCTGTTGGATAAAGCTTGGGTCAAGATCGCGGTACCGGTCCAGCGCGGCGGCGGCACCGACCTCATCGTTAGTGCATAGGTTGCAGATGCCCGCTTTGAGCAAGTACTCTTTGACGGACCAGCGCATGAGATTGTTGTTAATGGAGGACTTTGCAACCTTCTCGTAGAGGGAGATGGCGTGGTAGTAGTCTTTGCCTTCAAGGGCGACCAGGTCGGCGGTTTTAAGCCAGAGTTTGTTGGCGAGGGCCTGTGTAGGGGGTGGGTTGTTAGATCTATGATGGAGGGAAAGGGAAAGGGAAAGGGGAGAAATGGCAAAAGAAATGGGTTGAAATACTTCGGCATTATCCTATAATCGATGTCAGCACGAGGGATTCTGTGGGGATCCAGGAGCGGAAGGGAGTGACATACACTCTCGTACCAACCAGCAGCCTCTTCATAAGCGGCAGCTGCGCGCGCATTGTCGCCTAGCTCGACCTCGAAGAGCTCAGCGAGGTTCTGCTTGTGCGTTGCTGCGCGGCGGAAGTTGCCTTTGCTGCAGTAGTGTGCGATGGCTCGGTCTAGACACCGCGCAGCTGCTTCAGGGTCGTCTTTCCGATACGCCTCTGTTCTGGTTAGTCTCACGTGATCTCGTTGGATGGGAGGAGGATGCGTACTGAAGGCCTCGGTCAATGTGTTTGCTTCATCGTCGGGTTCATTCAGATGCTGCTTCTGCACTTGTGCTGCTTTCTCGAATGCTTCACCGGCCTCCTTGCCTGAACGCGTATTAGTATTTGGTTCACATTCCCGAGTCTCGCTCGTATAGATATCAGCTGAAGATTATCTGGTCTCTTCTTACCCATCTTCTGCATTCGAAACGCATTCGCCGCTGCGATGAACTGATCGGCTGCTGCCTCATCTATCACTCAAGTAAGCCTTGTCCGGCTCTTACACCCTAGGATTCCTCGTACACTTCTCTTGCCGCCCGCCAAAGAAACTAAATCCTCCGCCAGCCTTCGAGAGGCTTTGGTCTGCCTAATCTAAATATCAGTCCTATACCTGGCTTTGTGGCTGTGTTTCAGAGCTCCCCCACCTGTCGAAGCAGCGCTCTCGGGTCACCGGCCATATTGAGCGATTTCTGATGGTCCCTTGGGTTGTCCAAGTTACTGTCAATAAATAAAGGTGAGATATGGTGGTTTTTCGGAATTAGGCACTGGGGAATGTAGTGTGATAGAGACAGGTGGCTGTCGCATCAGGTCGAAGATGACGCTCTGTAGGGTCCGTGCGGCGGGCAGCCTGCCCGCTGCGGTGAATCTTCGGCAGGGTAGCTCGATTGGGGAAAGCGGATGCTCGACTTCATACCTTCGCTGTTGAGCATTCAAGCCCGTCCTTCTTGTCCTTCACAATATCTTGTCTCAAATTAGGTTTCCGTTGGATGCAATAGTGTCTAATGGCTCTGCGGCGCGCTTTTCTTTGCTCTGAATGCATACTACGACAGGTGCAGCACCGAGCAGCTGCTATACATACCTCAGCGAGACTCACGCAATCGCAAGATGCTAAGAACCGCAGCGCGTTGATGAACACCGATGAATTCGAAGCGCTCCTCTCCAAGCCCACCTGGTCCGTCGAGTCGCTCCTTCCTCCCACGAAGAAAACACCGGACGCACCGAAAGTTACTCCACAGCAATTACGCCATCTCCTTCGTCTCTCTGCCCTCCCAGTCCCAAACTCTCAACAAGAGGAAGAGAAGATGCTATCGACCCTCTCCAGCCAGCTTCACTTTGTGGGAAAAATACAACAGGTTGTTACAACAGGTGTGAAACCGTTGAGGGCCATAAGGGATGAGACTGCGGCTGCAGAACAGGAACAAACAGTTACGTTGGAGACGCTGAAGGATGCCCTTGTGAAGGAGAAGGTTATAGGAAAGCACTATAAGCGCATACAGAGGGATACGACCCCTGTAGATGCTTCGCATGTGGAGAGCTGGGACGTGCTTGGGTCGGCACAACGAAGGCAAGGGAAATATTTCGTTGTGGAGAGCGAACGGCCGCAAGAGTAGGCCCGATTCCAGGTATTTTAGCTCCAGAGCACTTCACTTGCATCAGGTGGTGTGCCATCCTTAATCAGGGTATGTGCCAAGGAACGACATACATTACAACGGTCATCGAAAAACTTCCTGAAACCAAGCCCAGACTTAGTTTGTAGTCGTGGAAGTTTTCCCTAAAGAAGGAGCCAACGCCGATACCCAGAGTCTTTCCTAACGACAGACGAAATTCAAAAATAGCGCTATCATACATAAAGACCGACGTTTCCAAGGAATCCCAACACGTTTATGCGTCCAGACAAGAGGGAAGCAAGTAAATTTCAAGAGCGTGAAAAAAAAATCGAAAAGAAATCAAGGAAACGCATAACTATTGCCTCCTGCTCTTGATTTCGCAGCCGCATGCCGCACAATACTTCACGACCGGATATCCAGTGCAGCAATCGCAAAAGAGTCTTTCATCCAGATCATCCAACTCTGGTGTTGCAAGACGTTCGATCTTTGGTGTCGGTGGGGGAGTCGATAGGCCTATTTCAAGAGAATGAGGCATCACATCTTGCTTATGATGCCTGGTAGAGACAGATCCCTGGACGATGACTACTTGGGCTTTCGACTTTGCAGATGATCTTGGCATCACGTGACGGTCGCGCTTGGGTCGTTGGGGTGATGAAGCCAAGCGAAGATCGGAAGCCGGAGACGAAACCTCTAAGGTCATCGAAGACGATGTCGCTTGGCATACCTTCGATGTTGAGGAAAAGTTAAGAATCGGCTGAGTTGCTGGTGAGCTGCATCCGGTCACCGAGGTCACGGGGATGCGTCGACGAGACTCGATTGTTTGAAAGCTTTTCCCATTGTAGTAATCGACTTGGCGATACGTCGAAGGATACTTGGCTGACAAAGGGTACGTTACTGGCAGTGGACACGGAGATGAGGGCGACGGCGACATGGTGAAGAGCACGGTAGTGAGGTGGTGGCAGCAGGAACGTGACTTGTGCGCAAGTGAGTGCCAAAGAGTCTGAACCTGTCGTAAAAGAACTTTGGAAATGATTGGAGACGGTTACGTGGCTGTGGGCGATGCTCGATTGCGAGTGGGAATGGGGAGCAGGAGGGAGGAAGAGGTGGGTGGGCGTGCGCAGCTTAAGTGTCGGGGGGTGCGGTGTGCCAAGACACCCACCCTGCCAGTCAGGGCTCCTACTCTGCCTGCACCCGACCCCGGAGACACACGCATATAACCCCAATCGACTGTTCCAGCCACACTACGGTCGGTAGGAGCGATTTTACAGCGAGAGAAAAGGTGACGCACGACTTCCAGAGTATTGCTGCACGCTGGGGTCGCTTGAGCCGCAAGCATGTGCGGCCTCCAGTAGAGGACTTTGTCACCACCCAACGACGAAATTTCATGTCCTGGGACCTTTCGTGTCATCTCAGGCGTTCTCGATTATTGGATGCATCCGGTTTTCGCATTCCCCCGTCTCCGACCTCGTCGTCGCTGACAGCGCTTCCAGCAGCTCTTCGAAATTCCAAGATATTTACCTTTCGATAGACTAACTAAGCTTTTAGAGGTGCCGTGAAACCCTATGCGTAGTTTTAGCTTCATATCTATCGTGATGCATGAGTTGTCCGGTGCATGTCCTCGTACACGCGCTGGGTTGAGGTTGATCAGCTTACATAATAACGTATCACGTGAGTATGCCTCTCCCAAAGATTGAGGCCTGAAGCAATGGCACGATTAGTCAGACCGTAGGAGTGAGGAACGAGAATATGATTGGACCTATATACTGGGGATATCTGCCTCCATTACGTGAACGCCGTACGCTTCCGTGTCGCTATACTAACGATGTGACAATGAACTTTTTGATAAGGAATACTGAGCCATTAGGGACCCTCCGCATACCGGCTCGGTGTCTCATACCAGCGCCTCGATGAGGGGCTGGATGGCCAGGAGCTGGCTGATAGGAGGATGTTTTGGAGACGTCACGTCTAACCGTCACCAGGCGCCAAGACATTACACCCTCTTCTTCCCCATCTCCTTCTCCTTGCCTTTCACACTCCTCGCGCTCTGCGCGGGACTTCCTTCTAGCGCTGCGTCTCCGCCATCCTTCCTCTTCACGCGCTGCTCGAGGGGCACCTCGTATTCTTCCTTCCATACGACTTCCTCGTCCGATAGACCGAGCATAATGTTTTGGAAATGTTGGCGTGTCTGCGCAACGCTCTGTGAGGTGGTCAGAGAATGCGAGAATACCCATGTTGCAAATGAAACGTGGAAAGGAAATGAATAGGGTGGTACAAATCTCTCATGTATTGACGTGCAGGGTGGATGACTACGCAAAAACGGGAACTAGCCTAAAATGTGGATGCAGAAAAAGGCCCTCGCTCTATTCCAAGCGGTGTTAATCCCTGAAGTATATACCTATACTATCAGCCTCGTCAAGCAGCGACACAAGACCAACTCGACCACACGCATTGTAGGGAGTCCAAGTCCACGCCAACTGCAAGACTGATGCTCTGAGTGATGTAGGCAATACTTGGTCATTTGACCAGGGAGGCCAAAAAGCAAATGCAATGTAGATAAGAAACAACGCACCTCATTCCTCGCATTCGAGTGCCAAACCAGCAGTTCAAGATTCGCCAGGATCTGAGCAGCTTGCTCGCGCTTCCGCCGCGCCTCGTAGGGCTCGCCCGCCGTGCTCGATGCGTATGATTTGCCGCGCGCTTGTTGGGAGCGTTGCGTGGGCGTGAAAGTCGTGGATTGGGAATTCAGCACCGTATTGAGGTATTGCGGGTTGTGTGGCATCGTGCTTTCTATGGAAGCCGTGCCGCATGAGGTAATTTGGCTCGATTGGGGGCGGGTGGTCAGGTCGTAGCGATCGGTGGTGGTGGCGATCTGTGGTGCTTCACTAGCATGACGGTTGCGGGGAAGGTATAACCGGGGGCAGGGGTCATCATGTGGCAGGTGTGTCTAGCCGCTTCGGTCTGGGCGACTGCTGTGAATCATGTGTGAATACAATCTCATCCTATGACTTGTCAATTTCTATCTAACCATCGTTACCCTAATTTCAGCTTACCTCAATCACGTGTGCAGCCCGCTCAACGTACATAGCCTGCTCCATCTCCTGAGAATTTGGATCCGCAGTGTCATCGTCGTCGTCGTAATTCTCATCTATCTCAATGATACGCGCAGCCCGCTCATAGCACACACGTCGATCTTTTCCTTGAGCCTTTAGATGGGGTGAAGGCGGGTTCTCAAATTTGATCCTTTTCTGTACGCACTCACTAGGCGCGATATCAATGATATCTCCAAGCTTGCGCTTTGTTGAAGGAGTCAGCTGCAAGGCTGTATGCGCTTCATGATGCTCCTCGACCGAGTTTGTGACATCCTGGACTTTCCTCTTCATAGACGTAGAGTCAGTCGCTCCGGTACTCTCTTGAGTCTTTACCGCTTCCTCCACGAACAACATTTCGCCGTCATCGCCGTTCGGCTTCGATGAGGATGGACTTGACAGCTCGATCATCTGCGGCTCCATAGACGCTAGGGTATCACGGTCCTGAGGTTTCTGCTCTGGAGAAAAAGAGCTGGTCGGCTCGGTGATCTTTTGTGCTTTGGCTGGCTTGTCTCCAGACAATTCATCGAAAATGTAGCGTTTCCGCTTCGAACAGGATCGTGTCGTAACAGTTACAGAGACCCTCGAGGCTGGGTCTGGGCAGGCTTGAGTCAATTCCACTGGTATCGAAGAAGAATGTTTTGAAGGCTTGGACGACTTTTGTGCCTTTGCGGGTGCTTCCGCTTGCTCTTTGGTCTTGTTATCTGAAGTTGATCGCTTCGTTGCAGAAGTTACATCCAGGGGCGACTTATGCGTCTCCGTTAGATCTTCCTCTCTGTCTAGTCCAAGGTGTTCCAGCTTCGAAGATGGAGGGAAATGTCCGGATGGGTTCGATTCGTTGACTCGGGTGATGAAATCGTAAATCATATTAGTTTGTGCGATTTCCTCGGCTTCCCCTTGCTTCTTCCCATATTTCTCCTCTAAGATCTGTTCCTTGGCTTGCTGCTTGGCTTGCTCTCGATACAAAAGCAGACACGCCTTCCATTCTGCTCTGCAACTGCGGAGGGGCTTCAACTTTTCCGGCGCTGTGCCTTTCAGATTTTGACCTTCGCTGAGCAGATGAGAGAGCCCTTCCCAGTACCCGACCCGCGCGGCAACTTGTTCCCAAGGTAGAAGGGTATCTTTTTCGTAAGGAGTAGGGCAGTTTTTTGGGACTGGGTGTCTCCTTCTCCTCACGTTTCTTTCTACAGGCCTGCTCAGGCCATCACCCATAGCCCCGGAAATTGTTGGGTCCTGATCCTTTTTGTCGCGGCGCTCAGGTAGCACCGGCGGCTCCTTCCATGCAGTAATACCCAGAGTATTTTTATCGCCCCCGGTCGTCATTTTCGCCTGCGGAACCTCGGCCACTCTTTTCGATATTCGGGACGGTTTGTTGGAGGAACTTTTCGTCGACTTCTTGGTTGACTTTTTTCCTGACGGCTTCTCTGACGGTTCTTTAGACGATGCTTGCGGAATCGGGTGCTCTTGCTCTTTGAGGCCGGATTCATGGGCAATGTTGTCTGCGGTTTTCGTTGACGGAAGTGAGGTAATGGGGTCATCCTCTTCTAAGGCTTGACCGCCTACTGGCTCAGGGGCAGACGATTCAGTCACAGCAGGCTCGTTTGTGACCGCTCCACCCGAGCCATTGGCATTGTAGAGGGCGGGAGAGATCCCAGTAGAGAGTTCCGCTTTCTTGAGTGCGGGCTTTGGTGCCTTGACGCACTTGCCAGGCTCCTGAGCGCCAGCAGTACACTTACGCTTGGGACGAGCCATATTGAAGGTAGAAGGTAGACAGGTCAATGTTTCCGTTGATTGAAGTGAAGAGGGTGATTGGTGCTGAAGTGTGATGATGAGTGAGGTTTCTTGCGCTAAAACCTTGTCGCGTATGGTTGTGAGTGTTGGGAGGGAAAATGCTAGTGTAGAGAGGTTGAGCCGCAGGAAAGGTCGGACACGGATCACTTATACAGCGGACTGTCTGATGACTACTGCGTATCTAATACCACTGCGTGGAGTAGTGCATTCATAATGCCTGCCAAGCCAGGTAACTTCCCGCCCTCAAGTGCCCATTTGATTCGGTATATCCAATTCTATAGACATGGGCAGTGCGCATTATGAAGCTTAACATTGTGCAGAGATGAATCGAACGTTCCCTCTCTATCCCAACACGTAGATTTGCAGGTCTTTCTAGGACGCACAATGCACCCATCGTCGGTATTCGTCATCATCAAAAACATGGCGAATCCGAATGAATCTACACTCTGGAACAGGTCTACCACGGCACACAGTCACACAGCCGCATCTTGCATACACATCAGCTCTCGCCAGCTTCGAATACTTCCGGCACCTGTATTGCTACAAGTCCTCAACCTTGTTCAGTTATACGGCGAGCCTCTCCAAGATCCACAATGTAAGATTCTGCTTTATCCTCGCAACAAAGACGAAAGACGACTGTCTTAAGATCCGAGACCAGCGCTGGTGGCATACGTTGGGGGCATACGTTGGAAACCACACGCACTCTAGATTTCGCTACCACATGTTAGTCATATCAGGACCGTGTTTCCTTCGCTCAACGATCCATAGTTGATGGGCGGCAACGGAAGAAGCGCCCGAGACAGCAAACCGAACACGCGCACCCATCTTCGCACGTAGTATTGAGCAAACAGGAGAAGTCTGCACCCGGGGCATGGATGAATCTGAAGTACATGACACCACTCTACGATTCACGCAAGCATACCCACAAAGCGTATCCACAAATATACAATCGGATAGCCCTGAAAAGCAAGACCACACAATCGAAGTTCAGTCAGTACGATTGGTGGAAAGAC
The DNA here is from genome assembly GCA_027946365.1 of Kalmusia sp. IMI 367209. NCBI lineage: Eukaryota > Fungi > Ascomycota > Dothideomycetes > Pleosporales > Didymosphaeriaceae > Kalmusia > Kalmusia sp. IMI 367209. Next base: position 963,412 of record JAPEUQ010000005.1, on the reverse strand, counting down.
AATAATGGTGTTGCAGTTGCGTAGACGAGACGAGTATCGCCTAGAGCTCTTAGGGCGTAACAACATGCAACAAAAACTAAATGGAACACAAAGACGAAAATGCCTTACTCGTGCTCGGAACAGCTAGTAGACAAGCTTCGTTTTTGGGGCCCAGGTTCAGTTTGTTTGAACGACGAAATCAGACTCTGAATACAACATACACAATTCCGAACCTTCGAAGCATACCAAGTTTTAACGCATCACTCGGTAAGTGAAGTCAGCTGTAACTTGTAGTGGGGTGACTCTGTGCTTCCCATGGTGGAGACGTTGCGGAGTAAGTATAATACATCCAGGCCTTTCGCAAGCCTTGATACTATCGTCACCTTTGAAAGAATTCCACAGTAAACGCACTATCATGCAAGTTGTGTCCATTTCATTCATACATGCAATGATTTGCTCATGTTCTTCCTTCCCTTCTCATCCTGTCCCCTGCACAATCCTTCGTTTCCAATGACTAAAGCTCACAGCCCTATGCACCGAATGCTCATGCAGAAATGCCAGTCGTAATCGTAATCCGGAAAAAGGTGCGCAGAAAGCGAAAAGTATCGATATGGTAAGTAGCCCGAGGGAGAAAAGCATGCCGAAGCAATTTCTATACCAAGAACGCCACCACGTGCTCGTGATCCCAGAACCCTTCTCTTGGTTGGATTTTCCATCCAAGTCCTATACCTATGTCAAGCTAAGACCCGCCCGCTTGACTATCTGATTCATCTGTAATGCCGCGCTCTCGATGCCGTAGAGGCTGGCCAAAATTGAGTAAGCTCTGGCGAAAGTGGGAAGCTTCAAGCACCACGAGATCAATGCTAGGCACCGCTAGCCCCAATTGTCGGGCTTGGTACGCTACCATCAACCTCCTGGTGTTGGGCTTTTGTGCCCTTACCTCTCCATGTGCTGACGGCCGGAATGTCTGCTTTTAACCTCTCCTCTTGCGTCGAGTACGCTTTCGGCGTCAATTTGATTAGCGTATGGAGCGGGACTTCCATCCAAGGGCTCTGCTCTTGCGGCACATTCATGAAGTATGCGTAAATGCACCTCAGAATGGCCTGATGCGTGACAATGAGGATATTCTCGCTGCGCTCGAGCTCCATGATGATGGGCTCTAGCCGGATGACGACATCGCGGTACGATTCGCCACCTAGGTATCGGTAATTGTATTTATCTTCATCGCGCTGCGCAAAATCTTCGGGGTACTTTTGTTCGATTTCGCCATACGTGAGGCCGTCGCACACGCCAGAATCGAGCTCATCGAGAGCCTTCCACTCAAGCTTTTCAAACGAGAGGAAACGCGCGGTCTGAATGGTACGTTTCAGCGTCGATGTCCAAACTGTCAGTCTGCGGCCGTCACCAACGGACTTGGCTACAAGGCCGGGCAGAGCGTGTGCGTAGGCATCGCCGCGTTCGGAAAGGTCTGCGTCGCCTCCGATTTGACCAGTCAGGTTGTATTTCGATTCGCCGTGCTGTTGCAATTAGTACAGAACATGCAGCCGAAATGTAGGTAATTACCCTGGATAACCAAATCGAGCGGGGCTTGATGTGGAGGTTCATCAGATAGTATACCACCCTACTCTGGAGATAGTCCTGAATCTGGTTGATGATGACTTGCTTGCCTACATCGATCAATTTGACATACGTGAGATCGCGCTCGTCTTCGTCAATGGTCTGATACACCTTCTCGTAATTTCGAATGCGGTTGCGAAAATCAGCTGCGGCCTCTTCGGGATCCTGCCCGACGTAGTCCGGTGACGTCGTCTTCACCTCCAAAATATTGCTCATGATCAAGTCCTCGTCATCGCACTTGGATTCCACGAACAGGGTCTCGATATTTTCCTTTGCGCAGCGCTCTTGTATCCAACGGCGGCGGCCCTTGGTCGAATTGGTCGCATCCAGAATTGCAATCAGCCCCCGGCCCTCCGCAAACCATTTGCACATGTCATTAACAGCGGCCTCGGCAGCAGCTTTGCGCAAGCGCTCTCCTTCTGGATTCGAAGTATCGAAGAATTCGGCGGAGGGGTTCGGCGTGGCGGTGCGGCGGTATTGGCCTACATTGAACGTCTTCGCTTTGATGGACAACCAGTGGAGGTAACGAACGACTGTATTGCGCAAAGTTAGCGTGGTTCTACTGCAGAGTTTCGTGTCGCACCTTTCTGAGCAATCAAGCTCCTTGCCCCTCGCGGGCAATCCCACCATGACGACGCATATCCGCGTGTCTTCTGCCTGCACACCAACTCCATTAGTCTTTCTGCTCGGTCTGATGTAATCGCCCGTGGGCACGGCGCGCATGTTGGGCGAGAAGACGCCATTGGTACCCGTCATGGTGCGAAGTAAGGAGTCCCGGCCAGGAACAAAGAGTGCGCAAACAGGAAGAAAGGGTGAATGCTGATAATGCACGCGGGACCGAGCAAGACGAGCACAAATATCGGAACCCGGCCAAGGCTTTTCCGAGCAGCGACAACGGTTACAGGCAGCGCCTCAGAATCTAAGCGAAGGCGCAAAGCAGGAGACGACGGGGCACGGCGAAGTTGCAGGGCAATTGAGCTTCTGTTGAATGCTGGGACAGCTGTTGCCGAGGAGGGGGGTGGGGTGGGTGGTAGGGCTACGAAGTCGGCTCGGCTTTCGAGAAGCGAGAGAAGTGTGAAGCTTGGTGTCGACGATTCCCCGCATTTGCACCGCGCTTTGTATTTAGAGCATCCGAGCAAGCCCAGGACAGCGTGCCAGAGCGATGCAGCAATCACAGCCGCACGTCTTTCAATCGGACCGCTCGCGTTGGCTGGGCCTCTGCGGCAGCGTACCGCTGGCTCGGTAGGGGTGCAGATTGCGGGTGTGCGGATGCAGATGGCAGCTCAGGAACAGCCAGGCCTACCGGCCTAGCTTTTGCTGGCGACGACGGGCAGCTGGGGCGGGCTGTCGTCTCGAGGCTAGAGCTGCAAAATGGCGCAATGGATCGCTCGGGGGGAGGAGCGGGGCGGGCCTGTGAAAGATTTGCGCCCTCGTGTGTGGTCGTGTGCCTCTCGTGACACGAAAAATTGGCCGTGACGCAGGCCGGTGTGGAAATGCGTTGAGCCGGCGTTTTCCACGTCATGGCAGCCGCAAAGCCCTGTCCGTTCTCGCCGGTTGCCGGGACCGTCGCCGTCGAGCGCGGTGAAGGCACATGGGCTGCAAGGCAAGGCCCGGCCCAGGGAATACGGTAGCGCCGAGAAAAGAGAAATGCAACTCACCGTCGAGATGGAGTAGTTTCTGACTCGCGACATGTTCTCCGTCCGCTGAGCCCTCCTCTGTTGCTGCGGGTTGCGTCGATCTTCGCGATCTCGTTTGCCTTTGCTGGGCGTTTGCGGGCTGCTGGACTGCTGGGCTGGGGGCGCTGCGGGGTGCTTGGGTGGGAGGCCCTGGGTGTGCCTGTGCCTGTGTGTGTGTGTGTGTGTGTGTGCCTGCGTGTGCAACGAGCATGCAACGAGCAGGAAACGGAAAGGGGGATGCAATCACGGAGAAATTGACTGATGCGACGTTGCGGCTCTGGAGGAAGCTGCGGAGAGTGTAGTGGCTACGGCTGCTAGTGGTGGTGGTGGTGAGTGCGACTTCGGCTGTTGCACACTGTCGATGCCTTATCTGAACAGGACGACATGGAAAAAGCAACCGCTGTCGTCGCTAGTCCAACCACGACCCCTACCCTAATCTATCACATCTGGACCTGTGCGCCATGTCACCATGTCAGACAATCATGTTATTTCCACATCTAGCTGCCTGCTGCTTCCCCTGCCAAACTGTACATTCAAGAGTTGCGCGGTGCGGCCGTAGTCGTAAAACTGTGGGTATATAGCAATGCTCAATCAAACCCTGATATCGTACACAAGAAAAAGCACCTCCAGATTGACCATCCAGTCAGACCTCGACGCCTCATGCGGCCTTTGAGCTCTGACCCCATTGTGAGCCAATGTAAACCACCTCAAGCGGACAACTTCGTCATCCCGTGCACGGCCTTGAGCGCACCGTCACCGCTGCTCTTCAGCGACAGCAGCGTCGCGCTCGCATCCAAGCGCTTCTTCAAAGCCGCCGCCGTCCTCTCTTGGCCCCGGCTGCCGATCCCATCCTCCACCCAACGGATTTTGTTGATTGCAAAGCTCAGTCCATCATGATGGGAGCTCTTGTGACTGGACATGCCGTACTCGGTAGTGCCTGCGTACTCTTCGAGCTTGGGAAGTATCAACAACTCAATTTGCAGATCCATTTCCGCGGGCGGCATGATGGGTGCCGCGGGAACCTTGCTCAGAGTATCTTGGGCATCGCTTGGGGCATTAGGCTCCGATAGTCGGGGATCCAACATCTTGATGTTAACAGTCTCGTCCCATTCACCTCGAATCCAGCCCGAATGTATCGCAGCAGCAATGGGATCCGAGTCATCGCGATAGATACGCGCACCCCATAGGTGACGCTGTAGCACAATTTGTTGCCTCTGTCGCGGCTTCAGGTAGAAGCGCGAGACCCTGATGGTATATGTGCAGTTGATTGGATTTATCGAGAAACGAGGAAGTTGCTTGGGTCTGGACGCGTAACCAAACTGATCGTCCAAAGATGAGTTAGGCTTGGGCAATTCGGTGGTCGCATCGTAAAGCTGGCTTCCAAGATGCTTGCGAGGATGCTTCGCCGCCGCTTCGTCTACGATGTGCTGTATGTTGTGAACTTTCGGGGAGGCGGAGGGGACGGTGGCGGCGCCTGGAACGATCTGGGAGCGTGATGGTGATGGTGTGATGTCCCGTGGTAGTGGTGGTGATGGTGAGGGGCATTCCCATTCGTCGAGGGCAGGCCCTCTTCTTCACCCTTATGGTGATGGTGGTGGCTAGAAATCGGTCAGCTAGTCCTAACAAGATCATGCAATGTTCTTACTGGTGGCCATGCGCGTGGTGGTGATGGTGATGGGCGTGCTTGTTGCGCTTGTTGCTTCGCATACCGGATGGTGTATTTCGTCCATCGTTGCTTTCTTCGTCGAAACCCTCCTCGTCTTTGACTCTTTTCGACTTCCTTCCGTTTTGCGAATTCACTCTCTGAAGGCGGAGATGTTCGTTCAGATCCGCCCCAGGAGGAAGCGATTCTTGCATAGCCTGGGGCATCGGGCTTCCCCTTGAAGGCGTCGAGCTTCCGAGCCCACCGAGCCCAGAAAACATTCGTCCGAACTCGCTCTTGACATGTGGATCTTTGCCGATAGACAGCGGCTGCGCCTGTGCGCCTTGAACAGCTTGGGGTAGCGGGGATGCTCGACCGGTGCGGCGATTGGCATCGGGACCAAAGGCTAGGAACGACTTATTAGACTGATCATACATAGAGCGGCCTAAATAACCCGTACCTCCGGAAGAGAAGGAGCGTGATAGTTGTTCTGACTTGTGCCTTTCGGTGGACGTCGGATCGGAAGTTGGTGGCGCATGATACTGTTCTACGACTCGGTGATTCAAATGATCCAGGCTTCGCCCACGTACCATTTCTTCTGGGCCAGGGCCACCATAGGGTGAAGGGCCCTGGGGCGGTGCGGAGTATCCACCGTAGCCCCGATATAGTGCAGGTGGCTCCTCCCTTCTAGCCTCTGTAGTTTCTCGGGTTGGATCCTCCGGCACGGACTGCCGCCACAAGCTGCGTGGAGGTTGAGGCCCGATGGCGCCTCGAGGGCCGCTGGGCGGGCCGAAGGCAGATTGAGAAACAGGCTGAACCGTAGAGGGACGGTCTCTGTCCGACGAGGGATCTGGATGAACACCAAGTAACTCTGCGGCACTAGGGCGGGAATGATGAGATTCCCCTAACGTCCGACGGCGTTCTTCTGTGGGTCCATGCGTTGGACGCCTCTGCCCTAATGTATCGTATATTGACTTGGAATCCTGCTCCGGCAATCCAGGGCCACTTGGCTGGCTGTTCGGCCGCGGGGGCACAATCGCAGGGGCTTGCCGCTGTTGCTCCCTTGCATGTAGGTCGTTGAAAGGAGATGGATAGGGGCGTTGCGCTTGGAAGATCATTGGTTTGTAGGGCTGCGATGTGTGTGGAGGTGTGGGACGACCCTGCTCTGGTGAGCCCTGAATGTTGTTGTACGACCGCGGTGGTGAACCAGCAGTATAAGCATGACCCTCGGGCGCCTTGGAAGCGCTGCTACCATACATGTGCCTGTCTGGAGATGGCTGGCGCCGATAGGATGGGAAGTCTGATCTGGGTACAGACGAAGGGCCACGTCTTGGCGATGGAGGCTGCATGCTGTGATTATTTCCCGGTGGCGCATTGGTAGGAGGTGATGGGTGTGATTGTGAGGTTTGGTTCGGTGCACCTGTGTCACCGCTGCCGATGAGGGACGAGATAGACATGCTGCTCCCTGGGCGATGCGACTGACCTAAACCAGGGAGCTCCCTATTCGCACCAAACGCCGACGAATAGGGTACGCGTTGTGGCTGCGAAACATGATTATGTTGTTGCTGTTGCTGCTGCTGCTGCTGCTGCTGCTGCTGTTGTTGTTGTTGTTGTTGCGGCGAGGACGGGGGTGGCATGTGCGGTCGCGCAAAGGACGGCGGTGGCGGAGGCTCGTGAGAGGGAGCTGCCGAGGGTCAGTTGGCTGGTATGGTGAAGGGCGAGGACACTACGGGGCCTTACCTCCGTAGCGAGTTGGGGGGCTCGCGCCACCCAGTGAGCGTCTGCGCGACGCATCGTAGGCGTACGGCGACTGGTTGGATGCGCTGTGCGAGGAGCTCATTGATGGCGGTGGAGGAGGACCGCTGTGATGATGGGAGACAGGGCCAAGAGCATGCGGACGCGCTAGAGCATGATCGTCAGTGCAGTTCAGATGCAGTTAGAACAGCAGGGGGGAGGAGATGTTCGCTTAGCGTGCCAGCTGTGCGGGAAGAGAGAAATGGATGATGCGGTTCCTTGCAACCGTGCGATGACTGTTTCTTGCCAGATGCGGGTCGAGGGCGAGGGCGGGCTGCGGAATGGCTGTTTCGGCTGCGCGATACTCGAACGCGCTTCGCGGCGGCCAAAGGAACACTACCATCTACAAAGATGGTTGCGTCCTAGCCATGGATGCATTGCGTCGTGCAGTAGCAACACGCACTGTTCCAACGCTTGAAGCCCTCTACACCCTCTCTGAGCTGCTCCTGTCTGCTCGCCATGCCACGCGACCTGCCCGGCAACTGTCTCAGACAGGGCGCGGCTCCCAAGACAGCCACGGCCTGTGTTGCACCGCAGTAAAAAGGTTCTCGAAAGGAAGCGGGTAAGTGTACCTGTGTTTCCCCACCCTGAGAGTCTCTCCGCCGGCGGCGCGTTTTCTGGACCGGGAATACCATAGCTACTGCGACGGGCGTGCTGCGCGGCGGCGGCGGCAGGAGGAAAAAAGGGATCGCGGCGAGTGGACGGGTATGGGTCGGTGGAGAAGGGAATGTGGACGGGCGGTTGGGGCTGCGACTGCGAGTTCGCCGGAGGATAGGCAGCGTAGGCGGTGGTTTGTGGAGGGTGCGACGGCGACGGGTGGTTTGGATTGTGGATGAGAGGACGCTCACGCGCGAACGGCTGCTGCTGCTGCTGGCGAGTGTCCATGGCGGCGGCTGGCGGCGAGGTTTTGCGGACCAGCACGCGAGGGCAAGGGTATGGAGGACTCGAGGCGGGAAGCTAATGGTAGGAGAAAAGGATTGGCATGTTGGTGACGGGAGTTGGCGCAGTGCCAATGGGCAGTGAGCAGTGGACAGTGGGCAAGTGGGCAAGTGGGCAAGTGAGCAGTGAGCAGCAAGCCGTGGGCTGGCTCGTCTCCCGCGAAGGAAATCGTGGAAGGAAAGCAAAGCGATGAGGAGAGGACCCAGAGCACTTGGATTTGCGGTCATAGCGCGTGTGGAGCCTTTGGGACGATGCCACCGCTGCTATCCCTGCAGCCGCCACAGTGACCACACCCCGCATCTGCTGCTGCATCCTCCTCCGACGACGCCTCCACGAGAGACGGGCGGGCGAGACGGCCGTACGCGCCGCGCCGTAGCGGCCTGCTGTGTGTGTGTGCTCTGCTGTGCGCGCGCGCACAGGTTGCCGTTGCAGGGGGCTGGCCAGAGACGATGGATGGGTCCTCGGATGGCTGCGCTGGCATCCGCCCTGAGAGCGTTGTTCAGGCGGCGCCCGCTGGGATCCCGCAGCTGCTAAAAGGTGCAGCTAATCACTGTTTGGCTCCACCGCCTTTCCTGTGCACGGCGAGCTTCCGATCCTCAGCCTCATCGCCTGCAGGTCCCGCTCCCGCTCCCCGACCTAAGCTCTCGCTGGGGGGGACGGGGACCGCCTACTCTGCTGCCTTGCGTAGCCCATTGCGCGCCGCCGTGTCCAGCACAAAGCCACGCATCTAGCTGTTTCGTTATTATTTCGGTCGCGTCTGCGGGCAGCGCGCACGAGTAATTGTCGTGCCTGGTGCCGTGGCCGCTCACCCCGAGACGCTATCACGCTGCCACCACACGCGCCCCGATCCCGATAGGCAGCGATACACATTCTCCATGTAGACAGACAACGCCTGCGACTTTCTTCATGCCTCTCCCCATGCCTGGAACCCCCTCCGCCTCTCGCGAGCTCTACTGGGCCCGCCTGAAAGCCCTCTTCCAGGGCGCTGATCCTCGCGTGTGTGCTGCGTTCTGGTTGTTCGGTACGTCGTCCCTCGTGATATCAGACGGCCGCCTCGCCGCCGACCCGTGCCGACTCTGCAGTGGAGCTCACTCTTCGCAGGTCTCATCAATAACGTATGTGACGTCCCCTAAGCTTCGTCTAAGCAACAGGCATTCAGCGGGCCGTTTGCTGTGTCCTTCCCTATGTCGACCATCCTCCTATACGAACCTCGCATTCTATCATCATTGTACACCCAGCCTTTACTGACCTTCCCCTTTCCCCTAGGTTCTCTATGTCATCATCCTTTCCTCCGCCCTCGATCTTGTAGGCCCGGATGTGCCGAAAGGTGTGGTGCTCCTCGCCGATGTCATACCATCCTTCATAACCAAGCTATGCGCGCCCTATTTCATCCACAAGATACCCTACAACATCCGGGTGCTCTTATGCTGTGCCCTTTCAGCATGCGGCATGCTCGTTATTGCACTCACACCTCAGGTACAAGATGCGAAAACGATCAGTATCAAGATGTGTGGTGTCATGCTGGCTAGTCTGAGCAGCGGCGGAGGAGAGCTGAGCTTCCTTAGCTTGACGCATTACTATGGACATTTCGCCCTGGCAAGTTGGGGTAGTGGGACTGGCGGGTGAGTACTTGTTGATCCACATTCGTGCGAATTCTTGCTAACCTGCCTCCCTTTCTGAAGAGCTGGTCTGGTCGGTGCTGGGGCCTATGCCATCCTCACAACAACCTTTCAGTTCAGCCCTCGCAACACCCTGCTTATTTTCTCCTTCCTGCCGGTGATAATGTTACTGAGCTTCTTCGCTGTACTACCCCGAGGACCGCTTCGGTCTTCATGGGACGATCACACAGCCTATGAAGCACTCGAAGACGATGACGCACGAGAAGAAGAAGATGGTGATGCCGAGCCGCACCACGAGCATGACAGCCTGTTGGCGCCTTCAACGCACGCATTGCCCAGTCGCAGCTTCGCTTCAAGTAATAGAAGCAAAGGTCTCACATCGGCTCTGGAAGGCTTCAGAGCAAATCTGAAACGCGCGAGAGGATTGTTTTTCCCCTAGTATGCAATCCTCATATATGGCCAAACTATCATGGGTAGTTCTAACGTCATTCTCAGCATGCTCCCACTGCTGTTGGTGTACATTGCGGAATATACCATCAATCAAGGCGTCGCACCCACACTACTTTTCCCCCTGTCATCCAGCCCATTCGACGAGTACCGATCCTTCTACTCTACCTACAATGCCATCTACCAAGTAGGCGTCTTCATATCGCGATCATCTACGCCGTTCATCCGGATACATCATCTTTACCTCCCGTCTTCCCTTCAAGTAGCAAATCTGATCGTTCTCACACTGCACGGTAAGTGGTTTCTGCAACGTACAGCGCACGAAAACATGTTCTAATTAGCCATCATGTTAGCTATGTTCAATTTCCTCCCCAACTTTTACGTGGTTTGCGTAATCATTTTCTGGGAAGGGTTGCTGGGGGGTTTGGTATATGTCAGTACATTTGCAGAAATCACAGACAATGTACCCAAGGAAGACCGTGAATTCAGCTTAGGAGCAACGACTGTGAGCGACTCGGCGGGTATCTCCATCGCCGGCTTCGTTAGCATGGCATTTGAAGTTTGGCTGTGCAAGTGGCAGGTCAACCATGGTCGGGACTACTGCAAATTACAATAACGGCACACTCCGACACATATGCAGAAAGGGATGGACCGTACGAATTGGAATTGTGGCAGTACGAAGTTATCATACCGGTAGTATCATACTAGTTTCCTAGGTGACATGTCGTTGATTCTCAGCGAAGTGCAAATGCGACCCATACGTAAATACACGAAAGGCCCACCCCCCATGCGTTCCTTTGACCTTCGACTCTATTGGTCAGGCATGGCTTCTCTTTCCGATGAAGTGCAGCAGGTGCGACACTCGCACGCAAGGATGGCGCTAAACAATCTCCATATGGTGAGCCGCCACCATGCACGCCAAGGTACAAAAGCAAACATCGCGTGTATCTGCAGCTAATATGCTGTAATCTTCTAGAACCGTCATGTGGCCAATGTAAAATATGCAGATTCTATTATTGTAAAGGCCATAGGAGCTATGCCTCGATGGCCGACAACAAAGAGCCTGATGGCCTCATCTCCTCCAAGCTTAGTGCCTCTCCACATCTTGCCATTCCTCAAAGCTTGCATCCAGCACCACATGGTAGAATAAATAGGGTGCTCCTTTTCCAGTGGCGGATCGAGAAGGCTCGGAAATTACGCCTCATCGGATTTGACGCACAAAGAGAGACGGAAGCTAATGGCATTCAGCGGGCAGCCAGACAGCTCCACAGAGAGGGAATCGAGATAATCAGCCACGGGACCCCTGCGGTGCCTGACCGCATGATTGCACAGCACTTCTCAAGTCCAAAGACATCCGAATTCTTCGCGCTGCCAACTCTGAGTGACTGCAGTCCCGTCACTGATGTGAGGTTTCACAAAGAGCTCGCACAACAGCGCACTACACCCAATTAGTCGTCAACTGCGTATCAAGCGACACCAAAACCAGCTTCAAGCATGGCGGGGCAACGCCTCCTATGGGCTGTGCCAAGTCAAAGTCTGCACATGGCTGTGTTCTAAATGAGGGTGCTCTGAGTGTGTCTAGGTCTGTAAGTGATCTAATGATGCACATCGCTCCAAAGCTTCTGCTCACGTCCCTGCCAGCCCAGGACTCCGAGGACGCTGAGTACTCGAAGGAGAACGAAGCCCATGGTTCTCGTCCTTCAACTTACTTGAAACGTCGACGGCCTGTGCTACACAGCTCGGATTCTGACAGCCCCGCGTCCCGCGAGGCACGATCGCTCAAAAGGAATTCGAGCTCGTGTGCACTAAGCACACGGACTCGGCTTACGAGAAACATCTCGGGTAATGATTTAAACTCAACCAGGGCTTCTTCATCAGCCAGGAAGAAATCAATGGTTGCTTCTAAGAGACAACGACGAGCACCGCTACAGACAAGCGAAGCACGAGTGTCGGATCACTTCGACTTTTTCCCCAAACCAAAGGACCAACATATGAAGAGCGTTAAGCCCAACATCAAGACGATCGACGACCTGAGAAGAATTAGAGACGTTGCAGAATTGGTCTATCCGGTCGAAGTGGTAAGTGCTTCATTACTTTAGCAAACGTTCTTATCCGCAAGCAAATGCGATCCGCTCTTGTGTGAGAGAGCCGACGCTACCAAGATATGGCTCTGTCAATGTAAGATTTACTACTTGCGAGTGGTCTCCAAACGTTTACACAAGCCTTGGAAAAAACAATTTCGTTGAATCAGGTTTGGAGCATCAGCTAAAATTTATCAGCCGGTCAAGAGGGGTGAGCTTCTTGAATTCTTCAACGCGGAGCAGATGCAAAGATACCTTGACACCATCAAAATACGTCTTAGGAGCGACAGCCCAGATGAAGACGAAGGCTCTCAACGGGAAGAGTTTGCCTCACAGTCATCCCCAGGCACATTAACTCTGATGGCATCGTCTAGAGCAAGCTCTGAGTCCATCGATGAGGCATATACGGATAAGACAATCTCGTCTCTACTATCTTCTCTTTCAACTGCAATACATGCTGTGAGTACCGAATTAGACACAGCTACGACTCAGCCGTCCACCATTCATGTCCTTCAAAAAAACCTCTTGAGGGAGAGCCTCCAACTGGCTTCTCACACCTCAGCAGCCGTGCTTCTTTCCGAGGACGATAGCACCGAGAGTCATGAGCTCGCCAAATTCGTTGAAAAGCTAAGAGCCTCAATAGAGACCTACTACAATAAGCTCAAGCGGGGCGGTGACTTGCCAATGGGCACGGGCCAGGTGGGACTGAAGGAAGGGCCCCGCGAGGAGGGTGCTACCTCTGCGAATAGTCCACAGGACATCTACAGTGGAGGTCCCCAACAGAGGAATGATACCCCGGTCAGTATAGACCAAGTTCAATCGGGAGAAACGGACCAGGAACCTTCTTCGACCGGGTCACCGGCCACGCTGGAAGTACCCACTGATACCTCCGGAATGCTTCCCATTTGCGCCTTCTGTGGCCATCGTCCGCATGACATGCGCATAATGTCCTGTAAGGGCTTTGCCTGCTTGTCTTGCCATAAAAAGGCAGAGAAACTGGCCCAGAAGGATGGAAATCATGTCATTTGTCCTGCCTGCAGGTCCATCTACGAGCGTAGTGGCATCGTCAAGTCATATCACTGCCATCTGAGAGCTTACCCACTGTGTGCATGACCAACCTCGAGGCGCATGGGTCAGAAGACGGGAACGCTATGACAATGGGCGCTGTTAATAGTATACAGCATATTGGGCTCTGCATCTCTCCTTCTCGAACCTTGACGACGGTTTATTAATTTATGTTTCATGTATTGATGGTGATCACCACCGATCTGTATTCGAGGCGGATTCGGAAACATTCCTCGACGTATCATCTGCGAAGATTGTGGTACATGGACAAAGTAGATCAGTTTTTCCATATGCCTTGTCTAGCTAGAATACACGAACCCCCCTCCCTTCAGACACAGCCACACAGCCCTTGCGAGGCGTATTATATTTACAAAGTGTCCTTGAGCAGCTTGTTCATCCTGGCCATCTTAGCCGAGACGGAGAGATCGATGGTGCGGTCGCCAATCTCGACGACCAGGCCGCCACGGATGTCGGGGTTGACCTTGGACACGACCTTGAGCTTCTGGCCCTGGCTGACGTATTGCGACTTGCTGACAGCGGATTCGAGACGGCTGAGGGTGCGGTTGTCGAGAGGCTGGAGACTATCAGCAATTATCCTAACTCAAGTGTATCGCAATTCAGTCCGCTTCATTCTATTCTTCCTCTTCATGTCCATTTTTTCCAGCAAACTAGAAGGGACTCCACATACCGCAGCACTCGTAACCGTCAACTCAACCTCGCCCCGGTAGGCACTCATCAACTGGCCAAACTTCTCCACTACACCCTCCAGCGCACCCAACCTGTTATTGTTGGCCAGCGTGTCTAGCAAGTTCTTCACAATGCCGTCTTTGTCCTGGCCAAGATGCTTCTGCAGCTCCGCTACAATCTGCTTCTTATCCTCGACCGATAGTGTCGGTGCTTCGAGCACCTTCGCTAGCTTAGCATCCTTCTTGAACACGCCGCCGAGCGTGTCGAGGCTCTTAGCTGCCGAGTCGAGCGCATTCGTCTTTGCGGCTGCCGTGTACTATACCCGTCAAATTTGTTAGCAGAGCCATTGCGGGAGCCATTGCGAGCGTGAACCGCCGTTTCCACACGGCAGAAGAGGCAATTGGGGCACAAGGAGACGTACCAATGCGGACGCGTAGGTTCCGTCGATGCCAAAGAGCGCAACGGGGGGTTTGGTCTGGGCGCTGCTCGGGGCAGCGGCGGCAGCGTAGGAGCGGGTTGCGGCGAAGCGGGCGGCGATTGGGGTGCGAGGAGCCGCGGCGCGGACGGCGCTGGTGAGAGCTCTTGAGGAGAACATTTTGGAGGGGAGGGGAGATGGGGGGCCGATGGAGGAGGAGCTTGGGATGGGCGTGTAGGTTGTGAGTTGAGGTTCTTTCCCGGGCTCGGCGAGAGTGCGCTAGGTTGCTTTGGGATGGTGCGGGTCTGAGCTTGACTTTCTGGTGCGAGGGCTGTACGATACTCGATAACCATCTTTATGAATGTATTGTCGTCCTTGGATGCTCGAGAATTTACGACATTAAGACAATTTTCGTGAGTTTTTCTCAGCGAAGAGACGTATACTGCTCCTAATTGCTGCTACAATGGACCATATATCGTACCTTTACCCATTGTAGTTATACAGTAGCGACTAAGATGATACAATCTCTAGCTACTGATAGAAAAAACCCATTTCTATTTTCTAGTTGTTGGATGAAGAATTTTCAGCTCGTCATGCCTTTCTTACAGCGATACGAGGCCAGGACGCTCCAGCCAGAAAGCACCTGGCTCTTCTACACCAGACCATGTGATTCCTTGAGTAAAGCCAAGCTACAAGGATACATCGATCGTGATCATCAAAGACATGAAGTCGCCAGACTTAATATTCCAGCGCAGACTTGCGTCTTTCACTACGAGAATCCGGCAAACGATCCTCCTTCACTACACCATGGCAGGTGCCGTGTCTTTTCTTACAGTGATGGCCGGTCAAAGTGCTGAGAGCGTAGCGTTGGTAGTAATCTCCCTTCACTGTTACTTTCCTGTACAGCATATAACGCAATCGCCGTCGCCGTTCCTTTTCCCATCTTCACAACGCCAAACACTCGTCCCAGTCAAGATCAATAGCAGTACGCGACTGCTCCTACAAGAAACATGAGTAACTTTCCGAGCAGGCCGCAGACACCTCCGGCTCTAGGGTTGGTAAACGGCCAGCTACTGACACCGCCGCCGACTGCAAAGCCCTCCAGGGCTGTGCGATTTGCTCTGGACGAGGGCACGCCATCGAAGCCCAAACGCCGCTTCCAAAGCTTCAAAGGTGATGTGGAGTCAGCAGTTGCAGAGTACGCTGAGCTTGAGGATTTAAGGGACTTCAGCGATGGCAGCCAGGATATTTCAGTCTTGACTGAGAGCCCCACAGACTCAAGCCTCCCTTCACCGACGCAGTCTCCAGCAAGCTCCCAATCCTCCATTTCCATCGAGAAGGACGCAGCTCTCGTCGACGTTACCGGGGACTTTGACACTCCCATAGTCACGGAGCCTTTCCCGTTTCTGAGGCTGCCGCTGAGCATCCGCAAGAGGGTTTACGAGATCCTCCTCGTTGTCCCTGGTCTCATTTGCGTCCGCCAGAACCATACGTCCTACCACAACGAAGACAAAGCTTTCCTTTATGCAGAGGACCGACAACTGTTGCCTGGCATTTCGTATGCTCTCCCACAGCTTACTGTGGACGGATTCAAAATCCGCTTTCCTCGCTTCCGCTATGCAAACGTCGCTATCCTGGGTGTCTCTAAAGAAGTATGTGCAGAGTCCAAGGCAGTCATGTACGGTGGCAATGACTTCGAGATCGTTTGTCCGAACACAGAGCTCAGCCCTGTCCCGGACTACAAGATTCCGCTGTTCCCACGAGGCTACCAGCGTCTCGTCCTTAGCCTCAGCATTCGAGTTCGCGCCTTATATCCTCTCAAGTGGCTTTTGAATGGTGGATTTGCAGAGCTCAAGAGCGCGTATCGCGGCCTTGAAACGCTGACCATCATCTTTGAGATAGAAAACGGGGCGAAAGGTGTAGGCAAGGCTCTTGGCAAGAAGGTTGGAGAGAATTGGGTAGCATATGGTGAGTGGTCACTTTTGCAAATGAAAATCGAATGGTTGCTGATAATGCATTGCAGTCAAGCGTATTCACGCTGTGATGGCAGTCGACCTCTTCGCTGGCAACAAACATACCAAGCATCTTCCAACTTGGATAAGCCTACGCGTTCTATTCAACGGCGAAGCCTACGACGATACTGCGGAGCTTGATACGCACAACATCAGCGTCGACTCGAGCACTGGCTTTATAAGCATCCCTGACATTGCTGAGGAGAGGCTCCGTCGATACCACTTGAAACGCGGTCTGCCCGAGGCTTTCGAGCTCTTTAAGAAAGGATGTCGCTAACGTTGATGCCGTCATCTCTTCCGTCAGCCCTAATCTGTTTCTCAACATATCTACACTGTATCAACACGCATACGGAGCACTACAGTGCAGCACGACATACTCATGCGTTTCATCTGCATGCCTGACACTATGTTACCAGATCTTTCACTGGAATAGTATAGCTACGATTCTTTCCATATGTTCTACGCTTCTCGACCGCAATCGAACGGAGTCGGAACCACTGTCACTGCGAGCTACTTTCCCACCATATTCTACACTTCGTTGGTATCTTCGATATTCCCATTACAAACTTCATGTGGAGTATATGGGGTAGCCTGATTGTGAAGCCTGATTTGCAGCATTTGAGTGGATTTTATAGATGCTTATATATAGTTGCAAGGGTTTTCCGGCGTATTGGAGGTATTGAGGAACAAATCTATGGCACATTCACGAACAGAATGTAGCTGGATGTCTCTACACCCTTACAAAGCAGCATCAGCAACTTTTTTGATCGCTTTGCGGATTATCTGGTCAATGTTAGTGCGATTATGCACTGTGTTTTTGCTCGTGCCACATGGGTTAGCGCAGGGTTACGTAAGGCACATCGCAAAAGGACAAACCTTTCACAAGCTCACTGATGTTACTGCAATGTGGTGCGCAGCCTCGTTATCATTTGTGCGGAAATTCAAATACAAATTATTGCTCTGAACACCGAAATCACAAGTAAATGCGTTCCTGATGAGTAGATTGGAAGTGCACATCACTTGAAATTGAAGAACCCATGATTCATAGACTCGTGGTATCTAGAAGCGGCACACTATGCCATAATCCATTCGGAGCACTATGCAGACCAGATACGTGAATAAACCATTTTGACCGGACCGATGCACCGAAGAATCCCCAAACACGACCCTCTACTTCCTGAGGAGACGCTGGTAGAAAGCAAGCTCCTCGCCCTCGAGGATGTAACCATCGCAACGGCCGCTCTGGCCGGGTCGGGAGGACACAACGGCGAAGACACGACCGGCTTCGAACTGCCTCTCAAGAGCGTTCTCAACCTTGCCGGAGGCCTTGAAGCGGTCGGCTTGCTTCTTCTGGACGCTGTTCGACTTCTTCTCCTCCTCTTTCTCGCCGGCCTTGGTCTGTCGCCTACGGCCGAGCGACTGACCGTAGTGGGCCTCGAACCACTGTCGGAAGGGAGCGGCATCGATCTGAACGACGGCAGACTTGGTGAGGGTGTTGGTACGGACGAGCTCGTTGTTGGAGGGGTGGTAGACGACACCGATCACACGAGTCTTCTTGGCGACGCCCTCAGAGCCCCATGAAAAGTTGCCGGAGTCGAGACGCAGAGCACGGAACTTGCGGTTGCCACCGCGGGTGCGGACAAGATGGATACGCTTAGCACCAATACGGGTATTGGCAGGCTGGCGACCCTTCTCGAAAGCCCTACAGCCATGTCAGACATGACTTTAGAAGCGATCGGGTTATGCATACCTCTTCTTGCGGTAGTATGCGCGCTTCGCACCGGACGCGGAGCGCTTGTGACGGGAGTCGCGAGAGATACTGGAAGCGGTCAGTTATACAGTAGTCCGAGGATACGGTGCGACTAAATACCCCATGATTGCGGTAGTTCAGAAGGTGCTGTGCACAAAAATTAGCCATATGTCCAGAGAGGTAGTGTAATCGGCTGCGCTTCGACATCGAGAGTCCCTTCCACTAATACGCCTCATATCCTTCCGCTACCGTGCATTGTGAAGAGATTGGTCTAAATTCGCAATGTCGAATTCGAGTGTCTCTGCAGGGTCGCATGTGGTTGAGTCGGCGGAGAGCGCAGCGTTGGGTCGATCGTGTTGACGAGAGTACAAGCTGCAGATAGATCGGGTAGTTGAAAACGTACCTAATGTCGAGCCTTCTGTTGCAATCGGTTGTCGTCGGTGGGGGGCTTGTCGAAATGGAAGTTGGAGGGTATATTCGTTCGTGAAGTTGTGCGGTAGCTCGCTTAATTTTTTGCGCTAGGGCTCTTGGCGCACTGGTGCGTGCGGGTCTTCTACTTCTGAGGTCTGGACCAATCAAGAGATAATATCTACAGATCATGCATTGATTGGTGAGACTAATGTAGGTAGCTTTTCCAGATGAAAGGTTGTTCTACACGAGAAGAAATACTGGAAATTGCTACTGAGTCCTAATTACTGCAGCTACATGTATGAACAAGATAATGGTATATATATCTGAACGCCCAACACCAATATCCACAGAGATGCAAGTCTACCCTTCTCCACCTATGCACAGAGCCATGCATCATTCAAATCTATTCCTACCACGTCCCCTTCAGCGGCAAATCTCTACTCGAAAATCCCACCCCAATCTCAAACTCCCCGACACTTGGCAACACCCAGTTCTGCCTCTGTACATCCCAATAGCTCAAATCTTTCCTTGTCAACTCGAATTTGACCGTTTGCTTATTGCCGCCGCCGCCATGAGAACTGCCCTTGACACCCTTTATAGGCCCCTCCTTCTGTGCCTCAACGGTTAACTTCTCGAAGCCGCGAAGCACCCGCACAGGGAAATCGACCGCGTCGCCCGTCTCAGGGTCTTTGTAGTTCTTGGGAAAGGAAATGTATAGTTGGACGACGACGTCGCCATCTATGTGGCCGATGTTGGTCACTGTGGCTGAGACAGAGAGGAGAGTTGTGTACAGGTCAGGATTTCCACCGGGACCGCCGCCGGCGTCGCTGAGGGGACTTTGAAGTTGAGAGGTTAGAATCTCAGACTTCTGGATGTTGTCCACAGAGTCGAGGTATGGATAGATGTACTTCTCGATTTTGTGGAAGCCCTTGGGGAAAAGTGCAGACTTGGGGTCTGGGATATCGGTAGGATAAGTTGGCGGGTCGATGCCGGAAGGACGGGGCGCGGGGAGGGGTGACTTGCCACCATGGCTGGAAATGAGGAGCGAGGATAGATGGAATTTTGTGTAGGATAACCCGTAACCAAACTCGTAACGAGGGGCTATCTCCTTCTTGTCGAAATATCGGTAATCAATGTATAATCCTTCCGAGAAATTCTGCTGGGGGGAAAGACCTTCAACGGGGCTGGGTAAATACTTAATCTTGCTCCCCGGTCCATAGTCTTCTTCTTTCTTAGCGATCGTGTAGGGAAGACGTCCGGAGGGATTGATATCTCCAAAGAGAATATCCACGAGCGCATTACCAGACTCTTGACCTGGGAGATTGGCAAGAAGAACGGCTTTCACGGTGGGTAGTTCGATGAACTTCTCAAGTATAACCGGTCCGACCGAATGGACCACCACGACTACGTTACCATTGCCTTTACCGCAGCCTTTGGCGACACCTTCTATGAGCTGGTCGGCATCCTTTTGTAGATTAAGATCGTTTCGGTCACCTTTGACGTCTATTTCATGTCAGTGTCTGATCGAAGAGGTTTGAAAGACTGCACTGGCTTACCTGCCCACGCCAAATATCCTTCCCCAGCATCAGCATTTGCAAACACGATACAAAGGTCCTGATCCTCAAGGATCTGCGTCTCCTCAGGAAGTTTGTTCTCAAGCCAATCCGTGACATAGACGGAGTCATTGTTGAAAGCTTTGCGAAGCGCAGATAGCGGATCGATGAGGTAGGGGAATTCAACAGCACCGCTGCCCCAGCCCGAAGCCAATGTACCATCGTTACAGTGTTGATCAGCGCAATTGTTGATACCATCGTGACTGAGCCGTGCATCTTCGCCAAATATGCCGACCCGGAACTTCGTGTTCTTGTCTGCTTTCTCATGCGGCTTCCATCCGTCACGAGCAAGAGGCAAAATATTCTCCTCGTTCTTGACAAGCACGGTTCCTTCGGCGGCAATCTTACGAACCAGATTGCCGTGGAAGTCCTCGCCCTCGCCCTGCACGTTGACGAACTTGTTCACCACACCTTTGGTGTCGTCTGATGGACTCCCTTCGTAGATTTTGCCAATTCTATCGTTAGTCCACGACGAGAAATTAGGCCCGCCATCACCGTCGGGTGGCGGAAGCGGCCATTTATCCTGTCCCAATTGGTACCAGGCCGCAACAATACGAGTAACCATGTCGTCAACACGATCAACAGGCACACTGCCATTCAAAACAGCCTTGGTGAGCTCAGGACCCCACAAACTGTCACCTTTAGCCCATCGAAGACCATCTCCAGGCATCGACATGTCTAGACCAGCAAGGGCAGCTGCGACACCCGATCGCTGAGCGAGCCAATCACTCTGGATGAAGCCTTGGAAACCGAGCTCATCCTTGAGGATGCCATTCATCAGCTTGCTATTCTGGCACGCGTAGCTGTTGTTGACCTATTCTCATTAGCGCTCCAATTCAACAGCGTCCAATACACCGACCACTAACCTGGTTGTATGAGCACATTACAGAACCCACGCCAGCCTTCACAGACTCAGCGAACGGCCATGCGTATATCTCATGCAAAGTCCGGTCATCAATATTGCTCGAGATAGCATTTGGAAGGCCCCATTCCCAAGCTTGCCGGAAGTGCTCTTGTTCATTAAGTACGAAGTGTTTCGCCGTGGCTATGACACCCTCGTCTTGTATGCCCTTGATTGTCTGCGCAGCTGCAACCCCTTGCAATACCGGGTCCGACCCGAAGCCTTCCCAGTTGCGACCACCAGCGGGCATGCGTCCAAGGGGACCCATCGCAGGCCCCAGTAGCACATTCACACCCTTGAGGCGCGCCTCTTTTCCATGAGCTTTCCCTCGCTGATACATCAGCTCCTTGTTCCAGGTAGCGCCCACCGTTATACCTGCAGGGAACGCTGTGATGTTGTCCGCAAAACGTATACCCAAAGGTCCATCCTGCAGACACAATGAGGGGAACTTCAGTCGTCGCACTGGTCCTGTGTTGCCGACACACATTCCCATGCTCCATCCCACACCCGTTGTGATATTGACCTTCTCTACCAGCGTCATCTGCCTAACCATGTCAGCCGCCTTCTTGTAGCTCGCCTCCCACGCAGCATCCGCTCCGCCTTTCGGCGTGGGATACCACGGCGGGCTCTGACCATCCTTGATCAACGTCTTTTTGTATGCCCATAGCCCTCCTGCTGTAAACAACAGAATGATCGACGTAACAAATATCAGAAGCCAGCAACACCACTGCCGTATCCCACATCTTCTGCTCGGTCTCTGCCTTGATAGTCCTTGCGCAGCGAGCTCGGCATCTTTCTTGTACGAGGGTTTGCGCGTTCGTAGATCGCCTGTGCTCTTCTTGCGCTTTAGTGTGCCCGCATCGTAGTTCAAAGGATCGTATTCCTCTAGATCTTCAAAGGACGAAGCGTCGGAGTCGAAGGATGGGCGCGTTGGGCTTTCGTCGTCGACGGGGGCATCGAGCTTAAAGTATTTGCCCCTTCTGAGCTCGTGAGATTCTAGGGGAGCCATAGGCTTGAAGAGAAGAAGAGGGAATCACAAAGAGGGAGGTCAGCTCGCGCGTAGCGGTTGCTGAGGTACTGAAACGACGGCAGCGCGAGGCCTAAATAGTAGTACTAGCGGCGAGGCATGAAGCTGTTTGATGTCACGAATCGAGACACGCACGACCGGAACCGCCTTTAACGAACGGCAGAGGGAAAACCACAAATTCAGAGCGTTGCGCAGAGAGATGTCACACAATACAGTCGTGGCAGCGCTGGTCTCTCGAGAGGCTAAGACTAGACCCCTGACCCTGGTGTTCCAACCCGAGAAAGCCGGCGCCACAGCCGTCTCCCCACCTCTGAGTTTGGTGCCCACACTTACACATCAACGAATATATTTGTGCGGAAAGCGTCTCAAGATGGATATTCACATTTCATTCGTGACACGGACCATTTTCTGAAATGATCCTAACGCCTTCTAAGGCTAATATATACAAGCAGATGAAAATGCTCCGCTATTCGCTTTTCAACAAGCAGGATTGATCTCTATGCGCCAACCTGCTTCAGGATGCCCTCGAGGTTGATGCTCTTGGGGCGCTCGATAGGCAAACCTAGGGCCCTGTCCCAGATCAGTTGTGCGAGAGGACCAAGGCCTCGGCTGACACCAAAAGTGGCGGTGTAGTACAACGTCTCGTGGAAGCCGTAGTGATGGAAGAGGACACCGGATGAGGAATCGACGTTCGGGTACGGGTTCTTAGTCTGTTTCACTGATCAGTATCTCATGAGCAATAACTCGTAGCGATACGCACCTTGCCATGCTCGGTGAGGACACCGGGTGCGACTTCAGAGTTCTTTTTGACAAGCTGGTAGACAGGATTATTTGCAATGTCTGGCCGTGCATTGGCGAAGTCCATGAGAGCCTCGAATCGCGGATCAGGCTTCCTCAAAACTGCGTGACCATATCCCGGAATAACACGTCCTGACTTGAGGACACTCCAGAGGAAGTCCTTCACGTCAGTCTCGCTGAAGCTAGTGCCAACGTCCTTCTGCATGTCCAGAATGAATCGAAGCACCTCTTGAGCAGCCAAACCGTGGAGAGGTCCGGCAAGGCCTTGAAGGCCAGCACTGTAAGAGAGGAAGGGATCGCTGAGCGCGCTACCGACTAGATGTGTAGCGTGAGCAGAGACGTTGCCTCCCTCGTGGTCACCGTGCAGGGCGAGGTATAGACGGAGAAGGTCTTGGAAACCCTCGTTCTCCTTTCCAGACTTGCCTAGCATGGCAGCGAAATTGTATGCCCAATCCTGGTTGAGATCGATCTCAGCAGGTAGCGCACCTCCACCGCGGTAGGCGTTCTGGTAGATTTTTGCGGCGATGGTGGGCAGTTTCGCAAGCAGGCTGATGCAGTCGTCGAAAGTCGGCTCCCAGTAGTCGGCCTTGTTGATGCCCTTCTCGTAGGCTTTTGCAAACTTAGACTCGTAGTTCAGCGCGGAGACGGCGCAAGCGAACTGTGTCATTGGGTGAAGGTCCTTTGGGAAGTCGTCGAGCATTTTTTCCACAAACTTGGGAATGCCAGCTTTCTCGGCCAACTCTCGCGAGAGCACACGCGTTTGTGAAACAGTCGGCACTTCTCCGGTAAGCAGAAGCCAGAACATAGCCTCTGGGAGCATCTCCGTGCCGGAGGTGCCTTTGGGAAGCTCCTTCTGGCAGTCCTTGATGGTCTTGCCGTGGAATCGGATACCCTCATTTGCATCAAGCACCGAGCCTTCCCAGACCATGGCCTTCAACCCCCTTCAGACATGTTAGAGTCAAATTGGAGTTCTTGATGGGTCTACGCACCTCATTCCACCCAAGGTGTTCTCGACCTTGACGTCACCGAGCTTCTTGTCGGCATGAGCCTTGACTTTCTTCAACAGCTCGCGCTTTGCAGGCAGGACCTTCTTAAAGGTTGCCTTAAGATCCGGCTCAGAGGACGATGAATAGCTGCATGATTGCACTGTGGGTAGACTCCGTCAGCGCCACCAGGTGTGTGTTGGTGGGGGGGTCAATTGCATACCAGAAGCAAATGGACGAGCCGCCGAGGGCTGCAGAAGCTTCAGTCAGCTCCGATTCACTCAATTGGAAACCTGGCAAACTCACCTTCACAGCTCGCAGAGCTCTCGAAGCTGTGCGTGCGCTCAACGCCATAACCGTAGCTTAGTGAGGGGTAGACGGCAGGGATGTTTGTCGAGGGGAAATGCAGCCTTCGCTCTTCAGCTCCAGACAGACAGCGAAACCGGCCCGCTTCAGTGTGGCAGAGGCAGTTATAAAGAAATGCAGCAAAGGATTTCGCGGCAACGCTCGGCGTTTAGCTTTCACGAGGCACTGTTGGTCCCGCTGATGCGGCGGACCAGGCGAGCTGCCCCTCGGCAAAGCACGAAGACGGCTAGTGGGCCTGGCTATCCTCGGCCCGTACGCAGGCGTGGAGAAAGTTATCCCTTGTAAAACTACGCGCAGGAGCTCCGCGTCCACCGGCGTTGGTCTGTCGAATATCACCTGCTCCGCGTGCGGAAACCGGAATCATACTGTGCGCTGGTCCGATTGAGCCATTCGTGTGGCAAGCTTTTGTCGCCTTTGCCCGCGAAATTCGCACACTGAAGCCCTCTGCGACTACGGACGCTTACCAAACATCGCCGCTGACCAAACTACCAAGGAAATAAAAAAGTCGCAGTGCCCTTGCTACCTACAGGGCCAGTCCTTGCGCCATGTTGCGAACAGTTTCTCGATCTGTAGCGCGCCAGAGCCGGTCTCTCAGACTCTCGAACCGATCACCACAACTCCTCCGACTCCTCTCGACTACTTCGTGCCGCATGTCGAGCTCGACGCTCAAGCCAGTAGACCCGCCTGTGTCCTCAGCCCTTCCGGGAGACTCGTTCCAACTGTTACCGGAGGCATCGAAGGCTGGCCAGGCGGAAGATGCGCTCTTCGAGGAGCAGGTACAACAGGTGAAGGACTGGTGGGCATCGCCTCGATATAAGGGAATCAAGAGACCCTACTCGGCAGAAGATGTCGTGGGTAAGAGGGGAGCAGTGCAGCAGACATATCCCAGCTCGCTGATGGCGCGGAAACTCTTCAATTTATTTGAAGAGCGAGCGGCGAAGGGCGAGCCCGTGCATACAAGTGCGTTCATCCTGTGCCCCATAGTAAATACAATAGCTGATGCGATCCTTTCTGTGTGTAGTGGGTGCCATAGATCCCGTGCAAATGACTCAACAAGCGCCGAACCAGGAGGTCCTCTACATCTCCGGGTGGGCGTGTTCCTCTGTATTGACCACTACTCACGAGGTGTCCGCTGATTTCGGTGACTACCCCTACAACACCGTTCCAAATCAGGTGCAGCGACTATTCAAGGCGCAGCAACTTCATGATCGAAAGAATTGGGACAACAGGAGGAAGATGACGCCAGAGGAGAGAGCGAAGACCCCATATCTCGATTACATGCGTCCCATCATCGCAGATGGAGATACTGGCCACGGTGGACTGTCCGCTGTCATCAAGTTAGCGAAGCTCTTTGCAGAGAACGGCGCGGCAGCTGTCCACTTCGAGGACCAGCTCCACGGCGGCAAGAAGTGTGGACATCTGGCTGGGAAAGTGCTCGTACCAGTCGGTGACCACATCAATCGACTAGTGGCCGCACGCTTCCAATGGGATATGATGGGTTGTGAAAATCTCGTCATTGCGAGAACTGACTCGGAGAGCGGTAAACTGATATCTAGTGCCGTTGACGTGCGCGATCACGAGTTCATCAAAGGCGTAACAGAAGAGAGCGAGCCTCTCGCAGAGACGTTGCAAGAAATGGAGGCAGCAGGTGCGCCAGGAAAGGATATAGATGCGTACGAGGCGGCGTGGGTAAAGAAGCACAAGCTCGTCACTTTTGACGAGGCCGTGGTACAGCACCTCGAGAAAGAAGGGGCGGCTCAGTCCTCTATTGATGCCTATGTCAATGAAGTCAAAGCCAACCCCGACCTTTCACTCCTCAAGCGCCGCAAGATTGCGGATGGCTACACCAAGTCACCAGTATACTTTAACTGGGATATTCCACGAACGCGTGAAGGCCACTATCACTATAAGGCAGGCATGGCGGCGGCAACCAAGCGTGCGAAAGAATTTGCGCCATATGCCGATCTCCTATGGGTAGAGACGGCAGGTCCGAACGTTGAAGAAGCTGGTAGATTTGCCGGCGAGATCCGAGAAAAGTACCCGGGCAAGAAGTTCGTGTACAATCTGTCGCCCAGCTTCAACTGGCTGGGTCAAGGGTTCACGGAAGAGTCATTAAAGAGTTTCGTCTGGGACCTCGCCAAGCATGGGTACGTCGAGTCTCCATCTACGGTTCTGTATGACAGTATGTGACAGCAGGCTAACCAAATCAAACAGATTCGTACTTCAGCTCATCTCTCACGCGGGTTTGCACTCGACAGCAACGATAACTCATGAGCTGTCGCGTGCTTTCAAAGACCAGGGCATGCTCGCTTACGTGAATCTTGTCCAGGCGCGAGAGAAGGCCAATGGCTGCGATGTTCTCACGCACCAGAAGTGGAGCGGCGCCGGCTACATTGATGGTATCTTGGGATCGATACAGAGCGGTAGCAGTGGGAGCAGAAGTATGGGCGAGGGAAATACGGAAGCTGGTAAGTCTTATCTTTAGCGATCGATCAGCCGACTAGTACTGACTTCAGAACCAGGCTTCTAATGTATATTACATGATTAAATAACTGAGCGCTAAACATTGTCCATAACCAAAAACGACTTTGTCCCACGATGGAAAATGCTTTCCGAATTGAACAGGCGTCGTATAAAATCGATCACAATCACCATTTTCCAGCTCAGTCTATCACTAACCCATCTTCTTTACCTTTACCAAGGGTAACTTTTTCCTTAAGAAGATGTACCCACTCTCATAGCTGCTGGGCTTTGCTCGTCCTATGCAGCACCTTCCAGTCTCGGGGTTATTTCAGCATGGGTGTGCTGTTGGTCGGAGCTCCACAGACGAATAATCGGCGCTGTCGGATTGGTGACTTTTGGGCGGTCGGACATCGGAAGGAGCGGGCCGACCGTTGCAGGACGCACGATGCACGAATGCCTGCGATGTCACTGCTCAGTCGCGTTGCGGCCCCATGGGCTGAGCGGCGAGATAATCTCACCGGGCGCGTTTAGGAAGGCAAATACAACCACCGTAGGCACCCCGCATTGCTCGGGACGATCCTCTTTGTTTAGTTCTCGCGATTCTGCTCGGCTCTACCACATTTGCCCACACATCGATACAAAGAAACATCATATCAAGACATTGTTTTCAATCACCCTAACGCATCGACATATTCGAAGAGCGAGAGCTCACTTGTCTTCTCCTTTTACTACGACTTCGCGCTCGTTGCTCGCTAATATGACTTCCTACTTCCCCCACACCGTCTACGCAGAAGACCAGCCAAACGCCCATGCCATCGTTTATCTCCACGTCACTCGCGCCGCCGCCATGACCTATTCCTTCCTCGGTACACTCACAGCGCCCTCCTCTCTCCTCATCGCGCGTTACCGCCATTCCACGCCCATCACCATGTCTGTTTTCCTCCCGCGCCTACTCACGCACTCTGGCCGCGGTCTCGCGCTTGGCTCTGTTATAGGTGTCACAGCCACATATGGATGGATGTTTGGGAGGGAAGAAGTCGAGTGGCAGGACCGCGCGTGGAGATTACAAGAGAATCACGGTGAAGAGAGCACGGACGTTGTGAGCTTCGAGGCGGCGGCTGCAGGAGCTGTACTAGCAGGATTTGCGGCGAGGGGCGGCAGATTGGGTGGGTTGGGCGTTGGGAGGGCGGCGATTGGGGGTGCGGGGCTAGGATGGCGACCGGGGTTGGGTATATGATCTCTACGTTCGCGAGAGGACGGAAACCGGCGTGATGAGAGTTGTCAATTCGAAGGTAGATTTCTCATATTCATTATTTCGGCGCTTGTTCAACTACCCCCTGTCTTGTTGGTACAAATCCAACTCCTCTGCCTCCGCATTTCAATGCTCCAACACCTCTATCCAACCAGGTCCCTTCCTCTTGAACCAATGTACGCATGCCATCAAAAAGAATCCAATATGGATCATACCGACCATCACCTCCAAGATATATCCATAAATCATGTTATGCTCCGCCGGCATCACACACGTTGCCCTTGGGCAGTTGCCTCGCTGAGCGTCGTCGTCGATGGGATGGTTGAGGAATAGAAGCGCGCCCCAGTAGCTAGCGGCCAAGGCAGCGAACTCGAGTATAGCCAGGTACATGGACGGCAGGCGGGGGAAGCGAGGCTGAGGGACGGCAGAGGACCTTGACGCCCTGGGGGGGAAGTAGGCCGGGAAAAGGTGGATGAGGAGCGTGGGGTGTGGGTTGCTGAGAGAGATGAATTCGAGGGTGCTGATGAAGAGAGAGTAGGCGATCTGAAACACATATCAAGTTAGTAGAAAGTTTCGGACGCATGAAGCGTCTGATGTCGCGCTTGAAGAGACTCACCACGGCATATAGCTTCTTCACGGCTAGGATCCCGTTCGTATTCGTATCTAGAACTTGATGCGGAGGAAAAAAGTCAGCGTATTGATTAGCAACGGGGACAGGTACGTGGGTGTTTCAGTTCTTTGCTATCGTCTGTTGTCTGAAGTATTCAAACATTCACGATAGCCATCTGCGCAAGAAGAACCCACTTTGCACCTCGACATTACTCACTGCGCACAATGATCAACACGCTCACGTTCAAAATGAATGCGCAGACCCTGAAAAACAGCTGCACGACGGCTTCGACCTCGGGATAACGCTGTCGATGGCTCTGGCATTTGCTCTTGTCGATGAAGGCGGTGAATGGACCGATGGGCGCTGATATGGTAGTCACGATGGAGTAGCCGGGCGGTGGCACGCGGTCTCTAGGCGAAACAGACTCGGGTGCGAAGATCACGCATTTCGCATCGTCATGTGCTGACGGTGAGGAAACAGACATGTCGAAATGCCGTGGTTCGGTTGATCGTGGAGAGTGGAAGGAGGGATCATTCGGCGCCTAAGTGTTTCGTTGTAAAGGAAGGTGCGTTTATGCCAAGACTTGGGCATCGATGACCGCGGGAGAATTGTCTATAGCAGAGGGTCAAATTCACTGAGCAGTTGATGAGGAGATTCATTTTTGGTTGAGATTTCACTGCGGTTGCGGGGATGCATCGACTGTTCACCACAGCCACGATCCGCATCGCGTCTCTTTGGGGTAGGCAATACCTATCGAGGTCAATGGCCCATCTAATGTGTGTTCAGACATATTGGCCTAACCTTGTCTGTGCTCACGTTGCCCTTTGTCTTTGTGGTCCAAGCATACAGTGTAAACATGAGTCAATGCGACTAACGACACGAATTATAGTCCAACCCATGGGGAATTTCATGGCTATTCGAGAGCAATATTGGCCACTCGGCACGAAGACAGTTCCCGTATAGGTGTCTAGAATGGTCGTGTCTCATAAATCACCAGGCTGACATTTCGACTTCAACAGTAGTATGAGGGTGCAAAAGATATCAATTGATCAGAGCATTTATCCATAGACTCAACGTATCAATCGAATGGGAACTCTACCAAAAAACTCTTTCGTGATGCCACCAATAGTGATCATGTTAAGCTACTGGCACAATGAAAAGAACTTTGATCGAGCACGTTTACTCAGTCTCCAGCCACTGTTATATTCATATTTTGCTTTTCTGGCCACCTGGATCGGTTTTTCCGCGATTGGAAGATCGATCACATTGTAGTACATATAATGGATCACCGAGTCCATGAGACATCGTCATTGATCTAAAGGTTGGAGAGGGAGAGCTTGATGTCAAAGGAGTTGTATAGCCGAATAAAGTCTATTAGGCTACTTAGGGCCGTTGACTGCAAACATGTCGTTTCCGATTGGTCGATGCCACCGCGCGAGTCAAAGCTCTTGACATCCTTCGGCGCCACCCCGCAATTGTATGTATCGAAGCACGACAAGAACGTGTTAAGACGCGACAAGCTGCGACAAGCTGCGTCTCTCCTGGTGTGAATAAGTCATCTTTCTCGAAAATTACCTGTGCGCCTTTGTTGTCTCTTACGATACATTTCTCAAACCGGACACCCACGGTATTTTTGACTTGTACATATGCCTTGAGCGGACTGACAGCCGAGGACTTGACAGGAGGGGTTTTCGACGACCTGGGGTAGCTCATGCTTAGCGCCAGCTCGCTGTGGCTTATTTCCTACATCTTTCGAGCTAATGTCATCTTCCATCTCGAAGAACCAATTCTCAAGTCTCCGTCATGATGCGTGTTTTCGTGCGGGCAATCCAGCGTCAGAATTTCGGTACATGTAGCTCGTTCTTGAAGAAAACACGAAAGCTCGACACATATCAATGCAGAAGCGCTTCTACTTCTATTGTGGGTGTGAAGGGACTGACTATCATCGACCATCACTATGAGTAGGTTACTATTGACTTTACTCACTTATGATACATGCTCAAATTATTAGTGCAATTGTTGTCGGAGCAGGTGGAGCAGGGTTGCGTGCTGCCGTCGGATTAACAGAAGCTGGATTGAAAACAGCATGCGTGTCAAAACTCTTCCCAACGCGCTCGCACACAGTGGCAGCCCAAGGAGGAATCAATGCTGCGCTAGGAAACATGACAGAGGATGATTGGCGATGGCACATGTACGACACGGTGAAAGGCTCGGACTGGCTTGGAGACCAGGACGCAATTCACTACATGACGAAGGAAGCGATACCGGCAGTCGTCGAGCTAGAGAATTATGGAATGCCTTTTTCGAGAACTTCCGAAGGTACCATCTATCAACGGGCACTTGGAGGCCAGTCATTGGAGTATGGAAAAGGTGGGCAAGCTTATAGAACCGCGTGTGCTGCAGATCGCACGGGGCATGCGATGTTACACACATTGTATGGCCAGAGTCTGAAACATGGAGTGCAGTTCTTCATCGAGTACTTTGCTTTAGATTTGATGATGGAAGCTGGAAAGTGTGTTGGCATCACAGCGATGAATATGGAGGATGGAACATGCCATCGTATGTTTGCGAGGAACACCGTTTTAGCCACTGGTGGTGAGTGTATCTTAAATAAAAAGAGCATCTCGGTCAACCCAGCTGATAATAGCAGGTTACGGAAGGGCATATTTCAGTGCAACCAGCGCACATACGAGTACTGGTGACGGTAATGCAATGGTGGCAAGAGCAGGGTTACCACTTCAAGATATGGAATTCGTCCAATTTCATCCTTCTGGAATTTACGGCGCAGGTGTTTGTGCATCAATTCATTTACCCACGTTGCTCTATCAGCTAACGAGACGTAGGTCCTGATTACTGAGGGAGCTCGAGGAGAGGGAGGATATCTCCTTAATTGCGAAGGCGAAAGGTTCATGGAACGATACGCACCGACAGCAAAAGATCTTGCATCTCGAGACGTGGTGTCTAGATCTATGAATCTTGAGATCATAGAAGGTCGAGGCTGTGGGCCCGATAAGGATCACATTAACTTACAACTCTCTCACCTCCCAAAAGATATCATCATGGAACGTCTACCTGGAATTGCGGAAACCGCAGCAATCTTTGCAGGTATCGATATCACGAGAGAGCCTATTCCGGTAATACCGACAGTTCATTACTGCATGGGTGGGATAGTAACCAACTACAAGGGACAGGTGTTAAATGTACAGGGTGAAACGGAGCATGTGGTAGATGGGCTGTATGCTGCAGGCGAGGCAGCGTGTGTGAGTGTGCATGGTGCGAATCGCCTTGGTGCAAACTCTCTTCTCGACATCGTAGTATTTGTAAGTCAGTAATTCTTCTTAAGCGATGGAAGAGGGTTCGACGAAGAGCAACGGCTTATACAGAAAAGGGCCGAGCAACCGCATTGCACATCGTAGAGAACTATGCGCCAACCACACCTCATCACCCAGCGCCATCCGAGGTCGGACTCGATTCGATAAAAGAGATAACTACCATCCTAGACTCTTCAGGTTCATCCTCAACAGCTTCTTTAAGAGATGAAATGCAGCGTACAATGCAATCCACCACCGCTGTCTTCCGCAAAGCGGATTCCCTTACTACCGGAAACCTTCAACTACAAAACATCGAGAAACAATTTGCTAGCAATCTGAGAGTTACAGATAAGAGCTTGATATGGAATTCTGACTTGGTCGAAACGCTTGAATTGCGGAATCTACTGACCAACGCCATTCAGACGAGTAAAGCGGCACTTACGAGGACGGAGAGTCGGGGTGCCCATGCGCGAGATGACTTCAAGGAGAGGGATGATCAAGAGTGGATGAAGCACAGTCTGACGTGGCAGCGAAGTGTTGGAAAAGAAGTGGAGTGGGCGACACGCCCAGTGCAGATGAATACCTTGGATGAAGCAGAATGTAAGAACGTGCCACCTGTGAAGCGGTCATACTAGACTGATTATATCAGTCATCATTTACATAGTAGCCTTGCATGGAAAGTGTCTATGAAAGGAGATGTTACGCCAGGAGTGCTGGGTGTCAAAGGCCTGTATGCACTAGTCTCGAATAAGTAACTCTAGAGGTAGCCATGAGCTACCTTGAATTATGTAAAGGTTGTTAATGTTCAGATCCTTCAATCGGTATGGAACAGCGAACAGAGTTTGGGTCGGCTTTTCGAAGCGCTTAGTATATGTGAAGAATAGTGGAAATTTTCTAGTAAAATGCGAACAGACCTCAGCTCTCTTCTAACAAAGGAATGCGACACATATACATGAGATATATATTAGTTTTTCCTCGCCGAGGAATGTGATACAGACCAGACGATGACAAACACTGTAACAAGGGATAAAGCGGGTCAAGATGTTATCATAAGGAACTCAAGTCTAGGCAATGTTCAATGACCTCTCTAGGGAAGCTCTCTGAAATGATGGATCTACGATAATAGCAGTATCGATGCTAGATTAGTTTTGCGACATGTTGTGCGCCTTCTCTGATGACTAAGCCGGCGCCATCTTTCACTCAGCTTCAGCGTACCCAACTACCCGTTCGCTTCGCGAGATCGAGAACTTTTGGAACCCGCGGTATGCATGATTCTGCACTCGAAGCCCCGACGGAACTGGTACCACGTGCACACTTTCCAGGATCTCAACGCTTAGCCTGTACAATGTGCAGCCGGCTGATTGTCCCTGTCAACCTACGCGGTCCGGAGCCCCGACGATGGCAAACCTCTACAACCCTGATTCCTATGATACTCCACGGAGAAATAGCGGATTCCACCTTCTCGACGAAGGCCGCACTTGGTGAAAGCTAAGAACGCGAGCTCACCACTGCTATATACCTTTGACGCTACACTTGGCCAGATGCGCGGAATAGATGATCATCCACAATATAGCACCGCACTATGATCCTTGCAGGAGCTACTCTTGTTTGCCCGTAGAGCCGCGACTTGTCTCCTGCTGCACTCTATAGTACCTCTGGGGCAGACCGTCGCTTATAGGACCGCTTAGAGATAGGTTACACCGGGGGAAAATGTAGTGGACGTATCATATATTCGCCTACAGATTATCCTGCCGGACTCCACTGAGACTCGGGACGATCTCCAATCGGCACGGACGCTGCACGGAAAGCTTGGTACCCGCCTAATCAACCACAATCTATGCAGCAAATATACGGCATTGGCTCCAGAATCTGGAGTCTTCATCAGCCGTGACGCCTCGTAATTACACAGGCGGCACGCGAGATGCAGAGTGATCTTCTGGAACGAGGAGTTGATTGCGGGCGACGATGGAGGCGTTTTTGGGTGATTGGGTGGAATGATTCCGGTGCCTCTTACACGGCTAGAAGGTGGGTATGCTCCCCTTCCTATTGATGCTGTTTTCTGGCCTTCCTGTCGCTCTTTTTCGCCGCTACTACAATCGCCATGGTAAACGTTCGGACTGGATGGGCTAGTCGGTCGCGTCTGTGTCGGACACTGTGCATGTGTGCGACATGGGTCCAAGTTGCTCCTGCACTGGCTCAGGCAGGTGAGTATCTTAACTGACGTTTCATGTCTCCCGGACGATAGCTTTTTGCACTAACACAGTGTCAAAGGCAACGAGGCGGCTGTAGCGGCTCTAACGGCCGAGGATGTGATAGCAGCAAGCTTAGTTATAATACCATCTGCTCCGAGTATGTAGCCCTACGCCCAGCGAATCCTAGAGGCAAAGAATCTGACAGGGGCATCACGCTTGCTCAGGAACTGCTCTCATTCCTTCTGCACCCCGAGGTTCAGGAACTTCTCTTATACCTTCTGCGCCTAGAAGCTCGTTCTCGTCGCAAACACCAACCACCTCCATACTTTCCGCTGCTCTCAAGATACCCTCTGGCCTTATACCGTCGGCACCCCGCCTTTCAAGCATTATACCATCACAATCTCCTACAGCAGAAGGACCGTCGTTAGCCACTCCACCCACGATAAGTCCTTCCGACCCACAGGCTTCATCAATTGTTCCACCTCCAATACATACAGGACTAATTCCCTCTGCACCCATCTTATCAATACCTCAAACAACCCAGGACGTCGTCTCCTTCCCTACCGTTTCCATCCCTACACTAAGCAACGGCACGAACATCGCCAGCGCAACCAATGTCGTCCCATCGCTCCCTATTCCGGGTATGACATCCACAGAAGAAGGTCTCCATCCCATACCAGCACCATCAACCAATCCCGGCGACCCAGATGGCCACCACGAGATCCCAGAGCCTAATTTCACCATCACCCTTCCCTGCCGCGGATGCTCTCCTGTCATAGAAATCACAGCTACAGGCTGGGAAACAGTTCCGTCGATTCCGATACCGCCCGCACAAGAGCAAGAGACGAAGGCGAGCTCTACGGTGGCTCCTCCTGTCGTAACTATCAGCGCAGGTCCCTCGAATGTCATCGTCAAACCGGGCCCTTCGGGTGGCAATGTTGTGATTGGCGATTCTACGGTGAAGCCTGGCCAAACTGTTACGGTGGGGGGCACGCCCGTAGCGGTCGACACATCTGGCGGCCACACTAACGTTGTGATCGGAGGCACCCAGACCGTGCCACTTCAGCCACCTTATAGCCCTCCCACCGCAACGATAACGGCAGGTTCCTCCGCTATCATCGTCAAGCCCGCGCCTTCCGGCTCGGACTTCCTCGTAGGAAGTTCAACCGTACACCGGGGCCAAACCATCACCATCTCCAACACGCCCATCGCAATCCAAACCAGCGGCTCGCACGTAGAAGTCGTAATCGGCGGTACACAAACCATCCCACTCACCTCTCCAGACAGCACCATAACCGACGCTCCCGTACTCCTTCCCGTCACGCTCGATCAGTCCGGCCAGATTCTCACCCCGATCCCGCCCTCGAATATCGACCCTGACCACCCCCTCCGCACCAAAAGGCTACATTCTCAATGGCCAAACCCTCCTTCCCGGCGGCCCGCCCGTCACCGTTTCAGGAACAACATACTCGCTTTTGCCCTCGGCCACCGCACTCATAGTAAACGAGCACACGACGACTTTAACGCCCTCGTACGGCTCGCTGTATACCACTGTTTCTGCCGCCCCACTCACGCTCTGGGGCCACGTCTACACGGCCAACCGCGCAGGTTACTACGCCCTCGCCCCGGGTACTACACTAGTTCCGGGGGGGCCGGCGGTCACGATATCAGGATCAGTGATTAGTCTGGAGCCGCATGGCACAGCGGCGGTGATCCAGGGGAGCTCGAGCGTGATGCCCCCAATCACCGCAATTATTACGCTACCGAGGAGCACAGGTTTTGCGCCGGGGACGGGTGTGGAGACACCGCTGCCGTTGTCGACCGGGGTCAAACATTCGGGGGGTGGAGTGGTGACGGTCGTGTTTGGAGGGCAGGCGTGGGTCGAGGGAGTTGTTTTGCTTGGGGCCTTCTTAGTGGGGTGGTTGGGGGTGTGGTTGTGAGGGCGTGAGAGGAAGGGCTTTGAGTAGGGTAGGATATGTGTTATGATGGATATACCAATTTTCTTCGTCAACTGCATGGGTGGAGTCATGGACGGATAGGGCATTTTAGTCACTACAATATCAGCAATTGAATCGAGTTCGATGAGCACAGTTATAATATGACACATGGAAGAGAAGCTCTTATTATGCAATTTCTTTTGTTGGTGACTATTCCTTCTTCGCCTACTCAAGCAAAGCGAAGCGTTGTAACGAAAACCAAGGGTGTGTGCCCATATACACAATAAAGCAGGATGCTCGGACCGGGACAGCCTACTCCAGAATCCCAGTCCCTGCCAATCCCATGACGTAGTGATCCATCCAGATGCGTAATAAATACAAGAATGTCTCAACATCCACTTATAAATCTCAAGCTCTGGGGCATCTTTCAAATCCAACATCTTCACCTGTTCTACATCCCCTCCTCCATACCCACGTTCCTCCACCAGGGTGCCCCGGGTCCTTTCTCCAAGAACATCTCCTCCGCATCACCAACCTGCCTTCTTTCGCTGACCTCCATGCCCACCTGCCCACTCAATTTCAACCGCATAGCCCGTGATGATGGCGAGCCATAAATATTACCGTGTGCCCGTCCTTGAGATGAACGGATCATCTCGCTGGATGTCCACTCGTCCCTCCTGACTGGTAATTGCTATTGGAGCGGTTCTGAGGACGAGCTGAGGCGGTTGAGGTGCAGGTAAACGTCGGTGCCATAGCTGCAGAATGTTAGTCGTGACAGAATTGGGATGAAGTTGTGGAAAGGGTACTCACCCCTCCATGCTGATCAGCTTGAGGTCGCCGCCAAAGTAGCGCGCGTATAGTCTTGAGATGGGCAGCCCGTACCCGAAACCAGCCATGGGCGCTTTAAAGTCGCTTTTGTTGAAATCGGGATCCAGACTTGGTGTCTGGTCTACAGTCGTATACATATATGTCCATACAAGCGGTATTGCCGACCGAGGGATGCCCCCGCCTTCATCTGAGATCTTGATAGTGATGTCTTCCTGGCCTTCGGCGACAATGACCTTGGTCACAGGAAAATCCTCTTTATCCTGCCCTCTCGTTTCTACCACAGCGCGAAGCGAGTTCTTGAGCGTCTCGAAAAGCATATGCGACAAATGGCCCGGGACGTACATGAAACTAATATCCGGGTTGCAGACAAGCTGGACTTTGGGCGCTTCG
The DNA here is from genome assembly GCA_027946365.1 of Kalmusia sp. IMI 367209. Taxonomy (NCBI): domain Eukaryota; kingdom Fungi; phylum Ascomycota; class Dothideomycetes; order Pleosporales; family Didymosphaeriaceae; genus Kalmusia; species Kalmusia sp. IMI 367209. The sequence continues at coordinate 926,607 of JAPEUQ010000005.1, read as the reverse complement.
AACAAGCCATAATGGTCTTCGCACACGAATCGCGCGTTTTCTATGGCTTCTTGGGCAAGTTCTCGCACATTGGTCTTGGTGCAAATAATCCCGACATAATTCGGATCGGAATGCCGCCGCTGATCCGTGAGTGCAATGTGCTGGCCGATCAGCATTCGAATGCCGATACGCGACATGTAAAAGCGGTCGAGGAAGGCCTGTATGTTGTGGTCGATCTGCATACGCTGCTTCTTTCGCTTCCATTCTAGGATGCCCTGTGCGACCGTGGTCACAACGCTGTCGTGCCGCCTCTTGATCTTCTCCAAAGTATCTGCAAATTTGGTATTATAGTCACTCAGCTCCGGAGGCCATCCTTGACCATCATCCGCAGCAGCGTAGTATTTCCGAGTAGTCGCGATGCCTTTGGCGTCTTTGGCATACCCGTTCCCGTTGCCATTCTCAGGCGCGGACCTGTACTGGCCTTGTTTAATGCTCGGGTTTTGCGTACCCTTGGCAGGCAACTCGGTGCGCTTTGCTGGTCGTAAAAGGCGGTCTTTGACGTCGGAGGGTATTGTCGGCCGGGCCAAGTTGGTGAGCTCCTGTAGAGGATGAGTCAAGAGCCAGATAGGAGCACCGCGACACGTACTTCAAATGACTGTGCATACCAATCACGCACCCTCTGGATCGAGGGCATCTCGTTGAGACCATCAGGCAGCTCGTGGAGTTCTTGCACGCGGTGTGCTAAGCGTATGGGGAGCTCTTCGGAGAGAAACTGTGACGCGCGAAAAAGAGTGCCTGTCGATGGTTTTTCGCCGAATTGCACCATCTGCCGAAGGGAGACACCTGGTCATGGATTAGTATGTGGTTCTAGCTAAAGTCGTCGTGATATACATACTTGTGGCGGGGAAGTTGCTGTAGTGCTGCTGCGGTTAGCACACGAGAGGACTACACTTGGAAACCACAGAGCCGCACCTTGATGGTGTCCATCAGCCTCTCGGACCGCTTCCACGACATGGTGCCAATTGCTCGAGGCCACCCGGCCTGCTGCGCTGCGACGTCGCCAAGGTGTAGTTGTTGAGCTGTCTGTCGAGATATGCGACCGAGGACGAGCGGTTTGGCTCGCCGAACCGCTTCCGCCGCCCCGCTATGACGCTTGAGTCAAAGGGATGCTTGGGCCGAGGTACGCAGCACGCGTCGCGAGAAAGTCAATGGAGACGAGGAGTCAACGAGGAGGAGGAGCACGAGAGCAACAAGAACGAAGATGTGGGCTGGTGACGCGCAAGACAATTGGATGTGGTCTGCCGGCGGAGACGGATGGTGATTGACCAGACCTTGCCGGGCTCCCCACACTTGAGCCTCTCCCGCGCAGGCGAGACCTTCACGTGGAGAGCAAAAGCGCCGAGAGCGCTCGTGATGCACTTTCCTGCCGCGTAGCTGACGCGACTCTATTGTGTAAAAGCTGTCGTGGAATCTAATAATGCTTTTTTCGAGCTCACTACCTACCCGCACCCATGCACGATGTGTCGGCATACTTAACCGTTGTGCACTGCTTCCAGCCACAGAGGCGCGCCGCATTCGGTAAGCGACCAAAAGCTCCTGGTTTCCGCTGCGCCGTCATCCTCGGGAATCACCTTCTGACTGGGAAGCGCTCCACAGCTCCGAGCTACTCGCGTGAGTTGCCTATAGGTGTGCTAGTTTCTTATTACTAGCTACTCCATACAATATTCGTCTCATTTCTTATCGCCTTGATGCAATTCAATTGCTCTGGCAGTACCTCACGGACTCATGGGATATTCCTGGTAGCATGCCAACCGGAGCGGTGGTGACGGCTTCATTATATTGTGAACTTGGGAGAGGAGGAGAATTGGTATTTCGAGTGCGGCCCAGTCCTAGACCAGTCCCTATGCTGCATCTGGATCAAAGAAACCGTCTTGCATAAGACGCCAAATGTATATTACAATGATACAAGACACACCACCAACGCACCGCCATCCTAATCGTACGTCTATCATGTCTGCCTGATGGTACAAGTCGGAACAAACAGCTTTTCGAGCAAGAGAATTAAAGGATCATGTCGGAGGAGAATCGAAGAGAAACGTTCAGGAGCCATGGAACGTTTACTTGGTCTCGTTCTGGAGGAAGGTGATGAGGTCGTTTCGGTCCTTGGGCTTCTTCAGGCCGCCGAAGGCCATCTTGGTACCCGGAATGTACTTCTTGGGGTTCTCTAGGTACTCAAACTAGGTTACGTTAGCAGCATATCGTGGAAGCAATATGGGTGACCATACCAGGGTGTCATTGCCCCATTCTACGCCCTTCTGCTTGTTGGCGTCGGTGTAGGAGAAGCCCTCGACCTGGCCAGACTTGCGGCCGAAGAGACCGTGTAGGTTGGGACCGATCTTGTTACCCTCGCCCTCCTTCAGGGTGTGGCACTGCGCGCATCGCGTCTGCTAGCTGTTAGGCCCTGGATGAAACGACCGGGGATGCCGGAGAAGCCATTGAAGGCGGAGCAGGGCATGTCGTACCTTGAAAAGGTTGGCACCCTTCTTAGCATCGCCTGTGAAGATGCGTCAGCAGTCGTCGTGATGGAACATGCATGTGCCGCGTCGTAGTGGCCGTTGCGCCTGTCTCAACCGGAAACCGAGCGCAAAGCTGCCATCTGGCGATAGCGACCCCGGGAGCCGTCGAGGTAGTGCAAGATTGCGTACTCAGGCACTTCTCGCTCTCCAAGACGGTATCCGATGCGGCGGGCGGGCTCAATGACTGAGGGAGAGACGTGGCGATCCGGGCAGCTGAATGACGTGGGCGGCATCTGTGTAGGACGTACCGGCTTCGAAACCCATTGTGTATAGAGAGAGAAAGCTAAAGTAGCTGTGTGAAAGGTAGGAATGGGTTGGAATATGGATGCGGTGGTTGTGTCGAGTGTGGGATGGGAGAAGGAAAAAGCTGATCGGAAAGCAGGAGGAAGGAAAGTTTTAGATCGTCATCTCTGGTCACGTGGGCTGAGCCGCGTGCCCCCAGGGGACCCAGCGCGTGGCGCCTTCCACCAATCAGCAGGCCGCGTTTACAAAGATTTCGTCGGGCAAAGCCGGGCTCCATGGCAACAATTCGCTCTGTGGACCAGACCCCGAAAATGCTGAACGCGCTCCCGTCGAGAGCTCCGTTCTTGTTTTTGCCTATCCACCACGGCCTTCGATGAGTGGCCTCCCCCTTGCCTGATGGGTGTTCGGCGGAGCCTCGTCGCAGAGCAGGAAAAGCAAACATGAGCGGCCGGCGCAACACCTGCTGTATGCAGTGTCTTGTCGTCGCAGTCCGGGCCCGCCAGCTTCGCCGCTCACGCCCTTCCCAGTTCCAAGGTTTTGTGCTCTCGTGCTCGTGACATGCGAATTACACATTGTGGCATTACACATGCGCGCGCGCCGTCTGCGGTCCAGCCCGTTACGCGGTTACTCACCTCTGCACTCGGCTAAGAACCGGCGAATACACCAGACTGCCTTTTCTCGACCATTCAGCCTACGGTACCAACTACCTCGGTCTGCGCGCTGTCCCATTTGCACCAGCCCCTTGCGCCACAGCATGAATCAAATCCCGGATGTACTCTACGCGGATCGAGAATCTACAACCTGGCTCGTTCTCGGTGCAAGCAGAGGCATCGGCCTCGAATTCGTGCGCCAGCTTCTGCAACGCGACGAACGCATCCTCGCGACCGTGCGAGAGCCCTGGGCCTCGCATGCGTCCGGGCTGTGGGGCCAGGCGGGCAGTGACCATGGCCGCTGTCAAATGTACATCTGTGATATACTTAGTGAGGATAGTATTATCGTACGTGGCCGAATCGCAGGCATTCTTGTGCCGTTACGTCAGAGGCGGCATGCATGGGCTAACCGGCATCAGAAATTCGTCGCCCAGCTCATGGCCATCCGGAACCTCAAGATAGATTATGTAGTCATCAACGCAGGCGTCCTGCGATACCCCAATGTAAGCCGTGCACGTCATGACTCTGTCTCAAGGGCCTGCGCTAATCTGGGCAGAGAGCCACTGAACTGTACGTCCTCCCGTGATCATCCATGGTACGCTTCACATGTACATGCCCTGCTTTGCTCAGCTCTGCTCCCCGCTGTCAATACGCCGTTGTGTACCCCCTGTCAACACTCACCTCAGTTGCATCGACCATCATGAGCCTGGAGGCATGCTGACCCACACCCAGCTCCTTCGATGAGTTCGCCTTCCATCTCCACACCAACACCATCGGGCCCATAATTTGCGCCCAGAAACTGCTGCAAACAAACATACCCATCGGGACCATCACCTTCATGTCCAGTGACTCGGGCTCGCACGGCAATTTCCGCGAAATGGAAGATGGCTTCGCAGCCTATGCAGCTTCAAAATCCGCTCTGAACATGGCGATACGACACATGGCGGCAGAGCTGAAGCGAAAAGACGACGACACTATAATATTAGCTATGCACCCAGGAGAGGTCGCAACGTATGTATTCTGAGATCCCGTGCGATAGAAAACTGACCGAGATCCAGGGATATGGCGAATATCAATGTCACATGGGAGGTGCAGGGCATCATCACCCCCGAAGAGTCAGTACGCAAGATGATAGATGTGATTCAGAGTAAAGGCATCCAGCACAGCGGGACGTTTTGGACGTACGAAAACAAGCCATATGTTTGGTGAGTTGGAAGATATTAAGTCGTAGTTATACCCAGTCTACGCCGCTTACCCCATGCTTGACTGTCAAATCAATGATTTATGTTTTGACCAAAACAACCCAAACCCTTCTGATGCACCACCTGATAACTCGACTCACTGACCCACTCCTCACATGTATTGTGTACCCTGGAATTACTGCTGCTATTAAGCGATCAGGCGTTCCTTAAACTACTAGACGTCATCGCTCAAGAGATTGCTCAGCCCAGGGGATGTGGCGATATACATAGGCACTACTCAAAACTCTGCAAATGCCTGACTCGTATCATCAGCGTCACTACTCACAGTCCACCAACTTATCAGGCTTTCTAGCCTCAGCTATCGGGCATAGCGGTAGCGCACACATCAGGTCATGGTGCCTGATATTTGGCGGACAACTAACCTTCTCTCCAGGCTCCATCTTATGCAAGAACTTGCAAACCAGTGTATTTCCATCCTTGCCACACCTAGGCTTGCAATAACCTTGGTGGTACCAGAAGAAACAGATGCCAGAACGTTCAGTAGCGGCTTTAGGTCCCTGTGGTGGCGAGCGGGGAGCGGGACACCGGTTCACGCCTGCTGATGGAGTGACGGGGACGGTGAGGGTTCTTTTGGGCACTGGTGAGGTGTTTCTGTTTGGAGCAAGCAGGCGAGATCGCTTGTTGACTGTGCCGTTGTCGGGGTGAAGTGCGGAGCCCCGCTTGCGACCTCGTGTGCCGGCGTGGCTGATGGATATCAATGGTTGTACTTCGTTGATGAAACCATGCGGCGATACAGACCGCGTGGTAATGAGTAAGGACGTTGATGAGGAGACCATCTCCACGACATCGCTCGAAATGGCCGGCGTCAAGTTCGCAACATGCCCGTCGCTAGAATCAGCGCTGGAATCGTCGCTAGGCTCTGAATCTGACTCGGAGTCCGAATCACTCAAACTCCCATCATCAGAGCTTTCAACTACGACGGCAGATGCATGCTCAGCATCTCGTTCGGGTTGATTCTTCGCTCCATCCACCTCTTGCGCAACGGTCTTCTCCCTTCCTCGCTGTTTGAGAGGATAATACTTCTGCATCATCTCCAAAAGATCTGTGCGCAGCGGACAGAATCTCAGCTCGCACACCCTATTATGCACATACCCTGGTGGCAGTGAAACAGGCCAGTTGATATTTGTTTCGTGTGCGCGTTCGCAATCTGGTCCACGTCGGCACGTGCCGTGATACCAGAAGATACATGTCTCCCTTACTTCTTTGCGCTCCGTACTGTACGGAACTTGATGGTGATCCGAAGTCGAGGCGCGGAAAGAATGGGGCGGTGAAGGGAGGAGAGAAGCTGGTACTGCGGACATGATTGTTGCAGGGTGCAGACTGGAGCGGTGGGAGTCTGAGACGGGGGTGAGCATGCCGTTGAAACGACTTGGTGGAGTATCTGCGTACGGGCAGTGAAACCCACTGTCTTGCAGATGCGCAATATGAAAAGAACCTATGTCTTGATTGTCGGCGAGTGTGCTCCAAAGCTGCGGACAGCCACATATACTGCCGTAGCGCGCGAAGAGAATACTAGCACAGTGATCTAAGTCGCTTCTATTGGGTAGGTCTTGTGTGTCTGAGACTGATACCATGGCTGTAGTTGAAGTCTTGCCAGATTTGTAGATCTTGCGTTATGTATAGTAGGGGCGGAGCGAGATTCAAGCAGAGGGCTTTATATAGGCTGGGCTGAGGTAAAGTGTGCACATAAAGGGTATAGTCTAAGGGCCCTATGAGCGTACTATGATTATCCTAAGTGAAGGAGAGCGATTGACTATTAATAAAGGCGCTTCACAAAGTAAGTGAAATAGGAAAGTCGTACAAAGTCATCAACTAAGTTTCCCCGCTATCAAAACGTGAACGTGCTTGCAGCCCCAATCATAGACAATATCTCCACCGGGATAGGGTGAAATACCTACCATACCTTGGCCACCAAGCTCGAAGCAACCATGATTCCTACCACCGCACCGAGCCCTACGATGCCTAAAAATATTGCCAATGCTCTCAAATTTCTCGCCTCTACATTTGAGCCCTTCAACCTAATTTCCCTCGGCTTTCCCATTTCTGTCACCGTATCGTACTCTGGCACGTATTTGAAGTCAAACACCGTCTCCGTTCCAGCAAGTCCATACTTCGTATCCACAATGACGGTGTAGAAAATGCGCTTGAGCCGCTCAACATGTCCATGATCTAGTCCTGAAAAGGTGCGGTAAAAGTAGCATAGACCCATGAAAAACAGGCACTGGCCGGCCATGAGGGACCAGTAATAGAAAGATACGCGCGGAAGACCAAGCTTATCGGCGAGGTCATTGCCATTAAGCCAACGCGCGCTAGCAATGAGCATGTCAGGCGAGACGTAAGTAGGTGGCTGACCTTCGAGTGAGTGGATGATGTTATTAGCAAGCACCTTTGACATCTCTGAAGGGTGGACTTCGTTGTAGAGAAGAGACTCCATGATAGCTTTTGCCTTTGCGGGAGTCTCCAAGTGCTCCGTTGGAGTACCGAGAATATACCCGATATACCTCCAGAGCGCGACGTAATCCACCTTTTCCTGTTCGCGGAGGAAAATGCCTTGACGTGGAAAGCTGAGCCATATCAAAGTCGCGCAAAAGGTACCAATTGTGCCTATCTGGTCGAGGTCGTTGACTGGAACTCCCCATTCCTCTAGATTGTAGTAACCTGGGCGTTGCTTTGCGAGCTTCATAATGCGTTGGCGGACGGCGGCATGGAGGAGACGAACACGAATTGACGAAGCCCATCCAGCGCCTCCAGGCTTGATTGAATCCAAAGATTTGGTGCACTGGAGGATGTGCTGTGTTGTTTCGAAAAGTCTCCGCCGCGCCACTTTCGTTGAGAAGCCTCCTGTCCTTGCCAAGGTCTCTACTACTCGAGCAGCGCCCATACCTCCGAGCAAAGACTGATAAGTCAGTCCAGTCAATGCCGGCCCACCGTAGCGATAGAAAACGTTCTGGCCTCTCTCTATCTGCGCCCAATCCACCCATGGCGGGACAACATTCACCTCTTCCCAAAGCTCATGAAGTTTAGGATCAGATGCATGGTTATCTCTCAAGAGAGTATACAGATCACGCTGTGGAAGTGGCAACTCTTCTTTCCTTTCCTCGTGCGCACCTATCACAGTAGATGGCAGCGCGTCTTCTCTCCGCGGAAGCCCGCCTTTAGGTGGCGGTGAAATCTCATTGAGTCGATTAAGACACTCTTCTCCAAGAACATCATAAGAGTGTTTGAGTGTTCTGGACTCCTCTTGGGTAAGGTGACCTTCTGTCCATTCAAACTCGTACCCCCAGCAACTGGACTAATTAGCGAGGTGTTCGACAAAGCATGACTCGCTACACCTTACTATCTAGTATTCTCAGTTCGTCGGCGGAAGGGATTGGGGAAAGCCATGTTAAAGAGACTTTAACAAATGGAGGAAAGAGAGAGCTAGTGAATTGAATCGTAGTTAGGACAGAGGTCGAAAAAGAGCCCGCGCCTCTGTGCAAGCATTTCAGTCTAACCGTCACCAGTCATATGCTACCGAGGAGCCCGGACCAAGCGTGAACATCGGCTTTGGTGTCGCCCGTTCCGATGAGCAATCAAACTGACTCTCATCGTTCGAGAGATGCATTTGCCGGGCCGACTATAATGAGATATATGCCTCGGAGGCGAATGCAAGAAGCTTGTGATGGATGTTGCGAGGCGCTGTGTGACATCATGTTCCGCAAGGTTGTGGCTGGAGACATGTGGCTGAAGTGGCGTAAATGGTGGTTCGTGCGAGAAAAGATCCGACCACAGCACGTTGAGCAATGTGAGGCCCCATTTCTTAACACCAACCCAACATGAGTTGCCACGCTTGTTCTCGAAGGACTTCAAGTCTATCCTTTCGCTCATTCAACGGTTTCGGAAGTACATCCTTTTCTAGCGCAAGGCGCGTTCGCCCTGCTCCGTCTTCGAGCGTCCCTGCCTCCTATCGGCTCCAGTCGGATCTAGCATTCAAAGATAACGTGAAACCTTTCGCGACGAACAAGCCACAGAAAATAAAAGAGGTAGAGAAAGAACGGCCATCATGGCAAATTGAGAAAGAGGTCTCGAAACAGAAGCTCAATGGTGAAGCCTGGAACCCTCGCAAAAAGCTTTCGCCCGATACTATGGAAGGCATCCGCCATCTCAACAAGACACAACCAGACAGATTCACTACTCCCGTTCTCGCGCAGCACTTCAAAGTCTCACCGGAGGCTATAAAACGCATACTAAAGAGCAAGTGGCGGCCATCGGACGAGGAACAGGAAGACAGGCTAAGGAGGTGGGACAAGCGTGGCGAACAGATATGGACGAACTTGGTAGAGCTGGGTGTCAAGCCACCGAAGAGATGGAGGGAAATGGGTGTAGGCAGAGCCAACAACGGAGAGACACCGAAGTGGAAATCGGGATCAAGGAATTTGGTCACAGTAGAGGACAGCTTCAGCGACAGCGCTTTGGGAGAAGGGGAGGATATTCTACCGGTAGTTGATGGGACGTTCACGTCCGGGTCATCTCGACGGGGAAATGTCCCTCTTTCGGAACGCATGGGCGTATGATACTGGAAAGACGGGAAGAAACCACTGAACGTTTAGAGCCTCGCTTTCGACTACACTATCGCCAGAGCATGACCAGGTTGTTTCACCTTGTGTCTAGCAAGCATCTCTCTATGAATCTGATGACGCCGTAGACAATAGAGACAATCGAAGACCGCTTCGAGTGTACAAGACGAAAACATTCGTGAGTGTTCAACCCTACGGATTCTACCTATGGTTTCGAGGGCAGCATTGACGTCTCTGACTCAAGCATAGATAGACCTTTACATGGTCGGCCTAGCCTCAAGCTTAATTAGAGTCCTGGTGCTGATATAGAGCAACGCAGCTTTATAGAAACTCATGGAATATAATACGTCTGTACTCAGAGCATTAGGAATCAGCTAAGATGCAAGACAATCCTCTAGTTGAGCATTTCTGGGCGTCGCACCCAGCCTTACATAACGGAAGTTGAGAGCCTTATAACGAAGAGCATCATAGCCGTTTAGTAGTACGTCATAGTTTCCAGCTAGGATTCGAAGCTCTATAGTCGTGTAGGGACGCAACAATCAGCTGTATGATCAGCTAAATTACCTTTTCTTGCACCACCAATTGGCTTGACTCTACCTAAGACCCTGTCCCGACGTACCAAGTTAAAGCCTATACCCCTAATTTAGCCTTAGCGTATCCCGCCCCTTTGGTCCCGCTCAGATATTCTAACTCAAACATGCGAAGCACGTGGCAAAGCTACGGAAAAGCCCTTGCCGCGCACGTATGTAATCAATGTTGTCCAGAGTTCACCTATATGATGATTCTGCTAGGCGTTCAAGTCTTGTGATCCTTTGGCGGCTCGGCCGCTAGGATTGCCTTATGGACTTGTATCTCTTGCCTGTCGGAACCGTGACGCTTTCGCAGATTTACACAGCACTAGCGATGGGTGCAGATCTGCATAGCTGCCTCATTGTTAGGTATTGCTAATCCATGGCTAATGAGCACGACGCGGGCCAGACGTGAGGATAGTATGTTGATAGGCTATTAGGTGCTCTGCCGCTAGCATTTATCCCCTGCGAACACGAATGAGTTGCAGACTGCCCGTCACCCTTCACCGATCACGCGTTACACGCTCCTGGAAAGTGGCAAAATCGACGATGGCGAGAAGATGGCGAGAAGATGTGCAAGAAGACGGCCCAAAGCATCGCGATAAGAGCTGATGGAAAAGGTCGCGTGGAAGTAAGAACGGGCAGGCCCACAAAGGCACGAACTGGACCCACACCTTCTGTAAAGTTGGGATAATTTGTTCCCCCAAGGCTGAGGTTGAATTGCCTTTTTCCGTGCTTGACCTATTGCAAAGACATGAGACTCTCGACAGTCCACTCAGTTCTGGTTTATTACTCGTCAGAGACACCACGGGAGACCGGTCCTTGGGTACAAACAACTGAACAATGTTTAATGCTAACCAGCAGAGACTGGGTTTCGATTTCGACGCGTCTCTCGGTACTTCGACATTAGAGCGAAGGTGGCCGTCTTTCCATAACACTGATGCTCACCCGTGCCTAAAATCCAGATACGAAGGGGGCCGTTCCGCAAGCACTTAGGTATTCTGCGACGAGTTGAGTGAACACCCCGTGGATGCTGATTGGCTCGGACCGCTCATCCGGATCTGGGAATGACGAGTGTACCATATACTCAGGCCAGACGGATAGGCTGTGTCATCTCTCGCATCACCACCTGGGCACTGTGATACGACATCAGACTGGTGGCGATCCTGCCACCCGGGCCTTCTCGACCGGCTCATCTTGTCTCTGCTTCCACGACCCGTCCCCTCCAAGAACCACAATCCGACGTGTTGATTCTATAGACAAGGCATCCGATCTTACGCAATACTGCGCAACGATGTCTTCCAACCCAGCCGGCCCATCACATGTTTCGACAAGATCCAAGAAGGTAGCGATTCCACGCTTGCAACGAACGAATCAGCCACAGCCCCCGAAAGACCGCCGCCGAGTTTCGCGTGCGTGTTTGGCTTGCCGAGCCCAAAAGATCAAATGCACAGGCGATGCTCCACAATGCAAACACTGCGAGTCCACCGGTCGAGAATGCACATATATATTGACTCGCAAGGACCGCCTCAAGGCGTCGGTGCAACCTTCTGGAATCTGCTGTATTTGCCATTCTCTAACGAAATCAGCGTGACCGAAAGATGCGTGCAGATGGCTAGTCTACTGAAATCGTTGCGTGAATATGTCAGCGAAGAAGACAGTGCGCACATAGGAGACTTGCTAGAGGCCGTACAAGACACTTTCCAACGCATGTTTTTTTTTTTAGCTAACACAACTCAGGTCGACGAGGAACTGTCTGAAACCCGTCCAGCTCCAGCAACGCTCATCAACAATACCGACGACGGAGATTGGAAGGGGACCACGACCATGCCTCAGTGTCTAGAGAATGTTAACATCGAGTCCTTAGACTTCATCGATGAAGATTTACACCAAAGCAATATATCACAGGCTACGGGATTCGTTGGACAGAGTTCAGAAGTTCAATGGCTTCGGAGCTTTCTTCTTCTTGAGCGGGGTGACGATGACAGCACATCTGAGCAACAAGGCTCTTCCGCAAGGCCAGCCAGCCACGAGCAGGTGAGCGCCGTCACCTTCTACTTGGACAATGAGAACATCGACCCAGAGTACGAAGCCAATCCATACGAACTTCCCGCATCTTATGTGGCTGAGCAACTGCTGCACAATTATATGGAAAAAGTCCAGGACTCTTTTCCGATTCTCCCACGCGACTCGTTTGAGGACCAATTTCGTAAAACCTTCGAAAAAGTGAGGCACGGCAAAACACCGCAATTGAACGTGAAATGGCAAGCCACCCTGAACTTGGTGTTTGCCATAGGGTCAAAATACTCTCATTTGGTTAAAACTAGTTGGCAGACGGACGAGCAAGACCATCTCACCTACCAAGCGAGGGCATGCACACTCGCATGGAACGAGCCTACCCTCACACAACATCCAGATATACCACAAATCCAGGTTGCTGGGCTCCTGGCCTTCTATTTCCTTTCAACAGGACAAGCAAGCCGGTAAGCCACTCACTCTGTAACTCTAGATGGTTACGCTAAATGGAAGTAGAGCATGGGTAACCGTTGGCGTGGCACTCCGCTTTGCCATTGCACTTGGTTTACACGTCCGGAACGAAGATCCATCTGCCTCAGGTTCCAAACGCGAGGTCATGATTCTTATTTGGTGGAGCCTCTACCACCTTGAACGACAAATTAGCATTACGACTGGTCGACCTAGTATAGTCGTCAATTCTTGCTGCTCTGTCCCATTGCCAAAACTGTCCTGCGAGCAGCAAATACCTGACGATGTGGACATCGTGTACCCGTCTCAGATGCCTACTACAGCATCGGGTGCCTCTCCTGTAGGATCCAAGCGCCCATTGTCTTGTCCTATGAGCGTTAGAGACCTGTCTAGAACTCCTGGAAGCTTTTATGTCCCAAGAGCAAACGCTAGTGCGTATTTCAAGGCCACTGTGCAGATGGGAATCATCACTCAGAGCATCTTGACGTCGCTCTACTCGGTTGGAACAGCGCTCCGTTCTCCAGATGAGCTGCAACAAGATATAATCAAACTTAGTCAGCGCCTTGAAAATTGGGCCACAAGGCTTCCCGTTGAGTTTAATTTTCAAATGCGTCGTTCTAGTATGGACACGTCCAGCGGCTTCCTTTCTCGTGAACGTATACTATTGACTTTCCAACTCTGCAGTGCTAAGATTCTTCTCACTCGGCCTTGTCTGGGTAGATTCGGTACGGAAGCAACTGTTCCGACGAGCTTCACTCAAAGTATGGCGGGCATATGTGTGGATGCGGCTAGAATGGAAATTGACCTTCTTCCGGACCAGCCTCATCCTCGCTTCATATACGAACTCGGGCCCTGGTGGACAATCGTACACAACCTAATGCAAGTTCTTGCTGTACTTCTCTTATCTCTTTCCTATTCATCGGTAACCGGGCAAGATAACACCGTGCTCGCCGAGTATTGCATGAAGGTCATTCGGTGGCTGCGTGCCATGGATGATCCTCTGGCCAAGCGGGCGTACAGAGTAGCTCTAGGATGCTTTGAACTTGTGGCGGACCGGCTCTCCTTGCCCATGTCAAACCTGTGGGTGGGAGATGAAATGGCATTTGCCGGTCATGGACACGGCGTTCCGATACAGGCGTCACATCCTGGAGTCCTTCCAATAGCCTCGATTATGGAACACGGGCCTGCTCAGATGACTGGTCATGTCGAGGTACTAGTCGGATCTTCTTTCCTGTCTTACGGCTCCTTGGCAACTCCCAACATGCACATTCCACCGGATGACGAACAACTGTATGACCGAATCTTGTTTCCCCAGCAAAACGGGATTTGAGAGACCTTGAAAGTACAGCTATCGGCTGCTTCGGACGCTCGCCTGGGCGGGTTATTGGTCAATTCAGCTGTAGGCTCGGCTTTGCCCAAGACTGTCAGGCGATTTGGTGTGATGAGCAATGGAGATTGGTGGGTACAGATGAATAGTGGTGCGGTCGAGGTGGTATATTGATTCATGCGATCAAGGGCAGGTAAACAAGATTAATAACCGTTCCTATACAACCTCTCCGAGCCCAAGAATGCCTGTTCCCGGCATGCAAACGGTCAGAGTATATGTATGTAGAATCTGAGTGGGTATTCATACCGGCTGGATAAGGAATAATGACAGATCCCGGGGAAGGAAGAAAGTAACAGACCCCTAACTTTGTAGTTAACTTTTCTACACATAAAACTCATCAGACGGCATTGAAGATCAAAGAATCAATTCTAGCTGACTGCTCGTTTCGTATAGCTCAAAAATAATACATCTACTACAAATTTCAGGCTAGAGTACTAATTATGCTTGTACACATTGAATATGGCAAGTAGGGCCAGCTAAATTCTATCTCTTGAGCCACGTCTGATGCTTCCAGGGCCTTCCAAGATGCGCAATGTTCCCGTAGGTATTATATGTATTACTAATCATCGAAAGATTGTACGTAGGTTAAAGGATAGTAAACTAAAAAATATAGCAGCGGTTCCCTCCTGCTTTCTAACTTAAAAGGCGTGTTAAAAGGTGGTGATAGTAAAGGTGTTGCGTTTCCGCCAGACTTATTTCCGTAGGTATTGTATACCACGAACGAGGTAAAGTGGAAGTGCAAGTGCAAACTGTATTTCCAATGTGTCATTGAGTCTCAAAATAGAATAAACGAGGAACTGTTGATTTTCACTGTCATACCCTCACCGAGGTATCTTAGGGGTGCTAAATCTGCGCATGCTCAAGATGCTATTCTCTTTGGCTTCTCTTAATGTGCTCTTGTATTTTCTACAGGCAACTTGGATGCATTTTAAGGCGTTGCAGGGACGTTCGCTTTACGATATGGTCAGTGTGTACTCGACATATGATCGACTCTTCTGCATAAAAGCATTCTGTGGCCGAAGAACAGCACTAGTTGTTTTGAGAGGCTGACATTGCTAAATTTACTTGAGAAGAACTTTACCATCCAAACTAGTCATGACACTCCCGTTGCTCGGCGAATGCTGAAAGCATCTCTTCATATCCAACCATAGTAGTAGTGCATGCAATAAGATGAAAGCCAGTAGAACGAACCTGCCTGAAGTTGGGGATTGTTAAGATTTCTGGCTATGTCTTGATTTACAGCTTCACATCAAAGAGTACGAATGGCTGCCATCCTCATATCTTACTTTGTAACTTAAGACGAGGTGCATCTCATTCACTCCTATTCAATGGCTACCCGAGAAAAGTGAATTCACAAGCAAGTATTAGCCACCGGATAACCTCTTCATCCTCATACTTTAGTTCTGCGGTCTAGTTTGATAATATAGAGGAGCAGCTCGCTTTATATTTCAGTGGAAAGAGGACTTCGGAATTTGCAGGAAATCTTAGCATTATATACGCGGACTAGAAGAACGAACAAGAACTGACTCCTGCTCTAATCACTTTGCACCGATGGCTACAAAGGATTGCAGTGTCGTTCGTACGAAATGTGAAGTCTATTGCTGATGAAGATGGGAACCGTTTTCAAGGGATTCGGCAGTTACAATGTTCGTTTGTACGTAGACATGGAAGTCGATGTCATGGGATATTCGAATTGTCTTTCAGTCCTATAGAGGCTAATGCTTGGCCAGGCGTAGTCTTTGTGATTTCAGCTATATCACCCATGCTTCCGTCATGACGGAGCAATGTGACTTGAGAATATACATATTATATACCCAGGAAATAAACTCAGTATGGGTAACAAATCTTCACGGTAGATATCAAATTCACAATATTTTCGAAGCTTCGATTACAAGTTCTCCTTCAATAGGGAATCCTCGTGCCTAACGGTCTTCCTGACAATTCATTTACTTTCCGAAATTTGGGATGGCGTAACGAACGTGATCTAATTTATTGCCTGTCTCATTCCACTGTCGATTTTATCTAGTAATCTTGAAATGGTAGAGATAAAAAGGCTCAAAAGATACTCGAGACGTCAAATCAATATATGACAGCTATCGAAGGCTCCATTCTCGAGGTATACTAGATGCCGTAATAGCCGTTCTCAGCAAATCATACACTACACACATCACATCAAACGAAGGGCCTGGTCTATGATCGCTCTTACGCGTAATCTTCTCGCCAACATGACACAATGTGGTTCATTTTAACTACACAGCTAAGCTTTCGATCTGCTACGCTATACATTAGGACGAATCTCATTCACCGTTGAAGATTGAAGCTTGTTCCCAGCATGTCTCGCCCTGACATCTGGTCCGTAAAAAGGTTGGGAGAGACATCCTGCAAGGTATCTCTAGGTACATATTCTGACGTCGCCATTGGGCATCGAATCGGCCAATCACCACGACAACACGCCCCAGGGCCTGGCCGCGAACTACTGCAGCGTGTAGTGGAGGAGGTTGTCGTTGATCTATCGAGCAAGGGGCTCTTGTAATGCAACCACCGCTCTAGCCCTCCATCTATCGCGTATCCTAGGAAATCGTTTGGAGGACACATGGGATTTGCATTGTACGTGGTGGGATTGTTTGTCGGCTGGGAACTTGCCCATCATGCAAACCCGGTAAAAACATCCAGCCAATCAAGTAGGTCCTCGTGATGCATTCTAGTCCGGGGGTGTGGCGCTCTCCGTTCGTGCATCTTGCTCCACGACAGCATCTTGTGCATTGCTCTTCCCAACGGCGGTCATGAAAGGTAGTTATTGGATGCTCTAGTATGGGGAAGGGCAGAAGCGAGGACAAGAGAGTGGAAGCTGATGGTCGAACGGGGGCTGCGGCTCTGGGGCTCTGGGTCTTCGCGTCATGCCTCCCAAAAGGGCGCTCTAATGCAAGTATGAAGATCGTACGTCCTACAGCCCTTTGCGAGAGAACAAAGACTAATGGATCACGCTCCACACCTCCTCAAGAGAGCCAATGTGCGTACGCGCTCGCCCTCGAGCAACCCTTATCGACCACATGTGTTGCCCCCCTATTTGGAATGCTTTCCCTTCTATCCGCTCTCACCACGTACACGAGGCGGCTGGAAAGACCCCCGCAGACCTCAGCTGTACACAATATGGATTTGATGGGCTTGCCGTACGGCGCAACTACCACTGTTGCACGACATGTGCAATGGCTGAAACGCAACGGCTGAAGGCGGGGAAACACGAATCACACCCAGTTGCGTCCCATCCATCCAAGGTTTCACGGAATGGCGTGCATGGTATTTCGAAATCGCGCGGGAGCCTCGACCGAACGCATCCATTGCCCGTTTCGACGCATTCTGAGTCCAGCAGAGTCCGGAGGGAGGGGGCAGGCGTGAGTATGTGATGCGGGGCCAAATGCGCCGTAGGGCTGAGGTCTGACATGCCTCGCTCTAGGGTTGCGCGCTCATCAGATGCACGGCTTGACGGATGATAAATCACGGACAGCCTCGTACCCTCGCGTAGGTTACCTGAATCGGTACAGAGCCGCTGCTCGGTGTAAGTACCATGCTAGTACGCGAGGCACCCATAATATGCTCTCTTATACCCCATGGATCCCGAAGTAAGAGAAGAGACGAGTTGGTGTTCGTTCCCATAATTATCACACTGAGGCACCGCGCATCATGTCCCCCCGTCGACATGGCGGCTCGCGGAAACACGTCCCGCGCCGCGAGGGGTTTCGCTGTTCTGGAAATAATGGGGCTGTGCCTCGGCGCGGGTGGCGCGTTCTGGTCTTGTAGTGTAGTCTAGAGTGGGCCCAGTGTACTGTAGGAAGCTGTCAGGCGTCCTCAGCATACAGGGCCAGCTCCAACCTAGACACTGCTGCCGCGGACTTCACGTCGAGCCAAGGCACTGCCGAGTGGCTCGATGCAACCGATGGAGCTCTGCGGACGGGAAATGGCGGCAGCGGTAACGAATGGCCAATCCGCAATTGACATTGAGCCCTTCACCGATCACTGCGTGTGGCAAGATACCATGTCCCCTCAACCGGTCAATGAGGTATATCCGTGAATTTCTGCGCAAACCCTATGGACTGGGTACTCCATAATTCATATAAGACTGATAGTAAAGGCGGTGAGCGAGTACGAATGCCGAGGTTACGTAAGATGCGCAAGGCGCAAGAAATGTCCCGACTTGTAGATTATATGCTGCCAGGTGGGCCATCGGGCCATCGGTGCACGTCATGCGCGCGTGTTCTGCGCCTACGTGCGCGCTGTGAAGGAATAGGGTGATTAGTTCAGCCCGAATTTGGCCCATGAAGTGGCCATAGGCCATAGAGGTGAGACAGCTGGGGAAACAAGCATTGGCCAGTGTGGTACGGAATCCTGGTCGCATGTGGATAAGCTGCCCTCAAGTCTAGGCGTAGCGAACCAAAGCACCCTGCATGAACAGGTTCTGGGCACATATACCTGGGACCTCGTTGTATCGGTCAATGGATCCGATCCATAACCCGTGGGCATGATCAAGAAATGGGGTTGGTGCTGGGGGGGTGGTGGAACGAATTTCTAGGCCCTGTGCGATTGTCTCGTCGTACTGATAGGCAACACTAGCCTATCCTAACGTTCACGACTGATAGGGGCGCCGAATACAAGGCTGTCTGAGTCGCGTCGCTGGATACTCACAAGTGCACCATGGTAACAGTGAGCGAAGTCCCGAGCAGCGAGGTAACGCTTGCACCCCTCCCCATGGCAATGGCTGGTGAAATGGAACACCGAGTTGATCCCCGTCATCTCTTTTGTGGAATTGATTGTTATGCAAAACGATGCAGCGGGGGATGTCGAACAGAACAGAGCAGAGCAAAGCTGCCACTGGGCGAGTGGAAACACATGGTTAAACATGGTACTCGTGAGCAAGGCTGCAGGATGGCATCGAGATGCTAAACGGATCCACTATCTGATTGCTACTAGTGGTGGTACCTGTCCTGTATCGTCCTGTATCGTCCTGTCCTGTCCTGTTCTGTGGGAGGCGGGTGGCTCTGTAAGCGATGTCGTACGCACCGATTCGCTGGCCCTGACCACTCCCCCAACATCAGCACCCTTCCCCGGTTGCGGTGGAACAAAGACATAGTCGATCGAGCAGCGAAAGCGATGCATATAAAAGTCGGTGTTTATCCGGCGTGGTCCGGCATACGGCAGCCGCCCAGACGCAACCCTCAGCCTTGAGCGGTGGTGGCTTGAATAGTCGATCTGCACTTCCCAGCATGCTGCTCCTACGAGCGAGCTGCTGCAGTAGCCAAATCGTTAGCCGATGGACAGGTGACTACCAGACGATGCACGAAACCTCGAGCATCCGCTCCAGACGCTGGCTATCAACAATTGTGATGTTGAGCGACCGGTGCTGGCGCAACACGTCCGAATTGAGCCTCGCGCAGCCAGAGAACCAACAGTAGTAAGATTTTATCCGTCCTTCCCGCTGGCGAGCGTACCGTCCCGTCGCCATAGGTACCTTGTTAAGCTTGGGGTCGTGGTGAGACAGCATCATGGCCGACATCGCGTCAGCACCTTGTTTGGAGCGCCGCGTGAAGCGCCCATCTGCCTCCAACCTTTTGACGCTCGCTGCTCTGTGGCGTGTCTGCGTATTCGAATCGTGCATCCCCCCTGCCCCCCATTGCGTACAGCGCTAATGCTCGAACGATGCACGGCGCTCAACCAGGCAAGTCATTCGGTCGACTTCCCATGACCGTCTGCCTCGTCGGAGAATAACGACGAGCAGTCAACGGTACGAGTGGAAAATTGAACCGTGGGCCAGTACACCAGTAAGCTTCGTGCAAGGGGCAGGGTCAGACTCAGTGTCGAGCTCCGGTTTTCCCATTGACGTGGATGCTCCTCATGGCTCTGCCGGGCCCCCCGTCACACGAAAGATGCACATTATCACGAAACAGCAGCGCTGAGAAAGCTATGCAGCATGACTGCTGCGTTGCCCCGCAGTTCCACGGCCGCGATGACGCGCCATTTTATCGCCCAAAGCCTTTGGCCACTGTAGCGATGCGCCGTGTACATGTCGCACGTGTTTCCAGGCGGGACGGGAGAAGGAAAAGCAGACCCCACGTGGGGTTGGCACCATGGGAATAGTGAATGGCCGTCCCAGCGGCACGTCCAGCGTGGTCCGATAGCACACTGCACGGCGTGGAAACAGACAATATCAAACCCTAACACTCGACCGCCGCTGTTAGCGTACCCGGTCAAGCTGACCACCTTTGCAGGGTATCTTGGTCGACAACGGTGGCGCATAGTTTCGGTGCGGAGCTGATGCTGCGGGGTGTTTCGTTATGACTGCGTAGAGGCATCAACGTGGTATGATCAATCTACCCAAGGCTTGAAGCGGCAAGTTTCGTAGGGCTGATGCGCGAGGGTGATCGCGATCCGCCAAAGAGTTCCCTTGATGCTCTTGTCCGCTCACGCCCCCGCTCACGACTGGCTGCAAACAAGCCCTAGATAATGCATTAGAAGCTACTAGATGATCCTTCCAAGGGGGCGAAGCACTCGGCACAGCTAATTGTGCGCGCGTACACGCGGCAAATTATTGGGAGGGTGTGTTGTAGGCGCATCTTGCGTGTTCAATGTGAATTGCCGCTTGGGCAACCGCGGTGCAGTGGCACAACAGCACCAAGTCTGTGACCTGATGGACAAGCAACTAGAACCGCCCGTGTGGCAAACCATGGATACTTGGTCCCACTAAGCGTTCTTGTGATTGTGTTTCTGGACCCGCTCATCAGGCACAATGTCGTTGGAGGATCCGGTCGCCCAATACTGCAAGCTGACACTGGCAGGCTTAATGTGAACGCGGCGAGCGAATGAGCGCAGAGGTCCTCTAGCCAGCCTTGAACGCAATCCTCTCCGGGAATCGTGTCCGGGATTACAAGCGCTGTCATTTCGTGATTCGCCCCATCTTTGAATGAGGTGCTGTTTGTATCTGCGCGGCTCAGTCAGCTCTGCGTGAAGTTGCCCGGCGCATCCCTTCTTACCTTGAACCTTCCATGCATCGGATGCTCCTTTGCCTTCTGCATATAAAAGCCCTATCCGGGTGCCTGGAACCTGCATCAACATTCCACAACTTCCATACTTCGACGTCTTAACAGAACTCTTAATTATCACAAAACTTCAGACAACCCATAACTTCAAAACGACATTATCTAAAAGCCACTTAGTACAACTCAACGCATCTACAAATATGTCAATCTCAAGCCTAAGCGCGAAATCTTCCTTGGAAAGTTTGCGGAGCCACTCGTCCATTGGATCTGCACCCGATCAGCTTGCTCCATCCGTAGAAGGCCCTATGGTCTGGAAGAGTGCCGAGCTAGATCCATCCAAGTACGTCGTCAAGCTGGACGCTGCTGCAGTTGCAGAAATTCGGTCGGCCGTGATCTCGTTCAAATGTAAGTGGCTTGGCTCGCCGTTCCCATTCAGCGAAGATTTCGATTGACATCAAGCCCAGTGCAAAGACTAGAACGTGGTGCAATCAGCAAGGAGACCTTCCCGTTGAGTCCACGGCTCTCCACCAAGTTGGCTTCGCTCAGCAAAGAAGTGCATCAAGGCTTTGGCCTTTGCGTACTCCGAGGGCTCGACGCAGCCAAGTTCAACGATGAGGAAGCCGTCATCGCGTTTGTTGGCATCTGTGCACATACGTGTTCTGAACGTGCAACCGACTCATATGCGAACCAGACTTTGAGTGGGTGTTTGCGTGCCCTCTCCATCGGGAATTTTGCACTGATATCAAGTAGGTCATGTCCGCGACGCGACGCACGACAAAGTTCCCCAATGGGCCAAGGACATCGGTCTCGCTGGTTCTAAAATCACGGCCGCGATGGATTTTCACAGTGATCGGTTCTCCGGAGACGTGCTCGCCCTCCACGTCCGAGACGACGGGGGTGCTGGCAACGGCGGTCAGCAATACGTAGCTTCGTTCTGGAGCATCTACAACGAACTCCTCGAAAAGGACCCGGCTGTGCTGGAGACCATGGCGGAGCCCAAGTGGCCATTCGAGCTGAAGCAAAAGTGAGCGCTCCCTGTAAGGTGTAGGAACCGTTGATTGCTGACAGGATAGCAGAGACTCGGCTCCTTACCTTGAGCTCGGTCCGACCCTACTATTTTCAAAGGGCAAGCCCATGTGCCAGCTTGTCAAGGCCCCGCTTCTGGGTGGCGCTCATATTCCTCGCGACCCGAGCATGCCGGATCTTTCCAGCGAACAGCTGCATGCTCTCCACGCGGTGGAAGAAGCCGCACAAAAGGTCTGCACGCAGCTTGACCGTCAGCAGGGCGACATCCAATTCATCAACAATTTGAGCATCTTGCACGCTCGTGCTGCCTATGGCAAGAGCGATCAGCCCAGCACGCGCCACCTTCTCCGCATGTTTCTCCGAGACCCTGAGAACGCCTGGGATAAGCCTGTTTCATGGAGGAACAACTTTGACGATCCGTTCGCGGCTGGTAGACATCAAGAGATTCCGGTCCAAGATAATGATCCCTGGCGCAAGATTAGCGGTCGTGAGAGCCACGGCTAAGTGCCATTTCGTTGGCCTCTCTTATTGCATTATGGTGGCTTTTGTCATTTCAGGAATTGAAGTGGGAGTGGGTGGCCATAAACATTTGAAAGGGTAATTAGGAGTTTGCGATTGTTGCAATTACTTTTGGGGGGGTAGGGGGAACATTCAGTATCTGAATTGCGATGCCCACGTATCGTGAGTGACATACTCAATGAAATCCAAATTAAACACTGAAACACATGCTGCCACTTGTGTATGTATGACCGGTTGAACTTGTCCGAGTTCGGTTTTCCCGTATGCTCCGTGGCTATGAGTAAGAAACAAAAGATGAAGGTGAACACCAAAGACGATTGAAAGACTAGACAGAGAAACCAATACCAACAGCTACATACCCGCCGCTTGTAGTAGAGCCTTGATCCACACGCTAGACAGTGAGTTGTGCGTAGAACCGAAGCCGGTGTAAGGAGATGTAGATTGGCCTACACAGGCATGGGTTAGTACTTCGCCAATACTATCTTGCATATGCACGTACCGATTGTTCCAATACGATCGACAATGCTCGTCACCCTCATCACATACTCGAATCCTTCAGGATCCAGGTGACCATTGTCACGCAACTCTTCAGGATTCTCCCGCGCTAGCTTGAATGGGAGGAAATCACGCAAAATGGCCATCCAATGATGTATAAGAACCTGGAAAGAGTATTCCCACTTTTTGAGCTGGCTGTTCACCACATTGCTAACATGGGACTCAATAGTCTAATGATATTAGTTTTTGGCGATCTAGAGCAGATCACTTCATTGCTTACCGTTCCGTTCTTAGATTGAATGTAAGACTCCGCACTAGAATGTATGTACTCCATATTCCAGAAGATGACATACAAACAAAGAAACAGTTCGTACCAAGGCTTGATTTTCGGCTTGAAGATTCGAGTTGAGAATTCCTTGTGACAAGCCGTTTCTAGCTTTTTCAAGAGCTTCAAAGCAGCAACATCCATTTGTTGAGTGATAGCTGCTGGCAACGGTCGATCGCGAGACTTCCTGTCGTAGGCCGCATAGGGAGTACGGCCCATTTTACTGTAATCGTATTCTTGTATACCAGGAACATTGTTGGACCAAACCGTGCCGTAACCCTGCGACACGACCGAGAGGCACTGGACTCTCATACAAAGGTTAAGAAGGTTGTGCTGGTCGTTCATCTGAGTCTTTCGTAGGCGGCTGACCTCTCGATATGTGAGGACCGCGATCTCATCGTGTGAAACTGATTGTAAGATCCAATCTTCAACAGCGGGCTGCAAGCTGTTGAAGTATCCTTCAAATGCCGGGACTAGGCTCTGTGTGTCATAAACGGCATATGGCGGCTGTTCGACCACTCTGACCCGGCCTTCCATGGTACTCCATTCGTTCGTGACTGCATCTAGAAGGGGGCCGCTTTGGACGATATTGACCGATGGTAATCCGCATTGGATGTATGTTAACAGGACCGGAGTTTGGGAGGTTCCAGAGAAATTCCATAGCAAGGAGGTGCCAATTCTGTTCCCACTCATAGCCCAGAAACTCTCCCTCTTCCTGGTTGGATCGACCATTGCCTGCATTTCACATCAGTATCGTGCGGCACTATAAGGCCATATCAAACATACAGTGACGGACCAGCATAGCATCTTCAAGACGACCTCTTGTACACTCTAGCTTGAATGATCTGGCATTTCCCACGACCTTTTGACACTTCTGACAGGGGTCTCCTTGGTCGCACTACGACAATGTTAGTCCAAAACACCACACAGGCCAAGCTACAACTCGACGTACACCCGATTTGTAGAACCTGCACCGGAGGCAGCTCATTTTCTCTTTGCGCATCCGATGCGTCTTTTGCCGACCAGCTTCATCCAGAGGTCCTTTCCTCTTGGACACCTTCGACTTTTTTTGTCTAGCAACGAATGCGGCAGGAACCTTTGCTGCAGTTTTCTTAGGCGCAGACCGCCTTCCTCGAGGAGCATTCCTCGGGTGGAGCGTAGGATCCGGAGGAGCATGCTGTAGATGTCCAAGATTTTGCGGATCTGGTTGGACGGGCCACAACGATGTTGTTTCCGGCAAATGTTCGTATACATCCGACGTCGGATTGCTAGGACCAGAGCCGACCATAGCCCAAGCGGCGCCTCGCACGGCCCCTTGATCTCCCAGCACTACGTTGGCTGGCAGAGCTTGGCTGGGGTTGTTGAAGCCATGCGGAGGAGCAGCTTGCGATACGTCGGAACCGGAGTCGGGAGCCCAAGTCACAGCTGCTTGGGATGGCGCATTGGTTGGAGCAACGTGCATGTTAGGGTTGGCATAGTTTAGTATGCTTGCGACGGGAGCCAAGGGTGGGGCATCTGGGGGAGCGGGAACATCCTCGCGTGGCGTTAGATTGCTCTTGAGGTGGTAGCAGTCGGCGCTCACGGTAGCCACCTCTGATTCATGATGGCCGTCCTGAGGCCGATATGAGTGGGGAGTGGGAGGAATAGTCTGTGCTGTTTCCGGGGCGATTTGATATTGGCGCGACGGCCGAGGGTTGTTGGTGTGCGGCACGGGCAGGCGACCTTCAGCCTCGCTATATGAAAGCGAGCGCGGGGTGAAGGCGCTCTCGCCAAAGGCCGTGTTCCATGCCTGGGACACCGGACGGCCGTAGTGCGTAGGCCACGCGGAATGGGATTGCGGTTGCGGTTGCGGTTGGGGATTGACGTAATCGCTGGACCCGCTGTAGTCGAAATAGTGGGCGGACGAACGGTTGATCGGCGGGCTAAGTCGCTGGAGAAGGGCCGAAGGAGCGGAAGGTCGCGACAGGCCGGCGTGAGAGGCATGCCATGAGGTTGTCAAGTCGGCGTACAGGTGCTCGTTCGTGCTGGGCAGGCCGTGGTAGTGCGAGTGGGGAGCGGGCGCGCCTCTGTGGTACTGCGAACTGGCTGCCATGAGGGCGACGAGGCTGACGGCGTGCGACGTCGCGGGGCCGGGGGTCGGCAGGGCATCAGCTGCGCTACGGACTCGAGTGAATTGCAGAGCGCAGGCCTGGGGGCAGCTGGGCAGCTGGGGCAGCCGGCGCTGTGGGGTTGGAGGAGGGGTGTAGACTGAGAGACGCAGCAGCAGCAGCAACAGCAGCAGCAGCAGCAGCGGCGGCGGCGGCGGCGGCGGCGGCGAGCTCCAGGACGCACAAGGTCGATGAGTGAGACGAAGGCCCCAACGAGGGCATGCACTTGGCTCTAGCTCCCGTGCCCCATGCCACAGAGTCGGGGCCCCCTCGACGCGGCATTCTCACAGGGCTGCAGCTGGTCCGTCAGCATGCCCTGATCCGGGCTGGCGTCGGCCTGTCGAACACAGGCCTCTTCGACGGCACAAAGTTGCCTGGCAGCGTTCGCTGACCACTGGCATTAGCCGTGCTCCATTGCAGCCATCACACCGCTCAACCCAGACATCATCCTTCAGCACTGTACCCATCCCACTATCTACCGCCGGCCCGGTCCCTGCGCGCATCCGGCTGCATGTACCCAGATAGCAGACGTTGTTGTTGCCCCGGTGGGACATGGCCACCAGTCCAATCGCAGCCGCCCTGGTGTGACCTGTCCACCGTTAGCACATGGGTTCAGCATTCATTTCTTCCTCTGACCGGTGACACGGAGGCTCAGTAACCCGCCACAAGTCTCCGGCGAATCGCTCGAGTGACATGCTGCCCCGTCTAGCGCAGGTACTGTACATACATATCATGGCCTGCGTCACTTCGAGCGCCCGCACCGCTGTCCCTGGAGTGCCACCTCTTGTTATAAGCATCGACTAATACCGGCTCCCGCTCGTGTCTTTGTCTGTCTTCCCCCCCGCCGTTCGATAAGAGCCGTTGTGCGTACCTGATAGCGCCATGTCGCCGGTACCTGTCTTGCCTACTTTGGACGGCGTACGCCTGGCCACCCCAGACGACCTACCCAGGATTGCGACCGTCGCTGCTGCTGGTTTCTATCACTCTCCGACCTTCCACTACCAGCGGGTCCATCATGCTGCTTATCCGGACGACACACTCCGGTAAGCAGTCCCCATTACACCCTCAGAGCAGTCGCAAGCACTTCGCTACACGTGGGCTGAGCATGAGTCGGCGAGCTTCTGTCTGAACATCTCACATCTCTGCAATCTCGTGTGCCTGTTTTTCCTGTCCCCCGCTCGCCCTTGCGTCGAGGGCAACCCGTGTGCTGATTAGTGACCCGCGAGGGGTGCAGTTCGTACTTGAGCGAGTACCAGCGGGCCATCGTAGACCCGGCCAGTGTCGTGCTTGTTGCGGAGGACATCATAGACGATAGGGAAGGGGACCATGTGTACCCGGCCCTGAGGCAAGCTGCCGCTTACAGCCCTGGTGCCGGGTCCGTGGGGTCCAAAGTAGTGGTAGGCGTCGCCAGTGTCGCCATCAAACCGGGTTCTTCGTACATAGGACAATTCCAACCCACGTGTAAGCTTATCAGCATAGCGCATTAAAGTTTAGCTTGGGCTTAACGAAACGAAGGCTCCACAGATCTGTCTAGGTTGGGGGCCATTCCACCCAATCCCAATCGCGACTTCTGTAAAGATCGCGTACGCATCTACAATGAAGCCACTGATCCAGCAAAAGCCAAGTATGTAGACGCTGGAACGGTGTGGTTCAGCACTTACTCGGCGACGCAGGTACCTCGCGGGTCAAATGAGGCTGAGCACTCTTGCAGTGCATCCGTAAGTCGTGAGTGCCTCCATGCTAGGAGTGAAGGCTGATTGTCCTAGGACATATTGGCGTCGTGGACATGCTGCGCGACTCGTTGGTTGGTGCACGCGTCTGGCAGATCTCGATGGCGTGTCTGTGGTAAGGTTTCCATCCCGTGGCCTCGGCCCATTGAAGAGTCCTAGACTCAGAATCAATCAGGGAATATCTGCCGTTCCACAAGGAGCGGTCATCGCTGCAAGGGCCGGTTTCGAGGAACGTGAGCTTGTTCGCGTCAAACGGACGTGCGTGCACGACGGGTGCACCCTGAACGGAGGGCCCAAGGTTGCGGATGTGGAGTTGTGGGTTGCCATTCGCCGGCCGTCGGGAACCCCAGTATCAGGAGACAGCGCCTCGAGTCTGGATTCCCAGTAGTACAGTAGGCCTGATGTCGCGTCTGATCGGTGAAGAGCTTGGTCGTGGAGGCGGAAGGAGTCGTCGGCCGGAATAACTTTCGGAGATATGACCGGCGTCGCTTCCCTTTCTCTTCAGCTACGCCCAAGTCTTCCGATCGAGGAAGCCGCCACGCATCGTGGCTGTCGTCTCACACTGTCGTCTCGCCAAAGGTGCCAGCAAGCGCCGCCTTTTTCTTCATGCTGTCACCTTCCCTTCACTCCTCTCTTTCCGGGGTGTAGTTCAAATGTCCGCGGGGGTCTTGCAGCGAACAACCCTGCACATCAAGCCCGCACCGTCCAACGGCAAGTCGATCTGGGGCGCATACTTTCTGGTCCTTGCTCGTGGCCGCCCGTGTCATGCATCTCCTAGTCTTTGCTGGGAGTAGCGTAGAACGAGTATCACTCTTTTGTTCTCTCCTTGTCCTAGAAACAACAAAGTATCAGCAAGTCGCTGCAGGGCAGCTCCCTTGTCTAATTCCTGTGCTTACAATGAGTGAAACTCGCTTTACCGTCACATAGCCATCATCCAGGTGAGCTGCAACAAGTGTCTTGGTCTGGCGTCGCACCGGAACACTGTTCGTTTGGTGTAATTTCCTTTCGGAATTAAGTTTGGGTCTCCTTATCTGTCATCCTTGAGATCGAGTAATGCAAGAACTCGTGAACCCTTCATAAGCAGAAATCTTGCTTTCGTAATGCTCACCAAAGGAATAATCATTCTTAGGTTTAGTTGCTGGGATATCGCTTGTATGCTGGGCGGATCATGACAAATGTTCATGCTGGACTTTGGGTGCGTGTCGGGAATCAACGATTCTTCAGAGAACCTTTTACATAGAAACCGATACGGAGGGACTATGAATATTCGTCTAGTATACAGCTAGCACATGATGACTCTACCTTGTAAAGACCGGTGACGTTACCCGTCCTCTGCGCTTGCCTCATCTCTTCGCCTTCTTCTTTTCTCCCTTTTCATCATCACCGCTCTTCCTCTTCTCCGCCACCCTCGCACTCTTCCTCGTACCCTCGGCAGCCTCTTTCTTCTCCTTTCCACCGGCCCCTGCGCTCTTTTTCTGTTGCCCGCCCGTTTTCTTGGCCTCGGCAGGTTTCGCCTTCTTCGCTGTGTTGGCCTTTGGCTTCTCATTCTCTTTATCCCCGCCCTCTTTCTTCTCAGGTGATGGCGATTCTTCTTTGTCATCTACCTTCTTCTCCTCAGTCTTCTTCTTCCCAGACGACTTGGGCTGCGGCGTCCCCTTCTTCGGCTCATTTTTGCTTCCGGGCGAATTTTCATACCCGCCGCCGCGTTTTTCGTACTCCTTCGAGAGTTTGGCAGCCTGGGCATATTCAGCATGCTTATTCACAGACAACACAGACAGTATTGGCGCGTCCACTCTTCGCTGTAATCCAGTAGATCGGTAGCTGAGCGATCAACACCCCTGAACCGCCTCTGCAAGATATCTTGAGACACCCTATTCGTTGTGTGATACAGAGAGAAAAATTCCTACCTTCCAAGCACTCCACTGTCCCTTCCCACCACCATCTTTATTCGTCTCGTTCTTCACATCATCCTTGACCTTCTCCCTTAGCTTCGGATCTGTAGGTTTGCCCTTGCTAGACGGCATGATGAATCGTTCTAGTCTTGTTTCTGTATGACTTGCGACAATACTTATATGATGTGGGTAAAGGTGGATGGTATGGTGGAGGATCTAAAGCTATGCGAGTGTTATGTACTTACCTGACATAGCGCCTTTGTGTTGCGCCCATGAAACAATGACATCACGACTACCAACCTCCTCTCAACTTCAACATTGAACTTAGACTGTTGGCGCGCTAGCACGTGTCCCCTAATTTCAAGACCACTGACGAAAACGGCGTCTATAAGCGTGCATTTTTCATCGTGCGTCATCGACTTTAGCAAGTTGTTACCGAAGAAGCTACACTATTGGTTGAAAGGAGCTAGCTCAAACCACGCGTCCTTTGGAGGACCAGGTCAAGGTCACAATATTGATTCAAAAATTCTATCATCAATTACTTCTGCAACTTGTACCTGGCTGCCACAGAAGCCTTTTACTGCGATACGCTAATACGCTATACTAATCCGCCCTGTCGGTCATGTCCGTCTAATGCGGCGTTCCCTTGCTGAACTGAATCAAGCGCTTCACACCAATCTAATGAAAGTCAGCTTTGTACGCACATGCCACTCATTCACTCTGCACTTACCATCCAGTTGCTCCCCTCTTCCGTCTTGTTCGTCATCAAATCTGTAAAAAGCGCAATTGCTTGATCATATTGTCTGGCTTGAATATGTCCTGCGAGCTCGTTCATCGACTGGATCGTATCCGACTTGAGTAGATCCTCATTGTTCAGGTGGTCAAAAAGGATGTTTAATCGTTTCTCCGTATCTGCAACATGCGTTTTGTACTGCGCAGGGGCCTTGGCTTTCACGCGCTGCATGTCTGCACTAAGAATCTCGAAGATGGGTCGAGATGCTTCAGGGGATATGTGAGCGATCACCGGCGGCTGCATACGTTAGCGATTAAATTGGAGGCTATAGTAGAAATGAGCTTACGGTGCTTAGATGCAGAAGGCGCCACTTTCTGCGAGGAAGCAGTTCCAGGTCGTGAATCTGGTCTAGGAGGCCCCGCCTGAAGCGGGCCACCTGGCGGGGGTCCAGCTCGTGGTGGACCCTGCGGGGGACCTCGTGGAGGCGGCGCCGCTGCTTGAGGCGGTGCTTGTGCGGTCGGTGCTGGAGCGTAGGGGGAGGGCGCTGGTGAATATGGCGAGCTACTCGCAAACTGGGTCGGTGGTGGTGCGACCTGTCGTGGTGGTGGCATACCCGCTGGCGGCCCTGAAGGGGTCGATCCAGGCGCCGGAGCATAGCGGTTGGAGGGCGGCGCGGAAGATGGTGGGGGGTTGTAAGGGGAAGTACCACGAGGCACGGGAGCCTGTTGTGGAGGAGCAAAGCTTGACGGAGGCGGAGTGTATGCATTAGACTGTTGCGTTGGAGCATATGGACTGGATGCAGGAGCCGTAGACGTCGGGGGCGATGAGATGCGAGGTGGTCCTTGCGGAGGTCCCTTGGGTGGTGGTGGAGGGGTTGGTCTTGACGTGGGAGGAAATGTTGGTGAAGGCCCCCCGGAGAATCCTTGAGGAGGACCAGCTAAACCTGGCTGATTCGGGAAAGGAGAGTTCACCGCATTCAAAGGAGTAGCGCGGCGCGAAGCTGGCTTTGGTGGACCAAAATCTGGCGTGTCATTCCAGTTCGGAATGTTTGATCGAGTAGCTGCTGGTGGTACTGATGGCGAGCTGCTAAAGTTACGGGGAGGTGGCGCAATAGGATGCGATTGGGGCGGTTGATACCCGCCGAATCCCCCGGGCTGGGGGAATAGACGGCTGTGCATTTGATTGGTAGCCCGTAGGAGTGTAAGCATTTCGGCCAGGCGCTGGAGAATACGATGGTACAGCTGCTTGTGCTTGAGCCGATAGAGGGTTCACGGGAGCATATTGAGAGCTTGGCTGCTGCAGTGGAGCCGCAACTGGCACGGAAGCGGGAGGCTGTGCTTGATACGTGGGTACTACACGCGAGCCTCGTTGAGCCGAGGTAGCTTGAGTTTGTCGCTGAGCGGTCGTCTGTGGTGCGGCTTTCCTCGTCGCCTTCTTGATCCTATCCCTTGCAACATCTGCCGCGGGATATTTCTCGGGAAGCAGATCCAGATACTTCTCGGCAATGGCCAGCTTTCCGTGTGCAGAGGCGATATCGGCATACTCCACATACTTTGCGTACAGTGGACCAAGCTTCCAATCCGAATCCTTCTGCTGTTCTCCGTCTTGGAACTTCGTGACTTGTCGGAAAACAGTAACCTTCTCAATGAAGTCTTGTAAAGAGCGTGCATGGATCGAGAAGCTGGTTTCGCTGGTAGAATTCTCTACATTTGCAGCTTCGTTTTCTTGCAACTCCTGTGCCCAATTGACCACGACTTTCTCTAGCTTAGAACCTGCCAAGTAGCAGAAAGTAGCGTCTTTCCGGTACGACTCGGTGTCTTCAGTGATAGCTTCTTCCAATCGGTCGCCGAGCGCTTCGCAAAGGTCGGGGAATTCTTTCGAATCGGCGTACGTGCAAAGCGTGAGCATTACTTCCTTCCAGTCCTTGAGATCGGCGTTGTACACAACGTCCCAAAGATTGTTGCCAACAATGGAAGCTAATAGCCGCGTGTAATTGGGGCCATCTGTTTGCTTTTTGAAGTACGCTGCCCGCACCTTAGCTTTGCACTTCTCATCACCGCAGTCGGCAATAATAAAAGCGTCGGTCAATCTGTTTTCTTTGAGGCATACATCGACTGCCTTCTCGAATGAACCCTGCATCAGCGCCTGTGTAATCTTCGTTTCGGCGTCTGACTCTGAGCCGGAATAAATCGAGAAAGGGTTATTCGTTTTTGCGCCTTTCGAAGCGGCCAGATCCGACAGAAAATTACCCGCCTCGCTCGATTGGTCGAAGAACGAAGATCCTTCCTCGGCACCATCAGTTGCTTCTATCTCTTTCTTTTCCTCGATAGGCTCCTCTTCTTCCTTGCCAGAGAAACCCAGGTACTCTGTAAGCTTGCCCCTAGCGCTGTCAGAGATGAGGGTCTCAATGACCTGCCAGTCTGCCTTTTCCTCATCCGTAGCGGCTTTGGCGATTTTTGCTTCGCAAATTGCAGCGAGGTCGCCTTGCTCTAGAGACTTGGCGAACTCTTCGCTTGCTGCACCAATATTCGAATCAACCTCGAATGTCGATATGCTGACCTTGGATTTAGATTCGATGATGCCGAACCTTACCAATTTGCCACCAAACCCAAAAGACACACCGGCACGCCGTCTCAGCCACTTGGGAGGTGTCTTCAAAGAGAAAGATGCGCCTTGTGGTTCAACGTGGGTCTTGGAGAAGAAGTCCTCGCCATCTAGTGCTTGCGAAGTTGACTTTGTCTGTTCGGTCCCAGCGCCAGTATTTTGCAGAGACTGAATGCCAATCTTGCCGTCGAACGAGGCGGTGGCAAGCAAATTTGGGTTCGAGGGATTAAAAGCGGTCTGGAATGTCCAGTTCGTCACGACTGGGAATTCACCTAGATATTCACCAGTGTGTGGGTTCCACGCGATTGTCCGGTTGTCCTTGCCGGCGGAAAGAAGGATATCGCTATCCTGCGCGCACCAGGACAATGAGAGGACACCCTGATCGTGTGCTTGCAGCGTCTTCTCTGGGGCATTCGAGTTTCGAAGATCCCACACCAGCACGAGCGGGTTCTGATCCGTAGGAATGGCGGTGACCAGCCTCGTGGGAACGTCTGGGTCCCATGCTACTGAGCTCACCGTTTTCCTTCCATAATTGTTCAATGTGAGGTTCTCCTTCTTTCCCTTGACGTCCCAAACGGTGACAAAGCCTCCGCTGCTGCCAGTCGCGAGAATGTGCGCAACCTTCTTATTCCAATCCAACGACGTGTACTCGTCTGGGTTTGCGCCTGCTTTGCCTAAGCGGAAGGATTTCGACTGGTCATCAAGGTCGTGAATATACAGCTCGCCCTTCGCGCCTGCGGAGGCGAGGATGTTCGGTCGGAAAGGGTTGAACTGAATGGCCGAAATGGGACCTGTGTGCTTATCGATCTGCTCTATGAGCGCATCACTGTGGTCCTTTAGCAGCCGTATCATACTATCTCTGGGAAATGCATATTGACCTTTCTCCGTCCTGCAGTTTCTCTGCGTCCCACAATACCAGTGCCCCGCTATCCAATGCGCCCGCTATTATTCCTCGGGGGTACTGCTCGCTCGGCTGACTCCAGGCAATGCCGTTGAATCTAGAATAGCTTAGCCCAGTGACAGTGTATGAGACAGATATGTCCTACCTCGACTCCACATTGACAGTGGCAACAGGCTGTAGCTCGAGGCCCTGGTCCGCGCTGTCCAGATTGAGCTCCCAGAGCTCCAACGTCGTGTCGTTCGAGAAATCTGCATCGACAGCGCCCGCTTTCGTGCCCGTAGCAAGCAATGGCTGCGTGGGACCTGGCGACCACGCAAAGGTGGCCGTCCTGGGAATTTCTCGTAGACGGACCATAGCGGCGGTCGGTCGCAGCTGTCAGACCTCGCAGGCGAGGATTAGATGTGCAAAATTGGCGGAAGCACGATTGGGGAAGTCTGTTGTGATATAAGGGAGAAGGTGGAAGGGGGCGAATAGAGCAATGTGTCTGGACCCGGGGTCGAGAATCTTAGGCAGCTTCACATCAACATCCACCTGTCCTTGCCATCATCGCGGACTTCGCACGGACCCTATTTGTGGACCAGTCACGTGCCGCTACTCAGCCCTGCACCATGGTTCTCCAATTTCTATGTAGCCATGAATAGTCAAAGCGCACAACTACACCATTCTACAACAGCCGAGGAAAGCCCAGTATGGCAGATAATTCGCGCTTAAAAGCCACCGTATTCGTCGGCGGCCTCGACCATGCCGTGACACAGCAGACGCTCTATCACGCTTTCCTGCCCTTTGGCGACATCGTGGAAGTCAACCTACCAAAACCAGAAGCGCCAGGCGCCAGTGACCCGCACCGCGGCTTCGGCTATGTGGAATTTGAGACGGCTGGGGACGCAGCGGATGCCATCGATAATATGGACAGGAGCGAACTCTACGGACAGGTTATCAAAGTCGCGGCTGCTAAACCTCAGAAAGATGCAAGTGAGGGTCTTGGTAGCAAGACAGCAATTTGGGAGCAGGTATGTAGGCCTTTTTTGTGTACAAAAAAGAATACTAATGTTGCCAAAGGAGGGCTGGATAGCGAAGCATACTGTGAGCGAGGAAGATCGACAAGCGGCTCAGCAGGCACCAGAAGCCTCAGAAGATGGACCGATGGATCCCATGCAGGGTTTAGAAGGACTGGATGAGGCTGGCCCGAAACAAGTTTAACTTCAGTCTTTCATCAGCTTCAATCTTCGACTATGCATTTTTATTTACCCGGAAAAGTATCAGGCGCAACGGATGACACGAAATACGGATCTATGATACTACCTTTTCTTTCTCTTTCCTGGAGCAGGCTTTGTATACGACAGTCTGCCCGGGACAAGATGCAGTTCTGCTATACCTTGTAGGAGAACACTCGGTTCAATAGATGTGGACGCATCACACCACCTCACCAAATTCCACCACATAGCGATTGACGTATTGTGTATGCCAGACATACGAAAGTGATGTTTGATTCTCTAGTTCAAGACGAAAACCTTCCCCCAATTTGTACAAAGGGCCCTCCCCCGGCCCAGCACTACCCCACCACTGATGGTGTTCTTTCCATCTAGTTGCCAGCCTGCCTCTTGAGACGGAGCGTCTTGTCAACCATGAGCTTCCGGCCGAGCGAGAAGATGGCGGCACCAACGGCGACCCTATATATTGTTAGCCCACACGACCTGAAACCCGAGGGTAGACAACGCTTACGCAAGGACGACACCTATGCCCCAAACATTAGTCATTGTCTTCTTCGCAACTAAATCAAACAGAAGGGTTCAGGAGGCATACCAAGCGGAATCAACTCAGCGGGGATCTTCTTCAGCTGGCGCAGGCGCTGAGAGATGGTGTGAGCTGCAGTCCCCCGGTTAGCTTGGGCCCTTGCCCTTCGCGCAATTCCCCTCTCAGCAGGCCAATTGCTTACCGCCATGCTCCTCTTTCTATTCCAAGTCAGTTTCCGTGGTCGTGGAGCTTGGGGGAGCTGTATCTACGTACCGGCACAGGCTTCATCATGCGCGCTGTCTGCCGCATGTACAACGGCGCCGTCTGCCTCATGAAGAGCATCCTGCTCGGCTGCATCGCCCTCACACTCGTAGCCTTGAACATAGTGCCTGGGTTCGATCGGGTAGTAGAGTGGAGATTTCGCGTCGAGCGTTGTATCGGGTCGGGGTGCGGTGGTAGAACGTCACAGGTCGTTTGAGGATGCAGGAGCTCAAGGTCCGGCGGAAAACGCCGAGCCGCTAACGGCGACAAAGCGCAATCGAACCACTCCTCACTGGCGGCATCGCCAACCTCATCTCACCTCGTCACCACCGACACCACCAGCCATTGCCACCGTAGCACCGCCTCCAGCACACAGATAAACACCGCAGCCATGTCTGACGAGGAGACCGAAACCAAGCCCTTCAAGTTCGTCACTGGTGCGCACTTCTCGTCCCCTCTCACAGCTTCACCTATGCTAACCTGACCTCACAGCCGGTACGCCTCCCACCAAGCTCGCCGCAGCTCCCGCCGAGCTTCGCACGCCTTCCACACACCTAAAATAATCTTTACACGGTATAACAGAGTGATGCTGACGATACAGGCTTCGATGCCCGCTTCCCGAACCAGAACCAGACCAAGCACTGCTGGCAGAACTACGTCGACTACCACAAGTGCATCACCGCCAAGGGCGAGGATTTTGCTCCCTGCCGCCAATTTCTCCTGGCCTACCGATCGCTCTGCCCAAGTGGCTGGACCTCGCGATGGGATGATCAGCGTGGTACGTGCCAAACTTGTTTTCAAAGAGCTCTTTCACTCAAAGAAATAAACCATTTACTAACAGTGTTACAGAGAAGGGAATTTTCCCGTGCAAGCTCGACCAGTAGGCATATCAGCATCGAAGCTTGCGCGCATGGAAGTATTTCTTAGGCCGGGACATGTGGACAGACTGGATACCACCATAGAGCACCTGTATCATAACACTCGAGAACGTAGCAGCAAAGCCAGTTCTGGTTCACACACCCATGTGTTGCTACCGCTCGTGACAGTCATTACACTTTTCATTATCTCATAATGCTCCTAGACCCAGCCATGAGCTCCTCCGTCCATCCATCCATACCATAGCACTAATGTACCCAACTCGTGAATGACAGAGTGTGCACGCTAAAAACGCCCCAGAACGTATATAATGCTCCGTCATATACAACATCAAGTGAACCACACCCTCAAGGTATCATGCAACTAAAGAACAACTCATCGCAGTAGATTCTTTTTCAAAACACCAGATAAGATAATAAAATAAGAGAATGCAGAATGCCGAGGTGGGGTTGTCCGGTATAATCGCGTACGCCAGTAGCACACTGCACACAATGGCAGTAGCCCGAATAAACAAGCAAACGGGTTTGGGTATCATTGGCGTGTGCTTAGATGCGCATGTAGTTCGTGCCCTCGACTTGGTAGTCTTGCACGGGGGGCAAGTGCGGGAGGGGGAGTGACAGTCTCGCTGTGGAAACCTACTTTTAGTGATCGCTCTTTCTGTTGAATAGAACAAAAGAAGACGCGGTCTGCCGGCTTGCCGTAGCTAATGAGGCAGCACGGGTGTCTCGCTAAAAAACGGCAAACTGATATGGGGATCGTGAAGAACGGAGGCACTAACGCTCTCGCCACCAACTGGCAAACTTCTTCTTTTCGCCGGCGCCTGCGGCCTCCAGATGCACGCTTCGCTCGTAAAGATCCTGTCTCCCATCAGCAAAATCCCGAATCAAACGCGAAACTATCGTGCAGAGCTTACATCGTCGTCTTTGGAAATCTTGATATCGAGAATCAGGTTCTTGATCTCGTCATTTTGTCGCCACGTCGAATACGGAGTTCCCTGTGCTCGTTGAACGCCCACAATTACCTCGCCCATGATTTCAAATTTTTTCCAATTGATTCTCTCTTTACCTGTGACACCGCCTGGTGGTGCCTCTCTCGAATTTCGGTTCCCTGCTGCGCCGTGGAAGACACTGGTACCGGGATGCGGCGTGAATAGCTCCGGCTGCTTCGTCTTGTCACTCACGAATGTCGAGTTACCTTCCGATGCTGAGACTAAATCTCGGCGGTGTAGAGGAATATATGGTAGACGTTCGCCTGAGCTATTATCCCATGCAAGGCGGTATGCAAAATATGACTTTTGCGGTCCCATGAGGATCTCGAGTTTCATGAAGTCGAGACTTGTTTGCTGGGGGACGAGTTCTCTGGTGGCTGCAAGACGGTGTACTGCTGTGCTCTTAACGCCTGCCAAAACTGCACCCAGAGTGTTGTAATTGTTCAATTTCCGTACCTCTCGCGCAACTTTCATCCACTTCTCAAGCATGAGAGCTCGATGTCTGTGCTTGTCGCGCAGAAGGATGTAGTTGGCCACGAGGTATGCAACATGGTTAAAGTGGTCTGTCATCCGCGTGACATTCTCTAAGCTTTTGAATCTCTTTTTCTCTTCGGCATTCATGCTTACATGCCTTACCAAATCGCGAGGTCGGATTGAAGAGAACATGATCCAGTCAATACGCGTTAATTCTTTGGCAATTGCCTCCTCTGGTTCTTCCATGAATTGTCGCCATTGTATCTTTGTAAGTGGTTTGATAGGGTTCGGGACAAGATGTCTTGCTATTCGTTCGTTCTGCTCCACCTGGTGTAGCAGGGTTTGCGTTGAGCTACTCGTCCCTGTTGTTCCTTGTGTGGATCGCGAATGACCCGTCATGCTACTTCTCGCGATTGAGAGCCGTTCTGAGGACATTGACATGTGGCCAAGCGCTTTTGTGAAGTCATCACTTTCTGAGTCTTCGTCTAGGACGGTATGGAAAGTTGGAATCTGCTCATTTTGAGCACGTAGACGATCGCTACATGCCCATTCCGTGTCATCGTCATCTATGATGGCTTCATAATCGTGAAGAATCTCTTTCGCCGCGACAGAGAACTCGCGGTTGCTAGAAAGCGCTGTCGCAAATCTTCGCAACGTCCTTCTAGTCGACGGGTAGGCAAAATCTCCGGGATAGTAGCTCACCCATTGTTGCAGAATAGCGAGGTACCTCAATTGCGCAATGATCCGTAGTACCGGGGGTGTCCTCCTTTTCAGCGAATCGAAACGCTTCAAAATCGCCTCCAGCAACTGACCTGGTGTTGCAAATTTCCTGTACAGCGCAAGAAACATGGAAACGAATTTTGAGTCGTTCTTTGACATGGGCTGCGCAAGGAGTCGATCCACGAGTTGATCGAAGGTATATCCGTTTTCGTCAGAGGGCATTTCCGATGCTACAATCTGTTCTGTATCAGAAGCCTGGCCATCTGATTCATTAGAGTCGTATGTTGGCGATTCCTCTTCGAAGTTGAAGAAGGTTTTATTCGCTTCGCTCGACTTATAACGATGACCTTTGATCTCAGAGGAATGTGGGCGTAGTCGTGCCGAGAACTCAGAGCTAGCGCGTTCGTGTTTGCGATCCCATGGATCTTTAGCTGTGCTAGATCTTACTGCGGAAGAATTCGCTCGTCGGCGAGCCATTGATGCTTGTGATCGGGCTGACTCAGCTGTCAATAATGCATGCTGATGGGATAGGGTGGGTCAAGATAAGCTGTAGATGATTCAAAAGGCAAGTGAGAGCCTCTACAATAACAGCGTGGCATGAGAAAAAGGATTTACACTCACGTCGCTTAGATGAGATGACTGCACGAGTAATCACAGATAGGCAACCTCGGTGCGTCTCAGGTGAAGCTTCGGATGTTTGAAAAGTATTCACTTCGCCCAGGAATGTTTTCGCTTTCTTCTCAACAACCGCAGGGTCGACTTCACGATGGGCGGGGTGCTGATCGCACTTGCACCCGACCAGTATGAAAGGGAGTCCAGAGCGCGACAATAAACCTAGTTCCGGCAATCAATATGCTGCACTATTTGCTTGAAGAGGTTGCAGATTCTGACCTAATATCTCTGGCACCCGCGCCAGGCTCTTGTCGCTAGTGACATCATAGATGGTGACAGCCCCATCGATTCGCGGTGTGACCACATCTTCGACTGTCTCCGGCCATCCAATGCAAGTGTGGTCTCGAATCTGCACGTCGTTTATGGACATCTCAAGGAAGCGCACAAGGTAGAGTCCACCATCAATGGTCATCTTGCGCGTGCAGACGGCACCTGCTCCGACATTGGGCAAATTGAGCGCTCGACGTATAAAGGTGGACTTGCCCGACCCGCGGGCGCCCAGCACGGCAACGTTGATGTCTTGCATGGCAGACGCGGAGTCGCTATTCCCGGACTACAAGGGTTGCGTCAGTGCTGCAGCTACGCGAGTTTCGAGGCGCAAAAAGCAACTTACACCTACAGATGGCGCGGGCGATCGCGGACTGGGGAGCGCGTCTGTTTGCAGCGGATGGCGGCCCTTGAGGTTGGTGGGGGAGAGCGGGCCTTCGGTGTCGGAGGACGAGTCGACAGAGCTCGAGGAGATGTCGAGCTTGGTGGGCTTGACGGCTTCGGGGAAGTGGTAACGCTGGAAGAATTCGTCGCCAGCGATCTCCCAGTCGTCGTTGTTGTCGCCTAGGCTGCCCATAGCATCGTCGTCCTCGGCTCCCTCGAGGTGGTTTTTGGGTATCATGGGCGCCGAGTGGGCGCGATTCTTGAGATTGGGGGGCCGCAGGCCTGCGACGCTGGGAGCATCGTGGGCGGAATGAACAGACTCCTTGCGCGGCGAGTCCATCTGCTGAGCGCTCTTCGACTTTTCGCCGCGGGCGGAGATGCTCCTGTGGTCCGGCGGTGCTGGCCTGGTGGTCCGGGCAGTCTGTCCAGCAGCGCTCGGCGGGCGTCCCGACGGCGGCATGGTGGCACAGGGCAGCTGGCGGGCGCAAGAAGCTCAGCAGGCTGCGAGCGAAACGGGCCTGACGGTCTGTACGACGTGGTGGCTGCTGTGGAGAGCTTGTGACAGCGAGCCACGGGGCGCGTTTGGGAGCGGGGCTCGACTGCCTGATGACATTGGGAGCACGGCGGAGTGCGGGCGACAGGCTGGTGGAGAGCGCGCGCAACGGGAAGGGGGGTGAGCGACCACAGCGATGGGACGTTTGCAGTTGGGACAACGGGCAGCGAGCGCGGGATTGCGGCGACGATTTGAGGAGCAGGTTGGCGGTTGGTGGTTGGCAGCAGGTTGGCCGTCGATGTCTCCACGTCCGTGCGCCGCGTGTGCTGGGGAGGGTCCACAGCTACACGACTGCGAATGGGAACGGCCTGGGCATGCTTCGGCGCGGCATGCTACATGCCGCGAGCATTCGCCGCTTCCGACCAGCCTTGCAGCCAGAGCTACCGCTTGATTGCGAGTGCGCCGCCGGCTGCGTGTTGGGACACGACGAAAAAGCAAGTCGGGCGAGCAGACGTACTGCAGCACCGTCCGGAAACGGAAGCCCTCCCAGCCTACCACATACGCCTCGACGCCCCGATGCAACCTCTGCTACAGAGCACATAAGCACGCGGACCTCGCGACACCAGCGCGTCTGCAATGCTGCCGGACGCCTCACTGCGAGCCGGGAATGGTCGACCACTGCAGGCCCAGCTTCTCTTTGTACAAATGACCGGTACATGGAAACACACACCTGTCTCACTTGGCTACAGTGGATCCCCCACCAGAGCACGCAACTCCTCCGCGCAAAGCCATCCCACTGCGAAAAGAATAGCACGAGCAGATATGTCCCAGGACTGCGATCCGAGCAAACACTTAGCGCTCATCTCACGTGGCCCGCCCCACGGCAGTGCGTCCAAGTACTCGGACAATTGAGGAAGCAGGGTCCGTTCCCCGCATCGCATCGCATCACCTCCGTGCGAGAACAGACCGGGCACCAGCAGCGAGGATAGCTCGTACAAAAATTTTCGATGCTTCCCCAACCTGGGCCTCGGCACAACTACTTCCTTGTGAATACCTCATACATCCATGCAGCATGAAAAGAACCGGAACGCATGATAAACACTACCATCACCCCACCCCCATACGCACACACCCCATCGTTTCGCCCTCCCCTTCCCCGCTCTACATGTCCAGCCATCAAACTCTCTTCAGCCTCTCATCCTCAGGCGGTGAACTCCTCCCTCAGCTCCCTTCGCCTCGAAGGTCTGTTTGGACGTGTTCCACCCACGCATGCAAGCCCTACGCACAATTCAATAACCTTCACCAGCCCTGCAAGCGAATCGGGCCTGCCTGTGGCGTCCCTACCTCGGAGAAATACCACCTCAGCCGCTCGTGCATGCTGCTGTGATGAACGTGCGTGTACGCTTCGCTTAGAGTACCAAGCCGGACGGGCGTAGCCGAGTCTTATGTCGAGGCTGATCTCTGGGTGGGATCACTATGGTTCGCTTAGACGACCTCGCCGTACCGCGCCGGGCGGCACGGAAGGATGCCTAGCCAAATCGCTCTTCATCGGTGAGATCTACATTCTCCTGTAGCAGTTTGAGTGGGGTGTGGTAATCTGCTATCAGGGCAGTTATCAGGACGGAGAGTGGACGTGGCTGAGCATACATTCTCAAGCCCGCCGTGAATGAGCTATAGGCCACGAAACTCGTAATTTCCGCCCATGTCGACCATCAGGTGCACAAGGAAATGATATCGTCTGTCAGGATAAAGGAAAATCAGGAAGAGGCTATTGTGATGTTACATTATGAAGATCCGTAATGGTCTGTGTGCTTTAGGCAATAGCAAATTGATATCATCATTATCATTTCCGTCAAACATCACCGCATCCGTTTGCAATTTACATACTCGAGCCTGTGTCCCATCTACTCATGATATTTGGCCTCGAGTAACCCATCCCAAAGACTACGCCGGACTCCAACGTATATTCTTCCATTCCGATTACGGCCCTCACGCCTTCCCAAATAAGCCACAGAGGAACGTTCTCCGCTTCATTCTCTTCCCTTCCTTGATCAAATCCCTCTCCTTCTCGTCCTCTAGCTCATTCGCTCTCCTCACCCTCTCTTTGATCTTCTCCTTCATTTCCCGTTTCTCTAGCTCTCC
The DNA here is from genome assembly GCA_027946365.1 of Kalmusia sp. IMI 367209. NCBI lineage: Eukaryota > Fungi > Ascomycota > Dothideomycetes > Pleosporales > Didymosphaeriaceae > Kalmusia > Kalmusia sp. IMI 367209. The sequence goes on along the minus strand of JAPEUQ010000005.1, from coordinate 884,490 downwards.
TTTCTCCGCTCTACTATTTCTCTTGCCTATACTACCTGGCACTAATAAGCCCCTCTTATCGGGATTTTCCCGGAAGATCACATCATTGGTAGATATATAGGCGGCATTTTGTGTATTGTGACCAGCGGTCACGCAAGTGCTTGCCTGTGAGCGATTTCGTGAGTGGGATCGCTTATGGCTCAACGCCTGATGGACCGAATCTCCTGGAGTTGGTCTTTCATGAGAGTATGTCGCTTGGTCCGTTGGCTGCGACCGCAGGAATGCGTGGGTTGTAGGCGAAAACACATTTGACTCAAGGTTAGCTTCGCTGAGCGCGGGGAAGATCTCGCGATAGGTTGTAATCGGGTTTTGCCTAAGCGGATGATCGGGTGCCCTTGCGTGCGTGAACGAAAGTCGCTGAGAAGGTCTAGTTGCACTAGAGTTGTCGGATAAACTGGACTTCACTGAAGACGAGCGATTCGATTCGGAGGAAGTCTGCAAGGAACTAGAAGATCGAGGTTCTGTGAGATAAGGTCGCTCGATGAGGCCGGAACTGAGGAACGAGCTCGATGATGATGAACGGATGGTGGGGGACATTGTCTGGCTAACAAAGTCGTTGCAAGAGACCCACCGAGGGTCAGACGTGGCGGAAAGGCTTCTTCGCAGTTCATGTTGCTCTATGTAGGGATCCAACGTGCTAGTAACAGTATGACGGAACAAACGTTCGTCGACAATGTTTCCGTTCGGTCGTCTTCTACCGCGACTGCTCTGTTGGACTAGATTGTTTCCCGTTGGTCGACTCCTTATGAGAAGCTGCGGATAGTGTTTAGACTGATGAACGTTCGTCGTAACACTTGTACCGAGTGGCGTTAAACACGGCTTTGTTGAGGAGCGTTGAATAGCGAGACCAAAGCGTTCTCCCTCTCTCCGCACATGTGCTTCTAGTAGAGCTTGCTCCCTTTTGATAAGATCTCTTTCTCGGCGAGCATTCCAACCACGTTTATGCTGCGCTTCTGTTCTTCCAAGTAGAAAGTCGTCCGATTGCTTTTTGCCACATCGATTGCGGCTGGGCCCTCGTAGTTGTAGATCGTTACGAGGCCCTGGGAATCTTGCTGACTCGCCTTCAGCAACAGGAGATAAGGAGCGACCCTGTGGTTCGAAGGAAGACGGCATAGACCGCCGTCGAGGATTGTGACGTCCGAAGCTTCTCGAGCTATATGGATCTGTGATCGAGCGATGTAGAGCAGGAGAACTAGCCAGAGACGTTGACATCGAAGGCGGATTTGTGTATTCACGTCGAGCTGCTATGCCCTGAGTTGGCAGACTTCGCCTACGACTACTCCTAATAGTCCTCGCCCCTACATCTCCACCACCACCATAAGCGGTAGTGCCATTGTCTATTTTTGACAAGGCCCCAATAGAACCTTGTGAAGCCGCATGGTGAGGTGCCAATTCGCTAATGGTTTGAAGCGTCCTTCGTCGTTGCTTTAGTAGCGTTTGATTTTCTGCTGCTAATTCCTTGTCAGTAGCAGGTTGAGATTTGGGAGGCGGCTTCTGCAGAGGCATAATGTGAGAGAATACAGATCGCAGACGGATGCGGTCAAAAGTGCCTGCCAGTATCGAAAAAAGAAGTTTTTACAGAGCAAAGGTGCCTCAGGTCGACATAGACCCTGAATAAGGGCAAATAGACAAGCAACCAGACCAAGGTGTGGTTCTGCAATGCTCAAAATGTGGTCCCAGTCTCTTGGGTACATGGAAGGGATGAAAAGCAGGGATAAAATCCTACGTACCGTTCGCTGGGCTGTTGGTCGCTTTGAATCGCGGAAGGCCCACTGACGACGACCCAGCCAAAAGGACGAGCGCGTGGTCTCTCGGAAGCATGTTTACGTGTTTGTGGTATCGATGCTCGCTGTGTCACAATCCTTGCATACAATAGCTTCTGCGAATCCAATCGAACTTAGTATAACTAGTGCGCATCACACAGCCGCCATGAGGACAGGAGTAAGGATCCAAATAAATTTCTGCTTTCACAATGGTATGGGAAGTCCCTCAGTGTGAGTTGTATGCCATCGCGTCCAATGTCAGAGGATTTCGTGAAAGTGAAAGTCTCCAATGGCTGCATGCAGCTATCTTCAGCCACAAAGGCTTGAGTTTCAGCTGTCGGGTCGGTGCAGCTAGTCAGCGTCAAGTTCCCCCTCTTGAAGAAGTGATCAGCAATGTTGAGTGGCCAAAGTGTTATCGTAAGGGTGCAAGATTCTTGTCTGTTGGCAAGCGTCCTGCACGGTAAGGAGCGCTTTACACGCGTTTACGCACGTTCTGAGGGTCGCGTCCAATTGGAATCTAGTCGCATTTGCCATAGAGGGGCTAGCCTGGGTCCGTTTCTTTAGAGATCATTGTTAGATGGTCAAAATGATAGATCGAGACCTAGGTAATCATGGGCTAGACTCCATGGTGCGCCAACGCTATGGTGTTGTCGAAACCTGGTCTCAGGATTGGGAGAAACGTTCTATCTCAAAAACCGAGCCATAGTGAGCAGACCAAGGGAGAAGCTCTTTCTCGGTCTTAGACTTCTGAGGCTGAGACAGGCACGCATAGTCGAGGTGTAGGTTCTTCGAGGCGACGGAATGGTGGCGCTTGGGTTCCGCACCGGGCGGGTGGGCAACCCGCGGCGGTGAGCTCCGCGTCAGATCTGATGATGACGCACTCGAAGAAGCACATGGTAGTCATTGCATTGACAAGTTGAGATGAGGAGCCGCGAGAGGGATGCCGACGCTACAAGCATGTGTGAGGGGAAGTTGTTCTGTTCGGAGGAAAGCCCTTGTTCCTCCCATATGAGATGCATCTTCACGCTCGCTTATCGTAACTATGGCGCTAGCCCCAGTAGGTGTTCGCTTCCCGGGTCGCACAGTGGCATCGCGATGCACGTCCGTCTGACGCTGCTCCTGCTCAGAGATAAGGCTCGTCTAGGCCTTGGTCCGTTTCGAACACTCCCTTGCATCCTATTACGGCACAAGGAAGAATCGGCTTTCCAGCTCAACAAGCGTGCTTGCCATAGCCGAACAGTGCATCTTCAAAGGTCCCTTCCTAATTATCTTTCCCAAAGATCACCAAGTCTTGATCCAACAAATCGTAGTTGGCTTCAGACTGTGCACGAGGAAGAACGGCTGATTTGGTGTCAGCTTCATACACCAACACTACGCCCTGACGCCACAGGCGAGATGAAGCGGTGTGGAGCCAGGCAGCCAACACCAGCAGCGCAATGAAAGCACTCAGTTCATTATATCTAGATCTCCGTATGCAAAGTGGCTGTTCGTCTTGCATATGTATAGACTAGTCAATTGCACAGCACGCGAGCATAGGCCCCACGTCAGCAGACTTTCAGCTCCGTCTAGCAGCCTCGTCCCCCCGCTTCCAGCAGTACTCGCACTATTCACCAATCTCTGATTCTCTCACGTCTATTCCCTGCGAGCCGCTCTCCGCAATGCACAACGTCCCCGAGGGATGTACTATGCTCTACTTATCAAGATTTTGACCTCCGTATCCTGGTTGCAACCAACGAAATCCCACGACATGGCCCAAGCTAGGCCCTTCCTTTCGGAAAGGGATGGGAAAACTGTCCCATGAGAGAGTATCCGTCTATGTTTCGCCTAGTCGATGTATATCCTAAAAGCCTTGTACTTGCAGCTTCACTTTCCCAAGACAACCAAGACCTAACATATCGGGCTTTGAGCTACTTCTGGAGTGGGCCGACACAGACTACTCTTGTCAAGAAACAAGGAGGCTCTCCATCAAGCAGAAAGCCTGGAAGAGCTCATCTTGACAAATGGCTTGCCGCGGACTATCATCGATACAATCAAGCTGTGCCAAGAAGCTGGGCAAAGATACCTCCAGACTGTTTTTTTATGTATTGTGCAGGAAATCCCAGAGAAACAAACGCAGATTACTGCTATGGACATTATATACTACCGCGCTGAACTGGTCATCGTTGCCTCGCACGGCGCCAACCCGAATCCCGGACTGCTGCCAGATCCAGAGACTGGTAATCTTCTCAACCCCATCAGGATCGAAAAGGTCCACGGTCAAACATTAGCTGCTTGTCGAAGTTTGTGCGCTTCAACTTCTCGAGTCTCTCAATCGCCATGACATTTAAGGGGCTAGACTCTACAAGAATACGCGCTGTTCCGTCACGGGGCAATTTCACAGACTTAGATATGATTTTGGCATATGCTAATCAAGTCTGCGACGCTAATTTCGAATCGACTCATCCTTCTCACCTTGTTCTTGCTGATGATTCAAAACGACCGGACTTGACCAGTGATGTTGGAGATGTGCACGAGACTATCTTGCACAGGATTGTTCGGCAGTACATCGTCCGAGAGCTTTCTATGGAAATTAAATTCCTCAATGCTTTGGAGGGCATCTTCTCTCGATGCTTAGGCGGCACCGGTCACCAAGTTTGGGGTCTCCCCGTGAATCAATTTGCAACTTGGTTCACCTAGACCTATTGATATATACCTACTGCCTGTGAAGAATTACGTCGACAAGCAGTATTTCTAATCCCTCCACGCAGGGCAAGTCGCATTGCTATGTCAAGCCTATTCATCTCCGAAAGAACCCATCAATTTATGTGCATCATACGGAGTCTTTAGGATTGGGAAGTATGGACATTTTCCCTCTTGGTTATGGGCGCCCTGGAAGCATGTGAGAATTACCTGCTGTTACGTCAGTCACTATATACCCCCAGCAATCGTGAGCATGTACCGTTTAGGGGAAGGGCATAAATTGATCGAACCGAATGCCGGTTCTACCCAAGCACCTATTGATGACGGACCTGGAAGCGGGGTTAACTTCGTCAAAACAATATCTACTTCACTTACTCGAGAGGTGATGGCATCGCTCTGTATTGTTTAGGCCACCCATTGCGAAGTCTACTTTGAATACGGCTCTGACAACTGCAATGCCAAACTAAACTCAGAACCGGAGCCCATAGGTTTCATGGTCTTGATCTACCAGAGAGCCGGAGGTTCCACGGATACGTTGAGCTTGTAATGATCTCGACTCGAGACCGGCAGCGAAAGGAAATTGGGAAGATATTTGCGATGCCCGTCAAAAGAACAAAGAATAGTGAAGTGTAGCAGATATACCCCAAGCACGTTTGTAGTACTTTCGCAGGAGACATGGGTTCAGTTACCAACCCAACTTAAGTGGATTGCTCTAGAATGATTGAAAAGATAAGTCCAGTGTATCGGTCAGGGCGCCTGTTGATTGACAAGATCATTAGGGCCAAATTGAGAACTCGATTTTTTCGAATATGCTTTGACGACCTCTGGCCACTATACAATCAAACTTTTGCTGATTACCCACATAGCGTCCCACGGATTCTCGACTGAATTGTCATTTTACCTCCGATCTATTCTCAAACCCGAGTCATTTTAGGCACTTTTCTTTAGAGCGATTGTGTTATAAATTAACATTATAGGGCCAGTAAGCTATCACGTGGCTAGCGACATGGTATAGCTCGCATGCAGCACCACAAGCGGATGTCACGATAATCGTTTTCGAATACTTCGGGACACTCCAAGATACTATGAAGTTTTGCTAGCGCCATGAGGCTATTATTGAAGTTTTTTAGCGAGTCCCGAGATCAACAACTAAGAAATACTGGAACCGCATATGTTACTAGCCTACATAGCGGCCCACATCTCACACGCTGACGCGAGCTGAACGTTTATCCAACATTCATTAATCGAAAAACAGATTAGCTCACGAGCACTACTGGCGCGAAGTCAACCAAGGCAGGTGGGCGCTGCTTACTACGCCCCGGGGCCAAATTTCGCTCGATAAATATCGTGACCCCATACCGCCTTTCATTATCAATAGAAGGAGACTGCCCTCCACCCATCATGGCTTCCAAGTTTGCGGAACCCAGCATCAAAGAGTTGGACACCGCGAAGACGATTTCGGGTCCTTTCTCGCAGTTTGATAATTCTGTCATCTTTGAATATGTTGAGCCGCCAGCCTCACTCAACGCGACGTATAGTCACACCAATTGTTACTATCCTACGACTAGCTGACTGGGCTGCAGCGTCTTAATTCGCGCGACGTATGTCAATCCAGCGATCAGGCAAATCAACAAAATAGGAAAGAAACATCCCCAGTCTCCACCTCTCCACATACATTTCGATCAGTGGGAGTCGTTCTTAGTGGCGAGAGGTAAAGTATGCACGACAGAGACGTACGATGCAAAAGACCTGGTCCACGTACCAGAGGATGGCACGCATCATGTGCCGCCTTGGGTGCCGTAAGTTGAGACCTCCTTCTGTTATACGATTGTCTGCGAAAGACCAATAGGATCTCTGCACCTACGGTGCACGTCCTCATCAACTGTACCGCATTGTCGAGCTTCCACAGGAGATGGGACGCTGAAAACGATTTCGCTAATCGGAACACACAGACACACGTTCTACCCATGTGCCGACGCGCAAGAAGATACGACGATTTACCTTTGGGCGCATCCTGAGAAGGTACCTGACCCGATGGATCGCCTTTTCTTCCAGACACTTCTTGGCTACATTAGTGACGTGTACGAGAAGAAAGCACCCATGAGCGTGCTGCAGATCATGGTCACGCAGTGAGTCACATCTCGTCTCTGCTACTCCTTCCTGTGGAGCGAGTGATATTCAAGTACGAGGACACTAATGTGATTGTACGCAGGCATGCGAGCGCGACGGCCATGGTCATGTTCCCACGGGCGTGGTGGTTGGGGCCGCTGCGATGGTAAGTTTTGACACGCCTCTGCTGCGCATCGCTTACCTCATACCGGTACTAGGTGGATCCCATGGCAGCTGCAAGGCCTCGCAGCAACAATTGGCAGATTCTTCGGATACAAAGGCCTGATTGAGAAGCATACCGCGCCCGAAGAGTGGGCAAACTATCTCCACTCAAAACGCTCCTGAACGCGATGATAATAAGGATGAGGTCGCGATCAAGCAATGCTCGCATGCGCTGCGCATGGCTAGGAAACTTAACGGGGGAGCGCTAGGCCGCAAATGGGGCTGTGCAGTGCATGGTTTATGGCATTAGAATGCGAAAAAGGCACTGTTTTAGCCGGCACCGTGCTCTCGTAAGGCTGCCACAGGGCCATTGCGGAAAGATCGTCGTTACGTCCGTACGTCTGTCTCAGCTGAGTAGCCAATGTAAAACACGAAGAGGATTTGCGTTAAGATGGACTTGCGACGTGCACAGGCAGCACAGCCCCTACCACGCCCCCATTGTCAAATAGTAGTCGTGCGGAGGATGCCCACTTCTTGCCGTTTTGCCCCATGCACTTTTTTGTTTTGATTCTTTTAAAAAAAATCGTTTAATCGTGGGAACTTCTGCATTTGCGAGAAAAGGGGGGAATTAGTTATATCGCGCTAGCTTTCAGCCAACAATTCACGACGTTCACGATTTCCGAAATAGAAATATCCCACGACCAAAACGGCAATCAGTCAGATTCGATTCTTTCAAGCTCCGTATATTCACCAAGGCGGCACCTGATCGGTACCATCATTTGACGCCAAACAATCACCGCCTGTAGGAAAAAAAAAAGAACCAGCGACAAAAATGCATACACGCCACCATGAGCAAAGCGAACATCTGCTAGACTCCGAATCTCTAAACCGCTACCCAACTACAAACCTTAATGTCTATGTTCACTACCGTCGCGCTAGTTTCTGCCAGAAGCTGATACTACTCTGGTGTGCGATTCTCATGGCGTTCGGCTTCATGGCTATTGTCGGCATGGTCATGTGTATGGTGAAGTGGGGTGGACAGCCGGAAATGAGTGTGGGGAGATGTTGGCAGTGGATGTGGTTATGGCGGTAGCATGAGGAGGGAGCGCCACCCCGAACATCACGTCAAAGGTTGAATGAGAGCTTGGAGATTAAGAGAGAAAAGGGTCGTGAGCGAAATTTCTACGATTTGAGGAAAGCGATTGGCATTCGGAAGTCCGGCGTATCATTTTGGACGTGAGGTCTGAAGGGATTTTGGAGGGCGTTTTTTTAGGCGGATGTTTGGAAAAACTCAAAGCCCTGGGTCGTTTGCACATTGGCGTTGAAGGAAGATAGTTCATCTCGGGATGTGTTGCATACACTTATTAGGAACCTCAAAGGAAACGACGTTGAGCAACACTGCAATTCTTCCTACCACAACTACCTATAATGCCAAGTCGCAGTCCTCGTAGTGAACCGTTGCATCGCCCCAATACCCGAAGGAGCGTGCTGTGATTCCAGTGCAAGATTTGCCCTCGATAGACTATTGTAGTTATGTTGTCTAGGCTACCGGAGTGGACGATTTAAGAGCGCGAATTGTATTTTTTGGGTTGGTAGAGGTTTGAAGGAGGTTCGTTACGGTGACAGGAGGTATATTGCTGAAAGCCAGCTTTTAGGGAACGCTGTCCTTCTCCCTCGATCATAGCTGTCATGAGTGTCAGTATATTCTAACGTATATTACTTGTATCATGATGCTTGACCTCTAGGAACTGTGGATTCGTTGAAGTCCGTGAATTGAGTGGCATCTCCATCCTCTTCCACCCGAGTGGGATCTTCCACGTTTGGGGTAATTCCTGTCTCGAGGACGAACGCGGCTTCGTTCGTGAGCTTGGATATGCATTACTCGAAATTAGAAGCGTGAATGTTTCACTCAGGACATCCGTCAACCTCATTGCCCTTTTCGAGCGTGGCGCTTGCGTTTTGGAGCGTTTCGGCGTCTATGTTGAGCTTCTGCTCAATCTTCCAGATAGCCTCGTCCCACACACTAAAGTCCGCGAAGGGAGTATCATGCGCCTCGTCGGAGTTTTGTAGGCTGGGGTGTTGCACCGATTCGTCCGATGATGTTTCGGGGATTCCCAAAGTTTCTTCATTAACTGCGACATCTTCGGGTTTGGGGCTGGTGCGTGGACGGCCCAGGTTTAGGCTTCGAATACGAAGATGCGGGTCTGATTCAGGGAAAAGAGTTGACTCTGTCAGTGTAGTAGTATGGGAAGCGGTGTCGTCGGCTAGAGGCGTGGAGCCGCAAAGGGTTGAAATGCCATGTGCATGCTCAGAGACTCGACGAGGGCCCTGTGGTGGGAACTCTGGAGTATGAGTAGATCCTGCTTCATTGGCAGATACTGGACCAATATTATTGGCTGCACCTTCCACAGTCATCTCATCTTCGTGCTCCTGCCTTGGAGACTCACCGCCCATCCGCCTTGCCCTCCCAACATCATCTAAACTCTTGATAAAAGCTATTATAGCCGCCGCATTCCACCGTTCCTCAAGAACCTTCTTCCCCCCTTCCTTCTGTCCATCCTCATCCTTCCTATTCCCAAACACCTCCTTATAGTACCTCCTCGCCCTCGACGCAGTCTGCTGATGTTTCGAGTCGAATTTCTCCCCCACGGCTTTCTTGATGCTCTCGAGCCTGTGCTTCATCGACCCGCGCCAGCTGCCGACTTTGTCCTTAATTGGGAATGTGCTGTTGGCGTCGATGGTGGTTTTGGAGAACTGGGAGGGGAGGGGAGGGTAAAAGGAATGTGTCCACTTGGGAAGTGTCTCAGCTCTTTCCAAAGGGGCAGAGACGTGACGATGTTGGTCGATATGATCCGACGGATCGACGAGAGAGGTACTTCTTGTCCATTGATGTTGTTGAGTGAGTTCACTTACGTCGGGCAAAAAGGCAGTTTGGTCTGCCATGGTAGTCTCGCGAGACCAGACTTGAAGCCGTTTTGCGTAGATGCGGACGTGAACGTCAACAATCAAAGGCGGAGATAACACAAATTGTTGATGCTAATTCGCGTGCTACCCTAGAATCACCTTGGGAAAGCAGGGCTGCTCAACGACGGAAGCAGAATGCGCAGAGAAGTGTAGACAGAGAAGGTATAGAAAACAAGATGAAGGGTATGAAAGGAAATGTTCGCTATGCGCATGTATTGAGGTTTTCGATAGCCCCGGCCATGCAATTGTTGAGCGGGTGCATGTTGAGCCCCAAGCCCACTCCTCGTGGGCAGCACGTGATCGTCGTGCACCAGATACCCAATAGGACGCCCGCCAAAGCTTCCATCTTATCTTTTCGCGATGTCCTGCACCACATTCGTTAAATTCGATCCCATCTGCCCAGCTTTGCCAATAGTCTGACCCGCACTTCCAACCTGCTTTCCCGCCATAGATCCTAAACCACCAGCTGTCTCGCCCAACTTGCCCACTGTGTTGCCAGCAGTTGAACCCAGCTTGCCTGCCGTCTTGCCAGCCTTTCCGACCGAGTTGCCTGCAGTCGATCCCAGATTGCCAGCAGTAGAGCCTAGCTTCCCTGCCGTTGCACCAGCGTTCCCTACGGTGTTTCCCGCCGTAGATCCGAGCTTACCAGCTACTTGACCAGCTTTGCCTACCGTATTTCCTGCACTTGACCCCAGATTTCCAGCAGAAGAGCCTAGCTGACCTACAGTGTTTCCTGCGGTGGAGCCTAACTTTCCGGCAGTCGCGCCCACCTTGCCTACCGTACTGCCGGCCGTGGCTCCCAGCTTGCCAGCTGTTTGACCGACCTTTCCTACGGTCTTGCCTGCAGCAGCGCCTACTTTGCCGACCGCAGAACCCACCTTACCCAAGCTCTTGCCTATGTTAGCGAAGGCGTCATCTGCGGCGCTGGTAAGAAGTTAGCAGGCAGTCTGAAAACAATTGTGGTGGAGTGAAGATTGCGTAGGCTGGTTGTAGAGAAAGGGGAGTTTTGTTGGGACCGACAACCAAAACATGGTAACGGAAATGAATGCGACAATGTGGTATTAACTACAAGATCTTTTCTTTGATTGATCGACTCAATTACCCAAGATGCCAAAGATTCGAAGTGCTAACTCCTTAAACGCTTGAAAGGACCCCAATGTCGTTATAGCGCCAACATATGAAAATTGGTTGTGTGCCGAGCAACATCTCGACTTTCGGACTGATGCCGATATCTCGTCCCATTCGTTTCCATGGCTCGTACGTAAACAACAATCATGCACTACTCCCTGTTAATTACCACAATGAGTATCAACCTGCAAGGCTGACAGTGAACAGATGGGGTAGGGTGGGCATGGTGGATTCGATAGGCGTGCGGAGAAGGTATGCGAAGTAGCGTCGACTTACAATAAAGATAGGGTCAAGTCGCCCCGGATTGAGGCCTTGAGCTCAATCTCAATCTCCAGGTTCGCATCCAGCTTGAGCTTCAAGCCATCCGTATCATCCAACGAACTCTTCGCCTTCTCCTGTGGCATCCGGTACGGCTGGTTGGGATCGGTGCCGCGCATGGGAATCTCGCCTCGCATAGCTCGTGCCTTTGTGACGGGGCCGTCCATGGAGGTGCTGTCTGGACCGATACGCTCAAACATCTGCATCTGGTTGAGCTCGCCGTTGGCATCGGCCTCTTCGAGGGCTTCTAGCGATGTCGTCTTCATGTACTTGCCGTCCTCGATGCCCTTCTGGATGCGTTGCCGGCGGGCACGGCGCGATGCTGATCGTGAGCGGGCGGTCTGGTCGCCGGCCTCTCGCTTTGCCTGCTTCTTTGCGTTGAGGGCCTTCTGCTGCTGCATCGTCGTTCGCTCATGCGGCTCGGAGTCGGATTCGTGGTCAGCCATGGTGAAGAGCGTTCAGTGATTGGTGGTTGGTGGTTGGTGGTTGGTCTTTTGAGCAGTGAGGAGGTATAGCACGCAAGAAGGGTGTACAGAAGAGACGAGGGACTGCGAGAGGTACTATCCAGGTCCAGCCTCCAAAACCAAAAACAAGATTGATGTAATGGCGGACTGGGGTGATGTGCATGGGGCAGCAAAGGCGGCGCTGGATGACACGGGACGGATCCTTGCTCGACCCTCTATTCCCGATCTCGATGACCAAGAATGCGATGACCAACGACATGTCGATGACCGACGTCATCGCAATGATGCGCGCGCAAACATGCCATTTCCACAAGAAGGCTGTGCGACGACTCCGACGCAGCCGGACTAACCGGTCCCACGGTTCTTGTGGGGCGACAAAGAATCGTAATGGTGCAGAAAGTTGGCAGGAAGCGGGAGGCTGGCGTCTGGCTGGAGTCTGGCCGTTTGTGCTATGCAGCAGGAATGCCCCCAGTGTGCGGGGCGCCGGCCATAGCTCCCTGCAGCGGAAGGAGCTCAGCTGGGTCGCAGCTTCCATCTAGACCTCTGACAGACTTGACAGACTTGACAGACTCCAGCAGCTTCACCAAGCGAGCGTCACAAACCTAAGAGATTGAGAATGGTTTGATCGTGGCCAAACAACAATTTCATTATGGTTACATAGCTTTTTCTATGCAGATGCAAACGTGGGTAATTACACTAAGAGCGCCCGAGCCTAAACGCCATTCAGACGAACAAAAGCGCCAGTCATTATCCATTCGTCCAACATATGAGAAGCGGAGAGAAACTCCATCCAAGACATTTAGTTGCTGCGCAGAGTCAGCCCTCGCTCAATGAAAATCGACCTTTGATGGAAAACTTACAGCAGACCAAGCGTAAGGTCACCATGGATCTTCGCCTTGAGTTGGATCTCAATGTCCAAGTTAAGCTCCAATCGCAATCGGAGCTGTTCGCCCTTGCTGTCGCCTTCCTCTTCACCACCGCCGCCGGTCAGACCTCCAAGAGCCTGCCCTGCCGTGTTCCCGACCTGGTTGACCGCGTTGCCGGCCGTGTTCTGCACCATGTCGGTTGCGCCGCCAACGAGCTCACCGCCGGGCACGTTCTCGCTGATGTCGCCAAGTGGACCACCCTTGCCGCCCTGCTGCTGCTGCTTCTTCTGGCGCTGGCGGTTGCGACGGCCACCAGAGGCAGAGACGTCGGAGCGAGCAACAGACTCAGAGTCGGACTCGGCCGCACCACGCCGGCCGCGGCCACGGGACTGGCGGCGTCTTGATTGAGACTTTTGCGGCTGCGGTTCAGGCTCCGAATCGTCGGCATCGCCGTTGGTTGTCGTTTGCTTGCGTCCTGCGTCCTCTTGCTCAGCCTCTCCTTCAGCATCACTATCGGGGGCGGGAGTGGCTTCAGGAGTGGGCTGTTGCTGCTGAGGCTTTTTGTTGCCCAACTTCTTCGGCGCCTTTTTCTCGGTTTTCTTACTCGAGCTTTCTGCTTGACCTGAGCCTCCCAGCGAAGCATTGGCATTGGCCTGTCCCTCTCCGGCGACGGAGTTCTTGGTCTCTTCGACTGTGTCCGCCATGGTGTTGTGTGTAGTTTGAAATAGTGATGGAGCTAATGTGAGTGAAGTGCTCTGATGGTGATTGTTTGGAAATAAGGCACGACGCGCGCAAACTGTTAAGAGAAAAGTAGCAGAGAACAGGAACCGGTTTGAATGAGAGGTACATCACACCCATGCTCACACGAGCCACCCTTCCATGCACTCTGACGCAATAGGTGGCACCCTCAGTCTCCCCTCCAATCCTACGGGGCGCCGCCAAACCTGTCTCTATCCCTGCACACATGATGTGCCGGAAAAGGGTTGGCGGTGATCGAATTCATGCCTTCCTTGCCCGGTTCACATGCGCGCTTCCAAGTTTCGCGGCGCCTGTATCCAGCGCCTACGCTAGGCGTTTCTGATAGCGTCGCGTATGCGCTTAGTATGATGTAAAAAATGTAAAAATGTCCAGGCGCAGAGGAGCGGATTTGCGGGTGGCGCAAGCAGACCTGTTTCCGCTCCGCTCCCACGACGCAAGCGATCGAGATGGCCCGGGGTGGCTGGGGAATGCTGAGACCCATTCTCGTTCGCTCATCATTCCGCTTGCACACTTTCACGATGCGGCCGACTCTCAATGAGCAGGTCGGCGATCCTATCCAAATGTACAGCATACCTTACATCTTGGCCATGAGCCAGTTTGTGCGGTCATGATATGAGCTTGAGAGAGGAAGAAACGCAGAGCATGGTGCACGAGCCACTTGTTCGGAGTAGTAGCATCCCGCTCCGAACAGCCGACACTACAGCATCGAGCTGATTGCCGTACCTTGTGGAGAAAGGGTCCCCAGCATCTCGAAGACGACATGGCAACCCCAGAGGCACAAGAAGCTGCGGCTAAAGAGCGTATCGTCAAGCACATGAATGCAGACCATGCTGATTCTGTGAGCTATCACGCCAGCATGGCGGGGCAAAACACTGACCTCTGCAGGTCCGCCGATATCTCGAGGCTTTCAAGCAGAAGTCGTTCTACCAAGTCCGCGATGCGCGCTTGACAGATGTCACACTAAACGACATGAAGTTCAACTGTAGCGGTCAGCAAGTCATCATTGCCTTCGATCCGCCTATGAAGTCCCTTCGTGAGGCACGCGAGCGCCTCGTGCAACTGGACAAGGACGCCCTCGAAGCATTGGGTCGAAGTGACATTACAGTCACCAAGTACATCCCACCATATGCAGCACACTTCCTTCATGTGGCCAACTTCACCCAGTGTCTGCTCACTTATATTGTCTTTTCCCGCCGTGCAAATTTTAAGCCTGGATCACTCCTGTACGACAACCTACTAGCAAACTTCCCGCGCTTCAGCAACTTTTGCCTAACGATTCAACCGTATCTATTGGCGATCATGCTGGGGATCCACGTGCTTGAGTCAGTTTCAATGAGCAGAAAGCTTCGTAGGCACGGAGTGACACCGTATGATGGCATATGGTGGGCGTGGATTGGAAGCTGCTTTGTGGAGGGGAAGACTAGCTTCATGAGGCTGGATGCGCTGATCGAAGAGAAGAGGAAGGAGAAGGAAGCAAAGAAGCACTAAGGGTACGGCTGCGAACGCGTAGCAGCATGAGAAAGTATCCGCGTGTCATGACTCAAATGAAGCGACATTGTTTGACTCTTCTACACATTCATAGCACTACAGCGTCTGCGGCGCTTGACAACTCGGGACGGGATTAGGGCGCGAGGCCTCTCCGAATTCGGCAAGCTTAATCGATAAGGATGATTCTCGGCGTGTAGTCGGAGTCACATCGCATCCTAAAACTTTCCACCTGCATGATACCCCAAATATAATTCTGCGCTGAATTTCTTTCCTCTTTCTTTCATATTTCGCGTGCCATGGCTTTGCGATTCTCAACCCAGCGTTTCGCGACGGCATTGCGCGTGTCGCGTGTCAATTGCTACTCTGCTCGCTATGCTTCTTCCGCTGCTGCGCTCAAGGACTCAAGCCTACCAAAAGATGTTAATGACTCTATAGCAGTACGACTACGCCCTAATAGCTGTTGCGGATTCCAATGCTGATAGCTGCGCAGAGAGAAGCTTCTCTACCCACGCCAGACCCTCCCTCCACGTCGAAGACGGCTGGCCTCGTCAACCAGCAGCTTCCGTACATGGTTCCGACCTATGTCCGCCCACCTCCCATGTTCGAGAAGGGCGAAGGATGCTACCTCTACGACGTCGAGAACCGGAAGTATCTAGATTTCACAGCGGGGATTGCTGTCAATGCATTGGGACATTGCGACGAAGGCGTCGCGCAAGCAATCGCTGAGCAGGTGCGTTTCGTTATTACAGCAGACCAGTACCATGCACAGCAAGCAAAATACTAACAACGTGTCTTGCAGTCACAAATTCTTATGCACACCTCGAATCTATACCACAATCCCCTTACCGGTCTTCTTTCGAAGCAGCTCATCCAGCTCACACACGCTACGGGTGGTATGGCCTCTGCTACACGCACCTTCATCTGCAATAGCGGATCCGAAGCCAACGAGGCTGCTATAAAATTTGCTCGTAAGGTCGGCAAGGAGATTTCACCGGACAAGGACAAGTATGACATTGTCTCCTTCCATGGTTCGTTTCATGGTCGGACTATGGGATCTTTGAGTGCGACGCCAAATCCGAAGTATCAGAAGCCATTCTCACCCATGGTTCCCGGGTTCAGATATGGTACTTTTAACGATGTGGACGCTGTCGATGACCTAGTGACAGAGGGCACGTGCGGTGTAATAATCGAACCCATCCAGGGCGAGGGCGGTGTCAATGTTGCCACACCCGAATTCCTACTTGCGCTACGGAAGCGCTGCACTGAGGTCGGTGCCGTGCTCATCTATGACGAGATCCAATGCGGTTTAGGAAGGACAGGCACATTCTGGGCTCACGCCGGCTACCCGAAAGAATGCCACCCCGATATTGTCACCACGGCCAAGGCACTAGGCAATGGATTTCCAATCGGTGCAACTATCGTGAATGACTTTGTTTGTGACCACATTAAGACAGGTGACCATGGCACAACCTTCGGCGGCAACCCCCTCGGCTGCCGTGTAGCTTCCTACATCCTATCCCGCCTGTCCTCGCCTGAGATCTTGGACTCAATCCCGGCGAAGTCAGCAGTATTCCAGAAGCATTTTGATAGTCTGCGAGAGCGATATCCCGACCGCATAAAGGAAGTCAGGGGCCAGGGCTTGATACTCGGTCTCCAGCTTGATGCTGACCCTACACCAATAGTGACCGCGGCGAGGGAGCGTGGACTTCTAATCATTACCTGCGGAACCAACACGTTGAGATTCGTTCCGCCGCTTGTGATCTCCGAAGCGGAGATTGACGCGGGCATGGCTATCGTAGCCGATGCCATGAAGAGTGTCTGGAATGAGGGTGAGCAAGTACCAGGTACTCCAGGACAGCAGGAGATGCGGTGACATATGCGATGATTTTTTTTGTATGTTTCAGCATGGCGTTTTAGGTTAGGCATATTCGACATGTGTGTATAGAAAAAGTTCATTGCAATAATCGACTTGACCAGCTTGGCGACCATCGATCATAGTTCCAGTTTTACGTATGACATGACTACTATCTTGCTCGCATACGTCAACCCCTATCCTCCTTACTACCCAGGTTCAGGACGCGTGTCAATTCAACGAAGGTGGCCGTCAAGGATTACTCGATAAATGTCGGGGATCCAAGGACAGGGATCCCATGAAAGGACCCCATCACCTATTCTTGTTGGTGGTGGAAACGTGGTCCACGACCCACACCAAGTCTTCCTCGTCGACACGGCCGCAATCACCACAATCACCACAATACCCGCAAATACCAATGCCGTATAAATCTTATACCACCATGAATCGTGGCAAGGGATGATAGTCGTGGTCGAGTTCCCATAGACGAAGTGCACAACGAAGATAATTATAGTCAGACATAGAAACAAGGTGAAGAACATAACGTGAGCGTAATGAGCGGTAGAGGTGGTGTTGCCGAGATCCTGCTGCCTAGTGGGCAATGCACTATACATGGTATATCCAGCCAGTAAGAGGAGTGGGATCAGGAACAAGATGCGTGTCATTATTCCACGGGTTCCGTTGGTAGGTCGCAAATATTCACCCATGTTCACACTAACATCTTCACTAGTCGTATCCTTATATTCGCCTCCGACCTCTGGTGCCGTGTCCGGGGTGGATGAGTGGTCTTCCAGGTATTGGTATGCGTGGACTTGCGACAGCCACAGTGCGGCTGGTAGTCGCAGCAACCCGAATATGGCGAAAGGCTGTAACATCGTTGCTAGACTGATGTTATTGCCGTAGGCCCGGATGCCACGGGCGTCAGCGATGATGAAGTAAAGAGACTGCGCGCCCTGAAGCGCGACAATGAGGGTTTGGATGGCGGATGAAGACATGAAATCAACGTGCGACCTAGCACCCCATCACATTCCAAGTTAGCATTCAGCGTATCTCTCCAAATATAGGACTGCTACGTACGACATCGGCCTATGAACGCAGAGGCTACGACTGCGGATCATAATCTTCTCACCACTTTCCCAAGACGTTCCCGTCCAGAAATGCGCGTTGGAGGCTGCCATATCTTCCGCCGTCCATGCTCGGGCGCGTACACGCCGATCGAGTATGACAAAGTAGCGCCAGAGGACGGACGTTGGGTTATAGTGGCACACTCTATCAAGCCAGCGAGGTGGATTTCCGGACAGGATCACTACAAAAGTTAGCTTGACGGATAATCCATGCTGGATGTGTACAGGACCTACCGGGCTCAGGCACACCTGCGACCAAGTGCGCAATTATAGGTGCGAGACCGAGCGTCAAAAGTGTTATCCAGTCGCCGAAGTCGATGTCGTTTGATTGATACAAGGTCTCGAGGTGCCATGTCCCCAATTTACGTGGAATGATGGCTTTCAAGTCAAGTGTTGACGGAGTGGTGGCGGCGGGCGTAGCAGCTGCCATGAAGGCAACGAGACACACTATTGTCCGAATGCGGAGCGACATGGTTTGATCAGTCTCGAACTTACTCTCTCTCACAAAGTAGACGCAAGTTCGACATGATGCACATCAGGATCTATGTCTGATTATAACAAGATGTGAATGGCCCCTGGACATAGGTGTCAGCATGTGCCCATAGTAGGTCCACATTTTACACTCTCCTGCTCACACAATAGTAAAATCCTACCGTTTGCTATATCGAAACGTGCTTTTTTCTTATTATAGGATGCAAATTCAGCCTCACTCACCGATTTGCAGGTTGGCCGTTTCGTGTCTGCCCTTATGAGGCTCCCATGTGGCCCCCATATGCAAGGGATGTTGCATATAGGGACGCACTTAGACTAAAGTAAACATTAGGTGTGTTATCTTGACAGGGGATTAGCTAACGATTGGTCTTGTTCACGGGAGCAGATTTCTGGGTGAGCTGAGTCGGGAATTACTCGGCCGAGATACACGGGGTCTGACATGCATGTTTAAATGCCTGTGAGGTGAGGCTAACTTATTGTAGTCATACCAGCGAGCCTCGTTGGGGCGTTTGATGAGTGTGTAGATTTGCTCCTTGTAGTAGATCTTGCGACTTCCGTGTCGATGGATAATGAGGGAGGTATATCCGGGTGCCGGTGCGTTGTGTACGGTAGACACATTCTCGTTATCATAGTGCGCACGATACATATACAATTCCTTAGCTTGGTAGATTCTCCAAAGCAGTAGACTATTTAATTAGCAATGTACTACTATTCACGCTATCAAACAAGAACAATGAGAACTTATGGATGTAGCCGCAGTATTTTCAATAGAAGCCTTGATAGGTTCCTAATCTACGATTTCCATCGGGATGTTCTAGACTTTAATATTTCTATTCGTCTTCCTTTACCAATCCTCTCCCTTTCCCATTCTTCTCGAACCACGCCGCCACCCTCGTACGACCCCAATGCACCGCAACACGCTCCTGCGTTCCAAAGAGAGTGCTTTGCTCATAGAATTCCAAGTTGTTGAGCATCTCGATTGCGTGATCTTCCATGTCTAGGATGATAAGCACGCAGAGGATATCTGCTTCCCGTGACGTGGGCAACCGTTGTTCGGCATCGCTCGCGGTACCCGGGTAGTTGTGTGAAGGCTTCCATAATTGCTGCTCTACCAATCTCTCTCGGGTCTTGCAACGACTGAATGTGGTTTTCTGTGATGCGGCAGTGCAAAGCCTATGCAGGATATCTTTTTTCGTGAGGGTAGTTGGTGGGGAGAGGGACAAGGCGTATGTTGCGCATGCGAGGATGCGCTTAATGAGTGCGGACCCGACATGTCGGTTCTGTAGGGAGAGAGTCGAGTTGTACAGTGCTGAAGCGAAGATAGCGCGACGATGTGGAATTGCTGGAGATGAGGAGGAGATGAAGCGGCATGGGAGGAAGAGTGGGATGTTGGGGTAAGTGAGGTGGAGGTGTAGGGCGCGTAGGATTTCGTCGGCGAAGATGCCTGGTAATTCCGCTATAATTCGATAGGGCTCAGGACAGGGTTATCATGAGCACTTACTATTCACATGCCGTAGGTTGAGCAGCTCGTGTAAATTCCAGCATGCTTTCCGAGGGTGAGCAAGGTACATCAGCACGAGCCACTCTATGATCTTGTCGAGCAGTTCATTAGGGAGATTGTTTAGTGGAAACCCTATTTTATGCTTTTTGGGTACGAAAGCTCGACCTTGGAAGTCACTTGACTCGAGAAATGCTCCAAGGTTGCTATTCGAGGCGTCCTCTGTGTAACCGCTCTCTAGCTCCTGCTTGGAGTTGTTCGCAGTGACGCGTGTTGCGTCGCGGATCCCCACGCACGGGTCATTAGTGAGTGCTAAGCAAGAAAGGCGGCGGCGGAGCCACATTGCAGGTGATTGAATGTTCTTTGCTGAAGGAGCGGTGGAATTAATGGACGTGGAGCATTGGAGTGATCTTAATTCGAGGTTCTTTTGTGGTTGCCTAGAGTCCTAGGCACGCTGATCTCCAGCTTGCATGATTATACGCGCGTTGTTGAGGTCAAGACCAACATTTTAAATGCGGGGATCTGCTCTCGTCCGACGTGGATTGCCAACTTGATACTCTAGCATATGCCGAAATTGGACCACACAGGTTACATGTGCGTCCATAAAATGGTGGATCTACCCATGTCCAAGCCCCTCTAAGGCTGATAATCATCAACACCTTCCCACCACCATGACGAAAATCGACGGACTTTTGACTCCAGTCGTCTACCTCATCTCTGCTATAATCTCCTTCGTCGATGGTTTCAAAATGATACAACAAAACGGCCAGCATCTAAACGGCCAGCATCTACACCCCGTCATGCGATCCATGCTTATCTACAACTCGCGCATCCACTCCCTCTTCTGCCTCTATTACCTCCTCGCACTGCTCCACCTAGCACCTTCGGCCTACATTCCCTCAGACACAGCCCTCGTCGACATCTACATCGTCTCTAAATTCTACGAATGCATAGACATGCCACTAGTGCTTCTTGCAGCCACTGCTCGAGATCTCGACCTAGGCTTCCTACACCAGCCGCTCTTCGTTCCCTGGCTCGTTTATGTGCAAATTCTATCTCCGAATATACTGTCGCGCGAATGGAAGGTCTTTGCGGTGCTGGACCAAGTGCATCACGCGCTCATGTACGGTTACTTGGGCGGGCTGTGGGATAGAAGGAGCGGTCTTGGGAAGCGTGCGGTGCAGGCTATGGCAGTGATTCATGTCGTAGGCGGTATTTTGGGCGACATGTTTGTTTTGTATATGCGAAAAACAAAGGGGGCAGCTGAGTATGAAAACGCAAGTTGGAGGTATTGGCTGCGAATTGTAATGCTAGCATACTACGTGCTATGGCCACTACACGCTATAGAGGTCAAAGCAAGAGGAAGAGTGCGGCATGGCTAGTGTAGGACGCGCATAGCTAGCACTACCGTAGAGGTTTGAAGCCTGAGGCACTAAATCGAAAACAAAGCTACTAAAAAAGTTGGGTGCCCCACCTGTTGCGCTCACCCCGCAATACGACACATTCACACTCGGAATGGAAGACGATAGAGCGGCCACAAATCTGGGCCCATCAGCAGAGGATGGCGTGTCTGACGAGGTTCCTGTTGTGCCCAAGCAACCCAGACGCCGTTTCGTGGGCAGGAAAGCGGCGGTAGAGGCAAGCAAGCACGCAGACGCCAATGCCAACATTGAAGACTCGAGCGCGATACAAGGTGTGAGACACCCCTCGAACATCGCGCATATGGTTGTTAGAAGCTAACGTTGATGCTCAGTGGCCCAGCCGCGTCGTACTGCCCGCGCGCTGAACTCGATCCCTGACTCCATCCTGCACGACCCCGACATCAACGCCGCCATCGGCCTCCTTCCCCCCAACTACAACTTCGAAATCCACAAATGCATCCACCGTATCCGCTCATCGGGCGCGACTTCCATCGCCCTGCAGTTCCCCGAGGGACTGCTCCTCTTCGCCACCACCATCTCCGACATCCTCACGCGCTTTTGTCCTGGTACGACGACATTGATAATGGGTGACGTGACGTACGGTGCGTGCTGCATTGACGACTTCACGGCGCGGGCGCTGGGGTGCGATCTTCTGATCCACTATGCGCACAGTTGTTTGATACCAGTGGCCGTCACCAAGATTGCGACGCTGTACATCTTCGTAGCCATTGGCATCGATACACAGCATCTGGTCAACACCATAACACAAAATTTCCCAGCTGGAAAGACAATAGCCCTAGTCGGAACGATACAATTCAACGCGACCATCCACGGCATAGTCTCCATCCTCCGACGGGAAGGCTACCATGCTATAGTCCCGCAAATCGCGCCCTTATCAAAAGGCGAGATTCTAGGTTGCACGTCGCCTTCAATGGCAATCAAGCACGGCCAAATGGATGCGAAAGGAAGGGAAGAGCCAGTGCCAGATTTACTGTTGTATTTGGGCGACGGTCGCTTTCACCTTGAGTCGGCTATGATCGCGAACCCCTCGCTCGCCGCCTACCGCTACGATCCTTACTCCCGCCGCCTCACCCACGAGACGTACGCACACACCGACCTCTACTCTCTCCGCCGCACAGCCATCCTCACAGCCCGAAAGGCGCGCACATGGGGCATCATCCTCGGCTCGCTCGGCCGCCAGGGCAACCCACATACACTCACGCTAATCGAGAACGAGCTCAAGCGGCAAGGGTTGAAGTCGGTGAATATGTTGCTGTCGGAGATATTCCCAGGAAAGCTGGCCATGATGGACGATGTAGATGCTTGGGTTCAAATCGCATGCCCGCGGCTAAGCATAGACTGGGGATATGCCTTCCCCCGGCCACTCCTGAGTCCATACGAGGCGCTCGTTGCATTGGGAATTAAAGATGCGCCGTGGCTGGAGGAGGAAGTGGGGGAGAAGGAAGCTAGGAAGAATCTGTACCCCATGGACTTTTACGCAAAAGAAGGGCTGGGTCGGACCACGCTGGAGCATGTGAAGGCTGCTTAGGTGGAGATCAATGGTTGAGGGTCGGGAAAATGTTATGCATGGTGAGGCGTTAGTGGTCTGGTAGCATAGGACATTGGCAGCATTCAATGGCGTCAGGTCAGGATACTGTCAGAGATGAACATCGATTGCTTTTGATTGACCTAGAAAGAAAGATCTTCTTGTTCACGTCATGGTTTGGAATGATTCAAAGATCCTGCCTTCGTGTAAGTGTACACGTAAAAATAATTGAAAAAACTCTCTTGGAGCCATCTGGACTCACAAATGCCCCAGCAGCTCCACAGCATTGAAGGACACTAAACACACAATGTCCATATGAAAGCTGGGCGCTCCACTCGCCAAAGCACGCCTGCGGGAAGCAGCCACACCCTTGGCACCGATCCGACGGAAAACTCACGGGCATCGCGGTCCGACGGCCACGCAGCGGGAAACCAGGGCACAACGCAGCGGAAAACCCTTATCGCACTGTGCGCCCCCAACGGAGTCGGAAAACAGGCAGATCTTGCTAGAAAAAGCCTTTACAAAATTAACATGCAGGGCGTGCACAATAATCCTCTCACGCCTTGCGGGCGTCATTGGGGTCTCCGATTATAAATGCGCGTGTGTTTGTCATCGGATATGGCCAATGAGAGTGAGTTTTTGCCGACGGAAAGGGCAAGGCGCGCAAACCTTTGGCCATGGCAGGTGTCATTGGCTAAGGTACGCAACAAATGATTGGCTGGCTTGGACGCAGCTCATGAAAGCTGGGTTTTGGTAAGCTAGGAGTCGTTTGAGACCATTGTGTTGGTGACGGGAAAGATGCGGGTAAGTGGTGTCATAGGAGTCATATGTTGCGTGGTGGGAGAGTATAAAGGGATGCGGTCGGACGGTGGACTGGGACATCAATCTTAACTCGAGCAATCGTGAGCAAAGCTTCAATCACAATCGGTCTCCAGACTTGAACTCTTTGCGCAAGACATCTATACTACATCCATACACACACAAACACATCAAATCGAGCAAGACCACACCGCACAACAACAAAATGTCCACCTCAACATCCACCTTCAAGAAGCTTGCTGCCCGCGCAAAGGCCCATCATCACAGCCTCAACGAGGCATATGACATCTACTACTCTGCCGGCCGATCAACTTCCTCCCCCGGCCCTCGTCCTTCAGTCTCCACTACCGGTCGTTCAGACTCGACCTCCAGCACTTCTTCCAACCTGAGCAAGACCTGGAAGTCCATCAAGAAGGCCGCCAAGGAGCACCACGAAGGTATGAACGACGCATTCGCTACGTACTATGGCGGAGGCCGTCGCTCGATGAACGCTCCGAGCCCAAGGGGAAGTGTGTCGGAGGAGGAGGAAGCACATGTAGGGCTGGTCGAGGGAGAGAAGGAAGGATTGGGAAGTATGGCGGCGAGGAAAGTCAAGGAGCATCATAGGAGTGTCAATGCGGCGTATCGGACTTACTATGGTGCTTAGAGAGGAGGAATTGAGCGAGGAGGATAGGTTGGATGGGAAGGCGCGATATACCATTGTTTTTTGTTCTTCTTCTGGGTTGATGGGCTTTGGATTTGAGCGAGGCGTTTAGATAGGCAACATGCCTGAGGGAAGGTTTTCTATGTACTCGTAGTACAAATCACCGGAATCTTACTGCTCAACACAACACATTCTTGTGGTATCTCTCTCTAAAAAAAAAAAAAAAGAATTACCTATTCAAAGTGTGAGATTAACGGGCATTGATAAAAATCGCATCACCATTCAAACGGCGAAATCGACACATTGGACACGAATGTTGTCAACGCCCCCATCGCGCAACCCTCTGAGAAGGTTAGCTGCCGGATGCGCCCCTCCGCCCATCGCTCCACAGCCCCACACTTCCAGTGTGAAAAACTGGCAAAAAAATCACTTCATTCTCCGCTCCCAGAATCGAACTAGGGACCTTTCGGTTACAACAGATATTACAGCCGAACGTGATAAACCAACTACACCAAGCGGAGGAATGCGTTTGCTGAAACGCGATGGTGATTCTGGGTGATCGATGCTTAATTTTGGAGCTATCAAATTCATATAGCTAGGATGTGTGCGCGGAGCTAACGCTTGATCTTGTCGATCGCTAACGCTACTAGCCGCTCAACTTTCGGTAAGTCCTCTACTCCCACCTTCTAAGTGTAAAATATGTGGTATAATAGTATGCAGTCGGATATACTGCTGCATGTATTACACCAGCATACAATACATTGACTGTTTGATATCCTCTCTTGTTTCCAGATTACAAAAGACAATCTCTAACTCTTCACTTCCGCTCAAGCTACGCATGCACAACTTCTATCAGCTGTAAGTGCATCATTCGACCACCGTTCAATTACTAAAACAAGCTTCTACGCAACCCGAAATACATCTCTCTTTCTTTACTCCGTATGTTATAGAGGTCCTAAGGACCACATTTCTTAGCAAATTATTGCGAACCTAAAAATTCACTAATTGAGAAACTCGCATCTGGCTCGTAATCGAAGACAAAACTTTTATGGATTTTTTATGATTTTCGCTAGGATAGAAATTACCCACTGAAAAGAAGCATACTAGGATTGATCATGGAGTCGTGATGCGCTGCCCAAATATCATCAACTAAGAAAAGAACATCATGACCAAAGAAGAGAGTTCGTTCTCCTCACTCCCCCCACTTCACGGGCTCCAATTTCAATCTCATCCCGTTGATCGGCTTGCTGGTAATCGTCCCACCGATGCGCACCTTCTCCTCAGGATTCGCCAGACGCATCTCAAATTCCCCCACAAAGGCCGCAACCAACGCCCTCAATTCGGCCCTCGCAAATCTCTCGCCAATGCAACTCCGCGGTCCATGCAGGAACGTCAAAAACGAGTAGTTGCTGTCGGCGCCGCCGTTCATAGTCGTGCGCCCCGACTCGTCGATCCAGCGCTCGGGCACAAATTTCTCAGAGTCTGGACCCCAAAGCGCTGGGTCGCGGTTGGTGGCCCACGGCACCACGTGAAGAAGCGTGTCCTTGGGAACGAAGTGGCCGCAGATGGTGGTGTCGCGGGTGGCTACGCGAGCTGTTACGGGAATGGTGGGGAAGAGGCGGAGGACTTCGTTGCAGACGGCGTTCAGGTAAGGGAGGGATTCGAGAAGTGCAGCAATGTCGACTGAAGGATCTGAGAGTGCTTTTGGATTGGGGACTTTCTCGTGAATCTCTGCCCGCAAGTGCGTTTGTGTTTCAGGGTGTGTTGAGAGGAGGTATGTCGCCCAGGTCAAGGCTGATGATGTCGTCTCGTGGCTGCATTCGGTTAGTATTGGAGAGTGAAGAGTAGTTATGGCATGCATGGTTCATACCCGGCCGCGAGGAAGGTCAGAAGCTGATCGACTAGTCCATCATCTGAGAAATTATTCGATCGAAGCATGATGCTTAATATATCGACACTTTCCTGACTTTCCATCTTCATCCGGCTCTTCTTGTCAGCCACGAACTCACCGCAAATTCTCTTCAGATTGCCCGTGGTAATTCTGACTCGCTCGTGTAGCTTCCACGGCAGTGCTTTGATGAACCACGGTGGGAAGAGAAGATGCAAAACGAAGTATACCGCCTTCTCGTTGGTAGGCTCCAAAATCTCCTCATAGTTCTTGATAAGGTCATCGTCATTATTCCTCAAAGAACCAATATCACGACCGAGACCGGCAAGTCCGATGATATCCAACGTGACCTGTGTCGAAAAATGGCCAATTTCAACAACCTTGTCAGGCTTATCCCACAGCTCCTTTTTGGTAACTTCGCATAGCTCAATCGATTTCGCCCAGAAAACTGGGTACAGCTCCTTGATATGGCGGAAGCTGAAAGCCGGCATTATCTGCTTGCGCTGATGCTTGTGCTCCTCGCCCTCGGTCATCAACAGCCCATCTCCCAGGAACTTCCTCAAGAACTCCCTGGTCCACCGTGGTTTCTCGAAATCGTAGCTCTTGTGCACAAGGACGTCTGCGATGGCAGTTGGACTCGCCAGCAGTAGTCGATCGGCGTTGAAAAAGCTGCGGAAGTGGATGAGTCCGTCATTCTCTGTCTCTTTGAGCAACTGGAGAAAAGGTTCACCAAGTGGGCGTCCGAAGACTACAAAACCATGGCCGACGAGCGGCCAGCCCCCCTTTGGTGGATGTGGCAGGTGGCGGAGCGGGCTTCGGAAGAAGGGATAAATGTAGAGTTTATAAAAGCACCAGGCGATGCCCTGGATCGAAGCGAAAATGAGAAAGAATGACGCGAGTGTATGTTGAGAAAAGAAATGAGGAAAGAAATAAAAAGAGATAGCAGTCTCCAATAGCGAGGCAAAGAGGATGTTGATGGGTGTAAATTCCATAGTGACGCAGAATGCAGACGCCGGCACACTTGCGGCCAGAAGTAGAGCGACTATTTGAGTATTCTCATATGTTTCTGCCTGGGTTGTAGCTTACGCAGGCTCTTATTATCCCCAGTGGCACATTGCTGCGGGTGAGGTCGTAAAGGGCATGAAGCCGCGGCTAAACCTTAGATCGCCATGCTACAACACGAGGGTCCCAGGTGTTCGTGAAGCACCTTATACGGTCAAGGTTGCGAGAAGGCCAGTTGGATCTTGTCTTTGGTGCGTTGTTTGTTTAGTTGTGCTTTGATTATTGGTCAGTTTAGGTTGCGAGGCGGACGGCGAGGAAAGCGATCGCGTGGTGAATGGTGGGGAAGGTTTACGCTAGGCTTCTTTGGGTTTTGACCGAGGTTCCTTGGACGCACCCAGTGCGAGCTTGTGAAGACATCCAACATTCAACAGTATTCATTGTTTGACGATGTGCTCACTTGTAGATCCTTGTAGTGGTAGTGGCTTGCCGCTCAGCTCTGTTCAATTTTGTTCAGTCGGCAGTTCTGTCAATGTAGCTTGAAGATCATCAGTTAGCAAGACAGGATGTTTCCCAGCTCCGCAAATTTCAGCCAGTGGCTGTGACATCTCTTGAAGAGCCTCATCGTGGAGCTCTGTGGGAGTTTTGTTTTGGTTGTCAACCTCTGATAAACCTTTGCTGACGAGATGAGGATGGTATCCCCCCGTGAGTTGGAAAGTCTCCTTTCTCCGACGCCGCAGGTCTTTCCTTCGTCTGTATAAGAACATAGCGAACGCAATGCATAGTGCTGCTGCTACACATGCACCGACTACGATACCTGCGAGCTCAGATTTGCCCAAGACAATGCCAGAGCTTGGCTTGTCGTATTCACCTGACTTGGTCTCATTCTTCGGCAAGATTGGTATTATCGATGCTGGAGGCATCACTTCCTGGTGTCGAGCTTGATGCACCGCAAAGATTGAACGTTCATAGTCCGCGATAATGTACGCCTCTTGCAAAAAGGTACGCCCCAGTCTATACTGCGTGTTATTGGCCGCTCTACGTATTGGAAAATAGTGCGTCGCATTAGAATAGATTGGAGCGGTGGCCTGTAGATCGAATGCTGCGTATGGCATGACAATGTTTGTGCGGTTTGTGGGATCTGAGGTACTACCAAGTCCGATTGTTATCGAAGCGTTCTGACTCAACATCAATTTCCGCTCCACAGATCCGGTCAGGTAAAGGTCGGTGTCTGCATCGTACTTGAGTCCAAATGCCTCCTCAAATCGATCACAAACGTCTCGCGGGAGCCAGAGGTGCGGTATTGAGGAATCGATCGATACGTAAGTTATTTGAGAGTCATCTAAGAGAGTGGCTCGACCTTTCAGAGAGTTGGAGGATGTTATGGATTGGATGAACAGGCTAAACGGATTGTCGGGGTTGAACGGGAACTGACCGCCGTCTGGTATGATTCGTGACTCGTCATACCCGCCAAGTGTGAGACTACCAGCAAGCCTAGGAGTCGCTATCAATGGTCAGCATATTCTATGTTAAGTTCACAAGAAAAAGAATTGATCATACTGTACGCAGCACCAGCGGTATACCCATAGGACAAACTTGGTATTCTACCTTGATCCAATAACGTTCCCAAAAATGATGGCACTGGATATTCCATATTGGAGAAATTGACCGGTCTTGGCCCAAGGCCAAAAAGTCCGACGTAGAAATCGTTAGTGGCGATGCCAGCTACAATCTGATTCTCAAGTTTGACAGGGCTAGTGCTCGAGAGCTCAAGGCTAACCATGTCCGTTCCATATATGCCGTTGCCCTGATACCCCAGCTCTTTCTCCAGTGTGAGGTCATAGAGGCCGATTTCCTTCCATGTAGTCGAAGCGTTCGTCTGGAAAAGATGATTGAACGCGCCTCTTGACGAAATGCAGACAGTGTTATTGCTGTATTGGCACGCTTCTGGGACAGGTACCCAAGTTTCTTGACTGCTGGTAGCGGGAAAAACTCGGAAATCTTGATATGGAGTGCCGACACTCACCGCAAAACTGCTCCATGAACCATCGTTGCCGATGAAATCCTGTGTGGGAGCAAAATCAATCGGTGTGGCGACCATTCCTATAAGTTGTAGGAGATGCACCAGATTTAGCAGCAGAATGCGTCGAACTATTGCTTCATGCGCGTATCCTGTCTACTCACAGCAAGCGGGAGGGTAGCCCCATTTTACGAGGGGCGAAATGTTTTGATAGCTTCGTATCTGGATTTAAGTTTTTAATATATGCACCTCGGGCCGTACCACCACATATGGGTTGATTGCACCTCCGCGGGGGCCACATCACCGAAGCTCGGAACCAATAAGCTCGGCCTGACCTCACTCGCTTCATTATCATGGCCCACACCACGAACTGCTAATACAAGCTAAACTTTACGATTGGCCTCGGTGCTGGTGAAGAGACAGGGATGCAGGTCGTCGGGCTGGAAGGATTTTCATATCTAAGCAGAAACGTTCTATACTCAGTTGCCTTCTTTTACACTGCCCATCTGCTGAATCCGCTATAATGCGAACGTCGACCATGTACAAAGCGAATTCGATAGCTAATCATGTTCCATCTTCTTGTAGTGCTCCTATTCAATCTCGCTCAGACGGCCACCGCGCGAGATGTGACTTCAGCGTCGCTTGGAACCGCATACATCACTCCGCACCCGACCATAGCCAGAGATGATCTTGAGACATCATGTGCATTTCCTACGACCATAACTTCAAATGTCACTACCATAGAAACTCATTGGACAACCAGGACAAGTTGCCAAGTGATATTATGTAAAAGACAGGGTTTTAGTTGTGGAGGGACGCTATGTAGAGTTACCACAAGCACCGAAGCCACTGTCATTCCAACGTATATCACTGTGACCTCCACAACAACGTTGACGATCAATGAGAGGAAGAGGGATTTTCCAATTCAGACCAATATTTCCACTTCATCAAGTGAACAGGCTAGGTTGGCAACGGCCCCTTCAACCTAATGGAATAATAGCTGATTGGAATTAGCTGTGCGCCTTGGTCTTCCACACTTTATCGAACAGTCACGACAAACGTTACGAGCACCTGGACAGTCATCACCAATATCATCACAGTACATACTCAAGTCAGCTACTTTATTACGAATACTCGAACAGACATAAAAACCGAGTATATCACACCTGAAAGACCTACCACGATATCGTTATCGGTTACTGGACGCCCAGTGTTGACTTTCATACAGCCAATAGTGTCAGCAACACAGTCTCCCTCGATACCAGTAACGAACGCAGCGCCCGCTCTCACCACGAAGCGACCAAGCCTAGACACTGCAAAGCCTACAAATCCAAATATTTTCACATCAGTGGGGCCGGCATCATCTGGCAAGAGTGTTATTCTATCGAATGGACATACGCTACGTCCAGGATCGGCAACTCGGGTGGCGGCCACTCTGCCAGTTGTAGTCTGGCCTCCGACATTGGGTCCGGGCATTGTACTCCCAAATGGGCATACACTACTCCCAGGATCCGCGACTACGGTGTCGACATTTCTCATCTCGGTTCCGACGAATACTGCACTCAATTCCGTTATCGTTAATGGAAAACCATTTGCTATCCCGGCAGCTGTCCCATTTGCTCTACGACCAGCACCTTCAGGTCTGTGCATCGTGCTGCCTAACGGAAAAACACTACTTCCAGGTTCATCGACAAAAGTGGGAACACTCATAGTCTCTCTGCCTGTTTCTTCGCCATCAGTCGTTCTGGTTAACGGTGACCCGTTCGAGCTAGAGCAATCCGGAGAGCTTACTCCATCTTCGCCAATGCAATATTCACTGGTCACGCTGCCCAACGGTCAACAAATCTTACCAGGCACGAGCCTTAACTATAAAAGTCATACTCTAAAGCTTTCTGCTTCCGGGACCGAGCTTGAGATCGATGGCGAGATCGTGGATAAGTTCTACCCGGTCAACATCAAGGATTCAAGCGGTAGTGGGAACACAACGTCCATCTGGATAGTAAAATTGCCAGACAATGATGGATATCTACTCATTGCGCCTGCGATGTGGCAGAAGTATCATAAAGCATCGATAACCATCGACCATACCAAAGCGATAATGGTCATGGATGAGACGTCTCGTATGCTTGTTCAGACGTCGTCCTACACTACAGCACTTTCCATGATACAATTTAGCTATGTCTTCACAGTGCAGGCAGCGGAGACCCAACTCCCTTCTATTAAATGGTTGAATGTGCCTAGTAGCGTGGCTGAGCCGATTCTGACCGCGGCATCAACTCAAACAGCGGCAGGGTCAGGTTCAAGAACGGAATGGGTGGTGCCTACGGCGGCTACGAGTTCGAAGTCTTCTGGGGGGACATGTATCAGATTCAAAGAAGTAGAAGCGTGGCGATTGCCTTATTATTTCGCGATGTACGTTGGATGGCGGGGACGGTAACGCTGTGAGCAGTGGTTTAATGGCGCGTACGCGCCATTAAACCCCCTGCTCATGTTCGCTAACGCCCGTGTCTCACTTTGAAGCGCGGAATTGGCTAGTAATAATGATATTTTCTTATAAACAAGCGCCTAACAAAAAGACGGATGACGTAGAGCCTAGCACGGCAACTGTGTATCAATCGATCGGTCTCGAGACACCAGACACCGTGTGTCAACGAAATGATTATACAGACCTCCACGCCGGGTTCCTGAACATCCGAATGCACAGGCATGAGGTCTAGCCGCATATGTAGATAGCGTGCCCAAAATTATCCGAGAACGTGCGTAGCGTGAGTACGATTATGGCTGTCAACAAGCGCTTTGCTATTAGCATCGAGTGGGCTGGAGCTGAGGATCAACCTCGCTTTGACCACAATGACGATCGCCGGAACAGGGATTTCTCCTTGTACCTCGGCAAGATCGTCAGGCTTATTGTCTCCCTATCATTCCCACTCCATCAATAACTTTTGAAGTCATATTCTCCCAGCATCTGTCAGCATGCCCGACCAAATTTCAAGTTCCAATTCAAAAGGTGTATTGCAATACGAGCCCGATCCCAACGCGTTCGTCGAGTTTCAGCGCAGCATCTACGCCAACCTTCGCAAACCGAACTTCTCCACCAAGCCTTCGGAATGGGAGGCACAGGCAAAGAAGGTATTATCAGAGCCCAGCTTTGCATATATCTACGGTGCCGCTGGTAGCGAGTCGACACATGCTTCAAACACAACAGCCTTCGAGCGCTATCGATTACGCCCCTGGATGCTGGTTCAATCGACTCAACGGGATCACTCCGTGGAACTTTTCGGTCATCGCTACAAAAGTCCACTGATTGTGGCACCCATAGGGGTTCAAGAAATTGCCCACCCTGATGCCGAAGAAGCGACTGCCAGGGCCTGCGCATCGACGCAGATCCCCATGATTTTGTCCACAGCTGCGACGAGATCTATCGAGCAAGTCGCCAAAGCGAACGGAGATGGCGATAGATGGTTTCAGCTCTACTGGCCAATACCTCAAGCCGAAGAAGTTACTGCCAGCCTGCTAAGCCGTGCCAAATCCAATGGCTTCAAGGTCTTAGTCGTCACGCTCGATACCTTCATGATTGGTTGGAGACCCCGCGATCTTGACGAATCGTATCTTCCCTTTGTGTACGGCCAAGGTTGTCAGGTCGGATTTTCAGATCCTGCTTTCCAACGAATGTATGAGAGAATAGAAGCAGAGGACACTAGAACCGCTACCGAGAAGATTGGGGAGATTTGGAGCATCCTCAAGCGACCCGGAAGTCTTACCGGTGCAGCTAAGATTCTCGCTAATGCTACGACTATGAAGAAGGCTCGCTTGTTCACAAGTCTCACTGCTTCGGGGGCGTATCGCGATTGGAGCCATCTATCCTCGCTTAGAAAACACTGGGATGGTCCGCTCGTACTCAAAGGCATTCAGACGCTTGAAGACGCCCATAGGGCTATCGAATATGGTGCAGACGGGATAATAGTGTCCAACCACGGTGGTCGTCAGCTCGACGGCGCCATCGCTTCTCTTGACGCATTGGCTGAAATTGGGGGTGATGAGAAGGTCAAGAACTCGGGCTTGACAATTCTTTTCGACAGTGGAATACGTACAGGATCCGATGTATTGAAAGCTATCGCGTTGGGCGCCAAAGCTGTACTGATTGGTCGTCCATACATTTATGGACTTGCGATGGGCGGCGAAGCCGGTGTCACACATGTGCTTAATTGTCTTTTGGCGGATACCGACAACTCGTTGGCCAATCTAGGGAAGAAAACCTTGTCTGATATCGGCCGAGAGGACCTGAGAGTTTTCAGCCAGCCAGCGAAATTATAGCCTACAGTTGTCAATACACTAGATTTACCTGCCAATGCTTTTCGGGAATGTATTAGAAGCAAGCAGGATACACCTATACTGCGCTGGCTTCACTTCGCCTGGGTGTGTAGTACTTTCCTTCTGTCGGCACCATATGGCCTCTAATTCCAAAAAAAAAAACTAGAATATGTACTAGTTAAGACTCACAGCTTGTAGATTGTGCGTACCATGAGAGCGCCTTTCAATCTTACACAATTCCTGATTCGAAGGACCAGATCGTCGGAATCTGATACGATACCCTTAGCGCACATCGTGGCATGGCTTTGTGGCGCGCGAGAGGCTATCTATCGGATCTCTCCACTCGCCGAAGATAGAAGCCAAGAGGTATTGTAAATCTCTCCTGAGTAGCTGAAAGCTCTGAAGTTCCCTCAAATGATTCCTCAGGACTGCCACTATTTGTGCCAAAGGGAATCGAAATGACCGTATTCGCTTGCGCACCAGGGTCTCTCTCGCCGCACTCTGGTCGCACCCCGCAACAACGAACAGTGTGGCGGCTATGGATCAATCCTGGCAGGCAGCCCGCTGCCTTCTGCAGACGCATACAGGGATTATATACCTGGTCTCTTTCAGCATATGTTAGGCTGACCGCATCATGTTCTGTGCAGCAAATTAGAATTAATTTGAGCCGCACCCCTAGGAAACGAGTATGCATGATCCTGCCATTCAAACCATTGAGCGAGGCAGCGCGTCTTAACATCACATGACAGAGGAAATGTATGAGCATGCTAATAGTCATGGGCGTGTCTACACATCGAAAAAATCCCCTCACTTCACTTACTAACATAGAAGAAGACACATTTATGATCGAAATCCATCATGGACTCACTTGGTGAACCTCCTAACCAATGGAGTCGTCAAGATATACTCTCTCTACTTCAACTTCTCGCTATGGTATTATTCGCGCTGATTTACTGTCTCTGGCACCTCTATAGTAAGTGAATCTACAAATGCGACGTCAACGATCTCTGATGCGAGACAGCTCGCCCTCAGCTAGAGACGAACCCCCCCTTTCCGCGCCGTAATCAGGCTTCTGGTTGACATCATGTTCTACGTCACGCTTTACCTGAACGTCGACGATGTTGTTAACTTCGGGTCCATTTGCTGTCTAAAGAGAAGAGGTGCCAAGATAAATCTTGGTTGATTATCGTTTGATCAATTTGCGAGAATATATTGGGATGATTCTGCTGTGAGAACCTTTTGTCTTTTTTCACAAAAAACAATGTCAATGATGCAAATAATTGAATGTAATCAAAGCCTATATCTTAAAAGTCTCAACACACGTGGCTACCAAACATGATAGACAACATTTGTATTGTCTAAATCTAGCTTAGTGTAGATTATACGAAGATGGCCTGACACCTTGACGTGACCGTAGGAAACAAAGTGGCACGCATGGGCAGTCAGGGATAGGACGCCGCTTGCTCAGGCAGACTTGGTCTTGACGACACCTAGTGAAATCCGACGACGAATCAGGTCACATAAAAAAATGCTAGCGTGGACTGGTCATGGAGACTTGTAACACTCGACAAGTTGTTGTCACGTGGTTCCGGCGCGCACGCGGACCAATTGCAGCTCATCCTAAGGAAACTGTTCTCAGCGTTGTACAATAGTTTTGGCCCGTAAGCTGAGAGTAATTTAAATAACCTCTGTAACTATCTTCCCCACTACTTGACATCTAGATCACCCATACCTACATTTTATTTATATATATCAGACTTGAAACTTTTTCCATGGACGCCATCCAAGTCACACCAACGCAATGGTCCCGCCAAGATATACTCGCTCTCCTCCAGCTTCTCACCATGATTCTCATCTCGATCCTCAGCGCACTATGGCATCTATGCAGCGCAAGGCCTAGACCAAACTGAAGTAAGTTTTTCTTTTAGGTCAAATATGCAATTTGTTACTTTGTCCAACTGACGATAAGATAGACGAAATGCCTGTCCGGTTCGGAGAGCGGCTCTTCGGCTGTTGTCGAACCAGGCCCCCATTTGATGAAGGAGAGATCGACTGTATTTCATGTATCAAGTTTCGTTGCGCCACGCCAGACAGTGGAATTCGGAAGAAGATTAATTGATTGCTGGATGCGAGAGATATCTTACAATGGTGTGAGCAAAAGAGAATCCTGGGTTATTGCGAGCGTGAACAGTCGTGGTGCCCCAAAAGTAGTTCCGTCGATAGCAACTCCACCCCGTGTACGCCATACCCAATGCTAATCCCCGTTCCACCCTGCACCATCTTTGTGATTCGCATTTTCATTCCCTACCCAATAACTTTCCCACACCTATACTCAAGCCCCAACACCTGGCACACTGATCCCTCCTTGCGCCAGATTTAAACCCGCCCAACCCCTCCTCGCTCCTACAAATCCCTGTCTCTGCCTCCCTGTTCTTCCTCTTCCCAGCCAGTTGTACTTCAACTCGCGTGTCAGCTTGCCCATCTTATCCTGCGAATCATCTCCAGACTGCAGACTGACCAGCACACTGACGCACTGCAGCATTCTGCCCACCGTCTCCGTGACTTTCGCAGAATCCATGGGCTGCGCGCGGAGCGAGGGTGGGACATGTTGGCCAGGCTGTAGGAAGTTGGAGGGATTGGAGTGGATCGAGTGCGCGGAGAAAGAGCCGGCCGAAGTATTAGAGGTAGCGCGGGACCGGGTGGAAGCGAAGGTTGAGGATGTCATACTGTTTGCGGATTCAAGGTAGCCGCCTGAACTGTGGGATGTGGATTGGAGGCTGCCTATTGGCGTGGTTTCTGACCCTGCAGTTCCAGGGCGTGCATCAGGTATTGGTGAGGGTGATTCAAGTCCTGCATTGAGGTTCTCCAAAGAAAGGCGGGAGAAGATGGCCATGAGGGTGTCGTAGCGTGGTAGAATAACGGTATCGCGAAACACGAGGAGCGTCATGCGGCGAACATCTAGTTCGCCGAGAATAGGTATGTTTTTATTTTCGGGGGACTTGGTGTTCATCTCATCAGGTAAAAGAACACCCCAGAAATCTGCAGCGGCTGTAGATGACATGATGCCCGAGCCGCGGAACTCCAAGTCTAATGGTAGAAAGACAGCTTGTATAAAGGGAAGGATGGTGGTGAAGACAACGATCCACATCTCGACCAAATGGGGGATAAGCCGGTCGTCAGGAACGTGTCTTAGCGTCTGATCTAGCGAGCCAAACCCAGTCGTCAGGAGCTCGTTGAGATCTTCGATGAGAATGATAGGCGAACGCTTTTGTATGCATCGCTTGATGTGAACAATGACAAGCGCGTTGAAATCTTCAACCGGGGGCCGCGGATCCTCGCCCGCAAATATTAGTAGCACAGTTGCTTTTAATAATGGCCAAGCGTCGTCGGGTGACATCCCTGGCAAGTTGAACGAGCTTCCAAGATTCAGCATCGCATCATTGGACTGTGAAAGCGCTGATCCAGGCGACGGTCCGAGCGTGCTTAATGGTGTGCTACCCATGGTGTTCACAGATGGCCATTCTGATCTATCTGTGCTAAAAGACTGCTTGCGATCTCGGAAAGCTGGATCTAGCTGAGCATCTAGATAAGCAGCTTTCTCTTCCTTTTTGGCCCGTCTAAGATGACGTCCTCCGTGCCTTAGATCCAGCCCGGTCACGGAGCTGGTGAACGTGCTTGCATGCCCAGGTGAGGCGGGCGCAGCAAAGGAATACAACGGTTGAGGTGCATTCGGGTCGACTAGTCGAGAGGTACTACTCGCTGAAGATAGCGGTAGATGAAGTTCATCCTTTTCTTTAATTTTCTTTGGTCGTGATAGAAAGTGGTGTTTATGCTTGTCCTTGTCCTTCTCATGCACAGTCGGAAGATACGAGTCGTTTCGTGGAGGGACTAGTGTCGATGTGGAGCCATTAGCGGATGAGTATATCGACGCACCGCTGCTGACACTGGGCTCGTTCAAGCTCGTCGTAGACTGGTTCATCATCATGCGATTTAGCGCCTGCGAACTGTGAATGCCGATTCCGATCTTACCCGGCGAGGGTAACGCATGGTGTTTGATGTCTATGCCTTTGTCGATCTTGATGTTTTTGGGCTTCGAGAATAGCTTCATCTTGCTCTTTTCCTTTGCCTTTGGAACTTGAGCCAGATCGGGTATGGACGGCTTCGGAGACCCGTGTTCTTGTTGTTGCTGTTGCTGTTGTTGCTGCTGCTGTGCCCCAGGAGAAAGCATGGGACTTCTTGGGTACGCAGCATTTGCTGCCGATGTTGCTGCCATCCTACTCCCACCCACCAAACCATTCTGGTATGTCATCCCATTTGTCTTGAAAGTCATGATATGCTGTCCCGGTATGGGCGGCGGGCTCGACGGACCTCTCCCCGCCGGCGCCGTTGATGTTCCGGGCTCTGGTATCGTCGTCGAGCGCTTGCGCATGTGTTGGGGGTTCTGGGCGTGCATGGCTGTCTGGGCTGCGATGCGCGAGGCATCTAGGTTCGACATGCTGGCCTGGCTAGAGGGCAGGTTCGGTTCGAAATAGCCCTGGGAGCGTTGCCGCGGGCGGTGTCCTAGCTGGGGCCCGCTGTGGGACGTCTCATCGCGCGCAAGTGCAGGGCGCGAGTAGTTTGGTGTCGATTCGCCTTGTTGGGGTGACTTGACGGCGCGTGGAGGCAAGGGAGAGCGGCGCTGCAGGGTGACTTGCGAGCTATCGCTGTCTGAGTCGTCGAAAGGGTCTGGGCGGTGGATGGTGGGCGTTTGCGGGGGTGGTGAAGTCGACTGCATTGCGGCGCGCCTTGTGCCACGACGCGGGCTGCTGTACTGGGGCTGCAACTATGGTACAGGGTGTAAGGGTGGCGTGGCGGGTATATGTTGTACTATAGGGCGGGGTTGATCATGGCCAGCACGATTGTGGGTATTGGGTACCAGGGACCGAGTATATGGGGGAGGTGGATGGCGGAAGGCGGATAGAGACAGGCCATGTTGCGTCGAACGCTGCCGTCGAGGTTAGCTTCGCTTCGACGTAGGCCGCCGATTGATCGTCGCTAGGGCTGAGCAAGCTACACAGTACGGACCCCACTAGTGCCACCGAACTTCTTCACAACCCCACACTTTCCAAAACTCTCCGCGTTCACCTTCTAATACCTTCCAATACCTTTCAATACCTTTCAATACCTATGCTCATATTAAATTCGTGACTCCCGACACCTACCCACCATTTACACCATGTCCAGCCTTACCGCAAACTACACCTCCCCTTCCTCTTCCGAATCATTCACACACAACCTCCCCACCGTCTCCGCAAACCCTACCACCCCCGACCGCACAGCCTACCTATCTGCCCTCCAGTCCTCCGTAAAGACTCTACAAACCGAC
This sequence comes from Kalmusia sp. IMI 367209, assembly GCA_027946365.1. Classification (NCBI taxonomy): domain Eukaryota; kingdom Fungi; phylum Ascomycota; class Dothideomycetes; order Pleosporales; family Didymosphaeriaceae; genus Kalmusia; species Kalmusia sp. IMI 367209. The sequence continues at coordinate 845,773 of JAPEUQ010000005.1, read as the reverse complement.
ATCAACACCTTCCTAACGCAGAAAATGGAGGCGGACAAGGCAGCGGGGGAGAAAGGCGCCGACGCAAAGGAGGAGGAGAACTATGGAGAGGAGATTATGGAGGGGGAGTGAAGATGTGCTAGGGAACTACTACGCCTAGCTATTTTGGGGCATACCGCGACAATTCGCCGTGGACTCCAGAGGGGAATATCCACGTTGAGGGAGCAGAGGGGCACGACGTACGTGAGCCTTGCACACAATGGAAGATCGTGAATTAGTGCAAAAGAGCTGGCGCTGAAGATGAATACTCCGAATTGCGCGGTTTCACCATGCGTTACAGACGGCAGCCGTTACTATCAAGCAGCGCGGGGCTGAAATAATTGCTTAGATTCGCCATCAATCTACTACGGGTATCGAACCAACTATGCAACATCTACAATACACCAACCAATACCACCCTCAATCCATAGCTCTACCTCCACGCTCCTGCTCCTCCTGCTGTTCCTTTCCTCCCGATACTCCCCCTCAAACACCCCGAATGCACTACGCTATTATCCGGATAAACCCTAATAGCACTTCCTCCGAATCTCTTGTGGCACACCGCACAATGCCTATCCTCATCAATCACTACCCTACGATTTAGTCCACCAGGCAAATGCCGCCCGTGAGCATCCACCTTGCCCTCACCCAGCAACACCGCACCCTCCACCTCGACTTTTTCAACACCGCGCAACCGCGCCACGATGCGCTCTTCGTTCATGAGGGAGTTGGCGTTGCGGATGCGCCCTCGAAAGTAGGATTCAAGCTCTTTCACGGGCAGCGTGGGTGGGACGAGGTCGAGCGTGGTATTGGCAGGGAGACGGGCGCCGTGGCGGCTAAGGAGAGAGAGTGCGGGCGGCCAGTTGGGTTTGTGGGGTTGAGGGGGGGTGAGATAGAGGGACAGGAGGACATGGTAGATGGACGGTTCGTCGTCGTCGTAGTTGGTTGTCACTGGCGCCGTCGAAGAGGGTTGGAAGGACCTGGCGGGAGAGGCGGGTTGCGCTGTCGACAGGAAGGTTTGGTTGCAGTATCTAGAATAATCAGCACAATTGCAAGAACTCTACATCAAAGTAACCTCACTCTTCAGCTTTTTCGTAGTCCTTCATGTCGAAGACATAAATCTGCAAGGCCTGCTTATGGTTGCCCATCTTGCTAAGCACGATAGCCCGAGCCTCATGATAATCCGCATCGTCCGAGGGCAACTGCCTAAACACACGCATAGTGTTGTAGTTTGTGCTTGTCTTAAGGAAGTTTTGCAGTCGTTCTCTCCATCGCTCTTTTTCTTCGTCGTCCGCGAACTCACGAGCCTTGAGCCTCTCCAAAAACAGGTCGACCAGCTTTTGGTGAAAGTCCGGAGTCAGATCGTTGAGTTCTTCAATTATGTGTTCCAAATATTTCACAGCAAGCTTAGCATTGATCTTCTCGAGGAAGTCGACTACTTGCTGACGAGGGAGCGTTTCTGCATTCTCGGTATCCGCAAGGAAGACCTCCATGCCCAGTTTAGGATCTGTCCGCAATGGCCACTCCGCAAATTCGAGGATTAGATCAATCATCTCTGGAGGTAGCTGTTGCAGATACCCAACTGTTCGCTGGGGTCCTTGGAGCGCCGAGGAGACCTCTTCGTCTGCTTCGTTCTTCCCAAACTTCTCCAAGAGCTCCAATGCTTGTCGATGAAGTTTTTTGCCGTGAAGGAAGTCGATTAGGTCGGCATACCGACCGGTTTCATAAAGCTTCTCTTGGACGACATCCGGTTCGCAGAAGTTAGGTAGTCGAAACAACGGGCCAGCCAAACTTGGTCGGGCAAGCATGTATGCCCGGAAAAGTGTAGTGTCCACTAGCTGAGCAACCTTGAGGAGCTCAGCAGCCCAGTCGATATGTCCAAGCGGGTCTGATGCTTGAATATAGTAATGGAACGGCGGCTTGTATTCTTCTGCTTGGCTTTCGCTTTGCTGGGGGAGAGGCTCTTTTAATGTACCGTCAATATCGATATACCGCTTGATTTGAACGCGACATTGTGGCAGGTACGATGTCAGAGCATGCACGGCAAGCTGCAGGTCTTTACCTTCGAGATTTTTATCCGGGAGTATGGTCTCAGAAGTCTTTCCTTTAATACTCGCGGTGTCGGTCGCATCGTCTTTGGCATCCTTGACTGAAGATCTGATGGAAGCAGTATCAGAATCTAGTTTCTTGTGCCCCACCAATCTACCCATCACTGAACGCCCAATTGTGTTGACAGGTGTGGAAGGAGCTTCCTTGCTTTCGGAGGGGGCTTTGTCTCCGTTTGTTTCCTCCTCATCAACTATGCTCTCTGTGTCTTTTACGCTCTCCACGGATGAGTAATTTCCCGCGATGGCCTTTGGGTACAGCGCAATGACCCGCTCTGGTGGCGCTTTCGCATCCGTGAAAAGATCCATGGCATCGAGAAACTTTTTCAGATCGAATAATGCATGCGCCTTCAGTATCATGATCTCTCTTATTCTCCCCTCTTTATCATGGAGGAGGGTATCCTCTAGTTGATTTAGCAGACTAAGAGCCTCATCAAATCGGGCATTAACAACAAGCTCATCGATCTGCGATTCGTAATTTTGCGCACCCATCCTCCATATACACCGATCGCTTCCCACGAGGAAGCCTTTACCGGCATGCGCCAAACTAATATTAGGCTGCGGAACATGGAGGAAGTTCGCGTTCGGGAGAGCGATGGTTTGTAAGAGACTAAGCGTGTCTGGGTTCCTAACCTCGAGGCCGCCTTTCGCAGGTGGCTGGAGTGAGAGCATGTACGGATATGAGTATGCAAGGCTTTCCGGTGCCGACGGCCACGGTACCTGTCGCTTGTCGAGTGCATTCCCGTCGGTATCGATGAATAAGCTGTTGACGTCTTTTGCAAGTAGCATTTCGCCCTCGTTCAATCGCGTTGCTAGCGGTTTCGGAACCCAGCTCCCCATGCCCATATATCCCATGCCCGACGAAGACACAGCACCGAACCTTGTGCCCCCCGACCCACCAGCTTCTCCCAACGCGCCAGGCTTGACAATGTCCTGAATGTCCTGGCTCTCAACGTCAACCATGACGAATCCAGGATCCATACCAGCAACAATCTTCGTGCCAGTCGCCCACGTCAGGCTCTTCACCGAAGCGATGAGTGTGATTTCGGCAGCATCGCCGCTCAGCTCCATATCCTGCCACGTCCACAGAATGATCTTCCTCTTAACCGCCACAGCTAGCCGGCTCACAATTGATGGAATGCCTGTGCTAGGATCCTTGACGATGTTGCTCGTCACGGCGAACGTCGTAGCACCTTTCGTCCGCTCCAGCTTCTCCTGCAGGGCATATGTCTGCAGATCGTAGACGGAGACATGGTTGTCTGAGAGCGACAGGAGGATGTTCGCCTCCTTGATAATAGCTAATTGCTGTATTGGCCGGCGCGCAAACTTCTCCTCCTCGCGCAGAAGATCTACGGGCTTGACTTTAGGCGCCTGCGACTCCGGCTGGTCGCCGTTTTGCTCGACATTCTGCGCTGGCTGCTCGTCCTCTTCAGTCGTTTCGTTGACGCGGTAGATGCGCAGGGAGCCAGTGTTCAACCCTACGAGGACTCTGTTGCCTATACGCTGTCAGTCTCTGGGGGCAGAAGGCCAGGATAGGTGCATACCGTAGGCGAGGATGGATTCGATCTTTGACTTGTCGCGCTGCTTCAGCTCGATAATCGGCCGAGCTGTGAAAGCGGACAGCATCGTGAGGGCGGTCTAGCGAGAATAGGCATTACGCTATGTTCATGTTGCTGGGCGGCTATGTTGGTGTTGTCGAGGAGCTCCATGAGGCCTGCGATGCGCCGCGGCGCTGCATCGTCATTGCCGAGTTGCACCTGGCCCGAGCTTCCTCCACGTGCTGGCGGTTTCACACAGCTAAACACGCATGCAACACGACATGGCCAATGACTTGGTACCATAGACGAGGGAGCCTTGATGTCATGGCCTACCTGCAGCCATCTGGAGGAAAGCCGCTTGCACATCACACAAGTCACTAGGCAAAGGTATGACGAACGTAGGGAGGGTATGTTCAATTTCCTGTCGACAGCCTCCAGCATGCATACAATATAGTCGTTCAATCTGGTCGGAAAGCCATCTTCCCTCCCAACAAAAAGAAGAAAACCCCTCCGAAGGAGCGACTCAGGTCAGCCTTTACACCCCCTAGTAGCCAGCCGCCATCACCACTCATTCCACCCCAATCTCACCAACTACAAACTGTTCCGGCAGAAGCACAGAATCAACACAGGCGGCGCAAAAGGCGCATCCAAAAAAAGAGGAAACCAACCCTTCATCCAAAGGACGAGGATCACTTCAACCAAGACCGACGCAAGCCAACATCTGTCGACTTCCAGCTCGACTACACACTCCCCTCTTACCCTGCCTGCGCACAGGAAAGTAAAAAGGGGAAGTGTGTGGAGGGAAGTATACCAACGCTCGTTACCAATCAGCACTCAGTCCTGCATCACAAGACTCTTCCCCCAGCGACAGCCTCAGCGGGTCCGAAGATACAACCAAACAGGGCCGGTGAGATAACAGAAGATCGTGGAAGGACGAGGCGAAATAGAGCGATTATACCCAATATGTCCGACCGTGCACCGATACACACAACAAATCAGCGCGCCGATTGCATCCTTGACTGCAACGCGCACGGGGGCTCGCGACCAACCGGGCAAGCCACGGGAAGGCGGGGAGCGCGCGTACGCAGTACAGAAGGGAAATCGAGGGATTTGGGGTACGGAGAGGGCGGGAGGAAAGGGCCTCGGGGACAGACAAGCCAAAGGAGATATAGCACAAAACCTCGTTGCGAGTGATATTCTGGAGAGAGAAGTGGACTTTGAAATCCTCTTAAGAGAGAAGAGAACTCATGACTTGACATGTGGAATATAAAAAAGCCAAAACGCTCCAAGAAAATGCAACGAGGGGATATCAATCCAACGCGAAATCGCAAGAACAGAGCGACGACACATGTCATCTAAACCAAAGGAAAATACATTAGCGACACCCTCGCCCGTCGAGTGCAAGCACTCAAGACGTTACGGAGGGGACGATTTTGAAGGGTAAGATGCATTTCATAAAACACCAATTTAGGTTCGTCTGCTGGAGAGGAGCAAGCTCCGTCAACCTAGCAGATATATTTCTCGAGAGCAAAGCATCATCAGAGAAAGGACCTCAAGGTCCAAGGTACGTAACCTGAGCAATTACGTCTCGTCACAGGTCGATGTAGCAACCCGTGCTAATTCTTAGACACAGAACGCAAGCGTAAAGGTCAGGGAAGAGCATGGGTTATCGGCAATAGGATCAAAAGGGATCAGCGAAGGGACCCTTCTCGCGTCGTTGGTAATCAGCGAATGGATTGTGCTTTTCGTCGAGGGGAGAGGGGTCAGCAAGTTGACCATGGCTACTGGTGCGAAGATGGCCAGGGCGGGCGGAATCGTTGACAGTGCGAGTCTCCACCTGGCCAACCTTTTCAGAATCAGGGCTAGTGTCGTTAGGCCCGAAGACTTGGAAAGGTCGAGGCTGCAGAGTGTACGGTGCAGCTTTGTTGACGGGATACTCGTAAGGCGGCGCTGCATCCGAGGGATATTCGCGGGTCTGGGATGCACTGTCGACGACGGGATCAATGACATAAGCTGTGCCTGTTGCGGTATCACGACGGGCCATGTGAGTGCAAGCATAGATCAAGCCGCCGAGCGCGATTACCAGCCAGATAACTAAGAGGGCAGTTGAGATGAGGGCTTCGGTACGAATGCCGCTAAGAATCTTTTCGATGACGAAGTTTATAGCTTCAGTAACTTCGTCCCTGGCTTTGCCGTTAGGATTGGCGAGCAGTTCGGCGGCAGAACTAGAGTCGCTCAGCTTGGCAAGCGCTCCGAGGGACATCGTGTCGTTCCTCACGCCAGGAAATTCGACGTGGGCATGATCTTGAACCCAGGTAAGGCCTTTTTGTATGCCAGCAATCTTGAGGCCAATGAGGCAGTTGAGCACTTCTTTAATCGGATCGTACAGTACAGTGCCACCGAAGGTATCATTGAGCACACCGGACATCTTGTCGACAAAGCCATTGAGTGTAGAGTTGACTGCGGATGTCGTGGTGTTTACCCAGCCAAGGATGTCATCGTTGATTGTTTCATCAAGCTTGTTGACGGCGCCATTGACGCCGCCAGCCCATGACATGGAGGCGTTGTTCAACGAGTCCACAACCTTTTCGGCGAAACCGGCAACCTGGTCGGTGAGTTCCGGGACCTTCTGTTGCATGCCTCTGACTAGCAAGTATTGGCAGAAGCAGGAGAAGAAACCTGCAATGGCTAGCGAGAGTAGAAAAAGCATTGGAACAGAAGTTGCATAAGCCCACGCCCATCGCATGATTGCTTGACGACGGGCGGAGCCGAAGCGGCGGCCGAACCATAGACCAATCGTAGACGAGGTCGGGCGAGAGGCGAGGTAAATAACGTCCATTGGCTCGTGATGCCCGTCTTTGAAGAGTCCGGCGCGTTCTTCCATGCGGCGATGACGACGAATTTCCATGTAAGCCATGGGAACGATGGCAAGAATAGCGAGGGCGATGAGAACACCGAGGGCGATCTTCTTGGCCGAGTAAGCCATCACAATAAGGTCATTGAAGAACTCATTGATGGAATTGCCTTCAGAGCAGAAGTTAAGCTGCTCTTTTTGTGGTACTGGCAGCAAGTCTCGGTCGAACGTAAAATTGTCCATGCCCTGAATTAATTTCTTGACCTCTTCGAAAGGCGTTCGGATGAGGTTGTCGGTGAAATTCTGCACATCTTCGAAAGTCGGAATGGATTGATTGAGCTTCTGGAGCCCTTCCTGTAGTTCGGGTGGTACCTCAAGTGATTTAAGCTTGTTGATTTGATCGTCGAGATTGATCGAAGGCTTATCAAAATCGGGTCCGAATGGGAAATTGATCTTGGAGAGGAGGCTGTTGATGCCATCCGTGACTTTCTTGGTGGCATCACCTATGCCGTTGGTGACATCTTCGATAGTCTCATTGAGGTTCTTTGACATGGCATCTCCGATTTCGACAGCAGCGTGAAGACTGCCACTAACGGCGAGGGTGATGAGGCAGAGGTAGGTGCCCGTCATCATGTGAATGACGAAGATGACGATTTCTTCAACTCCATTGACACTAAGTTCCAGCATCTTCATGAGGCCATTCACTGCTTTTTCGACGCCAGAGGAGGTCATCTCGTTGACGCCTTCGGCCATAAAGTGGGGCATAGAAGCCATGGTGCTGCCCATGCTTTCGACTTGGGTGCATGCGCTGAGTGCTTCTCTACGAGCTGACGCAAGGCTTGCGTCAGTACTCGCGATGGCGAAGAGAAGCCGGATGAGGACGAGGAGAAGGAGGATAGTCCAGCGGTTGATCCATATCTGCGAGAGCCTAGCTCGAAGGCCGAGGTATGGTTTGAGGTATGGTGTTTGGTTTAGCGGAGGTCGTGGTGTTTCTTGTGTTGCGTAGCTGTCTCGCATCTCATAATCGCCAGCGGAGAGATGTGGAGGTACAGTCGGGAAGTTTTGCTGTTGGTTCGCCGTGGAAGCCATAGCGAATGGGAATAGCTGCGGAAGCAAGGTCTGGGCGAGGTATTAGACTGGTTGCAAGCTGCCGGCGCCAGGCAGGTGGCTCAAGTTCGAAATCGAAATCGAAACGTAAACAAGTGCGGTAGAAGGGCGGGGTATCTGCCAGAGATAGTGTTGTGGAAGGTGGTGGTAGTGGTGGAGGGAAAGGTTATTAGGCGATTAAAGAACAATAGGACACAATAGGACAATAAAGAAATCCCAAACGCTCCACACGATGCAACAAGGAAAAGTGAAGGCGAAAAGTGAAAAGTGAAAGAAACTGTGTTGACGAGATGTGGGGAATGTTCGATTTTAGGTCATTCACCATTCATGAAGACATGAAACGAACAGTAGTACGTACCGCGAGGAAGCGCAGGACGGAGCACAGGCCGGCTGCAAGCGCCAATGGCACCGCAGACAGAAGCCTGCTCGACCAGGACGTTCAGCAGCACATCCAGTACGTTGCGGCTCTGTTGTGGATCTGGCGAGATCCGGTTAGGTGAGCGGCCCAGATAGGCGCCCACGGGATGGAACAAGGGCCTAGCGACCAGTCATTTGCGTGGCAGGCGGTCGGGCTGGAGAAGGCCAAAACAACGCGCTAGAACAGCGTTGCGAGGCGACTGTTATTTCGAGCTCTGAACGCTCGAGTGGTTGTCGCAAGTTGTCTGGGCGGGCGTCCTTTGTTCACCGGCTTGCGCCCACTGGCTGCTGCTGGCGCGCAGAGGAGGCAGCGAGGGCCTCGTGACGTGCCAGGCGTCGCAGGGTGGGTTGTCGTCGAGCGCAAGGGAACACACCTCTGGGGTCGGTCGGTTGTAGGCAGAGGAGGCTCAAGCTGCAAGACATGGCGGACGCGGTCGTTTTGTAGGCACACGCCGCATGGCCGCTGCGGAGGTCGGGTGGCGCCTTCCCTGTTTCTGCAGGCTGGCACCGACGTCACCGCCGCCTTCGCTTGCTTTGTCCTTCCAAACGTCGCATTCCTCATTCCTCTCTGCACAGTGTCTACGGACAGCGCTGTCCTCGTCGCGATAGAGGCCGGCGCGTTCACTTCTCAGGAGCTTTTGCCTGGGCTCCAAAATAGCGACAAGAGGGAGCGCCCGGCCCACTTTCGTGACGCGCTTCGGATGCGTGGGTACGGCGTAGCGCCCAGGTTTGGGCAGAAGCGAACCAGCAACCCTGGGCCAATCAAGCGCTTACCAAACTCGTCTCCCAAACACTAGACCTTCATCCCATCTCCATCTTCCTGGTGCCCTCAGTTTTTTGCTCGCAACTGCCTCGTGATATGCTATTATTGCCCGTGTCAGAGGGCACATCATGACCATCTGCATCACAGCACATCACACGGTCAATCCGGAGCCTCCCCTCACACTGGCTCCAAAGCTCATCTTCACGCCACCGACTCTCAGAATCGCAACTTGGTTAATAATGCCAGATTCAATATGCACATGAAATTTCAGATGCGTCCCCATGAATATCGCCCATACTATCTCCTTGTTCGTTCTCGTCTTCACAACCCATCTGCGCTACGAACACAACCAAGTAGACGGTTGAAGTACGTAGCAAAGTTTAAGTATATTCACTGTCAAGAGATATGCGCTCAGGATGGATGCATAGTGGTTTCCGGTTCTCATCAATCCTCCTGTTGGCAATGTGCGACATGTGTTAGCCGAAGTGTCCCGGAAGGTCCAGTGTTGAGATGAGATGGAGCCTCTGCATTTGGATGAGCCCCCCGGGACTGTCCATTTTGTTTGTTCAGTCGCTTTGTGCTCTGTCGAGTATACATACCTCCTCGAAATGTTGATCTCTTTCGCATTGTCTTGGATCAAAAACCCGACAGCGATCCAATACACCGACTTCGCTGGATTTGGAGGTGGAAAGGGGGTCTTTTATGTACGAGTCCAGCCCCAAACTCAGCAAACTTCCCTTCCCGCTATTCCCCTACTTGATGTCTCCCTGGATCTACGATGGTGCATGTCGCAATGACATCCCGATAGCCCATTTCCTGCTCAGTACATTCACATTGTACGTAGGCGACCGGAAGCCGTTCTCTTACCCGCGCCAGTGCCGGAAGTAATCAGATTATAGCAAGTTTGTGAGGACATTGGAAGGTCGCATTTCTTTGTTCATCATAGGCCTTGAGTTCCCGGGCTCCTGCCTCTACCTCTGCATGCCTGTGGTCTCCACGCGTCTGCAGGGTATGGAGATCCCTCGGGTTTATCGACTGAATACTAGAAGTCATTATCTTCTTTGGGTGGAGCTGCTTGGGAAATTATCAATCCCGTTGCTCCGCGGTGTTGATAGGCAGACGCGCATGTTGCTTGGTTACTCGGTCGGTGCAGGGTCCAAAGCTTGTCTATTGCGTACAGTCATCGAGGACAACCGTGCCCGTGGTCGCGATAGCTTCACTGAGCCCCTCTGCCGGGCTTCTGCCTTGCTGCCTTTCACCTCGCGCCTCGTTCTCCTCTTATACAAGATTTCTCGCTCTCCCCGGGGCCTCGCTCAACGTTTTTTCTCAACCTCTTTTCAACGCGCCCTCCGCGACCCTCTCTCGTAGACTCCTCGCCGCAGCTTCGCTAATAACAGGAGGCCTCGATTGCGCGCTCGCGAAAATTCGATTGCTCGTCTTTGCTTCTTCCAAACGCCGCCTCGCCTTGGATATAGAGAGTGGAACTTGTCGCCGCCATTGAATTGTTTAGAGACAAGGGCACTAGGACAGGCCCGGTCGCGTGGTTCTTCCAAGCTGGCACCTGATAGATCAGTAAGTCTCTTACTGCTACCTGGTGAGCACCGCTATTGTGCTCAATCGGGGCCTTCAGTAGGAGCTCACCAATCTCTTATTCTCCGGCCTAGTCCACACTTGGCGGGGTCCTAAAGCTATATATTGACCCTTAGCAGCTGTCGACTTCTTCAATCATACTGCACCTCTCGACGAAGCTCTTGAACACACAGTATTATCCTTCTCTACGGGACAACGAGGTGGTCTTGGTACGTATTTCACAGCACACAGTTGCTCTTGTTTTGAGGCACTCCTGCGGAAGATTTCCTGAAGACCCCACCTTCAGACAAACGTCGCCTAGTTGGATTATCCTTATGAGAGCATCTTTCTAGGATAACCCATAGGCTTTGACGTCATCTGGGATGTAGTACATGCGCTGGGGTGCGTTTGTCTATCCCTCAGACCGCCCCTCGTGGAGCCGGTCACACTTTCCACTTTTATTCGTCAATGCCTTCTTGAGCACTAGTCAATTGCCGTACGAAGCTCTCTACATCAGTTCCTCACTATTCAACAGCTGCGGGGTCTTCCAGTCTTCATTCACACTTGGAGGAACTTTTGGCCGAGCATTTGATTTATTACTTCTAGGACGTCACTAACAGTGTCATCAAGAGCACAAGGTCCCAAGCATCACCCTCTTGCACCACGAGTGCCGTTCGATCCTTCCCCGATACCGACTACCCTCCCCATACCCACTTTCACTCTACGAAATTCGCTACATTATCTAGCGATCTCGTAGGTCTACCGATTCGGCACTCTCTACGACGAGACCATTTTTAAATGGCTTCACGTAAGCACGACTTTGGTGGAAAAATTCGAAATAGCGGTGGAGTAGACCTGAGGGACAATAATTCAGCATGCTCGTCGTCCACATCCTCAGAAGGTAGTATCACACTCCACGGTGAGAGCCCCACCGAGGCTCGTCCCTCCGACGACCCCGCTCGTATGACTTCCCCCATCAGCTCTCCAATCAATGACCTCTCTATCATCACAAATAAACGCTTCTGGAAAGCTGGAGGTCATTTCGTCCCCGATTCCCCCGATTCCGCCTTGCAATCCAGCCCGTTGCCTCCCCGCGATCCTTCGAGTATCTTGAGGCCACCTCGCAATGGTCTGGCACCTTACTCGGGAGGTGGAGGATACCGCAGCTCGCGTACGTGGGTGTCTCCCGACGCTCAGCACAATCAGGAGTTTCTCATGACCCGCAACTCGATGCGGCGCCTTTTCAAGCATAGCGATGTCGCAAAATGGAAGCTCCAAGACTTTATTGCTCACCGCGAGGCCATGATCGCTTCTAAAAAAGCCGCACTCGCCAAGTCGTTAGAGGAGAAGGAGCACGAGCGTAAGCTTCAGCTCCAGACAGTTCAGGTTGACCCCACAAAGATGGTCGGATCTCTCGTGAAGCTCTCCGGGGCACAGAACTTAGCTATGGAAGGGAATATCTCGCGCGTCCTTGGCGTGAAGACTATTTGGTGCATTGACTGGATGAATGGCAAGGACGAGATTGCACCCTGGCCGTCTTTTGCAGAGATGAAGTGGGAAGGGGATGATCGTGCAAAGACCAACTGTGGTCGCTTCCTTCCGCTCCCTCGTGAGCTTGGACCACCCAACATCCAGTGGGGTCAACTCCAGGTCATTGAGCAATATCCTCTTGATCAGGTTCAGTGCATTCCCACTATGGAGGATGTTTACCTTCCTGTCGACCAGATTGAGGAGGAGGACATCTCGAATCTTCTAAACACTGACCTCCTCAACTCCATTGATGAGTTCCTGGAGTCTTGAGACCCACTTCACCCCGTCTCTTCGCGACCACCGGCAAACGACTCAAGCATACATCCTAATTCGCTTGGCTTACGCATCGATTTCTGACCACGGCCAACAATAATGACGACCTCTATACAAACAACGAGAAAACCAACATAATGGCAACTGCCACAATTACTGTCACCGAGACTCGTTATACGGACGGCAATCGGTGTGTAGACTGATGTGAAATATGAGGTGTACGCCGGTGTGTCGATTGGTATGGCGGTGTGGTGTGGGTAAACTGTCTTTGCTAACAGCCTGGATCTCTACGCCCTTAGGCTATTCTCACTCTCACTTCCTGGCTGGTCGATATTTCTTTACTTATTCCCTCAAGCCCTATAAGTTTTAGCTTTTTGGATCTTGCGATACCCCAACACCTCGGTAATCGGTTTCTTATTCTCCAATGGAATGGAGCGGCACAAATTCAAGGCGTACAGGGTTAGAGCCTCATCCCTTTCTCCTTGACACCATTTCAGAGCCATATCCGGTAGTCTTTCCTTGTATCAAGCTTAACCTTCGAGCCGGCATCGGAGCAAGATTCGAGCCACCAATGAACTTCGTCAGAAGAGCCTTCGAGCCATGTCAGAGCGACTTCCAAGCCGTCATCGAAGGTCACATGCGCTTTCACCAAAGCTTCCGACAGAACCAAAACTTTCACGACTCGGAGCGGACAGGCTTATTCTATTTCGAACGTCCCCTCCAAGTACTATATTTCAACGAACACTCACATGTCCCCTTAAAAAAATTGCCCCCTCTTGCATAGTGCACTGTCTTTTTCAATTTCTCAGCGACACTCTCCAGGTAGCTAACATGGCGCAAAGGCGTGTTGCCTTTATTGCTTTACCTCACTCTGTGGATATAGATTGGTTAGCTCTGCCGACTCGAGTTCATAGCTTTGTAGCTGAATCATGCAGGGCCCATCTTCTTCTCTTCCAATGCGCGTTGTGATGTGTGATAGTGCTTGATCAAGTTGATTGTGTGCTAGAACATAAATTCGCGAATAGGCACGGCGGAGATGACGTCAAGCAAAAGGATCTCTATTGTTCTTCTCACTTGATAACACCTCCATCTTCCCAGCCGCCCCCATCAACCAGTGAAAACATACTGTAAGAGCCTCGTACTATTGTCTAATCACATTATTGAAGCACTTCGAGTTTCCGTGATGTTTGCAACAGGTCCTAGCATTCAACACGTCGATTTCCTCAGCGGTTTCTGAGCCGGTTGTGTCCAAGTTCTAAGTTCAATGGGATATAAGAAGGTAGCTACGATGGCAATGCCCCTGAGCACTGGAATTCGGGTACCTAAGTCATATCCACGTGTACTAGAAAGATCATTATGGTTTCTTCGAAGCGAAGAAACTTTGCAGGTGAATTTTGTCCATATATGAAAAATAGTTTCAAGCATATGTATCTTGTATGTTCCTATATAATACTCAATACTACATCTACCGGATGGATCTGAGTGATTATCAAGAGTAGTGATGTTGAGAGCATCCAGACACCCATGCCCATGTGTATATCGTAAACCACAAACCCTGCATCTACAATAAGGGAGAGCCGCCCACATACACCTTCTCAAGCCATCCCACCAACACTGTAATCAACTCTATTCTCCACATTTAACTAGTACCGAAAATCGAACCAGCAAGTCTAAGATTCACCTAGACCAGTCATAGCCATATCCCACTCCTCCAAGAGCGTCTCATCCCTCAACCTGCCGATGACCTCTTGCTTCTCGATCCTGCTCTGCTTGCAGATCTCCGCATGCCTAACACGATGCTGCCTCTGCGCCCCTGTCTCACGCGGCTCGTTGCTCACTCCCCTGCTTGAGCCTCTACTCATGCTTCTTCTGCCTCTGCCTCTGCCTGCGCCCTTCCCAGCCCTAAAACCGAAGTTCCTCTGCATCAGCCCTTCTGGCTTCATGCCCTGCTGCAATTGCTTGATGATGGCAATATCGCTCTCATCCTTGCCGACAACGATGCAGAAGTACGGTGCCTCGGGGAGCATGACAGCGGGGTGCGTCGGACGGGGGCCCGTAGTGCTGCACAAGGCGCAGGAGAAGTTGCCTCCGATGAGGTCGACCGGGGGAAGTAGCACGGCGTTCTGGCGCTTCCAGATGGCGAATAGGATGTCGACGTGGACGCCGGCTTTGGTCTCGGCCTGTGCGTCGCTGTTGCTGTGGAGCGTGTTCTCCCATGCGTTCACCGCGTCGATGATCGAGGTGCGTATCTTCTGGACGGTGGGAGCATATTGGGTGGGGATGGAGGCACCTGAGGGGATCTCAGTCATGTTGTTGGCGCAGTTCGCGGCGCATGGTTCGGCGTCTCGGGGGACTGCCTGCCAGGAATTAGAAAGTGAAGTTAATGAATATATAACGAGAACATGGGACGTTGACACTCACTACAGTGTGTCCACAAGCAAGATTGTGAATCCTGGAGTTGGTATGAAAGCATGGACGAGTCTCCATGTTCGCGTGAAAGCGGAGTGGCTCCCAAGGTGTGCACGAGGGTGTCTTGTGTGATGGAGTGGTGATGCTGTAATAGCGCTTGTCGTTGCGCTTATGGAGGATGTGCCCATGCATGCTTTGGGGAGATGGAATTCCAACAAACTTCCAATTGGTGTTGAGTTGTGGTCTCCGGGTGGTGAATCGTCGAACGGGACCTTGGGAAGACACCGTGACGTTAGTAGTGCTTGTCAGTGCAATAGACTCGTTAGCCGAACTCGGTTCAGAACACGGAGAACATGTGGAGTGGTCTTGAGATGTGGAGTCCATGAGAGGCATGATGGAAAGGAGCCAAGGAATTTAATCAAGGATGAGAGTGGAAATAGGACCAGTACAGGTTGAAGGGAGAGAAAGTGGTGTGATGAAAGTTGTAACAAGCAGAAATGTAAAGAGAGCGCTCCTTTATGCACAGTATCTGCAAACGCTCCAGTATCTCGCGGAATTCCGCATGTATACTAGGTAACGTGGTAACGTGAGGTCTCTTCCTGCGTTTGCATAGGTGCACATGCAACGTCGCATTCACCGGAGGTCGGAACAAGGTAGATCAGGAGGTTGAAGTGGGTCGGAGCAGAAACAATCGGCGGGCCTGGCATGAGAGCAACTTTGTACAAATCCAAGAGAATCCCCGGCTCATTCGATCATCTTGATCTTCTATAGATAGTACTGAAGAGTTTGTACGTTGGTGGGTATGGCCTAGATGTGTACCATCAACATGGAGATGATGACAAATATCTGAGGAAGACTCAAACTTTGCTGTACGCGGGCGTCTGAGGGCGAGGAGAGATCAGTCACAAGGTTCAGAAGTACCATAGTAAGCTCAGCGATCTCCAGCTATTAGATCATATCCAACCGGAAGTTACGTGCCCACCCCACGACGTGATCCACGGAGGGCGTACGATAGGGTCCCATGGAGATAAGGAATCAAATGCTATCTTTGTTGCTGCCTTCACTTTCGTCGCCTATTTTACGTACTCAAAAAATTAGGTCGATTATCTAGCTCTAGAATTCTGTATCCATGTTCATGTATGTAGAGCCTTGTGATCTTGCCCGGCATGGCTTCAGGGTATGAGGTTTATCGATTTCCATGTTAATCCTTGTTGGGATCGACTGTTTGTATATGTGGTGCTGGCGGCCAATGTGAGGGGATCAACTAGACCAATAGAAAATAGTCGTTTACACCGATAAAAAGCTTATCCACTTTCAGGATCCTCCTTCGGATCATTCGCATGAGGTGAATCCTCGACCCTAATTGATTGCCTCCGCCTTATACCCGCTGAAATAGGTAAGTATTTCCGGCGTTGGAATCTACATTTGGTGATGCTGTACTTGCGCATAAGTAGAAATTGAAAATCAGTTAATAATAGTGTATAGTATTGACTTTCATTTGGTATCCTAGAGCTTGTGGAGGTCGTTGTTTGTAAGACTTAGCCATGGAGAATAGTTGCTTGAATCCTACCGTCCACGCTCGCGCTTAAACGACAACTATCACAACCCACTATACGTAACTGACTTTCGCGAAGATTAAATGGAATCAATTCTTCGATTCAACCTATACCGGAGACGCAACAACTTGAAATTGGCAATTTGATGAGATAATAATCATAACTGAGTCAAGTTCTATATGAGACTTATTGAATAGACTAATGGATCTCTATCGAAAATCTAAGGCTGTTATGGGCTCTGTCTCAAAGTCTATCGCACTCCTTCTGTCCGCTCAGTCAATCTCCTGACTAGCAACCTTCATAGTCTTCCTCAGCCCGACACCAGGCCTCACCTCCC
This sequence comes from Kalmusia sp. IMI 367209, assembly GCA_027946365.1. NCBI lineage: Eukaryota > Fungi > Ascomycota > Dothideomycetes > Pleosporales > Didymosphaeriaceae > Kalmusia > Kalmusia sp. IMI 367209. The sequence goes on along the minus strand of JAPEUQ010000005.1, from coordinate 829,297 downwards.
AGTTGATCCCCTCCCTTGCCTTTCCAAAGGCGGCCTCAACGTCCTGCCCCACCGATTTGCACAACCCCTGCGCCCTCTCCAGGTCACCAGCTGCGAACAAACACTCACCCAACGCCATGTGCAAGAGCCCGAGCACGTACCAGCTCTTGCCCGTTTCGTCATCACCAAACCATTCTACCTTATTCGGCGGAATGAGTTCGGCGGGCAGAGAGCGGAACCATGGGTTCGATGCAGGCGATGGAGAATCGGTGGCGAGGCTCAGAGCCCGCGATGCAGCTGTTTCGGCAGCAAGAAGGTCAATTGCCGCTTGCTTTCGAGCTTCTGGTGGGGTAGAGGCGGATGTGAGCCAGTCGGATGAGGCGGCGAGGGCCGAGTGCTTAGAGTGGAGAATGCTTGCCAGGCCAATTTCGGTTCGCCAGCGTAGGCGTTGGACGGTCTTCGTGAAGGATTCGGGTTGCGAGTGCAATGTTTCGGCACGAGTGAGGTAGGCATAGGTCATCGATATGATTGCTGCTTGGGCATGCTGAGCCGCAGTAACGTAGTCTTTACTTTCATGTGCTTGTTCGGCTCGATCGGTCATTTCAGTCACAGCTGCGATCCAAGCATCTGCATCGAAAGTTGCGGCCATCATGCTGCTCTGTAGACCCTCCGCATACTCGGGCAACAGATTCGCCTTATCCACTGTGACAGCACCGAGATTAGTAATGAGCCGGAAGAGCTCGAGCAAATCGCCTTGCAGTCTCGGAACCTCAAGGCCGTATGTATTGAGCACCGACAGGAACAATGCATGGCTAGGTGCCCATGATCCCGATGCCCCACTCGCCTGCTCTAAGAAGTTAATCATTCTGGGGAGATATTGGGCGGGAAACATCACGACCGCTCTTTTCTGCGCACTATTCTTCTCCACAATCGTTACATCCATCGCATGTGCCTTACATCTCTCCACGTATTCTGGTCCTGCAACCGAGAATAGGACTCCCGAATCCTCCAGCATCGTCTTCGCGTGCCGCGCATCAGCCGAATAGATCTCAAACTTCACGAATAAATTCTTAGAGTAGAAGAAGTGGCGAGCTTCTTCAGAAATCTGCTTGTTGATGTAAAAGAGAGCGGTTTGCACCGGGAAGGGATGTCGGGAGGCTTTGAAGTGAATGATGGAGTCTTTTATGGTATGGCTGTAGGAGACATTGGGTTTGCCCACGTTGACTAGCTCGGTATCTAAGACGTGGGCGTAGATTTTGTTTCGTACGGACGCAGGAAGATCGGTGAGGCCTAGCGGGCGCTTCTTGGTCGATGGCGGTTGTTGTAGGTGAGTTGATTCGAGTTTGGATGTGACGTCCGTGGTGGCATCCATCGAATCGCGCTTTCCTCCTGAAACCATGGCAAGCATGTTGAATCGACAAGGAACTAACTGAGTGTGAGCAATGCTGCATTGTAATGTATGCGTGCTTGTTAGAGTTTGGGAAGAACAAAACAACGTCAAATAAAATCAAGAGCGGTTGACTCACTATTCAGGATAGTAAGAGTTAGGAATTGCAGGCTCTCTAGGCTGAAAGCTCATTGAAGCAATTCATAGGTTAAGTTGTGGGGTTTTATAGCTGCGCCATTGCCCGTGCTCGTGAGATGCGGGGAAGCTCTCCACATATGCAACACGACGCGGATCCGGCACCAACCCTGCGTCTTCCCCTCGCCCAAGCGTCCAGATCGGGTACAATAAATATACAGTTCGATTATAACCTGCATGGGCCTAAACGAAGTACCTAGACAGTATCCACTACACCTATCCACAGCTCATGTCGTGAAAAGCCAAGCTTCACTCCACGAAAGAAGTATAGATCTGCAGCCCCTTCGTAGCCTTGAAATCTATGTCCACACCGTGGCCGATGAAGTAGATATACCCTTCGCTCAGTTTGTGCTCCTTTCCATCCGCATTGAACGAACCTTCGCCCTTGGTCACAATAAAGATTGACGGCCCATCAATTGCCTTGATCGACTCTTCTTCACCATCGTTAAGCTCGGTGGACAGCACGCTAAATTCGCTCAACGGAGGAGCATAGACCTGCGTCTTGCCATTCCTGGATCGATCGAAGTTTTTTGGTTTGAGCATACACTCCTCGGGAGAATGGGGTGTGAAGGTCAAACAGGAGGTGAACAGGTCGATGGAGTTGCGTTCCGCGCGGGGCCAAAAGCCGGTGTTGAGGACATTATTGGAGCGTGCCATGCATTCAATTATGTCACCAGAGAGGTAGGCATGAATGCCATCAGCTGGAATGTAGATGCTTTCACCCTTCTTTAGCTGGAGATAGTTCATAGTAATCAGCGCCACAACTGTGCCGTTATCTGTCTTGTCGTACTGCCTGGAGAGGCGCGGAATCAGCTTCGGGATATGGGAATCTTTGCCAAATTGCTCCTGTGGAATTTGAAGCAGCGCGTCATTAGTCTTTTTGATGGTCTCGTCGGATGCTTCGAGCAAGGTTTTGACAACATGCTTCAGAGTCTGATCATCGAAATCAGGCTTCTTCACCAAAGGCAGGAATGTTTGCAAAGGTGGCAATTGCATTAAACGCTCAATGTCCTTGAGGGGCTTAAAGCCACAAAAGGCTTCGAAATCGGACAAGGCGAGCGCGATCTCCGGCTTGTGATTCGGATCCGTGAATTGATTGGGATCGCGGTTGTGCAATTCAGTCGCGAGCTTTTTATTCTACTTAGGTTTAGTGGCGGGATTCTGAGTATGGAAGAAGTGGAACGTACAGGATGCAATTGTAGCGGAAGGGCTTTCGCTATTGATAGCACTTTCGGGAGGAAGGGAATTTTGGTGTGGTTGAACTTTTGAATTATCTTTTTACCAATGAGAGCTTCTGAGTTCTTATCTAGGACCTCTTGTAGATCTTCTCCACTGCCCAGGACGTACGATGGCAGCTCGGGGTAAGTTCCCATCCACCTGGTCACGTGTCAGGACGAAAACAATCGCCAGAGCTACATTTCCTTACATCTCAGCGTATGGACTGTTTTCATCTATGCTGAAGTCTGTGCCCGGCGTTTTCGAGCACAATGTCGCAGCGAGGGACTTCGAGCCCTGTCTACCCCAGGGGTACTGGTTGCAGTAGCATTTCAGCTGAATCACCTTCTCAACCATTGTGACGAATTTTAAGGAATTCTAAATTTAGGCGGATGCAGATCGCGAACACGAGAAGCGGATTTGTGGATGCAGGAAGGAACGGAGTGACATAGAGTCAGATACTTATCCTATTGTGAAAGGTATGTCAGTGACAGGTACTCGACGTCATAGCGGGTATGCGACAATGGAAATTCGCTATCTGAGAACGATCAGATCCGCGCATTCCCGCTTAAAGATTACTTTCTCCGAACCCACTATATCCAATTCAATTTCGATATGCTATTTCAGATTATGGGTTGGGAAGGACCAGTTGGTCTTGGCACGGTTTGGTGAAGCGTGAACGGCTTGCTGACAGTGGCATTGCCACACCGTATTGGATGAAGCGATTTGCGCCATTGTACACCTGTACACCTGTACGCCAAAGTCAACGTGAGGAGGCTGGAAAGAAGCCACTCTACCCGACGGGCGGACCTTCTTCGGAGAGCACGCCGCTTCTCTGCTACTACCCAGGATGTAGCAAGATCTCCATTAGAACATGGTAGCGGATTGTATCAGGCACAGCGGATCACATATACAATCTTGATAGCCATGGTTTTGACGAAAGAAGTCGCATGAAGGACTGAACGGGGCCTTGAAAGGAGCTATAATGTGATGCAAGGGTAAAGCAACTTCGGAAAGAGGGCAGGGGGGTGACGCTTGGCGTCCGCTCCAGCCAAATCGCGATATCGCCCTAATTTTCTCCAGCACATGTTATTAGCCAACGCCTTAGGAGCTCCGACACAGCATTGTCCCTCCCGATCGCCTTGAGACCGCCTGTCCTCGCCTAAGCATGACTGTGAAATAGGCACGTCGCCCGATCCTTGCCGTCTCCAACTGCTATCCCTCGTTTGTATCAAGGCTCTGATCTGGCCTCCCTGGCCGACTGCACCCCCGACCCTCGACGATGCATTTCGCCATGCCCCCAAGAAAGACATCGCGGCCCCCGCCCTATCAAGCCCGCAACCAGAGCTCGCTACCCATCCCGCCCGCGCTGAAGAACCTACTCCGGAGAGACAAATTGCGGACCATCGTGCTGGGGGTGCTGGGCTTCCTGACGCTGATATGGCTGTTCCGGAGAGCAGGCGGCGGTGAAGTGGGCGCGAACATCCCAAAGGTGGACATCGGCTCTGGGCCACCCGTTGTCATCGTTACGACGATAGATCCCAAAGCCAATGCGGCATGGGTAGGAAAGATCAAGAAGAACAGAGAGGACTATGCCAAGCGACATGGTGCGTCCATTGCCCAGGGAAGAATTATCAATCAACGGCTTATACTGATACATTGCAGGCTACCTGACATTTTTCCCCCAAAACAACGAATATCCCCTCAATACCTCCCCCCACACATGGTCCAAGGTGCCCGCGCTACGGCACGCCATGACAATGTTCCCAGGCTCGACTTTTTTCTGGTACTTGGATAGTGCCGCGCTGATTATGAACTCGGAGATCGACCTCCAATCGCACGTTCTCAAGCCCTCACGTCTCGAGGAGCTGATGATTACCAACGAGCCCGTCGTCCCGCCGGATAGCGTCATCAAGACCTTTGGCAACTTGAAGGGCGACAGGATAGACTTTATTGTGACGCAAGACAAAGAGGGCTTGACGCCTACTAGCATCATTGTGAGAAATGGGGAGTGGGCCAAGTACTTTTTGGATGCGTGGTTCGACCCCATCTACAGGAGCTACAACTTCCAGAAGGCCGAGTCGCACGCACTAGAGCACATCGTGCAGTACGTACCTACTTAGCCATTTTACAAGATGGGCGCTAACACCCTTCAGATGGCACGGCACTATCCTCGCGAAACTCGCGCTCATCCCGCAGAACATCCTCAATTCGTATGCTACCGGGCCCGCGAACCCCAAATTCGGAAAATACAGAGAAGGCGATTTCGTCGCAAACTTCCCCGGCTGTGCACGCGATAAGGCCGATTGCGCTGCAGAGCAAAAGTCCTTCCTTGACAAGCTCAATGAGGCGGATGACTAGATCCACATTCCGGATGACGCGCAGGCAAAGGCCACGAGGCAGCCTCGTGCGACAGACATGCAAGGCACCTATCCTCAACAAGCCCGGTGGCGCCATGAATAGACTAGCATTACTGGAGCAATGTCGTAGTAGGAGACGCCCTTCAGAAGAGAGCACATTGTGCCGGCGTATCAGGCGTTGGTGTTGACGTATTTGGATCATGTCGATTTTATACCAACGAAAGGTTCTAGAATTTGGCGGGCACATCACGCTACTTTGTTTTGATATGAGGAGGGTATCAGGGGTCAGGTAGTAGAATAAGTCACATCTTGCTTCGCGATGCGGAGGGACACATGTGCATTTTAGTGTTAAGATGGTGGAGTTATATGGTATCCTACGCTACATACAGTTTAATTTACAAAGCTTCTCTGAGCAATACACGTAGCCCTTCTATATGCAAAGTCCCCGGTCTATACACGCAGGTCGTGATATCGTACAGCAACAAAAGCTGCGTGATGGTTATAGTGTACAAGCAAGAGATTACTTCTCCTGTGGCTTCCTCTGTGCCTTAACGCTCTTCATACTCCTCCTCGGCCTCGCGGTCCTTTCCCGGCTGCTTATCTGTCGCGGCCCACTCACCACACTCGCACACATCGGCATCCTGCTTCCCACAAACTTTCCCAGCGGACTGAACACCTCGACCTCAGGGAACTCGCCCACGTCTTCGACATCTTCATCTTGTACCCTCTCCTTCACGAATTGCTCCCCACGCATCTTTGCCTCGTGTTTGAGCTGCAGCTCTTCCTGCGCCTCCTTCTGCGCAGCCATCTTGGCTTTGCGAAGGGCGTTGGGGTCCTTCTTGATCATGCCGACGGGTTTCCAGCCTTGCGGACGGCGCACCTGCGCAGTGATCTCGAGCCAACCGACGCCCTCGATGAGGATGTCCGTGCTGAAAATGCGGAAGGGAAGGTTCTCAGGGCGCATTTTGGCAGCGACATTGCTGGTCAGGGGCCCGGCGAGTTTCTTCGTGACGTCCCACTTCAGCTTGAATCTACCTGCCGATCTCATCTTCGAGCCCACGTCGTCGGCGAGTATTGAGTCTACGTTGCGATCGCTGACTTGGGCCTGTAGATCTGCGGCTTTCTCGGTGCGTGTGACGTGCGGATCAATCGGGACGAAGGGGTAGATGAGAAAGACAAGGTCGGAGGTAACGGGGGTGATGCGGACGAGGCCACCGCCGAGGAGGAGCGATTGGCCTGGTTTGAGGACGTAGCGTTGGGCTGTGATGCGGTGCTTCATTATGAGGTCGTCTTGGGCTTTGGCCTGGACAAAGGTCTCGAGGCCGGGGTTTGTACGCGCGAGGCCAGGCATGTCGACGAGCTCGCCTTTATTGCGGCCGAATGGTATGCGGATTGGTGAGGCGGTGGTTCCGGGAAGGGAGGAGGCAATAGGGAGGACGGGGTAGGGTGTATATGGTTGGGCCGGTGGGAGGAGGGCGTCTGGGTCGAGGTCTTCGTCCTCTTCTTCTAGTTCCTCTTCAGGCTCAGGGGCCTTATGCTGGTGTTGCTTTGGGAGACTGTTCTGCCGCTCAATTTCGGCGTCTTCTTCTGCGAGCTGTTGGTGTATTGCAGTGATTTCTTCCAGTGATTGCGCATTCTTGAGCATAGCTTCTCGTTCGGCGGCGCTGCGGATCTTCCGCACATCTTGGTAGTCTGCGCCTCTACCCTTGGGGAAGACGACTTCAAAAAGGTTCGACTTGCCGACATTGACTTTGCCCACCATCCAGCCTGCACCTCCTCTTTCCCATATCTCTTCCTTGACTTGCTTTGTCCACCACCCCCTCTTCGCGCTCACTAGTCTTACATTGCCCAACCGAGCCTGTTTGTTGGTTCGACCCAACGCGTCGCGAAGTACATCTTGGATATACGGCATGAGAGCATCCACTTGCTCCTTTTTCGGCGCCAGTAGATCTGACCTTGTGATGATGAAGCTGACTTCAGCAATGCGATCATTCGCCACCCATCCCTTGTGTTTTGCCCGGCGATTCTTGGTTCGTAATTTCGGTATTCGTAGAGAGGACTGAAGTGTGGGTACGAGGGAAAGCGGAAAGTCGGCAGCATCGACTACGTGGTAGATGTGGTTGCGACGGTGCGGTGATTCGGCGATGGTCTGCTGGATAGCTTCGACCGAGGGGTGGTATATGGGTGTTCCTACTCGATGGTGGAGCAGATTGTGACAGCGGTCGCACACCGGGGTGTCTGGGGCGCCTGTGTCGACCTCGTTGCCCCCTTCCAGCACTTCGCGCTCTAAGCCAATCTCCTCCAACAACTGTGGATCTACCTGCTTCAGTGCGCTGGTGTAAACATCGTCCTCTTTCCGCTCGTCTTCTTTCGCACCTGGATCATATTCAAGGTACTTTGCAACGGCGTTCCTATCAAGATGATAGAATCCTGCCTCCTTTTTGTCGTAGATCTGGGTCGGAGCACCACATCCTGGGCAGGCGCGAGGCAGTGGCCGACGGATACGGGTGGCGGACTGTGATTGCTTGTATGAAACAGTATGAGCAATACGGTCTGGTTCTACAGGTACGCCCACGGCAGCTTGTTGTGATGCTCGTCTGAAAGTCGAGAAATTTCTCGACGGACGCGAAGATTCCGAGCGATGAATCGGATGCGCTGGCGGAGGCCTCAGGAGTGCAGGGCATAGAAAGGCAGGTATTGGAGCCTGAAGTACATGCTGGTCATGGTTCAGAAGCCTCTTTGTCTGCCGCAGAGTAGGGCGCATTTCGTTGGAGATGGTTTCGTAGCATCTACCACAATCCAAAAACTTTGGAGACGCGCCTAACCTTCCGACGAGAGCGCGCGCTAGGACGTTTGGAGTCTAGACGCCGCATCGGGATGCCATCCTCGAACGAATGCTCGAATACCGCCTCGCCTTACGCCCGTGTCGCCGCCGGCCCGTGCCCAAGCTAAGCTCCCTCCCACGCCAAATTCCTGGGGTAGACTCAGGCCATCACAATCCGACACATCTCACTTCTCCTTCCCTCACCCATCCCTTACCCATCTTCGCTATCATCCATCAACCCCTCACATATTCATTATGCTCGCTTCATCACGGACCGCGTTGCGTCAAGCTGCGTCTAAGCAGCTCACCGTCAAGGCCGGAGTCAGGTCGGTCTCGGCCTGGTCGCAAGTGCCTCAGGGCCCTCCAGTGAGTAAAAACCAGCTCAGAAAGAGCAATTGGCTCGACATAATGCTAATTGATGTATAGGATGTAAGTTATGACCCCTCGGAAGCTGGCTATCTTCCACTCATCGCCCTGTTTTGATCAGGCCATTCTTGGTGAGTCAAATTATATGCGCGCTAATAGCACCTCGTTGACTCTGTGCAGGTATCACCGAAGCTTTCAAGGCGGACAGCAACCCCGAAAAGATTAACCTGGGTTCGTCTACACTGCGCTAGCGAACGATGTCGCTGGTAGCTGACATTCACAGGTGTTGGCGCCTATCGGGACGACAAGGGCAAGCCGTTCGTCCTTCCGTCCGTGAGACAGGCCGAAAAGAAGCTCGTAGACTCCGCACTGGACAAGGAGTATGCTGGCATCACTGGTGTGCCTGCCTTCACCAAGGCTGCGCTCCAACTCGCCTATGGGCCTGACTCCGCTCCCATCAAGGAGGACCGCGTCGCCATCACCCAGTCCATCTCCGGTACCGGCGCTTTGCGCATCGGTGGTGCCTTCCTCGAGCGCTTCTACCCAGGTGCAAAGACAATATACATTCCCACCCCATCGTGGGCGAACCACAATGCTGTGTTCAAAGACTCTGGTCTGAAGGTCGAAAAATATCGGTACTACAACAAGGACACCATTGGCCTTGACTTCGAGGGTTTGGTCGCCGATATTAAGGCTATGCCAAAGGGCAGCATTGTCTTGTTGCACGCTTGCGCTCACAACCCCACCGGTGTTGATCCCACCGAGGACCAGTGGGTGCAAATCGCCAATGCTGTCAAGGAGGGCGAGCATTCCCCCTTCTTCGATATGGCCTACCAGGGCTTTGCCAGTGGTAATACTGACAAGGATGCTTTCGCTCTCCGTCACTTCATCAAGGAGGGTCTCCGCCCTGTGCTCGCTCAGAGCTTCGCAAAGAACATGGCAAGTCATGATAGGAGTCTTCTGAACAAGGATGAATACTGACTATTCATAGGGTCTCTACGGTGAGCGCGTCGGCGCCTTCTCTGTCGTCTGCGAGTCTGCAGAGGAAAAGAAGCGTGTTGATTCGCAAATCAAGATTCTTGTGCGACCGCTCTACTCCAACCCCCCCGGTTCACGGTGCTCGCATTGCTTCCGAGATTCTGAACGACCCCTCGCTGAACAAGCAGTGGTTGGGAGAGGTCAAGGACATGGCTGATCGCATCATCACCATGCGTGCTCTCCTCAAGGAAAACCTGGAGAAGCTGGGCAGCAAGCACGACTGGAGCCACATCACATCCCAAATTGGCATGTTTGCATACACCGGTTTGAAGCCTGAACAGATGGATGTACTAGCCAAGGAGGTAAGTTTCTACGTCAGCCAAGAACTACATGATGCTAACAAGGATCACAGCACTCCGTCTATGCCACCAAGGATGGCAGAATCTCCGTCGCTGGTATCACCAGCGGCAATGTCAAGCGTCTCGCTGAGTCGATCTACAAGGTCACTGGTTAAATGCAAAAGGTGGCTGGTGTTATGGGCTCCGGCCTTTCAGTTTCGGTGCAGCATTGGCATGGCAGGCGTACTGTGCACTGTACTTTTATGTTCGTACCACATACACGGCTAGACTGTACATTGTCGGCGGCTAAGAATTGAGTCTTTATCGTATCCGCAATGTCAACATTACCTCAGTTTCTAGGCCAGCCAAGCATACCTAAACCTCACCCATCGCCCTTATTTCCGTAGTTTTGATGTGTCCCTCATGCAGCGCCCCCCACGCGATTGTTAGGGTGATTTACATCGCTTAGGGTGGCGATCATTGCCTCTTTGGGTATCCGACTCCCCTTCAGGGTCGCGTGTGCAGAAAACAACAACGCTAGGGCGTCGCGATGCTTGCTCCTTGCAGTGGGCATATATCGACCATCCTGGTGAACCGTTTTCTTCTGTCAGGGTGTAGGGCTATCGCGGTTAGCATCCAGCGCGCTTTGTATACCTGTAGCTGGCCGAGCTCCGAGTTCTGCAGCTTCGCCTTAAGTTTTCACGACGGTAGACTTGCCTCTCCATCGCACCTTATTACACCAAGTACAAGTATTCCGATCCGCGGAGCTAATAAAGTTACCTGCATCTATCCTGGTAATCTGACGAATGGGTTCCACGAACAGCACGTAGATTCGGGAAAGTGAGTAGCGCTCGGAGCACGCCGGATGAACAGCAACTCGCCGCAGAGTGGATCACTTGTAGCCTGATGTTTGCACCACCCAGTGTGGAGTCAACGGACGAACGCCAACCGAGCAACGAGGCAGATTCGATGCGCAGCTCGCACAGCTCCCAGTCTCACGCTAGGTTCACTGTCGGTTTTCGAGGGCATGGAACAGCGGTCAGGTTGGGAGCCCCCTCCCTCATCGAAGCCTGGGTGACTCAGCACATGGTGCTTCTGCGGCTGGGGAGAAAGATTACGCAGGGCTCAGCCGTGTCCACAAATCCGGAACCTATGCGGTCATATGCGAGGTGACGAAGGGCTGCCGCCGTTGACGTAGGTCGCGAAATCCCTGCAGCCACGGCGCGCATCATCCATTCAAAACCACCCGCAATCCAAAAAGAGGGTCGCCGTGGACCTTGTTGTCTTACCTTTCCAACACAAGTAGGCTCACGGAGCGTCTTCGAACGCTTCCAGACCTTCTTGGCGTCGTTTCTTTATCCCCCTTTCCATCGCAGCTTCGCGTGCCTCCACCACGTTTATTCCGGTGGGGACAAAGAGAGGCCACTACACCCGTCAGCCGGCGCAGTCAAAACGTGGGAATATCGCCTACCATGCGCACGGAGTCGGCCTTTGGGGGTTGTGGGGGGCATTACTGCCTGGCTTTCGTGAGCGTTCCGCTGGTGCTGCGCCAGTGTGTCGTGTCGTAGCAGGACAGCCCGCGGCTGGCAAGTTGGGAGGGCAATATGCTTTGGCCTGGCGGTTGACGTCGTTTGACCCCGCCGAAAGCATTGCCTTGCCCATCACATCTGCCCCTCATTTTCAGGGTCATGATGCCTAGCTAGACGCAATTTCTCCAACCGCAGAGCGGATCCCCGTGACAATCACTTCCCAACACTGCTTTCTCTGACCCTACCTTACCGACAAACCAGGCCTGCTCGACAACGGCGGGAGTGCCCAAAGCTTGTCCCGCTCGCACTCGGCACCGTTCTCCGGCGGCGCCTGCACGTACCCTGTGAAGTCAGGCCGGCGGGGGTTAAAATAGGACTACCGGCACATTTTGGCATTTTCTCCTTGACTCCCACACAGAATCGCTCCAACCGTCCTTCAGCTCTTCAACAGACCGCACGCTTATTCTGTGCATCGGCAACGGCGTTGGCATCACGTCTCGATATCGGCATATTGCACGGGCCGAGCCTTGTTTCGTCATACACCAAACCCAAACGGGCGTGCGCAGTGAATCGCGCGGCTTGCGGAGCCTCGCTCGGACCCGCGACTACTGGTACTGACGCGACAAATTTCGGCGGGGCAGTCTTCTTTGTGCTCTACGACAATCTCCCTCGACACTTGCACGCAGTTGCTGCACGAGACGCAGCGCGCGACGATCCTGTTGCGCAGCGAGCAATATCACTGAAGGTGTTTCTCAGCATAGCGTGGCACGGGTAAATATGGCTAGAGCAGATTCGGCGAAGGACGATGCAGGCGACAGGGTTCGTGCCCCTCCATCCTCTGTTTCCAGCTCTCTCTCTCGTGCTTGCACCACCTGCGACCGCACGCTTCCCTACCACCACCATTCTTTCCTATACACTGCACGCGGCCCCTCTAGTACAGCAGCTAATACGATACAAGACCGAGGACGACATCATGTCCATCCCGGGTGCCAAAGACAGCATCGACCAGGCTACCTTCGAGCAGATCCTCGAGATGGACGAGGACGAAGAAGAGAGGGAGTTCTCCAAGAGCATCGTCTACGACTTCTTCACCCAGGCCGAGAGCACCTTCGAGAAGATGGATGCCAACCTGTGAGTGTCGCCACTTGCGCCCCGACCCACGCTGCCATGCCTCCACAGCCGTCAGGCGGTCTGGAAGATGCACGTGCTGACACAACGCAGCGAGAAGAAGGACCTCAAGACGCTCTCCGAGCTCGGCCACTTCCTCAAGGGTTCCTCCGCCACGCTCGGCCTTAGCAAGGTGAAAGACTCCTGCGAGAAGATCCAAAACTTCGGCCAGAAGAAGGACGAAGCAGGCACGAAGGATATCACAGAGGAGGAGGGCTTGAAGAAGTTGGAAACAACTATCAAGCAGGCGAAACAGGAGTTCCACGACGTCGAGAAGGTCCTCAAGAAGTTTTACAACGACGAATCTTGAGATGGGCCGCGCAGCCGTCACTGCATGATACTCTACGACGCTTAGACCTGGTTTCTGCGCGATGGGACAACGCGCACGGGGGCGGCAGCGCATGCATCAAGGTCTGCGGAGGCGCACTGCTGCGATGCGACGCGATGCGCAGCCGCCAGACCCCGCACTGTCCGGCAAAAGTATTCTCTTCACCTTGCCCGAATTGCTCCTTTCTTCACTCTTCCACGGACGCTTGATATCTGGAGTTTGGATAACGTTCACGTCGCTCCCATATTCGGGGCCGACTGTCTCCTGTCTGCATCGCTTGCGAGGAACGAGGGTTTCCTGTAGCCAGTCCCCTGTCTTCCAATGCCATAGAACCTGAAATCATGTACGCTCGCTTCTGAAGAAGTTTCTAGAAGACGAATAGTGAGACGATCATTCTCTCCAACCCTACACCCGCTCGTGACGATCTACTCGCACGTAAGCGCAAGCGCGGCTTGGTGACACCAGTCCCGCGGTCCTGCGACTCCGCAAGCACGCCGCTACTCGCTGACGTCATTGGCCTAAGCGTGCGCAGAACGTGATAGCGCGATGCCATTGGCTCTACGAACATGCGACACCAGCAGCTCTTTCGTGAATTTCCGCATCGGTCCTGCTGAAGGAGGAGGAGTGATTGGCACGCATTTGGTGATTTGCTCGGTCATTTGGTAGTCCCGTATTAGCCATCGATTTTCATCACGCCTTCCAAGTTTCTTCACCTGTGCTACGAGCCGGACTCCGGGCGCTTGCCTGCCCTATGATCGTCGCCCCATCCGTCTGTGGAGCTGCCCTTCCACGCGTTCCACACGTTCCACACAGCTTCTTCGTACCATTGAAACTTGTTCTCGCTGTGCTGCAACAAGATCACTTGATTGTTCCAAGGCAACGCCCAAAAGACCGCACATTTCCGTGTTCGCTTATCCAGGAACGTTTACAACTCAGGCACCGCTTCCACACCTCATCAATCGGCATGGGCAAGAAGAAGCTGAACAGCGAATACAACGACTTTTTAGACGGCGAGAAGCTGCGAGACAACGCCGAGGTGCGGACATCGTTACAAGGAGCGACGTCCATGAATCGCGGTGTATCTGCACCTAACATGCGGGACAAGGGCAGAGGCAGGAAAGGCAAAGGCGGACCGAAGAAACCGCAATTGACCCACTTTTTGTGCTTACCACTCGTGAACGAAAAGAGTCGACCACAGCTCGACGCCGTACTAGAAAATTTGAAGCAAGAGCTGGGAGACGCAGGAACCGTGCCCTTGAGGGCTGTCAGGCCGGTTGGGACACTGCATCTTACCCTCGGAGTCATGTCTCTGGACGATGAGCATTTAGAGGCGGCGAAACGCTATCTGCAGGACCTCGATGTGCAAAAGATATTATATTACATTACTGCGCAGGCTACGGCGGAGAGAGCCGCGGAGGAAGGCACAGTATCGGAAAATCTAAGTGCGTATGCCATGCCGGATACGGATACTCTTTCTGTCAAGCTCAAAGGCTTGGTGCCTATGCAAGCGTCTCACAAGACCAGCATCTTGTATGCGGAGCCGACAGATATAACGCAGAGATTGTTGCCGTTTAGCGAGAAGCTGAAGCATCACTTTACGGAGGAGGGGTTCTTGGTGGAAGATAAAAGGACGTTGAGGTTACATGCTACTATCATCAATACGATTTATGCAAAGTCGAAAGGACGGCATGGCAAGACACGAGGAGGGGCCGCTGAAGTTGTCAACGCCAATGGGGCGGCAAAGTTTAGTAATGCGGTCGACGGCACAGATGATCATGATGATAGTGCGTCAACAGCCGGATCCACGCAAGATGGGCATGAGGTCACGACCGCTCCGCCCGATCCGTCTACCACAGAGACAAAATCACTACCAAAGCTGGACGGAGCTGACGGTCATGGACCCAATGCAAAGAGCTGGTTACGCTTCGACGCACGGGACATGATAGATCGGTATAAGGACATCGTTTGGGCCGAGGACGTAAGAATCGACCGGGTGCAAATATGTAAGATGGGCGCGAAGAAGATCTTGAACGACCAGGGTGAGGTTGTGGCGGAAGAGTACGAGGTCGTGAGTGAGAAGGTCATTGGAGCTTGACAGAGACATGGAAGGTCTTTTTGTTCAAGTGAAATCTCATCCCACTTGTAATAAAATAGAAAGCCGGCATCGAGATCGGCATTCTCGATAGGCCATAAACGGAATTTGTCTTTCATGAGCATCATCCTGACATCGTTCACTAATTATACAGCATCTCCACCCAACGACTCTCACTCCCCGCTTTCCAACCCCTCAATCTCCACCTCGATTCTCCTAATCTCTCCTAACAGTACCTCTTTCCTCCCAGCTAGATCCCTCATCCCCCTCTCCCCAGCCTTCCCGTACAATTCCAACGTCCGTCGAGCCAGCCCCTCCCGATCCCTCAACCGCACCTCACTGCTTCCCTGCTCAGCTCGAAACCTCTTCAACGCGGCGACGAACTCGGCCGGCGGTGGGTGCGTGTGCGTATGGATCCTAGCCTGCAGGCCCAGCAAGGAAGCTCGCGCGGCGATGTGCTCGGCATGCGTGGACGTGGCGCGAGCGAGGGCGCCATGCTGCGTGCGCTCGAGGATCAGGATGCTGGTTTGCAGGAGGGAGAGGTGGAGGTCCAAAAGGGCACGCGCGGTGTTTGCCAGGTGCACTTTTTCCTCGGCCAGATCCTTGGGTAGGGACAATGTTGCGGCGTTGCGGAGCTCTTCGGCTTTGGCGCTTAGGCCGTCAACTTTGGGGGGTTCGTTGGGGTCTGCGATGGTGCACAGGAGGGTGGCGGTGGCGGTGAATTGGTCTGATAAAGCTGATGCGATGATGTCGATGTTGGAGAGGAATGTCTGCGTGTCTGCGGCGAGGATTTCGCGGTCTGACGCGGGGATTTGGCCGGTGAGTTGGGCTATGACAAGGTCGATGGCGGAGTGGAGATCTTGTAGGAGGGTGAGAGAGCGGGATGGAAGGGTGGAGAGAGTTTGAGTGAGGAGGTGGGAGGTGAAGAGATTTGTGCGGTGGGTTGTTAGATTCTGCGAGGGTTGTCAGCGGGTAGGATTCATGAAGGTTACACGATCGAACGCCGCTCGAATCCCATATCTCAGAATTTTCCCTTTCGTTGGAATGAAAGCAAATTTGATAGATGGACGTCTCAAGATGCCGTTCCATGCCTTGAGAATGTGCCGGGACGTCATGATTGAAACAATCAAAAGCATACATCGGACGGATGGAAGTCGCAATTGGACTCGGTATGTAAGAAGAGTGTGAAAACTAATATCAAGACTTTTCCACTCACATGTCTTATCTCATCGTGCATGCGCTGCTTCTTCGTATCTCGTGTAGAGCCATCAGGGTTGAGTTTCCTGTTACAAAGGTCTTTGTAGAAGACGTCGAAGTTAGGGTTCCGTTGGAGGACCGTGGGATCTACTGGAGGAAGCATTGGAGCTTTTCCCGGGCGTAGTAGCTGGCTCCGGACGGCGTGTATGCTTTGAGGGTATATAGAGAATGGCTTGTTGTGTTTGGTTCAAGTTGAGGCTATCCCTTGAGCGGCTAGTACCTCGGCATCGTCGACGCTAGTGCCAAGTACTAGCCATATCCTTTCTAGATTCCCATCACAGTTCTTACATGCAACTAGCATTTCCAATGTTCGTAGTAACGCTGAAACAAGAAAACGTAGTTCATTACGGAAGTGGCATTAAGATCAGCGCACCAAACGATCTTAATTCTCCGAAACCGAGAACAGGACACCATGGGGAGAACACTACGCCATCCTGACTATGTCATTAGTCTTGTATCGATTTGTTTCTACGCTGGGCAGCATTTCTAACGCGAAGTCCGATCTATGAGACTCCCTTTAGGTTGCATATGTGGGTTGGGTACATCGCTTCCTTTGCCTGATCTATCGGCAGCGGCTTGACGGCCACGTGGGAAGCCGATATACTTTACGCGCTTGTGTATCAGTCTTACAAGACTCCTTCCACTTGTGATTAGCAGCATCGGGCAACCATATTCCTTGTGATGGTACATTGACTCGATAGGTCTCACGGAAATGCGACTTGAATCTGACGTTCGCCACCCTACACGAGTTGTGGCTACCTCTGGGCTCCGCGATACTTGGCCTGGTATTGAGTTATCTCTACACCCTTAGGATTGATAAGAACACCCCCCAAGTCTGTTTGAGAGACACAATCATCTACCCGACAGCACCTGCCGCACCCGGGCAGCATCCTATTTTTACAATGCAGGTGCCGAACAACAGTTGTGGCGAATATCTACTTCTCAGGAAAAAGCGAGCTATCTAGCATAGAGTCGCAATACCGAAAGCAGCACGACTAATATGACGACTGAAATCAATTCGCCAAGAGTCCTAGATCGACGTTGAGTAACAGTGCGTCCTTCCTACGAGGTAGGCCGCTCTACACCCATCCAAAATCTCAGCTTGAGGATTAACGGCAGTATCACTCCGAGGTGAACAAATACTGGGCGGGCCTAGGCGTCTCATTACCCCATGGGGGTGTCAACGGCTTCGCGCTGCCCGCCAATCAATGTAGATTGCGCCCTCATATATCTGATCTTGGAGCGACAAGGGCCGGCAATGATGGCTTTCCACTACCGAATTCCGTCGATTTCACAACAAGCAATATCAGGTGTTACTCTTGAAGTATACTAGAGTCTCATTCTCCAACTGTTCCCCGCTTCTCCATCACCATCAGTTCTTTCTGATACCCTCATTCGTACCCACTGCCAAATATTTTCGCCCGTCATGCTCTGGTCCGCACTCCTGTTTGCGGCGACTGCGCAGGGCCAGTTCAGTCAAGGCCTGAATCATCTTCGCTTTGGATGCTCACAGCTCACCATCGAGCGCCTTGATCCGCTCGTCAACCCTGGAATGATCGGGACGCCTCATACGCATCAAATCATCGGTGGTAATGCCTTCAACGCGACCATCCCGAGCACCGATGTCTCAAGTCTTGCCACATGCACGACCTGCGGTCCCGCAGATGATAGGAGTAAGTGTGCTGGAGATAGATCCTACTTTTTCCCACTAACAAGATTGTCCTAGGTAACTATTGGACAGCAAACGTGTACTTTAAGGCAAAGAATGGCACATTCAAGCGTGTACCTCAGATCCCTAATAGGTAGGTATACTTATAAGAAGGATATTGAAAGGGCTACGCTTTGTGAAGTTTTGTTGAATGCAGGCTAAGCTCTCCAGGTTGTTGTTCGGCGATAAGTTCACTACACAGACCGATGGCGGTGTGACTGTGTACTACATTGCACCGAAGAAGGGCACCGTTACTGCCTTCAAGCCGGTAAGTAGTATAAATCTGTGGTATCTGGACTTTTGAATTATAGGCTCACTATGTTCACTAGGGGTTCCGCATGCTCGTCGGTGACCCAATGAGGCGCACCAAGAAGTATAGTAAGCAAGCCTGAGATACTAGCAATGTTGAATTGTTGGCTGATCGTACCTCTACCTTAGAGATGCAAAGCTGCTTCCGATGCTACTCTGGCCCGAACTACGGCGGAGATAATGCGGCACCTTGTTCGGACTCGAAGCTTGACTTCGAAGGTTTCCCGCCACAGCCATGCCTGGGAGGCATCCGTTCTAACATTCTCTACCCGACGTAGGTCTCCGAACGCTACCCATCACGGGGAAATTGATTGCTGTGCTAACGAAGCTGTAGGTGCTGGAACGGAAAAGATCTTGATTCGCCCAATCATCAAGATCACGTCGCCTATCCAACCGCTGGCCCGTCCAACTTCCTCTCCACCGGCAACTGCCCCTCGACCCACCCTATCAAGATTCCCCAACTCATGCTCGAGGTAAGTGGAACCTTTTCACACACTTCATGAATCCATGTCTGCGGTTCGCTGACGCGTTGGTCTAATCAATAGGTTGTCTGGGACACCACTGCATTCAACAATAAAGCCGACTGGCCTTCCGATGGCTCGCAGCCCTTCTATCTTTCCACTGGAGATAATACTGGGTATGGCCAGCACGGTGATTACGTCTTCGGTTGGAAAGGCGATGCACTTCAGAGGGCCATGGACGACAATGGCTGCTTCAGCGCGACCTGCGGGAACCAGAAGAGCCAGGACATCTCGGTCGCGAAGCAGTGCAAGATCAACAAGACGGTGAGGGAAGATGTCGACGGTTGTAAGTTGCCTTCGTCTTATGTTGATCTACCTCAAACATGAGCTAACCAGTTCGTAGGGCTGACACAGTTGCCTGGTAATCCTATGATGGGCTGAAGGTAATGTAAACTTGATGAGCTCGGTCACAAGAGTATTCGGTTCCAGTATAAGAACTCATAAATCTGTGCCATCTTGACGGCTGGTATTCACCTTTGCCTGCTTTTGCTGCCTCCTTCGCTCTTTCCTCGTCAAGCCAACCCATTCTCCACGGAATCTTTGTTTAATCTTAGCCTTTTCTTCTTCATTTAAACGCGCCTTAGTTTTTGGATCTCGCCCGTTGATATGCGTATGTGCTGCCGGTGGTGGGTTCTGTTCTATCCATTCCGTAAGATGTTGGGTGATAAGCGGTCCCCAAACTTCTTCCCCAGCTTCGAGGTCTGCGTATGTAACAGCCTTTAAGCATCCTTGTGAAATGGTCTGATCCTTTATCGTGAAGTCGGCCTGCCTCGTCCGCACCAATTCTGCCATTGTCGCCAGGGTTCCGCACGCTATCCCTAGGTCATGCGCAAAACTTCTAACATAGAAGCCTGAGCTTACAGTAAGACGTATCCTGACCGCCGGTGTAGTTGGTTGATTGCGGACCCCAGGCCATTTGAAATCGTGATCTGCTGCTTCCATCCAATCCAAGAGCTCGCAATTATCCACACAAACTTCTCTGTCTTCTAGCTCCCTTGGCAACTCCTTTCCTGCCCTGATGTACTCACAAGCTTTGATACCGTTGATCTTCAACGCTGAGTACAATGGAGGCATCTGTCTAAACGTCCCTCTAAAAGCTGGCAACTTTTCTCTTACCAATGTTTCGCTCAGGTGACTACAATCTTTTTCTTTAGTCACCTCTCCATCAACATCATACGTATCTGTACTCTTGCCGAACAACAAGACAGTTTCATATGTCTTAGTACAGCTGAGATAATCCTGGAGTGACTTGGTGCCGCGGCCGATGCCTACGATGAGGATGCCAGAGGCTAAGGGATCAAGGGTTCCGCCGTGACCCATGCGGAAAAAGCGGCCATTGATTTCTTCGTCTTTCTTCTTTTGGCTGGGAGCTTGTTGGCATGCTTGTTCCTCTCTTTTTCGGCGGGTGGCTGCAAGCAGGGGCTCGAAGATGGTTGATGTCGAGAACGTGTGTTGGAGATCTAAGAGGACTTGCCCGGAAGATGTTGCTGAGGGTTTGGAAAAACCTAGCGGAATTCAATTAACGTCTATGCACTTTTTAATCATGTATTTGCTCGTATATCTACACTAAGGTCCACGTGATCCAGATCATCCATGTATACTTTGAGTGTTGGTCCTGATAAAGACTTACCAAATACGCCCTCGAGGATTTCGGGGCTAGTCTGCGCCATTTCGCTGGGACCCTTGATCAGATCTGCGCGTTGCAGAAGGAGGGCCGGTCAGCGTGAGGCTGGTGCTGCCTTGGCAAGACGATTGAGGGTGAAGATTTGACATGAATCTCGGAATGGCCCGTGCATTCCCCAGCCTCGTCGGCTCACCGGACGGGACAGAGCGGCTTCTAAAGCTACTCACGTCATCATCAGCCTCGCCAGACATGGCACTTTCGATCCCAGGTGCATCGAACTGACAATATACGGTACCAGAGAGCGCCGGGAGGCAATGAAAGAAAAGATGGCCAAGTCACAGCATTACCCAAGTGCTCAGCTGGACCCGATCGCAAGGCTACACCGCAACGCGATATGGGCAAACAAGGCGTCGTTCAGCCTTGTTCTGTGCCAGCCAGTGCTTGTAATGTCTTGGCTAATCCGCCCACTTCTCCCGCTGTCAGCTCGCGTGTGTTGACAAAGGAGCAGGGTCTGCTGGTGACATCACCCTGGGTTGCTGATCATTATCGCGCTGCAGCTTCGACATCTTGCCAGAACGCTGTTGGTCTGTAAGTGATTCAAAACAGTCTGTGCCAGCGCGAGACCAGTTGGCAAATGCTTGTACCTATGGCCAGCTGTGGAATGCTTAGCCAAGAAGGGTCCTTGTCGAAGACAGCGCAGCGCGTTGTGCATCGTGCCCTTCCCGCGTCTGGCTTTCCGGCACGCGGGTCCGAAGGAGGCGCACATATTCCTATTGTACGCCTGATAGTAAGTTAGCCTTGTAAGATGGCCTGTCAGCGGCCGTGCAGTACTTAGCTCTCCACACCCCGCATTGCATTTCCCATTGTTTCCTGAGGTCCGCACTTCCCTGTTGCACTTGGCCGTTCGAGTAAGGCGGCGAGTATCCTCATGAACCTACAACAGGTAATCCACAAAATGCTCCAGCGTAATTCTTGATGTTTATCTAAAGCGCTAGTAGTCACCATGACTGCAACGTTAGAAATACCCGACGAGAAGCGAGGCTCGTCGCCAGATTCTCGCATCGAAGATAGTTCGAGACAACGGCACGGTTCCACCAGCCCACCAGCCAATCGCGCCTCGATTGCTGTATCTGCCGCGGAGCGCGCACGTCGACATCTCAATGCCAGACTTGCCAACCCACTCCAAGGATACTCCTACGATGAGCTACAGAAAATGGGCCGCGCATATGCACACGACCATGAACTTACAGAGGACGACGATGTACGAGCAATGGAGATTGGAGCATGCCTTGCGCGTGATCCGGCGAACTTGAAAAACGTAAAGAGACTCGGGGTCACGGACGAAGAACTGGTCGTGCTCGAGCAGGAGATTTCCCATCGATGGGCGCAGCCTCGGCTGTTATATCTCGTCATTATTCTGTGCTCAACTTGCGCGGCTGTGCAGGGAATGGATGAGACGGTCGTCAATGGTGCCCAGCTCTTTTATGCAGACCAATTCGGTATTGGCGGTGATGAATACAGGTCCACATGGCTCGTGGGTTTAGTCAACAGTGCACCTTATGTCTGCTGTGCATTCGTTGGTTGTTGGCTGACCACGCCGTTCAATAATTGGTTCGGTCGGAGAGGAACTATCTTCATCACCTGTCTGATTAGTGCCATAGCATGCTTCTGGCAGGGATTTGTCAATGTCAGCTCTCATATCCCGAATGAGCTTACTCCATACTGATCTCAACAGACCTGGTGGCACATGTTTATTGCCCGTTTCGCGCTCGGTTTAGGCATCGGTCCGAAATCCGCCACGGTGCCCATATATGCGGCCGAATGCACCCCGCCCTCGATCCGTGGCGCCCTCGTAATGCAATGGCAAATGTGGACTGCCTTTGGTATCATGGTTGGCTACGCGGCAGGATTGGCGTTCTATGGTGTTCATGACAGGCACAATATCACTGGACTGAACTGGCGCCTCATGATGGGTTCAGCGATGCTGCCGGCCGTTGTTGTCTGCTGCTTCGTCTTCATGTGCCCAGAATCACCTCGCTGGTACATGTCCAAGGGCCGTCATGCATCGGCGTATCAAGCCATGTGTAGATTGCGATTCAACAAGATACAGGCAGCACGGGACATATTCTACATGGCTGAGCTTTTGAGAGCAGAAGAAAACATGAAGATCGGGCAAAGTAAGATCAAGGAGCTGTGGACGGTTCCTAGAAACAGAAGAGCAATGCTAGCAAGTGAAATCGTGATGTTCATGCAGCAGGTACGTATACATAATTATTAGAGAGCGTATACTGATGTGTATCTAGTTCTGCGGAGTCAATGTCATTGCATACTATTCGAGCAGTATTTTCTCATCCTCTGGTTTCTCAGATCACTCTGCCCTTGCAGCCTCCCTAGGCTTCGGCGTCATAAACTTCCTCTTCGCCATTCCCGCTGTCTATACAATCGACACGTTCGGCCGGCGCAACCTTCTCCTCAGCACGTTTCCACTTATGGCTCTCTTCCTGCTCTTCACGGGCTTCTCTTTTTGGATCCCTGATTCTACAGACGCTCGCGTAGCCTGTATTGCACTC
Source organism: Kalmusia sp. IMI 367209 (assembly GCA_027946365.1). NCBI lineage: Eukaryota > Fungi > Ascomycota > Dothideomycetes > Pleosporales > Didymosphaeriaceae > Kalmusia > Kalmusia sp. IMI 367209. The sequence goes on along the minus strand of JAPEUQ010000005.1, from coordinate 806,550 downwards.
GGTATCTACTTATTCGGAGTTGTATATAGCCCAGGAGAAGGACCTGTTCCGTTCACATACTCAGCTGAAGCATATCCGCTGTATATACGGACGCTAGGGATGAGTCTTGCGACTGCGACCACGTGGTTCTTTAACGCGCTCCTAAGTATTACGTGGCCAAGTTTGCTCCGGGCTTTCAAACCCCAAGGCGCTTTTGGTTGGTATGCTGCGTGGAACATTATTGGCTGGGTCTTGGTGCTGCTGTTCATGCCGGTAAGCCCCATCCAACATCACCTTGATGTGAGATTCACGAGGTTAGAAGAGTGTTGCTAATGTGGCGCTTTAGGAAACGAAAGGCAAAACTCTCGAAGAACTCGATCAGATATTCAGCGTACCGACACGCGTTCACGCCGCGTACGGCTTACGACAGATACCTTACTTCTTCAACCGGTATCTTCTCAGGCGCAAAGTTCAGCCTGAGCAACTCTATGATGCGGAGGAACAAACCGTAGCCGGCTTGGGCGAGACAAATCTTGTATGACTGTCCTAAGCCAGTATGATTGATGAGCTTGGATGAGATATGTCTATGATATGGTTGGATGTAGTTTGACATTTTACGCAAGATACCCTATACTTTCTGTGGTTTATTTCCTCAGAACCCTTTAGCAATTCTAGTATTACCCTCTTATCTAGCTTTTATGCATGCACTCATCATGCTCGAGTATAGATGCGATCACTTTCGACAGAATACGATATTGTGGCACAGTATTCGGCAGCGGCGAGGCAAGTTTTTGTCATATCAATGATATCATGCGCAAGTACAATGTTTACATTGTCGAATCGAACAGTGCTTCATTGGATTAGGATTACAATAAGCATTAAACACTATCTACAAGCCGAAAGGTAGCCGAAGCCCTCTACTCTCATAGCACGCTCGTCCTCTTCGACAGTATATTATATTGTCTCTGCGTCTTCGTAGTCGCATCCTCAAGCTCGACATCTGTTGGCACGCTACTTGCTGGCGTGTATCTTTGCTGCTCTTGTTTCTTTCCCAGACCCAGTCCTTGTTGCCTCAACCTTTGAATCGAGCCCGAAACACCAGCTGTGAGGCTAGTAAGGAAGCCTGAAGCGCTAGACTTGGCTTGTGGAGGTGGAGGTGGTGGTGGCGGAGGTGGAGGAGGGACATGTACGTGTGTATGCACATATTCTATGTGCTCCCGATTCTCGTGCGCAGATTTTTGGCCAGGCTCCATGTATAAATGGTCACCCTCCGAGTTGACAAACCAATTCACGACGTATTGCTTGCCTCCCGGCCCGCCACCGCAAGAGCCTGCGAACAGGTGCGATGGCGGCGAGTTAACGGCGAGGGCGAAGAGATTTGGTGGTTCAGAGAAGTCGGTAACGAGACCCTTGTGGAAGAGAAAGTAGGCAAGCACGAGGATATTCATGAGGAAGACCAAGAACAGTATGACCATCCAGCCCTTGGACACGTCGTCTACGCCACCGGAAGCGTACTGTTGCGCCTTGACTGAGGCGTTGAAATATTGCCTTGTGTACTCTTGAAGGAGGGGGACGTCGGTGGTGTAATTCTAAGCGGTCGTTAGCGATGGGGTTCGCCATTCTGGATCCCGGAAAGGATGCTCAAGACGTACCCAGAACATGACATATGGAGAATCAATTGCGCTCATTAACAATGTACCTAGAACAAGATTAGCCAGGAACAGATTGCGAGCAGACGTGTACTTACAGCCAGACATCACAGCGAGAGCTTCTGCCGGACTTGGGAGCGACGGATTCAAATCAAATTCGCCTTTGTCATTCTCCTTGAGCATCAACTGGGTCAACAATCGTGAATTGCTAGCATCGGCATCCATGATACCAGTGTTGAGTGACATGGCATTTGACCAATCGAAGCCTACGTCTCTCCAGTCGGTCATACTAACACTTTCGGGCTCGCTCGAGTTGCTGTTGATATAGGCCATGTGTGGGTCTTTGTCTTCGCAAAGGGCCTCGAGAGACCCGCCCGATCCAGTAGCGTTATATTGAGTGGTACATTTGGACGTCAATGTAACGTGGATTCTACACAGCGCATATGTGCCATTCAGCGCTGTGCCATCATCCATGTTCCCACCAGAACCAAGTATGTAGATAGAGTCCCGACCCCAGGCGTAACTGGTGTGATTCATGATGGTGTTAAACGATTTCGGTATCCTTGCAAACACTGGCGGGTAATCCAGCATCTTTTTGTCGTCCTTCTTAGTCCAACCAAATAATTCATCTACAACGGTATCATTTTTGGTGGTAGCGTTGGCGCTGAGGGCTACCCAGTTGGATATGGTTACAGTTTCGTTGTTTGGCCACTTATCGTAAACAATTGGCGCCAGTTCTTCCTCATTAAGATTGGCGCATAAAACATTCAACACTGGACTAGGAACGCTAGCCCTGAGAGAGTATGTACCTTCAGAGTTTAGCTCTTCTGGTTGCATGATATCGTTCTCGCCGTAACGAGCAGCTGAGAAGACACCGGCGTGTGGCATAGCGAGAGACACTCGATTAATGCCTCGGCCGTACTTTTTAGATTCTTTGACTGTGTCAATCACGTCAATCCACTGTGCCGTAACGGTCGTATTTTCGTGAAGGAGTCCAAAGCCGGGTGGACGCAGCTGCTGGTTCGAGGTGCCATTGCCGAAGCGATTCCATTGCTTCCAAGCAGAGAGGTATCGCTGATAATTGTGGTATCCTTGCCCAGCATGCTCAAGCTGCAAACAAGTACTGCCTGAATATTCCTTATCCATCGTCGATGTTATGGGTGTTTCGCAGATCGATTTCACATAGTTTACATTAGCAAAGCCAGTTTTCACGCGACCGGCCATGATCATATCCCCGAACTTGCCACCGTCCTTGAGCATCGGTTGAACTATGGCTATCAGACATCATGTCAGAACAGGATTTTGGCGATACATACCAAGAGCAGTAGCCGCAGAGGAGTACAGAGTGGCTAAGATTGCACTTAGGAGGCTTAGCATACCCAAGATTGAGAGGCCTGCATACTTTGCGGTCTCCCAATGTGTAATAAGAGTACCCGGCTGGACGACCCATCTCCACATGCTCAGTTCCGAGAGGGTGACACCACGGCCGTGATCCTTCATAAAAGCTCTCCTACTAAGGACCTGGCCTAGGAACGCTACGAATGATGTGACAAATGAAAGTTCGATTAGTTTAGCCATGACGGTTGTAAGAAGAATGGCGTCGGAAGGCTTGAAGGAGCCTTGACTGGTAATTTGGCGTCCGTATCGAGGGGCTTTTAACGCAAGACCCAGGAATATACCGGAGAAGATAGTAGAAAAGAGACATATTGTCACAATGCTGACCGAGACCCAGGTAAATCTAGAATGATAGAAAGGCTTCTCGGTGGCGCATTCATGCACCGGCTGGAAGTTTGTTTGGTATGCAGACTTGATGGAAGGCGCACCCTTGCTGGCTCTCAAAAACCGTTGATAATCATTATCCAGACTCGTACTGCTCGCGCCGGCGTGCTTCAGGCCGCCACGCCTGTAGGACTCGTATTCATCACCGTCGTTCTTCGGGCTAAACCTCTCACGCCTTAAATCAGGTGTACTTTCAGCTGATTGGTGCGGGAAGCCGCCTAGAAAGGGATCGCCGGTGTTGGGAGGAGAAGTGAGCGCAGGACTTCTTATAGAAGGGCTTCTCGCGCTTGGAGGAAGTGGACGCCTGGGTATGCTCTGTACCGACACCCTACGGGGAGGTGCTGGTGGCGGTGATGTCGGGTTTGCGATCCCTAGTCCACTCGCCGAGCGCCGACTGAAGCTGTCCGCAATATCCTCCTCCTCGTCCTCCTCGACCACCGTAGGTGGTGTACCTCGCTCGACCACCGTAGCATCGCTCCCCAAGCGTATGTATCCTGGTCGTGAAAAGCGCGGACTTAATGGCGGCGATTGCGTGATCGGGGTGAAGCCGAGCGAACTCGAGGTAGTACTGAAGCCGAGCGACGGCAGTGCGGGCGTGTTTGTAGTATCAGAATGGTCCGCCGAGGTTTCGTCGATGAGCGGTCGGCGATCGGCCATTTTTCGTAGGGATACGGAGGCCGGTCTTTGTAGCCTGAGGTTTCAGCCCTCCGACCCCGACGGCGACTCCTTGCCTGCGGAGATGTCGCTGGCTGTATCCGTGTTCGTGTACCCTTGCGCACGGCTAGCTAACTGACTGACTGGCTGGCTGGCTGGCAGGCTAAGGCTCAGGGTACGATGACCTAGGCTTGCGACGCGAACGGTTCGAAGTCGTATGCAATTGAAGGGCGGCGAAGGGAAAAGAAATTGTAGATGCCGGCAGGGCAGGATGCAGTATTGGCCCTCAGGCAGGCTATTAGATCCGCCTGGGCGTTTGGCAACATCCTCTGTTGCCGCTCATCTTCAGCTCTGGCCCATGCAGCTCTCGCGCGTGGCGTAGTTAGATTGTGGCCCCCAAACCCCCGCTGCACAACACCACGCCTGGACTGCATTCGCAAGGAGGTCTCAGCCGCGCAAGACTTGAGTACACTGCTGTCACAAGTATTTGCCCACCTATGTGTTTGCGCGGCTCGTGGCTCATCTGACCGACCGTTCGTCAGTAGTGTCGTTCCACGGCTTCACGCTGAATTGACAAACTAGAGCACGAACACGCAGGAAAAACAAGGCGCCAACGTGCATCTGGAACGCTGCATATTTGTGGCGAGGGTCACGGCTAGGCTCTCGGCTAGGGAATTCGACCGTGCCGCAACTGATGTCTCTTCGTCGTCTTTCCGGTTCGGCCCCTCGCCCTTTAGTAATTTAACAAGACCTATAAGGCTTACACGGACGAAGGTGTCAAGACGAATAAGAATTGCGTAATACCCCGAGCCAAGCGAGTGTGATAGTCTTGTTGTCCAGCATATGACTTCACCTTTCCCATCTAGGAGTCCAAGCAGTTGGGATACAAATGACCACAGATGGTACGACGAGGATGAAGGGACTAGCCACTAAAGGAGACTGAGTACAGCCCCAGGACAAGAAGTTGGAGACAGCATTGTGACTCAGTCCAGCCAAATTTTGAACCAGCATTGCATTCTTATGGCAAGCGTGTTAGGTGTAGACCACTTTGAAGAACACAAGCGATGGCACTTGCGAGGAGAAAAACATGTACCTACTGGTAGACCATCCCATCGATCTCTGCCCCTGCCATCTAGACTTTGTAGTGGATGAAGGGGCGTATTGTCGGATGACTGGAAGGCCTTGTCTCGCTCATAAATGTCTTACGTGGGTCATGATATTTTCTCCTAGATGACGGGCAGAGTTTCACTGCGATTTACAGACTTCCTAGTGGGTCAGTGAAAGCAAAAGGCGTTACCGCCCTGGTACTAATGTTGTTATATTTAGATGTGTAAGCTCAGGACGCATGATACAAACGTAGTTTATCGAATGATTTATTGGCTGCGAAGGTGTCTCGTTTGGTATTGCGCTTCGTGCCATACCTTCGAGTCGGGCTGCCTCTACCAACATCGACTCGGCCAATGATAGGTACTACTTTCATATAGATTTATACATGAGAAATCAATAGCCACTACCAAGTTAGATGAGACCTTCGAGCGACTTGTCTGAAGGCTCGGCTTAGGAGCACAATCTATGTTTCCTTTGACATCGAAGGATGGGGCGTCTTCTTACCACTGCTTATGCTTTTATCGCTTCGTAAAGGTTACGTTTGTGCTTAATCTTACCCCGCCCCCACCGGCCGGCCGTCCAACGCATCCGAAGATTTTACTCCGATGAAGTGTCCTCCAATGTGCAAAAGTCATTCGTACTGCTAGGAGACATGTCTGCAAATAGGAGCGCTGCAGAGCATTCCCAGTGATGATCAATGCGGGTATATCGCTATTTCATTTCGATCGCCTCTTTCGGCCACTCACAGCAGTCATCTGTCCACCACATGCGTCTAACCCGGCATGACGGCTTTTGGCGGCGCCCGGTGCTCTTCAACGGCGGATGCTAATAAGTTTGCTTTAGACTCAAGAGTATGCACAACGCCCGTCTATGAGTAACAGCTTGCCTTTTTACGACTCTGCAAAGGTCACAGCTCACGCTTTCGTATCGCGAAGTATATGAGCACACTCACCATATCACCAAATCCCACCGAACACACCACAATGTCTACGGATTCGGAATCAGCGAGGAGGACAGCCGAAGCTCGCGCTGCCGTAACAGCATCGCTCGCATCTGTTGGAAGCTCTATCGACAGCGAGATGCGCACACGAGCGGCAGATCTGCACAGAAACTCCGAAGCAATAGCGAAGCAGGAGAAGGAGCTGGCTAAGCAGACGGCTGCGCTGGGGAAGGAGAGCGCCCAGTGGCAGAAATTGGCTGATACGAGCACCAAGAAGCTCAACGAAATCGGAGACATCCAGAATTGGGCAGAGATGCTCGAAAGAGACCTGCTGGTGCTGGAGGAAACTTTGCGCCTAGTTGATGGCAAGGCTGCGCCTGATACTGCCAGCGGTACCGACGGTTGACCGCAGTGATCTGTCAGGCTTGAGCATGAGCACTCATACGCAACCTCTCGTTACATCTGTGGGTTCATGAAGCTAAGACGGACATTCCTTCTTGAATGCTTTTTTTAGGATGGTCATTTGTGGGTGGGTAGGAAGGAGGGGTAGGGGGTCATAATGAAGCAGATGCACTCGCTGTGACAACATGGATGTGCGCTGGCATGAGCCTGGTAGAATTCAACGACATTTGGCGAGACGCGTGCTATATCGTGCCAGATAGTCCGACCCACCATCGCCTCTTTGACGATGAGATTGTGTTGTTTATTAATGGTTCTGAGCTGCACTCACACACTGTACGTGTTGCTCGTAGAGCGGTGAGTGTTGGCCATTTGTGGAGCACTGCCGGGATGGAACAAGCAAGGGAGCGCAGAACCTTCTAGACGAGAGCTCTCGAGTACACCTAGCGGCCGTATCTTGACATCACAACCTTCATATGTTATGTGTCTGTGTGGGTGCTCTTGTAGGCAGCTCCTAGCGCGTGCACAGACCCCATCGATCGCGCCTTCCGCCGACGTAAACGTACTTGCCTCGCGCGCGGAACATTGGAGCTCTCTCACCGTCAATAACTTTCTCTGGCACCCAACCCCACCAGAGCCCGTCAACCTGCGTCTTTGGCCTCCTACGCACTGCTGAAGACCGCCCACAAGGACAGCAAGACCCGCGCCTGCACCGTGGTCCTCTTGCAAGGTTGCACGAATCCCTCGACGCCTCAACGAAGAAACTCGAACTTGCCTCGACCGTCCACCTGGCGCCCCGCCTTCACCTCGCTGCCTCGACACTTGCAACTGCCAACTAAACCTCCAGCTGTAACTCATCGCTGCACCCTCCACTTCATCTCTAACAATTAGCATACGCATCGACTCCGCACGGGAGCAGACCTTTATCCCCGCTGGCCAATCAACGTCCTCTATCTGGTGTACCTGCACGCATTAGAGTCACGACACGCTCGTCTGAACAGATTGTACATGTGGGAGGCTCGGTTTCCGAGCGCCCGGAGGAGCCATGAAGATTAAGAAGCAGGCTACGTCGCGGCATGAGTCCACTCTGGTGAGAGAGCCGCTCCTATTATCGTAACTGCATGCTGATATCACTAGTCTCCGATGATAGCAGAATTCGTCAAAGCGACAGAATCGATACCTCTGTACCAGATCCCCGCACACCTAGCCTCGTTCCCAAAGCTGTGGCCATTCCCACGGGGCGATACCTACCACTGGATCCCAGTGCTGAATCGCTTCGATCGCATACTCGAGCTCTTTATTCACAAATATGGTTTGGTAGATGGTCCTCAGACGCGAGCATTCCAGCGACAGCTGTTGCTCCAGGGTGATGCGGAAGATGGGAAGACCCCAGAGCCGGCGACAGCCGACATTTTGGACAAGCTACACATTGCTGCAGATGGCGACCGCGAGCTCATTGAGCAGATTTTGAATTTCACACGGCTCCTACTGGAGAATTGTGGGAATCGGAGTCTGTACTCGAGTAGCGGGCACCTGGACAAGCTGCTTAATTCCACCTCGGTCTCCCTGCTGAAAGCCACGCTTCGCCTGAGCCTTCGCCTTTCTCAGCGCTATTACTCTGCCCGTATGCGGCTCGCCCCAGCGACGCTGCATCCGACATTGCTAGCCAGCCATTACAATATTAGCCTCGAGAAGATGCTGAAGTTGGCTGCGCCCTTTCCCAAAGGTCCGTCGATTGCGCCGCCACCTTTTGCTACACCCGCTGGCAAGGGCAAGGATAAAGCGCTTGGGGATCGTCGCAACGAGAACGATAGGGTTTACACTGCCGACATGGTTGGTTTGTTCACATTACCGGAGGCGTCACTAAAGCAAGAATTTGGGGGCGTCTCGATATCCTATTATGAGCCATCTGCGGCGTCTGATGAGAATAAGCCATCGTCCAAAGAATCGCCTGCTACATCCACGCCTACGACGCCTACGCCCGTGCGCCGGACCTCCAACATGGGCCCGCAACAGACCCCCCGTCATTCGCATGATGTTACGTCGATGGATTCTCCAGTTACGCCGGCTTTTACACCAGGCGAATTCGGCACTAGCCGCCCAAGTGGAGCTAAATCATTCGAGCTATCTCCCGAGACTCTTTCAAACTCCGACATTCACCAGGTTGTCCAACAAGGGCTTGAAGAACTTCCAGACAGCGTGCATTATGAGCTTCTCCATAAAATCCGATCAGCAAAGACCGTGGTGAATGGTATAAGTGGCCGCGAAGATGCTGTTGCGATTCGTATGCTCGCTATCGCTAACCTGGCCTACGTCTATGGCGAGAAAGACTTTCACGCGCGAATTGGCCAGCAAGACGCTGATGAGCCCCGTCGCTTGCAGTGGGCCTACCAGTTGTCTGAGCTCGTACATCCACCAAGTAGCGGCGATGGAGCTGTATCGGTTGAGCTGCAAACCTATGCTCTCAATGCACTTGAAGCATTGGCCAAGCATAAGTCGAAGTCTGCAGATATATGCACAGCTCTCAACGTCAACGTTAACCATGGAGTCCTGTTCTACATCGTTCGCAAGCTTGTTGCTGGGTTGGCTGTGGAAGATAGTGCCGAAGATACTCTTCAGCAAGACGAGTGGCGGGAAGCGTTGTTTTCGCTCCTGAATACTCTACCGACCTCACAAGCACGGACCGGTGACGGCATGGTGTCTGCGGGTCTCCTAGAGATTTTAGCGGATGTACTCAAACTTCGAACAGCCAAAGCTGAGCGGAACCATCCGAAGATCCTCAATTTCCTTGATACGTTTGTTCACAACCTCCGAGAAGCTTTTCAGGCGTTGGTTGATGCCAAAGGTCTAGAAATAATTGCAGATCTTGTTTTCTATGAGGTTACAACGTCGCAGAAGCTCGCTGAAGAGGGCAAGGGCATCCCCAAAGAGTACAAGACCCAACTCACCGACTATCAGATCCCCTTCTATAATCAACAAACTCTCCGTTGGCTATTCAAATTCATGAACCACATGATGTCTCACACTGGCGGCGGCAATTTTGATCGTCAGATGCGGAACTTGATTGATTCGAATCCTCTCCAGCGTGGACTCGAGATTGTTTTGTCTAACGCGAAGATCTATGGGTCGACCGTGTGGAGCATGGGTGTGAATATCCTGACTACATTTATTCACAACGAACCAACGAGCTATGCGGTGATCAATGACGCAGGTCTCAGTACTGCACTGCTTGAGACAGTATCTGGAGAGAAAATCCCTGAAGCCTCATCTGAAATGACCGACCAAGACGCGGCTTCACCCGGTCATATAGCATCGTCAGAGCAATCCGCGTCACCTCCACAGCCTACTCGGGAGTATCCGCCACGTGACCCAAATATACCGCTTGCCTCGGGTATCCTACCTGTAGCTGAAGCCATCTCTACCATTCCGCCTGCATTCGGTGCCATCTGTCTTGCAGAAGCTGGCATGAAGCTTTTCCAGTCATCAGCTGCCCTGAAACGGTATTTCGAAATTTTCGAGAGCCCAGCTCACGTCAAAGCTCTCGATATGGACCCAGAAATTCCCTCAATCATTGGCAACTCCTTTGACGAGTTAGTACGGCATCATCCCCCGTTAAAGAACACTGTCCTGGCGTCTTTGAGCGAGATGGTGGCCAGGGTTGTTCGTATATGCTTCGATAAAGCGGCAAAGGAGGGTGCTGGTACGAAGCTGTACTACGAAGACGACAAAGATGGGAAGATCTATGTCTGTGGTGGACGTTCCGCGCTCTCTGGACCAGGGGTCCTTAATCACAAGCAGAATGCTGATCCTCAGGATGACATTGCGATGGCAGAAGCGCACGATACTCTGCCTAATTCGATAGAATCTGTCACTTTGGACGACGTCACCGAAATTGAAGATCGCACCGCAGGACCTTCGACCAGCCAATACATTAGTGTTGTGTGCCGATTTCTCGGTGGGTTCTTTACAAACCACGCGATGTGCGCTGCCTATATCGAGGCGGATGGAGTTGAGACTATCCTTGATCTTGCCACGCTGCCTTGCCTTGACGCTAGATTTAATGAGACGCACACAACTAGCGAAGAATTCGCCCGGGTGGTCCAAGTTCTTGTTGAGCAAAAACCACACATTGCAGTTCCCTGCATACTGAAGCGAACGCAACAGGCTTTGGATCGACTTGAGCCGTTGATGAACCACAAGTATAATGGAGGCTCGGGTTTCTTTTCATTATTCACGAACCCTGAACCCAACCTACGTCTAGCTATGGACGAAGAAGACAAGACGCGAGCACAAGGAACTCAATACGTTAAGTCGCTTCTTGTGGTGCACACGCTCGTGTCAGCTTTGACAACGACATTCCAAAGTCAGATGTTCAATGCTCGATCCTCACACAATGTCTCTAGCCAAGTTAACCTTGCCGATATGTACGCTCGACTAGTCGATAGTCTAGGTCGACTGCATCGAAGCTGTGTTTGGGAAGAAATCCTACTGCAGAAGAATATGCCGACTGAATGGGAGAAGGAAACGCGCGTCAAGAGCTCGGGCTTTGGAGCAATTGAGGCTGATAGTGTGTTTCACTTGGGCAACAACGAGAGGCCGGTCGAATCTTCTGGACCGAATAATGAAGGTATCGCTAATACTGCCTCCGGGTCGTCTGTTGATACCTCGACTCCTAGTCAAAACAGTGCTCGATTCAAGAACACCCAGATTTTGCGATACCTTCTTAGCAAGATACCTCCTGGCATTGCTCCGTTCTTCCAGTCCTTAGGCAAACTCCTTCTGTTCCGTCGCAGCCTAGAGACCTACCAGAAACAGGGTGCCATCATTGTTGGAGACCAGTTGGCACAAGCCGCCATTGATCAACTACGCTTTGAAGCTCCAAAAGCATCTACGTCTGCTGAAGATCGATATGCATACTGGATTGTCATCCTGACGTCTCTCTCACAGCTGATGATTGACAATAACATGGATCGCGTTAGCCCACAGGCACTGACTCTGATTCTTGTGTCTTTCCGGAATCTCGGTGGCTTGACTGTGCTAGCAGATATTCTCGACACTTTCTTCGAATCTGCGAAGGATGTCTTGCATACACAGGGCGAAAAGCCCTCCGAGGAGTTTCAACGACTGCTCAACTTGTCCCTCGGTGGTGTTAAAATTGTTCTCGCGTTCTATGCTCAAATAATCAACGCGAAAGTCATAAATGAAGCTAACCAGACTACATCAATGCAGTCGCGCCCTGACCGCGATCGAGAGCGTTCCGACTTCTTCCTCGCTGCTCAATTCATAGTCGAGCTGCGCCATGCCGTCACGAAACCAGTGCAGAAGATATGGAATTCTGATCTCATCGACAAAGCAACCACATCCATTGTTAAGACGTCCATCAACATTTTAAAGATAGTGCTTGATGGTGACGGCGAGCACGGGGCTTATAAGAGCGTTGACAAAATTCCTAAGAGGAGTAAACCCACTATAAGACCGTGGAAGCCGCGGAACAGTGAACATATGCAGCGTTTGAAGGACGCAGGCCAATATCCTGAGAGCTTGGCTGAAGAAGCTCTTTTCCGATGCTGCGACAATTTCAACACTGCACGAGAATATTGCCAGAACCAGGTCCGTGATTTGCGCGCTTCACGAAATCCGATTCCTCAATATGAGCTTGACGCTCGTGCTCCTCCGAGTGTCTCTCCAAACCGAGCAGAGGTGGTTGTCCCTGAGCCTACAGATAATGCTAGTGCCTCCACTAGCGAGGGCACCGATGGCGGTGAAGATTACACGGCACAGGATTCGCAGTCCGTGGAGATGGAAGATGTTGATACTCCGCAGCAGCTCCGGGAGCACTCACCAGACACACCTGTGCCGGAACAACAGCCGACAGCAGAGCCAAGTGTGTCAACGCAAGACGGCCTTGCATATCAAAAGCGTATGGCTACTGGTAACCTGGCAGAGCCCGTTGCCATTGATGATCTGGACAAAGAGCGTGCTAGTATCCGCGAAAATCTAGTCGATCGGTCACTCGACATTCTCAATTCTCACAACGAGGTTACTTTCGAGTTGGCAGACCTTATTTCTGCAGCCGTTGCGAAGGCTGCCGATGCAAGCGCTCTGCGTAGCGAGATAGGGTCCACTTTGATTCAATCTCTAATCTCCCTGCAGATGGGCGATGATTTCCGCGCTGAGGGTAAAAAGATAGCCGCGTCTGCCCATCTACTTGCCCTCATTATTCAGGATAAAGACTTTTATGAAGCGGTTGTGGAAGAGCTCAAGGAGAATTTTGCCCTGTTTCTTCAATTCATCAAGGTCTTTCCAGATCAGACAGCTGAAGAATCCTCGCCATGGATCGGTCAGGTTCTCGTGATTCTCGAACGCTTGCTTGCCGAAGATCAACTCCCTCGTCAAATATCATGGACACCGCCAACCAACGATTCTCCCGAAGACACATCTGTTGAGCACCCACCGGAACCTATCGTTGGGCTGGAAGAGAAGAACCAACTATTTGACGCCTTGATCGAAGTTCTACCGCGAATTGGCAAGGATGAGTCTTTGGCTTTGTCAATCATGCGCATCTTGGTCATGCTCACGCGCACACGCAAGATTGCCTTACGTCTAGCAGAGAAACGCAATATCCAACGCCTGCTACTTATGGTCAAGCAGCTCACTGGCATTACGAACGAGGGCCTTCGTAGCGCCTTCATGATCGTTCTTCGTCATATCATTGAAGATGAAAATATGATACGGCAGATTATGCGAAGCGAAATCCAGCAAATGTTCGACTCGCGAGATCGTAGACAAACCGACACCACGGGTTATACGCGGCAAATGTACTACCTGGCTATTCGTGCCCCTGAAATCTTCGTCGAAGTTACAAACGAAAAGCTACAGCTTGCTCGTTTTGATCCTAATCAGCGGCCACAAACTCTTGTTCTCAAGAAAGATGAATCAGCTACAGACACCGAAGGCCTGACTGACTCTAGTGGGTCTAACGAAGTTCCCGAAAGTGACCGACCAAAAGAGACTAGCGAAGCTCCGAAGCAGCCCACTCTTGACAGGACTAAGACTTCAGATTTGAAGTTACCGGTGGTTGAGAACCCCGACGGCATTATTCACTACCTACTGTGCGAACTTCTTACTTACAAGGAGATCGAAGACAAGCCATCACCGCCTAAAGCAGTAGAAAAGAGCGAAGAAAAGCCGCAGCAGTCGATTGCTACATCATCATCAACGGAACCGTCGAGCTCAAGCACTGAGCAGCCGAAGCCCGAGAAGGTGGAGTTCAAAGCGGAGAATCACCCTATATATGTATACCGATGCTTTATCCTAAAATGTCTTGCAGAGCTTCTCCAGAGCTACAATCGCACAAAGATCGAGTTCATTAATTTCTCAAGGAAGGCAGATCCATATGCCACCACACCGTCTAAGCCTCGGTCTGGCGTATTGAACTATCTTCTCAACGTTTTGGTACCAGTCGGTAGCTTGAACCACGAGGGTGATCTCGCATTCAAAAAGAAACTGGCAACATCAAGTTGCGCCATCGATGTCATCGTATCTTTATGTGCCAAAACCGGAGAGCAAACTGTTCCTAGGTTCGGCCCGACTCAGCCTTCGCCCTACGTTGAGACAGAATCTGAGCTTCTGTTTGTGCGTAAGTTTGTCCTTGAGCATTGCTTGAAAGCTTTCAAGGATGCTTGTGCCTCCGACGAAGTTCTTGACATGAAATATTCACGTCTACTTGGAGTTGCCGACATATTCTCCAAGATGGTCTCACAACGTCCTAATGGAGAAATGCTCAACCAGAATGCGGACCTCACTCCCACTCTGAAACAAATGGCGAAGATTATGTACGAAAAGAATTTTATCTCTATCTTAACAACAGCCATTGCAGATATTGATCTCAACTTCCCGAACGCAAAACGGGTCGTCAAATACATCTTAAAACCACTTAAGTGGTTGACATACGTCGGGATGGACCTTAGCACTCGTTACGACACATCTTCCGCCCCTGATTCGACAGATGAATACGAGATATCCTCGGCGTCGGACGATGACCTCATGGATACGACGCGTGAAGAGACGCCAGACCTTTTCCGTAACTCGACGTTAGGCATGTTCGAGCCTGGCAACGAGTCAGAATCCGATGAGGATGATGATGAAGAGGACGAAGAAATGTATGATGATGCGTTCGCCGACGATATGGAATTTGAGGAGGAGCTCGGAGACAACGATGAAGTTGTGTCCGAGGATGAGGAGATGGAAATGGAAATGGAACTGGGTGATATCGGCCCCATTGAAGGTCTTCCAGGTGATGTGGATGTGGAAATTGAACTTGACGATGACGGTGAAGGCATGGGCTCGGACGATGAGTCCCAGAGCGACGAGGATGACGACAGCGAGGAAGATGAAGACGATGACGATCCCGACGACGAAGATAGGGATGAGGATGAAGACATGGGTGACCTAGAAGATATGGAGGAGATCACTGGCGACGATGAAAACGCAAGCCTTGCAGACGATCGCGAAGATAGCTGGAGCGGCGATGGTGCCTTCATAGGTGGAGGTCCAAGAGTACCTCCTGATATGGGTCCTGCTCTAGGTTTTGTAATTGACCGACCGCAAATTCTTGACCTCCGACAGGACGGCTTAGATGACTTCATCGACGACGATATGCAGGAGGATGAAGGTAAGCCATGTTGGACCTGTGTTTTGGTATATGCTAACCTCCACAGATGAAGAAGACGAGGAAGATTACGACGAAGAGGGCATCGTTTATGATCCTGGGCTTGAAGACGACGACGAAGGAATGCATGAGATGGGCTGGGACTGGAGTGAGCCCGCACCGCCAACTGCGCGCCACCCACACCGCCTTAGCCCTTGGATGTTTCCCGGTGGGCCTGATAATCGAATTCTTGTCCCTGCTTACCGTTCCCATCGACCAGGAGCAGGTCCGCGCATGGCAGATGACGGAGTGAATCCCCTTCTCCAACGCTCTGGTCGCCCGTCTGGCCGCCACGGAGACTCTTCCTCCCCAAACAATAGCGACTGGGTTCATGCGATCGAAAGCCGCGGACCTCGCCTCTTTCCATCGGATACCAGTCCTGTTTCATTCATCAGTAATCTACTGAACGCGATGAGCCAAGGAACACTACACACACAGAACGGCGCGGTGCATCTATCTTTCAACAATTTCCCCCCTATCTCTACGGCATTTGACCCAGCCTTCCGGCGAGACGCTCGACGAGACAATCCACTGGGACGTTCCGCACGCGAAGATCCACAGTCATCTGTAGCCTTTCTGAAAGCTTACACTCACCAACGCTGGCAAGAAGAGGCACGTGTACTTTATGGCCCAAGTGCGATCGAGAAGAGTCAGCGCGTTGTCAACTCAATACTAAAGCTTATGGTCCCCCCTGCATTGGAGGTACAGAGGAAGCGACAAGTGGAGAAGGAAGCTGAAGCTGAGCGTAAGCGAAAAGAGGAACAAGATCGCAAGGAGCAGAGGGAACGTGAAGAGCGTGAAAGTAAGGAGCGCGAAGAACGAGAACGTCAAGGAGCTGAAGCTGCTGAAGCTGCTGCGCGAGCGGGGGGTGAAGAAGGAGGAGACCAGACAGAGCCTACGGCTACAACCGAGCCCGAACCTCAAGCAATGGAAGGTGTGGAAGGCGCCCAACCATCGGCAGAAGAGACTCAGTCTAGCCGACCGGCCACACCTCAGGAACGAGTCACCGTCAACATTCGTGGCCACGATTACGATATCACCCAGCTTGGAATTGACCTTGAATATTTGGAGGCTCTTCCTGAGGATCTACGCGAAGAGGTACTGCTGTCGCAGATACAGGAGCATCGCGCGCAAGAACGCGCCGCCAATCAACAGCGAGAGCAGCAACGAGCGGCAGCTCAAGCTGAAGGAGAAGCTCAAGATGAACCGGCTGGTAATTCACAACCTACCGGCATTGACGATGACTTCCTTGCTGCATTGCCACCAGACATTCGTCACGAATTGCTCCAGCACGAAGCCCAAGAACGCCGACGGCAAGAGCGCGAAGAACAGCGAAGGCGTAGTCAAGCTAATGCCCCAGCACAAGCTGAAGACATTGATCCAGCGAGCTTTTTGGCCTCGCTAGACCCTGCTTTGCGACAAGCCGTACTTATGGATCAGGACGAGGACATGTTGCGCCAATTGCCACCTGAGATCTCCGCGGAGGCACGCGCATATGGCGGCGACCGTCGTTTGAATCAATTCGATTACCTTCCTTCAGGTTATCGTCGTGGTGGGGACCGTGGAGCCCCTCGAGATGTTCAGACCCAGAAGCGAAAGGCACGACCATGCGTGCAAATGCTGGACAAAGCTGGAGTAGCCACATTGCTCCGCTTGATGTTCATCCCTCAGCAAGGTAGCGCCAAGGCTAGCTTGACCCAGATCCTCCGTTACGTTTGCGAGAACCGACAAAATCGTGCCGAGGTTATCAGCATACTACTTTCGATCTTGCAAGATGGCAGCGCTGATGTCAATGCGGTTGAGCGTAGTTTCGCTCAATTGTCATTGCGTGCGAAACAGACTCAGCAGCAGCCAAGCGACAAGACTCCAAAATTTTCGCGGAAGAACGGTGCATTCTCAATTAACTCTGACGTCTCACCACTCATGGTGGTTCAGCAATGTCTGAATACTCTTACCCAGCTCACTGAAAAGAACCCTGCCGTCTGGACATTCTTCCTAACTGAGCATGAAACGGGTGTAGGCTTCAAGAACCGAACGAATCGCAAGGGGAAAACCAAGGAGACAAAGGCGACCAAATACCCCGTCAACGCACTTTTAAGCTTGCTGGACCGAAAATTGATCATTGAGAGTTCGTCTATCATGGAGCAGCTTACAACATTGCTTCGTGTCATTACCGTTCCGCTTCAGCAGCTGAAAAAGGACAAGGAAAAGGCTGAAGACGAGGTCGGGAAGAAGAATGAAATTGTCGTTGGTGAAGCTATCCCGGCCAACGAGCAATCTACGACAAGCCAGCCGCAAGGCGAGGATACAGAGATGACCGCCACATCCCAGGTCGAGACGGCAGCTGGAGCGACCACAGAAGGCGAGGGCAGCTCTTCTAAGCCTGAGCTTCCAAAGGCTGAGGATGAAAAGAAGAAACATCGAAGCCTTGCCCCACCAGACATTCCCGAAAGCAACCTGCGGCTTGTTGCAAAGATCCTTGCTGCTCGAGAGTGCAATTCTAAAGTCTTTCAAGAAACTTTAAGCGTCATCAGCAACCTATCGCCTATCCCCGGAGCGAAAGAGACGTTCGGAAAAGAGCTTCTCGGTATTGCACAGGAGCTAGCTCGATCTATCCTCCGAGATCTCGGTGATTTAACAGCCCAGATTACGAACGCGGCGTCGCAAACTGATATTCAAGGCATAGCTCTTTCGAAGTTCTCACCCGCTAGCTCTGACCAGGCCAAGCTTCTTAGAGCGCTCACAGCGTTGGACTACCTCTTTGATCCTACACGCGACAATAAGGAAAGCGCAGCTGTGGAAGCACTGGAGCCAGCGCAGAAGGATGATATACTCATCTCTCTGTACGAGGATGCCGCATTCGCTCCTTTGTGGAATAAGCTTAGCGATTGTTTGACTGTCATCCGCCAGCGAGGCAATATGCTCAACATTGCAACTACCCTGCTGCCACTTATCGAAACACTCATGGTTGTCTGCAAGAACACCACTCTTAAGGACGCCCCGCTTGGGAAGCTGGTATCGAAGGATTTTGCACTTTCTAGTCCACCTCCAGAGAACAAGATGGAAAATCTGTTCTTTAATTTCACTGAGGACCACCGCAAGATCCTGAACGACCTCGTCCGACAGAATCCTAAACTTATGAGTGGTACTTTTTCCTTATTGGTGAAGAACTCAAAGGTTCTGGAGTTCGACAATAAGCGCAATTATTTCAACCGCAAGCTGCACGCTCGTACTCCGGACCGTCAGCAGCATCCACCGCTTCAGCTTGCTGTCCGCCGTGACCAAGTCTTCCTGGACAGCTTCAAATCATTGTACTTCAAGACTGCGGACGAAATGAAATATGGCAAGCTCAGCATTCGTTTCCACGGTGAAGAGGGCGTTGATGCAGGCGGTGTCACTCGAGAGTGGTTCCAGGTCATTGCTAGACAAATGTTCAATCCCGACTACGCGCTCTTCATTCCCGTGGCATCGGATCGCACGACTTTCCACCCGAATCGTTTGAGTGGTATCAATCCTGAACACCTAATGTTCTTCAAGTTCATCGGACGCGTCATCGGAAAGGCTCTATACGAGGGTCGCGTTCTTGACTGCCATTTCAGCAGAGCCGTCTACAAGCGAATTTTGAGCCGACCGGTTAATGTGAAGGATATGGAGTCATTAGACGAGGAATACTACAAGTCTCTTGTATGGATTCTCAATAATGATCCTACCGATGTCATCCCTGAAACCTTCTCCGTGGATAATGAACGCTTTGGCGAAACCGAGGTCGTAGATCTTATCGAAGACGGACGCAATATCCCGCTTACAGAAGAGAACAAGCACGATTATGTCCGACTAGTCACCGAGTACCGGCTGACAGGTGCAGTCCAAGAACAAATAGAGCACTTCCTAAAGGGCTTCCATGACATCATTCCTGCCGAATTAGTCTCCATCTTCAGCGAGCAGGAGCTCGAGCTGCTCATCTCTGGTCTGCCCGATATTAACGTTGAGGATTGGAAAGCCAATACTGAATACTCGAATTATACCCAGAATTCGCCGCAAATACACTGGTTCTGGCGTGCTGTTAGGAGCTTTGACAAGGAGGAGCAGGCCAAGCTACTTCAATTTGTCACGGGTACGAGTAAGGTGCCACTCAATGGTTTCAAGGAGTTGGAGGGTATGAATGGGTTCTCTAAGTTCAACATCCACCGCGACTATGGCAGTAAAGATCGTCTGCCATCTAGTCATACTTGCTTCAACCGTAGGTTCATCCTAAACGTTTTAATTACATCCGCTGATTTGGTCGCAGAACTCGATCTTCCCGAGTACGATGACTACGAATCCCTCAAGAAGGCCCTCTACACAGCCATGACGGCAGGTGGAGAGTATTTCGGCTTTGCGTAGAGGTCTCCATCTCACGAAGATACGGTTATAAATTCCTTTCAGATTGTACATCTCACTTTTTCATCATGATGAATATACCTATGCATTGCAGGGCGTCTTTTACACGGAGCGGGCATCGAGGTTACGATATGAGGTTACTCTGCATTGGGTGGAATAGGTTTGGACGGTGAGATCCGTTGGCTGTATGAGTACAATGGGATCGCAGAGTGAAAACGGGCGTTGGAGATCAAGCATTAGCCGGCCGATCTTTCACTTGAGCTTAGCACGACGATCATATGAATGATAGATGAAGGGAGTGCAGGCCTAGATTCTAGCCAGGAGTGTGGTCGTGGCGTGGTTGAGTAGAAGGAACGTTTGTGGGCGCATGTTTTTCTCTTTATTTCATGGTATTCGATAGTTCAATTGAGCTCTTACTTTGCTCACTCATGTGCTTCCGTGTGAATTTGATTCGCGTTAAGGCCCCACTCGCTCTTGCCCTATCCAAGAGGCACTACGATTATTTAGGGTGTCACTATTCAAGCATCTGTTGTGTGATTCGGTAAATTGACATGATTTGAATTTAGGGAGAGGACTAATGGAGGTAATATGAAGTGGACATCACATGAGGTAGTTTAATCAGCAATGGTCGTCCACAATTGCAGGAGTATGTGACCTTTGTCCGGATCAAACTGATCGCTAGGAAGTGCGAATGATCAAAGCCGTGTGCCTTCGAGGGACGGTGGCTCACGTCGGCCCCAAGGTCTTGAGCAGAGCGGGGTTTAACGGCCAGATCATTGGTAAGGTAGGTTGGATTTCTAGATTTGACTTCATTGATATATCTCCTTCGTCCGTCTCCTTAAGTAAGAGACTTCCATACATACTGGGGTATCATCTATGCGCTATCCTCAACTACCCTCTCGGGGCGCTTCCTTCCTCGAATTATCTATATACATGAAAGTTGCGCATTCATTAAAGTAATATCAGATCGTCGTAAAGATACAAGATTGATGAATATGAAGCCACGCACCGGCCTTATAACACAAGAAGGATGGGCATAAAGAAAGCAACCCACCACACTATTTCTTTCCCTTTGCTACTCCCCACTCCCTCGCCTACACTTGGAGCAGGCGGGATTTCAGTCCCTTGAGCTGTCATTGTCGAACTCTGCACAGCAGTTGTGGTTAGCGTGGTTTGTGCCGATGTACCCGCAACAGTGACACTTGTAGCCTCGGAACTTGATGATGTAGGAGCGGGGGTGTTTGAAGGTGTTGGAGACTCGGTTTCGGCGGCAGAGTTTGAAATGGCTGGAGATGCAGATGATACATCTGAAGGCGTAGAAGATAGACTTTCGGATTGTTTTGATGTAAGTGTGGGAGTATTCGTTGCCTCGATAGTCGTACTAGGAGCAAGAGATAGTGTAGAAGGGGCTGCAGATGTTGCAGATGGCAATGGTGATGATTCTCCCAATGAAGATCCAGAAGGATAATAGCTGCCTGAAACGAGCGAAGCAGTGGTACTTCTCATATCCGACGATGGAGGAGAAGGCTCCGAAGTAACGTCGGATGACGTAGTTGTAAGTGAAATGCCGCTTGAAGATGCCGATTGCGCCGTCCCCGAAAGAGGTGTGGAACTAATTGGAGTCGGAGCCGAGCTTTCGGATAATGAAAAGGATTGGGATTCCGAAGAAGACGGGACAATCAGTAGCGTCGTGACTACAGGCTGAGTAAAGGTGACCGTAACGACCACCGTAGAGTAAGGAACCGAAGATCTAGAGACTGAGCCTAAAGGCGTCGATAGCACTGTCGTGCTTGAAGAAGACATGATTGGAGACGAAAGCTTCAGTGTAGAGCTTAGTGGCGGTGATGGGGGTAGTGATGATTGGGTAGTGCAAAGTACTGTGCCATGCTCACTCGACGTGGGATATGATAGAGATAGCGCGGGATTAGAAGGCTGTGTATAGACAACGGTCTCAGACGAAGGTGTCGGATAGTAAAACACAGATGTCATAGGTACCGAAGGCGTGCTTGTGTTTCTTCGAGAACTGGGTTGAGGATAAAAGTTGGAGGATGATCGCAGATTGGGAGTGTAGTACACTCCTGATATTGACGAAGGGAGCGGTAAAGATGAGACAGTACCAGTCTCGCAGAGCTCCCCAAGGCGCGAGGAGGAGGAAGGCCCACTAGCTGTCGGATGACTACCAGAGGAGTTGTGGCCTGGCCAATGTGAAGAGCTTTTCATAGAAACATATGCTACTTTGGTTAGCCTTGGCTCTAGATGCTCGCACCGCTGTTGACTTACTATGCCAGGTGCTGCTGGCGCTTGACCTGTGTGCATACTCATGGCCCAAAGCTTCTGTGGGTACTGTGCCCAGCACCCATACGAATGTAGATTTTCGCATGATGAAGCTGTTCCGATTTTTTCGAGATGGAAGAAACCTCGGATCGCTACCGACTCCTTTCCCAGACGCGTTGTAGCTACGGGCACGAATTAGGAATTAACGAGGGTGAATTAAGGAATGCGTGCAGTCGGGAGTGCATCTATGATTATGTTCGCGGTGGTTGCAAAATCGGAGGCTGACCGAGGCTGGTATTCCCAGCCTCCCCAACAAAACATGTTTAATGTACACACGATGATGCAGGGGTTAGCGAAATTTATGCAGATCTCCACACCCATGTCCCGCAGCGAGGAAACCAAGTAGCATGCCGCACTGGATTCAAGCTCACTGCCGCCGTCGCAAACACACAGCCTCGTCCTCACCCAAATCCAAACACACAAACACACGCAGCTCAAACCGCGCCCGCCTCCGCCATACCCTTCCTCGTCCGCTATATAACCCTGCCCCACCTCCAAACCTTGGCGACGCTCAAATTTCCCTCTAATTTGCATTTGGTGCGATGGTGTGCTAGAATCTGTACCTTGGACACCGGCGCGCGCAGCGTAGTGGAGGGGGAAAACGGAATCTCCTTGCGTGCATATCTCTTGTGTATGAGTGAGACCAAGATACCCTCATAGGAACGTTTGCTGCAGGATTGTGCCAGACAACTGTTTTGAGAAAGACTTTGAATTGTGATAAGGGTAAGTGTGTAGACTAGATTACTGGCGTCAGTCATGGCTCGGGTGGCGGTACTTCGCACGGGTAAGCGTGCAGGATGTTTTGGCGACTAGGTGTGATTTGGTCGGTCAGGATGGTGTAGGATCACACAGGATTCTGGAGGTTCGCTCTTTTGTTTTCTTTGTGGAGCTGGCATGCGTGATGACGGGTGTAGAGATTTGTGCAAGTGATAATGGTCAATTATGGAACGCATCTCAACTCTCGATCACGGTCTAGCCACATTCGAAGCGATGATGTTCATGGGGGAATCACCAAGTGTTTAACACCCTTTCTTGTTTCCTGTAGACGGGGCAGAAGATAAGAGGTAGAGTTAGGCATACTAAACGTTAACACTATGAGATGAGGTTCTCATATGAGAGAAATGGAGTGGGGAAAAGTGGATGCTGAGTTACGTTCTTCGACTGCTGTGAGTTATGCTTGACGATTAGCCTAAAACTAAATCAATATCATATCTATAATACTTTTAGATTTACGGATTTCAGGTGGTAACATTGTCCTAGCCGATGAATTAATGCCATTATGGCTTCTATATGCTGAGATGCCTCGCGGGTATCGGGTATTACCATCTGTCCCGGCCCGTCGGGACACTCTACTACAGTCACCGTCGTATTGCTTCGTATTGTCTTCCTCTATGAGAAAAACTCAATTAATTCTATGGATATCAATCACTCGAAGCTGGGGAAACTACTATCAATTTCAAAAACAAATAACCCGGTATGCAAAGTACCGTGCAAGTCCACAACCGACCAAATTCCACCGTTTGAATAAAAGCAGCGAGGTAGCAACCATCGCTCCTTTATCTAAAGTACAAGCACTTTCTCAACTGCTACCGCTGCTCTCTGAAGAAGAACTTTCTTCACTTTCTGACTCGCTAGATGACGCAGATTTAGCTCTCGTCGACGGCGCAATCTTGAGGACATTGGCAACCTTCCTTCGAGCACTTCCGGCAGGGAACTCGTCCGCAATGTTACCCGCAGCGATCTTCTTCTCAACGCCCAAGTGGTTCCAGCTGACATATATACTACCTCCGCCATCGAGGTTCACGGCCTGAACGACATCTGAAACCTTGTACTGAGTGTATGTACTAACCCATAGTAGCATGAGATCCCTCATTCCTCTAGTATTAAGTCCGCTGCTTCTTTTCCTAGCTGTGTAAACAAAGATGAGTCTATCGTGGTTTTTCATGGTAACAAGCACGAGACGCTCATTCGGCTGGCTTGCATGTGCGAGGCTGCCAGTGAGCTTCGAATGCCTAGTCCGTTGTTTATTTTTTCCCTTAGAATAACGCCATTTTGGATCGCTATAGCTTATCGCCGGGCTCAAGAGTGATGGTCCGCTGTGAATAAAACCCTGATTGCCATTAACTTTCACGTAGTCGTCCGCATATTCCGGTGGGATTGGGTCGTATGTCTGAGAGAGACTTGTTTCCCCGACTGGGGCCTTGGTTTTCATGTTGAAGAAGCCGCCGTTGCACAGAACATAGCTGCCCCGCCTGGTTGGACCCGCTGTGAATTTGCTTGGACTTGTTCCGCCGGATGGATTTCCCTCGATCGACATGTATGCATACTTCACACCAATAATGTCGAGTTTGCCGAAATCCCTCATTTTTGTCAAAATTTTCTTGGCCTTTCGGTCCTTTACCTTTGTGTTCCAGCCCCTCTTCTTGTTGAAGCTCGACCAATTCACCTTCCCTGGCAAGAGTGTTTCGTGTTTGTAATATTCTTCCATGAGGCAATTTTGGGGGGGCTTCATTTGTACTTGCTTTCCGCCAGGTCCTTTAACTGTTTTGCCTTTTTTGCCGGGTCTGCTATGGGTGTTACCTCGCGGGAATAACGCCCTGCTCACGGCTTGCGGTAGGTAGTCCTCGACAACAGCTCGAATGGTTTTGCTACCCTTTGCCTTCTTTGCGGCCGTCCCTTTCTGTTTTGGTAGTGGACATGCCTTTGGCTGTCTGTTCGGTTTTTTGGGCTTAGTCTTGGACTTAGTCTTGGACTTAGTCTTCGGTGTAGTCTTTGGCTTCGTTTTGGGCGTGGTCTTTGGCTTCGTCTTCGGCCTGGGACGGACCCGAGTCTTTTTGGACCTGCTACGCCCCCCGCTGCGTCCCCGGCGTCTGGCTTCGAGAGTCGGATGTTCATCCTCTTCCTCGTCATCATCGCCATCTTCTCCTTCTTCAAGAGCTCGTTTTACTGCCCAGTCATACTCGGCTTCTTCCTCATCAAGAGTGCGCTTCTCTGCCCAATTATTCACATCTGACCAATAATTCTCAATGTCGTCCCGTGTCCAAACATTTTCTTCTGATCGATCATGTAGCTCTTCAACGTCAGACCAATCGTCCCCTAGGTTTTCGAGCTCAGCTCCCACAGAGATTTCGTATAGGGCATGATGGGTCTCGGACGTGCCCCCTTGAGCAACCTCAGTGGTAATGCATTGGCTGATAATGTTGTGAAACTGGTCGACACAATTACTAGTATCAGAAGGCGGCGCACTGAATTGGGTAATGGTCAAGACGATTGGTCCACAGTCCTTGGTGATTGTGCCTCCATTCCCTGCAGTAGCGCAAACATCCTCGATGCAGTGCTGGGCTGCTTCTACAAGGGTTCCAACACTCGGAATAGACACACCGGTACTGTTTGCCCCAGGGTCATACCTCGGTTCGCAGATGATGTTTGCAAGTGCTCCAGAAGCTCCAAGACTGAGTGCAGCCCCAAGAGTGGGATGAAAAACGGACCGCATTGGGTCACTTGCTAATTGCAAAACGGTTTACTAAACGTAGTAAATGAATGACTAGAAAAAGGGAAAGAAGGTGCCTGTATCAAACAGGAGGTTTAAAAAGCGAAAGAAGGAATGGAATTAAACGAAACGAAGGACTGTCGTACTAGGAGGAGGAGGAGGAGGAAACTCTTCCCAGCATTTATACCCCAAGTTCATGCATGTGCATCTCACGTTAACGCCGTACAACCTGAGTGGCTTCTTGCACCGGCGAGGGACCCCAAATAAGCCACCGGAGATACTCCCAGTGAACAACGTCCTATAGGTGTTTGTGGGATATCCGCTACCTCCCAAGAGTTCTCTCTAATCATGTCCGTCGTGATATTTCGTACGATAGCTTTATCAGGGCTCTACACGAATGACAACGTCCCATTCAGGCATGGCCCCCTCCGAATGAGGTAAAAGACGAAAACACGAACACTCCCATTCACACGCTCTGAGTCGGAGTTTGTACGTACCAAGACGGTACCAAGACGTGTGTATGGTTACCTCATTTGCTTCCTAAGTATTCCGGTTGGCCCTTTCGGAGTTGAAAGGTTCTGCCTAACGGGGCGATGGTGGAAAAGTGTATTTGAATCGCGAGATTATACGTAAGCTGCCGTAAGCGTGAACGACCCACAGGGAGGGGGCGAAATGAATCGTGCGACCTTGATCCTACTTCTGCGCAGAGCGTGGATTTCTCTCTATAAAAGTTTAGTATCTTTTAATTTCAAGAAAGATCTTCTAGGAAATCTACTACATTGGATTATTTTATTTCTACGTTGTTGAGCTGGGAACTGTAGAAAGGTTACATAAGATGCCACTGAAAGAAGTTGCGCTATTGGCCTCGCTACCTATTGGCAATTAGCGTTTCATTACATAAGCTAAGCTACCTTGTAATCCCACGCAGGCGCTGCTGTGCCTCTTCGGCAATCTTCTGCAACGCAACTCAGCTAGTAGAAGTGTTCGTAGTGTCCTCCTCTCCTTCTTCTGCAACCCTCTCCCGTCATTATGTCAGCGACTACTTTTGCACTGCTCCCGCGAGAGCTGCGGGATATGATATGGTCAGAGGCTGCCGCCGTTCAATACCAACAGGCGAGTTACCATTTTCATTCGTTATGGTTTCTTATATCAAAAAACCCACTAACAGCAAGGCAGTAAGGCTTCCCTGCTTTGACTAAAGCTCAACTTCATCTTCAAATTTGTACTAAGATACATGTTCTCAAACTCCAGCATCGCTGACAGGCTGCCACAATCCTGCACGACCCCGGTCCTCGAACGCCTACGACAAGCCTTTATTCTTGACGATGATGCATTGAAAGTCACTGACAGGCAGCCCCTAAGAGTATATATCCGTAGCTCTCACGCTAGCGATAAGCTGCGCCTTGGTGTGAACGAGTTCCAAACATTAGTCAATACCCTCCCTATGGCGACTGTCTGTTCCGAGGCGCGCTCTCAGGCTGCCAAGTTCTTCCACGATCGGGTAAAGCTCGTCGATATGTGGTATGCCGTCGATGCACCAGACAAGCCAAGCGATACTGGAGAGGAAATCCTGGAACCTGTAGTTTTGTGGGATGATGCTGATGCACCTGACGAGCCAAGTGATGCTGAAGCAAAGATCCTAAAACCTATATTTATGCAGCCGACAACAGTTTTGATCACCACTGGGGATGAAATGGAAGAGGGATACCAAGGCAGATTTGACTCTGCAGAGCATCTCGTCAATATAGTGAGTCGTGTCTTCGGCAGTGGGATCGAGCAACTCATCCTGCGCTTCTCCTTCGCGGATCATAACGCTTTTAATGAAATGTATTGGACGCATACAGAACGAACACACCAAGACCTGTAGGTATTAAGTCTCAGTCAATACTCTTGCACGCTAAAATGAGCACAGTAAACCCATTTTCATTGACGACCAAAGTCATCCTCTCAATCTGGTCTATATGACACCAGACCGGAAAGCGCACGTAAAGAGAAAGATATGTAGCTACAAGAACGAAGATAACTTAAAGCAACTCGCCTACCATCTTCAAAAGTTTCACGATATTCTGGACGCCGCGGAGCAAAAGCTGCCGCGGCTACAGATCATTATGCTTGAGCTAGACACCTACGTCTGGGGAAAACCGTTCCAAACCCGCATCCATTCGATATCCCAGGATGGCGTCCTGTGGGTCGATTGGAGAGATGTCAAGATCGGCAGAAACCATTACTTTTCCTATGGTAACAGCGCTTCCTATCGGGAAAGTGTGTCCTCTGGTGACAGCGACGACGGAGGGTGGGGTATATGGGGAGTCTCTTCGGCGAGCGCAGCACAGTGCAGTCCACCCCCGGCCGCGGAGCACTAGCACGTCACGGAGTGTGTTATCCACAGCAAGGTGCATTAGGATCATATTGATTTCTCTGTCATACAACAATTCAGACCCACTTCACAATCCTCCCGTCTTGGTCCAACACCAAATTTCCGAGCCATGGCGGGCACTGTAGTGACAAGGCTATTAGTCCGGATTCAGCTCTCACAACGTCCTGCACTGTTCCCTGGGCCGTCCTGCAGATAGTTTTCCTGCATCCAGCCCACTCTTATTAGATGGTCCATCCCTCCGTATCCACCAAGCCTCCGCTAACATCAGTGATGTTGAAAGTGATGGTCGATTCGTTCGTTATTACCAAGAGTCACGTAGAAGAATTTTTAATCTCTAATCAGTATCCTCCTCAAGGAATCTATCTTGCCTCTACCATTCCTTACTAATAGATACCTCCTGTGGCTTTCCCGGAGCCGATCTTCTCCTAATAGCTTCACATACACTATTCCCATGTCGTTCCTGTCGCGTCTTCGATTGCCCAAAAGTAGATTTTTGGCTTCAATGTAAGACTTGTCGTTTCAATCACACTCTCAATATCTTTTAGTTCCTTTCCTGTGATGATTTTCGCTGATTCCAGAACTTGCGATCAAACTTCATCTCTCTCAACCATGCTGTAGAGACCGTGTCTCTAGCTCTCCATTTGCGATATATTCCTAGAGCATATACCTTGGTAATTGTGCTCGACAAAGTGGGATTCTCTACAGCTCTTACCACGGAATAGGCCTTATTAACATATGATTCGTGGTCGCTCTGAAAGTGATATAGTCGTCGCAGCTTTAAGCCCATTGCTGCAGCGCTGCGTCTACAATGTGCGTCTCATTCCGCCTCTCGAAGAACTGAAGAACATCAGAGATTCGACAAATCTCCGCGCCTGATGTCTTATCCAATCGCTCTGAGTCCAATATAATCAGCTCTGCTCACTTGTCGTCTGTCTTTACTTCCCATTTCTGTTCCGCTGCATGGGTAGCCCATTCAAGAATCGAGCTCATTGAATTCAACTTTGTATTTCAAATTTGAGGCGAAGGATGGTGGTCGTCAGAGTATGATAAGTCCGCGCTACTGTGCTACACCACTAACTATCCACCGGAAGATGTGATTAGAAACGATTATGCCTACCAGTGCAAACGCGTCCATTAGCATGAACCAATTTTACAAATTGACGAACTATCTCCCGCACGCAAACAAATATTACCGCTAGGACGAGCGGTCATACCACAGGCATGCTAGGATTCAAGGTTTCGGAAGGGTCAGTATTCCCACCTCAATCGACCTTAACCGTCAATATTTACTCAACAAGCTGCACACATAACAACGTTCTGGTAGAGAGATATTCTCCGTGCGTTCGAAAAGAATCGCTCAGTCATCGTGATCAAGGTCATGCTTTTGCCACATATCTTGCGACGGAATGATCCGCGTGGCAATTGTTCCATTGCCCAGTGCTCACCCTAGTCCGCCAGAGTCCGAAAAACGGGTCCGCCCCCACAGTAAAAGTCACGAGATGAAGTTTGGGTTCATTTGCTGTGCAGCAGATAGTCATCAATTACATTTGTAAGGTCGTCCAACCTTATAGTTCATGCATGCGCCAAAAATCGTTTTGGGAAGTAAGAGCATGGTAGACGAGTATATGCAGCTAGTAATTTCTACCTTAGTAAGAACATTGAAGGAAGGGTATTTCCGACGCGCCTGTAAATGCTGAAACCGACCGCCGTAATAGATGACGCCAGGTATATGCAATGCAACAACTCTATCCTGCCGTAATTCTCACGTGGGTGGGATACCGTCTGTTTCCTACCTCCGATTACACCACGTAGCTTTCATCGAGGTTCTTCATCTCAGCCTCTTCGTCCTTTCTGGGAGCTTTAGGCATCATGAAACAACTAGCCAGCAATGCTAATCCCGCCAGCACTGCCATTAAAATCCAGATACTCTTCAACGACTGGATATACATGTCCGCAATTTGAACTTTGGCTGAGCCTCGTCCCCCAGGTGTTGCTCGTATACGGACGAGCAAGGAAACCGAGTCATTTGCGTACTCTCTCGCGAAGTTGTGGTATATGCTATTCGCAGCAAGTTGCTTGAAAAGGCGGTTTTCAAATATGCAAGTTGCGATACCGACACCGAAAGACTTTCCAAGGTAATGGAACCAAGAAGAATTCGTCACTGCCCTTCTTTGTCTCTCATCATCCTTTTCTCGGGTGGCAATGAGCTCGGAAGCAGTATGCAGACTTGGAAATAAGATGCCGATACCAGAACCTGAAACGAGGGCGATGGATACCCACATCCCGTCAGATGAAGTGCGTGAATAAAAGGTGGTCATGGCAACGCCAAGCACAACGAGGAACCATCCAAGCCAAATTGAGTAGACCCAGGCGTTCCATCGGCTTATCACGATGAAAGTAATGAGGATGAGTATCGACAGGGGGATGGTCCAAGGGAGCCAGCGCACTCCTGCGGCCACGTCTTTGGCGCCAGCTTGTGCAACACCGAAGAAGAGGGGCTGCATTGATGTTAATATAGAAACTGTTTTTTGGTCTTGCCTTGACTAACCATGAAGAAGACGTATGCACCGATGATGCAACCTTGAACCATGGTTCCAAAGTACATAGCAAGACTTGTGCGGTCCATGAACCCGTCAATGGAGATCATGGACTGGAATGGTGCAAACCAAGACCAGACACAATACAACACGATTCCAATAAGGCCAAATTGAATAGGTATGAGCGTGCGCGGGCTGGACCAAGCGAACGAAGTACCTCCCTATTTGGATGCTTGTTAGCGCACAGTCACCGGATCCCAGGATTGCTCGCCAAACTGCGGACCCCACGCCATGTCCGAACACTACACCCAATTCTGCAAGAATCACTGCGCAAGAAGAAAATCTTGAAAGTTTCACTTACCCAACTGATGCCCAGAAGCATGGAGACAAGCGAACCTGTCATGAGGATGAATCCTACCCAGTCGATCTGTTTCAGCTCATAGAGCTTATCACCGTATTTCGTGGCTTTTAATTTTGCAAAGAAGGCAAGAAGCAACAGGGAGGAGATGCAGAAAGGAAGGTTGAGCCAGAAAATCCATCGCCACTGACTCTGTTCAGCGAGGGCTTCGCCCACAGCAGGACCAGTCAATGCACCAATAGCCCATCTGTTTTTATTGTTAGTCTTGGATCACGCTAGTTGACGAAGCACTTACACCAGACCGAGGACAGCGGACCATCTCCGCTTGTCCAGTGGAGAAACGAGATCCGTGATGATCAAATCAGAAAGCACGAAGACACCTCCCGCACCAATGCCTTGGATAGAGCGTCCAAGCAGGGCGGTGTTCATATCACCAGAAATCGCTGTTATCAGAGATCCGATGATGAAGAGAGTCAGTCCAGCCAGCAACATTGCTTTTCGACCGAAAATCTCTGCAAAAGCTGAGAACAGTGGTATGAAAGCAGTTGCTGTTACAAGGAAGGAGATGCCCAACCAGAATGTGTTGACTGCAGGACCGTGGAGTGCTACGGCGATCGTCTATATTTGATCAGCAAAAGTACGTCAGCGTCGAATCTTAACACGTACGGGTAGAGCGATCGATATCGCAGTCGCATCCCAGGCCATGACAAGGTTGACTAAGGCCAAGCAAACGCCCGTGGCGTAAAATCTCCAATCCACCTCGAGAGATACTCCTCTGAAGTGCCGTACCTCCTTCTTCAGCTGAGGCCTGCTCTTTGGCATACTCTCGAAGCTGATTCCTCTGCTGATTGGCGTTCCAGGTGTTCTCCTTCCGGCGCTACTTGCAGCACTCTCATCTCTGGCATGTTGACTACTTGCTGTGCTTCTACTACTCTTGCTACTTCGAGTACTTTTGCTGCTTCCCACACCCCTGGGGCTCATATAACCATAGAGACTCTTCTTCGTGTCGCCTCGGCGGACTTTTGAATTGAGTTCTCTTGCGCTCCGCGCTTCCGAATCAAGCGCATCAAAGGTGAAGCGATCGGGTACTGGCGTCTTTCGGGGTTCTTCAAGGAAGTGAGACAAGCGGTCAGATTCAGCCTTGGTGGGTACTGCGAACTGTAGATGTGCTCGTTGTTTATCGGAGAGGTTGGCTATGAATTGCGCGGCGCCTGTTGGCTCGGGTGTTGGTGTTCCATTCCTCGAGGGTCCAAATGCAGGTGTTCCAGGTGTAGGTGTTCCATTTCGTGAGGGTGGTGGGAACGGGGAGTATGTCACAGGTTTGAGCGCAGGCGACGGGGCAGGCGAGGGTGCTGATGCCTTCGATCGTGGGGTTTGAATAATATGTTCTGGGGCAGAAATTGCATGATGTCCGATCTCGGGAGGTGCAGTAGTATCTTCTTTTTCTGTCTTTTCGTCCTTGGGTAGTGGTAGTGGCGCTTCCGAATCCGGAATCATTTTTGAACGTCTCTTTATCGCAACATATTACCATTAACCCGACTAACGCGCAACCTGACGACCAAACAGTAGGAGATCGAGGGCAAACCAGACCAGCCCGGCGGAAGCATAATCATATAGCTCGGCCTTTGCCGCACTTCTTACCTGTCTCTCTATCCTTCGGACTTGCAGGTCTTGCGTTCTAGCGCCATCCGCTGCGTGGCAACACCCCGGCCATCCAGCAGATGGGGGCTGTGATCCCACGCTACACCCTGCCATCCTTGCACCACCAGTCCGCACACCAGCATCCGAAATGTGTTTCAGAATAGCCATCTGTTTCAAGCCATGTGATTGGTGCCATGTTTGCACAGCGAGGCCCCGCGCGAAAGGACCACTGGTCAAGCGTCCGGCGCTTGCTCGATGAGCATAGGCAGGCCGTACGATGATGGCATACAATATTAGTGAGAGAGAGGACATCCGTTACGCACGCGAACGCCCTACTCAAGAAAAGTAAGTGTTAACCTCTGCTCTGCATCCCGTATCATCGCTTTGTTCGTGTGCGATACGCTCTTCCCTCGAGCCTCGCAATAGTCGCATTGCACTTCCTCATCCCAAAATAACCCTGAGATCGTACTTTGACGAAGATCTCACAAGTCTAGGACGTCTGCTCCCATCCTCGCCAATCACTGATCTAACTTCTCCAAGCGCGACCGCGCCTTCGGAATCCCATACGAAGCACAGCCCTGCGAACGTTTACATCCCCGACGCAGCCCGATCGCTCTAGCGTTTCCCCATCAGCACACACCACACCCAAAGTCCGGCCTAGAGCGAATCGACACCCTATATCAGCGGCACGCTCCACCATGCTCTCATATATGCTTATGCAAGTCTTCGTTTCACGACAGCGCGAGCATTGCCACGCGAGGATACTGTACGCTAATACGATTTGGGTCGAGCTAGGCTCGTTATAGGAAGTGCATAACACCGATAGGATTGGTGAGCTTTCCGCACCGTGGGCTTACATGAGGTGGGCTGTAGAACGAACCTCAGCCTCGCAATGAAGCAAGGAACAGGCTGGTGCGTCCAGACTCAGTACCTACACTGACTGGTATGCTCAACGAAAACGCGATAAAATACAAGCACTGCGGAGGATTTTGAGTGTCGTCCTTCGATTTCAGTCTTGCAAACACAGACTCGCTGAGGCTGGAGTGGAGTGACGGAGATTTCCGAAGTGACCATTAATGCCTTCGGACAGCACTATTGTGGCGTGTGTACGTGATCCGCCAAGAATCCTCCATCCGGTCATTATGATGGGGAAACATTCCCTATTTACATTAGCTTGGTGTGGTGTTTGCTACCTAACAACACTTCAGACCTCGGCATCCCTGTAAGTGAGCTCGATACCTATCAAAAGGCAATCGAGGAACCCCTGGAGGTGCGAAAGTTACAGTTCACGCCCTTTACCACTCGGTTAAAGACTGACACCGCACGATACCCCCAATATTGCTGTGACAGAAGCGCAAACAAGATTACATCATGACGCAACACGTTTTGCATCGAGCCGGTCTCTGTCATTGAAGATCTGAACGCGCCAAAATCCACCTCATTGTGAATAGTACACCAGAAATGGAAGCAGCTGTATTGCATCACCTTACACTAATGGTACACTATCACCTGACGGATCATAATAGTTGCTGACATGAGAGCTGAACAGATGCGTCATGTACATAGAATGGAATAGGTGTATTGGGCGAGATCGAGGATGCGACATCCTACTTTAGGAGATAATGTAACATGAGCTATACGACCACACTACTTCGCTAATATTTTCGGGGAACACTTGCGAGATCGACAAAGAGAAGTGGTGATTCTTTGGTTGAAAGTTAAGGCGCAGCTTACGCGCGTATAGATTACGGCCGTATGAAGTATATACCAAGTCTATAACCACCAAAACTTCATTCAGAAATCAAAAGGAGTGTTGATCGACCATCACCTCACACCCGACAATGCATGGGAGTCGATGAAGCACAGAGACAAGCGAGCTCGCTGCGATGTCTTTCATGTAAGATTCAAGCTTTGCTCTGCAATTGTACCTTTCAAAACTCAGAACAATGGTCTGAAGATTCATGTGCGCTGACCTATCCCAGGATATGGAATAAGATTGAGGATTATCTCTATACTTCTGTTCTGTTCCTATACTCACTACAGCCGAGTCAAACGAAATTGATACAGCGGTCTCTATGTAGAGACTTTCGTAAAGCGCATCGAACTTCCGTTACTCTATATCTTGGCTTGACAGCCACGAAAGACTCATCAATGAGATTCAATCGTAAAATTTGTGGATTACGTATGAGTCTAAGAACCCCGTATTAGCAAGATTCTTGATAGAATGACAAAGCGAGTTGTAAACGGCTTATATGCATGATCAGACAGCAGTTGAACAATATGAGTCCACATGAAATTCAGAACAGGTCTGTGAATAATTGCTTTATCATCATAGCAAAGGCGCAACGAGAGGAGAACTGTAAGCTTACCACTTCAAAATAGCATGTTGCATGGCAATAGGCACTTCAATCAACTTTTCTCCGCTTGAAGAAGCTGTCAATGTTTTTCTGCGAAGCGTCGTAGCGAGAGCTTCCGACACCGCCACCAGTACGCTTCAGGCCCTTCAGATGGTCTTTGCCATTGATAGTATGAATAGTCAGGGACCAGTCGGGACCGAGCTTGAGAGGCACGGCCTCCGTGATGGGGGCCGGGATCTGCAATGAAGTGCCCGCGTGTTCCTCGGAAGTAGCCTGTATGCCAGAAACGGGAGCAGGCGTAGACGAAGCAACGTCAGATTCAAGGGCAGTCGCTGTAGAAGCAATGGCCGGTATGGTGGTTAATGACGTTGGCCTTGGGAGAGCAATGCGCAACAAGTGCACCTCAAGGTAACCTGTATTCGACCAAGCGCCGAGGTGCTCGAGCGAAACCAGAGTAGTGGCTGCAAGCTCGGGGGACAAGTCCACGCTCCTTTCAGGGAGACGCGCCAGAAGGCGCTTCCACAATGTAGACAGCATGATGCCGTGAGAGACAACGGCCACCTCTAGATCTGTTGGCTGTTCAGAACTATGCAAAAGCGGCAAGAGATATCTATTTAGGAACGCATCGGCGCGGCGAGCGAGAGACTCTTTCGACTCAATGTCTACAAAGCCCTCGGTATCCTTGTGGGATTGACGATGGTACTCCTTGCCGGATGACTTGCCATCGACTGGCCGTTCGTACCATTTCTTGCCCTCGTAGAAGCCGAAGTCCTGCTCCATCAGCACTGGTAACTGTACGATATCTGGAGCCGTTCGCGGAGAGCCATCGGAGGCGGGTGTTAGCTGGGCTTCTCGAATCAAGCCAGCCGTCTTCGCAGCACGCTGCAGGGGCGAGGAGAAGAGGTGGGTGAAGGACAGCCCAAGACTGCTGAGGTGCAGCCCCAGGCGAGTAGCTTGCTGGTAGCCATGGTTGGTGAGCGCAGAGTCTCTACTGCCGGCGCTATGCAAGTTAGCTTAGAAGCCTGATGGATTTTGCAGAGCTCCACGTACTATACCTGAGCAACGTTATCAACCGTCTCGCCGTGGCGAATCAAGAACAGCTTCATC
Source organism: Kalmusia sp. IMI 367209 (assembly GCA_027946365.1). Lineage (NCBI taxonomy): Eukaryota > Fungi > Ascomycota > Dothideomycetes > Pleosporales > Didymosphaeriaceae > Kalmusia > Kalmusia sp. IMI 367209. The sequence goes on along the minus strand of JAPEUQ010000005.1, from coordinate 770,752 downwards.
TGTTGCGCCATGGTGCGCGCGTCGCCCGCAAAGGGGCGAAGCTGGCCTTTTGAAGAGGCATGCGTGGCGTTGGAAGTAATGAGGAAAGCAAAGTGTTAGCACGAATCGAAAAGCAGAGAGCTTTTTTATTAGTGGTGGACCGTGCTTCTTGGCGCACTAAATTTCAACCATCCACAGACGGCAACACTGCAATGTGTGTCCAATCCCACAAACGAACAGTTGCTCGGCCTTCTTTTGCTGCATAAAGAATTTACCAAAACAAATTACACCACAAAGTTGTAGAGGCGCTATAAAAAATGCTATCGGCGTCAAATCACGTTACACTGTCAACTACCTAGATAGGACGTAGGAGGGACAGATTCGATATACCGAGACTAGTGCCGTGAACTATTTAATGCACATAGCTACGGCCCACAAGTCTATGCCATATAGTCGGGATCAAGATGCAAATGCAGTCCCTAGGTTCGGGATGGAGCTCATCCACTCTAAGTAGGCTACTACCATGATCCAACTATTTTCGGCTCATCAATCGTCAACAATTTGCACGGCACCCAAGTAAGGCCATGTGCAGAGCCCGGCGGTATCTTGTGACTCTTTCAGACTCCAGCTCTCACTAGAAGAGCTTCAAGATTCCCATCTGTCGAGCTGTAATGTATGTAAGACACTCCCATACTTTGACTTCTTCGAAGGAGGGGAATATAAACCAATCCTATGTCATATTATGCTCTACAGTACTAGACGCAGGCTCTCCCTCCGCTTACCATCGCTTCTTTCAGTAACGGCAAACGAAATCTCAGTAGCGCACTCACGCTTGTTTAACATCCCTGATTGAAATGTCTCCTCGATACATCATTTCTATGTTTTCGTCCTCTCTCTTTGGAAAGGTTGCGACCAGTAATCATCATATTGCGTTCAACATTTCCAATCTTATATCCAGGACCGTCTACGCCATCATCCTGGGCTCCATATTACTTATCCCCCAAACACACTACCTTTACTTATATCCACCTAACGTGACGCCGAATGTTTTGCGACTCTTTTACTTCCTGATCTAGCCTAAAATCGCTTCTCTTGCCAGCTCACGGCTAAACATCATATATTCAACGGTACTGCATTCCGAGACCACAGTCACCCACCTTCACATAGCTTTCGGTTGAGGTCAAGGAGCGCACAAGGACATATCGCTCCTCATACCCACTTTTTATTACACTGGCCCTGTCCCCCTCAACACACTTAAGACTGAAGCTTAGCGATACTTCTCCACAATGGCAGCTAGCGCTCGAGCGTCTCCCACACCTCACGAGAACAACGATATGGATATAGATGGAAGACCCGAAGGCGAACAGCAGCTCTTAGACCTCAAAAAAGGGCTATCTGATGACGACGACGGATTCGAGGACTTAATCAATCCCGGTCGAAAAGAAGCCCATACATCACGCAAGGACAACAAGTCACCACGCCGCGATGACGATAAGGGCAACGATGACCTAGTAGGATCAACCCCTCAGCCCAAGAAGCTGCGTCTGTCGCTCTTCGGAGGACCCGTCCTGGAATCAAATGGTCTCGGTGATGAGGTTCCACCACAAACACCTGGAACGGGCCTAGGTGTGAGGTTGTCGAGTCTCAATATCGACCAACAAGAAGGGATAGATGATGATGGCAATGAACCATCCCAACCAAGCTTCAATTTACGTGCTGCCCTCGGTCTGTCGGAGGATGAACATTCGCAGAGGCGCTCGCCCAGTGAAGATTATCCAGTAAGTATACTTTCTCGAAAAGGTCGAAAGAATGATTGCGGCTCGATTTATCCCAGGACACATTTTACATACGACGTCGAACTGACGATTATAGAACCAGCAAGGTCGTAGACGCATTGTCCATGACCTCTCCCCGGTCCCTGACGACCCGGTTGATGCATACGGACTTCGAAAGACCATCAACAGGCAAGGTGTTGCGAGCACTCACCTAGATATCGACCAGAGCGGTAACTATGATCCCACGGAAGAGGCCCGCCAGAAGTCTTTGAAGATGAGACAAGCCAAGCAGGCCAAGAAGGAGAAGGAGGCTTCCAAGAAACGCAAAGGAAAGCAGAAGGCTGTGTCCAAGATGATAGTTCCAAAGCGCATCGTCCGTCTTCGTATACGAGCCATGGGCAGCGTACTGAACTATACCAACGGAGAGGAAAATTGGCCTGAGGATCACTCGGACATCGATTCAGACGAGGAGAGAGAGAGGGAAGAGCTCCTCTCCTTTCATCGCTTCCCGTCACCTGGTGCTAGACCCCAAATCCCGATACTAGACCCGACGGGTGAGCTGGATCTGGTAGGTAATGCACAGGATCTCACTGGCCATCCTGTTGCGCGAGGCTGCAAAGAGTGTCGCAAGCAGAAACAGGGCTGTTCGATGATGAAAGACGGTCAGTATCCCTGCACCGAATGCCTGGGAGACACGATTGACTGCCATCCAATAATCGAGCCCGGTATGACTGGTCGTTGCAAACGCTGCGAGGATCATGACCAGTCCTGCTCGTTTGAGCATGCAAACGGCGACCCACAAGCCATGTGCGATGAATGCCTCGAAGTGGACAACCTTGAATGCGAGCCACGACCTCCGAATGAGTTCAGGTCTATGCGCATCGATCTCGACCAGATACTCTATAGTGAGGACAGGCAGTGGGTATCTTGTACGCGTTGCCGCGCGGGCAACAAGAAGTGCTCTCTTAAAAATAAGACTGACAAGCCGCCCTGCAGGCGATGCAAGAAGACGGGGATGGGCTGTACCTTCTACGAGGTGTCACTGCAAGAGAAGGCGGATAAGACTAGAAGAAAGAAAGGTGGGGATGGAAATGACGAAGAAGTCAGAGAGGCCGCAGAAGGCCCAGACATAGGAAAGTATAAAGGGACTAAACTTGAGGAGATCGCGCCCGAATTTTCAGTTCCCGGTTCGGACTTTTTCACGCCGGAAGACCTCGAGGACTTAGAGCGAGAGAGTTCGGTTGACGAGGACGAGGAAGCGAGAGTCCGAGAGAGTCAGGAAGTTGAATTCGAGGATACGGAGGGACACAAGGGAACCTTGACTACTATAAAGACATCTTTCGCTCATCCGATGAAGTTTTCCATGAACTCGATCGAGCCAGAGGGCTGCAGCTTCTGTGAGATGCCCATTTTCGCCTTTGTGGGTCATTGGGAGAAGACTGTACATGTGATAAGGTGGGATAATGGACTCGGCTACACAGAGTTTGCTGCTGGACATCGAGAGAATTTTTCTGCTACCGTCATGTGCCAGCGATGTGTTATGGAGAGAGTCCAGATGATAGCCTGCCCGGGCCACGACTTCCGTCACAAACACAACCTACTACAGAATAACGAGGAAGCCGCCAGCCAACTTCTTGCTACTGGGCCAGGATCTACCGAGATGCATCGTGAGCTAAAGCGGTGGTGCTCGCTCTGCTTCTCACTCGCAGAAGTCAAGTGCTGCACCGGGCAGCCGGATCTCATGAGCACGGATGAGATATCAATCAAGGGTTGCGGTCTTAAACTTTGCAGACTTTGCTATCAGAGGCTTGACGAGATTTACTTTGGCGATTTCGACTCTATGGTGACAACATACACGGCGGAGCCAAAGGCGAAAGAGGATCAAGAGGACGGTGGGGACGTTATGATCCGTGCTGACGTTGGCTTCTTGAGCAAAGAGGGGCTCTTGATGGCAAATGTAAGTGCTGCCGCGGGTTTCGATGAGGATGAGGGGTTTGGGTTCAACTGATATGGAATATGAGTGCTTGGAGTAGCGCTTGGAGTAGCTTGTGAGATTTGTTTTACTTTTCTGACGTTTGGTGGTCGTCTGGCTGATCAAGTAGTTATGGGCATGGAGAGGGAAGGTTGGGCTGCTGCTTGGCCCCAACCCCAGTCAAGATGTTCCAGGCTTCATTGTTCTCTTTTCTTCTCTTCTTTCGGTCTTACCGTGGTGCAGGTGGTACAGTATCGAGTGCACTTCACGCGAAGCGGTCATTACTCACCTTGCCTTGACCAGATATCATTAGTTAGGGAATGATACTCTTTTTGGAGCTTAATGAAACTAGAATTAAGATTCGCTTTCAATCAGAGGGTTCGCTTGTATGGTAACGCGAATCAGGGTTCAATTACCTCAAATCGGGGAAGAGTACCGCCGTTTCCTCATTACCTGAAATGCGGATTTGCCTAAATGCACAGAGGATAATAAATAACTTAGGATGCCTACAATCCTGTTGCTGATCACGGAGTAACATACTGCGCAAACTTTTTTGACTACCTACAGTAGCTTAACAATTTCCAGACCGTCCTTTTCTTTTCGTACATAAACATTAGTGAGAACTCACGAAGCCTAGCTCTACTAATTGAATATAATATTATATGTTTGAAAGGTTGAAGTGAACCCTGGCCCAGGGGTCTCACGTTACTCACGTGAGATCTATTTTTGAATTCAGCTAGTGACCCCACCTTCCATCCCGTCCTCATGGTGCGATGTCTTCACCTTCTATACGCCCGCCGTATTGGCCTTATGTTGTTACTCTTGTTATCTAACGTTATCGAACGATGTATTCGAGGTTTTCAACTCAGGAATGACACGCCCAAATCTGGTTAGAACACAGTGACACCTTTTCACCGAGTTTAGAATCATGGGTGCATCCCACCACAAGTCTTATCAAGATACTTTCACCGTCTTCTGCAACGTTTTATATTCATTCGATATTTGCTACAGTACTTCAGCCCTCAAATGGAGTCTCATACGGAGCTTCTGCCTGCGGCGTGATGCGAGCTAGATGCCTTCGCTGACCATCTTCCCAGTCTAAGAGCGCCGAGTGTGCAGTAACGCGGTTGTCCCATACTACTACAGTTCCTGGAGCCCACTTCACACGCGCCTGGAAATCCTGTCCTTTGGCCAGATGGTCGTACAGGAAATTAAGCAGGTAGTCGCTCTCCTCCTTCTTGTATCCGACAATACGGCGGCTGAACTGAGGATTGATAAAGAGCGCCTTTTCGCCGGTCGCCGGATGTGTACGTACGAGGGGATGGATGGAGGTGACAGGCTCACGACGTACAATGCCGCCACGGTTCCTACTGTTATCGGCTTGCTCGACCGCTTGCCGAGTGTCAGTTCTAGACTATTTTCAATTTGCATCAACTACTCACCGGAATGAACCACCTTCAAGCCGTGGAGCCTCTTCTGGAACTCTGGCGAAAGCCTTCGGTATGCTGCCGCCTGGTTGGCAAACAATGTGTCGCCACCAGCAAGCGGCCCATCCAAGAGGTAAAGAAATGTGGTGCCTGGCGGCTGCTTCTCGTAGGTGACATCCGAGTGCCACGTTACTGAGTTGGTACGTTCCTCGAAGAAATCGCGTGAGGTAGTGTCGTCTGCACCTCGGTGAACGAGATGCACTTCAGGATGGCCCTCCGGTCCTCCAGAGGTTGGATGAATGTGGTGTCGTCCAAAGTAGCCTCCAATCTTCAGAGCATCCTTGATCTGAAGGTCTGCAAAGTCCTGGTCGCGGAAAGCTATCTGTTGTCAGGAATCAAGCTTCACGACACAGAAGCGTGTCATGACTCACCAACAACCTTCTTTTGGGCGACAAATAGCGCCAACTCGTCCTTGCCGGCATCTGTGAGCTTGCTCAATTGTACTCCATGGATCTCAGCACCAGTATTGGCAGTAAGCTCAACAACCTTCGCATCTTTCAAGAGGTTGGGAAAACTTGGATCTGCGTCCTTGCCATGCTCGTAGTGCTCGAAAGGCTCAAGTGGCGGGTATCTTCCCTCATGGTCAGCCACAGTCACGTCAGTCCATGCTCATTGTCACGCACTTCTTGTCATTCCATGTCGGCAGATAGTTCGGGTACTTTGCTGGGGGCTGTTTCTCGGTACCCTTCAGCTCTGCATCTGCCCTGAAGTTTTTGGGGCCACTTTGAAAAGCCTCCTGACAGTACTTAGCGAAGCTCACAATTGCGAAAGGCCCGGACCTGCCTTATACTGGCCAGTTCCAGACTTGGCGTAGTTGACGGCCTCCTGGAGAGGTACTTCAACAAGAGCGGGGGCCATGGTATAGATTACGAGTGTGGTATGACGAATAGCTCGACCTTACTCTTTCGCTCCACCGCAGAGGATGCGTTGCATTATATACGGTTATGAATCCACTTACCACGCACTACTGCAAATAGCTACGTCTCTTTCATCGGAAATAGCGGCACTACGAATAATCGCTAGCTCGAGCGACCCCTCTTTGTGATCTGATTCGATTCGCATCCGACTGTCGGTAGCTGCGTCAACGATCAGGCCAAGCCAGGCATTTCGTAGGTAGCGAGAGCGACATCGCAAAAACAGACAGCCCTCTATAGCATTGCCACCCGCGGGGTCGGCAAAGGACACGGGTCAATTAAAGGGCCTCTCGATGGCATCAGAGATGCATAAATTGTATCATGCGGTGCTGGTGGAGATAAAGCTCCCAAGTGGCGACCTTGTTGCGACCCCAGGCACATCCGCGCGCCCCTCATTCCGCCAGGGGTGTTCCCACCAGTTGCAGAGATGACTTGTGGTGTTGCACCATCATCCTGGCCTTATCTCCCCACCCGTCGTGGAAGCTCGGCGGGGATTGTGTCGTGCTTCATGTCGTTTATCCCAGGGCCAATCACGCAATCCCCTATCAACCTACCACAACAGACCAGCAAAGATTCCGCGGCGTCGACCCGCTCCATCCTAAGCATCATCAGCCTCCTTTTTTGCGTGCTTCAGGGATATTGCAGCCTCTTCGGTATAGTGGTGGTTTCGAAAAATAAATCTGTCGGCTTGGAACGGCGAAAGCCTGTGCGACTTCGAGGTGATATCACCGGTGGCTGGTCTCCTGAATCAAGCCTTGCCATGTTGCTTGAAACAATGTTACGCCATGCGCCCCCAGCTGTACGGGCGCACCCCACTAGCTGGTTGATGGGATCGAAAGATCTTTCTCCGGTGCATGCGTCGGCTGCAAGGCGGTTCGTATATAAGTTCCGCAGCCGCTTAGAACAGTATTGACTACGAGCGCTGCACATTCCCAAGAAGTTGGATCAGCATGACCAAATCGCCTCTAACTGCGGCACCACCCATCGCGGTGGTACCCGACATTGCCAAGTCTGATCTGGACAGCAGTGCCAGTGCCAGTGAGACGGAACTTCACAACACGGGTGCTACATTCGATGCTACTGGCCTCAAGGCTGGACTTTACAAACCGATTGATAGGTATGAGGGTCACCACCGCTACGATCCCGACTTCGAGTGGGAGCCAGAAGAAGAGCGAAAAGTTGTTAGGAAGGTGAGATTGGAAGTTTACCACAGTCCTGGAACTAAAACCATTGACGTAGAGTTTAGATTGACAAGAAAATATGTACCTGGGTTTGCCTCATGTTTTTTGCACTACAACTAGATCGAGGCAATATCAGTCAAGCCTTGTCGGATAACTTTCTATCTGATCTGAAGATGAACACAAATGACTACAACTACGGCCAGACCATCTTTCTTGGCTCTTTCCTAGCTGCTGAGCTTCCTTCACAGCTTATCAGCAAGAAGCTCGGCCCAGATAATTGGATCCGTAAGTTGCATCCAGACCGTCTTTGCCTGTCGCTGACTTGCTTTCAACAGCAATCCAGATGTGAGCATGCTTATCTATAAAGAAGCTTTCAATTGACAGCTTGGTAGGGTGTCTTGGAGTCTTGTCGCCAGTATGCAAGCTTTCTTGAGCGGCCGCAAATCGTTCTTTGCGTGCCGCGCCCTTCTGGGTCTCATTGAAGGAGGGTTCATCGTAAGAACACCGCCTTCGACAACCATTTCATGCACTTACTAAATACCACAGCCGGACAACATCCTCTACCTTTCGTATTTCTATACAGGTCTGGAGCTGCCTGCACGACTGAGCTGGTTCTGGGTATCGTACCAGTCCACGCAGATTATCTCTGCCTTCTTCGCTTTCGGTATTCTCAGAATGCGAGGTCACAACGGCATGGCAGGATGGGTGAGCGCTGTTTGACTTCACTCAGTGAGGAGTACTGACTTCGAATCAGCGATGGCTCTTCGCGCTTGAGGGGATGTTGACTGGCCTCATTGGCATTATCTCCTACTTCTACCTTCCCCCGTCCCCAACCCAGACAGCGAGTAAATTTCGCGGCAAGAATGGGTGGTTCAACGAACGGGAAGAAAAAATCAGTAGGCGATTGAAAAGGTATGCTGTGAGCAGCTGGCTGACTTGATGCAGTGGTTAATCGTATCCTTCGCGACGACCCGTCCAAAGGAGACATGCACAATAGGCAAGCTTTATCTCCGAAGATGTTCTGGGAATGTCTGAAGGACTACCATATGTGGCCAATCTATCTACTTGGTCTTACCTGGTTGATGCCTACACAACCTATGACTTCGTACCTCACGCTCAACCTCAAGTCGCTTGGTTTCGATACTTTCGAGACCAATCTCCTGACCGTATGTTCACCCACAATTTACATCACTACATTAAGGATTATGAGCCGTGTAGTACATTGGTACAGAGCACATGATACGCATAGTAGAAATTTGTTGCTCTCAGCTGACCAGACGTCACTAGATTCCCGCTTACGTTCTCTTCATCATACAACTTTTGTTCTGGACGTGGCTTTCCGAGCGATTCAACCAACGCTTTCTCATCGGCCTATGCTCCCAGATATGGGTCTTTCCACTGCTGATTGCGCTCGAGTTCCTCGGCAAGGGTGCCTCGCCTTGGTCACGCTGGGCTATCGCCACCCTCATGGTTGGCCATCCGTACGTCCACGCTATTCTCGTCGCCATCACCTCTCGCAACGCCGGCACAGTACGCACCCGCACCGTCGCATCCGCAATGTATAACATGTGTGTCCAAGCATCCAGCATGATCAGTCAGAATGTTTACCGTGATGACGACAAGCCGCTATACAGGCGAGGTAACAAGGTACTCATTGGAATTACGGTATACAACTTCTTCTTGTTTATCGGGGCGAAATTGTATTACGTTTGGGTCAACAACAAGAGAGAGAAGGTCTGGAATAACATGAGGAGGGAGGAGAAAGAGACTTATTTAGAAACTACGACGGACAAAGGGAACAAGCGGTAGGTCAACACTTCTTCTATCTAGGAGATCATAGTGATTGTGTACTAATGTTGCTATAGACTTGACTTCCGCTTCGCCCATTAAGGTATTGCTTTGCCAGACTGCGGTCCCGTCCATTGCTGATATCACGTTTTCGTACCTAGCACTGCTGGAAATACAGCAAGCACAGTAGAGATAGAAAGAATCTTCTCAATACAATGATCAGATATCAAGTTCAAATAGCAAGTGAGATGGAGTATTTGGGTGCCGCAGTGATGTAATTGGTCCGCTTGATGATCACGTGTTGCAAGGAGTGGAATATGCGAGTGAGGCTGGCACAGCCGCAACGCCAACTTCAGCCCTGACGTAGCTTATCATCTCAACAATTCACTCTCTAATAACATCGCTTCATAGGTCAGCAGATTTTGCTTATGGGAAAAACTACTTTTCAGCGGCACGTCACTTGCAGTTACCTTAGTATACGTCTCTCAGGCCTATCGCTTCTACCAATATTATCTATTCTTGGCGAACTCGATGTACGGAACCTAATACTGAAATTAGGCAACTGTACTGCGAGTACCTCCAGACAATGGTTGATCACATGAATACCAGTCAACTTGAACCTTCAGATATGGACTGGAGCGCCGATTCCACTGAAGGAGATGATAATGCTAGGCAGGCAGAAGCTGTGGACTCGGAATTTGCTATGACTTTGTTGCTCGGTGACTCGCGCGTAGCGGCCTTCTACCCACCCCTGGATCACCCTTGGAACGTAGTGCCATTCCTAGGCTCAGGAGATGAGGATACTAGTTTGACAGTAAATTCGCAGCGCAGTACCTCTCCGTCTCATCAGCAAATAAAAGACCCACAGTCGACACCACATGACGATCCGCCTCAGCCTGGGATCCCTGCACCGGTGTCAGCTAAGAGTGATTCTCTCGTGAGTATTCCACCGCTAGCTGGTGAGCAACTGCCCTGACGTTCGTAAGGTCACATCACCAAGGAATCGCCAACTCGAATCTGCTTTCATTCATGGAGCAAATGCTGAGAATATACACTCAAATCAGATACCTCCGATTCCAGATGCTAGGCTCCAAAGTGTCGGATTCTCCCCCTTCTCGACTTTCAGTTCGCCGGCTTCGTTCATGACTGCGAGTAGTCCAGCATCATTCATAACAGCTCACTCTGCTTTCAACAGCCCAGCCTGCCTGATGGACGGTCCATTGAAATTCGAAACGATTATGGAGGTGGATGAGTTGCCTAACTATACATCGCTAGGGCCATTCGAAAAGCTAGGGAATGAATACCAGGCCGAGTTAGAAGTGAGGAATCTCATCCAACCTTTTGACAAGGAGCTCAACTGGTCTGGCAAGGGACAGCATGTCGTTTTTCAACCCAAAGATAAAGTGCCCCTCGAATTCATCTCGCATCTCGGCGCCTCAGCAACAGCACGCGTGGAGATGGTGCGCTGTCGTCGAGTCGCACTGGCCAGAAAAACAATGAGATGCAAGGGTAGCTGGAGCCGAAACAACGTTCTTCAAGAAGTGTCCCACTTACAGAACTTACGTCATTTTCACATTGTCCAATTGGTAGGATCGTATCTGCAAGGACGCGACTTCTCGCTCCTGATGTACCCCGCGGCCGATTGCCATCTTGGAACATTTCTCGAAGACACAGAAGACTTGAAGGCAGACATGTTGCGTATAGAAGAGTATCACGCTCGAAAACGGTTCTTATGCTCCGCATTTCATTGCCTCGCTTCTGCGGTGGAGTGCGTGCATAATCAGTCCACAAAACACATGGACATTAAGCCCCAAAACATCCTTGTCAGACGACTTAAAAGCTCCGATGGGATACCTTGGCGAATCTACCTTTCAGACTTTGGCTTATCACGATCATTTGCTAATCAAGACCATAGCCAGACAGATGGTCCGACGTCACTCACTCCAAAATACTGTGCACCCGAGGTGTATGAGTATGAAGCGCGTGGGCGATCTTCTGACATCTTTTCTCTCGGCTGTGTTTACATGGAGATGTTGACTGTCATTGCTGAGAGAAGTCTGCACGATTTTGCAGAGTTTCGTCGCAATGAAAATAACGATGAATCTTTCCACAAGAACCTAGATAAGGTTCGTATTTGGATGTTGGAGACTTTATGGCATCTGCCCTGCAATCCTTTGTTCTTTAGCAACACCATCTTGTTGATGGTGTCCAAAGATCCAGTATCACGTCCTACGGCAACTCGAGTCGTATACTGCTTCTTTAATATCAGTCCTATGTTTTGGGAATTCACCCCAAGAACTTGCTGCAACAAAGCTCCGGAGCCCTACGTCGTTTACCAAGGCCCACCCAAGCTGCACGAAGACGACTTCAAGCTTTTCCCAGATGCACCTCCTTCTGGTGCTATAGACTTTTCCTATATAAAAAGACCAAATGTGGACGATTCCGACTCGCTTGGTGTTATTCATTCAGATCTATCATCCTCCTGGGACTATGGACCCCCACTGAACGAGTGGGTTCCAGCTACTCCCCAAATAAAGCCGGGAGATTCTAGCTCTCCAGGCAATCCTCCTCAAGCTTCGTAAATCAACAATAACTATATAGTGGTTTGTGCTCAAATTTCAAAATCTACGCCTTTGTTTCTCATATCCTGGGAAACATTTTTATGGTAAACGATGATACAAGGTTGTGTTATCAGGGTATACTTGGCTGATGTTGCTCACGACTTCTTTTGTACGACACTTTTTTTTGACAGCATGGACAAGGATTATATATTTACACTACTTTCTGCACCGTCTTGCTCAGATACCTCTTTGCGTCCAAAATCGCTAGCCTGATGATGCTCAGCTGCTACAATACACTCGGTAGAGGTACCTTTACATGTCACATGGTACTTCATCACCTCGACTTAAGCTGAACTCATCTCATTCCCCTATGAAACATACAGTACCAGGACGAAAGTTCGAGGATGTATTCTGCGGCGAAGTTGAACCAGGTTACGTAGTTCAAAAGTCGAATAGTACCCAATTGTACCCTCTAACTATATGCATGCACAGCTCGGAGGTACTATCGGGGCATGGGCCAATGTCAGACAATCAGGTTCATGCTTCCCGCACCTTTGTTAGCCAGATTCATGTTTACATGTTTGATTTGTGCGTTTAGCCCGCAATTTGTATATACTAGTAGCTGCTCTACTATGTAATGACCAATCTTCCGTTATGCTTCCATACAAAAATATGGCATTCAAATCCGCATGAAGACCCGGTGAATCATAAGACTTAGTGAATCAATCGAATATTTGAATGTTGCTATATACTCGGTACACTCAGAACACAGCCACATACCCCTATCGCTATCATGGTCTATCAACCTTGGCAGTCAACCTTAACGTACGTCCGATGCCGCTCTCTGCCATCTAAACATCAATCAAATTCTCCCCGTCTTGCTGCTGCTCCCCTGAGTTATCCCTCGTATCCTTGCTCCCCTTCTTCTTCCTCTCGCCCTCCCGTTCACGACTCCTGGCATAGAACTGGTCAAGAACCTTAGCCGGGATACGATTCAGTAGCTCCTTGGGATAGATGCGGAGTAGCGACCAGGCGAGGTCTAGCGATTCATAGATAGAGCGGGATTCGTAGGCGGATTGTGCGATGAAGGTGCGTTCGAACTTGTCGAGGAATTCGAGGGAGAGCTTATCTTCAGAGGATAGGGCTTCTTCACCAACGACAGCCTTCATGGCGGCAGCATCACGACCGATAGCGTATTTGGCGTAGAGCTGGTTAGACACGTCGCCATGGTCTTTTCGGGTGCGGCCTTCGCCAATAGCGGACTTCATGAGACGAGAGAGAGAGGGGAGCACGTTGATCGGTGGGTAGATACCCTTGTTGTCGAGCTGACGGTCGATGAAGATCTGGCCTTCAGTAATGTAGCCCGTCAGATCGGGAATAGGATGCGTGATATCTATGATGGGTTAGCTCTAGTGGAACTGAGTGAGTATAGGATCGTCTACCATCGTTAGGCATAGTCAAGATAGGAATCTGAGTGATGGAGCCATTTCGTCCCTCAACACGTCCAGCGCGCTCATAGATAGTCGACAAATCTGTGTACATGTAACCTGGGTAACCGCGACGACCTGGCACTTCTTCTCGGGCGGCGGAGACCTCACGAAGCGCATCACAGTACGAAGACAAATCAGTTAGAATGACCAAAACATGCTTCTCGAGCTGGTAAGCGTAGTACTCGGCCGTTGTCAGCGCAAGACGAGGGGTGATGATACGCTCAATTCTATGAACCGTTAGTAAATTGTCCGTAACAGAGGGTACTATGCTTACGTCGGGTCGTTGGCCAAGTTAAGAAACAGCGTGACACGCTCCATACTACCGTTCTCCTCGAAATCTCGAGTGAAGAAGCGACTTGTCTCCAAGTTGACACCCATAGCACCGAAGACAATAGAGAAATTCTCCTCATGTCCATCGTGTACATCCTTTGTGGGCTTTCCGACCAAGCCAGCTTGTCTGCAAATTTGAGCAGCGATCTCGTTATGAGGCAGACCCGAGGCGGAGAAGATAGGGATCTTCTGACCACGGGCAATCGAGTTCATCGTATCGATAGCAGAGATGCCAGTGGAAATCATTTCTTCAGGATACACCTGCGTCAAATCAGCTACTGTGTATTATGGTCGCATCATGTCACCTTACTCGGGAGTAGGGGTTGATGGGGCTGCCATTGATATCGAGATAGTCCTCTGCAAGCACCTTGGGTCCCTTGTCGATCGCTCTACCTGAACCATCGAAGATTCGACCCAGCATGTCTTCAGACACACCAAGCTTCAAGCTGTGGCCTGTGAATTCGACTTTCGTCTGCTTTGGTCAGATGCGCCTTCATTCGTAGGTGGTGACGTATGTACCTTCTTGACATCAATGCCAGATGTGCCTTCGAAAACCTGGAGCGATTAGGATGACGATGAACGAAGAAGCTCGACGTAGCTACCTGGACGACAGCTCGATTTCCTGAAGGCTACATTAGTATGTTTCGCGCCAGACATGGGACATGCCTTACCTCGAGCTTCCAAGACCTGGCCAGACCGCTCCGAACCGTCAGGCAGTGTCAAAGACACGATCTCGTTGTATTTAGGGAATTTGACCTGTCCACCGTACCCATAAGCCTCAACAATCTCTTCTTCAGCTTCCGAAATTACGCACACTCTCGAGGATGACCAACGGTCCGTTCACGCCGCCGATAGTATTGTATCGTATCCGCGGGGATACCTTCATCATGCGGGGGTCGACGTCGGCCATGTTGGCGTTTCAAGCGAGCGACGCTGGATGAATGCGGTAGTGCTCTGTGAAGGGAAGGTGGCCGTAGTGGAGTTACTCGTGGGCCGCACGATGTCGTGGTGCTAGAGCTTGAGGTGGGCTGCGCAGCTGCAGCTTGGAGCTAGGGACGTCACCTAGGCTAATGACTAAGCCGATCAGAACTCAGAGAACCGTATGCACACAATAAGCCTGTGAACGTGCCTTCACCAACAGGTGACAAGCGTTTGTGTCTCCGGCTTGAGCTACTCAAAAGCCCTGATATTGCGTCTTGAAGCGCGATTTGGATGCGATCCCCTCTTGAGTCAGTTGAAGATTTAGCAAGACACGTAACTTCGAGGGCACGAGTTGTGAAGAGCATAGCGAACATATAGTTTGATTACAAGTATCTAGTTATCAAGCGGCATACACCTATCCCTCATTCAGGTCCTCCGAGCCCTTTGTCAACAATTACACACTTGAAGACCTCTAGTGAAAATACGAATGCCTGCTCATGCTGTCAGCAATAAATCTTAACCTGAGAAAGCAGCAATCAGAAGCATGTGAGGATAAGATCAGACATCCAAGGAAGGTTATACGCTCATCGACTGTTTAGATTTGGGTTCAACAACAGCTAGCGTGGAAACTGCGAATTATGGTGGATTTCATCAGAGGAAGGGAACGAAGGGAGGAAAAATTGAATGACTGACCTAGAACAAAATGTCTGAGAGCCAGCTGCGTGGGTCAGCAGTCTGGTAGTCCGTGTCACGATCGACACAGGCAGGTATATTATCACACTGCCGGCTTCAACGTGCGATGTCCCAGTATCATTACGTCTAGAGTTGCGTGCACGACAAGAAGTCTTCATGGAGACATCGTTATACTGTATAGTGGGTAGGGCTGGCGAAGAGATTGGTCTGCGTCGTTTACGTGCACATGAATCGAAGAAGCATCTGTTCAGCAGTCAGCAACGTCCCCAGCAAAGATCGTTAGAAGCTTGAAGCATGTCTGGAGGTCAGACGAAAGTACTGGCAAGTAGCAGGCGCCCTGCGAGAGGCGCCCGGAACAGCATAAATTTCTTCAAGGTCGACTCTGTTGGGAAAAGAAGATAGATTCCAAATTGCATCATTCCAGGGAATATTGGGGGATCAGGAAATCTGTCGTACTTACTATGAACTAGACCTGCTGTGAGCAGCTGTGTCAGTGGAGTAGAAAGTCTAGGCAGTGAGTGATCGAGTTTGAAAATTCCCGGAAGAGGATTGTCGGGGCGAGGAGGAGCGTTGGGCTGCAGAAGACTGAAGAAAAGACCAGACACGAGCTAGTGCCACGTGATCACACACGGACCTTTTCCACGTGACTTACTCATCGCCTTCATCACCGAGAGCGCTGGAGTCCGTGAAGGCGCCCAGGGGCTGAAAAAGCTGCTGCATACGCATAGGCATATAATTACCCATGTACAGCGCGGCCTAATTTCTCAAAGTGCTTCAGTGTGCTGCTCTGTCGCGCAAATCGAGTCGGTCCTGGCCCCGAGAAAAGCCCTGAGAGGGTTAGAAGCTAGCCGGGCGGATCAGCGTCGCTCAGGCTTGGTGCACCTCCCAGCATCGCTCACCCCATCCGCCATCCCATCGACGACCGCCGCGTCCCCCTGCCACGAGAGGCCACAGCACTTTGCGCGCCCGCACATGCAGTGCCGCCCTCGACGTGCCTGACATAGTGCTACGCCGCGCCATTGATTGCAGCCTCTGCCTATCGCTGCCAACGCCAACACCGCTCGACGGATGCGCGACGACACCGCACGACACTATCCAGCGCCCGGCCCGGCACCCTTCTCCTACAACTCCTCGCACCCCTCATAGTCGCGCGCGCTCCTCGTTACGACGTGACGGCTACAAACTTCGCAGTCGCATCTCAGCCAGGCATCTGCCGCTCGTCGGCAGCGCAGAGCACGTCGCGCACATCGCGACATCTGTAGCGAAAGCGCCCCTCTGCCATCTGCGTACGCCGTCATAATCGGGGTCTGTTTCGGCATTCGTGACTTCTGTCTCTCTTTCGCCGACCGCGCACGTACTCTTGGCGGGCTCTCCGACGTGCACCCCTCAGGACTACGTCTGTAGTAGGCAAAACTATACGCCTCAACCTCCACAACCTGATACCACGGCGATCCCATCGTCTGCTTTTTCGCGCCTCTCAACCCCGGTGTGCTATCTAGGACTGTTCCGCAAGATTGCAAGAGGCCGATCGTAGCAACAGGCGCATTCAAGATGATGCAAGGACCCTTTCCACCTCAACCTGGCATGCAAATGCAACAGGGCCATATCATGGGAACCCCCGGGCCTGGTCATCCCATGCAACAGAGCATGATGCATCAGGGCGTGTCTGGGCCAGGCGGTCCCGTCAGCTAAGCCGGTCCCATGATGGGCATGCAATCGGGTGCTCCTAACGCGCATGCGTTATCGCATCTACAGCCTCAGCACGCGCATATGTTCCAGCAACAGCAACAGCAACAACAGCAGCAGCAGCAGCAGCAGCAACAACAACAGCAACAGCATCCAGGCATGAGTAAGTGCTCTAGTCAGTTATGCCTTCCGTATTCCACCTTCTAACTTAAACAGTGAATCCCGCGATTCTAGCGCAACATCAGCGACAAGCGATGATAAGACAGCAACATCAGCAACAAATGCTCGCGAACCAGCAGGGTGGCATAGGTATGGGGTTTCCCCAACAGATGGCGAACATGAACCCGCAGGCCATAGCTGCATTACAAGCACAAGCACAGGCGGGGAATATGGGGCAACCCTCTTTCGTCAATCTTCCTCCGCATCTCCGTCAACAGGTAGAACAGCAGCAACGAGCCATGGCTCAGCAAGCAGGGCAGCAACAAGCAACGAGCAATCCGCAGCAAGCAGCGGCAATGGCTCACGCCGCACAAATGAACCAGCATGTTCAAGCCCAAGCGGCGGCACAAGCTCATCAGCAAGCTCAGCAACAGCAGATGCAGCAACAACAGCAGCAACAGCAACAGCAACAACAGGCCATAGCTATGCAACATGCCCAATCCCAACAGAGCAATCACAGCCAATCTGGCTCACAGGCAGGTCCGACCACTACACAAGGTCCACAGCAAGGACCATTGCGCCCGCCGTCTGCGATGAGCCATCAAGGACAACCTTCTCCTGCTCAACAACCAACGCCGCAGCAACAGCCTCAGCCGCCTCCACAACCTCGACAACAGACTCCTGCGCAGAATCAGCCCCCCAATATACCGCCACAGCCTAATCAGCAGCAACCAACTCCTGCTCAAATTCAACAACGAGCACAGGCCGCAGGCATTCAACAAGCACAGGTTAATCCGGCATCTGCGCAGGCCCAACAAAACGCGAATGCTGCACGGCTCGCTATAATGAGACAAAATCAGAACCAGGCCCAAAGCCAGAATTCCAATGGCGGGCAAGGAACACTAAAGTTGATGAACTTCGTCGATCAGCTTGGAAGATACAGCGTAAGTCAACTCTTAATTGGTGCCATGACACGCATTGTTGACCACACTAGGCATCGCGGGGAGATCAAGTCAATCAACTTTCATTATGGCAGAACTTTGTAGAAAAGTTCTTTTCTGATACAGGAGCCTTTCTACATGTGGCATACTCCAGGCAAAACGACCGAACAAAGATGTTTGAGGTCGTTTACGCAGCATTGCCGCGTTACTTTGTCTCTCAATTTAGTACCGACGTCGAGAATCTGCAGATCACTATCGACGGTGCGGTCGAAAAGAATGTGGGCAACGAGACCAGGGTAACATGCGACCGAGCAAAGTTCATCTACACGTACAAAAATCAGTGCCAGGTGAGTACTAAATCCTCTCACCCTCCCACTAGGCTAACGTGTCCAGGTAATATGCCATGGAAAACTCACCGCTTTCTGGGCAGGGGCCGAAAAGATGGAATGGTTACAATTTGAGATGCAAGGACACCAACAGATGATACCCCGCGACCTTTTGGAGACACTTTTTCAACAAGAAGACATCAATCCGTTGAATGCTCAGCAATCGCCTCGCATGAGTAAGAAAAACCAGAAGAACGCACAACAGCGCCAGCAGCCTGTTGAGCCCACTATGCCTATGTCGAAATTACCTAGCGCAGGCATGACAGACTGGGGATTACCACCTGGCCTGTTCCACTATCTTGAGGTAGGCTTAGTGAATGAACCGTCATCGAACCATTACTAAGCCTAGATAGATCTACGAAACCATGAACAATATGACTAGCTTGATCACGCATTATCTGGAGAATCCGAACTTTACACCCGCGGCTGCTATGGATAATTGGAATCGCGAGATGTCTACTGCCAACCCTATGGCTCAACAAAACACTGTGCAAATGCAAGGCGCAATGCCTCCAAACCAAAGGATGACGCAACCACAGCAACCGGGGATGCCTCCAGGAGCACGAACACCTTCCAGCATGGGCCAGCCAGGATTACCACCAAATCAATTCATGTCACCAGCGATGCCAAACGGCCTTCTACCAAATGGCCACATGAGCTCGCCTAGTCTCATGCAGCAGAACCACACTCCATCGCCCGCATCGCATGCCATGGTTCACCAACAAAGTCAGAGCTCGAACACAGCCAGTGTCAACACATCTCCGAACGTTAACAACAAACGACGGAGAAGTACAGCGAAAATGGACACTGATGATGGCGGTGGTGAAAACGGTGTCCCAAAGGTCAAGCCCAGTCCGAGGATAGGAGGCAACAAGAGAGTGAAGGGCAATAACTAGCCTCGTGTGCTTCCTTTCCTATATCTGTCGGCGGGATGTACTCCCGCTTCATGCAGCATTTCCCCTTGTATAGCGTGGCGTTGCCTTCATTCTGTTCATTTTTCATATTTTAAAGCCTGTCAATTATGTTTCCTCGGGCCCAGTGTTGTCATTTTACTTCCCAGGCGGGCGGCGCAATTGCTATTACCCATCTTTTTTTGTTTTTCGTCTTGTTGCTCAAGTTGGCGTACGGGCCCGGCCACCTTACGCGCATATTGCAATCTCTTATATACTCTCGGGCTCGGACGAGTTTGATCCCCATTAACTAATTTCTTGTATATTATGGCGGACTGGCGATCATTGTTGTTTGGGGAAAGGGACCCAAAAATTCTTCCTGATGGGTGTCTTGTATCTTTGTGGAGACTGGGACGCATTGTGATATGCGGACGGCAAGATCTATACGGAATTAAGACGTTATGACTTCATTTAGCTCTGTCCACTTCTGCTTCGTTGCTCTCTCAGCTGACCTCCACTACGAGGGATAGAGCGCTGGCGAGTTGGGATGGCGCTGGATTCGCGTCAGTCACGCGTTCCTTCCCCTAATCGTGTCCGATTCTTTCACTGGCACCGTGGCAACCAGCAAACGGCTGGTCGTAAACAAAGATAAGGCGATAACGGCTGGCAGGCGGTAAAAAGGTTATAACCAAAGCTTCGACGGCCTTCTTGATTCTTTTCCACGTCAATCAGTCTTGCTTGCTCACGAGGAGCAAGAAGAC
Organism: Kalmusia sp. IMI 367209; assembly: GCA_027946365.1. Taxonomy (NCBI): domain Eukaryota; kingdom Fungi; phylum Ascomycota; class Dothideomycetes; order Pleosporales; family Didymosphaeriaceae; genus Kalmusia; species Kalmusia sp. IMI 367209. Next base: position 750,838 of record JAPEUQ010000005.1, on the reverse strand, counting down.
ACGCCCATGCATCTGGCCACCGCCCAGTTATCGCCGTCCTCGCTCTCGCATTCGCTTGGTCTTCGAACCTTCAAATTAGTCGCCATGTAGGTCCTACTGCGTGACGTTCCCTGATCACTGCCCTACTACCTGCACTCGTGATATATAGCATTACTCTGGAGCCGGCGGGCCTGAGAGGTATAGAATGAGGAAGAGATGGGATGGCAAGAGACACTTAGCGCCACAAGAAGACTTCAGTCGCCAGCATATCCTCAAGAACTTCATTAACGATCAAGTGCTTACCGTTGGATTCCTCGCGGCTCAGAAGTCCTGCCTACCAATCTCACCGCAAGTATACCTTATCTCACGGCATTCAAGAAACTCAAGGCAATTCACGTCGGCCTGCTCCATTGTATCTCGAAGCAGCTCTCGCTTCTCGTTGGCACAGCGCCCTGGCAAGTTTCGGCGTTTCGGCTAGTCTTCAATATCGATCGTACATCATGCTTTGGCCTTCACCCTCATTATGGTACACTATCAAATTTCAAACATCTCCAATCCCGTTCCTCTTTGGCCAGTTCCCTCTATCGCGATTGGCTATCGACGGGCGCTATCACAATATCGCCATTAAGCTTTGTCTGAACGTTCTCAATCTCAACTCTCTTCCTGCTTTAAATCATCCCATTCAGCAAGATTCAATCTGTCGTCCTGCGTCCAAACTGCGCTTGTCTCACAAGACGCTATCGGGTGTGAGCTGCCGTCTCGCGTTGCTCAAGAGCGTGACTCACGACAGAACACTGAACAACCACCAAGCGTCATCCGTTCTCGGTGTTATTTTGAGTTCGGAAAATGTTTTTATCAACAAGCCTGCTATGGCGGCGCCATACCTTAGAAGGGTCTTCGTTTACGCCATACTTCCAGACGCTCAATGATCCATGAGGACAAGCTACTGTACAATGTCCAATAGCCTTGCTATGGACGGAGGTGTATTTGTCACACCCTGTTGAGGTATTGTGCTGTCGTTTCTTCATCAGGCTTTGACATGCTAGTGCAAAGCTCACGCGACATCCCGCCTGTCGTATCATCAGGGCAAGAGTGCAAGTACACTACTTTGGTCACACTAGGTCAAGATGCTTGACCCAACCATTGAAGATCTCACGCAATGCAAGCCAAGTGTACTCTAGATCAAGCCGAATCCTTCACCTACATCAAGTTGCTACCTTATCACCTAGCTAATCCACAAGTCTCATATATTGACAGCCCAAGATCTGATTCAGAACAAAAAGAGTCAAATTTGCTCTGGCAGGAATGCACATGAATAGCTACACTAACATAGGTTCTCGCTCTATCTTATAATGGAGGATTATGGCTAACGAACCGATGAATTATGGATGAAAAGACTGACCCATCTAGGAATACCAATCTACAAATTCGTCTTTCTGACAGCGCTCTCCGGCATGCAGCAGCCCTCGGCCCCGCAAGGAGCTACCGGGCGCGCGATGCCGCCATCCACACCCTCCTGGCGGCCAGGCGGTCGCTCACGTGGGCGTTTGCGGCGGGCACGGCACTCAACCGTCCCGCCGCGGCGATCGACTCGGGGGTGGTGATTGAGAAGTTGCTTCACCAGGGACCAGATAGGCACATAACGTGCAGGCTGCTGTGGATATATCCCAGTGGGTAAGTAGTGGCAGCAACCTGAGAGCTGTTCAGAGCTGAATCAGGAATATCATTGGAACTTTGTGTTCACACAGTGTAGGAATACAAGCGTCGCGGGGGTTTCGCACCTCCACGAATCCGGATATGAGACCTATGCCTACGGCCGCATGAGCACGGATGGGTTCTCCTGGTTTAGGATTACCTGGGAGCTGAAGAGACGGCCTGGACGGCGGCAGGTATGGGTCGAGCGTCCTTGTGGCGTCTCTCCGAAGCTTCGTGTATGTGCTATACCCTTTTTTGTTTCAAGATACACCAGGGTCAAGATATATCAACATCTCACGCCAGGTATTCATTTCAATTCCGTATCACGTGCTGACCCCTAACAGGTCTGGCGGTACTATGGGGGGCCGCCGCTTCCTCCTCTTCCTCCCCAACGGCCTCCGCCTCTTCGGCCTGCTTCCCCCATGGGCGGTCGACCAACCCTCGCTGTTCCTGCCTTCTGGCAGCCGCCTTCAGGCTTTCCTCGGTAGCAGTATGTGTCCACAGTCCCCCATATAACCCCTTCATCCAATCCCTCAGCCCCTTGAACGGTTGTTCGCCCGGTCTCGGATTCATGGGGTCTTTTGCGAAGTCGTAGAAGAAGACACCGTAAATGACTATGAAGCCGATGAGATTCCATTGCACGATCTTGGTCCATTTTTGCCACATCGGTTTGATGGACTTAAGGCGGAGGCGGCGTTTGAACTTGCGCTCGAATCGGAATTGCTGCCTCTCGGTGAGCTCGCGGAGGTTGGGCGGCCAGTGCTTCTTTGCTTTGTAGCGGTTGACGGCGAAATTGAAGGGCGGCAGTTGCGATTTCGGGGACCGGCCTAGCAGGCGCTGGAGAAATTGGAGCATTGTGGAGTGCACTGGTGTTGACGCGTCGATTCGACGTGTTACGGTGCTTGTGTGGCAGGTGAAAGTTTACTAACGTTGGAGCAGACATCTTGGGCTAAGACCCCAGCTGCAACGCTCAGGCCTGCTACGTTATCGATAAGATTTTCCTCTGGCAACCTTGACCGGTACAGTCATCGCCCCACCAACACACCCCGCCTCCGAACTGCACACGCTCTTTTCAACACACTCTCATACACAACACCATGGCGGAGGCAGCAGCCCCCAAAGACATACCGAACAACGCCGTCAAGGCTACCCTGAGCGTCCTCGACCCCGAACACAGCAGTGCGAATACACTCAAAATTGAAAACACCGAAAAGCGAGATGCCCTAATAAAAGAGGAAAAGAAGTATCAGCAGCAATGGACCGACTCGCATGTCTTCGAACCAGAGGCGCCGTCAATAGAGGAGGAACCATTCGATACTACCAGCCCCGACCAGCTGCACGAGAAATACCCCAAGTGGCTTGGTAATTTCGCCTTTCCGTACATGAACGGCACCCTACACGCGGGACATGGCTTCACCGCTTCAAAGATCGAGTTCACGGCAGGTTTCTCACGTATGCAGGGCAAGCGCACGCTCTTCCCTCTCGGATATCATCTTACCGGAATGCCTATCAAGGCATGCTCAGACAAGCTCGTTCGCGAAGTCGAACAATTTGGCAAGAACTTCGAGCGCTGCCCAGTCGACGACATTATAGAAGAAGGCCCTACCGATGGCGCAGTTCCTCCGGCACCCACGCAGGCCGAGACCAAGACAGACATCACAAAGTTTTCTGCCAAGAAAGGCAAGGCTGCCGCAAAGACAGTCAAGACCAAGTATCAGTTCCAGATTATGCTCGCCCAGGGCATTCCGCTCGAGGATATCCACAAGTTCGCCGACCCGTACCACTGGATTGAATACTTTCCGCCACTTGCTAAGAGAGATCTCATCGCCTTTGGTGCACGTATGGACTGGCGGAGACAATTTACCACGACCGACGCAAACGCATACTTCGACAGCTTCGTGAAGTGGCAGATGCGCAAGCTTAAGGACATGGGGAAGATTATATTCGCAAAGCGATACACAGTCTACTCACCAAAGGATGGACAGGCTTGTCTTGACCATGACCGTGCCAGTGGAGAAGGTGTTACCGTACAAGAATACACCGCGCTCAAGATGAAGGTGAAAGAGTGGTCCGAGACAGCCAAGAAGGAACTTGACGGGAAACTGCCCGCCGATGCCAACGTCTTTTTTATTCCTGCAACTCTAAGGCCCGAGACTATGTACGGCCAGACGTCATGCTTTGTTGGTCCGGCTCTAAAATATGGCGTTTTCCAGGCTGGATCGGAGTATTTCGTCTGCTCACCACGCGCGGCACGTAACATGGCCTACCAAGGAATCTTCCCAGAATGGGGTAATTTTCCTCAAGTCGCCACCCTTACAGGCAAGGATGTTGTCGGCACACTTGTCAACGCTCCCTTTTCTATTCTCACGGAAGGTGTTCGAATTCTACCTATGGAGACGGTAAAAGACACAAAGGGTACGGCAGTCGTGACTTGCGTACCTTCAGACTCACCCGACGACTACATTACATCCCTCGACCTTGCAAAGAAGGCAGAATACTACGGCATCCAAAAAGAGTGGGTCCATTTTGACGACATTCTACCTATCATCTCAACCCCGTCGTATGGAGACCTGACAGCCAAACATCTCGTCGAAACGCTCAAGATTCAATCACCCAAGGATACGAAGAAGCTCGAAGAAGCGAAGGAGAAGGCATATAAAGAAGGCTTCTACAAGGGCACCATGATCTACGGAGAGTTCAAGGGCCAAAAAGTTGAAGATGCGAAAAACCTTGTTCGCAAGCAGCTTATCGAGCAGGGTTTTGCATTCGCTTACGGTGAACCTGATGGCAAGGTCATGTCTCGATCAGGCGATGAATGCACTGCAGCCTTGCTTGATCAGTGGTTCATGAACTATGGTACCACAGAGAATGGAGGCGATGGCGAGTGGGCTAAGCAGGTTCTACAGCAGATTGACGAGATGGAGCTTTACTACCCCGAAGCTAAGAATGCCTTTCAACAGGTCATCGCTTGGCTCGCGAACTGGGCTTGCGCACGTTCGTACGGCCTTGGAACAAAATTACCCTGGGACCCATCCGTCATGGTCGAGTCTCTTAGCGATTCTACGATCTACCAGTCTTATTACAGCTTCGCTCACCTTCTCCACAAAGATATGTTTGGCAAACAAATCGGTCCGCTTGGAATCAAGCCTGAGCAGATGACTGATGATGTGTGGGACTATGTTCTTGCGCGTCGCGATCGAGGAGACATTCCGCAGTCAGATATTCCTAAAGAGGCCCTGCAGACACTGCGACGCCATTTTGACTACTGGTATCCTCTTGATATGCGTGGGTCCGGCAAAGATCTAATCCAGAACCACTTGACCTTCAACCTTTACATACACACTGCTCTGTTTCCCAAGGAGAACCGTCCTCGCTCTTTCCGCGTGAACGGCCACTTGATGCTTAATGGAGAGAAAATGAGCAAGTCGACCGGAAACTTCTTGACTATTCAAGGTGCCGTGGCGAAGTTTGGTGCAGATGCCACCCGTGTTGCGCTTGCAGACGCAGGCGACGGCATCGAAGATGCCAACTTTGAAGAAGCTGTCGCCAATGCCAATATTTTGAAGTTGTTCGAGCTCAGGAAGTGGTGCGAAGAAATGGTCCGGGACGCTATCATTGTAGAGGACAGCGACAAGTACAAGGAAGCGATCAAGGAGCGTATCAAGAATATTGATGTCGTTCAGCGGAAATCGGGTAGCTCGCGGGTGCTCTTGGATGATCTGTTCGACAACGAGCTGAACTCCCTGGTCACCGAGGCCAAGCAACATTATGGAGCTACCATGTACAAAGCTGCCCTCAAGTCCGCTTACTACGATTTCACCGCCGCTCGGGACTTCTACCGTGAGGCGACAAAGGCTGCTGGTCTGGGTATGCACGAAGATCTCGCTAAGCGCTACATCGAGCTCCAGGCCCTCCTCATCACCCCAATCGCACCTCATTGGGCAGAATACATCTGGCTCGAGGTTCTCAAGAAGCCGGAGACCATCCAAAATGCCCTGTGGCCCGAAGTTCCAGCGACTCATGCAGGTCTCACCGCTGCACGCGAGTTCGTCAGGTTGACCCAATCCAACATCACCTCCGCAGAAGGACAGGCTGTCAAGCGTCTCGCAAAGGGCAAGGCTGCTCTCTTCGACCCCAAGAAGGATAAAAAGATCACCATCTTCTCCGCCAAGGCCTGGCCTGAGTGGCAAAAGAAGTACATTGATCTTCTCCGCAACGAGTACCCTAAGATCGACATCAAGGCTATCAGCAAGAACGTTGACAAGTCCGAGTCCAAGAAGGCCATGCCATTTATCAACAATCTAAAGCGTCGTCTCGATAACGGCGAATCATCCGACGTTGTCTTGAACCGCCAGCTTGCTTTCGACGAACTTGTAACGCTGCGCGCCATGGTACCCGGCCTCAAGCAGACCATCCAGAAGTGCGTTGCTGTTGAAATCATTGCCGTTGAAGAAGGTGGAAAAGCTGGTAAGGTGATCAACGAGGATGGTTCTGAGGGTGAGAGGAAAGAGGATTTGCCACCAAATGCAGCAAGTGCTGAGCCTGGATCACCGAGCTTTGCATTCGAAAATCTGGAGAATCTGCCTGTGCGGTGAGCGTGAGTTTGTGCGTTAGCATTGAGCTAGACTAAACTTAAACACGAGCATGAGCGGTAACGCAGCATCGCTAGGTATGATCTAGCATCGTGTGACATGGATTGGATCTGGCGTATGGAGGAATGGTACATGTTCAAGGCTTTTCTCTCGGCGACCTATGCCTTGTATTGATGGAATACGGGACGGATGTTTACGATAGAAGAAATGACGACTGAATCAAAAAAGTTTTCTTTACTGCGACATGCTTCTCAAGAACATGCCCAACATGAGTGATGCACAAGTCTTCTGATATTTCAGGTAGTGATCGTAGACCAATCCTCGGGTGACGAGTTTAATATGCTTTTGCATTGTCCAGATGAACATTAACAGATCTATTCTATGCTTATGCGAGACCCCTATTCGTGACAGACATTACGCTTTTAATGTAACCATTTTACGCTCTATAGCTTCGCCCTCGTTCCATCCTCGACCTTGTTGCCTGCCTTGTCGAAGAAAATCTTCTTGCCGTTCCGCAACGACTCCTGCAGCGCAACGCCAATCCTTACAGCCTCGACACTGCTCTCCAGATCAATCGGCACCTGCTTGTTGTCCAGCACCGCGTCGGTAAACTGCCGCGCCTCCTCCACGAACGCATTCTCGAAGCGCTCGTAGTAGTTCTGGGGGATGTCGCGGTGGATGCCGCTGGGCAAGTGCGACTCTGTGAGGCCGTTTGTCGGGTTCGCGTTGACGGTCAGCTTGCCGCTGGTGCCGATGATCTCGGTCATGTCGTGCTGGCCGGGGGCGTTCATCCTGCTCGAGTAGAAGTAAGCGATCTGGCCGTCGTGGAACTCGACGACGCCGACGCCGTTGTCCACGTCGCCGTGCTTGGCGAGGTCGGGCTCGAGCGCCGTCACGCCGACGGCCATGACGCTCTTCACGCGGGGCAGCTCCTTGGTCGCCGACGAGAAAAACCACAGGGCCAGGTCGATGTCGTGGATGTTGCAGTCGACGAAGATGCCACCGCTGAACTCGGCGTAGGCGACGAAGAAGCCTGAGGGGTCGTACTTGTCGCAGGTCTGGGAGCGGAGGATGGTGGGGCGGCCAATGGAGCCGGAGAGCGCGGTGTTGTAGGCGGAGAGGTACGAGGCGTCGAAGCGGCGGGAGAAACCGCACATTACTTTCTGATTGGGGTGGGCGCGGGCGACTTCGAATACTTTTTGGGACTGCAGGATACCAGGGTTAGTGAATGGTCTCACGTGGAGGGCAAGTCGGAACCCCTGGGCAAAGGGCGACCAGGATTCGAGGTACGTACGATTTCTAGCTTTGTGCTGAGCGGCTTCTCGCAGAGGACATGCTTTCCGGCTTCAATGGCCTTGATAGTCTGCTCGGCGTGCACCGTGGTGGCTGTAGCTACGCACACGGCCTCGAGGCCCTCGTGCTTCAGCATCTCGTCATAATCAGAGTAGATCTTGACGCCCCAGGGCTCAAGGTTCGCTTGGCCCCACGCAATCTCTTTGGGATCGGGTGTGAAAGCAGCAACGAGCTCGGCACGCGGCGTGCGATGTAGGAAGTGGTTTGCATGGCGAGCGCCCATGCGGCCGAGGCCGGAGACGGCGACCTGGAGTCTGCGGATCTGAGGGGCCATTGTGTGATTGTAAGCGTAGCAAAAGTCTCAATTGGCGCGTGCCCGAGTCGATAAGAGAGGAGAAGTAAGGGAGTAGAGCTCAAAGACCGATCCGACGAGGGCGGACCATTGAAATATCTAAGGGAATCCTCGTGGCTGCCATCCTCCGCTACTCACCGCCCGCCCACAAAAATTCCCATGTGGCCATAGCTTCCAGGGACCGACCACATCCCACGCTCCAAGCGGGCAATATTGAGCCGAAGATCTCCGTTTCGATCCTTTCTGGACGCGAGCCAACGCCCGTTCAAACTGGCAAGTCTAACCCCATACTCCACACTTCCCCAGTCTTCTCGGCGACAATCTCCAAACTGCGCGCTCGGGGCACGCTCGGGGCACGTCTTTTCGGAAGACCTGCATGAGGAAAATACATGGGGAAGTAGTGTGGAACGCGTCGATGCCGTTTGGACGTGTTGAGGGGAAAATACATGCAGGTGGAGAGGCTGGAGACTTGCTACGTTGGGCGGTCGGAGACTAAGCGAGTGGCTACTGCGGGGAAAGTTTCCCCATTCAATGACCAACTCAGAAATCAATTACTAGATCTGGAGCTAGAATCTACGAAATGCTCCGGGTGTGGGAGGCGGTACCTGGGGAAGAAGAGACGGATCTGGGGTTCTGTGGCTTACCGCTAGCGGGAAGTTGGGATCTGATCTTCCTAGATGAATGCACGTGAGCGTGGGGTAATCGTTGAAAAAGTCCCGCCATACGTCACTTTCCAAGATTTGCTCAGGTACCAATGTTTACGGAGAAGCATGGACAACAACAAACAATGAGCGCGATACTCTACAAAACGTCTACGAGTATTTGGGCAAGATTTTAAGCTCCAAACGCCAGCCATTCAACACTCACAAGTTAGCCTTCTAGTCACCTCCGGTTTCGATCACGACCTTAATCACTAGGTTGCCCTTGTCATCTTTCGTCTTCCCCGCCATCTCGAAAGCCTCCTCCGCCGACTCCAGGCCCGTGTACCGATGTGTGACAAGCTTCGAGAAGTCTGGGTAATCCGGCCCCTTCTTTGACACCACTTCGACGCCTGTAGGATAAGTGTTTGCGTACCGGAAGACGCCCATGATATCGACCTCGCGAAGCGCTGCAGCGGATATGGGGAGAGTCTGTATCGGTGTGCCCATGCCGATGAGCAGCACCTTGCCTCCCGGTCGTGTCGCCTGTTCTCTGTTAGATGACGGTCAAAGCCAACGTTCAGGGTGCGACCTGCATATATCGATGCTTGCACGCAAGAAGGTACACCGGTGCATTCAAACACAGCATCCACCTCTCCCACCGGCCCGCCGCTTACTTTCGCAATCTTTCCAACTTCCGCGGCGGTCTCCTTTGCGATCTCCAAGTTCTCTTCTATCGTCTGGCCACGCTTGAGCGGCACCGTGAAACCCCGATGGGCGAAGTTATTCTCAACGGCGAAGTGTACTCGCCCTGAATCGATGTCTGCTATCACCACGGTACCTGCGCCTGAGATTTTTGCCATGGCAGCGACCAATAAGCCCACTGCGCCAGCGCCGAAGACTAATACTGTCGAGCCAACTGCAAGCTGTGCCCTCTTGGAAGCTTGAATCCCGACTCCCAATGGTTCTAAGATGGCGCCGAGGTCTAGCGAAACGTCTTCTGGAAGTCTGCATGACGTTAACACAAATTCCGATTTCTCGCAGTACTTTGGCTCACTTGTGACACCAGGCGGCTGGATGATTGATCCTGTCCTGGAGCGTTCCCTGTGCATGAGGGAATGCTTTGGCGCTACTCCTGAACTTCATCTCCTTGCAAATGTTGTACCTTCCCTCTTTGCACCTGTTGCACTGTTCGCAAGGCTGTCCTACTTCTAGCGCGACCTTGTCTCCGACTTTGAACTTTTCTCCTACTTCTGAGCCTACCGCCACCACTACGCCTGCGGACTCGTGACCGAGGGACATGGGTTCGCGCACGATAATGTCGCCATTGCGATAATGGCGGTAGTAGTGCAGGTCTGAGCCGCAAAGACCGGTTGAACGGACAGCTACTTGAACGTCTGTGGGGCCTGGAGGAAAGAGAGAGCGGTTTTCCTGAGAAGTTTGTCAGGAAAGGGGGAGTGAGAAAATAGGGACGCACGATTCTTAGGTCTCCTGCGCCGTGGAGAACAGATGCGCGAATCTGCGTCCCCTTCTGTTCCACGTCTGGCGTATTTTCCACTGCCATTGTCTGTATTTTGAACTATAAAGGCAAAAAATGTCTATGCTATTTGCAAGGCGAAACACAAAGTCTAAACAATGAATGCGAGGAGTGGAGAATACAAAAGGAACGCTCGGAAGACAAGGAAAACATAACTCGGCCATGGCGCCTGGCTCGGGCGAAATGTCCCCTCGAGACGACGTGACGCGCCGTCGTTGGAGAGAAATTCCATGTCCGGCCTTTGGTGTCCCGCACTTCAGACGCCGACGACATGGCGGGGTTGGTCCTATGCGACCTCGGAAGCCCACCACACGTCACTCTCTTCAAATGCCGACGCACGTCGCCCCGCGCCAGCAACACCGTTTTGGGATACTGTTTGCCGACGATTCCATGTTTTGGGTATAATCGCATTCAGTCTTGTGGGCTTCTGGAAGAACCTTTTTGCATTACCTTACCGCGACCCAAGGCCAGCTCAGAACTCATATCGAGCACCATTCTAAAGTACCGTTGAAAAGGCCAAGCGAAAATGGCGAAAGTCCAGGAACTATTCTCGCTCGAGGGTCAGACTGCTCTCGTGACGGGTGGGACGAGAGGCATCGGACAGGCCATGGCGATTGCGCTCGCAGAAGCAGGTGCAGACATTCTCCTCGTACAGGTACCATCCGCACACCTCACCAACTCAACGCAACCCAAAAAGCTGATTCCCAATCCCAACAGCGAGACACATCCAACCAAGCGACCAAGCAAGAAATCGAAAAGCTCGGGCGCAAAGCAACAATCTACACGGCCGACCTCTCCTCGCAAGAGTCCGTCTCCGCCCTCGTCCCCAAGATCTTGAACGACGGCCACAGGATCCACGTGCTGCTCAACTGCGGCGGCATCCAGCGGCGCCACCCCGCACACCAATTTCCAGACGACGACTGGCAGTCCGTCCTCCAGGTGAATCTCACCTCCGTCTTCACGCTCTGCCGCGACGTCGGCGCACACATGCTCTCCCAATCCGCGTCGCTCGCGCCCAACGCGACGCGCCGCGGCTCCATAATCAACATTGCCTCTCTGCTCTCGTTCCAGGGCGGATTCACGGTGCCCGCGTACTCAGCGTCCAAAGGGGGCGTCGCACAGCTCACCAAGGCGCTGAGCAACGAGTGGGCGAGCAAGGGCATCAATGTCAATGCCATTGCGCCGGGCTACATCGCGACGGAGATGAACACGGCGCTGATGCAGGACGAGAAGCGGGCGAAGAGTATCCTGGAGCGGATTCCTGCCGGCCGGTGGGGCAGTCCAGAGGATTTCAAGGGGGCCGTCGTGTGGTTGGCGAGTGCGGCGAGCGCGTACGTGAGTGGCGAGGTTGTCACGGTGGATGGAGGATGGATGGGGAGGTAAGACTGGGTTTAATAATATTTGTGGTCCTGTCTCGTTGGCATGTGATACATTTCAATGCATTCGTATAGACATGTTCTTGTGCTGCACTATAGACATAAACCTATAGGGCAACCTTGAAGTAGTGCTTCTAGCTATGTGTCTCATCGTTTCGTGTGAACTCTGACTCTGTTGCAGAGTAGCCCTTTCAGGATTGTTCGCACGAAGATGTTAATCAGCTCCAAGCTCACAGATTACAAATTCTGTGCCACCGCCTACTGATCGCCAAACTAGTGATACAGTGCCTAAACAGTCTTGTCATATCACAGCAAGTTCTGAGGAAAAAGCATTATTCACAACATCTCAATTCTATCAACAAAAGTCGAATAGGTAGTCTATATAAAGGGTATAACTCTCCAATCCAACTTTTAGTGCACTCTACAGCCTACTCCCAGGCAGTCAGCCGCTAAGATCGATACCGTCAGGCTTGTCCGGGAACCCAGCGTTGACTCCGAAAGGCGGGTAGACGAAGCGCTGGACGCCGTTCTTCTTGTGGATGGCTTCGAGCGCCTCGAGATCCGATGCGTCGAGCGTGATGAGCTTGCGGTTCTCGTCGATGCGCGAGGGCGTCACGGATTTGGCGAGGACGGACGAGTTGCGGGCGACTGTGGGCTGTTAGTGGAGCTTCTTGTAGAGAAAAGCTTGTTTGAGGACTCACGGTGGTAGCTCAGGAGCACTGTTCCGGGGCCAACGTTGTGCTTCTTCGCAACTTCGAGGACACCCTCGTCCTTGAACAAGGGCGAGCCGGTGCTACCGAGCGGGCTGTATGCGGTGATGTGAATTCCCTTTTGCTTGCAGAAGTCAACGACTTCCTGCTGCGGCAGTAGGGGGTGGTTCTCGATCTGGTTGGCTGCGGGGGTGATGGTTGCTTGTGCAAGCAGCTTCTCGAGGTACTTGACGGAGTAGTTGGCGACGCCGATGGCCTTGACCTTGTCGGGGTGTGATTGAATAAGCTTCTCGAGGTTCTTCCAGGTGTCGATGTGGGTGATACCCCGGTCGATGTCACGAGAGCCGTCCTCTAGCTTGGGGAAGAGGGGGTGGTTTCCTAGGGGAAAGTTAGGCGGAAACACCATTACTGCTAGACTCACAACGCTTACCTTTCGGGTTCATTGGTACGGGCCAGTGCATCAAGTACAGATCCACATACGGCGTCTTCAGCAGATCCAAGCTCTTCTGAAGACCTTCCTCCGCGCGCGTGTGGAACGTGCACCATAGCTTGCTCGTAATGAAAAGGTCTTCTCTCTTTACAATTCCGCGCGAGATGACATCCTGCAGCGCCTCGCCAACCTCATCCTCGTTCTGGTAGCAGAATGCGCAATCAATGTGTCTGTAACCGCCCTCGATTGCGTGAATGACCGCCTTCTTCACCTCTCCAGGTGCACTCTGCCACGTTCCCAATCCCAATGCGGGGATCGTAGCACCTGTGTTCAAAGGAATCGCAGTGTTCATTGTGGGCGTCGGATTCAGTATATCTTTAGGTGACAATTTGAGGATGAAGTTTCCAAGAGCTGGATTCATAATGGACTGGGGAAGACGGGGTATATGTAGGTGGGGACCTTTTGGGCCGCTGCGTCACATCTTTTGCTATAGTGGTACCAAGCCGCCCACTGCTCCGGCCCCTCTACAATTGGGTAAACACGGCTGTTTGGGGGTGATTGCTGATGATGAATTCTTCCGAAGCCCCGCCATGGCATACCCCGCCGGGCTACCATCGGACCGAAGCTTCTGGGGTCGTGTGGATGAAAGTAAATGCGCGCCGACACTTGTCTTGATTTTGAAAGCCAAGGCTTTTGACGCTTTTGGCAATTTGCGTCGGTCAAGAGAAAGCCGACACTGGTCAGGCGTCATTGTGCGTGAGATCGCCGTGGTTTGCCGTGGGCTTCGACAAGGATTGTGGCGGAGATCTGATGGGAGCGGCGAGAATTTCCTCACTAAGTCGAGGCAGGGTGAGGTTACCGCCCACGTGGTAGCGCCATCGTAACGACCGTCGCGGGAGCCCACAAAACCATGATAACTTCCCGACTAGCAAGCCGCTAGATGCCAACCACCCAACCATGGCCGTCACATTACCTGTAGCAGGCCGCCAAGCCGCCGTTTCCAGAACCCTTCCGGCCATTGTGCCAGATTGAAAGCCAGTGGGTAGCGGGGAGAATTTCCTCACGATGAGCACATTGGTGATGGTGATGAACCACGCGGTCCAAAGCCCCGTAAATGGTGGAGCTAGACGATGCAAGACATCAGAATCTTCAGCAGATGGTAGGCTGGAGCTTGTTCGGGGTTGCGGGGTGGCAGAAGAACATGGGCTGACTGCCTGGATGATACCTGCGGAGAATACTTGCCTTCACCTGGGGTTGAACGAAGAATAAGTACTGCACCTTCCAACTCAAAGCTTGCGACATCATCATCACTTCCATCTTCCAACTTACAACTCTTCTTCTCTACCTTTAAGTCGAGAGTCTCAGCGTATTACACTCACACTTTATACTTTTGAGATACCCGTTTTCACTCACTGATTCCACGATGGCACCCGGCGCCCTTATCGAGCAGCCCAACATCGCGGAGCCCTTCGCCAACCCGAAGGACGGCCTCGCCCTCGAGGCCACCTCCGATGCCATTGATGACGTGAACGTCCTCAAGGCCGCTCTCAAGGTCAAGAATGGCACTGCCACACAGGAGGAGAAGGACATCTACGAGCAGTCCCAGTTCGACTCTGAGAAGGACAAGACGCAGTTCCGACAGTACGAGGAAGCCTGCGACCGCGTCAAGAACTTCTATCGCGAGCAACACGAGAAGCAAACCGTAGCCTACAACCTCAAGGCCCGCAATGCCTTCTACAGCAAGACGCGCGCCGAGATGACCGTGTGGGAGGCCATGGAGAAGCTCAACACGCTCATCGACGAGAGCGACCCGGACACCTCCCTCTCCCAGATCGAGCACTTGCTCCAGAGCGCCGAGGCCATCCGCCGCGACGGCAAGCCCCGCTGGATGCAGCTCACCGGCCTGATCCACGACCTCGGCAAGCTCCTCTTCTTCTACGACGCCCAGGGCCAGTGGGACGTCGTCGGCGACACCTTCCCCGTCGGCTGCGCCTTCGACCGTCGCATCATCTACCCCGACACCTTCACGGGTAACCCAGACCACGACAACGAGATCTACAGCACCGAGCACGGCATCTACACGCCTGGCTGCGGACTGGACAACGTCATGCTGAGCTGGGGCCACGACGAGTACCTCTACCACATCATGAAGGCGCAGAGCACCATCCCCGACGAGGGCCTGGCCATGATCAGGTACCACTCTTTCTACCCGTGGCACTCGCAGGGTGCGTACAAGTGGATGATGAACGAGAAGGACGAGCGCATGCTGGAGGCCGTCAAGGCTTTCAACCCTTACGACTTGTACAGCAAGAGCGACGATGTGCCCAAGGTCGAGGATCTCAAGGTAAGCTTCACACCATCTCGCACGATTTCAAGCCGTAGTGAGCAGATGCTAACATTTGGCCAGGACTACTACAAGGGCGTCATCGACGAGTTCATTGGCTGGGACAAGAAGATCAAGTGGTGATTCTTTGGTCTCAACGATCAAGCTAAAATTGGCGATTCCGGCCACGGCAACGAACCTGGATAACGAATGCACTAGGCGTTTGTATATATGTTTTATTAGGTCTTGAAGAACACGGAGTGCCAAACAGGCCCGTGAAGTAATGTCATGCTCTCTCCATTGTATTCTCCCTTTGCTATGCACACCGTGGATCTGATATGTCACATTCTGGTGCTGACTTTAAGTTTTGCTCTATGTTGAGCCTTTTCATGTGCATAGTATCAGTTTCAGACGTTGTATTCACTTTGATGATTAACCAGGCAACTCACTCGCCGATACCTGATCAAGCACATCGTCCAGTGTATCCTTCCTTCCCCATTGACATACCCTGCAACTTGCCGTAAATACCACGAGCCACATTCATTGACAAGATCACGCTCACACCTTTACCATACTAGCAGGCCCATGCTGGCCATCTGCACATCAACCCTGTCTTCCTCAGTTCCATTCCCTCAAAGCGCCCTCGCCGTGCCCAATTCTTCCATTACGACGCGTTATACCGCCGCGAGGCGATTTACTAACACGGCTTCGCTATGCCTAAAGATCAAGAAGGTAACTCTCATCCTTCCTCTTCTGGCCCCTCTTAACGGCAGTGCCAGCCACACCCATCCCGGGAGCCGGCATCGTGAACTGATTGGATGTGGCCTGGTTCGTAGTGGAAGTCGCCTGGCCATCATTACTACCGGTAGTGGTGCTGATGTGTTGCTTTGCCATGTTAGCAACCGTGGCCTTGCCGTAGTCTTTCATAAATCCCCCTCTCCCACGCCTCGACCGTTCCGCTGGGTTTGATATTAGGCGCAGCAGCCGCAGGCTGGTCTACGGTAGCTTGTAATGCCGTACTCGGTTGCGCTGCCACGGACATCTTGACGACCGGCGGAGTAGAAGTGAGGTTCTTGTCTTACTCTTGAGCATTGTCTCCTCTTTCACGCTTCTCTATCGCTGCCTTACATATGTCGCACGCGGTACCCTTGAGGTTGGCGCAAGAGTCGCACAATTGCATGATGCGCTCACCTTCGCCGTGCGAGAAGAGGTTGGTAGAGCATATCGTGCACATCCAGGGTTCCCTGTGTAAAGCAAGCTCCGCAACGATGTCTTGGAGGTCGTTGTTTCGCTCTTCGGAACTGGCCTCTGAGAGGGGAGGGGAGCACTTTGAAGGAATGTGGGGAGAGATGTGTGATTTGCTGCCTGGCGTCGAGTTCAGGCTAGCTTGGGGATGAGCAGTTGCACTGGGGGTTAGATCGCGTGCCGAAGTTGATGATGAGACCTTGGAGCTGGCAGCTTGCATACCATTCGGCTTTCTGGTGGGTTGCGCCTCCTGATCAGTCTGTTTTGTAGCCTCTTGTACGAGTGTATTGCCTAAAATGGTTACAGGTGCAGGCGGAGTAGATGATGTGGATGATTCGAGGTTCTGCCGTTCGCTGCATGACTTAGGATGATCATTTGCTGCAGCGTAGACGTTTAAAGCCTCGTTCTTGTTGATGGGAGACTCTGTGGTGTTGGTATTACTAGATGGGTTCGTAGAAGACGCAGAGACGGGACCAAAGATTAGTCTTGATTGTGAAGATCCAAAGAGGTTGCCTAAAATAGGACTGAATATCCGGGGAGTGGCTGCGGGTTCCTTGGTTAGGGTAGCTTCAGTATTCCTTGCGACTATCGGTCGAGTAGTTGAGCTCATTTCATTCTTGTTCTTAAGCAGCCAATACGCCGTATTTTGAGGAACAGGTTCTCCAAAGAGTCGTAGCTTATAGTCTTTATGCGGCTGGCTATCAGTCTTGCTCTGGGTGGCAGAAGCTCCAAATGAAGTGCCCTTCTTAGAGTCTGGTGGATTATCTAGAATTTCTCTCTTGAACAAAATCCATGAAGTGTTCGGTGATACACTAGGGCCTATTATTTTCGTCAAGCCCTTGGGAGGTCCAAGGGCAGTCGAATGATTGGCGAGCGTTCCATCTGCAGGCTCAGAGACATCGTTGCGCACGTCAGGCATCGAAGGCTTAGAGCCAGTTGTGGGCGGGCTGCTAGATGACGAACTTTTCAGTGAAGGCTGAGGATTGCTAGTCAGAGAGACGTTATGGAGTGATGAGCTACCAAACATGCTTACCATGCCAGATGAAGGACTGTATACGAACAGCTTCCGAGCATTGTTTGACTCAGTGATCGTACGATTGGTGCCAGATGTGGCTGGTCCGGTAGAGGACAAGTTGACTACTGAAGGTGCTGCATTCTTGGAACGAGAAGTGTTCAGGGGAGATGAGCTTTCCGATAAACTTACTCCTGCAGCCACAGGCTTCGGGTCGGATACCTGCGACAGCTTCTCCTGGCCTGAAACCCTAGGTAAATTGACGGTTGTAGGTTGCACAGCAGAAGCAGACTCATCAAGCCTCGACTTAGTAAGCTTACTCGCCGTCAGGTCGATTGAACATTTCCTCTTGTTTCCTACTTTTCTCGGACCCGTGTAGCCTGCTTTCATATCAGCAATACGAAGCTCCTCAAATGAGATCGCCGTGTCTATGCATAACGGCACAACTTGCCAATGGCATATCAACGCGTAGGGTTCCTGAAGGAAGCGATCGCAAATTTTACCGCCTGCTTCTTGCCTTTGACGATATTGTTGGACATCTGAACGCTTGTTGATTTCCGCGATTGTGTAATTGGTAGAGGTTGACTGGCTGCTGAAAGCTGTCGAAGGCAATCTCGTAGTTGACTTTGAGCAGTTGACAACATCGAATTCCCCGAAAGGGCTATGGAAAGTTTTCAAAGGCCCTTTGGTAGGCGGCTTCACGCCATTGCCGAAGCCTCCGGGCGCAGTCGACGCTGTCGGCTTTGCAGAGATCGATTGGGTCTCCTTGGCTTCTATGGAACCTACCTCCTCTTCAGCTTTCGAAGTGCTCAGTATAAAAATGATGGGTTTGACTGCGAAGGTTCCCAACTTAGTCACCATGTCTACCGCCTTCCCGGCTTGTGCTGATACCAGCTTCCCTTTCCTCTCCTCTACGCAGCTCTTGATGAAATAGTATTGCTCAACATGTAGTTCGCGAATATCGTCGATGACGGAATGGTTGGGACCGAGCTGTCCAACATGCTTCTCGATGCCTACGGGATCAAGAAGGAGTTGCTCGAGCTTGTGTGACCACTTGATACAGTTGGCTGTGTTTTCGCAAGTCGGATGGAGAATGAATGCCTCAAAGTGGGGCGAGTTATCCCGCTGCAAAACAAGGTTAGGCACAGCGTTCGACTCTGCAGACGGCATATCGGTGCTATGAGTGTTACTCAAGCCGCTCATGATGGTGTTTTCGCTTGTCGCATCGATTGATATTGTTGAGGTATGATCGCGGGCTGAGGTTGAGATGTGCCGTGTTTATGTGACTGCTTATTGCGGTGCGTCTTGCGCGCTCGGGCCTCGTGCCCTTGCCTTATATGGTACGATGACTTCAGTGTAGTGAATGTCTCAATACATGCAATGTCCTTCGTACTGCTACCAAAGGTATGAAGAATGCCTGCATGTACTTGATGGCCTTTGATGAATTGCTGCGGGGGCTAAGAGTAACCTGAATATTTTGAAGTACATGTACCACAAGGTGACAATTGAGCAGTGAACTATCATGTACAAGTAGTCGTCGTGCTCCGTTGAGCTCGATCGCATTGTAACCGAAAGCCGCGCAATCCATTCTTGAAACGGGGGAAGTCGATTGCTACAATAGATAGACCAGATCATGAAGATGTCACGATGAAAGCTACAGCGCCTGTCGTTAATAACGATGTAGTACCCTCTGCCGTCGACCACGCACACCTCTCGGCAGCAAGTGCCAATCCCGCAAGCACCTTCCCTACTCACTCCAGCCACCCCAACCACCTCCAACCCAACAGCACCTCGTCATCGATAGAACGGCGCATGCACCATCCAACACTCATCGAAAGGAAGCATGCACACTACCTAGAACTAGACTTTTACAGATCGCAGGGCAGTGGGTCGCGACAGGGATGCTCGCCCATCTTTTCCGGGGACACCCGCAGCCACAGGGCTCGGATCAGTCGCGCAACTCGTGTCAGCAATGGCGGAAGAAAGTGGAGCTGATTAACACAAAAGGTAATCTCGACCTCGCGTCTTCAGCCTCGTGATCCTGTGCACCGCATTTCGACGCCGTTGTGAAGAAAATAACATGTGCCCTCCTCGACAAGGCGCCTGTCTTTACGTTACATTCGACTAGTAGATTAGCTGCATGTGTAGCGGAACATTGGGATACGATGTCGAGACTGCTCCACGTCCGGTCGCACAGCGTGCGCGCGAACAGTATCAGCAGTGAGTACCAGCATCACGAACACAGGTGCAGGTCGCCTCACATCAACGAAAACAGCAGGTTGTAAGTGAAGACATTAGTTTTATTATTGTACTACCTACACAAAGGGCGTTTCAATATTCCTGCAACAGGGTATCAAAGCGCTGCAACCTAGCGCATACCGGAAAAGCCATACCATGCCATGCATGGCATAAACGGGTCATAACCATCATTCCACCGTAAGCATCAAGTGTGAACAGAGAAAGGAAAATCGGCGATACGAGGAACGATTACACAAGCAGTGTAGACAATCCAGGATCGACCCAACCATTACCAACACAGCCAAAGCCCACTTCATATCCTTTTCACCTTCCAAGCATTATAGTCATTAACCGACATATGGGAGCTTTGGCACGCATCGAGCATGGAAGTTTATAGCAACAACCAGGCGGCGAGACCAGCAGCACCGGCGATGGGCAGACCGGTCATCTTGGGAGCAGCACCTTGGGATCCGGTAGCAGACTCGGCGGCAGATGAGGCTGCGGAGCCCGCTGCGCTCGTGGCGCTCTCGACGGCACTGCTGCCTTTGGATGCTGCGCTGGAGACACCTGAAGCGGCGGACGAGCTGCAAAGGGTCATTAGAATAAGTTCGGAATATGAAGACTGGCTTAGATACTCACAGGCGGGATGAAAGTTCAGAGGCTATCGAGGAGGCAATGGATTCAGTGGCAGAAGAGAGCGCGGACTCGGCTGAAGAGGCGGCACTGGAAGCGGCAGAAGCAGCAGAGCCCGTGATGGTAGCGAGGGTGCTTGCGACGCTGGACGCTGCGCTCCCAGCGGACTCGGTCGCAGAGCTTATGGCATTCCCGGCCGAGTCAGTAGCTGATGCAACAGCACTACCGAGGGAACCAGTGGCCGACTCGGCAGCGGACGACAGAACACCGAGAGCGCCCGTAGCGATCGCGGAAGCTGATGAGCCACCTGCTGAGGCTTGGATGGCTGGACGACAGTCAATACAGGCGTGGGTAGAAAGAAGGGAGGAAGCTCACATGCACAGTAGGCAAGACCGTACGAGATGACTTGGTTGGCCGTCGAGTCATCCCCGCATGCTTCCCTGGCGCAGTCGCGGACTCCATAGCCAAAGTCCTGGTTGGTGCAGTAGCAGGCGACGTCACCTGAGGAGCAGCCGAATTCCGATTGAGCAATGGCGACCATGTTGTTTACGCAAGTTTGCTAGCCTCCATCAGCACATGAAAGGAATGCAACAAGATTTTGTGCAGTGTACGTACGCCACATGCCGGCAGGCTGCCGAGGTCCTGGGCGAGGGCCGCGCCAGCAGCAATGAGGAGGGCGAACGACTTCATCTTGTCGAGGGTTGTTGAGGCCGGAGGGTGGCAGAAAAGGATATTGAGCTAGTGGCTGATAGGATAACTCAGGTATAGGAGCGAGGGCTAAGCTTGCTTGGAGCCGAGGAGCTGCTAGCGGTGAAGGTTGTTGTGGTTAAATGAGGATGATGGGGAGATGTTCAGGACAATGGGATGCAAGCAGCAAGGTATTTATCAGGAGGCACGCTGGGCAGACGTGGCTGGTGCGTCGTGTAGCGGTGCTGGCTGCTTCCAAGTTTTGTGAGCGCGGAAGTAGCGAACGATGCAGGCGGAGGAGGTGGTTGGAGCGCCACATCATCGACGGTTGCGGCAGGGAAACAAGCTCCACATTGCAAGGCACAAACGATGCGCCGGGACGCTATGGCAACTACGGCAACGAGCGCCGGAATGCCATTGGCCTATGCGCCAGGGCCGAGACCGTTCGTCCCCCAGCCCTCTGTGCATCGATGATGTCGTTTGTGCCCGTGGTCGCGTCCATTCACCCCGTCCTCGACCTAGCCAGCTCGCCGTTGCGACCGCTACGCCGTGGGCTGCACCCGCACCTTCACGTCTCACCGAACATGCTGTTGCCTCGTGGCACAAGTTTCGCATGCAGTGTGCATAGCGCACAGGAGGCTAGTCACTAACCAAAGCTTGCGCGCGCCCTTCTACCCGAGCGTGACGTCTAGTCTGTTTTCCAACCTCGTCGCCCGACGTTAGACGGCGAGCAACCTGCAATCTTGCACGTCGGCCAGTGTGCCACGATGCACCAGTTGCTTTTCCTCGGAGGCGAATCCGCAGACTGAAATTACTGTCGTTCCAGAGTCTTTCGACCACAGCCTCCCGTCGCCAACCAACCCATCGCCTCCCTCCGACGCTAGTGCCGCGATGCATACATTGTGCACCACTACGCTGCAAGGGAAACGTGTGTCTTTGCAGCCGGCGCCAACTTGGACGTGGCTGCCGTTGCTCCCTGCGCCTCCGCCTCTGCCTCTGCCTCCGCCTCTGCCTGCTCGTCCAGATGCTTTTGTTCAGCTGTGGTAATGCATTGCATATTTGCGCCTGTCATGGCTAGTCAGTAAACAAGGCCCGAGCCAAAACAAACAAGTTTGCGGTGGATGCGTACCTAATTTATTGATCGTCTCCATCCATTCATCGTACGGATCTGAGTCGAAGACGATCCCGCCCTGATGTGGCTGGTCAGCACATCCCCGTAAACCAAGATTTCCAGGCACTTACCCCTGCCTGCAGATAAGCGATGCCATCTTTTACCAGCATCGTCCGCAGCGCAATGCATGTCTACAGCCGATCCGTCAGCACTCAAACGTCCATCATTCGGAGGGCGGCCAAGGTCACTTACGTCCATGGCACCTTCAATCTCCCTCTCACCATCCACGCTCCCGTAGCCAAAGTAGCCCACCGCCCCTGCATAGACACCGCGCTTTTCTCTTTCGAGCTCGGCGATCAGCTCCATGGCGCGAACTTTTGGTGCTCCGCTCACCGTGCCTAGTCGATTCTTAGCCGAATTTCCGCAATTCATGCAAATGACGTACCGGCGGGGAAGATGGAGCGAAACGCGTCGAAGCGCGTCTTGCCAGCTCGTAGCACCCCTGACACCTCGGAAACTAGATGTTGCACATGAGAGAACTATCGCAGTTAGCACCTTAGCCAAGCAGGTACCAATCCGTCGTAGACCTATCTCGCACAGCACGTACCTTCTGCACAACCATCAACTTGTCGACACGTGTGGTGAGCGGGTCGCAGACGCGATTTACGTCATTTCGTGCCAGATCAACCAACATGACCTGTCGTGTCAAAATCAGCACCAAGCCCCATTTCAACTATGCGAACGGAACTAACTCACATGCTCGGCCCGGTCCTTGATGGAATTGGAAAGCTCCTCAGCTAGTGCTGCATCTTCTTGCAAAGTTTTGCCTCGTTTGACTGTGCCCGCAATGGGATGCGTGATGATTCTACCGAGTTCTTCCTTGACCAGCAATTCCGGACTGGCACCGACAATCTGGAAGTCTTCACAATCCACATAGAAGAGATAGGGCGACGGGTTCACGTTTCGAAGATGTCGGTAAATGTTGAATGGGTGCAGCGAGGTCGGTCGGGCAAATCGCTGTGAGGGGACGGCCTGGATGATGTCGCCCACGTTGATATGTTCCTTCAACCTCTTTACATGACCTTCGTATCCATCCTGGCCAATGTTTGACTTGTATTCCTGCCCTTGCTTTATGGGCTTCTGCTCCGGCTCTGGTATTCCCCTCTTCTTCAAGATTGCTGTGTATCTTCTCAGCGTCTCCTTAGCTTCCTCGTATGCCTTTTCAAGATTTCCAAGGTCGTCGGGCACTTTGACGTAGGTGATGACCTTCACAACTTGCGCAAAGTGATCCAAAGCCACCACGGTATCGAAGAGCATGAACAGACTCTCCGGTACACCTAGAACATCTTTCATGTCGTCACGCTTCGTCTTCGGCTCGAAGTATTGCACGCAATCGTATCCAACATAGCCGACCGCGCCTCCGGTCAGCGGAGGAAGTTGTATGGATGGAACGGTGGCCACTCTGCTCTTCGCGAGCTCTTTCTCAAGCGCAGGCAGCGGGTCGGCTTCTTCGCCATGGCCTCGGCCGGTTTTTAGGACTTTGCGCGGGTCTGCCAACGTGTTAGCCAGCCGCAGCCGTGTCGTGGTCCATGGTCGGGAAACCGACCTGCTCCAACAAAGCTGTACCGTCCAATTGTCTCGGTTGTTGCCGCGCTCTCGAAGAGGAACGACAACTTGGATTTCGACCTGGGCCGTATCAATGCTGCCCTCTGTCTTGCTCCAATTTGTATGCGAGCGGAATGAGTCACAACTCACTGCTCAGCGATCTTCAGGTAGATCAGGCCCGGGGTGAGGAATTCAGCGGATATGGAAGAGAACACGGGCACGAGATTCGGCGGGTTAGGCGATTTGATGGCAGCAGCGAGGACTTCGCGCACTGTGTCCAGCGATGGCTGCACGACGAACTAGCAGGTCATGCGTCAGTTTGGTGCCCCTCCACTGCGTCAATGGCTTCGAAAATGGCGCACCTGGGACATGGCTGGGTGTTCTTCCGACCCTCGAGGGCAGTTCTAGCGTTCTGTGTTGGCGCGCAATATGGCAAGGCGTGTCAAGACTGCGGGAGGATCTTGAAGCCAGAAAACATCGAAAACGTCGACTCTGGTGGCCAATCGGAGCGGGCTGGTGAATTGGCGTCCGGATGTGGGGTTGGTGAGCTCAGGCCAGCCCCGCCGACAGCCTCTTTGTTCTGACCACACCGCCCAATGACGCTCCGCTTGGTGACGCATTGCGCATATAGTGCCCGACCCGCCCACCCTCGACCTTCCCCTGCCCTTGAACCTGCCATGCCTGCGATGCCGCTATAGCACCGTCCATCTAATTTTTGCCCAGCTGCTACGCATCCCATCGCGACCGCGATGTGGTCCTCGACCAAGTTCAACAGCGCTATGCGCTCCTCCTCCTCCTCCCTTCCCCTCGCTGCTGGCCGCCCATGGACGCCGCCCGAGATCGACTCCGACTGCTTCCCAGATGCCCTTGCGCATAGCCCTACACCGGGCTTAGACGCTGACGACGGCTCCTTGCAGTCGTCTCGTCTGCAGTCGGAACCCACCGATGCGAGCTCCCGTCCGAAGCTAGAGTCGAGCGCGACAGAACCCGCCTATCCCAGAAGCATGGCTAGCCAATTTGATGGCGAAAGCGTAGCTGGATATTTCTCCGGATTGGGCTTGCACGCCCCTTCGCACATACCAGGCGTTGAAGACATACCCGCGCATAGCAGGCATACTTATGTCTCAGATCCCCATACTCCGATCAAGACTCCTTGGAGCTCCGGCCTGCTGCAGAATGACACCCTGCCGCAATATCCCTATACACCCGAATCGATACGCACGACGAAGTCACATGTCTTCCGACCGCTTTCACCACCTCCCTCGATGCCTTGGGATGCAGAGTCTCACTCGTCTGAGTCCTCACCCGTACAGCACGCGCTATCTTCATGCGTGTCGCATCTGGAGAATCTGATCCAGACACGCGAGCCGAATGACGACCAGATGGAGTACCTTATTTCCAAGTTCGAGGAGATGGCGCGTGTCCTCTCTGCGCCTGAAGCACAGACAAAGCAGACTGATGATCATCTCTTCTCTGAGCCCGAGCTGCCTCAAGATGCTACGGGATCAAGCTCCCCGAATGACGAAGCCGCGAATGCTCACCCGGATGCACAAGATGTCGCTATGAGTCAAGGGTACATTTTGGAGGTAGGAAGGTACATTGAAAGCGTCAAGACCCACGTGGAAGACTTGACAATGCGCATGGACGAAGTAAAGCAGTTGAACTCTATCCAGCTAGACATCATTGACGATCTACGACGAGAACTGAAGACCAAATCGTCCCAATTGAAGCAAGAGATGCCAGAGCCTCCCCAAAAGCGGAAACTTTTAAGAAATATACCTCCACAAAGGAAAGGATTTTGGTCTGCAGTTGGCGAAGCTTTGGATAGCGTGGGCGTATTGCTGCACGAGTGGTGATTGATTATCATTCCGCTGATTGAGCAGCCATTTTGCATACTCGGCGTTACGTTTTGGAAGATGGCAATTTGTCGATGGCGATTTGAAGGCTTCGGCCTTATTGGGTTCTTTTCATCAGCTTACGTACACGAAGACACGACTCATGAGCACAGCATTG
Source organism: Kalmusia sp. IMI 367209 (assembly GCA_027946365.1). Lineage (NCBI taxonomy): Eukaryota > Fungi > Ascomycota > Dothideomycetes > Pleosporales > Didymosphaeriaceae > Kalmusia > Kalmusia sp. IMI 367209. The sequence goes on along the minus strand of JAPEUQ010000005.1, from coordinate 725,369 downwards.
GGAGGTTTATGGATACCCTGGGACTTTGCATAGCATCCGGCGCTTGGCTAAGTATTGATTTAATGGCTTCCCATTCATCTACTAGACGTTGCAAATCGCTTAGTGGACCAAGGAGCCTTGCTACTCTAGGCACGGAATGAATGCGTATTACGATAAAATCACACGTGATGTTCCTTTTACATTAATGGGCTTCGATGCTGCATCTCAAGTAGCTTATTAGCCCACGTCCCGACCGTAACGGCGGCATCCTATCCATGGTTCTGTGCTACCTTGGTGTTCAATGCTCAGCGGGGCTCAACCCGTTGTTGAGTTGGTCTGGCGAATCCCATCTACCACGTCTACCAACCCACTCCACCCTCCCAAAAGAATAAATAATATTGGCACCACAGTTCAGTTCCCAACATCTCTCCTTGCCTTCTTCCATGCACACGCCCTTTCTCAAAATTGCTTCATCAGGAGATCCCATCATTTGCAACAACGAGGTGTTACAGCAACACATATTCATTGGAGGCACGCTTCTTGTATGACTTGTTGATCGTTGGGGATAATCCGAAACTCTTTCTACTATGCCTTCGTTGCAACACGCCGAAAAGGTCGTGCACTGTTATACGCCTACATCCTCGCAATTTGCCTCCGATGCGCCTCTTCGGAGACACATCTCTCAAATACCAGCACGACAGGTGCCAGGGCAACCACGACTGTATAGGCCCACCGGTCTGTCCCAGCAGTCAAATCTGAACGAAATCCGCACGGGCTCGAAGTCTTCACTAAGGCCATCCGAGGAGACAAGAAAGTCCCAGCCTTCGACCAACGATTCGTTGGTTGCGCTGGTAAACGGCACCAGCAACAAGGATGATTCTGTCGTCTGCAACCCAGATGAAACAGACGATGCCAGGTCCTTTTTACATTTCGAGGTCGACGAAGACAACAGAACAAGCACCATCCATCCTAAGGGCAATCTGATCTTGATAGTTGGCAATGAATCAACGCAACGCAGAAAGCGCAATATAATCGTACAGTCCGACACAGTAGAGCAATTTAGCCCCCGGTGGAAGGACCTTGTTGCGAGAAGCACGCGCGAAGGTGTCCTGTCACGAAGAAGAAGGCTTCTTCTCCAAGACGACGATGCCGATATGATGCTAGTGCTCATGCAGTTATCGCACGCGTGGCACTTAGACAAAGTCCCGCGGGAGCTTTCATTCAGGCAGCTTCTAGCCGTGGCCTGTATCTGCGAGAGGTATGACATGAACGTCCAAGTATCTCCTTGGCTTCGGAGCTGGATCGTTCCGCATCAGCGAAACATTTTGACGCCGAGGCGTGAACAGTGGCTGTCCATCGCGTACCAGTTTGGCCTTGAGGGACACTACGTGAAGTTGGCGCGGCATCTAGCACAGAATTGCCGCATCGATAAGGATGGATGTTTGTACGTGCCGGGTACACAGGAAAAATTGGTAGGCCATTTCCCCGAGGATACGATCGGTAAGTGCTTGCACGAAGCAATGTTGTTGTATGCCGACTGACGGATCACCAGCGCAAATCCGACGGACCCGCATCAAGACACTCGCCAGCTTCTTCAGCATCGTCTACAGCGTCGTCAGCACTATGGAGAACAACAACATCTGCCAGGCCGAGCTGCCGCGGTCACCATACGCAGACGTCAACATTGCTCTCGGCGCTGAGCACACCATGTGCACCCATTCCAACCACGGAGAGATCATCCGTTACTTGAAGATGTATGGATACTGGCCGCCTATCACGCAGGCTGGCACGGTCACGAAGTCGGTCAACGAGGTGATATACCCCAAACTACACGATGCCCACCATGCACATACTAACCGCAACGCCAACTAGGTCTTCGAACACTTGACCACCATCCCCGCTATCAGGTTCCGCAGCACATACCACACCTGTTTGAAGGACATTGAAGCTGCCGCGGATCGAGGCACCGCGCCATCAGAGTTTCTCTGCAGCATGCACTCGAAATGCGACATGGGTAAAGTTCTCGGGGCCAAAATCACTGACGCGTGGGAGAAGATGGAGCACCCTGTTACGCAGGAAACGGTGGATCAGATCAGGGCCAACGCGACGAAATCAGGCTTGGAGGCACATGGCTTCGAGTACCTGGCGCCAGAGCCTTCTGTGGACTCGCCCGTCTGTTGACAAGTCTCGGTGGGAATGCCGATCTTCTCGCTACGGTGCTACACCGAATGCCTGGAGACACATTGTGTACTGAGCTGCTCTAAGGATAGATCATGCGTATGGGCTTACATTTTCATATCTTGACTTCTGCATGATAAAAAGTACGGGCGTGAGAAAAGTGAGGAAGTTCATCGGTCAACTAGGGAGAGAAATCGTGATCGAAGTGTAGACGAGCATAGCACATACGTTGTGGCGGTCATGGAAAATCCGCCTGATGCAGGATTATTAATGGTCGAAAGGACAACTCCTGTAATGGGGCTCGGCGTTGGTGGTCAAGAACTTTTCTTTGCTTTTTACTCTTGTTTGGGCGCTAGCACGAACTGTCCTGCCGCTTCCTTTTCATGAGTGTGTGCATCGTCAGCATCGTCGTTAGAGGAACCACTTCAGCACTTTAGATAAATATATCGTTCTTTCTGTATACTCGCGGTTTCTAACATGCACGACGCTGCTTTCGAGAAATGGACGATCTCCTGGTAGAAAGGGTCGACCTCCCCCTGCTAAGATGGATTAGCTCAGCTTCAACACTTCCGCACTCCGCCTACACGACCATGAACAGCACCACCGACATCTTCGTTCCATGACCATGATGACTAGGCAACACAAGTGACGTGGTAGCCTACCTCGCCATTATCGGAGAGCCACTCAACACTCGTCACGATACCCACCCGATCCAAGGACAGACCAAGCCCGCGTAGCGGAGAGCCAGTCCCTTTGTAATACGAGCCACCACCTTCGCCAAGGCCACCTCGAAAATTGGTGGAGAACCCCGCAACTCGGTGTGACGAGCGACAAGACATGGGCGCGAGAGATGCGGCTCTCTGTTCCGTCCGTTGGACGTCCCAGCGGCCGCGAGCCAGCATGTTTGCCTCAACAGCGTTTCAGCCAGGCTTGGGGTTTGCTTGGGGCTCACGTGACGCCACTCCGCCGAGATGGCTTGGACCCGGGTTCGGCTCCCAGCAGAAGGAATGATATTGCGACGCCGAGCCGATCCAACGAGCAGCAGGTCGAGCCCGGACTTCTCGTGTCGCGTGAAGTTTGTTGCTAGGCATCTTCCCGCAGCGGACCCCTCCGGCAAGCTGCCATTGCACAGCATCTGCTAGTCGGTTCTTCGCTCGTCCCACGTCCCACAGGGTCACAGCGGAGACGCTGGGCGGATCGCATCAGCTGCTTTGTTGGCTCTTGGCATCTTCACAAGGGCGCAGGACGATGGCTTCATGGCTGCGGCGGAGCATGGCAGCAGGTGTACACTGCCAAGCGGGCGGGCGAAGAGAGGAAAAAGAGCGCTCGACAAGACCAACGCAGCGGGCGCCCTGCTGCCGTGCTTTCCGTCTTGCCCGGCTCACCACATCCACGAGGAGATGGAGATGTGCGCCGAGTACGGCGGCCCGTGATTGGGTAACCGCAAACGTATGGCCTTTTGCCCAGTAACGCGCCCAGCCCTTGGCTATGGATCTGGTGAAGAGAGCCAAGCCCAAGACCTTCTCCCAAGGTCTTGAGAGCGCAAACCGTATGTAACCACTTGTCTTGCCTCTCCTGAGGGGAAGACTCTGCCTGATCTATATCATGTCCAACCTCTCGCCCGCATCCACCCACTATACGACCCTGTAGTCGCCATTGATGCTCGTGCCAACGTAGCCAATCGCAGACGGCCATGGAACCCCAACTTCCGCCGGCGCCCTCGCCCGCCTACCACCACCCTCAACCGCAACACAGAGCCCCCATCGACATCGGATATGCCTACAACGAGAAGCACGCCTACGAACACCACCAGTATGCCTTGCGGGTAGAGCGCGGCAGCAAGGGCAGCAGCAAAAGCCGCGCCCACGACTCGGTCATTTCACACCCGCTCTCGCCGAACCCAGCGACACCGTCACCGCCAAGCCCAGCCAGCAGCGTTTCGTCTGCTCCAAGAAAGCATCGCGCAAAGCGAGAGAGCCAGCGCTCGCAAGACACAATCGATGTCGTGCCGCAGCCGGCGCGTGCCCACGTCGTCGACCCGGAGAAGGCAGATGGCTCGCAGCACCGCTCGCGGACCCCAACCCGCGTTTCAGCATCGAATCCGGAAATAACACACGTCGTGTACGACTCGGGCGAGTACCACGAGAAGGGCCCCGAGGACAAGCCAGTGCAGCTGCTGGTATGTGGAGAGAATGCATGAATGTATCGTGGCCGCCATGCTGACCTTGTCTAGCTCTACCTTTCCCTGCCCTGCGCATTGCTTTCCTTCCTGATCATGCTCTGGACCATGGTCGCGCTCCTCATATCGCTCCTTCTCCAACCATTCCGTCTTTTCTCCTCGCGATCCACGCTTCCTACGCAGCTCACCACCTTCCTCGCGCCACCGTTAAACCTGCAACTCCACCTCATATATTCCTTCTCCTCATCAACCGAGTACAGCGCGCCAATGCTAGTAGTCGTCCATCTATTCTCCCCATTCGTCGCTGTAGGCGTTGCAATTGCCGCGTGGACTGCGGCCTTCTTCTGGTTCTTCTCAGCAATTCTGGGCGATCCTGCTGGTCAGGATGGACACAATGACGGCAAAGAGAGCATTCTGGGTGTACGAAATTGGTGGGACCGATGGCTCTCAAGAGCCTTGCGATAATACAAAAGAGACTGGTTTCCTACTAACAACACGTTTGCGCATCTTTACATGATTGTTACGATAATATCTCAGCGTTTACAGCCTCTCTTCGAGGCGACACTTATAGCGGCATTGGGCACGGCGTTCTGGGGGTCCGAAAAGGACTGGGTGGGGGCTTGCTGGCACTTTGGCGTTTGACCCGTTGGCCTTCTGAGTACACGGTTTTGCTGCGGCATTTTGGCTCGAAGCTGTACGAGGCATACTCGGAACGGGCTTCTTTGTGATATCCCCCCACTTGCAATGCATATTTTATCTTTGGCCTGGTTCTCCATCTTTTCAGCCATTTGACAAAAGCTATCTCGACCAACCCCCAACTCCGTGAGCTATGACTCCAATACTCCAACACCAACGCCAACACGTCCAAGCTTCATCAGAGCCGAACACTGATCACGTCAGACACATGTTCTTCCTTTCCGCGCCCTTCCTGCGATCCATTCCGTCCCATTCTCTGCCCATCTAGACTTCACTAACCATGCAAAAAAAAAAATCGCGCCCCCTCCCAGTCACATGCCACCCAGGTGCGTTCACACACCGCTCCCGCCGGCGCCGCTCCGCCAATCCTCGCCCAGCCATTTTCCAATATCAGCTTGTGGGCGATGTTTGCCGAAGTACGTAAAATTTGTCTTGTGCCAATGCGTGCCGGTTTTCCGCCGAGACGAGCGGAGGCAGGGCGGAAATGACTGAGCTTGGCGGTTGAATGGGGGCCTCCGCGAGAGGTGATCAGGAGAGAGGGGCGATGTGCTCTATAATGGAGGGCAGAACTTGATGAGCGATAGTATTAATTATGAATTATATATCGCACATTAGCTATCAAGCAGACGTCGCGTCGCTCTCGGTGTCGGAAATCATTGTGATTCGTCCAACTAGTGGAGATGCACGAGTGTGACTTGGTATTAACGAACCAAGACGTAGGATCTCCGGGGATAAGATGGGAATACAATGTGCTTGTTTACCCTCTGGCTTGATAGTGAGCATCACTATCTTATGACCAAGTGCAGGCGCTCGGCCCGAGTGGAATGCTACTCAAGACGTCAAGAGTTTGGCAGGTGGGCGTGTCGAGCCGGATTGCCGTCGTTCGGCTATGCGAAACTTTGACAAGGCTTGGGGAGCTGGGCGGGAGGGTGGAGAACGAGGGGTGGAAGAGCGATAAAGTTACGAGTCTAATGTATGGATGGAATGGTAAGTCGGGTTTGGTGCGCTTGGGAGCATGACTGCGGGATCACTGCGAAGTGATTGTGTCTGGGTCTAAGGTATGTTCCTTTCCTGTTGTGTACACCTCCCTAGTCACTTTCTCATCGGCAAGAATATTTGATATGCTCCTTCTTGCCTTATTCTACTATATACCAAGTAACCCTCCGATTAGCTGATTAAATCATCGTACGCCTCCGTTTCCATGCTTCCCGCCTCCTCTTTCCGCTTCACTCGCTTCTCCCTCGACCTTCCACACCATGCTCGTCATTCTCTCGTCCTCCAGTCCAAACTGCCCAAGCTTGAAGTCAACTGAATCGATATTCACAAATCCAAGCCGTTCATACAAGGCTCTTCCTTGCTCGGAAGCCTGCACATAGCACGGTAGTCCAAGACGCAGAGCGAGCTCCCTGCCCCAGCGAACGAGCAGACTACCAGCGCCTCGACGTCTGTGCTGGGGCGACGTAACGACGAGGGAGAGCACTAGTGCACAACCGTAAACATGTTGCACATGCGAAGCTAAGGACAATGAATGGAGCAAAGATCAGTCTAGGTCAACCTACGTAAATGCGGTGATTCCCCAATCTTCATGTTCGTCTCCGCGAAATACTCCGCAGCCAACCTCCTCAGCCCAATATACTTATCGTCGCTCGCTACTTCCTTAAACACGCCATCCTCGTCTGTCCGTTCCACTGCCTGCTTCCAGTCCTTGAGCATGTGCATGTCTGGTCGCCCGTGCTCGTATACTTCCCACTTGGCATAGGCAACGATCTTAGATTCCTCGTCGTCGGTGTCGACGACCTTGAGGTGGTGGATGTAGTCGTGGTGATGGACGAGGTCGACGTGCAAGGCTGTCTCTGCGGCGGTCATGTAAGCAGCGTCGGCTGGTGGGCGACCGATGACGAGGGAGCCGAGGACTGAGGCGCGAAGGGCGATGCAGTTGGGGATGTCGGGGCCTTTTACTGGGAGGACGGTGAGGGGCATGGTGGATAACTGAGCTCGAAGTTTACTATACGATAGTCGTGATTAGATATGATTGTCGCCGAAAAAAAAGTTGATGGGCAGAAGGATGGTCTTCGTAAAGGGCCTTGGCGGTGATGTTGCTGTAGGAATACTGGCGGCCTCGTCACGCATAGCGATCAAAGAGTCGTTTTGATTGGCACACAAACGATGCGTCCAATGAGATTCAAGAACAGGTACGCTGTTCCCAATAATTAGAACTGCGCAAATACATGCATTAGCAATTCCGATCAACTGCAGCACAGCAATAAAACGTCAATCAGGCTACCAAGATCTCCTTGCTCTTCCTGGTCCCTGCCGACCTAGTCATCTCCCGCTTTAGACAATTCTTCAGACATTGCTCCACAAGCGCAGGGTTGCTTTCCAACAGTGTGGCATCCAAGCTAAAGCGAGTACTGTATCTCTTCAAACAACTCTTCTCGCTACCAACTTCCTTCTGAAAAATATGCTCCAGGAATGCGTACGAATCATCGAAGGTCTTGTAGCAGCTGGTACACGCGAATGTCGCTCTCTCGTCCTGCCTTTGCTTTTGGGGCAGGATATGCGACTGGTAGAGTATTCGGCGATACTGCGGGAGACCAGAGTGTGTAGACACGGAGATGTGCACATTACAGAAGGGACATATCTCGCGATCATCATAGCGGTCCTGTGAATGCAACCTCCGCGCCTGAACATTGCTTCTATGGCCGCTGCTTTGGTCTTTCTGCAGTTGAAGCGCAAGAGGGCAAAATTTGACAGAAAACCGTGGAGGCGGGAGGAAGGGCGCAGGATCCTGGCTTGACAGGCGGGCGATTTGATCTTGTAGAGCGTTGAGACAGGCACGTCGGACCCCTCTTGTTGCTCGGAGGACTTCGTCATGCGATGTTGTGAAAGATTGGCGTGAGTGAATACAGTCTAACAGCGGCATGCAGACTTCATGCTGGAGGCGTAAAAGCTGTGCCGAAAGAACGGTGTGGCACGTGGCTTCAGAAAGATTAGCATTGTAGGGCAATTCACTTAAATGTGGCTTACCATCTCCCTTCTCGAATTTCTGGCCAAATCTTCGCTGGCCATCTTCAATGGTTCTTTGAACTTGGCCTCCAAGGCGCAATGATTTTTCTAAAAGGTCTTCCTTGTTACTTCTAGCAAGGCACTCCCACGCAGATCGTTTACGTTTATTTTTCGTCAACCATTGCGCGTACACCTCATGAGCATTCTGGAACTCGCGATCGATGTCCCATAGCAGGAATGATGCCCAATTTGGTTCTTCGAAGGAGCTAGACTCGATGGAATTAGACATTGATGTGGACATATTATCAATGTAGCGTGTTGGACAGTAATCCCGGTGCAGTCCGTTGATGCGGTATATAAGGCCCGGATCAACACGTGGCGCGTTATCTAATTAGATAGGTGCTACTGTGAGTTGGAATGGTTGTCGTAAAAGGGTGTCGATAATGTAAAGTCAATGGGGGTTAGCATTGAGGTATTAGTACCATAAGCAGCACAACTCAAGCATGCGAGGAAGAGAAAAGTGACTTCACAGTCCTCGTGTTCGGCACCTGCAACAAGTGCCGGGTAAATCCCACGAGAGGTTAGAACCAGTACCATGCGACCCGGATCGAGATGAAGCCGCAGAAAACTTGGTCCGGGCGATCCTGCGGCTGATGCACGCCAGGGTGCGCTGGCAGTCGAATTTCGTCATGGTGCTGCAGGTACGGCGTAGTTGCAGCAAAGCTGAATCTATTCGCGAATATTGATCGAAATAGGAGAGCACAAGACCCCGGAAGAGATGTGTTGTTGTGCGCTAGACATAATTGAGATAGATCGACGCAGGACGCGAGTCGTACGCGATCGTGATCGCCTCCATTTTTATTGTAACAGGTACATGATGGTTGAAGAGAGGAAGTGGAGTGGTCGTATGGACAAGGGCATATCTTATTAGGAATAACCTTGCTTTTGCGTTTCCTTTTCAAGCGGAGTAGGCGGGGGAAAAACGGGGAACGAGCTGGAGGGGAAAGTCATTCTGGCATCATTTCATGTCCAGTGGCCCAAGCTTGTGCAAGGTCTCGAAACCAAGTATTTGCAACGCAGCTTAAGGCGCCCTAAAAACCTTGGACTTCAACAACGTTGCTCACCTGGGTAGAAGTCCGACGACTAACTGAGTCTTTGCTAGTTTGCGACTGTTCCGTGTGCACCTGAAAGGAGACAGTCTCGCAGCATGATCGCCAACCCCCACGTCGGGCGGGGCTCACCAAGCTGCCCCGCCGTTGACTTTGCGAACCTCTGCTTTTCACAACCGTTCAAAACATTCACTTTGGCTCAAGTCTCCACGGCACCTCGCTCTCACATTCTTGTTCTCCCAAACAGATTTTGAACTTGTGTTGTGATAGAGGACGGAATCCAGCATGTCGCACACGCACTCACATGATGGCGCGTCGCATTCGCATGCAGGCGGAGACCACGGACACACGCACGAGATACTAGACGGACCTGGAAGCTTTCTAGGCCGTGAGATGCCCATCATAGAGGGTCGGAATTGGGAAGAGCGAGCGTTTACTGTGGGCATTGGAGGGTAAGCCAGCTCTGAACTGTTCTGCTGGAAGCTTGATGGAGCTTTAATAAGCTTTTACGCAACACCAACACAAACTTATACAACATGCAATACTGAAAAATTACAGTCCTGTAGGATCCGGAAAGACCGCCCTCATGCTCGCCCTCTGCAAAGCCCTCCGCACACGCTTCTCCATCGCTGCAGTCACAAACGACATCTTCACGCGCGAAGACTGCGAGTTCCTCACCAAGAACAAAGCCCTCCCAGCGTAAGTCCTCAGCACCACCTCAAGCTCCACAAACATGACTTACACCAACAGTGAACGCATCGTTGCTGTCGAAACTGGCGGTTGTCCCCACGCTGCTGTCCGCGAAGACATCTCCACTAACCTCCTGACCCTCACCCAACTGCACAACAAATTCTCCACGGACCTCCTCCTCATTGAGTCCGGTGGCGATAATCTGGCCGCCAACTATTCGCGAGAGCTTGCCGACTTCATCATTTATGTCATCGACGTGTCGGGCGGCGACAAGATCCCGCGTAAGGGCGGGCCCGGCATTACGCAGAGCGATCTGTTGGTCGTGAACAAGTGCGATTTGGCGGAGGCGGTGGGGGCAGATCTGGGCGTTATGGAGAGGGATAGTAGGAGAATGAGAGAGGATGGCCCGACGATCTTCGCAGTAGTCAAGAAGGGGGATGGGGTGGTGAATATTATAGATTTGATATTGAGTGCCTGGAAGGCGAGTGGAGCCAGTCAGGCGAGGAAGACGAAGTTTGACCCTGTGGTTATGGAGTAGGATGATTCTGGAGCATGTATGGGTGTATATAGGTTAGATATTACATCTTGATACAAATATTCTACACCTACCCAACTAAAACCTACTGCGCCACCGGCCGCAAATGCCCATCTTTATCATACTTCGCCTTGAAGAACGTATAACTCAACGTCACCGTCTCTATTCCCTTCATCGTAATATCATTCGCAAACTCGGGATCAATATAGAAGAAAACCGGCATGTCCACCGTCTCCCCCGCGTTCAACCGCTGCTCCTCAAAGCAGAAGCATTGGATCTTGGAAAAGTACGGCGCCACTTGGCCCGGCGTTACGCTGTACGTAGCTACCCCAATGATATCCTCTTTCGACGTGTTTGTAGCTGTGTAGAATGCCAATGCGGTCTCGCCAGGCAAGACGCGTACTTCGCGCTGATTGGGCACAAACTTCCAGGGAAGCACGTCACTGGTTGATCCGTTGAAGGTTATACGGATGCGCGGGTGGTCTTCAACGGGACGGAGGCGTTCGGAGGGATCGACGGAGGAGTCGCCGCCGTGGGCAGCAGACTTTATAGGTTGGCCACCCCAGCCGGTGGTCTGGCAAATCTAGGGATATTCAGATAAGATTTCATAATTCATGCGTGACAAAGAGTACCATTTTGTACATTGGGACGGAGCCGTAGGAGAGGGCTACGGTGCCGAGGATTATGCTGAAGACGTAGTTCCTTTCAAGCTGTGAGTATGACTGCCATTGAGGAATTTGATTGACACAGCATACATCGTCGTCCTGTTTTTCTCCTTATATTTTTCGCGGACATCATCCATTGATGGCGTGGCGCTTTGTCGCGTCTCCTTCGTCGTATTTAGACATCTTCGCGATCGTACGATGTTGAGGGTTGTCGATCGGGGAGCGCGAGGGAGCATTCGAGAGCATGACGAGCATGTCCACGAATCTAAGAGGCGTGAAGTGTTCCGTATTGAAGATGGGACGGACATTGTGGGGTTGGCACTGGTGAAGCAATGGCGGTGGTTCGTTCAATGGAGTGCTGAGCTTTCGCCGACGGAGGTTTCCCTTTGGAGGGCTAGTATTGAGCTTGGGCCACTCGTTCAAGGATGAACTTTTGGCTCTTAAGATCAACGTCATTTGCAGTTACATCTACTTAATCATTACTTGTCTTTGAATTGTGCATTTCCTACCATAAGTAGTTGCTGAAGATGGCGGAAGTTATTTGTGGCGTATGCAATAGCGAGCCGAAGAAGTACAAGTGTCCCACATGTGCACTCCCTTAGTAAATCTCACAAACGGCTATTTACTCACCACTCGCTCACGTATCCTAGCTGCTCAATAGCATGCTTCAAAGAGCACAAGTCCTCACATCTAGAAGGAGCATCAACGCCTTCTATAGCCGCACCCCAGACCGAACCCGACATCCCTAACCCACCTCCACCCGAACCGCTCCCAAAGTACCTCCATGCAAAGACTGACTTTTCGCGGCTCGCAACGGACATACAATTCCAAAACCTTCTCAAATTACATCCAACGCTTTTATCAACGCTACAGCGCATATACGCCGCTACGATAGAGCCGGATCCGGAAGACGAGCCACCACCGAGAGGCACGAGAGGGCGCGGTGGGTTTAGAGGGAGGTGGAGGGGCGACAGGGGCAGAGGAGAGCGGAAGGGGAGGTTGGAATGGTGGAGATGAAAAGCCAAAGTGGACGCCAAAGAAAGGTGACAGGGATGCGATGAGGATGTTGAAGGGATTGCGGGAGGGGAAGAAAGGGGATCAAGAGAAGGAGGGTATAGGAGAGTTTGTGAGGCTAGTAGAAGAGTTGTTCGGCGATGGAAAGAAAGTGGAAGGGACAGGCGAAGGGGGAGAAGCTATGGACACGCTATAAATGTTTATGATACCCGGAACTAGAAATGGTCTTTGCTATGACTGGACACCTCACAGAGAGCACATTAGTATGTATAATGTTGAATCATCCTCATTCAGCTCTCTGAGTGTTGTCTGGGTAACGAATCTAGGGAACGACAAGCCCGATAACTATGCGTATATCTCATCAGTCCCGATGATCCTCGTCTATTTTGTGTCCCAAGTGATATATCTATTCAAAGTTTCCCGAGCATAACGTATATATTTTTCGAAAGGTCGATGAAGCTAAAGCTGGTCTCCACCTAGAGCACCCTCGTTGAAGATAGGGCTGGGGTGAAAGCGGGGTCAAACGATTGCCATGGCTGGGTATATAGGTGCTTGGATCGATCCCGATTTCAACTTCAACCCTATGTAGCACACCTAGCTAGAATTCGTGAATCACAAAAGTGATTGTATTTCGTATCCGGTATATAGATACATGAAGATCTGAAGTAAATAAAGACGAGTTCCTACCTTATGTCGTCGAGAGAAATGAGGCAGCTATGAGAGTGCTAGAAAACGCTAATATATCTTTCTGTTGTTACGAAAATGGACACTTCAGGTGGTATTGACCAACCACAGTTCTGATTCTGTATTTAAGAGAACCAGTACCCTGCATCCTCTTTACTGAATATGATTCTAATTTTGTTGTTAACAAAAAGGGTTAGAGTGATCAACCATACGTAGGTGGATAATCTCAGTCGTATTGTGTGCAGAACGGAACAATCCGCAAAAACCCGTCTCTTTCGTAGGCCAACGTTCGTCCCTCGATGATATTCATTCGAGCATTTGCCTATTGCGAAAATGATTAGTATTATCAGAGACGCAGCAGCCTATTTTACTCATTAATTGATTACATATAGAAGCCACTATTCCTCCTCATGATAGCTACTTCAGATCACCAGTGTTGTTTGGTCTTGAACTATGGTCAGGCCTTATCACAAGCAACTTAGGTGATTCAATACCTAATACAAACGAAAAGGGATAATAGACAATGGGGCATATTACCCCCAATACTTGTAGCGCGCCTACAAAATCCCCTAGATGCAGTTTTTGGTATAAGCTGGTCAATGTAGGAGTCATCATGGTGTTGAGGTCGGCCGAGCGAATCGAGTCACCTTCCCCGATCTAGCCTAGCCTCAACCCCTCCGATCTACGGCTCGCTCGCCATCTGCATAAATTATCCGGAGGACAGAAGATTCACCACTCAATTTGCTGCCCGGGTTTTCGTTCGCGAATACAACGTGACTCACTATCTCTTTGAGCGCATATATAAAACCTCGTCCGGAGCAGTTGCTCATCCTCTTTATTTCCTCTCTGGATATCGAAAATTACCCCACCATGGACGCTATCAAGAAGACTTTCGCGCAATGCAAGAAGGAGGGCAGGGTATGCACAATCCGCACGATTACTGAGCAATTTAATACTGAACATGACTGCAGTCTGCCCTCGTCACATACGTGACTGCGGGGTATCCTACGGCACAGGAAACACCTGATATTATGCTTGGTATGGAGGCGGGTGGCGCTGGTACGTCTTGCAAACTTGCAATGGTCACTGAGCCTTTCAATTGATAATGGTAGACGTAATTGAGCTTGGAATGCCTTTCACGGACCCAATTGCCGATGGTCCTACCATCCAGAAGGCCAACACTGTATGTTGAGTCATTCGCCACAAGTACGCTCAAGCATTTCTGACGACCAATATTGTAGCAAGCCCTCAAGAATGGCGTGAACACCACCGAAGTACTCCAGATGGTTCGAGATGCGAGGAAGCGTGGCCTCAAAGCGCCCGTTATGTTGATGGGATACTACAACCCGCTGCTGAGCTATGGGGAGGAGCGCATGTTGCAGGATGCGAAAGAGGCAGGCGCAAATGGCTTCATCATCGTTGATCTTCCTCCCGAGGAAGCTCTGCGCTTTAGGAACTTCTGCACTAGCTACGGGTAAGTGGGCTAGATGTTGTTTTTCGGCAAGACTAACGTATAGGACAGGCTATCCTACGTGCCCTTGATCGCTCCCGCCACGTCTGAACACCGCATGCGCGTCCTCTGCAAGATCGCCGATTCGTTCATCTATGTTGTCTCTCGTATGGGTGTCACTGGTGCTACCGGTACCCTGAATGCTGCGCTCCCGCAGTTGCTCGAGCGAGTCCACAAATACTCTGGAAACATACCTGCTGCAGTTGGCTTTGGTGTTAGCACACGCGACCACTTTTTAAGCGTTGGAAAGATCTCAGAGGGTGTCGTTATTGGAAGCCAAATTGTCAATGTTCTTGCGGAGGCTGCGCCTGGCGAGGGCGCAAAGGCCGTCGCGAAGTACTGCGACGCAATCTGCGGAAAGAGCAGCCGTATGACCAGCACAACTCGTGAAGTTGGTATTGTGGAGACCATGGATGCGGCGAAGGAGCCTAACGGCGTCCATGTGGACAAAATTATCACTGATGCTGATGTACCGGATGGTCCTGGGCTCGCAGATCAGATGGAGGCCCTCAACGCCGACGGGGATACCGGTGACGAGAATGCGCTTCCCGCTAGGTTCGGCGAATTCGGCGGCCAGTACGTGCCAGAATCGCTTATGGATTGTCTCGCGGAACTGGAAAAGGGTTTCAACGACGCGATCAAGGATCCAAAATTCTGGGAAGAATATCGGTCGTACTACGACTACATTGGACGCCCTGGTCACTTGCACCTAGCAGAGCGCCTCACAGAGCATGCTGGTGGTGCCAATATTTGGCTGAAGCGCGAAGATTTGAACCACACCGGAAGTCACAAGATCAACAATGCACTGGGCCAGATCCTTGTTGCCAAACGACTTGGAAAGACCGAGATCATTGCGGAGACTGGAGCAGGCCAGCACGGCGTTGCGACTGCTACAGTCTGTGCGAAGTTTGGCCTGAAGTGCATCATCTACATGGGTGCGGAAGATGTCAGGCGTCAAGCACTAAATGTCTTCCGTATCAAGCTGCTCGGCGCACAGGTCGTTGCTGTCGAGGCTGGCACACAGACCCTCCGTGACGCGGTCAATGAAGCGATGAGGGCTTGGGTAGTCAATCTCGACACTACGCACTACCTCATCGGCTCAGCTATCGGTCCTCATCCTTTCCCTACGATCGTCCGCACATTCCAATCTATCATTGGTAACGAGACAAAGCAGCAGATGCAGGAGAAGCGTGGCAAGCTTCCCGATGCGGTCGTTGCTTGCGTCGGTGGTGGAAGTAACGCCGTTGGAATGTTCTACCCGTTCGCTAATGATCCCTCTGTCAAATTGTTGGGTGTAGAAGCAGGTGGTGATGGTATCGATACCGACCGACACAGTGCCACCTTGACTGGTGGGTCCAAAGGTGTTCTGCACGGTGTCCGCACCTACATCCTGCAAAACAAGCACGGACAAATCACAGACACACACTCAGTCTCTGCTGGTCTCGACTACCCTGGTGTTGGACCTGAGCTTGCGTCCTGGAAGGATAGCCAGCGTGCCAAGTTCATCGCTGCCACTGACGCTGAAGCCTTCATCGGCTTCCGTCTGATCTCGCAGCTTGAGGGTATCATCCCTGCCCTTGAGTCAGCGCATGCAATTTTCGGCGCGCTCGAGCTGGCAAAGACGATGAACAAAGACCAAGACATTGTCATTTGCCTCTCTGGCAGAGGTGACAAGGACGTGCAGAGCGTAGCCGACGAGTTGCCGAAGCTGGGTCCGCAGATTGGATGGGATCTTCGCTGTAAGTTCGCCCAAGGGTATTTGACCTGGACAATACTAATGCTACATAGTCTAATCATGCTGTGTCATGATCGATGACAAGAATTCGTGGCACTTGTAAGCACGAAACTGAGCGTGGAAAAGAAGTAGATTCCGCAACGTTTGATAGACGTAGATTGGCTAGACACACGTCGAATCCATATCGTGTTTTGGGCCCACATGCTGTTCTCACGGTGACCATACCATATAGCGATGTGACTACTTGGGTAGATGCAGTATCTTGGCGCGTGCAGGCTTATCAGATGCTATCAAATGGAGATGACGTAACCTTAAGGGTTCATGCCCATACGCTCATAGAAACGGAGCATAGCAGCAGGAAGAAGCAAATAATATTGAATGAGGCAGCGAACATGGCGCGTGGTATTGTACGATGAGACATGGTGGGTGCAGGGCTGTGCGCGCAGGACCAACCGATTGGACATGTGCAGAGCTGCGTGGGTGTCTTGTCCCGAGCCCAAGGAACAGGTCTTTCGGAACCAGCTGCAGCACGGCGGTCGACCACACTGAACGCGCCAACCCACTGCACTCCTGCAGCCTACCGTCCGCCGACACGCCCGCCTGACCTTCACGCTCCCATGCAATAGTGGGCCCGAATGATCAGCCGCTTCGCTCGCAATTCCCCGCGCACTACCCTCGACGGCCATCCTGGACCGCATCGCACTATACCGCGACCGCCCGACCGAAGACGCTCTTGAGCTCCAAGAGCTTCCGAAACACGCAAGCAGCCCGCGACGGAGCAAAAGAGAGCATAAGCGGGCGCAAAAGAGACAGGAGAAGCTCGAGCAGCTTCGCGCAGCCGACGAGATGAAATTCTCGCACAGCCTGCAATTCAATGCGGTGCCGGACTGGAGCAACCACTACATTGCCTACAGCAACCTGAAAAAGCTGTACGTCCTTTCTTGCATACTTGTGACACGTTTCGTATGGGCTGCTATTCACATGTGGACTATGTGCTGACGAATATTGTGTTGCGCAGGATTTACACGCTCGAGACCCGTGCGAACCAGCAGAATGCCCACGTCGACGCCGAATCCTCGCCGCTGCTCAACGGTGCCGCCGACGATCCCGACAAGGTCTTCGCCCGCGCTTTAGATGTCGAGCTCGAGAAGATCTGCTCCTTTTACCAGCTGAAGGAAAGCGAGGTGTATGGCGAAGTGCAAGACGTGCTCCAGGACGAGGAGAGCTACGAGGACGAGCAGGGAGTGTACGAGCATGAGCGGGAGAACATGCCGGCAGGCAAAAAGGGGCGGAGCGCCAGCATCTTCAAACAGATTGGCTTCAACCGCGCACGCGGCGGGAGCACGGCGAGCAAAACGTCCACCATTGATGAGGAGGACGAGGGCGAGGACGAGGACTCAGACGACGATGCCAACGAAACTTCGCTGCTGCGGAGGAGAAGTCAGGACGGACATCGGCCACGGCGAGCCTCGACCCATGATGGCAATGACATGTATGCCTCAGCAGAGATTGCCTCTTCTCGGCGGAGAACGAGCATGGCTTTCGATGACTACAACGACATGTCCTTTTCGGCGCTTTACGACAAGGGTGTGTCGCTCAAGCAAAGGACGGTCAGCATCTACGTGTCATTGTGCGAGCTGAGGTCGTTTCTTCAGCTCAATAAAACTGGATTTGAAAAGGTATTGAAGAAGTACGACAAGATCCTAGACCGGAAACTCAAGCGCGCATATCTTGAGGAATATGTGTATCCCGCAGAACCTTTCCAGAAAAGTACCATGGAGAAGCTCACGCAGCATCTATCACGTATAGAAATCATCTACTCGCGTATATGTACAAAAGGGGATGTTGACGAGGCGAAGCGGGAGCTTAGACTGCACCTGCGGGAGCATGTTGTCTGGGAGCGGAACACCGTTTGGCGTGAGATGATTGGTATCGAACGCAAAGCCCAGGCGGCGAACATCGGTCTTACGCAACTGCTTGGTCGTGATTCCGATCCGAATAAAGTTCGTCGCCAGGGAGACGAGGTTGATGCTGAGATCAAAGAGCTCAAGACGCCCATCGGAAGATATAGATGTCCCGCGTGGCTGCTCAGCTCTCAGTTCTGGCTGTTTATTATCATTCTGGCCGTTTTTATTGTGCTTCTGCTGGTGCCCATCATGGAGAAAGCAGAACAGCAAAACTGCCTTGCTATGGTGATTTTTGTCAGCTTGCTCTGGGCTTGCGAGGTTCGTACCTACATTCTTGAGATGGACATCACTAAACATTAAAAGGCTATTCCGCTGTTCGTTACGTCACTCCTCGTACCCTTCCTCGCCGTCACATTACGAGTTGTTCGTAACGACGTCACCGGCAAGCGTCTTGAGACCAAACCCGCGGCAGGGTATGTCTTCGCTGCAATGTGGACGCCTGTGATCATGCTTCTTCTAGGAGGCTTCACTATAGCTGCAGCTCTGTCAAAATACAATATTGCAAAGATCATGGCCACCTTTGTGCTCAGCAAAGCTGGGACGAAGCCACGAACTGTGCTCGTCACGAACATGTTCGTCGCTATGTTCGCCAGCATGTGGATCAGCAATGTTGCTGCGCCTGTTCTTTGCTTCTCTATCATTCAGGTAGGAATTCGTGCTGCGACATAGATAACTATTACTAAATATGTTGTAGCCAATCCTTCGTAATCTCCCTGCGGATTCCGATATGACCAAGGCGCTCCTTCTTGGCATCGCCCTTGCTTCTAACATGGGCGGTGCAGCTTCTCCCATCGCCTCTCCACAGAACCTCATCGCTCTCCAGAACATGGCCCCTGAACCATCATGGGGCGTGTGGTTCTTCATTGCTCTCCCTGTCTGCATCATCTCAATACTCCTTATTTGGATTCTATTACTCGTCACCTTCCAGCCCGGGCGAAATACCACTATTGTGCCCATCAAACCAGTTAATGACAGGTTTAGTGCCACGCAATGGTTCATCTGCGTCGTTACCTTAGCTACTATTATACTGTGGTGTGTTAGCCATCAGCTTGAGCCTGTGTTCGGCGACATGGGTGTCATTGCTATCATTCCCATTGTACTTTTCTTCGGCACCGGCATCTTGAATAAGGAGGACTTCAACAACTTCTTGTGGACAATCATCATCCTCGCTGCGGGCGGCTTGTCTCTTGGAAAAGCAGTCAACTCTTCAGGCCTGCTACACACCATTGCGGAATCTATCACTAGTAGCGTCGATGGCATGAGCCTTTACGGCGTCCTCGTTGTCTTCGCGGGGCTCATCTTGGTGGTTGCGACATTCATCAGTCATACTGTCGCAGCACTCATCGTGCTTCCCCTCGTCCAGCAAGTTGGACAGTCAATGGCAGAGCCTCATCCCAACTTGCTCGTCATGGGTAGCGTACTCATGGCCAGTGCCGCGATGGGCTTGCCAACCTCAGGCTTTCCAAATATGAGTAAGTTGCTCCATACGACCATGTGTCGTTCCCAGTAAGCTAACGTTGTACCCAGCCGCTATCATGATGGAAGACCAACGAACTGGACAGCGCTACCTCGATGTGAAACACTTCCTCACCCGCGGCATCCCTGCCTCTCTCATCGCTTTTGTCGTTGTCATCACAGTTGGATATGGACTCATGCTCGCTGCTGGCTTTTGATCTTGTGCGCGTATGCCTTTCTCACATGTAACACGTATTTCCATCGTCTTCTACGGCGTTTCATCTAGAGCATGCATGCGTCGGTGTTGATAACTGTCTGTTACAATCGATATTTTGCAGGGTATTAGAATTAGTGTGGCGAATTAAGCCTAGAGTTGTAAGAGATTTTGTTGTCATCCTTTAGCTATACGTGTATTCACGTTGCTCGATACTTCTCCGCTATACACCAATGTAAGAAGCAGAGCATGTTCTCCTTTTTCGTTCTTCTTCTGTGAGGAGTGAATTCAATTATTCAGCTGTTTCATGAACTGGGTGTAGCGTCTAGTATTCGGGGACTCGTGGACTCGCTAACGTGCAAGGCGCAAGGCGAGCCTATGCAGCGGGAAGGATCCACGCTAGAGAATATTCCCACATTGGGTTTAGCACCTTTCATGTTGGGGCAGAAACCATGTTTCGTGACGAAGACTTCTATGTGCACACGAGATGGAAATTGCAAATGCATAGAATCCGGAATATCTCCGAGGGAAATGCCCGTGCTGACTGTATTTGCATTTGCTAGTTTGGGCACGCGATGCGAATAGGCTATAGGCAGGCGTTCCTTCAGTGACCTACTTCTGATCTCAAAGCTTAGAAATGAGGGCGAGTTTGTCAGCGATAGGAATTGCGATATGGGGTCGAAAGGGAGATTGAATGCAGGTGTACGTATAAGAGGAGCGCCGGGGCCCCGAAAAGGGTTTCATCACAACACCGACAAGATTCCCTTCAGCAAAGTGGTCAATATCATTAAACAGCAAATCCGTGTTCAGCATATTGTCTTGAATCGTAATCTGTCACTAATTCTTCAACATGCATTCATTTGGAACTTTCGCTATCCGGGGCATGCTCCTCGCGAGTGCATCTGCACAGCAAACTGGGCCGAGGACAGTCTTCCAATTTCCTAAGCCAACATGGCTCGAGAACGTGAGTCATCTCGATTATCTTTGCTTTCTCCCTCGTTATGATTTCTTTTTGTAAAACAATCGCTGACTTGGGTTTCCAATACCAGATCGCCACCACACGCAGCGGCCATCTTCTCACTGGCGTCCTCGGCAGCGCGCCTGCTACGCTACACGTCGTCGACCCAGTGGCCCCAACAAATGACACACTCCTCCACTCATTTCAAGGAGTTGACTCAGTCTTCGGCATCTCAGAATATGCCCCTGACCACTTCGCTGTCGCGACCGGAAACTATAGCCCAGCGACAGGAGCGACAAAGGGTACCTACGCCGTGTGGAGCGTCGACGTCAGCCAGGTGAACGGCACCCGGGGTTCCAAAGTTGAGAAGATTGCGGACTTGGATGAGATGGAGGTGATCAACGGCCTTGCCGCGCTCAACGAAAAAAGCGTCCTTCTTGCAGATAGCTTTGCAGGTGTTGTCGTCCGTCTCGATGTCAAGAATGGGCACTACGAAACTGTCATCAATCACACTTCCACCGCATTCGCTAAGCCCCTGGGTGTCAACGGTCTCAAGGTTCTGCACACTACGAATCCGCCCACGCTGTTCTATACCAACTCCCAGCTCAACGCTACGTTTAGCGCGCCGATCAATGCGCACACGGGCAGGCTTGCGGGACCTGTTACCACGCTCGCAGAAAACAGACCTGTGCCAGACGACATTGCTGTCACAGATGATGGGACCGCGTTCTTCGCTCAACCGTACCAGGGTACCTTGACGCGGGTGCGGAAGGGTGTAGAGGCGGTTATCGTCGCGGGTGCTGAGGGAAGCAGTGTGCTTGCAGGTGCAACGAGTGTTACATTGGGTAGGTCGTATAAGGACCGTGGTGTGGTGTATGCGGCTACTATGGGTGGATTTGCGGCGGATGGCTCCTATGCGGAAGGCGGGAAGATCGTTGCAGTGGACTTGGCGAGTGAGGTGGCGAACTGACTAGATGGTAGTGAGGAAGGGATGGAAGTTTCGAGGATTGAATTGTGAGGGGCTCGAGATGTTCTGCCCTTTTCTCATTTCGATCTTGTGTTGACGGAAAAGAAAGTATTAGTTTCAAGAGAGTAATATATCATTCAAATGAGTTCGATATGATGAGTCGCAATCGTCTTATACATTTTTTTTCTCAGGGATGAGTGTGACTTGAACGTTGAAGTTGCCTTACATGGTGTGCTTGTACGATCAGTGTTGATTTCCAAAATCATAGACAGCACGCTGATATAACCAGTGAGAAGAGTTTGGTGACTGGTTATGCACCTCATAATCTTATTTCACTACAGAGACTTGTCGCCCAAATCTCGTCCTAGAACTATACGTCCACTAAATCTATCATGACCCGAATGGAGAATATCGCTGGGATCCACCAATCGCGAGGATGCCATTGATACTAACTATGACTATTTGAGTTAAGAAAAAGACTAATGTACTCGGGCCTCTGCAAGGAGAGATGTGTAATCATTAGAGAATATGCATGTCTTTTGCTCATTGTTGCAATTCACAAATTGGCGATAGAAATGAAAACTATAATGAGAAATTTGAACAAACATCATTTGATATGCAACGTTGTGAGATTGTCTACACGGACCATTGTGAGATGGGGGGCTGCGCTAGTAATTATTTCCCAACATAGCTTAGTTCGGCCTGGTGTTCAAAAGCTGGACCCCAAAGGTCACTTCACGAAAATGTAACTTCGAAAGGTCCCTTTAATGAACTCCGATCATAATACGAGATCAGTTACATACCCGCGGAGGAGACTTAAATCCGAAATGTCCTCTCAGCGCTGACATGTATTGCTCTGTTGGGTTACAAAGCGATCCTTCAGGGCGTGACTCGGCTACGAATAGGTAAAGTCCTAGTCACGTTTTGTAAGCGGTCATGGAGTTATGGATTTAGGGGCTGTATTTGGGTCCAAGAAACTTCGGGTACATGTATAAAGGGGCCTAGAGCTGTATAGGGTTCCCGTCACCAGAGAACCTCCATCCGCAACACGAGCATCGCGTAGTTCACATCTCTGCCAACGCTCAATCCATTTAGTACAACATGCATCTCCCATACGCGGTCACCCTCCTCTTCGGCACGACTTTAGCTGCATCACGTCTTCGCACCGTCTATCAGTTCCCCAATCCGACTTGGGTTGAGAACATCGCGTCGACAAGGAATGGTTCCCTCCTAGTTGGATTTCTCGGCCAGAAAACCGCGCAGCTGCACATCGTCGACCCTTTCTTCAACGCCACACAAGACACTCTCCTCCATACGTTTCCTTTTAGCAACGCCGTCTTCGGCATCACGGAGTATGAGGACGACGTCTTCGCGGTAGCAGTCGCTAATCTAAGTCTCACAACCCTCAACGGAACAGGCGATGCGGATATATGGAGTGTTGATCTGAGATGCAGCACTACGAAGAGCGGCGTCAAAGTGAAAAAGCTTGCGCATCTCCCAAACGCGCAGATAAACGGGATCGCGGCATTGAATAGCGAAAGTCTCTTGTTCACGGATAGCTGGGCTGGCAGAATTGGCAGGGTAGATATTAAGACGGGGAAGTACGAGATTGTGTTGCAAGACGCTACTACGGCGAACAATCTGAGTGCGTCCTTGCCTCTCGGCGCAAATGGCCTCAAGGTCCTTCGACCTATTTCGGTGCCTTCATCTACTACCAACCCTACGCTCTACTACTCGAACCTACAGCTTGGTACCGTCCACAAGGTCCAAATTGATCCACGAACGGGCCGTCCTCGCGGGCGCATCGACACACTCGCCAAAGAACTTGGTGTCGTCGATGATCTTGCCGTCACAGACGACGGGACAGTCTTTGTAGTAAGGGACTATGAGAATGATGTTGTGCGGGTTGAAGCAGATGGAGAAGTATCTGTTGTTGGAGGCGCGGATTCAAAAATTTTAGGGCCGACGGCAGCAGTATTGGGAAGGACGTACAAGGACCGAGGGGTAGTATATGTGAGTACTATGGGTGGGCAGGGGGCTGATGGGAATTTCTTGGAGGGTGGAAAAGTCATAGCTATCGATTTGGCAGCATGAGAGACTTGAAAGTGATAGGGGTCTAGGAAGGATGGGGACAGATTTTCCAGGATGTGCTCAGAAGTGCAATATGGTATGGGACTAATCAAGTATGTAATCACAGCACAAAGTTTTCCCAGCCCACGTGCGTATTGTGTATCTAGGGTATGTAGCCCATAATAAGTTGCCCGTATCTCTAAACTATTTTGTTCATCATACTAAACAGCATAACTCGTAATGTAATCGAACAGCAACGTTAGTGTTCACTACGCTTGGGCCAATCACTAGCGCCCCAGCACTGACCTTCTCGTCGTCTAATTAGGCTGCAACTTCTCCCTTACAGTTCAGTTCAACAGGGAGCATCCACTTCTTACTCGTTTGCAATTCCTTTTATAATGCTCAAAACAAAAACGCGACTCTACTTTCGCGTAGGCACATTATTCCGCAATAAAGGACGAACGAGGTTCCTCTCTACAAGCGTAGATCCAGCACAGCCCTTTGAAGAGGAAACGCTTCCGTATTACAGTCCTGACGATTTCTATCCAGTCCGCATCGGAGATGTTCTCGGGGATGCACAGTGCAGCTACAAAGTACTAGGCAAACTAGGCTACGGTTGTTACTCTACAACGTGGTTGTGTAAGAACATACAGTAAAGCTTTCACTAATCCTGTTTCATCGGCTGGTTCAACTAATATCTTCTGAGGGACTCTAAGTTCGCTGCAGTCAAAGTCGGTACTCGCAGCGGTACTAAGACTACGCGTAAACATCGAGAACTACAATTCTATGAACACCTCTGCTCATTCGAGTCTCAACATCATGGCCAAGCCTATATCCGCGGTGTACATAGTGCATTCGAAATTTCTGGTGCTGCTGGAAATCACCTGTGTCTAGTTCATCCTCCAATGCATATGACTATGCAAGAGTTTCAGAGTACGAATTATTCACATCGACTGAACAAGGAACTGTTGCAATTGACGTTGCACAACTTACTACAGGCTCTTTCGTTTCTGCATGACGAGGTTGGCGTAGTTCACACAGGTAAATCTCCGTAAATGTATAGGCGTCCTTGAGTAGCTCTCACACAAATGACTAGACATCAGCCCCTCAAACATCATGTTTACATTGGACGATGAGTCTATACTTCACAAATTTGAGGAGGATGAAGCGCAAAATCCTTCACCTACGAAGGTTATTGACGACAACCGCACCATCTACGGCTCCCACAAGCTCGGCCTACCCGAAGCTGGAAAATGGGGTTTATCGGTCCTCTGCGATTTTGGAGCCAGTAGAATAGGAGATTTGCACAAAGGTTTAATTCAGCCGAAACGACTTCGCGCCCCAGAAATACTATTTGATTTAGAGTGGAGTCATAGTGTTGACGTTTGGAACCTTGCTGTCTTGGTCAGTATTCTCATCCTTGTATAATACCCCCATGGCTGATCTGGGCAAAGACATGGGATTTCTTCGAGAATCGAAACTTGTTTAAAGGCAACAATGATGATGGAGAGTATTCACCAAATCACCATATGGCTGAGATGGTCGCGTATCTTGGAGTCCCTCCGCAGGAATACTTACAGAGAAGTGAAATTATGGAGGCCGTCTTTGATGAGCAAGGTAGAAACTATGACTGAAATACTACCACCCAACTAATTTTGAAATTACAGGGCATTGGACAGGCGCTGGAGGCGCGGTGGTTCCACAACTTTCCCTCGAGGACTCGATATCGGCTTTTGACGGTGAAGACAAAGAAGATTTTCTGAGGTTCATAAGATCGATGCTTAAATGGCTACCAGAAGAAAGGAAGAAAGCCTCTGAACTACTTGAAGATCCGTGGATAACCAGCGTTTTTCCACAAATGGAACCGAGTAGTACCTGAGTACATTGGAGGGTTTGCGCCTTCCGTTGTCGACTTTGTCTGCCCAGCATGGTTTTCCCGTGTAGATTTTTACTAGTATACCAGTATCAAAGTCTGAAGGCGTATTTCGGGTCAAGCTGCCTACGATGGTAGAACCCCAGAGGAATCATCCACGAGACAATTTGGATGTCTAAACGATGTAAACTACCAAAATCTTCACTTGTTGTATGATAGGAAAACTTATACTCACATCTCGAATCCTGTTAAAGAGACAATGTACAATTGCGGTGGCTTTTTGTGCTAAGACAAGATTGAGAACGACATGTAATACTTAAGGAAAAGGCTACTGTTTCAAAATAAGCTGTTATTACCTCCGAAATATCACTCCATACTTGCCTAGTCAATAAAACGAGGATCTCGCATATTGACATGCAGCAACCCATCTGGTCGCATCTTCCGAGGCAACCTCAAATAGGACTCCGCGTTCTCGTCAACATCATTGTCTATCTTCATCCGCGGCTTCATACCGCAGAATTTTCTCAGATAACTTACACTTGGCTTAAGAACATCTATAATATGTTGTATTTTGTAGGATTTAAGGCACTTCTTCCTGACGACACGCACCTCGCTTCGGGGCAGGTTCGCGAAGATATTGCTATCGGAAGAGACGACGGAAACGCGCTTGGACTCGTTCATCACACTGAATGCTTGATTTTTAGCTAGTGGAAATGGTAGAGTGCCACCCAAGGTATCCAAAGCTAGGTTATCGGCAGGTTTTTGAGATTTATTGGGTGTCTTAGGACCCTGTAAACCAACCCACGGTACGTTTCTGGGTCGCTGGCGGCGCGCGTGGACGATATTCACGCTCCTGGCGAAGCGGTCGGAACTATAAACGCATCGATCGAATTCTTTCCATGTCTCTGTACTCCACTGGTCCATAGCACCACCTGGGTGGATGAAGTATTGTCCGCGACCTGCAGGGATCCTGGTGCTCTGAGCATCAGTGACGGAGAAAGTGGGTATATGGTTATGTTGACGAGAAGACATGTTGAGGGTTTTGATCGGTGGCATTAGTGGTGGGCGGAACGCCTCTTATTGGGGAGACGGATGTCTTATGGGTAAGTAAAGAGTAATTTGGCGGGCTTATGACTTTATCAGTACACAACGAAACCTGGGTGGGGGGTTGACGAAGGGACGGCCTGTGGCCTCGTCACTTTACAATGTAGAATATCAAAGAAACGATACATGATACAAGCCAATACGGCCGAGAACGGAAGAAACTGCAGTGAGAGATGAGATTATTGTGCTGATTGCGAGTGCAAAGAATACTTGGAATTTTCAAGCGCAAATTAGAACAAATATAACTAACATCGGGTGATTTAGAAACCTAATAGTAGACTAACTGCTCTCTGTCAATTAATGGCGTACGACACCTACTTTATTGCCCATCAGCGTCCATATATCTTTATCTATCCACATACGCCACACTATTGTGTGGAAGAATAATAGATGCACTTGCAATACTATTCGTATTCATACTTTGGTTGTTTTCAATCCATGTCTAAGCCAACGAAATCTACAAGTGTATTCATAGATCATTTTATCAACATGACATCTTCCGCGCAGGTAGCTTTGATTTGATGGGATCGCTCTCGTACAATTTTGTCTTCAAAACGGTGGATGAGCAAGATAACTCAAAAGAACATAAAGGGCGTTTGGTGAAGCAAATGCTGAATGAGCACTCCGCGTGCCTAGAAATGCCTCAGATCTCGATAGAACCATGACGGGCAGACGGCAATGCACTAGCACTATGGGAATCCACGTTCACAAGACTGTACCCCTCCGAAGCCGTCTTCGGTCGAAGATACAAAGCGCCCGTAAAATCGCCCGATGTACCCGTCCCCTTTAGTGGTGAGCATGTACAGCAAGCTCCCTTAAGCTCATCACGTACCTCTTCTACATCTTCCTCGCTCCTTGGACGAGAGTCCTCAGATTCTACCGTCGACGCTATACTCCTTCGCCCAAGGTTGTCTGCGAGACGGCCTTTGTGCCTTAGTATATGACATCCTATAGGAGTATCTTTCTTGCTGGTGCTGAACCGGGACGGAGCTTCGACTGCATCTGGTACTTTTTCCTGGCTTTCCTTTACATTGACATGTTCTCCCGCGGAAGGCAAGCGGAAGCTGTCGATGGCGATCGTCTGAGGCGAGCAAACCTCGCATGAATGAATCGGCCCGCGTGGGATGAAAAGGTGACCAGACGAACTACGGCGGAGAGTTGGATGGGGTGGGCTGGGCATTATTGGGTTGCCATTGAGCTCGCGGATCTGGCAGTGGACTTCCAGCACCACCACCGGTAGACGTTGATTGCGGTGGTCAGACATCCCTGTTGCGCGGTATTGTGTTTGAAACGATTCGAGGTATATCGAGCGTAATGAGCAAGTTATGAAACTAGGACGCGGGAGGTAATACGGTCATGGGCGAAGGTTTGCATAACGTTGCAGTGTAAAAGAGATTCTTATGTGAGTGTCAGAGGTCGTGAGACATGTGAACAATGCAGGACAAAGGATGTGAGACAACGACAATGTCGCTTCGTAGCAAATGCTGCTTCCTTGATTCTCAACGCTATGCAGCAATAATAGATACAGGGAGCTTCGTTCATTTGAAGGCGCCACTAACTTGAACCGCGATTCAGATATCAAGCCACTCATATCATCGTGAGAATGATATCTCCCAAAACGCCCAGGATGTATGTTCAAAGCAAGGTTCTCTACCAGATACACTGGCGAACCGAAGCTGACTATCTGACTCTTGACTTTAACGCCTCCTTGTAAGGCCCGCACGTGCGGCTGTTGATCGCCTCGCTGGTTTGGATTCATCTTCACTCTCAGAGATATCTTCTCCATCTAGGTCCTCACTCAATCCCTCAGAAATTTCATCACCAGAATCGTCATCCGTCTCTTCTGCTTCGTCGTCAATAAGGTCCTCGGAATCTTCACTCCCTTCCTCTGACAACTCATCTACTTCCATGGTCGTCGGCATTCCGTCCTCGGAGCTCTCGTCATCTTCCTCGAGATCTTGCCGCAATCGCTTCCGCGAATCTTGAACGTTCATGCCATCATCGACAGCTTCATCCTCATCCTCAGACGAATCCTCTTCACCCTCCACATAGATGACTGCCTCGTCCATATCGTCTCTGGCAGCTCTTTCTTGATTCCTTCTCCGAAGTTCCAGTTGTGTTTGTAGCATGTCTAGCCTCCCTTTTAGAGATAAGAGTGGCTGCAGGCCACTTGCTCGCTGCTTAAGTACTTTGTTCAGTGTAGCCAATTGCTTCACTAGGTGTGACTGGGTGGCAAGATATCCGCCATGTGCCGATAGCGACCATTGCACCCATACCATCAGCATGCCGGGTCGTCCTGGTCTTTTGTGTAGCCGCTCGGCGAGTTTCTGGAGTAATGAACCTACGAGCGGGGAAGGCAGACGTTCGATGGTGGCGTATATGGTATCAACATCTGTTACGCGCAGACATGAATCGAGCAGTTCCTGATCGTTGGTTCGAAGGGCTTGGGTGAGTACAGTGCCGAGTGAGGTAGCGGATGGAGCGGCCAACGGCCGGCTGATGGATGCAGCCGCGAGCTCCCTCGACTCGGCGTTGGCACCAACAAACGCAGACTCGACATCCACAACTCGCGACTGGCGAATGGGCTCTGCCTCCGGCTCTTGTGCTTTCATACGCTCGCCGAAAGATAATTCCTCAGGCTCCACGGTGCCGTCTTCGGCTGTCCGATCTCCTTCCGCTGCGTGCCCGTTGGCGGCCGTCGAAAGCTCGTCCGATCCTGCTACAACCATTTTTGAAGCCTCGTCTTCCGAATCCGAGTAATCACTCTCTTCTTCTGCGCTGCTGATTTCGATGACTTGGGCGTCTGCCATGTCGACGTCACCATGGCCAGCGTGGCCCCCGCTCACCACAGCAGTAGCCTCGCCGGGCTTGTCCTTCCGACTGTTTCTGACGCCATTCATCTTCGCGGTGACGGCGGGCTTGTGATCCGGGTTTCCATTGAGCAGGGCTTTGAGGCCAGTCGGCTGCGACAGCTTGGCCTTCTTCGTGGGCGGAAGCGCATCGCGGGTGGATTTGGCGCCTTTGGCGGAGCCGCGGGCGCGCGAGGCTACGGCAGCAGGCATGCTTACGGGCGCATGCAATCGCGGACAGAGAGGGCGGCGGGACAGGGCAGGCAATGTGGGAGCCTGAAGAGCGCGGAAAGAGTGGTAGGTGACGGCTTCGAGATTTTTTTTTGTGGAAAAGAGCCCGTGCTCAGCAGGGATCTGGGTCGCGCCTTCTCTGGTCGCGTCGTCGCAGCGGACCCTCACCACGCACGTCGGTCCTCAGCGGCCACGGCTGCAATGGCCAGACGCAGAGGATGCAGCATGGGCAGGGCGCGGCGTGCAGTCTCGCAGCGGGCGGCGGGGGGCGCGTGTGGTGCAGTGCAAGGCGCGGGCACGTGACGGTGGCTCCTGCTAGTGTCGCATTTCAGGGGCGTTCCGCTTGGCCAAGAATCGGCGTGTCGGGGAGAATAAATGGAAGGCGCATCCCACCTTGAACTTGTTGCCAATTGCCCTCCTCCCGAGCCGCTCCCAATCCGCCCGCCTGCTCCGAAGCTCGACCCACGACTCGCGCCCGCGCACTCGATTCGCACTCGACTCGCACCCCACCACAAGCCCATTCCGCGACCGAAACCCGGCTCCGATCGCAGCGCTCATCACCACATATTGCGCGCCTGTCTTCGTCGCTAGCGTCCACCCACCACCGCGCACCTGCATCCGTGCGCATCGTCGCCGTCCACCGTTGGAGCCCGCACGGCGCTGCGCTGCATCCGAGCCTGGCGCATATGCAGTCTGCCTTTATTTGAGCTTCTGCCACAACAAACACGTCGGCGCATCGGCCTATATCTCTGACTCATCCCCGCGACTTCTCTGAGCAAAAGTCGACGCCTTGCCGCCACCGCTAACGGTACGTCACGTGCCCCCAGTCCGTTTCAGCCTCTGCACCATATATCTTTCGCGCCCCTCCTTGTCTGCTCGCAGACCCGCACAGCTCCCTAGCCGCACCTCGCCTTTGCCGCCCCGCGACGCGCGTCTAAGCGAGCTCTTTGCCGTCTCTGCCTCAGGTGCGCAGCGTCGTTGCGAAGCGTTCGCGTGCCTTCGCCAAAACCCCGGGCTAATATAATTATTGCAATTGCAGATCTGCAACGGCCTGCTTTCGCGCAAACCCGCGGCCAACTCAACCCAACCCACCCACGGCGCATTCCTTGTCTATGGCCCTATGGGAGTAATGACATCGCCTGCCCTCGACCACGCTCCTCTGGACCTGAAGGCGACGGCAGTACCCATGGCGGACGCGATGGCGGTGGACACGGAAGCTAATGGGTGAGTGCGCACTCTCATTTCACTCTCACCCTGAGCTCTGGTGCCTTCTTTCACCTGTCTCTTGCATACTAAGACTATATTTAGCGTTCATGTCGTCCATACCGACACCATCAAACAACTCAACGTTAACGGCAACGGCAACGGCAACCACCAATCCTCCGACGCTGCGCCTGCACTCGACCCGACAACAAACGTATCCAGCGGTATCGACGGAGTCTCTCAGTTTCTGCCTGACAGTCAAGCCGACACTAACTCATTGTTTGGCGAATCAGAAATGCCTTCTGTTACGGATGCCGTGGAAGCTCCTACCTCTGACGTACGCGACGAGGCAGGTCCGGATACCCACGCGGTTGCTCAGCCTTCCGGTGAGAGTACGCAAAAGGTACCAGAAACACAACTAGAAGCGCTTGATGAATCGAATGGGATTTCGGCGCAACCGGACGAGACGAATCAGGAGCAAGATCCGGACTCGACCGCAGTGTCTACCGACTCGGCCGGTGCTCCCACGAAGCCTCTGAACAGCCTCACAATTGAAACCCAGCAGACAGGCACACAGGCATCTCTGACTGGGTCACCCACTGCAATCGACCAGGATATGGAGGATGCACCAACATCAGGCAAAGTTCGCCCTCGCGAGGAGGACGTGGACATGGACGATGCGCCGGACGCCAAGCGCACCAAAACCCAAGCAGAGGGCGATGAGTCCGCCGAGTTCAAGGTACCAGATATACCTGTTCATCAAGAGCAGCCAAATGGTGGCCCGCCAACGTCTGTTGCAGCCCCATCACCAGCGCAAGAATCTTCCTCAGTCCAGCAAGCCGTCAGCTACAAGACATGGCCATCGGCACCTATGACAGAGGCCCAGAAGAAGTTCTTGCTTGAGCGCATTCGCAATACCAAGAAGATCAAGGTCTCAAATGCTTTCAGAGTACCTGTAGACTACGAGGCTCTGAAAATCCCCACTTACCCCTCCTTCGTTAAGCATCCGATGGATTTAGGGACCATGGAGACGAAACTCAAGCAAGGATCTTATACGTATGTCGCCGAATTCATGCGAGATTTGGATCAGATTGTTACTAATAGCGAGCTCTTTAACTCGACAACTCACCCCGTAACACACGACGCATACAATATGCGGGCGTATTTCCTTAAGGGCACAGATAGGCTGCCGAGAGAGGGAGAAGATGCCGCAAAACCCTTCAAGCCGGTGAAGAAGCCATCCATCTCAACTGCACCGAAGCCTAGGCGTGAGTCGAGGGTGGCACCGGTTGCAAAGTCACCACCAGCTCCAACTCCTACCGCTCCTTCGCCTGCAACTTCGGCCTGGCCACTAGATGCGAACGGCTTGCCTCTTATCCGACGAGACTCATCAAGCGCCAACGACCGCCCAAAGCGCGAAATCCACAGACCACCCTCAAAAGATCTTCCATATGCTGCTGCGAAGCCTAGGAAGAAGAAGTATCAATTGGAGTTGAAGTTTTGCGAGAGCGTCCTTACGGAACTGATGAAGCCCAAGTATGCCAAATTCTCGTGGCCGTTCATGACCCCTGTAGATCCCGTTGCTTTGAACATCCCCTCTTACCTGAAGATCATCAAAAAGCCGATGGACTTTGGGACGGTTGAGAAAAACTTGAAGGCTGGTGTGTATCAAAGTGCTAAGGATTTTCATGCTGATGCGCAACTTGTCTTCGCCAATTGCTTCAAGTTCAATCCCGAAGGGGACGAAGTGCATAAGGTTGGGAAGCAGCTGAGCGAGCTTTTTGAGGGGTTATGGAACGAGAAGGCCGATTGGCTTGCACAGCATGCACCTGAAGCTGAGCCTCAATCTCCTGGTTCTGGCTTTTCGGATGAAGAGGACGAAGAGGAAGAGGAAGAAGACCCTGCACAGGCTCAGTTCCTCGCTATACAGAAGCAGATCGCGGCTCTCAACGAGACTGCACAGCAGTTACTTCAACAACAGCAGCGAAAAGGATCATCTCCCAAGGCGCCCAGTAAGAAGAAGTCGAAGACTTCGCAGCCTAAGCGTAAAGCAGCTCCGCTTTCTGTACCGCCGCCGACTAAGCCGGTCAAAGCAAAGGCTCGGCCAAAGGCCTCGGCACCTTTGAGCTATGCGCAGAAGCAGGAGATTTCCGAGGGAATAAGCACCTTGGGCGACGCTGATATGAGACGTGCTGTGCAGATCATTAGGAATGGATGCCCACATCTCGCAAACACTAATGATGACGAGATGGAACTCGATATGGACGAGATCAATGATGATACGTTGCGTGAGTTATTCAGGTTCATCAAGTCGGTCCGGGGCCCACGGGGTTCGGTCGCAGATGACGACTATGACCCGCCGCGTCCTGCTCAGCCTTCAAGGCAAAACACAGGCCGGCCAAAGAAGAATAAACCCATGGGTAAATCTGAGCAGGAGGACAGCCTTCGCAGGATCCAGGAGAAAATGCAGTCGTTCAATGGGGCAGTGTCGGGATCTAGTCAATCCCCACCTGGTAAGTCGTCAGTAGATCCTGAACGTAGTAGCGAGACTCACGTCCACCTAGCCAACCATGATGAGTCGAGCGACGACGACGACGACGAAAGTGCCTCGGAGAGCGAAGAGGAGTAAAAACCTGCCTCTGTTAATGATCGGTGGTTTTTCTCCTTTCTTGTAACCAGCTCGCGTTCCCGTTGAAGCTTTCTGGCTCTGTTCCTTGGACACATGGGCTGCGTTGGTCTGCAATGCAGCACCTTGAGGCGACCACGTCCATGAAGTATGGTTTTATCAGGCTTTGTAGGGTTTATAGGCGGACTGAGGTGACGGGCGAGGACTTGATCAGACTGTCAGCTTGTGTTTCATGATCGCGACATTGCGACATTACCTCTGCTTCAGGTATGCGAAGTACCCTTCCCTCTTCATCCACACATCTCCCACCAGCAACACAATGCTTTCTTGTACACTATTCTTGGTGTCCGATTTTTTTCGTGGATAGATTAACCGACCGGCAACGGGGTGATGATTGATGAGCATTTCTGGATCCTTTTTACACTTTGTTTGCCGGACTAGCCGGCAACAGAGCGTTGGCGGGCATGGGCATGGAAAAATCAGTGGTCCGACCTTTTGTTTTCTGATGTATGATAGCTGCCTAGGTCGATAGCGCACCAGCTAGGCTGTAATAGCAGGTAATTCTATCAAATCGCGCGAGCCATGAGAGTGTGTTGTGTGAACATGTTGTGGTGTTGTGATATCGTGAAGGAATGTTGAATTGTTGCGCTGGCGCGGGGTGCTTCGAGCGAAGCCGTGATCGGGCCGCGATTGAAGTGGCCTTTCAATTATTT
Source organism: Kalmusia sp. IMI 367209 (assembly GCA_027946365.1). NCBI lineage: Eukaryota > Fungi > Ascomycota > Dothideomycetes > Pleosporales > Didymosphaeriaceae > Kalmusia > Kalmusia sp. IMI 367209. Next base: position 691,159 of record JAPEUQ010000005.1, on the reverse strand, counting down.
CGACACTGCTTCTAATAGTCAGCGACATGTTGTCAATACCGTGATCAGGAAATTTGCGCAGAAATACTTCTCCTGCGCGACTGGGCGCTGAGTCCCTGGAGAACCCTTCCCCAAGAGCGCTGGAGCGCTGAAGTGGCCGATAGCATGGGCGCAAGATGTAATAAGATGGAGCAAAATAGGTGCCTTATATCACAGCACAAAGTGCCCTTTGTCAGTGTCCTTTTGCCATAACGACGAGCGAGGACAGGCAGGAGAGCATGCGGAGTGGAGGTGGAGTCTTAGATGAGGCCGCCCCATGACCCACACCGCTTTTGGAAGGCTGTAGCTTGGTCCGTGCATGCAGAGCTTCCAGTCCAGCTTCGCGAAAAACACCACAGCGACGCGCGCCTTAACTGCCCACCACTAACCTACCCGTCTCCGACAGCAATCGAAACCCAAGGATAGGAGTGAAATCATACCAAGAACCAATTTGACAACATTCGACAGCCACCATGGCGACGACGGTGCCAGTCAGCGAGGTCAAGAGCAATACGCGTGAGAGCAGGACCGCCGCGCATTCGCATATCAAGGGACTAGGCCTGAAAGGACCGGGCGGCCATGCCGACACATCTGGCGGGGGATTCGTCGGCCAGGCTGCGGCTCGAGAGGTATTTCCCAGCGACCGCGCACCATATTGGAATAGCGACTAACAACGTGGCAGGCATGCGGTCTTGTCGTTGACCTCGTCAAGGCGAAAAAGATGTCGGGGCGGGCGGTGCTGCTCGCTGGTGGACCAGGAACCGGCAAGACTGCGCTTGCGCTGGCTGTAAGCCAGGAGCTGGGCACCAAAGTACCTTTCTGTCCGATTGTCGGCAGTGAGATATATTCGGCCGAGGTGAAGAAGACGGAGGCGCTCATGGAGAACTTCCGACGAGCAATAGGTATGCGTCACTTTTTTGCATCGTCCAAGCAGAGATGAATGTGTATTCGCAAGACCCTATGCGATTCGGCGCACCAAAGCATGAATCCATGTGCTAACTATTTGATGCAGGCCTCCGTGTCAAGGAAACAAAGGAAGTCTACGAGGGCGAGGTGACCGAGCTCACACCTGAGGAAGCTGAGAACCCGCTTGGAGGCTACGGTCGCACGATATCGCATCTTCTCATCACGCTCAAATCTGCCCGAGGAACCAAGAAACTACGTCTCGACCCTTCGATATACGAAGCTATACAAAAAGAGCGCGTTCGTCTCGGAGATGTCATTTATATCGAGGCCAACACGGGTGCAGTGAAACGCGTGGGACGGTCAGATGCATATGCTACTGAGTTCGACCTCGAGGCAGAGGAGTACGTGCCAATACCCAAGGGCGATGTGCACAAGAAGAAGGAAATTGTGCAGGATGTGACTCTGCATGATCTTGATGTCGCGAATGCACGGCCTCAGGGTGGCCAGGACATCATGAGTATGATGGGCCAATTGATGAAGCCAAAGAAGACGGAGATCACAGAAAAGTTGCGTTTGGAGATCAACAAGGTGGTGAGCAAGTACATAGACCAGGGAGTTGCAGACTTAGTCCCTGGTGTGCTCTTCATCGACGAGGTAAGTCGGTTGCTATGTTGTTAAGTATCATAAGTGCTGATGAATCTAGGTGCATATGCTCGACCTCGAAGCCTTTACCTTCCTCAACCGGGCCCTTGAGTCACCGCTATCTCCTCTGGTCATCTTAGCGTCGAATCGAGGTTTGACTCACATCCGCGGTGCCCCGAACCTACCACCCTCTGCGCATGGAATTCCCTCAGATCTTCTAGCTCGTCTGCTCATCATCCCAACACACCCATACACCCCTGCAGAAATCAAGTCTATCGTAAGTACGCGGTCAAGAACAGAAAGCCTTAATCTAGCTTCCGCTGCATTGGATAAGATCAGCCAGCTGGGCGAGAAAGTGTCCTTGCGGTATGCGCTGCAATTGCTTGCCCCCGCAAGTATCCTTGCCAAGGTCAGCGGAAGGCAAGGAGGCGTCATCGAGCTGGAAGATGTTACCGAGTGTGAGGGATTGTTCCTGGACGCGAAGAGGAGCGCACAGAATCTCGCGTCGACGAATGGGTTTATTGCGTAGGCGCCTGTGTTCGATTCTGTACAATAGGTTGGCGTTGGACGCGTGGGAAAGTCCGGGTCTGGCAGGCTGTCATCATCTTCTTTGGAACCGTGTGGCGTATGTAGCAAAAGAGAAGACCACTATAGTGTCTGAGCATGCTTTAATTGTGAACAATATCCATGGAGTGATACATAGTGTATCTGCAATTCACCACCTCCGCCCGCGCTCCGATTGGCCCGCTGGACCGCGGCTCGGGCAAGACAAGATGAAAGTTCTCGATTTCGCCGCTCACTCAAACAAACAACAACTTCACGTACCCACCACATATCATCTTCACAAATAGCACTGCTTCGTACAAAAATCAACGTACCATATCAATCTAGAATGCAATCCGCGTTCATCCGCCTCCCGCGCCACCTTTCCCGCCGCGCTATCCCAACCCGCGCCTTCAGCACAACGACACCACGCCACTCCTCGCCCTTCACCAGCGCCCCCGCTCCGCCACGCCTTCCCAAAGAAGAGCAGGAAATCTTTGAGAAACTGCAGAAACAAAGCACGGGGGCATTTAGTACGCCGCGGTCCGAGACATCCTCCGAGTCATCCACCCCCGCATCTTCGACCGCGACGTTCTCTGCTGCAGATGTGCGCGCGCGTATAAATCAAGCCGATGGAGGGAGCGCAGGAGAGGAGGCAAATGGAAGCGGTGGCGTAGGAGACGGCGGGGATGTGCATCCTAACTTGAGGAGGGGCGCGCCGCCGGAGTTCGAAGGGGATGTTAATCCTAAGACGGGGGAGGTTGGGGGCCCCAAGGTTGAACCGCTGAGATGGGGCGCCGGGGGAGATTATAGTTTTAATGGGAGGGTCACGGATTTCTAGATGTGTGGAAATATAAGAGATGTATGATATTCCTGAGAAGAGGAGATGAGTTTTTAGTAGGATGGATTGTATGGAGAACCATGGGTGATAAGACACTACGTAAGAAAGCGCTTGAGCATTCATACGCGACTTAGACTATGATGTGTGTCCTTGACAGAATCTAGAGTATAGTGCACGAGCCTAGCTATGTGTCAATATACATGCGGCCATTAAGTGAAGCTGGACAATTGGTTGAATGCACAGTGTATCTTAGTGAGGTTGATCCCAGGCCTAGATCCAGGCGTTGCTATAAATCTTCATCGTAGTTGGATGAAGACCATGATTTACCGCCCAGTACGGTAAAAGTACTCGGCGCTTGATTACTACTTTGTTTTCGCGCTCGTACGAGACAAGAAGACGGTTGAAACACGAGATGTGGCGCGGACAAACACTACAAGTCTCTTGACGCCCGGTTATATCCTCCAACTGTCCGTGTGCAAGAACGTGTACGGAGATCACTAGGCATACTCCGGATTATCATTTGTCCCAGCGCAGGTCTTCAATTTCCGCTGCAGTGGTACGGATCCAGTCTATGACAGATAGATGAACCAAGATCAATTGATCTTCTAGCAAGAATAAGTGGAAAATGATGCAAAGATTGCCGATCTCGCGTATGCTCCTTGGCAGCTTAAGTCGTACTGAAGCGATAACGTCTGCTGTAGCAGCACCCAATCATGAAGCGGTGCTGCCACACATGTATACTGGCATTCCTTCTTCCCTTACGGAATCAAACTTGCGATTGTCAAATCTCCCTCATGGACTTCGTTTGGAACGGAATGCCTGTTGTTCCGAGTAACGTGTTCCTTGAGCGGTGGTGCCTGATCTCACTCGTAGAGCTCACAAGCGAACAGAGCCAGGGAGACGATGCAGGGAAACACTTGGCACCGCATTCTTACTTGATCTCATCAACGGCTCCACACCGGTACCTGGTATTGTTTCCAAGAACGAAGCTGCCTTTCATTATGTGCCGATGTGGCAGAAGCACGTCAACTGCGCCACGGGTAATTTGCGCACGTTAGGGAGAGAAGGACCGAGGCCAATGGGAACCTCTGCATGTACGGCGCGGCCTGGATATCGGCCCTACTTGTGTCCGCACACGCTTTGGTGATGTCTCGCGCTATGATAAAACCCATGTACCTGCAGCGGCGGCTACGCTGATCCTTATATGTTCCGCTGTGTCCGTCCCACGCGGTGTCGAGGCTTAGCTACGGAGCTAAAGCTTAGGTCCTACTCGGTGCTGGCAGTGACGATAAAGACCCCTAACGTGAGACCTTCCTCGCACCCACTTTGTATAGTGTTTGTAAGTCTCTTATGCGGATTGCCGGATCGCGTTCGCAGTACCGCTGACACGCCTTGTAGTATCGTGCTTCCTGTTCTTCAAATGTCTCCACCATCATGAGGTAGTGCCATGATGCATTCTGTGAAGGCGCATTCTTTGGTTGTCGTCAGCCACTCCTTCGTTTGACATCCCTATACAACAAAAACTATTTGACATCCCTCGCCCTGTCCTTACAATACACGCCTTATCGCAAAGGCAGACCTCTCCTCGTCTCTCGGGGCATTACTAGTAATTAATTACCACGCGACCGATATTCCTTTTGCAGATGTACATCGTTCCCCTACTTCTCGCCCTTTGCGTTCAGCAACTGGTTGCAGTGAATTTAGTGGTCGATCTAGGGTATTCCAAATATCGTGGGTTGGACTTCGGAAACGGCGTTACACGATGGGCGGGCATGCGGTATGCACGAAGCACATCAAGGATAGACGGATTGCGCTTTACGGCACCGCAAGACCCACTTCCAGTCAATGGTGTTGTTGACGCAACTGAGGTATGCATATGACAACTTGCTTCTGGTTACACGTTTAACAACATATTAGTTTGGACCATTATGCGTTGGAACGAACAACGTCCTCCTTTACGAATTCGGTGGTAAATGGTCAGAGGACTGCTTGTTTGCTAACGTTTTGGCCCCCACCAACGCAACGGTGAAAAGTAAGCTACCGGTGTTTGTGTTTGTCCAGGGTGGCGGGTTCAACAACAATGGCAATGCGAACTTGAATGGAAGTGACTTGGTTCATGCCTCTGATAAAGGAATGGTGGTTGTGAATTTCAACTACCGCGTTGGACCGTATGGATTCCTAGCCAGCAAAGAGATCGTGGCCAACAAGACTTTGAGCCTAAACAATGGTTTGAAGGACCAGCGCCAGCTACTGCAGTGGGTTCAGAAGCACATCGATAAGGTATGCTTCCAGTCATTGGTCATTGGGGTCTCCGGCACTAATCATGGAGTAGTTTGGAGGTGACCCTCAACATGTCACACTAGGTGGTGCTAGCGCCGGTGCGGGCTCAGTCGTTTTGCAACTTACGGCCTATGGCGGACGTAACGACAAGTTATTCCACGCTGCAACAATCGAGTCCCCAGCGACACCTACTATGCGCAATGCTACAGAGAGCCAGTGGCAGTACAATGCCCTCCTCAAGCAGACAGGTTGCAAGGATCTTGGATGTCTACAGACTATGGACGCCGTCTCGTTCCAGGAAGCAGTTCGCAATTTGAACATACCATTTCCAGGAGGGAAGAATCCTCCCATTTATCCATTTAATCCGACACTGGACTACGATTTCATCAGAGATTACACGTACAATGAGTTCCAAAAAGGCCACTTCGTCAAAGTTCCTACCATCATTGGAGATACGACCAACGAAGGCATGATCTTCACGTCTAAGTCTGTCTCTTCGTCGCAGAATGCGTATACGTTCATCGCAGACCAGTTCACCAATTTAGATACCGGAGACCAAAAGAAGATAGGAGACGTGTGGCAAGGTCCAACTGATCTGACGAAAGACGGTCGCTGGCGCAACGTCGCCGCAGACATTTATGGCCACATTCGATACGTTTGCCCGGGCCTCAATTTCTCGTCTGCATATGCATACGATGGTATTCCTACGTGGCAGTACCGCTGGAACGTTGGGCCAGCATTGCATGTTGGGGAGCTCATGTCTATATGGTACAATGGCACGCAGGCTTCCCAGGTCTTCATGCATGCTTATTGGATATCTTTTATTCGATCATACGACCCGAACAAGCATATTGCTGAGTTCTGGACGCAAGGTGGCACCAAATTGACTTCTCCCAAGTGGGACACGTTCGGTAATACAGGCAATGGGAAAAGACTACTTTTTGACGATAAAAACGTGGTCAAGATAGAGGATGTGTCGGATCAAGAATGGAACAGGTGCAATGTCATCGCTGATATGGGTCTGCAACTAGACCAGTAAGTCGATTTTCTTTTATCATGTTTGAGCGCGTTTGCTAGATTTTTATATTTTTTGCAAGCTGAGGAATGTAAACTGACTCAGCATAGGGTCGACAGCGCTGGCACGCGAATTGCTTCGAGCACACTCACCTGGCACTTGTCGCATTTCGCCATTATGATTGGCCTGTTACAATGGCTATGCCCATGAGATAGTTTGTGTCGTATGGCGCAAACTTTCAGTAATACCTCGCTAAACGATGACATTGCAATACACAATCTAAGAGCACCAAGCTACCTCTGGTGTTGGCTGCGCTCATATACAGCCAGTCGCAGCGCGAAGGCTGCATTTAGGCAGAGGGGAAGGACCCGAGCACGGGACGTGTTCAAAGCTGGACAGCCGGCATGCGAGACAAAGGGGTTAAGCGTGCCACAATGGAGGGAGAAGCATGAAGATAGACAAGGGCCCGATGTTAAGTTTTGAGCGGACCTGGCTCGAGGGGTTGACAGCTATCTATTAGTCTGTAAAAGTGGGGATGGTGTTGTTCGCAGCTGTGGAGACGTGCACAAGGGGGTGCGAGATAGGGCGTAGCTGAGCTGCTGATGGAAACCTAGGCAAGTGCTGATAGGGGCGCGTCAGCAGGGTGAGCAGCGCGCGTCAACAAAGACGCGCATCAGTAAACACACAATGCATGCACGTTTCCGGCCGCAACGTCGCGCACGCACAACTATCGTGGCGGGTGAAACGCGGCGATTTGTGCTGTGGGGCCGGCAATGGCTTCGAATCTGAGACAGAAGGTTGAGATGCTAGCGTGCTGATTGACGGGCCTCTGTCCGTGCGTGAGGCGGGCTGCATGTACCCAACGGGCCAGCGTGAACGTTTTCTGGCGTGCAAAGACGGTTGTCGCAGCCATCAACTACCCCCTACGACGTCGGACACGGCCGTTGTCAGAGCCACCCAGCTCAGTGCTGCCCAATTGAAGACGCACCCAGCGCCGCCGTTGAGTTTTGCGCCGTTCCCCGCCCGTGTCGCGTCTCCCCAGCTTTTCGTGTCTCCGCCCGCGCGCCGCACCCCATCAGGGGCACCACCCGAGCACTCGACGACGACGACAACGACGACGACGACGTCTGTCACAGCGGCTGGCCAGATTAGTGACTCTACCGCCGCCGCCGCATCCCGTGATGCCCTCGCCCCCCCGGGCCCGCAGATAGCGCAACGTTTGCTGCCATGCCTGGCTGGAGGCCGCTCCCGCGGATCGCATTCGCAATATGCATCTATCCATTCCAGCCCTCGTCGCCCGCCGACCTGCCCCTCGAAATCGGCGACGAGCTGTACGTAATTGAACAGGGCGGCAAGGACGGTGCCTGGTTTCGTGGCTACCTCGTGGCGCCGCCCTCGCTGCTGGCAGGCTTGACCAGCGTCAAGGGCCAGACCCTCGAGGCACGCGTCTTCTCAGGCATCTTCCCGCGGTGCTGTGTCGAAGTGCGAGAGGTCCTCGGCGAGGGCAAGAACACGCCTACACCCGCACCTACGCCCACCCCGAATGACGGGGCCGAGCGACGTGCCAGCCATGGCGAGCACACCACCAACGGCGTCATCACGCCTACCGAAAGCACAGGTGCGACGCCGCCCTCTGCGAAGGGGGCAGCTTCGCACGCCAAAAGAGTCTCCCGATCCGACACTGTGTCTGCGCTGCCCACCTCCGCGACACGCCCCCTCTCGCGCCGCCGCTCGACCAAGAACCGCGCTGGCAGCCACGGCTCCCAGTGGACTGCCCGCTCCGACCACCTCCAGCAGCTTGCGCTGCCCCTCTCGCCCGTGTCCCCGACGTCCCACGATCCCACTGCCCCGCGACCGCCCGCGCCGGTGCCTATGCTCAAGATTGGCGACGAGACACCCACCTCAGCTCAGGAACCATTGGTCGACGAGATCGCGTCCTGCCTGCGCGAATGGCACTCTACGAAATTACACGAGCTTCTGCTAGCCCGGAAGTACAGTGCGTTGGACAAGATGTCGGCTTTGGTACAGCGACTGGACACGGCACGGCGGCAGCTGTTGCACAAAGTTCTGACCGTAAAGGAGCTGGACAACGTGCGCGAAGCAACCGTGTGGGATCTTGTAGCAGGGAACAAGATGCTCTGTGGGGATGTCATAGTGCGAAGCCCCTCGCAGCGTGGGCGCATTCTCACTGGAGACGACTCAGCCATTGAGGTTACGAAACTACAGTCCATGATGAGCTTGTTAGATGGTCGGCCCGTGCCGCACATTGACGAACACAACCTACACCATTTGTTTGTGAACTTGAAGCAAGTCATGGGTGATGTAGTGCAGAGCGGTGCCCAAGTAAGCATGCATCTTTGCCTCAAGGTGCCCGGTACAGCACCCATGCCTCTCTCGGAAGCTTATTCGTTTGATCTAACCACTCGGGATGGGACACCTGTACCTCTCGGGGAAAAGCTGAAGTCGTTACTGGTAGATCTGAGCTCAACCGACATTGGCGAAGGCGCAGGTTCAGGCTCCCGTCTCTATCTAGTCTTCAAACTACTCACTAATGAACCTATACGCCCGGTGGTGGTAGCAAAAGAGAACTTTCCTCGGGATGGCACATCTGGAACTTCGAACGGGATACAACCCTCTCAGTACGGGAGCATCAAAGGCGGAAGACGCAGCGTGATGTTCGGTTCGAAACGCAAGGAATCTGCTCATTCTAGCACTAGCTCTGTAGACGCACGATCTACATCTGTGGACACCAGTCGAAGCCAAAGTCGGGACGGGCGACCCGCATCTTCCACCGTCACAAAGCCGCGGTCCAACTCGAAAGATCAGAAAACGCTGAAGAGAACTGTTGCCGTGGGGGTTCACCGTGTGGATCAGCTTGTACGAACGCAATCGGAATCTGATCAAAACATCACTTTGTGGTCTTTGCCCCAACCACTCGATGAGGTCTCCGAGGAAGACATTGGTTGGGATGAGTTTTTCGATGAGATATACCCAAGTCATACTGGAAGATACAAAAAGCATCCTCAGATCAGCCGTATAACGGTCCACCTCAAAGCCTTTGCCCACTCCGATGCGGACACCCTTATCGAGAAGACCCCGACATTACTTCACAATATCAGAATGTCTCGCAAAATAGGCTTCTCCGGAGCTCCCACCAAGCCACGGAGCGACATTTATCTTACCCTCAGCGAAGCATTCTTGCCGAAAAACGCCTTCTTAGCCCACCCTAAGACGGGCACCGTTCCTCTTACCCAGACCTCGTCGATGAACAACTTACAGCTGACAATTGAGGTCCGCAAGCAATCAGGCGAGCGTATTGAAAGCTGCATCTACCCGTCAAGTAATAGTGCGGGACACACAGCGTGGCGAACTACGGCTGTGGAAAGAGGCGAAAAGTGGAACCTGACAGTACGATTAGCTATCAAGCCCGAGGAAGTACCTGGATCGCACATTGTAATGAGCATAGCTGACGCGCCTGGATTCCCTTTTGCTTTATGCTGGATGCCATTGTGGACCCAGGATGCATTTGCGCGAGATGGGGACCATGCTTTGTCATTGTACCGTTATGATGAATACACCTCGAGCATGATCGCTGGCAAAGGCGCCTATCTTGGCCTCCCATGGAGCGTGAGGAAGAAAGATGACCAAGTTATGGGCCCGCTGGCATCCTTGCACCTCAGGACATTCCTTTGTAGTACAAAGTATTCACAAGATCCGAACCTTTTGGGGCTCCTGAAATGGCGAGACCAAGCTGGTGGAGACCTCGTCGGTTTGCTTCGGCGGTTCCCCTTCGTCCCGGAAATAGAAATCGTCAAACTTTTGAGCGAAGTCTTTGAAGCTCTTTTCGAGATACTAGTTGAGTACGCCGGTAGCGATGAGTACGAAGACCTTGTCTTCAATGCCCTTGTCATTATATTGGGCATAGTACATGATCGACGTTTCAACCTGGCCCCTCTAGTTGACCAATATGCTGAAACAAAATTCAACTACCCCTTTGCAACGGCATGCTTGGTGCGCAGCTATACCCGGCTACTAACAAGTCCCTCGGACCCTGATTCTTCGCGCCGACTGCGTGCAACATTTAAGGTTGGCAGGCATATTCTCAAGTTCATTATGAATGCGCGACAACAGCAAAAAGAGAAAGAAGCGGGCATTGGAATTACCAACCGACAGCCAACATTTGCAAAAGATATACACGCCATCTTTAAATCATTAGAGCTTCTCATGAGCAACCCTTCCGCTATATTAATTGGGACAAAAACAATCCTTGTTCAGAACTTTCACCTATGGCTTCCAGAGCTAGCAATTTCTATGACGCCTATGGAAATCCTTAAGCTTGCGTCAAGCTTTATTGAATCGTGTGCTACGGCATCGGGCAAACTGATTCTGTACAAGTTGTTGTTAATTCATCACGTGGGTGGTCTGGACCTCTTCAAAACGCCAGACACTAGAAGAGTACTTCTCTCAAATATTGCCAAGTGGCTGGCACCTCACTGGGGCAAGATTGAACAAGTCACAGACCAATGGAAGGATCAAGTTCGGCTTTGCTGCTCGGTCGTCGCGTCGCTGGTGGAAGAACTTGGACAAGACGCTTGCGAGTACATCCCGAAATTGGTGGATTCTTATCGAGCGATTCAAGCCACACCGCGCCCTGTCAAAAAGAACTTGTCCCTTCTCTTCCCTACGACATATCCATTCCCAACGCGGCCCACCACAACTCAAGCACCGTTCGATGAAGCTCTAATCGAAATATCAGCTGTACTTGCAGCTTTGTCAAGTCTCCCAATTATCATTCATCTGGACTGGCCAAAGGAGGATATTGCGAGTTTCTTATTCTCTACGTTGCAAGTTTACATATCGATTTTGGATTGTGAAGCTTTCCCAAGCTCCTGGTTGAGCGTCCACATCTTTCACCACAAGGCTACGATGCGAGCACTGGAGAAGTTGTCCGGCGTACTGATGGATTCGTTTTTGCCACACCCTGATGAGGCAGAACAATTCAACACTGACCTTTGGCGCGCATTCTTTGACGCCCTCTTGAAGCTGGTTGGCAGCGATGCGCTGGCATTGGAAACATTTCCTGAACAGAAGCGCCGCGCGGTGTGGAAGATTGCCGGGGACGTTCGCGAACTTGGTGCTGATCTACTTCAGCGCAGCTGGGAAGCTATTGGGTGGGAAGCAAGCTCCGAAGACAAAAAACAGTATGGGTTGGAGAAGATGGGTGGTTTCCAGGTACAATACGTCCCGGGTCTAGTGGCGCCAGTAGTCGAGCTCTGTCTCAGCGTACACGAAGGTCTTCGCAGTGTTGCAATTGAAGTCCTTCAGACAATGATCGTCAGCGAATGGACATTGAGCGAGGACCTATCCTTGATACAAGCTGAGATGATTGACTGTTTAGACCTTCTCTTCAAGTCGAGACCTCTGACCGAGGTGGTGCTGCAGAAGCACTTCATCCAAGAACTTGTTGACCTTTTCGAACCACTGGCCCAGGATCCGGAAGAGCAACTTTTCACCGCCGTGAAGAACTTGATTACGACAATCGACGAACTGTTAGATCTCTTGGTCGCCGTTCACAGCACTGAAGCAACCGGAGAAGTTTTCCACATAATGGATACACTACACTTAATGGAATTCTTAAAAGACATGCAGAAGGAAGACATGTATATCCGTTACGTTCATCAGCTTGTACAATTGCAGGCTGACGCGCAAAATTTTACGGAAGCAGGCCTTGCTTTGCGACTCCACGCTGAGCTTTACGAATGGGACCCAACAACGATTGTCGACCCGCTGGTTGACCCTGCTTTCCCTGCGCAGACTTCGTTTGAGCGCAAGGAGCAACTGTACTTCCAAATGATCGATCACTACGAGAATGGCCAATCATGGGATAATGCGCTAGGCTCATACATGGAGCTGGCAACTCAGTATGAGCACAACGTGTTCGACTTTGCAAAGCTCGCTAGGACGCAACACGCCATGGCAAAGATCTACGAAAGCATCGCTAAGGGCGAGCGGCCAAATGCTCGCTACTTCCGCGTGGTGTATAAAGGCTTGGGCTTTCCTGTTGGTCTACGCGACAAGCACTTTATTTTTGAAGGGTCGCCAAACGACCGCCTGGCTACGTTTACTGACCGCATGCAACAACAGCATCCAGCGGCGCAGATTCTCACAGCTGGGATGGAGCAAGACGTCGAGGGCCAGTATCTGCAAATCTTCCCTGTCAGTGCGCAGAAAGACCTATCGCATCCAATATTTCAACGCGCGAAGGTCGCTCAGTCAATTCGAGACTACTATCTGCTCTCCAGGCCTTCACATTTCACTACTGCATCCCGACGTACCGCTGTTGAAGGGTCATCGAAGGAGGTTACAGTCGAGAAGACGGTGTACACTACTGCTGAGAGCTTTCCTACGATTCTGCGGAGGAGCGAGATCATTGCTGTTGGCACTGTGACGCTGACACCGCTTCAGACAGCCATCGAACGGACAACACGAAAGACTGTTGAATTGCATACACTGGAAAAGAGGGTATCTGGCGGGGAAGAGTTGCTCTTCACTGAGTTGACGCGAGAATTAATGTTTGCGGTGGACACAACACAAGAGACCAGCGTTGCTAACTATCACGAGTTACTACCAGATTCCCGACGCGCTTCGATGGAGTCTGAAGAGATCGAAACACATCAAGAACCGAACCCGCTAGAGAATGCGCTCAAGGTTGCACTTGTCGATTATGCTTTGGTAATTCGACGATGTTTAGCATTATATACTAGGCCTGCTCAATTGGCAACTAAGACAGACCTTAGTCAGCGTAGGTGACTCTTAGACTATGTAAAGAAATACCTTGCTGACTATTAATCATATAGGTCTCGAATTAGCATTCAGAGATGAGCTAGCAAACCTGATGCCAGCTACCGTGGTTCAGCCTGTACGCTCACCTACAGGGTCTTGGCTGGCGGCAGCAACGTCGCCATCCCGCGTGGCAAGTCCTACGTCAAATCCTACCACGCAAGTGAACGGCACCAAAGTGACGTCGCCTGTCCCAGATGCAAGGCCAGCACGACAAGACAAAAAGCGAATGAGCCTTTCCTTCTTTGGTATAGGAGCGCCTACCAGCGAGGGTGCGTCGCAGAAATCAGAGAAGGAGCACAAACCCCTAGCAGATGATATTCTCGATACTGCGTCGACCAGTGCATCTTCGCGTAGTCGTAGTAAGGACGGGTCAAAGTCGAAAAACCGCTTGAGCTTGAGCTTCATCTCACCAAATTCGCCAAACTCGCCAGTGCCAGAGGCGCTACCTACCTTCCCGAGCCAGCCGTCCAGCCAGCACAAATTAGCTCAAGTTCAGAGTCGTGATCAAAGTATCGACGGGAGGCCACAAACTAGCAAGAGCATAAAGAGTGAGAAGTCGGAGCATCAGAGGAGGAGCAGCAGTGTGAAGAAGCGGCTGAGCAACTTTTATCTCGGAAAGAAGAGCAGCAAGGCGAGCGTTAGAGGACATGTTGATGATACCCTGGAGGAGGAATAAAGCTTCTGGTCTTCTTTGTCAAAAATTTCTTCTTACCCGACGTTTCTTGTCGTTTAATCTTGGATGTACTGTATATTTGGACGGATCTTTCTGGCCTCGGAGCCATACCATACGTATCGCATTTCGTATGTTTCACGGATCTATGAGGTTGGGTGGATAGTCAGTCCGGTTGGTCTTGTTTGTTGGGAATCTGTGCAAAGGTGATTCGGGGCTTTGTTTAGCGATTTGAGCGAGGAGTGGTTTCGTTCAGGAAGTGGATGGATGCGCGTTCGATGTCTTTCTATATGCTATTTTCGACTGTTGAGATGCAGCTCGTCGCTGTGTTATACCCCTGATATCCTGATTAGAAGGCACTATTTGCACTAGAACAAAAGTCTATGGACACATCGTGAGTTCACTTATACATGGCTACATGAAATACGCGAGGAATTTTCCACATTTTCTATTTAATTACTGCGTCGTATCAGGCGGATCGTGCATAAAATCCATCTGAAGCTCAACTTCCGTGCCATCGCGAGACAGATCTAGGGGGAAACCGCTTGCATGTTTGCTCAGATGGTGCCGAGTACATCACGTGGGCTTATCGATTACCGGCGGGGCCAGGCGGTCAGCGCTGGCAATATTGTTGTGTGTGAACTTTTTTGCCGACCAACATCACGAGCGTCAACCCTCGCTCCATTGCACGCCATGTCGCTTGAAGAGAGATTGAGCAAGGTGCGGGACTCGCCAAAAGCCCATAATCAGCATCAGGTGTGCACGTAAAAAAAAAAACGCGACGTTCGTCACTAATATTCATAGAATGCTGTTGTGCTCGCTGCAATCGAAGACACGCTTAAGCAGCAGAACTCAGACCCTACGCCGACGGCCTATTTCGCTGCGCTCCTTGCACTCTTGGGACGGCAGGTATCAAACGAAGGCATAGCGAATAAAGAGACAGCGACATCGGTCATATATCTCCTCGACCTAGTCACTCCACACGTCCCAGCGCCGCTGCTGCGATCCAAATTCTCGGGGCATTCTCCCAAGTCTTGCGCCTGCCCTTACACACCGCGATGCCGAAGCACCGCTCCTCCGGTCATCGATAGGCTGTCTCGAATCGTTGCTCGTTGTCCAAGATGCGCGAGCCTGGGAGCTGCCGCAGACGCAGGTTGGCCCACGGGCCGCTGTCGCTGGACTGCTACAGATAGCCGTGGATCACAGACCGAAAGTGCGGAAGAGAGCACAGGATGCTCTTGCGAAAGTGCTTAACAATGCCCCACCGAGTCCGTCCCTAGACCATCCCGCTGCCGACATGTGTGCGGAGACCGCGCTCAAGATGCTAAAGGATATTGCTCAGGCAGCGAGCAAGTCGCAAAACCAGAAGAGGCGGCAGGGCGATCAGAGCAAAGAGCCGGATCTCATGCATGCGCTGCAACTGATCAAGACAATTGCGAACTCGGCTGGTGGCTGGCCGAGCAGGAAGATCGATGTTCTTTGCGAGCTCCTACTAAACATCTCGAGGTCCACCAGCGAGTATCTAACCATGGCCGCCTTTGAGATTTTTGAGCTTATTTTCGTTGGCATGACTGACGATGTCTCTTCGGCGAAGCTGCCCCGTCTCCTCGAAGTCATCTCGGAGCTTCAGCCTTCAAAGAATGACACACAGCTGCTTCCTCCGTGGATAGCCGTCATATCGAGAGGATACGAGGTCTCCGCTCTAGTTGAACCCGAAGACACCTTTGCAAAACTCCCTGAACTCTTCAACATGGTGGCCGCTTTCCTTGAGTCGCCGTCCCATAACATCCGCGTTTCTGCTTCTGAATGTCTGATTTCTTTCTTCGCAAATATTATACCCGACAGCGTTATATTGGAGCCTTCGATTTATGACGAGAAAATATTGGAGAAAATTGCGCGATCTGCGCAAAATCTGTTAAGCGTCAAGTATCAGGCTGCTTGGATGGAGGTATTCAGCATGCTGTGCGCTTTGTTCGAAGCGCTGCGCTGGCGCTCGGAGTCCATTCTCAAGCCTGTGCTCAAGACGGTTGGAGAACTAAGAAGTAATGAATCTTTTGCGGGAAAGAAAGAGGCGGATGCCGTCATTTTCAAAGCGATCGGCGCGATGGGACCCGATGTTGTGCTAGAGGTATTGCCTCTGAACCTACCGAAGCCACCGCCTGGTCAAACAGGCAGAGTTTGGATGCTTCCCCTTCTTCGGGATTCCGTGCACAATACTAAATTGGCACATTTCAGGCAAGAGATGGTGCCACTTAGCGAGGTCCTCTTCCAAAAGGTCCTAGAGCACAGCAACCGGGAGAAGACAATGGAGATCAAGGTCTTCGAGACACTTGTTCAGCAAATCTGGTCCACTTTGCCTGGTTATTGCGATCTGCCGGTTGACCTTATGGAAGCATTCGACCAAAGCCTTGCTGAAATGCTAGCAAATTTACTGTACAGCCAAGCAGATCTACGAACAGACGTCTGCAGGGCTTTGCAGAACCTTGTCGATGGCAACAAAGCTATTGTAGAGCTAGATGGCGAAGAAGATCTTGTTGCACAGGCACGAATATCGAAGGCACAAGCTAAGAAGAATTTGGAGCATCTGGCTAGTTTTGCAAGTAACATGCTTGCAGTGTTGTTCAATGTTTACAGTCAGACGCTTCCGCAGTACCGTGGCACTATCCTCAGGACCATAAATGCTTTCTTGAGCATTATTCCTGAGAAAGTGAGTCACTATTCACGTTCAAATGTTTCTTTACTTACGATGTTACAGGAACTTATGGATACCTTTGAACGAGTTGCCACCAACCTTGAAGCAGTCTTACCAGAGTCTGGCCCTCAGACGCAGGCAGACAAGCAAAAGCAGGATAAGAATCAGAGCAAGATGCCTCCAATGAGTCACACTCTTATGGATCTCATTATCACTATTGCGCCATACCTTCCACGCGATAGCTATCCTTCTCTCTTCAGGATGGCTTCTATAATGATCAACAAGAAAGAAGACCCACAGCTGCAGAAGAAGGCTTACAAGCTTATTCCGAGGCTCGGGGAATCAGAGACCGGCAAAGCTGCGTTGCAAGAACGAAATGGCGAGCTCCAGCAACTGCTCCTGCAAAGTACAGAGCAAGCTTCCGGGCCTGCACGTAGAGATCGGCTATTGGCTCTTTCACAAATCTTGGATTACCTTCCTCAGACTGATCTTCACTTCATTCCATCTGTTCTCTCCGAAGTTGTCATTTCAGCCAAAGAAGTGAACGAGAAAGCGCGAGAAGCGGCCTACGAACTGCTCGTTGCAATGGGTGAGAAGATGGCCTTAGGTGGAACGGTGTTACAGAACAAAGTTCCCAATATGCCTGCGGATGCACCTTCTGTGGAGGCATCTCTCGAAGAATTTTTCACCATGGTCTCAGCTGGTCTCGCAGCCTCCACTCCACATATGATTTCCGCTTCCATCACTGCCGTTACTCGTATACTTTTTGAGTTTCATACTAGGGTGTCGAAAGAGACAGTACAGAATCTGCTTGAGATCATGGATATTTTCCTGCAGAATCCAAATCGCGAGATTGTACGAAGTGTGCTGGGCTTCGTGAAAGTAGAGGTCATCTCATTGCCGGAGTCACTGGTCAAGCCCCGCCTCAACACATTGCTCTCGAACCTACTTGTCTGGAGCCACGAACACAAGGCGCACTTCAAGGCAAAGGTCAAGCATATTGTAGAGCGCATGATCCGCAAATTTGGGGTCGAGGAAGTGGAGAGAGCCTGTCCAGCGGAGGATCGCAAACTCATCACCAATATCAGAAAGACGCGCGAACACCGCAAAAAGAAGAAACAACAAGGAAACGAGGATGGAGAGGAGCCGGAAGAGAAGCCAAAAGGCAGATTCGAGAGCGAGTACGATCAAGCTGTGTATGGCAGTGAGAGCGAAAGCGAAGGAGATTCGGAAGACGAGTTTATCAAAAGTCAGAGTAAGCAACGGCAAGGCAAGGCTAAGGGTGGCGAGACATACATTGTCGAAGACGAAGACGAACCACTGGATCTGCTCTCTAAGCGCGCGCTTGGAAACATTTCTTCGACAAAGCCTCTACGCCGAAGAGAAGTGCCCCAGAAGAAGACCAAGGCGCGCACAAATGAGGACGGTAAGCTCATCCTCGGCAACTCCGACTCCGAAGACGACTCTAGCGCTCGGAAGAAGGGAGGCAAGCGTCAAGCCGCTACGGACGACCAAGGCGATGTCCTCATGGATATCGACGATAACTCTATTTCTCTCGAAGCCGGTATCAACGCTTATGTCGATGCTATCCGCGGTCGTGATGCTGCACAGCGTGGACAGAAAGGCAAATTCAAATTCAGCAATAAGAAGAGAAAAGATGAAGATGAGATGGATGTTGATAGCGAGGATGAGAAGGAGGCTAGGAGTGCGAAGTCAGGGAGCGGCATGGGGAGAGGTAGAGGTGGAGCTCAAAACCAGCGGAGGGGTTTGGGCATGCAGAAAGTGAGAGGTGGACAGGGTGGTGGCGCAAATGGGAGAGTTGAGAAGGGGAAGAGTCCGAGAGGGAAGGGGAGCGCTGGGAAGTGGATGAAGTCACGGTAGGGTATAGTGTATGCTGCATTTGATGGTGTAAAAGGGAGTGAAATTTTGAAGCTTTTAAGTAAAAAGATACCATGATCATTTTGTTGTTCCTCTGACGCGATGCTAAACGAACGCTATGTGCCTGGGTAAGGATTCAACCGCGAGCAATTAATTTGCAGAATAAAGCACTTACTCCCGGAGTTTTGCTAATGTTCTATAATTATGTTCCGGATGGTCGCTGACGGTCGGCAGACAAGGTTCATACGAATCGCGCTAGCCGAGTTTGGCTACACTGCGAAGACCCGGGTACACATGTGGACGTGAAATAAAAGCTATGGTCCAGGGTATGATGAATCATCGGGGATCGTTGGGGGTTAGGCATCCATCAGCGACTATTCACATATGGTAACGTATAGACTCCTGCGGCGAGTGGGTAATGCAGCGGTGGCTGTGTAGTTCTGGGATTGGACGTACTACTCCTGGTACGCCTGAAGGGTGTTTAAAGAATGTATGAATAGCCGGCGCACATCCAAACAAAATTGATGGGAGACCTGAATCGACATCCAGTCCTTATCACATACATCCCCATCATGTTTACCTTGTCAAGTCTACCGCTTGCTTTGGCGGTGCTCGCTGCACGCGATGTTGCGGCGCAGGCAACTGTAACTTCTACTCAGAATGTCCAATTACCAACCTCAAAGCCTGTCAGTGCGTACGAGGTACCTGCGAACTTTCCTAGTGTGGGTTTTGAGCACGCGTTTCTCCCCGGTTACGATAACGAGTTCTCTGATAATATGATCGCCGAATTGGGCGCAAGGCTAGGTGAGAAGCCTTTGATTCGCATTGGAGGAACGAGTGGGTATGTGTTTTAAATACTGAAGAGAAAAGTTGAAGTTGATTTGAGAAAGAGGATAAGGCTAATAGCAACCAGTGACATCTTTAAGTACAATCCCAAACAGACAGAGCCGGCAGACTGCCTCGCCAACGACGACGTCAACAATTGCACATCCGCCGACCACTTCATTTTAGGCCCACACTGGTTCGATGCCCTTCGAAACCGCTTCAAAGATGCGCAATTCTCCATCCAAGCTCCCCTTGACGCGAAAAAAGATTCCCACGCTGCAATCAACAAAACAAACGTCCTCGCCTTCATGCGCGAAGTCTACAAAGTTCTCGACGCCTCACGCATCGACGCCATTGCCCTCGGCAACGAGATCAACTTCTTCGAAATAGACGCTGCAGACGCAGTTCAGGATTCTCTCCAAGCCGCCGGCTACCTAACGGCCTCCGACATCCCCATTGGCGAGGGAAAGATATGGGAGATTCTCGACACAGCATCTGAAGGCACACAGGGCTCGATTCCGGCACCATACACTCCCAAAGGTGTCTTCAACGCGGGCATAAATGAAGATGGGAGAGTCAAGTATCTGGCCGAGCACTACTATCAATTCAATGGCAAGGATGGCACCGTGCAAGACCATCTGCTTAATCACGCTGAGCTCGTGGAACAATTCGCTAAGTATCAGCCTCACATTAATTACACTCGCGGCGTGGAAAAAGTCGGATATATTTTCAGCGAGACGGGCGGACCGCTGGGCGTATCAAAAGAGGAATTCGCGCTGTTCGCGAACACGCTGTGGGCAGTCAACTTCATGCTGTACTCGATGAGCCATGGCGTGCAGAGGGTGTCGCTGGTCCAACGCCCGGTTGCGAAGCGCTCGCTTTGGATCCCGAGCGCTGGATTGTCGACGCCGGGGCCGAGGGTGCAAGCCCCGTGGTATGCGATGCCTTTTGTTGCTGACTTTCTGGGGAAGAGCGTAAGCGGACCGAGGGGCGTGGCGCACCTGCCGCTCGATACGAATTTCATCACTGCGTACGCTATGTATGAAGGTGACCAGATTTCGAAGGTGGCGCTGGTCAATCTGCGTAACTTTGCAGGCCAGGAGTCTCGAAAAGCCGTTAAGGTGCGTTTACAGGGCCTGGGCGGCGTGGAAGAGGTGAGGATTGGGAGGCTGCATGCGCCCGAGGGCACTGCAGCTGGTGGCATGGATGTAAATAAGAAGGAGATCAAGTGGCAGGACCAAGAGTGGCGGTTCGACGTTGGTATGGGTAAAGTGTCCGGAGAGATGATGCAGAAGACGTTGAAGGTGACAGGCGGTGTAGTTGAGGTTGTAATCCCTGATAGCGAGGCTATCATTGTGTATTTCAAACAGGCGTAATGCACCTGCGTATGATTAAGCAGCATTTTTGCTCAAGCTCTGTGATTATTATCATGGATCGCGTCGACTCACTTGCTGCTCCTCATTGCCAAGTGATAATGGCTGTCTTTTACGTGATGCTGAACGATGGGGCGAGTTTGCCGTGCAAACAGCCAGACCAAACGATCAATGTTCTCTGCATTATCAATCAGTTGTTTTGATTTCTGCGTGGTCCAAGTATTAATATTATTCTTTCGGAAAGAATCATTACCAACAATATCGTGGTGGTAGCTCAGTGGTAGAGCAGCGGGCTGCAGTCCTGAAGGTCGCCAGTTCAATTCTGGTCCACCACTTATGCTCGATCCTGGTATTCGCAACATTCAGCTTCTTTTTACCTCTGTCATCTATTTTGTTCCTTTCTCCCTCGCGCACTTGTTGCCTTCTAGTAGAAACGAGGGCGTAGGTTTCAGTGAGCAGATACTCTTTTCTTTCAGTGAGGTGAAGTGACTAATTCTTTACATGTAAAACTATACTTTATTCATAGTCTCTGCCATATTCTGAGGGAAAGGCCTTCGTGCGTCGTTGCATGCGCCCATCAAATCTAATGCTGCCTTCTCTTCCGGGTGACCATAAATGTAAACCCACGCCATCAGCTAGACCATCTTTGTGGCCTCAATCTTGAGAGTTACCAAAGCTGTATATGGTTAGCAAAGGTAACATCAACGCTGTGGACGAAGTTTACGTTGCTTCCCATAGAGTCTCTGTCTGTTTTGAAACAGTGGTCCTCTGTTCCTACAAATGCACACCCCCCTCATTCCTTCTTTTAAAACCCCCTATACCAATGGTTATAAGTACAGCTCCTAAGGTCGTCCCTTTGAAAATTGTCTCATACTGTTCCCATTTGATGCTCTGGCTATAAGGCTGACGCGAAACACGGAAAAACAGGGCACCAGTGACGAGAGCATAGGTTCCAATGAGAGCCAAATATCTATGGCGAGTTAGGAATGATTCAGATGAGGTAGGCATGATACAAAGCGTGGTGAAAGAGACTATTTGATGGAGGGTACTTGAATCGCCATCATACGTCAAAGTGGTGGTCTGTGCGGCTAGATCTCGGTTATCTCACGACCTCGACCTCTCCTTCAACTTACCTTCTATGTAACACTAGATTAGTATGGAGCAAAGACGGTCCAGACGAGGTCAGTCTTCCCAAAACACTCAGGCCGAATTCCTATGCCAATTGACAAAGGCTGCCTTGCGTGCCGCCAGCAACACCGAAAGTGTGATGAGCTACAGCCACGCTGTGGAAGATGCATTCGCCGCGGCGTCGAGTGTAATTATCAGCGCAAATTACGATGGGCAATTCGTGACCGTCTCCCCCGTAAGCGGGTATTGACTGTTCCAAATGGTGCTCACGACAGGCCAAGACCGAGTCACCTTGAATCGCCCTCCACCATCTGGACTACCCCTGACCGTGTCCAACAAATCGAAGAGCAACATGTATCACAATATACTACGTTAGATAATGATGCACATCTATCAACTGCCAAATGTTCAGATTTCCACCACCCTTTGCCTGGCCGGCATAGTCTCGTACAGTCTTCCCCCCAGGACCACGAAGCATCCGAAGATGACGATCTTCCCATTGTTGAGTCTCGAGCACCAAGCCCCAGATTTCGGACGTTCAACGATACCGTGCTTCAGGGGTTGTGTGCCTCGCTCACTCGCGCTGTCGGCGATGACATAGCTTATCTTTACTGTACGATAAGGACATTTCAGGGTCTGAGCTCCTACTGATGTTGTTGTAGTTGTCCGCTCTGTGTCTCTCATTCTACCTGCGTATGGTGGCATGCAGAATGGTTACCGACAACTAGCAGTCCTTGCTTTGTCTTCTCCAGTGTTGATGGACACGATACTTTCTATTGCAACAATCTACATGCATCTCCGAGGAAGAGCCCCGATCTCATTAGCAGTTGAAAGACAAGCTCGAGCTCTAGCTACAATACGCAGCAGTCTACCGTCTGTTTCTAGTGCTGTCACCCGTGGTGAGGACGGCGAAGTTTCAACTCTCAAAAGAGATTTACTAGCCACTATTCTGCTTCAAATCACGGTCGAAATTGTTTCCGCAGGAACTGGCATTCAACACCATATCATAGGTGGGCTCCATCTTTTTAAGGAACTCGGTTACGAATCGGGACAACCAACGACTCCCATTGGTACCATTCTCGTACAACGAATGACTATCATTGACGTTTTGAGCTCTATTTTCTGGCATCGTCGGCCCTTCCTACCACTCAATTTCTGGTTTTATAGTGCGGATGATCGGATTACTGGGTTTTGCCCGACTTTTCAAGAAACTACTGGCTGCCCTCACTGGTTAATCATTTACTTAGCAAGAATCTCTTGTTTATCAACAGATATGGCTACTGGTATTCCTTCAGGGACAATTATGTCACAAGCACATGCATTGGAAACAGATCTCGCGATGTCAGCTCGGCAGCATTTGAGTAATGATGTCGAAGTGCAAATACAACAACAACAACAACAACAACAACAACAACAACAACAACAACAACAACAACAACAACAACAGCAACACCTGGAAACAGTGGGGCAGTGCTACTACTGGACTGCAATCCTCCTACTACAATGTCGCGTCTTTAAAGACTCCCGTGACTCTTTACGAGTACGATCGTCATTGCTCATACTGATAGAAATTATGGAGTCCCTACCGCTGGGCTGTGGACCAGACTCCTCTTTATCCATGCCGCTTTATGTTGCCGCGTGTGCAGCTAACGACCCTGGATTACGTGGAAGGATCCGATTGAGAAGCTGTCAACTAACTACTGAGTACCCCTCAAAGACACGAGAAGCTATGACAGCTGCCTTCGACGCTCTTTGGGAAAGCGCATTTGCGAAAGATGTAGTCAGAGAACAGGCTTTGTTCATTTGCTGAACACCTTTAATGTTCATACGATAGTAAAGACCACATGTTCCTAGTCGATCGTGTTTGGGTCAAAGACTGGCTGTGTGCTTGTCAGCCCTCAAGATGTTCTTAGCGAAGTAGCAAGAAATTTCTTTTTACAAGACTTGATCAGCCGTACGGCAACCTCACCGCGATTCGCGATGAGTACTTTGTGTACGCCTGGTTCGGGAAAATAAAGATATATAGTCTGTAGAATAGCCAGGGGGTTCTATGTGGGTGCATATGCTTCACACTGCAGTCCGAAATTAACTTGTTATGGGCATCTCGCCGTTGGGATTACATACTCTTTCGTCGTCGAATAATGTGCGGACTTCGCCGCTTACAAACGCTCACCGACGCGAAGCTCCACTTCTAATATGTACCTTACCGCATATGACAGTTCGTGTCGCTAGTGGAACTTGCCACCGAAACACCAGCAGAGTTTAGAATGCTCCACTTTTATGCCAACCTACGTCGCAATCCACGGCCGAGTCAGTCAATTCCTGCGCGACTTAGATGGCTACGTTAAACATAACAACTCAATGGTTTAATATCTTGACCATCTTCGACCAGTAGGGATTGTCTTCCACTAAAGCACAATCCGCTGGTGCATGCATGACCTCCACTTTGGGAAGTTCGAGTCGCTTACGAGCTCGCCTAAACTCAACCAGAAAAGCACCTGGATGTAAGTGATTAGCGCTCGGGAAGATCGATTATAGTCAACGCAGGTCAAGTTCAGTGATAACTATCTATTCTGTCGTGAAAAGGACATCGCCTGACGCTCTCTTCGAACTTGAATAGTCAATGAATCCCAAGCTGCAACAATATCTCTCTAGCTCCCTTTTCAAGATATTCTTCACAAATCCTACTACTTTACACCATGGAGTCAGCCGTCTTCCATCGTTCGTTAGAAAAGACCTATCCTACCGCAGTTCGGGGCGAAGGTATTTACCTTATCGACCAAAGTGGGAAGAGAATATTAGACGGAAGTAGCGGGGCAGCCGTCTCATCTGTTGGCCATGGCCATGCAGATGTTATCGAAGCCATCATAAGCCAAGCGCGCAAGATGGCTTTCGCGCATACCTCGTTCTTTACGTCCGACCCTGCGGAAGCCCTGGCCCGGACCATCATCGACAAAAGCGATGGCGCCTTCACCCACATCACCTTCTTGAGTTCGGGCTCTGAGGCTGTTGAGTCTAGCATCAAGATGACTCGACAATATCACATCTATAACGGAGAGCCGGGCCGCGTGAATTTCATCGGCCGCATGTACGCCTATCATGGAAATACACTAGGTGCACTTGCCGCTGGGAACAACCCGCAAAGGAGAGCAGCATTTACAGAGATGCTGGGTCCTAGTTTCCACCATGTCAGCAGGTGTTTCTATGATGCGGATGGCGCCGGTTTGACCGAGCAAGAATATGAGGATCGTCTTATCGTGGAACTGGAAGACAAGGTCAACTCACTTGGTCCGGAGACCGTGGCGGGAGTCATCGTTGAGCCGGTGGGAGGTGCGACGCTCGGTTCCGTGCCCGCGACTACGACCTATCTCCCTCGCCTCAAGGAGCTGTGTAGTCGTCACGGTATATTGGTAATTTTCGACGAGGTGATGTGCGGTTTGGGACGGGTTGGGTCGTATCATGCGTGGCAGAGTCTAGGTGGAGTCCCGCCAGACTTGCAAACTATCGGGAAGGGCCTTGCAGCTGGTTACCAACCACTTTCCGGGGTTTTGATCAATGAAAACGTATACAAGGTTTTCGAAAAATACTCCAAGGGCGCTAACAAGTTCGTGAGCGGACATACGTACCAAGGCCATGCGATTGGGTGCGCGGCGGCATTAGCTGTTCAACAGGTGATCGAGAGGGACAATCTTGTCGACAATGTTTCACGAAGGGGATCTTTGCTTGCAATGACGCTGGAAGAAGGTCTTCCTGCGACCTTCAGAGAGTGCGGCGGTACTCTGCGGGGAATGGGACTCTTCCGAACGGTGGATTTTGGGAAATTAGGGGAGAAGATAGGTCATGGTGTGCTGATGCAGCGTGTTGCTGATGAATGCTTCGAGCGCGGCGCGGCCGTGTACGTATGCTCCTCGGCTGTGGACGCAATCCTGATTGCGCCGCCATTCACCGTCTCCCAAGATGAAATTATTGAGCTGGCAAACATAGTTATCGCGTCTTTGGACGCAGTTCTTAAACGGAGCGAGAGGTCACAGTTGTAGTTCGGAAGGAGATTGACGTCGGTCATGTCGAGAACGACTTGAAAATGCGATTCACAGATCGATCGTTAGCTCGGTACGTTGGTCGAATAGTAAGATGTTTGTTATATGAAGTGTAGCACGGCTGAAAATCGTTGCATCTTCTTAGCGTCCTCAAGTCTCAATCTTTCGTGTATCGCATAAGTTTCCACGACAAGTTTCATGCATGGACCGTAATAGCTCAGAACTTGTCACGCATGCTCAATCAGCTTCACAGACCCCTTTCTCTCTAGAGTAATTTCCAACGCTTCTTGTCCACTCACTGCAGCATCCGCTCCATCAAACACAACAGCCATCTCTTCCAAGGTATGACCTTTTGTTTCCGGATAGTAGAACCAGATCGTAACCGTTATCACGACCAGAATCGCGGCAAAGACAATATAGTACTTCCAACCAATGGCGTCAAGTGCAATAGGGTTGACGAACGTATTGAAGAAGAGAGCAATGTAAGTAGACATTTGAGTGAGGGCTATGCCACGTGCTCGCAGATGATAGGGCCAGATTTCAGCGGGATAGGATACAACGAGCGGAGTACTATTTGCCGTTTCGTCAGTGCATAATTGCCTGCACACTTTTGGTAGACTTACAAGGCAATGTCATAGAAACCATAGTAAATATACAGCATCGGCACGACGGCGAGACCAACGGCAGTGTTCCCAGTAGTGGCAAAACCGCCTGATAGGCCGGAAATTAGGATAAAACTGATGAGCATGCCCACCGAGGAAGCCAGAAACAATTTTCGCCTGCCGAGACTGTCGACGCAGGTGGCAGCACCAACGGCGGCGATCAAGTTCCAGATTTGAAGGCACCCGCTGATCAGAGTCTGATCTGTGACGCTCGTAATTCCCACGGTTTTTAGGACCAAAGCGAGGTAATAGGACACGACACCTACACCATTCCATTGGGCGAAGATACCTAGTGTCGTTGAAATTAAAGCTCGATGACGATTTCCTTCGCCACGCACCAAATCTAGCCATGATGTGCTTGATGCGTTGTGCAAATCGGCCTTGATAGACTGCTCTATTTCATTCATCTCGAATGCGACAAGTAGAGAGTTCTCATCCCCACCGGCGTGGAACCTGACCAGTATGGCTCGCGCTTCTTCAATTCGATCTTTGGCGATGAGATAACGTGGGGACTCTGGGATGAGTATCGCGGCGGGAAGGGCGATTATTGGAATGGCAATCTGAAGGAGCGAAGGGATACGCCACGCCCATGAACTAGGAATATTACGAGTACCAAAGGTGACCCAAGCAGATAAGATCGATCCAACATAATAGCCGCAGTTGTATAAAGTTGTAAGAAAAGATCGATGGGTCGGATAGGTGAGTTCTGTGACCAGTAATGGTGCAAGGCTTCCCCACCAAGCGCTTGGCTGGCCGATGAACATGCGGCTGAGTATAAAGGATGTATCATTAGGTGCGAACGTTTGTAATAGAGCACCTAGGAATATGAAGAAGTATCCAATGAAGATGCCTTTCTTTCTGCCCCAGCGATTTGCAAAGTAGGCTGCGATAGGATATGCAACCGCACTGGAGACAAATTGGATAGCGTTGATGAAGCCCAGCCAAGCTCCGGTCGGGTGGTCCATGAATTCGGCCCATTGTGGGAGAGCCTGCAAGCCGTTCATCATCGAGCCATCGTAGCCGGTTGCTGCCGATAGAAGTCCCATTGATACTGCGAGATAATTGAGATACACTAGGTGGGATTGTTTGTACCAGGGCTTTCCATCGCTTGGTAAGACACGCGCAAGCTCCTCTCCAACGCCGCGGCGTTCCTTAGGTTGTGACTTTGACTTGAATCCGAACATGATGTATCGAAGAGTGAACCGCTGCGCCGGGTAGAAAGCACATGTTATGGGTGAAGCAGGATCAACGACTCAATTTATAGTGGAACAATCATGTTTACATGGGGTCGAGACCAACGAGATCTTGGGACCGATATTTCGCCCACCCCATGGGGATGGCAGCGGACGCTTTGACGCTTTGCCTGATTCAGTGAGTCGTCCTTCTCGCGGAGTGCCGGGCATAACGGATGTCCCCGCACTTGCTTGGGCTACCCCATGTTTAGTCTCGAGATGGATCAAGACCCATCGTATGATTTCATTAAACTGACTCGGCTCAATACTCGCTTTGCTGCAAATGCTCTCGTCCGTTCTGCATATGCAGGAGGTCTTCAAGCACTTCGACTGCTCGAGATAGTCCCGGCCCTTCGGATTCCCAATACTGCAATTGTTTGATGGCGCATCGTACGAGCTGCTTCCAGTTCAGAGGCAGTGTGACAGTCTTACATGTAGCGCTAGCAATGAGTACAAGAGCAGCGGTAGTGTTTGTCCTTGTCCAATTCCATGAACCATGATGCCTGTGATGGCCTCGATCGTTGCTTACTTGACGAATACAGCTAAAGAGAGCCTGTTGCGCCATCGGCTGTACCATGCTCTGGCATCGTGCGTCGGCTGGATTATGAATCGCATAATATAAGAATGGTAGGCCAATGATGCACTGGAGATGAATAAAACGAAGCTGGAGCATGTACGGCAGCTCTTCGGTGTGGAAGTCTTCTTCGCTGAACCGAATTTGATCTGGAACGCTAGAATACCTAAATCAAATTCGGTAAGCTAGATAGGCGACGGTATGCAGATATAGTTTCGTACCAATTCATCAGCTGTTCATTGAATTCCTCCGCAGCTTTCAACTTGCACACTAACAACTCGTCGTTCCAAGAGCAGTAGTTTTCGGAATAGAGTATGTTTAGGACATTATTGGTGATACGGCGCAAAGTAATTTCAGTCAAGTAGTAGAACCATGACTGTTGTTGCTGCTCCCGCAGATGGAGTACACTGTCTTGGCTAGTTGTTCGGTGCTGGGCATCTTCTAGATTACTTGCCTGTGGTGAAGGCTCATCCATTAAATCCAAGTCCGGTGGAGACGGGTGCATATCTGGATAATGAAATTCAGCCAACGAACTATTTGGAAGGTCTAGCTCAACACGGAGCTCGCATTCCGATTTGTAGCAACTCCAGTAAAGCCTTTGTTCCAAAGCTCGCCGCCTAGTAGTTGTGGGATTTTCAGGGACACGATGTGGTCGCCTGACTTGGCATTGAAGGTAGAGATGATAAGATCTTGACGCTTCTTGAAACTTTGTCCAGGCTAGTAATGGTTTCATGGTGTACATGAGGTACACTCCAGCTAGAAAATGACACTGTGGGACGACAATACCTCTTTCGAGAAATCCAAAACGTCTCCGCGCCATGTTGTAGTAAGCTTCTGCATCTTGCAGCCGGTCTTCGCCGTATTCTAGCGAGGTCTGTCGCTCTCCAACTGGATATATACTATCAAATGGCTCGGCAACACAGCCGAGGGCGCATGCTAGAAGCTACACAAGTCAGTCATACAATTCAGATGTCATGGGTCGATCTAGCACAAGAGACGTACAACCAAGCATGAAGTAGGATCCCAACCTAGTCCAAACTCAGCAGCATGACGTGCATACGCCAATATAGTCTTGACGTCTAGAATTGGATTCTTGATGTGAACCAATTCTATAAACCGACGGATCAAAGAAGGAATTGCATCCTCCTCAATGCCACGAGTTCCTACTCGTGAGCGACGCTGTTGTGTTACCGGAATTTCGAGGTCTGAATCACATTCCGAGTTCTCGCTTTCAAAGATTGCATCAGTCAGATAGTTTGAGGGCCAGCGATTTTGGAAAACAGGCCACCGGAGCACAGCGTCAGGCGTTGTTCGCCGCGCAGGAATCTTGAGTTGATCGGATTGATCTTGCCGTATTAGCGCATCGGCGTGTGCTTCAGGCCTCTGTATGCCTGCCGCTGTATTTTCACTAGTGATTGGGGTAGCAGGGACCTCAATCCGATCCAGTCTGGAGAGCACTTGGTTCAGACGGTCTAGAATCAAAATACTAGCCGGATCAAAACTGCCCATTAAATTCTCAGCTTGTGCATCCTTAGGCAAGTGGATACGTCCACGGACCTACCTAGACTGGTCCTGAGAATCGCCGTATACACACGTTGAAGAGGCGGCAATACAGGCAGAGCATGAGGGACGTGCGTTGTTGCACTTGACCTTCCGGGCGCGGCATAGGTTGCAAGCAGCCGTGGCCCTTTTTCGAGTGTACGCTACATCAGACCTTGACTTGATGACGCGTGATCGCTTGCGGCGTGGTGATTCAGTAGGTAAATCACCATTGCTGTGATGCCGTCCAGCATGCGAGAAACCCTGGTCGTCGGCGCTTGGTGGGAATGGATCGAAATGGGTAGGGTCGCTCATGCGGATAACTTGCAGATGTTTCGGGGATTAACAACCGAGCCGTCAGGATTGCGGAGATGCAGGACACGCATGTGCGAGAGAGAAGCGCGCTCTTAAGGACGCGGAGTACCGGACGATCGTGGTTGCCATGGCTCGGGGAAGTGTGGTGGGGCTGCAACAATGGTCCGGCATTCCGCGAGGGTAGCGTGAGGAGTAAACATGCGCTAACTCTATTGGATACTGGAATGAGCAGCTACTGGCGAAAGGGACGGCGTGCGTGGCCCCCGCTCAGTGTCTAGCGAAGGAGACAGCAAAGGGAGAGATCCATCACGGGTTGATCAACTATTCCACCGACAGTGCATCATCACGTGTGGTGTCAGTGGACAAGTAGACAAGTAGACATGTAGACATGTAGACGCGCTTTCTTCTGGCGTGTCGCTTCTTCCTCTTACCAACTGCCCCGCACTGTCTCTATCCTCCTTGACCATCCTCCCGAACATGTCTACAAAGCAAAGCAAGATTGTCAATGTCGGTCTCATCGGCTGCGGCGAAATCGCGCAGGTCGTCCACATTCCGACCCTTCTCTTTATGCGCGACTGGTTCCGTATTACATACCTGTGCGATGTCTCTTCTGCTGCCTTGGAACACTGCTCGAAAGGTATACCCAACGAACACCGGACGACCCCAGATCCAGCACTTCTCTGCGCTTCGGAAGAAGTAGATGTGGTGTTGGTAGCCAACTCGGATGAGTATCACGCGGCACATGCAGTCCTTGCGCTCAAACACGACAAACATGTGTTGGTGGAAAAGCCGTTAGCATTAACGAAACGAGATGTTTTGGCTGTCATCGAGGCAGAGAAGTCTAGTAAGGGTAGTGTTATGGTAGGATACATGCGACGATACGCCGCGCCATTCGAGGATGCAGTCAAGGAGATTGGCGGCCTCGATAAGATTCTCTACGCAAGAGTGAGAGGTATGTTATCATGCTCGCAAAACTACAGCTTGTATGAACATTACAGATATTATTGGGCCCAACTCCGCGTTCGTAAATCAATCTGGCACTTTTCCGAAGAAGTTCACAGACTTTGCCAAAGAAGACTCGACAGACAAAGATGAGCGAGCCAAAGAGATGGTCAAGACGGCGCTTGAAACCGAAGCTGGGGGCATTGCGGTAACGGCAGAATCCACTCTCATGTGGAGGATCTTTGGAGGCCTCGGCTCGCACGACTTGTCGGTTATGAGAGAAGTGCTGGGTATGCCAGAGAAGGTCATCGGGTCGTCTTTAGGATATCCTTTCTGGAAGTAAGCAGCACCCTCCATCGTTCAACCTGTGACTAATATGTGCAATTTTCCAGCGTTCTTTTCCGATACCCTGGGTTCACTGTTTCGTATGAATCTGGCATTGACAACGTCCCCCGATTTGATGCACATATTGAGGTGTACGGGACTAACAAAACAGTGAAAGTGCAGTACGATACTCCATACGTCAAAGGTCTACCTATCACAATGCATATAGCCGAAAACGTCGACGGCGCTTACAAGGAGACTAAGATGCGAAAGTCTTTTGAAGACCCATACACGCGTGAAATGAAGAAGTTATGGGAGCTGGTAGCTGAAGGAAAACCAGTAAAAACGACGGCGCAAGATGCGCTACAAGACTTGGAAGTGTTCACTATGGCGATGCAGCATTTCTACGCATAGATTAATTGTCATGATAAGTCCAGGACAAGCTCGCGGCAACAAAAGCTGTCAAACCTAGTATTCTATTGTCTCTGTATTATGTAGGCCATCCAGATTTAGAGCCCATACCAGCTCCACATAAATGCAAGGTGTCCGCCTGTGGCTGTCGCCAATTATTCGGCTTGTTGCCCAGGCTCGCGGAGTAACGGACCTTTGAGATGCAGGACCCACTTACTTGCGTGCGTACATAGTGGGGCAAGCGAGCTTAGCTTCAAGGCTCATGTCGGTTCAGACGGGTAACAGCCCGCAGAGTCTATGATTGCAAACAAAAGTCATCGATGTGATTCCACCGCTTTAGGATCTGGCTAAGCCCAGACATCTTAAAGTGCCTGGTGCACCACTCTTTGTCGATGTCCGGCCCACGACCGTCAACAACCTTCCAAAGACCTTAATAAGAGAAAGTCGCTGCCATTGATACCTAGGACATCGGACTCGCGATGCACCAAATGGCCAACAGCGAACTACCCGCCCTTCGCTGGGGCATAGTCGGATGCGGTCTCATCTCCACCTGGTTCGTCACCGATCTAATGCTGTCGCGCTCGGACGCTCTCGCAAAACACTCGATCACAGCCATCGGATCCTCTTCCCAGCAAAAAGGCAGCGACTTCGCCTCCAAAAATTGCCCTTCGCAGTCTCCCGCCATTTATGACTCGTACGCCGGCGTCTATGCAGACCCGAATGTTGACATTGTCTACATTGGCACTCCGCACCCTATGCACCACAAGAATGTGCTGGAAGCTATTGCAGCTGGGAAGCATGTGCTGTGCGAGAAACCCATGGCGATGAATGCGCAAGAAGGCCACGAGATGATCGAGGCTGCGCGTAAGAAGGGTGTGTTCTTGATGGAAGCGGTGTGGACGCGGTTCTTTCCCGTCACGAAGGAGATGCAGCGATTGATACACGAAGAGAAGGTCATAGGAGATGTGTCGGCTGTGTGGGTGGACTTTGGCATCTACATGCCAATAAGTGGCCGCGACCCTGCATCCAGGACGGTGTCGAAGAAGCTAGGCGCGGGTGCGCTCCTCGATATCGGAATCTATTCACTAACGTGGGCGTCTCTGGTGCTGGACACTGTGCCGAATGCGACTCCAGAAATAAGCGCCAACATGATTTTTTCCGATGCTGAGAATCCCGCTGATCGTGTTGATGAGCAAGTCGCCGTCGTATTGCGGTATCCGGAGCAAAGGGCACAAGCTATTTGCACCGCATCGTTGCTGTACAAAACACCAGAGATATTTGCTCGTATTGAAGGATCCAAGGGAACGATCTTCGTGGGAGGTGTCGCAGCATCAAAGCCGGGATTTTTGATCGTGAAGCCAAAAGATGGAGAGGAGAAGAGGTACGATTTCCCCGTAGAGGGGAAGGGATTTCACTACGAGGCTGATGCGGTTGCTTTGGATATCCAAGCTGGAAGGCTTGAGAATGATACGTATCCCCTGGGTATGACTGATAGTATCCTGTCTCGTATGGACGGTATTATGGCGACCTGTGGGCTGTCATATTCAAATTGAAGTAGAAAAGACCTGCGACGAGGACATGATGAAAGAGCATCATCATATCTTCCAAGCATATAAAGAGACCATCTGAGGTCAACTTCTCTCGAACATGATTACAGTTAGGCCGTATTTATTCACCTTTGATCATTGTCAGCCTCTCAAGCGTCTATATTCTCGTTCCTCCCATCTTAAGTACTATCCGTCCCAGTCCAATGTGCCTTCATAAAAGAATCAATATCTAAAAACAGTTCCTGCGGCCATTCATACGCCGGAAAATGGCCTCCTCGCGCCTGTTCCTGCCACTTCACGATATTGAAGTCTATCTCAGCCCAACTTCGAGGCACCATGAATACCTCTTTTGCAAAAGCACTCACTCCGGTAGGGACTTTCACGTATTTGTCCTCAACACCTGGCGGAATTTCGCCCGACTCAAAAACGGGCAGATTCTCCCTGTACATCTGGAAAGCCGTTGTCGGCCCTGGGAAGTAGTGCAACAACGTCCAGGTGATGATCTCGTCCTTGGTCCACGGATACTCGTCGGCCCACAGCAGGAGTTTATCTGCCATCCAAGCGAGCATGCCGACTGGAGAGTCGTGCATAGCGAAGCCGAGGGTGCGGGGCTTAGTCTTTTGGACTTGGCCGTAGGCACTCTGAGAATCGGCAAACCATGCCATGGTCTGTAACGAGTTGAGCTCGAAGTCGGAATACTTGAGTTCATCTTTATTCGGCGGTGGGCTCACGAAGACCTGAGACGGTATTTTGTAAGCCGTAAAGATCGTAAGGAGACATTTCTGATCGTTTCGTAGCTACTGTACTTACGTTCGTCAGATGAATGGCTTGTATGGCCTCTGGGTACAGTCTGGCCATAGACGACGCTATCATCGCTCCCCAATCCCCGCCTGCGACGACGTATTGCTTATAACCCAACCCACACATGAGTCGATGCATCAGCTCCGCAGAATGCCAGTTCTTGAAGCCCGCCTTCTCTGCATACGATGAGAACCCAAAACCCGGAAGAGAGGGTGCAACAACGTGATACCCTGCAGAAAGAAGCGGTTCAAGTACCCGCGTTACCTCTGTGAAGTTTCCCGGCCAGCCGTGAAGGAAAAGTAGGGGGATTCCCTGTGTCGAGTCTTCACTGCAGCGCGCGTGAACAAAGTGAATGTCGAAGGCTCCCCATTCTTCCAGCTCCATGTTTGCCTTGAATTGTGGGAGCTGGTTGATTTTACGCTGCTCGGCCTCCCAGTCGTATTCGTCGAGCCAATATTTTATTATCTCTTGCATGAACCCTAGAGTGACCCCATTTTCCTCTCCCCAACTCCTTGTGGAATTTCCCAGAGGAAGACGCGTCAATTGCAGCTTTTTCGTCAGAGTTTCTTGCTCTGTCTTACTGATTTCTACCTGCCGAAGCCGTTTGGTCAGTCATTGAGGTTCTGGATTTGAATTCTGCACCCTTGTTCAACTCACTGAAAATGGTTGTACGTTGAGAGCGTTCATTGTAGATGGCTATGGTAGTATTAGAATAACGACGATGAAAATGTACTAGGGCGACCGTTAAATGAAGGCGTTTCTTATGTTTAGGCAGCTACCGATCACGATGTGTGGTCGGTGCACAGCCCCACTGATCTTCAGGTCTCTTGCTCACCCACTCCACTTCTACGGCCATCACGATAAGAAATATTTCAAGAAGTGGTTGGAACTACTTGACTTAAGGTGCGCGTTTGTCTATGCTATCGAGGATTATGCTCAAGCTTGCACGTGGACGGTATTTTGTTGTTACACACTGCGTTAAATTTCACTTTACTGCCTGCCATAGCCAATCAATTAAGAAGAGAACCCCATCACGTGGCAGAGAAATCAATCGCGAAGCCATCCACAGGCATTGAGGGATGTAAAACGACCTGATTGGTTGTCGAGCCCGAGCAAGGTGGCTGAGTTGCAGAAAGGCTGAATGCAGACTATAGAAAAGCACATGAATGCCTGCACTGTACGATAACTCTACCTCTGTACTGGAACAAGAACTTCTCAGTACTTGCACTCCATATTGACACCTATCGCGCTATCATCCCAAGCGATCAGAGTAGTCATGACTAGCACATTGAAAGAAGATGATCAGCCGACCTACGCATACCCTCCGCTTTCGGGCACTGATCAGATCCGCGTTCTGGAGATCCTGCCTACCAAGAAGCGAATAGAGTGCCGCATACGACACACCACTTTTTTCGAAGGAGCGTACCATGCGCTATCGTACGTATGGGGCGATCCCGAAACAAAGCATCAGGCTATGGTGATTGATGAGTCGGGCGCACTACTTGGAGGCTTACCGCTCACGCAAAATCTGGTTAATGCGCTACAAGCCATCCGGGAATCGTCACTCGGCCACAAATCATTTTGGATCGACCAGATCTGCATCAATCAGCAGGATGCGACAGAGAAAAACCACCAAGTTGCATTGATGGGAAAAATTTATTCTCATGCGGAGAAGGTTATTACATACATGGGGCCCATGCGGTCAGAGGAAGAGCAAGAGCATGGTAGAAGCTTGTTGGAACGACTTAAAGAGTTGTTTCCGTCAGAACATAACGCATTTAAGACTCTCCACAGCTCTGGTTCATTCCTTGAGACGGATAAGATATTGAGACGGGATACAACTTTAACCCACTTGCCGCGAGACTTGGAGATTCAAGAAGAGTGGACGAACCAAGAAGAATTGCATAATTATATCAATCAAGGTTGGAGATGGTTACTGGAAGTTGGTCTCGGAGACTGGACTCAAAGGTTATGGATTGTTCAAGTAAGTGTCCCATTGGGTCTACTAATTCATGCTACATGAAAAAATTACGAGTCAGCTATGAGTCAGTACTGATCAAGGTTCTAGGAGCAGATGCTCAACACAGAAGGGTATTTCATGCAAGGTAGGATATTAATTAGATGGGAAGATATCTTGAGACTCATACTTCTCTTTCAAATAGGAATCCTTCCAGTAAGGTACCTGAAACGTTTTGCAGATGAGCGCAACCTGGATATATCAAGCCCTACCAGCTCCCTTTTGCACATGTGGAGAACGAGGCTCAATGCTCGAACTGGCGTTGGTCAGAGCCCCTCATTTCCACTTCTTTCCACTAATTTGTCTTTAACCTACGGTTTGCAATGTCGAGATCCGCGGGACCGAGTCTACGCTTTGCTGGCTATTTCAAGCGATGTCGACTTGGACGCTACAACACCCTTGATACAACCAGATTACTCGGATGCAACCACACTTGCGGTATTGTCAAAACGATTGACACTGGCCTGGCTCAAACGCGAAGATCTTTATCATACTGCTGTTTTCCACGCCGTGATTCTTCTTGCCTGCAAATGGCGACAACCTTCTGCTTTACCATCGTGGTGTATCAATCTCGACCTACCTTATTCTACCATGACTCCCCGAACTATCAATTCAGGTCGCTGGTTTCCTCATCCGAAGACACATATCGACACATGTCTCTTCTCACTTCACGATGACGATGCAGTCCTTGTTTTTAAGGGCCGTGTACTGGACTACATCTCCGAGGCTTCGCGCATTTTCGAGCCAGCCAAAAACAAGCTCATAGACAGACGGTATACTTTAAAATACTATAACGATATCTTGGGTATGATGTCATCTGAGATAACAATGGAAAAGATTGCTATGCTTTGCCGCACGTTGGCTCCCGATGATTGGCGTCTGCCAAAGCATGCAGAACTGTCAGAGGAAGCGCACGTGGCTATATATCTCTATTATTACTTTATTTACCTGGTCCAATTCTTGAACGAAGGCGGTACTACCTCCGAACCCGAAACTTTGACGACGCTCGACGCCGAATGCAATCGCACAATCGCGACTCTTTCAAGATTGTTCCCACCGGAATATCACTACTCCGCGAGGGAGCAGCTTCAGGACAAGATTTTTGACGCTAGTCTCAAGTTCCATTCACCCCAGCTATTTAGGGGCCGCTGTTTCTGTGTATCTCGAACGGGCAAATTCTGCAACGTGTCAAATCAAGCGCAGGAAGGGGACGCAGTGGTAGTTTCCAGGGGATCGCATTGCCTTTATATCATGCGTCCCGTAGGCGATGAGCGATATCAGCTCGTTGGTGATGCCTATGTAGATGGCTTAATGCATGGTGAAGCATACAGTGGCTTGGATCCGGACAGTGTCGATTATGACATTGCGCTTGTGTAATGTAATGTTCCTGGAAGTGGTTGAAATTCACACACGAGTGATTCGCAGAGAGAGATTAAATGAATAAACTGTCCTAGGCGCTACGAGCATGTGCGCATGCATTTTTAGGGATCACGAACATAGCGGAAGGTCAAAGAAAGATTGGTTCGATATGCCCAGCTGTACAGACCTCTTCCCTGTGCCGAAAGAAACGAGCTCTCTCGAGTATTGCTTGCACTAGACTATATGTCTTGATGTCTTTCGGATCCCTGCACTTTCCTTGGCGATCATTTAGTTCTCTCTCCATCGCGCCTGGCTTATCTGCTTTTGACTATCTCCCACTGCCTTGACGTTGTCTCGCTCTTCCCGCTTATTTCACACAACAATGAATCTTTTTTCATTATCGACTGACTTTCTCAATAAACCATCACGCTGCTGTACTTCACTATAGTGAGATATGCAGTCAGTCAATTGGTCCGCGGATGCTGATGGGAGTGAGTGCAACATTTTGTGCACGCGATATTAAGTGCGCTGTCAAAGACATTGCGTACTCACTATCGTACCACACACCCCAGCGAGATACCTGAAGAGAGAACACTTCACAAGGTGTAGCCAAACACCCGATAAATAAACATTCTCATCTTCAGCACTTCAGCACTCATCTAAGTCAGGACTACTTCCTAGCATATGACACACATCATCGTCATGTATTCTCGCTGGCTTAAGGAGTCATATAGGATAGAACGTCAGATAGCACAGGCTCGACGACAGATCAACAAGCACGAATTCTGGCGCGCAAGGTTTTCCCACAATCAGAACCCGTCTAGCTGCAGCATTTGCGGCCTGAATGATGCTGCGTCAGCCCTACTCTCACATCAACATTCAAGTCTTTTCCACAAATCGACACAACTCCACGGGAAAGAAAAAGCGTGTTGCCAAGTGCAAACCTAAAATAGGGAATTCCTAGTAAGTCTCGCATATCCTCCAGGGCAACTCATTAGGTCATACTACTAAAGTATGCAAAGATTCTCAATCAGGAACTGTGCCCGATTCTACCCACGTCATCCTTCTATCAGGGTTAAATCAACCATTATATCGCCAACAAAACACCCCTTAAAAGCCAGCATTTACTCCTCCTCCCTCACCATCCCCATCCAAGCCTCCAATACCTCCTCCGGCCCCAACAGCTCACCCTCAATTCCCGCGCTCTTCGCTAACCCCTCCGCAAGCTGCCCCGCCAACCACTCCAGCCGCGCCACTTTGTCCTCCATATCCCCGTCGTCCTCGATTACACCCACCTTCTCCTTCGCCTTCTTCAGATCCCTTAGCTTCCTGTTCCTCGTCTGCTCCTTCCTGCTTACAAGTAGTGGATGGTCTTCCACCGGGACAGCTTTTGGCGAGGCAGCAGCAGGCTTGGGACTGCGCTGTGTGGTGGTAGAAGCGGGTGTCGATGGACCGGGATTTATTGCACGCTCAACAGAAGCGCCGGCAAGTGGCTGGAGCAACTCGTCTGTCCAAGTGACCGAGACACGGCGCGAGTGACCCTGTGCGTCGTATACAGGGAGCGAAACTGTCTGGTTCGGTGAGACGTCAGAGGTCGGGATCATGATCTGGAGGTGCTTTGCGCCACTTGAGGTTGTCATTTCGCGGGCGCAAGCGGGGGGTGGTGGGAGAGACGGGTTGGGAGAATTGCTGGTCATGCCATTCTTGGAGTCTTTCCTGCTGCGCACTTTCATCGCCCTGAGGCCCCTCTTCTTTTTCTTGGATGAAAGTTTGATCTCGTTGGTAGGCGATGGACCAGTCATGCGCAGGAAGTAGTTGAAGTCATTTAGGCGGGCGCTGGCTAGTTCGTCATGACCTGGGATGCGCGGCGCGAGTTTGCCGGATGCGGAGGAGGTGGAACGTGCATGTATGGCTGGTGGGAGGGGTATGTGGAGCAGCGCTCTTGGAACGGTATCAAATCGTTCGTCATAAGGAGAATATTGGCCTTTGGCCGCAGATGTGAAGTCACTTTGCGTGGAAAGTTCCGAGGTGCTCTTCATACGGTGTGAATTGATAGGTGAATTGATTCTACTGAGTCGCTCAGGGTTACGTTCTGGTAGACTGGGCGTTGACTCTTTGGGTCCATCTATGTCTTGTATGGGAGGTGCATGTTTGGAAGACGAGCTACTAATTGATGATTGTGAGGGTGCCTCAGCATGAGCGGTCTTTGACGTTGCTGGCTTGACTGGGTGGGAGAGCTCCATGGATGAGTCCACTGGTCGAGGAAGTTCCTGAAGATCAAAGTATTCATTGATTGCCAGTAGCGTAGCGGCCTCGCTGATGTCGTTGTCGATATCAACATGCGGAGGCAAAGGGTCGACATCGCTACCAGTCACTTCACGACGATGATGTGCCACTAGAGGCTCTAGAGGTGCATGTCGACTCGGGTCCGTAACTATCGGCTTCGGTAACTTGTATGGTGTTTGTCGACGGCGACGTTTGCTATTGGCCGTTTCCGGTCGCTGGGTGGATTTACTGGCCGTTGTGTCTGGTCTGATCTCTTCTTCGAACGATGCTGGATGATGATCCACGAATGTATCTAGCCCCGTGTTTCCACCAAGAAATTTCTTTAGACTTCGCTTGCTGATTCCCGTGTGGGATGACTTGATTGAAGCGGCGGCACTCGAGCTTTGGTTGCGCCGTGGTCTCGGCGATACAGTAGAGGTGGGGTGCATGATCTTCCCAATATGTGAGTTTCGTTCTTCGTGTGATTCTGTCATTTGAGGCTTTGTGTATACACTTACTAGGGGGTTGAGAGTGACTTCCTTACTATCAAGCTCTACCGACGTATTCATCTTCATTTTAGCGCTTTGGTCGAGGCTGAACGAACCGTAAGACGAATGCTGAACACTATGGCTCACTGACGTATTCGCGTTGTCATCTGAGCTTCCTCGGTAGGAAGCGTACAATCGCCCGAGGTCTTCAGACGACGTTTGTCGATGTGAGAGTTTGGTAGGCGACCGCACTTCATGATTGCGCGGGGTATGGTTCATAAAGGTGCCACGACGTCGCTGTGCGATAGTACAGTCCTCGATATGCGTCTGCGGTAGCTGACATTCCAACCTCTTAGAGCTGACCACAGACTGTGCTGCATCATCCTCCTGCGCCGATTTCGCTGAGTGTGTTGAATCACGCCAGAGGGCGAGTCCGAATAATTTCTGCTCTCCGTGTACGTCTTTCACTCTCTTCTCGTGATTGTGACGCTCCGCTTCCCCTGCATATTCGAAAGCACTGATTCCCGGGTGCCCTAGCATCGTGTGAAATTGCGTCGAAGAGGATCTACAAATGATCATCAGTGAAGCTCAGGTACGGAGGCGTTACCGAATTACTCCGGGAGAGGCGTGGCCGCAACTTATGCCGACTTGTTGACAGAGATAGCTAATTCGATATTCTCAGTCGGGTCAACCCGCACAGCGCGTGCAATGAGCGGCTGGTCCAGGGGCGTTACCACGAACGGAGAAGTTGTGCGCAGCATATGCATTGTTGTCGCACGCGATAGTTCTGGCGTGAAACGACAATGCGTGTAGCCGCGCTTCTTCTTGATACAGACTCTCCTGACGCTGCCGTCAGCCTCCCAAATGCCAATGATCAGCTCGCTCGAAAGAAAAGGCGAGGGAAATGGACCGCCTCAAGACTGCGTGTGCATAAAATCTGACGAGGCCGGTGTTGCCAGCACGTACCTTGGATCTCGAAGAACCTCTTGAGCATGTCTCCTTGTCACGCTCGCGGGGTCGCAACTGCGTGGGAGGGGGAGTAGCACGTACCGAAAAGCCTTTTGATCCCGGTCGATGTTACAGTCGGATGGCAAGCTTGCTGCGAGCAAGAGAAAATTCCGATGGGAAGTGCCTGCGGTGCGACATGTGGCACCATTCAGGCAGGGGACCCTTTCTGCACGGATCAGCCGCCATGCCCATGGCGACGTTCCACAGCAGATGGTGACGGCGAGTGAAAGAGCAGCAACCGCCTTGGGAAGATGACGCGCGCGAGAAGTGTGTTGGGTGAGTCGAGGGGTAGGGTACACGCGTGAAGCGAGAGACATGGCGCCAGACAGAACAGGAGTGTGACATGGAAGCAGTTGCGATTCCACCATACCATTGGCCGCGCGTGTGGAAGAATGACTGCGTCGGTATCGAAAGGCCCTGACTGTACTTGGTGTTGAGGACTCGGTGACGTCGCTGGGACCCCAGAGTGGACTTCACGAGCTGTCTCGACAACGGGACCAAGGGGTCAGTCCATGTCGCACTGCGCCCAACGGTGGCACGTCGCCTCGTTGCACAGGGCTCGTTTGGGCAGGAGGGAGCTGACGAGGTAGAAACGGCTGTTGGGCGATAGGCTGCCCAGCAGCATGGACGAGAGGCAGGACGCGCTGTGTGGGTGAGAGTCACGTCTTTAGATGCGCGCACACAACCGGCAGTTGCCGAACGAGATACAAACGACCACGGACGTCACATCAACTTGTGAGCGCCCATCAGTGTAGAGTGGCACGAAGACGCTTTTCCGCAGGCCTGGTTTTCGAAGCTGCGTGTCAATGTCACCGAAGGTCAGGGACTCTGAAAGATCAGCCACCACGCTTTCGGCGTTCGGCGGCACCAATGCTACGTTGCAAGCTGTCGAGGAGCCGTATTGCTCTCCCGAGCCTCGGACTGCTACAACTAGATG
Source organism: Kalmusia sp. IMI 367209 (assembly GCA_027946365.1). NCBI lineage: Eukaryota > Fungi > Ascomycota > Dothideomycetes > Pleosporales > Didymosphaeriaceae > Kalmusia > Kalmusia sp. IMI 367209. Next base: position 649,047 of record JAPEUQ010000005.1, on the reverse strand, counting down.
AACACGAAAATCTCCCATTATCACGCCACGCCATGATGCCGACTTCACGATGAACGCCTACAAATGCAGGCTCTCCGAAGCCTAACCAGCGCCGGTACTCCATCCAGCTATGCAGTAACATACAAGTCCACCTCAACTCTTGGCCCCGCTGTCTCTTCCTCGCTGCTTCGCCTAGCCATTTTTCGGCTTTTTAGGCGGCCTACTGACCAATGGATTTGGCCCCTCTCTTGGTTTTCTTCGAATCTTCGGTTTGGTCATGGCTCTCATCTTCTCGCTGATATCCGCTCCAGCCACTTCTGGGGTCGCAGAACCGCGGCCGAGGCCTGCGGGTGTGGAGGTCCCGCTGCCGTTCAGTGTGTCCCATGGTGCCGTTCCAGAGTCTATGTCGACCATATCCATGTCTTTCATCTCAGTGTCAGAGCTGTCATCGTGACTGCGTTTCCGGCTACCATTCAACTTGGCTTCTTGTTTGATTTCTTGTTTGATTTCTTGCTTGATGTGAGAAGTTCCCGAAGCACGAGAGTTGGCCGATTGATTGCTCACGTTCCGGCTCATCGGCTCCGACTTTACCTCCGTAGGCGGCGCTCGTACAGGGGCATCAAACATACCAGGCTTTGCTGGGTATGCATCTGAATGTTTGTTCAGCATGTTGTGCAGATTACCATCTGTGTAACGATCGCGACGCTGCGCATCCTCTACCAACTTGCGCCAGAATTGCCCACGCACGAGCGATTGCGAGTTACCGAGGACCCAAAGCGACGACTTTGCACGCGTAAGACCGACGTTCATACGTCGAATATCTTGCAGGAAACCGATGCCGCCCGCAGGAGACGCACGCACACATGAAAAGATGATGACCTCCGATTCACGACCTTGGAAAGCATCAGTGGTGTTGAACTCGATGTCCTCGGTGATCGTAGCTCCATGTTGGTTGGCGAACCTCACTTTCAATTCGCGAAGCTGAGATTTGTAAGGTGTGATGATGCCCACTTTCCCGCGAAAGTTGTAGTTCGGATAATCTTGGGTAAGCCGAGAGTATAGCTTGAGTGCAATGTTGATCTCAGCAATGTTAATGAGCGAGTGACCTTTAGGTGCGGCTTGCTGCTGACCCTGTACGTCAAAGAACCGGTACGGGCCCAGTAGCCAACTCTTGTGCCAGGGTTGTTTTCGGAGGCCGGCCATATCACCTCCGTCGAGCAGTTTACCGTCGTAGAACGTCTGGCTGGGAAAGGAACTAATCTCAGGATGCATACGGTACTGGGTATCGAGGAGATGCACATCGTTGGGGTGATTTTTCTGCATGCGTACGAACAGACTCTGTTCGTATTGGAAACGAGCTGCCTCTTTCGAAAACACGGTTGGTGGCAGTTGTTTAGGATCGCCGACTAGGATGCACTTCGCGCACCCATATTTAAGAGGTATCAAGGCGCTCATCTCCACGCATTGTGCTGCTTCGTCGACAACAACAGTCTCAAATTCGACGCTCAGTCCTTGGAACATCTCGTGACCACTACCGCTGAGTGTGGCACATATGACGTGCGCATCCTTAAGAACCTGTTCTTGGGCCCGTCGTCGGTTGATATCCGCGTTACGACTCGCCGTTTTCTCCTCGTCTTTGGCGTTATCAATCTGCTTCCCAAGCATTGCCTTTTCTCGTCGTAGAGCGTGGAAGTCCTCAGTGATTTTCTTTAGAGCGTCGCCTTGGTTCGTCCCAGAATCCATCTGTTCGCGTGTCTGGTTAAGTTGAGCTGACACACTCTTGTGTTTTTCGAAAAGCTTTCGGGTAGCCTCGGAGTCTTTGCCATTGGTGGTGCTGATTCCTAATTTTTTGCTTACAAGCTCTTCGAGTGTGACGTCTTGCACGTTTGCATTGATTGCATCGCTGCGACCTAAACGAACAATATTGACCTTTCGCTCAAAGCCATCCAAAGTTTTGATACCGTTTTTGAAACGCATGACTAATTCGTCGACGGCGGCGTTACTTGGCGCACAAACAAGTAGCTTTTTGGATGCAGTATCGTTCCCGGTCTGGCCAGGCACCGGCACCGACTTGCTATTCTTGCGGAGACTTTCTGATAAAATCGCACCCACGATAGCTGTTATGGTTTTGGTTTTCCCGGAACCCGGAGGACTTTTGGTTCGTTAGTGCATGGTCGGAGCGAAAAAACAGTAACTTACCCCTGAATCAGTGTAAAGGCGTCGTTATCAATCGCAGACTTGACAGCTTTCGCTTGGGCCTTGTTTAGCTTGTAGTTTTCTACTAGTGGATCGATCTGATGATCTTTGTATGTTAGAAGAGGCGAAGGCTTTGCGCGAATGATCTCGTCGCACAGGTCGTAGTATTGCAGACCGAGGAGCGCGCCATATTCGCGTTCCAGTGGCGTGATAGACTGAAGTTTGGTCCCAAAAACAGTATTATTGGGATTGAGAGATGACGACAAATGGTTTCCGGGCATAACACGATATGAGACTTCTACGTGTTGTTGTTTACGTTGCATGCGGAACACCCTGGCCAAACAGTGAGGATCTTGTGCAGACGGCATCTTGGATTGAGAAAGGAGAATAATGTCCCCCTCTGACACTTGGATGTCTTTGTTTTCGTTATGGGTCATGGTACTGCCGACTTCCATGAAAGCATCCACTGTCGATCTTTGTGTGATGCGAATTTCGTATGGCTTGGCTTGATTTTCTTCACGCGCCTTGACAAAGCCTTGCCACGCTTCGAGCGTAAGCAGAGGTCCAAATGTTGCTTGATAATCGTTCGGTGTTCGGAACGTGCTTAGGACTGCCGCGTAGTTGTCTTTCTTCGAATTGGGTGGGAAGTCGCCATCGTGGAAATAGTCCCATCCAAGGATAGTCTTGTGTAAAGGCGAAAGATCCGGGGCAAGACGGGCACGCATGTCCTTTGCCGACCTCTGTACTCTTCGCTTCTTCACTGGCATTGGCACCTTGACTTCATTGATAATGTTTGTCTTCGGGCCGGCATTCGACTTGTTCTTGTTGATACCAAACAGCTCAGCATCAAAATCGTCCCCCTCGTCATCAGATTCGTCGGACGAATGCATTAAGCCTTCTCCCTTGGGCGCGACGTCTTTGCCTAGGACACCTAAGCCTGCCAGACCGGAGCCCGCCTCGGCTGTCTGACTCGTTAAACCTCTATCTTTTCTAGCCTTGGCAATAAGAGCTTCCCTTTCCTTCTTCCCGCGTTCGAGTTCGAGCTGACGTTTTCGCCTGAACTCTGCCTGCGCAGCGTTTCTCGCTTCATCAACCTTTGCTTGCTTCGCAGCTTTTGCTTCCTTGACCCTCAATAATTCTCGATTTTCCTTGAAGGCTAACATAGTTGGGGCTATAGACTTCATCAAGTTCCCACGCGCATCTGATCCTGCGGTCGGCTCCTTCGCTGTATCGGTCGATATGTACTTATTAATCGAGACTTGTCGGTGCTGCTTGGTCCGCTGCTCTTCTTCCTTCACCAAAGAATGACCGAGATGGGTTTCTATGGCTCTTTGTAGTTCTGCATGTTGCTGCATGCTGAGTTTGGCTTTTATTCTGCCAGTGATAATGTCTGACATGAATCCCAACGTATCCGGGTCGATTTCGATGGACACATCGTGGAGGCGGACAAGTAGCTTCCCAATGAGTGTGACCGACCTACTAGAAAGGAATTCATCGCGAAGGCGAAGCCACTTCTTCGCTTCAGCCATGGTTCCTGCAGGAAGCTGCAATAACTCTTTTAGCAGCTCGTTATTATTTGCTACTTCGTCATCTTCGTTAGTTGAAGGCTTCAACGCAGAGGCGAATACACTGCATTGATCGAAAGTGTAGTCTGCAAATTGCATGACGTCGCGACAAAAGTCCATCATCATCAATTTGTCGTAAACACCAAGGTTACTCCATGCTTCTGTGGTCGCGAAGAACATAGTCAGCGTATTCCATAAGTTCTTCCAGAAGTTCATAGTCACGCCGGCGTCTCCTTGGTCGAATTGTCTAGAACGCAGCAATCCATCCTGCGAATTGCAGAGCACGTCGATGATATCTGAGCACATCCTAGTCATACTAGATGCTGGCGCAAAAACCCTCTTGCGTGTAATCTGGCGGCAAAGAATCTGAGATTCCAATAAGAACATTCTTGTAATGAGTCTTGAGAATGTGTTGAAGAGCATTGCGACGTTCGTCCTGGTATGTGATTACCTTCAGCAATTCAATAGCTGAACTCCGCGTGTCCTCTGTTGAGGAGAACAACAGAGAGACAATAGCGCTAGCAGTAGCAGGCTGTCGAAATAATTCGTTCAACTGCCTCGGACTGAACTCTGCCATTCGATCGACAACATCCGTGATTGATTTAGACAGAAGCTCGAATCTATTGTTGAAGTGTTTGATAGTCGGAGGAATCTTATCAAAGCCTGCTTTCCACAAACATGGTTCAAGACCGATGAGATTCCTGCCGGCGACTAATAAGTGCGTAGCAAGATTGATGTTTTCCGCGTCGATGGCCATGAGAACGGTCGCCCATATGGGGCTCGAAGGGAGTCTCAGTTGGTGAGGGTTTGTTAGCTGAGATTAATTGCTTTTCAATATTCAGGGAGGTCGCTTCGAGTGTAAAGGCATATTGAATCGTAGATAAAGTTAATCGTAGGTCTTCCTGATTCTCGGAGCCCTGCAAACGCTTCAGACTACCAACAATGAGCTTGATGTGAGTCGACAGCACGTCTAGCATACTGTTGACTGTGGGCTGGCCGACAAAATTGATCTCAGCTTTGCCTTCACACATTTTGCGGAAAGCATAGTCCAAGACGCGTAAACCTTCCTTAAAGCAATAGGCACGCGCTGTACGTGAGTATTGATCGGACTGGAAGCGGCCCAAGAATGCGTTTGCAAATGCACGGACGGCTGGTGGCAAGTTTGTCGACTTGATAGAAGCTAGAAAAGGAGTGATCCAGCTAAAGGCATGATGCAAGTTTGCCATGTCCTCATCACTGTCCTCCGTTGCTGCCAGCAACATTTGTTTAAGGATAGGGCTGTTAAAAACTTGCTCGACTATGGTAGCCGTGGACGGTGTGATAGCGTCCATAGCATCCCAAAAGTCTGTGGGTGATTTTTCGAGGAGAGTCTTCATAGTAATGACTAGGTCGAGAAAGCCCTCGGAATTAAGCGATAAGTGCTCTAGTAACAGACGGTAAAAGTCGCCCTCTAGATCACGAATCGAAGTCGTAATCAGCTCTTTGTCCAATTTATTGACAATGAGCCTAACGCCGCTCCAGTAGCTAGCAACGAAAGGAAGATCAAGGTTATTCATCTGCACTTTCATCATCGCGTTTACCAAATGGTCCCGCACAGCCCAATCGAACTCAGACTTGAGAATGTCCCGCTTAAAAGTAGACCAGGACATGATGGCCCAGTGCTGTCGGGTCTCGTTCCGACTGAAGAGGAACCGGGTCATGGCAGGGACAAACGTCTGCAGCTTGAGACGCTTTTTAGTCTGTACAAGATCAAATGGTGAATCAAAATGTTGCTGCAAGAGATCCTCATTCCGTATCATGGCGTCGCAGCTCAAGGCCTCAAATATAGCGTATGTTGCTTCGGAGGGTAAGATCCGCACTCCACGTTGCTTGGGATCGGCGTCACGAAGTACGGCGTGCGCCTCGTCCAATCCTCGTCGAATGCGGGCCAAAGCCTGAGTGTCGACCACATTCAAGAACTCGAGAACATGCTCCTCGTCGAATTGCCTATTTGTGTCAGCACAAGTCCCGATGTTCCATCCTCGTGATACATACTCTATGAGTCTTAGCTTCCACTCCGCTCTGGACTGGTGGAACACGCGCACGCAGACATCGCATGACATCATGAGACTATTCAAGCGGGTCTGCAGCCATTCCTTGTGCGGAGCAGCCTCATCGCCATCGAATGCCAGTATCTGTAGGGCTTCGAGAGCGACCCACTTTCGATCTTCGGCCTCTTTGATCTTAGCTTTCCGCTCCTCTACGGCGGTAGTATCCTTGTCTGCATTCGGATCTGCTGCGATGTCTTCGTCGAAGTATACGGCGCCATCGTCGGGGCTAGCGCGCGGGCAAAATAGATGCTGTTCGGCGGGAAGGGTTTTGAGCTCGCTATACGGATTGTATTATCAGCACAATGACTTTATACGCCGGCAATGTAGTGGCTTACTTGATGCGCTCTAATATCTCCGCCATAGTGTTTGAAGATGCCGTTGGCACTCCCGCGGACGGTGAGTGCTTCTCCCACCTTTATCAACTGCTACTGGGCATTGCCCGAGCTGAATGGCGGACGCAGGCAGGCTATTCAACGTGACACCCGACTGTTTGGAGACAAGACTATGTGCTATAGCTAGATGTAGAGAGAAGGGCGCCTGTCTCGTGCTGGGTTGGAACAAACGAGTGACGGTGGGGCTGATAGGGCTGGGGAGAGGGTCGTTTTTATAGACGCTCTCGAGCGCAGGCGACCTGTTGTGAGAGAAGACAGTTAGTGCTCGTTCCAGCAGGTGAGAGAGGCCAAAGGACAATAGGTGGGTTGAAGAAAGTCAGTCAAATAAGCAGGGATCTGGCGCACAAAGAGAAGCCGCAGCCGCGGACGTGACGCGCTCAGGCTAGTGCGCGTCCACCAGACCGGGGTGTTGCCAAGCCCATTTAGCACATGCTTGTGAACCCTGGAGTCTCTGGCCTTGCACCATCATACATTATTTCCACTACAGAGCACAAGGGTTTCACGATATCGACAGAATATGATGGAGATTATTTAACTCATTTGCAAGCCCACGAATGCAGACGATCATTACTTATCTACAACACCCTTCATCCTCGAACACTGGTATCCTCCCCTTCAACCCAAGAAGTATCGCAATTGTCACTCAAGTCAGCTCCAACTTCCGCAAGAGCAGAGATATATCACAAAACGAAGAAAACAATGTCGGGTAACACAGCGACGTGAGCTAAAAAAAAATACCCAGCCGCCCCGCTTCACTACCTAGTCGAAGCGTTTCGACCCACTTCAGAGGCCGTGTTAAGTCGAAATCCAAAAGTAAAGCAATGCAAAAAGATGGAGAACCGATCAAGCGCGATGGTCTAGGTAACGCCGACCCATGGTGTGTAATATCGATAGACAAGTAGTAAGAAATGATTTTTGCATGGGGATTTCGATCCGCAATCCCGATAGCCGTGTTATGTACAAGTGGTCGTCAGAAGGAATGTGTAATTATGTGTTGGGCGTGAGTCGCATCATCGGGGCGGGCTGCGCGGTGGACTTCGTGGGGGATCATCGCTATGATGCACTGCAGGAACAGGAGGCTGTTCACTATTCTGCAGATCTGGTGCTTCCTCTCGAGTAACTGTCGGTCTCCGGAATGCGTTTCGTAGACGGCTCGCAATGTAACCGCTTGTTTGGGGTTGAGCACCGATACTGTTGCGGCTGTGCGCTGATTCCATGCGCGTCAGCATCGCAGCAGAAGTGAAGTCATTGCTAGCTTCGAAACTGGGTCGAACACGATCCATCGACATTCGTGCACGATCATAAGACGGTCGCGGTCGATCCATTGATATGCGGTGCTGTGGGATGCCTTCTAGGGATCGTCGGAATGTGTAGTCTGTACTACCGCTACCGTTTTGGCTCCTAGGGTTGTGGGTAGTTGCAGTAGGTGCAACAGAAGGTGGGTATATGGGGCGGACATCGTCATCGCCGTCCTGGGCATTTGCGGCCTTGTATTTCGAAGCGTCCAAGGAGACCTTAGAAATACCTTTGTCCGGTGGTGGCGGGAGGTACGCGTCGGTTTCCTTGAGGTAATCGAACTTTCCCTGCTTGATTTGTTCTCGTATAATGTCGACATCGAGCGGAAAGTATATTTTTTGGACAGACTTGACGGCGAATCTCGGGAGCAGACAAGCAATGACCGCCAGTAAAAGAATTGCCCAGAAGACCAATGAGCCATAAACCTCTGCACCGCCTTTGTAGAATTGAGCACTTGCGGTGAAGCTCGTGTAGATGCCAGTCCAGAACCATATGATCAGCGTGCTAATGACGACGACCAGGACCATCAGCCAATCCCAGCGATAAGTGTTGAACAACACGTAGAAGTTGGCTGCACACACGGCGATGGTTGCAACGATGATGCCCATGCGTTTTAGTTCGGCAATGTCCAGGCCGTTCTCTGTGACAAATGTAGCGGGGTACATGACCATGTAGACAAAAAAGAAAGAGATTGCCGATTGATAGATACCATCAAGCATGTACATCCTACCCGATGTTAATACCGTACATGCTGTAGCCATTGAGGTGAGAACTTACCAAAACTTGAGCTGTGACCACTCCTTTCTCTCGATACCTCTAGTGTAAAGTTGAGGAACAGCTAGTGATACACGATCGTCGACATCTTGGTCCAACACACCCTGAAGAATGACGGGCAATGATGTGAAGGCCAAATTGAACCACACAATGTAGCTGTAATCAAAGATGTACTGACTGTCAAAATTGGTGTAGATCTGGTACCAGAAGAGGGCGAACGTCCAAACAACATTCTGCTTATTGTTAGCATGACGCATCTTGATGATACTACCGTACTGACCTTGTAGAAGAAGTTCGCAATACACTCAGCCAACCTACGATATGACCAACGACCATGAACAAGCACAAGCCGGGTCAGGAATCGGAATTGACCGATTGCATAATCGGAAGACATAGCTGCGGCCCGGCCTTCCACACCAGCAATACCGACACCAACGTGAGCCTCCTGAATCATGGCAACGTCATTGGCACCATCTCCGATGGCAAGAGTAAGACAATCTAGACCAGTCTTGACCATGTTCACAACAGCAGCCTTTTGACTTGGGCTGACTCTGCAGCACAAAACAGCTCGGCACTGCTTGCAAAGTAGGAGGAACTTCCTCTTCATCGAATCATCCAACACTAGTTTCAAGCTGTCCCCATCGATGACAATAGCGTGAGTGGGTGGTGGTGGTACGTGGTCATTTTGCGCAGCGTCCAATTCTTCTTGAGACCCTGTCATACCGAATATAGCGAGTTTCTCGTCAAGAATGGCCTCGGCTGTTGCCAAGCTCTCGTCAGTCACTTTAAGAATGATCAAATCCATGTCGTTGTCGAGGAGATTGCAAGAAAATCCTATGTTGATAGCAGTCTCCACCTTGTCTCCGGTCAACACCCAAAGTTTGATCCCAGCCTTGCCGAGCAGTGAGATTGAATCAGGGACCCCGTCTTGCAGCTTGTCTTCGATAGCAGTACCTCCTATGAGCCAGAGATTGTTCTCAATCCGGTCAGATACTTCCTCGAGCTTCTCCTCACGGCCGGCAACAGCGTTTGCAGCAATGTCGTAATCTTTATTCCACTCCTGGTATTCTTCCTCCGAGATCTCTCTTTGGGCAATGCAAAGAGTACGGAGACCTTCCCTGGCGAACATCTCCAAATGTTCACCGGTTGTTGCACGCAGCTCTCGCTGCTCACCAGGTACCAGTCGAGAATAGATCATGCTATCGGCTCCTTTGCAGAATAGTATAATCCTGCCGTCAGGCATACGTATGATTGCACTCATTCGCTTTCGTGTCGAGTTGAATTCGAGAGTGTTGAGCACTGTATAACGGCGTTCTTCACCAAGCGCGTTGATGATGAGTCGATCGTCCTCTCGGCCAACAAAGGTGAAGCCCACATCACGAGCCGTGGCCACCAGCGCAGACTCATCAGGAGATTGTGCTTTGAACTCGATCTTGGGAGGATCGCCGGGCGTTCGTTCCGTCACCACGGTGTGACATAGAGCGAGGGCCAGCATAAATTGCTCATTGGCCTGTTTTTGTTCTTGGCCCGAGTCCCCAGCTAGATCTTCGATGAAATCAGGAGCCACAAACGTCAGGTCATCGTCCCAGAGATACGGGTTGTTGTGCATTTTCCTGATGCGACCGATCATACGCGTGCGATCGCGCGCAATCTGTTCGCGCGCGCGAGCGCCTTCTGTCTCAGTGTCTATACCCTGTCTTCGCTGCATGCCTGCCTGTGCTTCTGTGTACGCTTCTCCATACGGAACACCGTTGACGGAGCATTTCTTGAACTCCATGACATTTTGGGTCAAGGTACCAGTCTTGTCCGAGAAGATGTACTCGATTTGGCCAACGTCGTCAGAGATGTTCCATGATTTAGGAGTACACGGATAGTCAATCTCGGCATAATACATTTTGACGTCACTGTAGATGAAGACAGCCTGGAGCGTCCGGATGATTTCCAGGGTGATGTAAAGGGAGATGGGGACCAAGTTCTGGAATAGAATCACACTAGCCCAAAAGGCGATGACACCGTCGGTAGCAGGGTTGTGGCCATAGGATCCAAATTCGAAGAGTGCGTGTGAGGTGTCAGGTTTGGCCCAGAAGACACCCAAAACGATACCCGACACAAGGCACATGCCGAACAGGATGATGAAGTTGTAAATGACATTCCAGTTGAGCTCCTTGCTGATTTTGGCACGCTTATTCGGAGTTATACCCGAGTTCAGCATAATCTTTGATTCTTCTCCAGTGAAGACCACCACTCCCAAAACCCACTCAGTGTTACGTAGTTGACATCCACGGAGTAGGAGATTGTTGATAGAAATCGGCTCGGCCATTTCATACGGTTCCGCATTCGGGTCTTTAGCATTGTGCTGCTTCCAGCGAATGACAGCGTTGTAGGAGTAAAGGTTGGAATGCGGGGCTTCGCTCTCAATCCAGAACTCTGATCGCTCGCAATGTCGCGCATGCTTTACATCACGTGTGCAGTGAAGGGCATTGCGGACCTTAAGATTAGTCTCGCCATCAAGATTTTTTGTTTCCACGTAACAGGCTCCATCGTCAGAAGAGGTAGAAAGGACCACCACATCTGCCGGGAATTCCTCGTCGTTGTAGACACGGACAAAGTCACCAACTTGCACATTCTTCCAAGCATCTTTCTTGAACCGGGCCTTGTCTGGGGTTGTCTTATACGGGTCGATCACACTACCCCAGAATTTGGAAGCGTGGTTGTGCCCTGGCCCACGTATCTTGTCATTTTCTTGAACGTCCGTGTGCCCTCCTGCCGATAGAGGTGGCGGTGAATGGCGCGGGGATTGGCCGGGAAGGGGCGATGGGACCGGTGTCATCTGTATATCTCCGACATCATGCTGACCAGCATAAGAAGACCTATGGGAGATGACAGAAGCTCGTCGGGTTTCAATGGATCGGCGCGACTCCCCATCTTGTTGCGAGGTTCCCTTGCCTTTTCCAGATGACCTGTACTTCCAAAAGCGATAAAATGAGACGATGGCTTTGGTGCAGGCCTTTTTGAATTTTCGCCATAAAGAGACCGTATCGCCGGCAGTGTTTACGTTGTTAAACTCAACCAATCGATGGATAGGGGCATTATTCAGTTCGTTGTCCAGTACGGTCCTGCGCCAATCCTCGTAAGCGTCTTTGATGGCCGTGACAGAGAGAATCACGATCAAGGGCGCAGCATTGAGCGCAGGATTCGAGGCACCAAAAATTGGGAAAATCTACAATAAGAGACCAATTAGCGCAAATAGCAGAGAGCACGCGAAGGAGAACATACGCCTAGAATGATAATGAACAAGAAGTACATGTTCGCTATGTTGTGGAATTGCAACCACAAATTCTTGGGTATAAAACTTATTGGCGTGTATTTTGCCGTTCTTATCTTGTTTCGCGCGTAGTGAGCGAGTGGTAGTCCCTCCTCGTCGCACTCGTGTGGAGGAAGCTTGATGTTGAAGTAGATGGTGCGGCCAGCGTCCTGCTCGTCGCTGTCTGCCTGGGAGCTAGCAACGTCGCCATTCTCGGTTGGACCAGTTTCTTTCCCTAATGAGTCCCTTTTCTTCTCGCTGTTGGACCCTACCCGCCGGTGTAAACGCTCCTTCAGCGAAAGGCGCTTGTTCGCAGCCTTGACTCCCGTCGCGCGGTGGGTTGCCCATCGTATCCGCTTCACGGGATTTGTCACCTCCAAGGTGTCTTCGTCTGGTTGCGGGCCCATGGTCGCGCAACGTAGCGGAAGACGGAGACTCGGGGGGTTGCTGCTGGGATCGCTGCTGTCCGGCCTCAGCCGGAAAGGCTTCACGACGCGCTATACGCCAATTCGCCGTGCTCTACGCAGAGAGTGAACGAGGAGAATGATACGAGGAGGACCCGAGAGGCGGAGTCGCAGAAGAGAAAGGTGTTGTGTTCGCTTTCGACGAGGACGGAGGTGAGGCTAGCGGAACGCGAGTGAGCGACGTCTCCTAGAGCATGGGGCGGAGCGAGCGGTGACGGGGCGGCGATGCTGCGAGGGAAGCGGCGCAGACAGCGTCAGTCCATCCAGGCAAAGACGAAGGCGGCGAAATAGCGAAGAGAAGGTTTGCGTCTTTCTGATGATTCCAATGTTGCTGACCGAGCACGGGTGGCAGTAGCGGATTCGGCCGGGGCGGCACCGTTTTGTCCAGCGCGTCCTTTGGCACAGGATGAGCTCGGGCGGAAATTAGCGTCTTTAGGGGTCTTCCACTGCTCGGAAGCTGCATGCAGCGAGCGCCGAGCAGACGAGGTCAAAAAGTCGGAGGGTCAGAAAGGTAGCAAAGGTGTAGGCTCTCGGGGACTATATTCAAGGCTTCTATCTACGCTGCCCACACGCGCGGGCTTGGAACCGTCTCGGAGAAGGCAGACGACGCAAGTGCCTCTCGTGTGCAGGGCGTCAGCGGGCGGGCACAGCCCGGCGAGCAGCCCTCCCAAAGGGCCCGCCGCGCTTCACGTTGTGATGAGCGTCAGACTCTATAAACGTATCCGCGCCGCAGCACCAGGGGCTCTGGTAAGCACCAAGCACCAAGCACCAAACACCAGTGGCCGGGCCTGGCGGGCAGGAACGCCTTGTTGCGGCGATGCTGCACAACAAGTCTTGCGTGTCCTCTGCCTTCGTACCGCTGTCTTCGTACCGCTGCGTGTCTTTCCTCGTTGAAGCAAGCGGCACCACGCACCAGAGACTCGAGGGCTGACGGCAGTCCGGCGTGTGACTGCAAGCAATCTATAGACTACAAATGGGCTCGGACTTGTACAGCACCAGCGCTGTCGGACCGGCAAGTCCGGCCCTACGAACTGGGAAGGCGGGCATCTGGCATGAACGAAGGCCGGCAACGCAGGGATGCGCCATGGAGGGCCATGGAGGGCACAATGCGAATGGTTGAAACATCTTGCAACTGTCCTGCGTGTCCAGTGGGCCGAACGAGGTCGTGTTCGGCTGGCTCTGCGCGGCGTCGCCTTGCTGCAATCCTCGACCTCCAGGGCATGCTAGCCGTATTGTATAGCCGTCGTCAACAATGCTTCTGTCAGCGCCAGGTGCATGATGAGTGTTGGCCAGGGTCCGACGAAGGCGTTCGTGCCGAGACGCGACGATTGACAGTTTGAGATCGCTGGGACGGACGGGACATTTCGACCCGGGCGGAAGCCAACCAGGATACAGCTCAGCCGACTGGTCAAAAAGCCAAGCCTACTGGTGGGGTCCGAGCTTCCTCGTGCCAAGCAGTAGGCTTGGCTTTTAAATTAACCGACCAGTCAGCTAAGCTTTACTAATAAAAAATTTTCACTTTATGATAGTATTCTTTTGCCCTCTATATTTTGTAATTCTTCACATATCGCAACCTATGGTAACATATTCTAAACATGTTCTAAGGCTATTCCTTACCAAATGGATATCTCCGAGCTACCTGATATTAAGGATAGTATTTTACAACAAGTTAACCTAGAGATTGAAGAGTCAAACACTACCATATTAGAGGAAGAGGTAGATTAAAACTATGATATTCTAAACATGTTTATAACACGTTAACATTCTTTTAGGAGGAACCTACGGCGCCCATTATACTTACCATAGTATAGTTTAGCCCCTTATTACTGCAGAGCTCGAATTTGCTTTATATATACTAGAATATCCATAAACATATAAGGATGGCTATATATACTATATAAATACAACTGATATCCTCAATCTTAAACAGGTATTAGTAAGTAGTTCCTAACATGTTCTCAATATAATCCCATACAAAGTAGCGTCTACTATACGAAAACACGTTATTAAGATGTTTATAAGGTATTCTATATATATACTAATATGATTGCGCTTTAATAGGTGCAATATAGCTGGAGCCAAATCTATTAAGCAACTACAGTAACCTCACCTTTCTTAAATGGCGCCTGAGGAATAAAATGGAAGTTACGTTGTATAGATATATTACATTGTAAATATATTCATAATACCTTACAAACGTTAACATATACTAAAGTAGAGGATTCTATTTAGAGATTAATCTAAGAGCTTTAGTAGGTTATTGATTACTTAGATCCTAACCTAATTCGTTAAGATATAAACGCGTTCGTAACACGTTTAGAGCGTGTTATAAATATACTTACTATAAATAGTCTATTCATAAGCCTTTAAAGACGATTCTAGCAAGGAATTGCCTGTATAGACTAACAACCTATATGTGTACTACGTTTACGAAAAGCAAGGTACAATATAGGTAACTACCTTAAAATTATATTATAAACATAATATAAACACGTTCCTAACGTCTTAGGATATTAATAACTAACCCCAGTATTTCTTATGCTGTGAGAATTATACGATACAGCAAAGAACCCTCATTTACTAAAATTATTATCCTTTATTATAAAATATAATATATCTTATCTAGAAGAACTGCTATCCTCTATAAAGGAAAGTACTACTTCTTCAACTAGCTGTTATATAACAGAATAACGAAGCTGTCGAAGAAAGAATTATAGTAAGCCATTTAAAATAAGTTCTAAACGCGTTCTAAACTATTTAACAGGTATTAACCATCCATAAGGCCCTAGAAAACTTCTTATAAAAACCTGTAATGTAGTCTTCTATTTATTTATACCTAAGGACCTTCTTACTATACCATATATCCTTTTAATATTAATTAGAGAGCATATATACCTACCACCGCCACCAAATAAGCCGCCAGGATCTATTATCTATGAGATTATGGAGCTTATAAAATCTATAAGAGACCTAGGGTTGACAATAGGTTTAGAACATGTTTAAAAGCTATTTATAACGTATTAATAACCTTCTCTAGATATATTTCTTCGGAGCCCTTGCTTCAGTAATACTATCAACAGAATAATATTTAAATATTATAAAATCTTTATATTTCGTTTAATAACCTTAATCGAATATTAGTAATTATACGTAAACAGCGAATTATCTATTAGCCTTAAGGATGAGATTTTGCAGGCGTAGTATTTAAATATGAGCAAAGACATAGGACGGTAGTAGATATACGTAAATGTGTTCTAAACGCGTTGCAAAGGTGTTACTAACGTAATTACATAGCGATATATCTAAGGTATATATAATGATGCCTCTGGGATTCAGATTATATGCTTTACTAAAGGACAAGCTCAGATTCTATCAATACAAGAGAATTTTGAAGTTGATGTCTCTTTTAAATGAATTAAGTAGCGAAATCTGAACGAAATGATAATTAGAAAATTCCTTAGGGAATATGGTAAAAGTAAACACGTCTGGAACACGTTTAGAATAGGTTATTGACTTAAATAGTTATCACCCTCGCGAGAGTATATATCGAGAAACAGGACCAAGAAAGCTATTTCAAGGCATTCCAAAGGCTTTTCAAACACGTTGAGAACGTGTTGGACAAGAAGCTATCCTGGTCCCATATTACCTTTAGCGAAGATTGTTCGTTTACGTTAATCGCCCTTAATATATATAGCGGCCAATTTCTAGGTAAGCTGCCACAACATATTTAAAACATGTTCTAAGCATATTCCTAGGATTTAGGTAATATCTCCATTCTATCGATCCATAAGCTAGACCACTAGCATGGTATATATAAAAGACAGTAGTATTCTGTCTTATACACTTCTTTAGAAGTATAACTACTCTGGTATCTATAAACTATGAGTTATAGTTACGCATGAAATCTTTATTAACCTATTAAACTACTACTGAGTATAATCAGCTTTGCGATCTTTTAATTAGTATTTATTATATTTAGAACATGTTTACAACATCTTACTAACACGTTATAGAGTATGAAGAAGCTCCTATCAAAGAATAGGCTAGGTATAAGCGCTATCCACTTATTATAGGTAGGCTTAATGAGGCTTACTTATTAATTAACCCTATTATCTTTACTACGTTACGGCATCATACGAATGCTGTTGAGCAAAGTGTAAATAAGTCAAATATAACTAGTAAAAAGTAAAGGATACTAGCTATAATCTTAAAGTAAGTTCTTAAGATATTCCTAACTCGTTCTAAGCATGTTCCTAAGGTGTTCTAGTGGTGAAAGGCTTAATAGGCGTGATATAGATTAGTATAATACTCGCTAGAGCTTTGGAGTATCTCATAGATAGAGAGATACGTCTCTAGTAGCTTGATTTCAGTAGTCATATGCTCGTGAAAGTAGGTAATACTTTATAACATTCCAAACAGGATCTAAACGTGTTTCTAACGCATTTTAGAATAGCGTCGTACTTTAGCTATTAAGGAACAGCCTGAGAATTTTATTAACCCTAACTCTTTTTTTGTTAGAGCATCCTTAAGTAGTATTATTCGGCGTAGGGGCTTACGGCAAAACTCACGAGGAAGTTCAACTTTAAGATCTAGCTCATAAAGGCCATCTACTAGGTGCACCTTATAAATATTCTATAATCCGTTTAGAACATATTACTAACACGTTCTATTAGGACTATTGGGCAATTTTCTTAGTAAGAAATAGATCAGCGAAGGTAGTAGATTGAATTAGAACTATTAAAAACTAAGCTAAAGGTAGAGTAGTAAGCTATTAAGGAAAAGGAGCTAGATTTGCTTGAGAGACGGAGGCGTTTACAATTAGGAGATGAATAGGATATAAACACGCTAAGAACATATTTATATCCTCTTGTTTTTTTATATTTTACATAAGACTCGTAATTAGTAAAGCTCAGCTGACTGGTCGGTTAATTTGAAAGCCAAGCCTACTACTTGGCACGAGGAAGCTCGGACCCCACCAGTAGGCTTGGCTTTTTGACCAGTCGGCTGAGCTGTATGCTCGAAGCCAACCACGTTTGGCAGCTCACGTGACCGACGTGTCAGCGCGTTAGAGACCATGCCGTTCGCTTCACCACCACGCGCCAAGCATCGCGGGCAACACCAGAGCATCCTTATTACCATGCCCCCACGGAAAAGGCCCCCTCAGAATCAGAACATTGGGGACTTCTTTGCACCTGTTCCCAAGAAACCTCTCCAGAGCAGCCAAAATACAGCTTGTGCCCAGCCAGGTAGGCCCACAGCCCAATCACTCATTGCTTCATCTACTGATGAACAGCAAGAATCAGGTTCCATTGTACCTTCCACCATCCCAGAAGTACCTACGGCAATACAGGTGTCCGTAAACGCCCCTGTCCCAACTCATCCATCGCGTTCTCCATCGCCCACGAGCCCGCGCGACCCCGCAGTACGCACAGATGCATCTCGGACGATCGAAAAACCCCACTCTGGACCACCACAGTCCTCCGGGAACTCCATGCATACCAGCAAGCGAGTACTCTCAAATGGAAAGGAGGTCGTGCTCAATTCGGATTCGGACAGCGACTCGTTGGCCGACCTAGACGCCCTATGGGATGATCCGCCAGTCAAGCCCAAGGCTGTGACTGCAGTAGCTACACCAAGGACAAGAGGGGCGTCCAAGGATGATGATTTATTGCGCCAACCGCCCAAAAGGCGGAAAGATGACGATGTCTTTAAACTATTCGTACAAACAGCCCAGAAGAACGCAGAAATGGAGAAACGGATTGCTCAAGCACAGGCGGATCTCGACAAGCCCTTACATGAGGATCATCCTGAGCGCAGCGTGCAAATAAATGAAGACTTAGTTGCAAATACAGTGCACGATGATGACGATCCTGATAAGGCGAAGAAGCTGTATGCCGCTATGCAGAGAACTAATGCTCTGCATGTAAATTGTGTCTTCCACTTTTTCAACGAAGGCTCGGACAGTCCAACGACCACTAACCCACCGTTTCCAATGAATAGCCTACCGCAGCATGGCTGGACGTCAAATTTTGAAGGTGCGGCAGGTTCAGGGTCTTAATTGAAACTTCGAAGCTGATTATCTATAAGAGCCTGCTTCGCGAGACCAAGCTTTCCTATCTGGCTTCGCACAGCGAGTCTTCCAGTTCCGAGAACTTCCCGAAGAGCTTGCATCATGGATAATTGATCAAAGTATGGACATTTCTCAACTAGTGGGCCATCTCAAGCTGATTGAACAGCGTGCAACAGCAGAAGTGAAGCGCTCAGCCTCAAATACATTCAACTCCTCAATGTAAGTTTAGAGCCTACCTTACAACCCTTGCAGTAACACTAATGCCCCTTAGGTCCACCATCATCACCTGAAAACCCTTCTTGACAAGGACAGGCTGGAAACAATATTCAACGTACTTGGTGCAGACATGCAGTGCTTGAATCTCTTGCAGGAGGCTGTTCCTTGCTATGAGCTTGATGCAGGTACACTTAGAAAGAGACATTCACGTGACGGGTTTAGGAGCTAAGTTATTCTAGGGAGTAAGCGTCCTCTTCCCGTATCCTTAAGTCATGTGTGCAAGCTTCTGCAAGTTGCCGCCCCACGGTATGTTTTTTTTCTCGAGAAATGCATGGCATTGACACTGATTTGAGCATAAAGAATACATTCTAAAGCGAGAATTCATGTGCTGTACGTCCTCTCACACATGTGTATGGACGACAGCGTGCAGTCAGATGCCGGTGCACTGCACACTATACAAGACACTATAGAATCGCTCCTGTGCCCCATAACTAGCAACAATGAGTTAGTCTTAGTTGTAAGCAAGTCCCGGAATTTCATCACACAGCATCTAATCAACTGGTAGCTGGATCACCTCCTTTCTTCCTTACTTCCGCGTATCAAGCATCCTGTCTTACAACGAGATCTTGTTCGCGCATTACCGTCCAAATCTCCTCTTACAGCGTATCTTCAACGGCATCTGGCCCTTTCATTTATCCTATACCCGATCACGATCACGGAACCTCTCAGTAGCCCTGCAGTTTTGAATCTGATACGCGCTCATCTCGAGTCCTCGCAAGATTTTCGAGTCACGAAGAATTCTGACTGCGCATCTTTAGCCGCGCGATTCACGCTTCTTGATATTGCTATTGGGCCAGGACCTCTAACAGTTCCATATGAACCACTTATCAGCCCACCAGCATCTCAGGACGCTTCGTCTGCAATCTTCGCTCCAACACCATCATCGAAGGATGAGAAGGACTTCAATAGAGAGGTCGATGCGCTTGCTCAGCAGATCAGACTAATAGGCAACTCCATCAACGTAGCAGGTGCGATGACTGACCTTACCAGGTTAGCGGCGAATGACTGTTGCGACCGACTGTGCACGCGCCTTGAACATGCAGTCAGAATCGGGGGCCGAAAGTTGAAGAAGGTGTTCTCCAAGGACGATGAGCATACCGAGCAGGCTAAGGCTACGTTCATGAAGTATTTGATCCCAAACAGGAGTCAAAGTGGAGCTGAGGCGCCCATATCGAACGAGGCATTAAATGAGGCTGCCGCCGAAGCCTTGGAAGCTGCTATGGATATATGAAGGTTACGGGGGGAGGAAGTGAGCTTTGTTGAAATGACGACGATACGCTTCGATGTAGCTATCGAGTCTGAACTAAACATACAGTTTCGGATAGTGTATAGAGAGCTGCATATTGCTATGCTACACTAATCTGCCGCGCCATCCAAACATAATCAAGCCAGTACTGCCTGTGCATTCAAAACTCCGATGGACACCTGCTGCGTCAATCCACAGCTACTCTAATCCCGAACCCATCGATGCACAGCGTAAACTCTTCACAGGACGCTAAATAGCCCTGAATTAAATTCAACTCCACCACTCTCTTCCGCCGTCGACACGAATAGCAGCAAGTCTTGTAGGCAGACCAGTGTTCATTGCGCGGTGGCACCCAGCATCACATGTGCATCTTCACCAGTTGGAGCAACAATCCGTGAAGCCTTGTATGATGTTCGCAGGAAAGAACGAGGTGTCGGCTTTTGTATTATGTATCCTGAGACGAAACGCCCTCCAAAACTCGGTCGACTAATATGAGAGGCTTCAAGATTTATAGCGCTGATAGGTACTATACCGTGCTACACACGGAGTCCCTCGTGAATACGATTTCCCCATTACACAGGCACATGTTCGATCATATCATAAAAAATAGACGCAAAACAGATAGCCATGAGCTCGTCTCACGGAAGTCAACGGGACGACAAGGACTTTACAAACGCGCCGAACACACTTGAAGCCGAACGCGAAACCCGCGGACAGAGCTCAAACCCCTTAGCCCAGCCGACGCACCCTCTCCAACGGCCCATCCCGCCCCCTGGTCCAAACACCCTCAAGCAACAACGCCCGCAGCGCCTAGACACGTCAACATTTTTCCGACCCTCGTAGAGCGCCAAGTTTCAATGTCGGCATCAGGGGGATCGTCAGGTACCATCTCGTGGAACGAGCAGAACCGCGCTGGGGCTGGGGTAAGATGAGGAGGGAACACGGGTGACGCGTTGACGAAGCTCCTTCTCGATTGGGCCCCTCCCCCGATAAGAGCGGTTGGGCGGGCGTGATTGATGGGGAGCGCGGCACGTACAGCATGAGATTCGCCACTGCAATGGAAATCGCTCAGAAGAGGAAGAGGGGAAGGTAGGCGGTGCGCGTCGCGCAATCACAACACATTTCGTGCAACCACCCCCGTTCAAGCACTCAGCACTTTTCTCAGACCCGCGCAGGCAAAAATAGGTCCCGTCAGCT
The DNA here is from genome assembly GCA_027946365.1 of Kalmusia sp. IMI 367209. NCBI lineage: Eukaryota > Fungi > Ascomycota > Dothideomycetes > Pleosporales > Didymosphaeriaceae > Kalmusia > Kalmusia sp. IMI 367209. Next base: position 628,198 of record JAPEUQ010000005.1, on the reverse strand, counting down.
GACGTGCCACCGACCCCCCCCGGCAAGAGCTGCTTCTACCATGCCCCATCGCTTAAATGTAACGCTTCCATGGCCTACAGTATGTCCGTCCAGTCGTCAAGCTTCGACGCGGAGCCCTCGGGAATTAAATGCGCAAGCTCGGGACTCGGATGCCGCGTGCGGACTTTGGGCTACCCTGACGCCCCCCCAAGACTGGCTGCCTGGTCACGGGCTGAAGTGGGAAAATGTGGGGGGGATAAAGAGCTGCAGGAAATAGCTGCAAGACATGAGTCGTGCGCTTGCGGTGGCTTTGCCGGTATCGGGTCGAAGGGGTTTAGGTTGGGGGATTGGGGGCCGAAGTGTGCGAGCAGCCGCGGCGAGCCGTCATGGTGGTGATGCACGCGGGAAACGAACTGGTATGCCTGTCCCTGCGGAGAGGAATGCGGAACGCTCTTCTAGAATTCACCTCGTTCACGTTTAGTGGCTGTGGGCGAGAATTGGTTTTTTTTATGGTGGTTCATTGCGTAGGGCATATATGATTTCGTCTATGGGAAGAACGCTAATGCAGAAGCTCGAATGAATACAAAAGAAGGATATATACTGTGTAGCCTATCAGCACCGCTGAAAAGGTTGCTACTTGTGCTTTACCATTACCACCACATAACGAAGATCGGAGATGGGTGGGAAAGATAGAGACGTTCAGATAGTCGGTATGGTTAACAAGCTGTCCATCCATCTCTTCAAAACCCATCCCGCACTACCCCTCTCTTGACGACACCCCCTTCACCCTCTGCGCAATCCCCTATAGTCCACCCAGACCATTTTTCTCGTCGATGTGCCTATACCTCTCCTGCTCTGACCTGTACTGGAGAACCATGGCGACACACAATACGAGAAGCGCGTCCACACCAACGATACCGAATGCGGCGGTGAAGATCAAGTCGAGGTACCTGTTTGCGAACGAAGAGAAAGGTGCAATGCAGCCGCCCTTTTGCGCAGCAACGAGTGGATTAAGACAGGTACTATCGAAGAAAACTGTGCCATCGGTCGAGTTAAAGTATCCGCAGCAGTTAAACTAGGCTCGTGTCAGCACCGTCTTTGGGATAGCACCCGCCCCGGATGCCATGGAATGGAATAAGGTTGCAGCACAGCACGTGTACCAACTCTAAATTCCCCAACCGCTTAGCATCCAGAAATGGAAGATTATACACACCTTTTGCTGCAGAAGACTCCGGGTAAGAGTGGATTCGCGCTGCCAGATCTCACTCAGTTCAGCACGAGTCTGCAGCGTATCTACCCAGACTGCAAGACCTAGACCGAGAGTAAAGGTGGCGCAGACAACGACCAGCCAGCCTTGGGTACGCAGCCAACCTCGATTCATTGGGAGAAAGAGCGCAGGTAGAGACAACAGGAATGTGACAAAGATGAAGACGGCGTTTACCACCCCAGCTGCAAAACTGTTAGTGCATCTCGCTGATAGAATGTGGTCGGCCTGTGCCACTGAATCAAACATGCGGTGACGTTGTATTGATGCCGTGGTTCTCATCAGGGACATCAATATTGTCTCCCGCTGCCCAACGCAGCACAGGCGCCGCCACAGTCGCGCCATATATCAATCGTACCTGTCAACGGGCATTGACCGAGCAGCACATTTTCCGCTACATTGTTCACGGTAGGACTTTCGCGCATCCGCTGCTCAGAGATGAGAGAGAAGCCCAGCAACAGTCCTCCACATCCAGCGAAGAGGAAGTCCAGCCCCACAAAGAACATCATCAGCTTGGTGGGCATGGTGGCGGCGTTGCCGTCCTACGCGACGGTCGCGACGATCGCAGTCGGTCTAGGGAGTAGAGAGGGCGTCACTTGGCGAGGGCTTGCAATGCGTTCTGGTTCCAAAAAAGAATGAATGAATGTAAGTCGATGGCGGAGCCGTCCGGCGAGCTCGCGAACGACGATGTGCAGAAATGGAGATTAGATGCTAAGAAACGAAGTGAAGAAAGGAAAACAGCGGCAAGACGAATGGGAGAGCATGGGGGGTTAGTATCTAGCAGTCGTCGAGCATTAAGAGGCTCTCGTGGGCGCGTCGCAGGTGGGCGAGGCGAGGCGTGAGTGGTTTCAGGAGCGTAGCAGCCGGCGGGCGGACGAATCAGCGTCGCAAACGCCGGCGTGGGTCGACTGGCAGCGCAGGCGGCGTGCGACTGTCGGCGACGCAGCAGATGGAACGTCGACGGCAGAACGATGGCGAGATGCAGCAGAGACGGCGTCGTCGGTGTTCGCGAAGCGCTGCGGCGACGCGTCGAGGGTGCGGTCGAGGGTGCGGTCGAGGGTAGCGTCGAGGGTAGCGTCGAGCACGTGTGTCCGCCAGCGACCAATTCCAATGTTGCGGTGAAGGTTGGTGGCGCCTGCATCGTCTCGACCTGCGCCAGCCGAAGACGGAAGGCGGTAAGGGCGCGACTGCCCCGAAGCCTCGCGCAGCACATGTGCACCGTCGAGGCCGCTTCACGGCCGCTTCGCCGCCGGCCCTCTCACGCTGAGGTCAGCAGCTAGCAGTGGCAGCGGCACCAAAAGCGGGTCGCGCCTCCCCTGATTTGCCGCTCAATCACCGCTAGGGACACTAACGAAGTCCACCCTGGCCACCCGGCTGGGGAAAGCGCGCTGGGCGTGCCTGCTTAGAGTAGACCTGACAGTTACCTGTTTGAGCGCCGCGACCTGCGCTCTGTGTATAGACACAGCAACACACGGCGCACGCGCAGACGACGCTGGGGGGAAGAAGAAAAACCCCGTCGCCGTCGGCTGCTGCAAGTCCCATCACAGCGACGACGCGACCGGGCGCACGTGAACACCCACAGGCCCGCTATCTGCGCGCGCTCGCGGCCGCCCGATCAGCGATTCAGGACGACAGACAGGGTGAGCTCACCAAGCGCAGCCAACCGTGTCCGGCCCCCAGTCGTCGGGAGCCGTCAAAATATACGTGCCTGCCGCCCGTTTCACTTTCCCCAATCTCTCCGTCGCTTTCCCTCTCTGAGACACACGTACGCTGTGCTTGCCCGCCCGCCCTCTGCGTCCATCTCTGCCATTCACGGCCGGTTCTCTTAAACGCATTCGGCCCAGCTCCCTCTCCGCACCTGCACCGGCGCCCCAGCTGCTCACCCCGATCGAACCAGCTCCGCGCTGCCACTTGCACCACAGGTACGTACCGCACCAGCCTCTACCAGCCGCCGTATTATTAGTTTGCGAGCCAAGGGCCGCGCTGTCTCCGCCGGCCGCTGTGCGACCGAAGCGCCCTCTGGCCTGCCTTTCCTTGCATTCTTTGCCCGCCCGCCCACACCACAAAGGGTTCAGTCAGCGCAGCCCCCCGAACCACTGATCTTTTTCATTCCAAGCGCGCCTGCTTTTCCTCTTTCATCCGCCCCGATTCTTTTTGGCCTAACCCCTCCTCACAGCGCCTGTAACGACCACTCCACGCCGGCTTCTGCCAAACAGGAAATCCCCACAAAAGCTGCTCGCCCGCAAAAGCAGTTAGCCAAAACACGAGTAACCAATCTCATCTGCGTCCACCACCATGGCCTCAGAAATCACCGACCACGACCAGAACGCGTCGCCCTCGGTCCACGACGACCTCACCAACAATGGCGCACTCGTTGCAGGCGATGCAAACCGCGGCACCAAGCGCCCGCGCCCGGCCCAGGACGACGACGATGACGACGACGACAAGCCCGGTCGCGAGCGCAGGAAGATTGAGATCAAGTTCATCCAGGACAAGTCGCGTCGGCACATCACCTTCTCCAAGCGCAAGGCCGGCATCATGAAGAAGGTACGTCGACGTCTACGCTGCCGACGCCTGGCGGCGCCGCATCCCCGTCTTAACACGCGCGCACGCTGTTTACCCGCGTCGCATGAGAAACAACCCACGCGCTGTCTTCCTTGCTAACTCGCTCTCGTGTCCAGGCCTACGAATTATCCGTTCTGACCGGCACCCAGGTGCTGCTGCTCGTCGTGTCCGAGACGGGTCTCGTCTACACATTCACAACGCCCAAGCTGCAGCCCCTCGTCACGAAACCCGAGGGCAAGAACCTCATCCAGGTGCGTACATTGTGAACGACCGAAGGCTATCGCATCCAAAAACTAACGCGTCGCAGGCCTGTTTGAACGCGCCTGAGCCCTCAATTGACAACGCGAACGGCGTCGACGATGGCCCAGTAGACTCTCCCGAAGACAGCCACGCCCAGGTTCCCGCTGGCCAGCCGCGTGGAATGGCGCCTAGCGGCGGTATGCCCCAAGCGTACATGACTCCCGAAGCGGCCCTGCACTACCAGCAGTATCTTCAGCAACAGCAGCCGTCGACTCAGTACCCGGGAATGCCGCAAGGCGGTATGCCCCGTCACCCTGCGCAGCACTACCCGCAGGACCAGAAGCTCAGCTAAATATACATGTAGTTGCTTCTGTTTTGATTTAAAGCAGACAGCACCGGCGGCGCATCTCGGATATGGATACCCCCTACTAATGGCGAAAATAATCAAGCTGCAACACTGCAGGCATTCTGGTACATGGCACGCAATGGTCTGCATATGTAGGGACGCGATGGAGGTATATGATGAGGGCAATGTTGGGAGTTGGGCTGCAGCTTAAGGGATCAGGGGGGCGGCTGTACGGCTTTACGTGGATACGGCGTGGTGTTTTCCTATCAATCACTCAACAGTTACATGTCTCTCGCCCGCTCTCCACCAACATCGACATCGGATTTTCCAGCTTTTTTTTACGATATATTATGTACTTTTTGAATCCCCCTCAAAGCATCAATCGTACAGACCTATAATCATACTATCCAAGTTGCCCGATCGATCTAACTAGTCGTGTCACACAAGGATCGCATCTCAGCAGATGTTGCCCGGCCACCACAAAGCAATATTCACCTTCCGATCGCTTCATTGCCGATTGATCGAGGGTCTTCCTTGCGTTCTGGTGCGCGCTCGGGGCTGGGCGAGATATGTGCAGCAATGCACTTCCGCATCCGGCTATACCATGGCCGTATCGGGAAGACTACAAAACACGACGCTTACACACGACTAAAGTTCGAGATGACACCATGCCTGAAACGGGATGCAAACATTCCTTTTCAGGCCATCTGCATTGCGATGGACATCAGGCCCGCCGCTGCAGCTCGTGGCGGCCGACAGGAACAGGAAGCCTTGCGTCATTGATACTGCTGCTACGGATCACACGCGCTTCCAACGACACGACATCTCGACTTCGACCCTAACAAGCCATGTCCCAACCAAAGGGTCTGGCAGAAATTTCCAGGAACGGAAGCATGTTTCAATAGCCCAATGACTAGACGGGTGCAGCTCCCACATTGCTATGATTCGTTTGATGTGCAGGTGCGAAAGAGCTGGAAAAGCAATGCGGCTGCCAATATCACCGCTCCTGGTTCGTGACACCATCTTGATACCACGTTGATCTTACCGGGCCTTACCGCAGGTAGCAGTAGACCGCCTCATTCGAGCTGATGCAACATAGTACAAGACTCGAGAGCGCTTCGGATCTCGGCAGAAGCTCTCACGGTGCGGCGTCTCGGTGTACGAAGGCGGTGAATGGGCTTGCCGACTACATGGCGGGCTGGGATAGCCGGGATCAACCCAGAATCTACCGTGTGTGTGTGAGAGAGAGAGAGAGAGAGAGAGAAAGTTTTGCTTTTTCTTTGGCTGAGTGTCCAGCCTCCGAGGCTGGATGAGAAGTACAAAGAGTATTAGCACTGATTGCCCTAACGATGTTGATCAGACAAGCTCCTCAGCATCAAACTCTTCGGTGTCAAATTTCGACACCACTCTTCGCAAACCAGCTCTATGCGCAATAGCGGGACCGGAGTCTATGCCGGTTGCACGACACCTGCAGTCAGGAGCACAAAAAGCGTTGCGGAGGCGGTCGTGTGTCCCTCATATATGCAATCGTCACCTTCCAGCGCCGCATCTGACCTCAGAGGCTATGCAGAGTGCTGGCCTTGAACGATGATGATGACAGCAGCTATCGATGGAGGGTCGGCGATCAGCTCCGAAGTGCATTGAAGCATGCGTCTGGACTCATATACCGCATCGGGTAGGCATTCTAGCCGCGCGCCACGAGATACACACTTGCACATTGAACACGAGGTCTGCGGGAGATAAAGCGTAGTTCATATCTCTTAGTCTGTGATGATTGCGGATCCGCAGTCGAGTGGCCCACACACCGACCAGATCTAAACAACTACGCGGGATGTTATCGAGGCACAACGACAAGTTCCTCTCATCTTGTGTAAGGTACACACTCTGGGCGATCCTGTTGTGCGACTCCATCTCATCACAGGCTAACGCAGTGGCCCTAAGCATGCGGTAGCGGTTCCGCACCCGCGACGAGCTGCTCTACGCAAGACGATGGCTCATCTGACGCCGACCGATTACGTCGGAAATCGATGATAGGCGCTCGTCGGCCATTCACAGCAGCTGCCGCAGACAACCCAGGCATATGGACACGAGAAGTCGCATGCAGTCTGTTCCGAGGGCACCGCATCATTGTACGCACTCGTTGGCACTCGATCCAAGACGAACATGCAGGCAGGCCGGTCGAATCTACGGAAAGACGTGCAGATGGTGGATGGTGTGCTGCCCCCCCAAGTGCCCAGTGTCAGTCACTATCCGATAAGTCAAGATAGCATTCCCAAGTGCTATCTGAGCAGGGTCCGCACCCCTCGCACTCCTTGCACTCCTTGCGCGAGATTAAGCGTGCCAATCTCAAGCATGCACCCAGGGTGCCTGGGCAAGCATCGAAACAAATGCACGCCGTCCTTCTCCGCACGCCTCACCCACGCGCTTGATCAGACGCCCGCTCATACTAAGCGTTTGTTTCCTCGATCCAGCTAGTCGGCCGAATCATCCATATCGCTTACTCGCTCGAGGACGACAGTCCGCATCGTCGCAACTGGACATTATACCGCCGAGCAAAGACGACCGGCAACCACGACCAGCCCGGTTGGTGGTAGCTACGTCGTGGTCGTGCCTGCCCCCATGTGCGCCTTTGCCTGTTCAATTGGCCCTGTCCGATTCGCCGTCTTACCTTATCTCCTCACCTTCACACTCGCAAACCCCCAGTTGATTACGCAGACCCTGTAAATACCGCGCTCCTCTCCCTCCCAGTGCCCATCCTCTGTCTCCCTGCTTCCCAATCTATAGCCTGCGTCTGTTCCAAGTCCTCGTCCACCACAAAGCTCCGTCGTCACCTAAGCGGCGGCAATCTCCCGCGCGCCTACCCTGGCATCGACCCACATATATCCTGCTTGCACCTACGACGCCTCCGTCTTGACTTTCACTGCTGCAATCGGAACCTCTTCAGCATGGGCGATTCGGACCACGAGAAGGCGCTTGCGCCTCAGCAGTCAATCGATGTGAAGAACGGTGACGCTGCGAGTTTCGACCAGGATGCCCTGAAGCTAGCCGAAATGGGATATACACAAGATATGCAGAGGAATTTCAGCGTGTGGTCCGTCCTTGGTGTGGGATTCTCGCTCACAAATACCTGGTTCGGTATCTCGGCAGCTCTGGTGACGGGCATCAATTCGGGAGGTCCCATTCTCGTCATCTACGGCGTGATACTCCTTGCACTGATATCGACTTGCATCGGTGTCACATTGAGCGAGTTGGCGAGCGCCATGCCAAACGCCGGTGGTCAATATTTTTGGGCAAACGAACTAGCGCCGAAGAAGTATGCAAATATCGCGAGTTATCTCACAGGGTGGTTTGCTTGGGCTGGGTCCATGTTTACAAGTGCAAGCGTTGCACTCGCAGCTGGGAGTGCTCTGGTTGGTTGTTATCAGCTTACCCACCCGGATCTGTAAGTTGAGATCCCCATACCTCGTCATGACTTGCAGTGGTACACAATCCCTTGAATGTGGCAAATTCTTTTTAGCTATAGGAAAAGATACGCTAAAATGAGACGGACGCTCTAAAAGCATAAGCCTTTGACTGACGATTGTAGTGTTATCGAACGATGGATGGTATTCGTGGCATATCAATTAGTCAACATTTTCTGCTTCGTGTTCAACTGCTACGGGAAAACGCTCCCAGGAGTTGCCACAGTCGCCCTCTGGACTTCTCTGGTCTCTTTCTTTGTCACGATGATAACAGTGCCTGCGACTGCGCCAACTCATCAGCATGCGAGATTTGTCTTCGCCACTTTCATCAACAACACCGGCTGGCAACAGGGCGGAATCGCCTTCATAGTCGGCCTTGTGAATACTAATTGGGGCTTCGCATGTCTCGATTGTGCTACCCATCTCGCTGAAGAAGTCCATCGGCCCGAGCGTATGATTCCAATCGCCATCATGGGCACCGTCGCCATTGGATTCGTTACGGGCTGGTTTTGGAGCATTTCCATGTTCTTCTCCATTGTAGGCGACTTTCAGGAAATTGTCATGACCTCGACTGGAGTGCCTATCCTTGAGTTGTTCTACAGGGCGGTGGGGAACTGGGGCGGTGCAATTTTTCTCGAAACCATGATCATCGTCACTGCTTTCGGCTGTCTGGTCGCGTGTCATACGTGGCAGAGCAGACTGTGCTGGAGTTTTGCAAGGGACAGGGGGCTTCCGGGACACCGATGGCTCGGTCAGGTAGACAAGAGGTTGGAAGTACCCCTCTATGCGCACTTTGTCTCATGTGTCATTGTGGCCATCATTGGCTGCCTCTATCTTGCGTCTCTGACAGCTTTCAACTCGTAAGTCTAAGCCGTCCTCCGAAGTCAATGAGAACTAATAGCTGTGCAGCATGATTACCGCCTGCATCGTCCTCCTCTACATATCGTACGCCATACCGGTGGTCTGCCTCCTTGTTTACGGTCGCTCGAACCTCAAGCATGGACCTTTCTGGCTCGGTCCGTTCGGCATGTTCTCCAACTACGTCCTCCTCGCTTGGACAGTCTTCACACTCGTCATGTACTCTTTCCCTTACGTCATGCCTGTGACCGCAGGTACGATGAACTATGTCAGCGTAGTGTACGCGGTTGTCATCATTATCATTGCGGTGGACTGGTTCGTCAGAGGAAGGAAGAGCTTCAGGGGTGTGGGCGAGAGGAAAAGCGATGTCACGGAGGTAGTAGATATTGTCACGGGGCGGCGAGCGAGTGCAGTTAGCTAGCGTACAGCTTGACTAACGGGCGGATACTAGTTGTGGGTACGGGACGGAACCCGATTGTCCCGGTTCCGGTATTGATTGCAAAAAATATGTACTGCCCTGGCAAACTCTAAATACCAATGTGTCCACCTTCTGAGATACAAAGTCGTTCTGAGGCTCTATGCTATGTACAATGTTCACTGTTATAATCTTGCGGAGAACGGTTCAGATGTACACACAATCTCGAGTATGTCCAATTTACATTTGACTCATGCGCCAAGTCTATGGAGACACCTTCTTAAGCTTCACTACTCTAATTAACAATGGGCTCGTGGTCTATCCCTGTCGATGCGGTTTGATAGACCAGGGGGTCCAACAACTAGTGGTTCGCCAAACGACAGAAATCGACTAGTTGGGTAAGAAGTTTCAGCAACGTAGGATCAGATCGTGAATGGAGAGGTCATAATTTCACTCTGCCAGCAGTCTTTCACATTGGTATAATACTACTGTGATTTGATATCCAAGACCGATACTTCTTACTGTCACGACGTTCTTTTCGCGACCGCAGAGTCTCATTTGAAAAGTCATTTGAAAAGTCTCAATTGAGGCTACACATGGTCATTCCAAGAGAAGAATCTTCCTAACATGTGGTAAAAGGAAGCTCAAAGCAGAAATAGCCGCATGCACGCCCACCCCGTTCGCTCCTTCCCGAGGTCTTGACGGAGTGGCGGAAACGCAAAAAATACCCCGCCATGCCTTGGCTGTCCACAATGACACCATCGCTCTAGGAAACATTAAGCAGGTCGCTGCCGCATCTCACCATGCGCACACTTGGCAATATAGGATCGGCAAGGGCTATCTAATCAGATGGATAAGATCCATCTTATCAGATGGTAGCGGCCCGTTTCCGGGCGAATCGCTGCTTGCTGTCGCTGTCACGGCTGTCCGTATTCTCTCAGCGCCAAGACCGACACCATGCACGACGACGTGATGTTATATGAACGTGAGCTTGGTAATTTGAGCTCCGATGGCGGAACCCATTTCGCAAGAAAAATTTGCGACCGAGGCGACGTTATAAGATGATGGCAGTAGGGCTATTTGCACGACGAAACGTTGGGTTTCGACGGAAAGGTATCACGATCCGCTTGTTAGACTACACACGATGGCGTCTGCCAATTTGAAGCCGACTTTGAGTGAGCTTGGGGCAAGGGTCAAAGAGTTATCCGAGACGTTGGAGCGGCTTCTCAAGGAGAGCGAGGTTGAGGCGCCGACGCTGGCGGCGGATAGCCCGGTCAATATCTCAAAGTTTACACCTGAGATCTTCACCACGAAGCAGCATCTGCAGGATGCGATCAATGACTTGTCTATCATATCTCAGGGGCCGAGCGAGAGCGTCTTCAACTATGTTCATAATGTAAGCGAGCGACTACCTGGCATATTATCTCCAAAAACCTCGTCCAGATCCATACAATGAAGAGAATGGAGCATCAAAAGATACGGTTCGGTAGGAAATTGGCTGATTCGACCTAGGCACTCCCAGATATCGCAGCCCTCAACATCTTGAACCACTTCAACTTCTGGGCCGCCGTCCCACTCGACGGCTCCGCTTCCGTCTCCTCCATAGCACAGCACGTCAATCTCCCCGAGGAAGCAGTCCAACGCATAGTAGAGCACTCGACCACCCTCCGGTTCTTCACATACGCAGACGCCACCAAGCCCTCCACATCACCCATCAAGCACACATCGCGCTCTGCCGCGCTTGCTCGGTCCTCCGGCCTCCGCGCTCTCGTCAATGCTTGCATCCAGGATGTCGGGCCCTCCATGTTGGTCATGCCAGAAACGCTGGAGCGATACGCGATTGGGAAGAAAGAGCTGCCGACGGATATGAACGAGACGGCGTTCAGGCTGAGCCACACCGGCGGAGAGGTGTTTGGAGACTACAACAACACCTGGGAGCTGATGGAGAACAGCGGCGAGGGCGAGAAGAAGGGGTGGCGCCAGAGGAACTTCATCGAGTGGATGGGGTACTTGAAAGATATTTTCGGGACCGTGGATCTCCTGCTCGGAGTCCTGGACTGGGAGAAGGAGGGAAATGCTACCGTCGTCGATGTGAGTGGTCCCTAGCTTCCCCCCCTTTTTATCCTGATTTACTTAGATTGACACACGGTAGGTCGGCGGCTCAGGAGGTCACGATGCCTTTGCACTCGCAAAGGCCCACCCAAACCTCAACATCATCGTCGAAGACCTCCACGAGTGCGGCCCCGTCTTCAGCTCCGCCGTGCCCGAGGACCTCAAGTCCCGCGTCACCTTCCGCGAGCACAACTTCTTCGACCCGCAGCCCGTCGCCGCAGACATCTACCTCATCAAGCTCATCCTGCACGACTGGCCCGACGCAGAGTCGGTCAAGATCCTGCAGGCGCTGCGGCCCGCGCTCAGGCCCGGAGCGAAGATCGTCTTCATCGACTACCTGGGCAAGCAAGGCGAGCTCGACCCGAGTCTGCCGAGGTCGATACACCAGTTCGGCACGAGCACGGATCTGAGGATGATGGCCCTGTTCAATGCGAGGGAGAGGCCGGTCGAGGCGTGGAAGGGCATTGTGAGGAAGGCCGACGAGAGGTTTGAGCTTGTGAGGGTCGATGCGAATCCGTTGACTTATATGGTCATCATGGAGGTTGTTTGGCGTGGAGAGTAGTCGACCTTCGCGTGGTTTTCAGTTTACTAAGGGATACCTGGATGTCATATCTGATGCGGAAGTTGTTGTCGCTTGCCGTTCTGTACCAAAGACGCGAATTTGCATATAAAGCTGCTCTGTTTATGTTTGCATTCGATGATGATTTGATAGTAGCTGGCATGATTAGCTAAGTGGCTAAGCTATCGATCTGGCATTGTAAAGTGTGTATGTAACGTCAGGCCATATGCTGGAAACGTATCAATCGTGCTGTATCTTGTATCTTCCCAATAATATAGCTGATATGCAATCTGAGATATAGACAAGCCATCTATGGGCACAATTCATCACAGGATCTTTGGATAGAGACTGTTGTTTCGTGGGAGTGTAACAGAACAACATTGCAAAGAAAGCCGGGAAGACCGGGGCTCTGGAGCTGGGAATGTAGGATGCTAATGATGTCTTCTTTTTGACTTGTCAGTATTGGTCGCGTGGCATGTCTGATACCTCAATCCCAATATGCCTCGGTGCGCATGACGCAAAACAATTTGATAGAAGAGCTGAAGATGATGTTCTATGGAACATATCAAGACTCAATCGTCTATACTATGGTATTTACATAGATAGTTAAATTATACATCCCTTTACATGCTCCTTGTGTACATGTACACTATGATACATAGATATCGTATATCCCCGCTAAATGGTAAGTAAATGCATGTTAACTCCAACAAGATGCCAACCGATCCTATCACTTCGGCCCATTGATACTCATACACCTATATCCATACACCAAATATTAGAAATAGCTCTTCCCTGTCAGCCTTGCTTTCCTCTTACCCTTGCCTTTCTCGCCCCTTTTCTCCGTCCTCCTCCCTTTCTCATCCGCCCTCCTCCACTTCTGCATCTCCTCCTCGTAATCCGCATCATACGGGCGATACACCCTCGTGCTAGACGCCCTGGTACTAGCATCCTCATCGAACTCGACTTCGGGCAGCCAGCTGCCGCGCTCTTCCCAGCTCCTCACGCCTTCGAGGAACTCCTCAATTCGACCACGCTCCCTGGAGGTTGGGACACCGCAGCCGCAGCCACAACCGACCACACACTCGCCTTCATCTACACCGAGTTCGTCGGCCATGCAGTCAAAGTGCGCGACGTGACCGCACGCAGGACAGAGGTAGAAGCGGCCTGAGACGCGGATCCAGCAGATGCAGCAACTGTAGACTGGCTCTGACTGGCTTTTCTTCGTGGGTGAATTGGCGGTGCCTGTGGGAACATTGGACGAGCGGCCTGATACGTTTGACGTACCACGAGAAAGAGAAGGACGGGAGCGGTTCGATGCGTAAGAGGAAAGCTTGCTATCGCCGAGAGGTAGATTGAACGGGTCTGTTGCATGCTCAGCCACCGGAGTTGGAATGCTGAGGCGAAGGTATTGCTCGGAGGGAATGAAGACATCTGGTGGCGGCGCAGGGATTTCACTAATTGGTAAGAAGGAGTCTCCTGGTCGAAATTCAGTGGCCTCGGGATTAAAAGAGAAGCCTCGTGGGGATGAGAAAGGCGAACTTCTGAAATGTGTCGTGGTGATTACTGGTGGCGCAAGAGTGGAGGTGCGTGATAAAGTCCGTGAAGCTCCCTCTTTCTTAAACCCTAGATACATCGACCCAGCTTTTGACCCAGGAGTGTCCTCGAATGGAAAATATGAGATCAATCCATTATATTTGAGCACTTCTGCTCGCTTGCTGATAAGGCCCCAGCAGCCCAGCATCTCGGCGTACTGCTCCCTCCATGCTCGGTACAGCCACTCCTTCGACATATCAAGTAACGGTGCGCTAACAGAAGCCTCCTCGTCGAACTGATCTTGATTTTTCAGCGTGACTTTGATCCTGGAGCTGCCATCATTGTCTTCAAGCCCGGATGGAACTGCAGTTGTGTATTCAGAAGCGCCATCTGGGGCTAGAGTATCATAATCTGAATCAGAGTCCGAGATGTAGTCCACATTGACCCGGTCTGCCTGTCCGAAGCTAGCCCTCTTTCCCTGCTTAGTACGCGGTGCTGCAAGGCCCTTATCATGACTGCCACTGCTGTAGAATGTCGTTGTTCCCCAAGTCACTCCGCTTGTTGGTAAGGAGGATGATAGATCCTCGGTCCGCGATTTGACTGGAGGTGAGGCTGAAATAAATGACTTGCCTAAATTGGCGAGAGCGTTGGAGAATCCAGCGGACGAAACTTTCTTTCCAAACGTCTGGTTCTGCTCGGGGCTCGTAGAATACGGCGTGTGGCTCGCAGTCACGGAGCGAAATGTCGGGGCTCGCGAAAGAGTCGGCGGTGTGTTTCCGGTGGAGTAAGGTGTCACAGGTTCGGATGGCAAAGTGTCGCTCCCCCAAGGTCCATTCGACGACCCATGCGAACCGTATGTGTCTAGGTTTCTTGAAAGTCGATGCCAACCAAACTCATTAATAGGGGCAGCGTATTTCGAATGGGCAGGGGTGGACGATATAGACATGGTGGATTTGAAAAGACTCCAAGCGGCGTCAGGCGATGCGAAATAGTCGAGCGAAAAGGCCGGTGCCTCCATGGACATGGGAAGGTGGGACTGCCTCATCTTGGCCATAGCACTAGGGACTCCTTCACGGGCAGCGGGCTCGGAAAACACACAGGACAACATGGCCAGCATCTGAGTATCTGCTAGGCGTTCGAAATGATCAAACAATGCAGGAATTAACCAGGTCACAATGGGATGATGGCCCCACTTCACTCTTCCTCTTAACTTCGGATTAGTCACAGTGTCTGCCTCATCAAATTGAAGATCCAGGCCACTATCCTTTCTCTTTATTCTAACAAGTGCTCGGCGGGCAAGCACCAATACCTGATCTCTCCTGTGTTGCTGGGGTAGAATATCCAGAGGGACTTCGTTAGTCAAAATGAGCTTGCAGAGCTGCCAAACGTCTGCCAAATCCTCAAAGCCATGTTTCCTGGCAACCTCTGAATTATGCAAGCAAACCGTGGGACCATCGCCGAATATTAAATACTCCTCCGCCAGAACCTTTTTGCTAGGAATTAACTCAGTAACCGGGTCATCCAGAATAGTAACTATCGCTTTTGTCCTGTAAGCGTTGGTTGGATCGGCAGATGACGGTAAAGAAGTCTTTGTGTGTAGCCGTGACGATACTTTCTGCCAAGGCAAGGGAGGTAGAAAATTTCTAAACACGAGATCACTTTCGGAGCCAGAAGACGACGACGGCGACGAAGATGACTCCCAAGAAACCAAAGAAGAACCAGGAGACTCTGAACCCTGTGTCGTGGTGATGCGGCCGAATGTTTCAAAAATGTCATCCTTGGATGGATTCCGCTTCAGATATCGAGGGAGGCGGATTGGATCAGTCAAGTTCCCAAGTGCCGAAGAACTCATAGTCGGGCCCAGACGAGGCAGGCGAGGGAAGCGGACTGATATCAGCAAGCCAGGATTCGACCATTTGACGAGTGTCTGCGCAGGGAGAGGTATGTTAGTATTTGAATGTGACGATAGCATAAGATCTTTATTGAATTCACCAGTTTCTGAGTCTTCCTCTTCCTCTTCCTCACTTGAGCTCTCCTCCACTTTGTGTTCGATGATGTCATTGAGTTCGACGTCTCCCAATGCGTAAGACAGAACAGCCTCTAACGCTGGTTGTGCCCTATAAGCACAAGACTGGACGATCTGATCGAGAACAATCCTTAGATGATCTACTATAGCCGGAGCAATCGCAGCAGTCGTCTTCTCGATAACGATCTCAAGAGGATATATCTGCTTATCCGCTTTCAAAGACTCTTCTGTTCCAGGATACTGTTCTGGGAAACGAATGCTGAGCCGAAGGAATACTGCCTTGCGAACAGGCGATTGGGTCTGGCTCGACGAAGTGTCTACATCTCCCCAAGGCGCCTTAAAGGCAACTACAATCTTACGAAGCCTATGATCGAACTCTTCGAATTCGACATTGGGGTACTTCTGGCTCACGGCCTTGATCTCGGCAGCTGGATCGAATCTTTCGCCATCATCCTGTTCTGAAGTTCTACCATCACCATCGGTCCTACGTCTCTCGATGTTAACATTGTGCATCCAAGTGACGTGAGTCACGACTCGCTGAGCTGGGTTACGTCTAACAGAGCGGGCAGTCATAGTAGGCCTCGTCTGTCCTTGGAACAAATTAGTCAAGCCAGCCTTCATGGGCGCAGAATTCTTGAGGAGAGAAGATAGGGCACCTGTACGGGCCTGGCCATCTTGTTGGTTGTCGGATTGATTATCCTCATGGTAGAGCACTGGTCCATTAGCGAAAGTGATGTACTGAGCACCTTTACGCGTCGAGATTGGGCTTCCAGAAACATGTCCTCCTTTCTCGAAACCCACGGCTTGTTGAAGCGTATGAGGGGAAACGCTGAAGAGACGTAGCTTGTGATCCGTTGCCCATGTCACAAGCTGGAACTCGCGGTTATCCAAACCATCATCGCAGTTGCCACGTGAGCGCCAGAGGAACTCATGGAGACGACCAGCATCAGAATCATCATTTGCAAATATGTGTCGGGGGTGGGAGGTAGGTTGGTGGACTGGATCGTTCGCGTTTTGCGTGTACAACTTGAGAGAGGTGCTCCCATGTTGTGGCATTGCTACGATTCCATTTTCAAAAGGCGTGTGCCTAGCACGTAGCAGAGGGTACTCGGTGAAGATAGTACGACTTGGTTCAGATATGTCCGCCACAATGCCGGCCCTATCCCACTGTTTGACGGTCTTGTCGAGGGAGCAGGTAAGAATTTTGTCAGGCTCAGTACGGTGCCAATCAATTCCATACACCTTGTTGTAGTGGGCGTGGATGGTCGTAATCGGTTGAGCTCCACTTCGGACGTCCCAGATGCGCACGTAACGATCATGTGACGAGGCCAAGATGTTCTCGTTCCGGCGGTTCCATTTCACCTGGGTAGCTCCTCCTTGCCAGTCTGCGAAGCTGACACTAGGAGTCCGTAGAAGAGAGACAAAGGAGCTCGCAGGGATGGCGGGCGCTCGAAGATCCCACGTGAGAACCTTCGTGTCGAGGGCACAAGTTGCAAGCACGTCTGGATGGTGTGCGGAAAAGTTAATGTCTGTGATGTTGCCCTGGTGAGCATCAAGAGTGAACTGAATCGGCGCATCGTCCTTGCTTGACTTCTGGTTCAAGTTGAAGATGATGGCCTTGTTGTTGTTGGTCGAGGCGATCCACTCAGCACGCGACGCGAAAGGGGACCATTGCACGTCGGCCACTTCAAAGCCAATGCGGTAGCGGATGTAGCGTGGCGGGGAGTATGGGCTGTCAAGGTCAATGATCAGGAGGCCCTGAGTCCTGTTTAGTTTAGCAATGCTGTTGTCGGGAGCTGGGTCGGAAGCCGTTTACCCTGCAAGGACCACATCGCGGCCACTCGGAGAGATAGAGGCAGCCGTGTACTCCTCGTTGACGTCGATCGTCACGTCCTTCTCGAAGGTCGGCGACTGAAAGGGCGTCGCCGGCCCAGCCATGTCGCCGGCGGTTGCTGCTACAAACAGGCCTGGAGATGTCGATGCACGTGAGGGAGACTGGAGAGGAAGCGAGGGTGGGCTCACTGTGCGTATCGGCAGGCGCCAACGGGGGGACAGATACAGCGCTATGCCTATTGCGGGATCGAGCTTTCCTCGATGAAGGGAGGTGTCCCACGCCGCCTTCCCTTGTTTGCAACACCGAAACAACACGTAAGTTAGGCGCATCCCACACACCCCTGCCGCTTCTGACCCTGTCTAGCGCGCTTTGCCCCGCCGTCGCCATGGGCTGGTCCATCACGTAAGTCATCGTTTGCCTCTGCCTCCAGCAAGTTTGAGCGCGCTGTCCATCCGTCCAGGCTCTCCGCTTGCCCCTATACCCAAAGCTGACTCTGCTCTCTCTTTTTCTACAGCCTTCTTGCGTGCTGCTTCGGCAACAACGATGGCGGCCCTTCCCAAGAGAATCATCAAGGAGACGGAACGCCTGTCGAAGGAGCCCGTCCCCGGGATCTCGGCGGTACCGCACGACGACAACCTTCGGTATTTCGACGTTACCATCGACGGACCGACGCAGTCTCCCTACGAAGGTAAGTGATAGCCGCTGTACGCACTGACAGAGCTGACTTGTGCAGGGGGGGTCTTCAAGCTCGAGTTGTTCCTCCCGGACGACTACCCGATGACTCCGCCCAAGGTTCGCTTTCTCACCAAGATCTACCACCCAAACATCGACCGGCTGGGGCGCATTTGTCTGGACGTGCTCAAGAGTCAGTGTTTCCACCCTCTCGTGTGCATAGGTCCTTGCTAACATGCCTAGGCAACTGGTCCCCAGCGTTGCAAATTCGAACGATCTTGCTCTCGATCCAGGCCTTGTTAGGCGCTCCCAATCCGGACGATCCTCTGGCCAACGACGTGGCTCAGCAGTGGAAGGACGATCAAAACCAGGCCATCGCGACAGCAAGGGAGTGGACTGCGAAACATGCGAAGGCATAGTCGACGAGGCCCGCACGCAAGGAGCTTTTCTTGATATGGGATCCGGTTCATGCGAGAACGAGAACAACCTCCCGGTGAATCGCCTCGATGACCCTTCGGCAGCCTCTCAAATCAATGGCGAGATCTTTGACGAGGACGAGTTCAAGGATTTCGTCTGGGTCTAGCCGAACCCTTCATGGCTCCAATGTGTCTGCTCCACCTTGGCACGTAGGTTTGGTCTCGAACTTGCCACACGTGAGCCTACCCCATGAGAATATTCACGATTACGACTTTTATGTCTTTAGACTTTGCATAGCGATCCTTCAATGATCGGCTGCACGGCTTTCGGAAGCAATTTTTGAGCTGGCGCTTGGTGACGGAACTGGAGCTTTGGCTGATATCCTTTCCGCACATCTGTAGTCACATGCTCACATGATAATGAACTACGAATCTCTGATGTATCGACTTGATTGCACGTGTGAGGGCCCACCTTAGAACAGCTAGTAAACAAATTGTGTTGTCGAAATGCAAATGCCAGCCAGAGAAGATTGTAGCATGTTTGATGTGTAGGGACCGTGAATGCTGGCAAGAAATTGACAGCATCCATGTCTGCTATTTGTGGTCGTTCTCGTATTGCGTTCGTAGGATTTCCTCTGCCATCTTCCAAACCTTAGGCTTGCTAGTATGAGGCTCTGAGCGGACATTGTCTGCTCCGGCCCCGTTGTGTCCATTCTATCTCGCACTCGCTATGACTAAATCATAGGCTCGGCTTGCGGATGGAAGAACGAGATGATGGACCCCGCACATGGTGTTGCGCAAACAATGGCAGGTGGGCGCGGTGCTGAGGATACAAACGCTTATGGTGCAGCTTGCGTATTGCGTCGGTTCCTCCACACTCCCAATCAAAGCGCGGCGACAATCCGACCATACTGCGCGGCCTTGAAACAATCTCTCGGCTTCGCCATTAAATATAGGACAGCGCATTTTCTCGGCCTCGACGTTACCTCGCAACAGCGACGCCAGACCAATAGCAAAAGACCGCGCCGCTGCCGAGTCCAGAAAGCTACAAATGTGCAGATAGCGGCAGTACAGTAGGCTAGCTTCCAGCGCACTCGTAGCTCGTATGACTGATCTCGAGAGCAGAGCAGCTTCTCGCATTTGATCACACATGCTAACATACAAGCAGGCGAACGACACCGGGCTCAAGCTGGAGCTGGTCACATCGAGGTACTGCTTTGCCAATCGATCAGATTGCGTGTGCCTGAGCAAATGGATGTGAGCGTCACACGCAACTGGAACCTTTGCGCGAAGGACGACTCCAGCATGGACTCGCTCTTTTCTCGACCGTCTCTCATATACCGTGCCAGCGCAGAGGGGTTACCCACTTAAGCACTCGCCATACTCGTTTACGAGGATCCTGTTTGTGACTCGGAGTGCCTCATAACGTGTCCGGTCTGCTTCGCTGATCATGAGGATCACTCGAAGCACCACCCGAGGCAACGTATATATCTCTTGCGACAGCTTTCGAATGACAGCAGCAACATATGCGGATCAGAAGATATGGCAGGCTAGGAGAGGATAGGCTAGGAATGTCGAACAGGAACATCATGCAAGTGGATCCAGACGTTCGATCGATGTGTGCCGTCTTCCTGCCGCATCGACCCATTACTTCACAGCTCACGAGCTGGCTCACTCGATAGGTCTAAGCATACTCCTAAAAGGGCTGCTTGGTAGCCATGATAACGATGTCTCCTTGTGTGTCATGGTTTGACCTCGTCGACTCGAAAAAATGTACTTGTTTGTCGATGGATCTGAGGGCAATAAAGAGTACTATCCTGGCAAGTACATGTATCTTCGACTCGATATTGCGTGCACGCTGCTGAATATAATATAAGGTGCTAGTCAAGGATCAAGACTCATAGCTGAGTTGCAGACGACACTATCCCTTCCAGAGATCCGAGAGCTTGAGCAAAAAAGAATTTGCACAAGAATCCCGACTACGCAAGGATCCAAGGTCAATGCCGATAACGTATACACACTGTTTGCAGAATGACAGAAGAGACGGTTCCCGGGTCCAAGTGCTTCGAGTCTCTAGATCACCATCCCTAACAACTTAGTCCGGTAGTGGCGCTGTTTGGCACCTGATCTTTACCATGGACTTTAATTGCGGCCATATCGAGGGTCTTCTGAGAAACATTTGTGGTGACGCCAGGTCTTTAATCTCCTTCTCGATCCGACTCGACGATATAATTGCGAAAAAATTACATGAAAAGATTGCGAGTATCTTTATGGAGGGTGCAGTCTTCGTATTGTCTCTCTATCGACATCGATCCACAGAGATCTTGAAGCTGGAGACAGGAACCATTTCCAAGTCATGGATTAGATCGATGAAATTCGGCTTGTTGTACACGCTCTTAATACGAGGCGCTTCGATTCGACCCTCCAGTCGCACAAATCTCGGCTGGTAAGGGTTCCTTAGGCCCGCGTCGAAATTGCCCATCATCATTGTCCATTTCTCGCAGTATCTGTGTCGGCCTCCTTTTTATCGAGTATTTCCGAAAAGAACACGAAACTTCTTTGCCTATTCTGCTACGGCAAGGAGGTGCTCGGTAGCTTCATGCGAGTCTGAGGCAAGACTTCCTCATGCGGAACTTGACGGAAGCCTCTCTGAGGGTGGTTTGTTGTGTTCGCCGCAGGATATGGATTTTTTAAGACATGCATCCACCGGACGACATACATGATTGTATGACTTTGTGATGGTATTCACGCTTATCCTCTTCTGCAAATGCAACCTGAAAGTCAGCGTTGTTCAGACGCTCAGAGCCGTCTCGGTCTAGCCCAGGCGCATGTATCATCTTCGGTGTGGTTGCCTTCTCAATCCACCGTCTAATGCACTGCCTGCCATAGCGTATCGAAGTGGCATCCGACAATCCTTCATGTGGACAGAAGTCTCCACCAGAATCGTCTTTTGCTTTAGCGAATCAGGCATCACAGTAATTGGTGTCCATCTGCCCACTCAAGCTTATTCGGAATGGCACGTAGCACGACAATGTCGAAGATTGGACCACGCTTAACCTGCTTGGGCCGCGCATCACGCCGTATATTTGGCATGGCAGTATTTCGTGAATCGGCCCTTGTCGTTACCTCGATGTACTAAAGCAAAAGATCGCGCGCACGTTCTTGAAAACTACAATAAGTAGCCTTTTTCGCAAGTTAAGAGATATTCTCGGTAGGAGGGCCGATCAAAGCGGACATAAGCCTAGGTAGTCGCTGAATTCTACCGGCATCTAAGCCTGAACTAGCCGGTCCGAAGGATCCGGGGAAGCTGGCTTGTTCAGAGGGGAGGTCTCCCTAACTTCCTCCTGAGTGTTTGCGAGGTATGCGAGAAAGGTTACTTCCATAATGAGCGCAGAGTGGCGGCGACCGAGATTCTCCATCATACAGCCATGCATGAATACTGGCTGAAGCTGTGTAGGCTGACGAACAGTGGTAATGTACCAGGCTAGGATTGCACTTGCGGTATCTGGACATATGGTGTCCGTCTAGGGGCTTTCTTCTTCATCATACAACTGTGAATGACCCCTGGCCGAGGTTGTACAGGTTGAGACACTGTGGGGAGATGCCCAATATACATGGCGTTTTGAGCCCAAGAACGAGAACCTCAATGGATAGACCTGTGGGGGTGTGCGGTTTGGGGGTCAAGGCTGCGATTCTTGGTCACCCCAGGAGCATGGGTCGTGTCAAGTGTGGCACCTCCTCTTCTCGACTATATGGGTAGGCCTCCAAGCCGATGAACTCCCGCTTCGTGGGTATCTTATCCTGGTCCCTGGTTCTCTGCTTTACTTTGGTGGACGGTGGAACGCTGAGAGGACCTAGTGACGCGATGCCTCAACCATGTTATGCTTTGGTTTTCTGGGACTTCTCGAATGGCAAAAGCGAGCCAAATCTGAGCGTACATGCCTAGAGTATGGGCTGTGCTGCTAGTCACTGTTAGCCATGGTGCTGTACACAGCAACTCTCGCGAGGGACACAAAGGCCTTGACCTTGCGTAGCTGACCTGGCACTGTACCTACAAGCATTGCTGAATACGGCTGTGTTGCCTGGCTTCAGTCTTGTCGCTTATGACGAGCACAATGTCTTTGGAAGTCGCGGTGGAATCGTGCGTCTCCAGAAACTCTCGGTGTGCGGGCGAGGTAGGGAGAGGGCTGTTTAGCGCTTCTTGTGGCAAGATCACGTCCGCATTGTCCGCGTTGTTGTCGCAGTCGTCGGTCTTCGATGAGACATACCGCAACCTGTATAGATGCATAGTCTCTGTCCCTAAAGTCATTAGTACGGAGCGCTACAGTCAGTCAGCCTGGCGCTGCTCTTTTGTGCCAACATCCGGCTTTCCGTCAGACCGGTCGCGCATACCTGTTTACTGCTGAAAGTATGCGCATAGGGCTCTTATATAGAAGACTGTCGATGTTCTTCCCTTGAGACTGCTATTGCTGCTTCGTCCGCCGCTGCTACTGGCCTGGTCACGCCCAAGGGAGGCAGAGGACAGATATCCGTCGTTCGGGGCAAAGGGGCAGATCACAAAGTGGGTAGACGTGCGGAGGGAGTTCTATTACCTATCTTGTGCTCTCTGCGTGAGCATGTGGTGAGGGGGCGGGTGTATGTTGTTGGTGTTGAGGGACTGAGCAGCTCGAGGCGGGCGAGGCAGTTCTGGGATCAAAACACAGGGGGTGAAGGGACAACAGCTCTCGAAACCAGCAACTGCCATTCTGCGCTACCGATTCATCTACCCACACTCAACCCACTTTGCAAAGCTTTCCCTCGTTGCCACCCCTTCAAGAACCTCGCAACGACCGCCGCAGTCCTCCGTCATCCTCCAGTCTCGGCGCCTCTCGCACCACCGAGTCTAAATCCACAAGCACAAGCGAAATATGATTACCACTTTCATCATCTTCGTGGCTATCACGGTGTACTACTACTACCGCAGCGCACGCGTCCGGCGTGAGCTATAATGAGACCGAGCGCCAGTAGCACATGGAGCGACCCAAGTGTTTAGGAAGACGACGCTTTCTTCAGTCGGATTCGCGTATGCGAGGCAATGTGAGGGACTACAGCACAGCTTTTACAGACTGCGACTGACATGAAATCGTAGCTCACTGCGGAATCATCATGTCAACGAAACACAACTGTCTCTCTTGGTGCGGGCGAATTTTGGCGTAAAGTCGGTTTCTAGGGCTTCGTAGCTCGAAGACCTTGATGGTGTATGGCATGTCTCAGGTGTCTATGGGGAGGATCAGCATATTGGTCTTTCGACAACACGGGTAGGGACTAGGCTCACAGAACAGATAGCATTCGAGGAAACAGAACGCTTCTTACATCCCTCCGCCTCCAGCGCTTGCGATTCGTACGTGTACGTGATACGCAGCAGATCATAAATCGATATATACGCCGTCGACATGGTTCACTATCTCTTAACTCTTTCTCAGGTGACAGACTTCCAGTAGGGTTCGTTGTATCAGGAGTGCGGATTCAAGTAACTTCAGCAAGTCTATATACGCATCGAAAACACTGTTCTCGGCGAGCTGCAGCCACCCTATATATACGTGTCGCTCTCAACCCACCGTGCAGGCCTGACAACCTTCCCCTCACGCCCGTTTCAGCACACGCCATGCATGAAATCGGTCCTTCCCGGCGTTAGCGGGGCATGAGACGAACCGTCATCCGATGGCGGGCCCGTGCGCCGTGGGATTTTGTTGCGCGAAGCGCCGTTTCCGACATGTCCGTTCTAGCGGAAGATGCGGACGCGTAAGGGGTGCGCTGGTGCCTGGTCATAGTGTGAGGTGCCTGCGTGGGATGAATGGCTAGGCGCGTGGAATGTCCGTGGCGTGACGGAGATTTCGGTCGCGGAGGGTGCTATGCGCTCGGAGATGCGCGGTTCGACCGAGAAGACCGATGAGGGATTGGGGCGAAGCAGGGCGTGTAGGATTGCACGAGGAGAGATGATTAAGAATAGGCACAGAGGATGGATGTGACTGTGAGATTTGTGTGCGTCATTTAGCTTACTATGTTGACTTGAACAAGATGGGAATTGTAGAATTGCTTAGAATATAGTATAAAATCTAGATGTAACCGCCAAAAAAGAGAATTTGCCTGAAACTGGGGGGTTGGATGTAGTTAAGCCTGGCCCTTCCATTCTCTTCCCTGCCTCCGTGCCATGCGCGCCTTCTCGATCGTAGCCGCTGTCTCCTGTTCTTGTTGAAGAGCTGCCTCACGGATCTGTTTTGCACTCAACAAGTCTACCTGGCGCTCCGACACTGGGATGAAGTACTTGGACAATGTCTTCGCAGAAATACGTCGAGCTGGCGATTCTTCCATAGTCATACTATACCAATCGTTGAAAGCATTGCTGACCGGTGGCTTTGGCCACTTCAGTTTCAAGACTGATTCCTGATACTCCTTTGGCATGTTCAAAGGACGGTACAGAGGCGGCATATCGAAGCGCCACTTGTGGTTGGGATCGTTCAGTTCTCTCTCTGTGGGCAAAGGTGTTACTCCAGCTTTCTTCATCGTTTCGATGAAATCCTGCTTTGACATAGTGGGATGTATTCCCAATTGGAAAAGCTGGATGGAAGCTCCGATTGCATATATATCCACGGATGGAGCAATACGAGCTCGACGTTCTGCCATCGGGGGTCCGAACTCAGGTGTGCCGTCGAAGCGTAGGACAGGCCCGATTTTTCTGGCAGGCTGGAGACGGGCAACATCGCAGATCTTGAAGGTCGGCAGAAGCGGAATACCTCCACCATCGTAGTCAGGCGGTAGCATCACGAGGATGTTGCCTGGCTTGAGGTCGCCGTGGACGCAAGGCTCATCAAGATGGTTGTGGATCCAGTCCAATGCCTGGGTTATATCAGACAAAAACTTCCATAGAGTCACTTCAGCGACATCGCAGCCATTTGCTCGAATGAGTGCCCTATAATCAGTGACGTCTCCTAGGTCGGCATGCTCGATGAATAGCGCAGGTGGGCAAACGGGCCAGTGCGGGTCGTACCCAAAAAAGTTAACAATGTTGGGATGTTCGCCAATTTTAATAAAGGCTTGGGCCTCTCTTTTGAGGTCGTCTCGGTTAGCTCGAACGGCCTCTTTAACGGCAACAAGTTGTCCGTTGTCCGTGGCTTCCCAGCGACTGATCTTTCCCTCAGCGCCTTCGTTGAGGTACTTGACGAATTGGTAGCGGTCACAGAAGGCTTTGCCGTCCCGGACGTAATCCCGATCCCTTCTAGAGGACATGTAGTCGAAGTTTATAAGAAGTATGGATTTTCAAATCAGGATTGAGAGTGGAGGGTATGTTAGGTGATCTGCACCTACCGGGTTGTTCTAGAATATTAGTGAGTCTGATGGAAGATTAACGATTCTTGTGATGTGATAAATGTAAAGAGATCGTAATGCATTGTGAAGAATTGGAGTCGATTGAAAAATGTTATGTAAGGTAACATAAATAGAATGAATAATCTCGTTGCTCCGAGACAGGTGCAACAAAGGAATAAAAGGGTGTTTCATTCATGAACAAGACAGTTTCTTGAGAGACAGTAGGACTATCTTAGTGGTTTAACAATACAGGGGGTTTAGTCGTCTGATCTTAGGACATCACTCAAGCGGATGGGCTGTGGTGATAACATTGGCTGGAGAAGGGATATACCTTTCCTTCTATTGCCTCGAAACAATAGCTTCATAGAAGAAGCATCGAGTATGAAGCCAATAAAAAGATGAAATTATGCAAGAGCATGGCATGACATTGCAAAGTGGGGACTCCATTTTCTCCGCATTCGGCCAGCACGCGCCACAACGCACAAGCCACAGCACATCCCTGCCTCCGATACGGCGGAAGCATACCAATTTTTTGGATGACGATAAACAGTCACATCGCAACACAACCTCGAATCGCATTCCAATCGCTTTCCTCTCAGCACAAAAATGGCCTCGCAAAAGCAGGTAGCAGAGAACATGCTCTGGGGAGGTCGCTTCACCCGTCAGTATGCCCCAATGCTCCAGCCTTCCTTATCATCCACGCTTCAGCAGTTGTGAGCGATCGACGACTGACTATGATGCAGAGGGCCTTGACCCCGTAATGGAGCAATACAATGCTTCTCTTCCCTACGATCGCCTTTTCTACGCCCAGGACATTGCCGGCAGCATCGCATTCGCGCGCGCAAACCTCAACAACGGCATCCTCACCCAAGACGAATTCGCAGCCATTGAGAAGGGATTCGCGCAGATCAAGGAAGAATGGGCGTCGGATAGCTTCGTCGTCAAGGCGAACGATGAAGATATTCATACGGCGAACGAGAGGCGGCTGAGCGAGATCATCGGTAAGGATATTGGAGGAAAGCTGCACACGGGGAGGAGTCGCAACGAGCAGGTCGCGACGGACATGCGTTTGTGGCTGAGGGAGGAGTTGAGGAGGCTGGAGGGATATCTAGTGCAGTTGGTTAGGACGAGTGTGCAGAGGGCAGAAGCGGAGATCGATGTGTTGGTATGGCAGTCGCGAGATCCCACCCACAAGTTTTCGCAAGAGAAAGTCGTGCTGACTAGATCGTAGATGCCCGGCTACACCCACCTCCAGAAAGCCCAGCCCATCCGCTGGTCCCACTGGATCCTCTCTCACGCAACCGCCTTCACCCAAGAACTCGAGCGCCTCCGCGAAGTCATCAAGCGCGTCAACCGCTCCCCATTAGGCTGCGGTGCACTCGCAGGCAACCCGTTCAACATCGACCGCCACGCTATGGCCGAGGAGCTCGGCTTCGAGGGCCTGCTTCCCACTTCCCTCAACGCCGTCGGAGACCGTGACTTTGTCTTTGAGACGTTGCAGTGGGGCTCCAGCTTCATGCTCAAGATGTCTCGCTGGGCGGAAGATCTGATCATCTACTCGAGTCTAGAGTTCGGCTTCGTGAGGCTGGCCGATGCGTACTCGACCGGCAGCTCGCTCATGCCGCAGAAGAAGAACGCGGACTCGCTCGAGCTGATCAGGGGCAAGTCGGGTCGCGCGTTCGGCCACATGGCGGGGCTGTACGTGACGATCAAGGGCCTGCCGACGACGTACAACAAGGATCTGCAGGAGTCGGTCGAGCCGCTCATCGACCACATCAAGACGGTCGGCGACTCGATGCAGATCGCTACCGGTGTCTTGTCTACGCTCACCATCAACCCGGAGAAAATGCTGGCTGCGCTGGCGCCCGAGATGCTGGCGACCGAGTTCGCAGACTACCTCGTCAGGAAGGGCGTTCCGTTCCGCGAGGGCCATCATATCTCGGGACGTGTTGTTGCGCTGGCGGAGAACGAGAACGTGCCCATGGACAAGCTGAGTTTGGAGCAGCTCAAGGGCATCGACTCGCGGTTAGGCGACGATGTGGTCGAGTGTCTGGACTACGAGCGGGCTGTGGAGTTGAAGAACGCGACGGGTGGCACGAGCAAGAGCGCCGTGAGAGAGCAGATTGAGGTGATGAAGAAGCAGCTGTAGACGAGCCAAGTCAAGGCTCAGCTGGGTGACTCGGGATTAAAAAAACGGTGACTACGTATCACCTAGATACAGAGCTTGGATCGCGAGCTTCGTTATGAATATATGGATACCCTGTACTTGAAGGTCGTGTGGGGGTGAATTACTATCGTGCAAAGGTTCGATATGGAACTAGCACGGACCTCAAAGTGTATTTCAAGTCATCACAGTAAGAGAAAGATAGTATAGTGTGTTGCAGTCGTAAAAACCTAGTTTGATTCGAAAAAGGGGGTATCTAGACAACGCAAACCTATCATCTCATGAATGCGCCCACCTCCACCTTCATTCTTCTCATCCGATGAATCCATGCTCGCGAACAAATGAAAAAAAAAAGAGCCTGTATCGTACAGATTCCGTAACAATGCATTACACCACACGCCAACCACGTCGTTTCGTGGCGCGAAGAGCCTAGACGCCCAAGTCCCGCCTCAGCCGATGACCTGCAGAACCTTTCGATTAACAGGGTCTATCGCAGACGGGACGCTACTAGACTCTACTAGTATGGTGGGTGCGCGTCTTCATGCCGCGACGCCGGGAGCCGCCGCGGCCGCATGTCAAGCAGCTGATGATGATGTCGAAAAGTGCGACGATGCCGTTGATGATGGCGGTGCAGGCGGCGCCAATGGCGTGGACGATGGCCATCAAGACATTGCCGATGGTGCGGAAGATGGATTTGATCTGTGCCGTATTGTTAATTACGTGTGCCTGCGAGGTACAGATGGATGATTGGAACTTACGCAGGAGACTACGGCGCCCATGGTGACGATTTGTGTGCGGGTTGTGTGGGTGTGATGTTGTTGTTGTTGTTGTGCTACGCTATTGTCAGCAGGCTCTCCCTCAGGTCGCTATGAGGGATGGTGTCGCGTACATTGATTAGGTGATTAGAACGGGTTCGCTGGTGCGGTTGTTCGGGTGGAGTGTGTTGATTGTTTTCGAGTTCGGAAGCTCTGAGGTATGTTTGTCCAGGAGCTGACCAGCAGCTCCCTTATAAACCCGCCGCATTCCTTCCCCGACAGCCCTGACGTCACGCATACGCGCTCGCTACTGTGACCACATCGACATCCGGCCCAACCATGCGGATTCCCATGGCCTTTCACCCATGCAACTTTCCCGCAAACGCACATGCGCCCTCAAAACCTGCTCTCAGCGGCTGCCCCACGCCGCATTGTCTGACGTCGTTAGCGCATGCCCCAAAGCAGCAGCGATTGACCTTGGATGGCCCGATCGAGCCATGATGCACCCCCTGTATCCCTGCAAGCGGACTCAGGCGCCACAAGCTTGTTTTCCCTGCATGTCGTCATGGTCGTCCTGAACCTTCACGAAATTCCCGTGAAGGGGAAGGGATGCGAGGGGTGCTGTGGCTGGACCGCCATCGCCATGGTCATTCCATGGTGATTTGCCGATGCAATGCAGCTATCGGCGTACAGAGGGCATCGAAGAGGAAATGCCGCGACGGATAGAGATGCCGGTCAAGATAACACAGATGGGGGGCTGGCTGCCATCGTGCGAATAGACGGCGACTGCACTCACACTTCGCTTCCTACGCACTCCACACTTGGGATACGGGCATAGCACGGCGTAGCGTCGGGTCTCCTCTTCTCATCCTTTTTCTCGCGATCGATGATCGAACCAACTCCGCCCCAAAGAACATTGGCAATGGGATACTGTGAAACACAACAAGCAGTGACGTAGCCCGTCCTTGTGCTCCAGCCACTGCAAAACTTCCGAAAAGCATGACCGGCGCACCGCCGTTGCGGAACCTATGGCCGGTGCAACTCACCCATGCCCTGTTCCCACCCTGGCCGTGTGGCGTCACCGCAAAGTGCTGACAGATTGGCAATCTCGAAAATGCGGTCATTCTGCTGCATGTTCTGGTTTTCCACCACACAAGTCATCTCGTTTAACGTGCACGTTGCTGTTCGAGACCGTTCTAATGGAACGAAGGAGCAGCACGTGCGCATGGTGAGACGTTGTGACTGAAGCTGTGGCTGAACGCATGACGGAGAGTGACCACTACGTTAGCTGCGGGTAGTGAATAAACTTTGTCGCCAGCACTCGTCTGCATGCTGAACAGTGCTTACGCTTCATGTACACGAGGCACCGCACTCTGCAAACATCACCGACGTGTCAGTTGAACATCACTGCAATATTGCAAATGCTCAGTTCAAACGCTCATGTTCTAAACTGTGTGTACATGTCATTCGGCATTAGCTCCCCCGCACTTGAACCACCTCCTATCATATACCCGTTATCATGCTCATCGTACATGAGATAATCCTCATCAAAATGCGCCAAGTCGACGATCCAAAAGGATGCCCAATGCAGATACGCGTCTCTAATGCCGCTTCCCAGAAGATAAGAAAGGAATGCAAAATGTATCCGAGGAAATCCGTAAGGTTGTCGTCGAGCGTTTTGCCCTAAGAAAATGTCCCATTGGGTCAGTTGGGTGTCGTTCCGTATCGTTAATTCGTTAAGTGGAAAATTGTCGTATGCGAACCTGCTCAATATCATCCATTCTCGCTTCCCTTCCAAAGTCAGTCGCGAGGTGAAAAAACAAAGGAAGAGAGAAAAAAAAAAAGCCTCCGAGAGCCCTTCCATCTGTGTATCGTATATCCCAAGGTAACTCGGCTTCCGACGCGTTCCCAAATTTTTGTCTTAGCATTTCATGTCTTCGATTACTGCAAGCCTTTGGTCACGTCCCTTGCGTGCGTTGTTGTCGGAAGATTTGGAATATCCGACTCGCTAATCAAGGTTTGCAGCTGTGGTCTTGAGCCGCCAGACAGCCTTCCTCTCGGTGTACTCCTAGGTCGAGGAATAGGGCTTCTAGAACCCACTCCGAGTTGTGGAGATGCTGCGGGTGTGACGGGTCGACTGGTGCTCGCGCTGAGAGGGCTAGGTAGTCGTGCTGCACTCTCGCCACTCGAGACTCGAGTGATAAGAGGAGGTACCGCATGGCTCGTGAAGCGACTACTACCTTCCATACTGTATGGGGGGTTGCTCAGAGTCCTTGGCCGCGCAGGGCCGAAGTGTTCGGAGAGATCTTGGGTGCTCCAACTTGCGCGATGCACACGAGCACCGTACGGTAGGCTTGAGTAGGATACATTAGACAGGATGCTCGGAGATCTTTGGCGTCCCACCGGGGTTCCGTTTAGTGAGTTGCGATTTGGTCGAGCCAGACTAAGTTGAGAGGCCGACATATCACCGCCGCTGATTTCGTTCATGAACTCTTCATCCTCGTCCTCGACCTTCGCCATGCGCCGAACGCTAGTAACACTGAAGTAGGGTCCTTTTGGCACCTCTGGCTCTAGAACGGGCTCGATTCTGGGCTCTGGCTTAGGCTTCGGCGGCCGCGGGATATCCTTCACTTTGAAGTCCAGATGGTTGAAATACTTTCCACGAATTGGGATCCATCTCGTCGGATGGATGGTTTCGCGGTTGCGCATTACAGACATGTAGCTTGAAATGGCTCCTAAGATGATAGCAATCAAGACAGCAATGGTGAGGAGGCCTTGAATGACAATTATGACGATGCCGATAGCCGTTGCGATGATTCTTGGGATACCGAAGCGAATATCGAATGCAGCAGATAGGGCCGCCGTCGCAACTTTGCTGAAACCAAGAAAGTAAACGACAATGACGTTCAAACGCTGGCCTTCAAATGGTCGCAATATGACCAACCCAATGAATCCGATGAACTCTACTGCGAGGAGCCCAAAGACCTGCACCATTGGTGACCCGGAAGCCCCGGCCAGGAAGCAGGCGCGTGCAAATTCGTACACAAGCCAAACAGCGAAAAACCACCATCGTGTCCTACGAAAGCGAGCAGAAAGCCACCCGAATTTCTTTGTATAGTCTTCGTCGTCGTGTGTGGACTTCTCGTCGGAAGCGGGGCGAACTGTCCACCACGGTATTGAGCCAGCGTATTCCCTATCTTCTGAGCGCGGAATTTCGCTGTTGCGCTCGATTTTTATCCAAGGGAGAACTTTAAGTAGCCTCCTTCTTTCAATATTCAGCCGATCGGGCTTGGAGGCATAATGGCCGAATTTGACCCTGTTAAAACATGCATAAGCGGCTAGTCCGCCCAAGCCGATCAACATGGTGAGGAACACTACGCAAGCAACAGCGACAGGTCTGGGTGATGCGAGGTAGCTGAACTGGAATAGAGTGAGAAACATGAACAGGGAAAATCCGATGAAAAGAGTCCGGAGGACGGCAAGCACAGTGTATCCGAGCCAGTGCTTTCGAAAGTAGAGTAAACGGCCATGCTTCATCATCTTGAAAAAGCTCATGCCCTCAAGGAAAAGCTTGAAGGTGACCACAGCGATAGCAACACTAGCGACCAGGACAAGAAACCATAGAAGGCTAGTCATGAATGCGTTCGAAGCGGGAATGCTGTCTTGAGCAAGGGTACCAGCAAAGCCGGAGTAGTTACCTGGCAAAGGTATACCAGGCTTAACGGGGTGACCATACCAAGAAAATCCACTGGACGAATCTGCGAGCTCCCTCTTGTATAAGAGTTTTTCGAAATGGTGCGACACAGTATCATTGAATGCGGAAGTCTTTGGTACATCTGGGAGCTCGTCGCGCCTGTAAATTTGATGGATATCAAAGCCGCCTCCAAGGCTGGGGTTCGCGACGCCCGTCCCAGCAGCGCCCACCGACGTGGTATTTCCCTTGTTACTACCAATGAAATTGTTGAGGGTGTTCTGCATGGGTTCGGAGTATATTATTCCCCCGGCCCATGCATAGTTACTCCAGAAAGCCACCAGTACGCTAGGCCAATTCATGGAGAGGGCACCGCTAAAATAGATGTGCTGCCAGACGGCGAAGACGACTAGAACGGAGAAAGAGTGGGCGTAGTGCTTGCGCATCTCTGGGATGCTCTCTCCGTATATGGCGGTGGCAAAGGAGGAAAGGACAGCAATGATAGTGAACGCTCCGAGAATAGAACTGACCCAGGCTTGCTGAGAGAATGAACTCCCATTGGTCACCACAGCAGAAAAGCAGCCGATCTCGCTCTGGGTAGAGTTCGAGAAGACCCTGAGAATAGCCTGGCCTTCGAAATCTGGGATGGACAATGCGATGGGAGGGATACCGGCGACATCATTTTGACTGATAGGAATGATACCGCTGGCCTCGATCGGGGTCCCAGCTTGGAGTGGACACGCACTAGTCGACGTTAGAGAGAGATTTCCAGGCGATATAATCCCTTACCTTTGGATATTTGCACTGCACGGATTGAACGTCAAGTCGAACCGCGCTTCACCGTAAGCATAGACTCCAATGTACACTGAACGAGGTTAGCCCACTTCCTTGGAATCCAATGATTATATCTCTTACTCATGATAGTTTCATTGACGAGGGCGGTCTCTCCGCCAAGATGAAAGAGTATCGTCATGTTGTCCTTGTAGTAGGCAGCATCGAAACGGGTCACATTGATGCTGCTTCCTCCCATACAGTCACCATAATTCTTGGTGTACAGAGAGGGCCTCCGATTGTCTAGCACCAGATATTCCTCACCATTAATAGTGGCAGACACATATCCCTCTTTCGCGGCAGAAACGACGGGACCAAGGAATGGTAAGATCGCACATAGGAGCACGATGAGAGATTGCCAGCGAGTGAGTGGTGCCATACTGCGCAATGTTACGGCGTGGGACCCTGGCGAGGAGCCTCGAAATTCGATGGGGGTAATGGATGCTCGTAGTCGATATCCAAAAAGTTCACCGCGAACAACGTTGGCCTAGCGGCGGCGGAGAGCGAAAGAGAGCAGCATTGTTTCGGTTCAGACGGAGAGAAGGCGGAAGAGGTCGAGAACAACAGGGGGCCTGCTCGGGAAGCAACTATAAAGGCGGGCATGGCTTCTCTTCTGAGGTCCGCGCGGAAGCCAGCCAACATCTGGGGAAAGCGCGAGCCTAGGCCATCTAGCCATGTGTAGGAAGCTACACATTGCGCGCTAGGCCCACGATTCTCCTCCGGCAAAATGACTCGTCGTTGCACTGGACGACGTGCCCGTTTCTCTGCCCTCCATCATTGACCTTGCCTACAATCAGTCGCTTCGACGGTTGCTCAAAGACAAGGCCATCGCGCCCGCAATACCCGCCAAAGCCCTTTACAGTGCGGTCACGGGCTCGGTTGCACGACAGACGTGCATGCAATCAACCGAGAGCTAAGCTTCACCTATTCTACCCTCGGCTAGCGCTGGTGCACACTGTCATGGCAAATGCAAGGCCAGAACTTGAATCCCGATCTCTAGGATCGCATTCTGATGTGTGATCAATGATCTCGTCCATGAAAACCATGTGCCCTGGTGCCGACATCCGTGTTTCCGTTCAGTGCATGATTTCAGGCTGCCTGGACATCTACACTCTCAATGACGGATTGTACCCACAGCCCCCAGCCCCCCAAATGTCTGTGATGCTCTCTCGCCCCGAGCACGGCTCTACAACAATGTGGTAGCACTTCGTACTCTGCATCGAGTCGCAAAGTAGCATCCAAAGGTCACATATTCTCCCTACAATCAATACCACTCAAAGCTGAATTTCCTACCGTCATTAGCCATCAACGCCTAGACAGATAGCATGATGGTCAACCTCCCGATGCTGGCACAACAAGACGTCAACATGTCCCACGCAAATTCAATTACGCTCGCTCTCGCGGACCAAGACGAGCTTTCGTGAATACAACATCCGTAGGTTCTTCATGTGGTGATGACAATTGGCAATTACCCAATTTAAATGCCACTAAAGAAGAAGCGGTCAGTCTTAGTCTTAGGCAATACCTTGGAACATGCGACCATGTACTTATGCGTGTCATGCTGTAAGTGTAGCGGGGCTGGCTCTTCCATGATCCCGGCGCTGACGGCTGATCGGCCGCACTAACACTTCCAGCCTTGCTTTCGGGCATATTCTTACCAAAGTGCCGATACTAAGTTTCTTTCTAGTATCCACCCTCACTCTCTGAGTTTTTTTGTATGGAACGAAAGGATCTGATAGATCCTATCTCTAGCTAAAGAATTTGCAAGAAGGCGTACTAAGACTCGCCTAGTGGGCTCGAACTGTCTCTACTCTCTTCCCTCAAAAGGGATGGTTATGAAAGGTTCTTAATATTTAACTCGAGGTGCGATGAGGTTAGCCAACTCCTTTCAGTCAATGCTGTGCCTAAGAGAACTCATTCAGAAATGGTCATCGCGAAGAAGTATTCTAAAGTTCATAGTAACGTGTATTCGAATAGGTTTATTAGCACCCTCACCACGGAAGACAAACCTGAATCGTACACTTCTACTTTGCGTTTCTCGCCCGGGTTTGACTTCGCGCTATCTCTTACAAGTATTATATGTGACGTCTTCTTCTAAGCAACGATCTTCTGCAACCCACTACTCCCCAGAGGAAATTCCGTCAAAATAGAAGGCCACAATAGCCTGGGTATCATTGTCTATAACCAAATCATGTTTATCTCTCAGCCCGATACCGGAAATGTGCCCTTCACCCTTACCAACAGCTCCCCATCCACACTTTCAAGCGTCCCGATGATCTCCACCGCCTTCTTCGAATTTGTGGGCTGTTCCTTCTTTGTAAAGTCTTTCCACGAAGGTAACCATGACTTTGCGGGTGCTGGGTCCGGATCGTGCGGCGGTGCGACTTGAGAAAAGTTTGGTCTCGAGTAATTGGCGCGTAGGATGTAGAAATTCGTGCTGTAGGTCGGTTTGGCGTAGGTAATGCTCATAGACGTTGGCTGTTCGATCGAATCTAGGCAATCTCATGAGTACTTTACCGCGTGGTGGATACAAAAACAACTTACCAATTGTAGCATCGGGCCCTGCGACCATCTTTGACATGCAGTCTTCAAAGACGGTCGCAATCGCTCCCCCGTGCGCAAGCATCGGCCACCCGCTCAGTGCCGTCCCAAGCCAGACCACAGCGACAAGTTCTCTTGTCTCCGCATTCCAGAATGCCCTCTGTACACCTAATCCCTTGCTCCCAGCCAAAGCGTCTTCGGTAATTGTCCGGGTCTTCTTTCCTACATCATCCTTTGATTCTGCAATATGCGTTTTAACACCCAGTTCTATCCATCCTTTATGTCCACTTGCTCTGGTACCAGATAAAGGTGAGTCTTCGTGTAGGTGATAGCATTGCGACCGCATGTACTTCACGATATCCAGTTGTTCAACATCGGAGGTGAGAGCTGCGAGCGCAAGCTCATCCTCTCTGCTGCCAGGAACCGGCAGTGATGGGCTAACGAAATTACGAATAGTAAGGCCCGCAGAGACGCCGCCAAAGAGGACGATGCCGTACCATATGTATAGCAAGCGCGATCTGCGTGGTTTCGGGGGTGCTGCGGAGGTGTTCGGCGTGGCGGTAGCTTGTGAGGAAGTGAATCGCTGGGGTTTACATCTATGAGGACCAATTTGAGTCAAGATGGAGACAGGACGTATGCGAAAGCGTGGGCGTATCATTGTGCACGATCACGCCTCACCAGAGCAGTGGTGTTGAGCTAGAGAAGTTGAAGACTGACGGAGACTTTCAGTCGGCCGAGGCACAGATCTCTTGGCATTCAGATAATCTCTCTTCACGACTTCCATCGATTTCATACGCTTCAACTACTTCTTTATATACTACAAATATATTGACAATGTCTAATTGAAAGAAGTGGAGATGACTGTATCCTACAGAGTGTCTGCGCACCCGATTGACCTACAGGTATTCACCGGGCCTGAGAGTCTTATCGCACGTTCTCATTTCAGGTAGTCAGAATCGAGGAAGGGCCAATAATTCCTGTCAGGAGCATAAGAGTCAGTACAGAACTAAAAGAAGGTTTCTAGAACTACATACCATCCATCGGCGTGAATCGTTTGGAAGTCCTTTACCTTGATGCCCTTGAACATTCGTATCTGAGAAAGATCATTTAGCACCAAGTCGCTCCTCGTTTAATCAAGATACTCACGTTGACACCCCTAATATCAATCGTCTCGCCGCGCTTCGGCAGTTGCGGGTCAAAGAACACGGCGCTCCCGCAGCGGCCACAGAAGTAGTGCAGATTCATCTTGGGCCCAAAAGTGTACGTCTTCAATGCCTCCTGGCCGCTCGTCACCTTGAACTGCTCGGCCTTGGGATATACGAGGAGATAGCCGTTGCGTGAACAAATCGAACAGTTGCACTCGACAATCTTCTGTCGCTCTAGTGGTGGCGAAAGCGTAACATTGTATTGCACGGTGCCGCAGTGACAGAGCGCATTGTAGGTCTTCGAATCTGAGGCGTCAAATGGAGGAAGCTGTAGTAAATCTGCGGCACTCATGCTAACGTGTATATTGGACAAAGACGTAACAGTAGACCAGTTGTGTTACAATCGAATGGCTTTGCACTTGAGCTTCCTTATATGCTGGTGTGTTTGTAGTTAGGCTTCCAAGTCCGTAAGGCAAGCTTCAAAAAAGGCTCCGGACGATTGGCGGATTAGGTGGTTATGTGCTTGGCTGCATAGCATATGTCTCCGGCTTTCCCAATCCGACGATGGTACACCATATTCTTACACCTGGCTTACAATACCAACCGATGAGTCTACAAAGCAACGCGCGTAAATGTTGAGCATGTCAATCTATCACCTTTTCGGCGACCGCTCGAATGCAACACCCGATTTAGTAAGGGCCGAAACCTTGAAAGCTCCACTCTTCAGCGCTACAACAACAATACCACGCACCTAAATTAAGGACTAACGGGTGACATTCTTCTCTCACGGACGAGCACCTCGTCCCACAAATATATCACACGTCTTCCATTACGCAATTTCTGCTTCGCGACGCCTGCGCATGTTCCACCGCTTTCGCCCATAGCAGCGTGACACCTCCACCGATCTTGTCCCTCCGCTACACTGACGATCCCGTCCCACCGTCCACATATTGTCGGTACACCCTGTACCTTAGTGGAAGCCCCGTCGTACAGCTCGTTCCACCTCTTTCAGCCTTGTGCTACCATCGTCACCGGACCCTCCGATTGGTGTCTCAAAAAGGCCGCGACCATTGTTTAGTGCATGACCCGAGGCACTGGGCGTGTGTTGCACTGACTTTGCGAGGAGGTTGTACCTGGCGGTTGGGTTGGGTGGCGGAAATGGGCGTACGGATTAGTGAGGTATGGGTCAACGGGCATGTTGTGAGATGTTACAGGGGTTTCGTGTGCGATTCGGGGGAGGTGGCATGGGAGGTAACTGCTATTCAGCGCTTCTCGGAGTATTGTCTTCAAGCAGTAAATGTTACTTTGGGAATATCATTGACTCAAACATTCCGCTTCCAATGTGGGATTAGCCATAGAACGTGAGTGCATGAGCCGTTGCAAAAGGTAAAGTCTCCCATTCCGCTATCTTGAGTCGGTGGTACTTGGAAAACTCTTAATTTGGAGGGTACATGGAACGAGTAGATTACTGATCCTTGACTTTCTATGTCCCTCCGGAAAATCTGGCCCGGAGATCATTAGGCAGGATCGGCAGTATAGGTCTCAGCGTATCGCTTTTCTACCCTAGCGTTACGCGACAGATTTCTAAAGCTTGGGGATATACTATGTGGTCAATGTTGAGTGTGTATGTTAACATGCGTAGAAGTCACATATCGAAGTCGGATAGTGCAAACGTAAACTTTGCATTCCATCACTCAGCGACCACCACCTTTAGGGTAAAAGAAAGTCAAGTGACAATACTGCTTATACGATCAGGAGTCTGGCAAAAAGTGACAAACTAGCCTTTCGCACTGTGTGACATGTATCAAACTGCAAATATC
Organism: Kalmusia sp. IMI 367209; assembly: GCA_027946365.1. Taxonomy (NCBI): domain Eukaryota; kingdom Fungi; phylum Ascomycota; class Dothideomycetes; order Pleosporales; family Didymosphaeriaceae; genus Kalmusia; species Kalmusia sp. IMI 367209. The sequence goes on along the minus strand of JAPEUQ010000005.1, from coordinate 589,624 downwards.
TACTGACCATGAGGTGTAGTCATTTTCTTACCTTACAAGCACCTTCTTGATATTTCCACAGGAGAAGTTAAAGTAAAATGAGTATGAACTCCTGCACTCCAGCTTGACCATAAATTCGGCGCAAGTAAATATTTGATTCGACACGTATTTCTACATAATTCGGACTGAATGAGGAGAATGTTCCCTCAGCACTTCGAACAACTATTCGCCATGGCATCCGACACTAACAAGCATATTATAGAGTACGGCGATGACAAAAAGAAGAATAACCGCAGGGATGATGACGATGGCCCACCCACTCAGCCTATCTCCTCTTCATCGACTCAGTTTGACAGATTTTCAATTGAGCCAGTCTGGTCTAATTAACCTCTTCTCCCATTACCCTAGGTCCTCAGCCAGCGTCATTACCTCAAATATCCATTCAGTCAAATTCGGAATGTATGACCGCACTTACGAGCAGCTCAAATTACTGACATCCCAACGCCTCTGCGTGAGATGTGGGAAGCCTGAACACAAATCAACCGTTCGTAGCGCTCCTTGCAAATGGGAGCCGTATGTGCCATCTACCCATATGCCAGCGCTAGAGATTACTCATCAATCAGCCAAATCAAAAGAACAATAAGCATTCTGATAGCAAAGATGCAGATGAACCGAACGAGGATGCTCTAGTCGATGGAGATGTTAAAAGAGTCAAGGTTACTTGTGCAAAGCCATGGTCTATTCAGCAGCCCAAGCTGAAAAGCTGCAAGGGAGGAGAACGCTGACAATTTGAGAGAGGAATACTACTATAAAGACCTTTATTCGGGGTTTGCTCGAATGATAAAGTAAGCAGTGAACAGGCAGTTTGCAATTAATCGACGTGTCATCGATCCTAGTGTTTTTCAGGTAGCAGAAATCAAGAAGAAGATTGATGAATTTAAGAATTTATCATCGTGAGCCAAAATACGCGTTGTTTAATATTGGGAACCTTTAGCTAGTAGCAGGTACCAAAAAAAATACTGAATCTCAATATCTAACCATGCCCACAGTTCGACAAGGACAATAGATTGAGAGCTCAGCACCATGTTGACTTATCTTCATACTAGATCTGAGCTAGAGATGTAATACCCAAGGATTAAGTATTACTATTGAGGAGTTTTAAGCGACAGTCGAACGTAACACTAGGTACTAAACATTATTCTGAAAGCCAACAATCTGCTCTATCCCCTAACTATGTGTCTAGAGTTTATCGTCCATACGTCTGCCGATGATGTAAAGCCCTTCTCTGATATATCGTATGACTTTTAGTTCCTTAATAACAGTATTGTTAATATGCGAATCTACTTAATGCTGCTCAATACCAAAATGCGCAATACAACGAGCAGACCCTCTGACCGCAAGAGCATCACATCTTCCTATTTCAAACAGCACTTCAGAAGCAGCCTCACCGTGACACCCAAAAAGCAACAGTGACGAGACCTGCTTTCCCTAAAGTCCCTTCGCGGAGAGCCGACAACGGAGTCAAAACCGTAACAACACGTGGAACCTGGAGCAGATATGGTGCCAGCCTTCTCTAACCACGTATATCAGCAATGAAGCAGGTGAAGAGGTGTCGTGGCAATTCAATCAAATGTGTCTACTCCGCCATGGAAGATTAACAGGCTAGGTGTTAATTATGCTTCTTCTCGCACGCAAATGAGTAGTAAGTAGGCGAAGGACGAGTTATCGGTGGCCTTCCCCGTTTCCTGGGTGTTTAGGATCTGGGAGACAGATAGTATGATAATAAGGTTCTCCTGTTCATTTCAACGTACATCTAGATCCGAAGAGTGAGAAGGGCGCAGATAGAAACAGTGTAGTGGCTACATGTCGTTTTTAACGCATGATAGACCGACTCTGTTTCTCTGTAGGAAAAAGACAAACAGGAGCTGTATCAACATCCTATTTGATATTCACACCTATTCATTCACTGCTTTTGAGAAAGGCTATAGGACAATGTCTCGCGTAGCTAAATCGTGTCCCGGGAGGGAAGAACGATTGGCATCGAGCATAGCAGCACGAGTGCGATTTCACACTTGAGAATAAAACCTCTACGACGTCGACCATTCATTACTTGTGAATCCAACGTATCACACTTGAAACCGAGCGATGTCTTATATACAACTCAGCACCCATGTCTCACCGTGAAGAAAAATCGCCTAAAAACATGCGCTCCCCTCTCATATATTCAGAGTCCACAACAAGACCAAAGCGACGACATACTACCCAAATATCCCGTCCTCACCGGCATTCCAAACCGAAAGCGAGCCCACCATGTCGTCCAACAACAACAACACCGCCACCACAACCACAACCAGCGACAACAACCGCAGCCCTACCTACAAAGAGCGCCTAGCCCAGCAAGAGCACAAGCGAAGCCAAATGAACCTGCGCACCCCGTCCCAAGGCTCCCGCAACCCGAACCGCGACTATCCGTCCTGGCTCAAGCCGAAGAAGCGCCCAGTTCTCCATTCCCAAGGCTTTTCCACCGAGCAACAGGGCCGCGAGCAGCAGCAGCAACAGCAACAGCGACAAGCACAACAATGCTCTGCTACTGAGAGTGAGGCGGCGCACCGCATTCGCTACACTTATCCAGATGACCCGAATGAGGATCCGGATACGACAGCTAGAAGGGAGTCGAATCGAGCGCAGTGGGAACGCCTCGGGTATTTCTTTTGACGCTGGAGGAGTACGCAGACCGGTGGTGGCCTCTTGGTGCTCATTTAGTTTAGGTTGCATATGGATATACATGGTACAAAGCAGGCTGTAGATGTTCTTATGGGTTACGGTGAGGTTGATCATCGTGGAAGGAGAGCGCATTCATTGCAGTGTTTTCTCGTTGTCCTTCTGGAAATATCGTGTAGCGTGAACATCGGGGTGGGCGACGAGCGATCGTTTGAGAAGGCATCTAATTTCATCTATCAGGACTTTGATAGTTGATGAATACACCGGTCAACGCTCAAGCTTACACGCGGCGACTCAGGTCGCAGTTTGACAATTTGATCTGATACCGCCGACTCTACCATATTGCCATCTTGTCCATTCAATTGTGCCAGCCGAATGACTATCACCTCCTGTCTTATCCCGCAGGAACAGAGTCAGAACACAGATCTAGTTTCCAGAGTGTGCGGTCGACTGGGGAAGTAGCGCGACATCGCTGGCATGATTACATGCTTCGGAAAAAGCTACAAATGCAGGGCGAGCGAGACGATCGGCGGCAGTCTCTACCTTGTCAGCAATGGTCACAGAGAGGAGTCATTCTTCACGACATGAACAAGATCCTTTCCTCAGAAACACGACTCGACTGCGAAGATTGCACTGAAACAAGGGATTAGTCTTTAAAAATGGTGATATGCCGTAACAATTTCGATAGCTCATCTCAATACAGACTCGACAATTGCTCCTATACTTATATGATGTTGCCTATACGACTAACGTGGGAAGTTGTCTGATCCATACGAAGATCGAGTAGTATGCCAGTGCTTGTAACATCGACGACGGAGACTTTGCAGGCACGCTAGGAATGAGGCCTTCTATGACGGTTCCCGGCTAGCGCGGCCTATGACTGTCTATGGACATCGACGAGTAGGTATCCAGTCGGTATCGACAGGGCAGGCTGTAGGACCGACGTTCCATCGTCTCTATCCGTAGAGTAACTGATGGTAGTGAGTATGCTTACAACGGATATGGCGCTGGTGATTCCCGCCACGTATCTTGTCCAGCGCGTACGCGTATACTAATTGAGCGAAGAATGTCATCGAGCCTACCGATAATAGCTTGTCCCCCCTTTAGAACCCGCGTACAGTGGTGATCACTTACAGTAGTGACGTATCCTGTCTTGCATGAGCTCCCGAACGACAGTCCGTAGTCCGTCATTAGCGACTCCTTGTCGACACATGAACATAATCACTGCCAGGAAGGCTCGCGTGATCAAACAACTGACCTCTAGGCTTGTCGAACATTGTCAGTATTTGCCTTCGCATTATGGCCCTCGCATGATCTCGCATGGTGGACTTGAATGCTCCGCAGGATTCTGAGGTAAGACTAATGTGATTGGGGCCAGCCGGGTCAAGCGCCCAGCAACATTGGGCAACTGTGCGAGTCACACGCGTTTCCCAAGGTGTCTTCGCGTACATTATGTCAGACGGATCAAAGGATGGATCAAAGAAAGAGGGTGCTGATAGACTAGAGTCGGTGACGCGCATGTGAGTAGTAAGCCGCAGTCAGCATCAAGCGGCCGCTCAGTACCAGCAATGTCTACAGAACGTTCCTGGAGCTTGGGGATCAACGAAGTCCTAGCCTCGGCGTAGGGCCGAGGGCATGATGCAGCGATGGAACGGATGAGCTTCTTGGAACACCGAGATCGATACGAGGATATTTGTCAAGGAGAGTCGATGCATGTACGCATGCGAGTCCCGAAAGCTACCGATTACCTGTTTGAGAGTGTACTGCAGTGTGTCATTAGCTCCAAACCACTGAGCAAACCACGAGCTGCTTTGCGAAACACAGCCCGTGGATGATTCAACGAGCTGTGTGTCACTCCATGATGGTGCAAAAAGCAAACCGCTGTGAATAGGGGACCCGAAAGAGGCATGTACCCCGTAAGTGGCGAGGTCAAAGTCGCACTAGACCTGCGAATCGGGTGGATCGCTACGGAGGCTATAGCAAACGGCAGAGGCTTGAGATTCGGTGCTGTACGCTCTCGATAGCGTGTTTGCTTGGAACTTCTTATGAGTGCTGAAGAGTGTGTTAATCGATCTCGACCGTCTTCGCATTTGAATAGAGGCAGAAATGGAGATCGTTCGCCCTAAACTACACAGCCGTGCTCCAGCGTCATTCGCGTCGAGACACGCTCGCTGTGCGATGATCGAGCACCGGTGTTTACGTGATTGGTGAGAGATTCGCAGCGACAGAACACGAGACGCATTTTACGAGATTCGATGTGACGAGATTGGTCTATAGTGCCTGGGAGGGCAGTCATACAACACTCTGCTGCAGGCTAGCGGCGAATGGTGGGGAGACTTCCATACTCCATGGCTCCAAAGCGGTGAGAAGATGGATCCTCACTAGCAGTCGACACGGTGATTTCGTCCTCCAGAAGATAAAGGCAACGAAACCGATATCTGATGCTGTACGCTTCGAACAAGGATCTGTCACTAAAGCTGTGCACCGGCTCCTCGGCCAGTCACCGATTCCATCGTCTGATGCTGTTGTTGCTGAACTATTTGTTGGGCTTCAAAAACAACGATAAAATGTGATGCGAGTGCATGCGAAGCATCACCTTGTCGCATGAATGCTTCCGTTGTAAAGATCATAAATAGATGATTCCATTTCAGTAGACCCAGGGCTGAAGGACGATGCGTAGCGCTCTTCGCCTGTAGATCGATTCACCAACGCATCTCATAAGCTGGGGCTTTCCCTGCACAAACCCGCGCTGCCGGATTTGTGTGATCCAGACCCAGCTCCGGGCGGGCTTGAATGGCGTCCGTCTAAGCGGACGCGATTGTCTGGTTAGTGTCGATACGGGAAATGAAACGAAGCAACTTGCAGAATCTGGATGTCAACAAGAGATCTATCGGGCTCTCGATGCTTCGGCGTTGAAAAAATCGGCTCCTTTTTCGCGCAATGAGGTTGCATAGTTGGGAAGAGGTTCGCAGTCGGCGGCTTTTCGTAGACCGAACCGTGCAACTTGAAACCCCCAAGGCCGCTAGGAATGGCACTTGCCGCTTTTGCAGCGCGCTCGGTGAGTGCCTACGGTACGTAGGGGCTCCCAGAATTGTCGTGTTGGAAGTCAGCTGAGAAAAAAAGGTAAGAATGTGCGAGTGTCGCAAGGCTTCTTCCGGGCTCTGTTTCCATGTCGAAGGAAAAGCACAATGATAAAAGAAAAAACGAGGGTGCTACCCAATCAGAAAATGTTGGTGACGCCTCTGTTGAGCCTAGAGCTCCAGTGGGTGAGCGGAACAGGCGAAGCGGTTGAAGGCGACGATGTAGGCATGCAGCGGTACGCGGCCCAAACGTGCTTTGCTGCAAGGCGAGGTCTTTGGGCACGCAGCAGGGTTTAGCGACGTGGACCCAGCCAAGTCAAAATTGCGAGTGACTATTGATTCGATGGGTAGCCGCAGAAGATGCCTATTACGGCGTGCATCACACAGAGATGGGTTCCGAGATAAAAGGCTGCATGTCAGGACCGTGTGGGGTGAGGGGCAGTCATTTCACTTACAGCAGCTTATTCGAAATGCAGTGTTTCTGCCGTGCGTCTTCAAACACACACGAGGCCAGACGGGCTCATTGCACGGGTGATGATCGGCACGAGCGCAAGCAACGGGGGGGTGGCGGGGATGGCGGCTGGCCTTGACGAGAGGTGGAGGAGACAGTGCGATGATAAGCATGTGTTTGGCTTGCGGAGGGCATCCGGCGTGGTGGGAGGTGAGGCTTGAACGTGGCCGTGCCGCCGCCGGGAACAGCGTCTTCGCGCGCTGGCGATGCCCTGGTGCGAGTCCCAAGATCACGGGTCGGGCTTGGTCGGGTGGAGGATCAGGAGTCCCGATCCATAACGAACAGCGCCAGGGGCGGATGGGAGAGGCTTGGGGGCTGTCTAAAACACCAATGCGATCCGTGTCAAAATTAAGTTGTGCAGCGGCCGTGCGACAGGGGGCGACAGACGAATCGAGTGGGTCCACGGGCAGCCCGAAAAGCAGGCCAGCGGACGGCACCGAGCCTGTGACGATCGAGAGCCGGCGCCGGACGGCGGATGCAGATCTGATGGGCGCAGGAGACGGTGGTACACGACAGCTGCCAGGTAGATGAGGAGCCACGGTACGGCGTGGGGATGCGGAGGCGATGGCTGCGGCCCAAGGCTTGGAGGAAGAAAGCAGGACGCGAGGCTGGCCAAGGCAGCGCGCGGCGGGGAGAGCAGGTCGCGCGCACGCACAGAGAGGATTGCAGGCGGGGTACGGAAGCAGGCGTGCACGCGAACGCGAGGTCGAAATAAGCTAGATGGAGGGTGAGTCCAAGTTGATCCGAGTTTAATCAAGCTGGGCGCGCGAATCCGGCAGAAGGGACGCACTTCGTGGCCGCAGGGATGGGCGTTGTCGGGCGCTGCACGCGCGACTGCACGCTGCAGACCAGACCGCAGACCTGCAGCCCGCAGCCCATCTGCGCGTCTGGCGAGCAGAAGCCCTCTCCGCCCAGCAGCGCGCTCCAGTCCCTCGCAGAGCCTCTCCGAGGACCTCAGGCCGCTGCTGGCTCGACTCGACGCTGCTGCTGCTGCTGCTGCTGCCAGTCCTGGGCTCGCTTAGGCTGCGTCTCACCAGTACACACACAGACTGACACACAGACACACAAACACACACATACACTCCATGGCCCGTCCGTTGCACGGCCTGCGATCCGCGCCCTCATCTCGACGCAGATGAAAAGCCAGTCTCATCTTCATGCGAAGGACGTCCTGCGATGCGCGCGCAGACGCAATGTACCGGCAGCCTGTCTCTCCCGGAGCCCATCCGCCAGGGCTGTTCCACGCACTAGCAGCCAATATCACGCCCACTTTCACGTCCAGGGCCGAGGCGAGGACGGCATCCTTGCCGCGGGCTGGCAATGCGAAGGCTTGCTCCGCCAGACCTCCTGCGCGCACCGTCGCCATTCGTCGCATGCTGTTTGCGACCAGACGGGCGCGGCTACGATCTCTTGGCATGCACACGATGCACAGCACGCTCAGCCAGCACCGTCTTGGTTGGCATGCGACGACGAACATGGCAAGGGGAGAGGCGCCAACCTTCCCGGGCTCCGGGCAACGCCAGCTGTCATCCGAGGCCAACGGGCGCCTCGTGCCCTTCCTACGCGCGAGAGGCTCGCCGCCATTGCTCTCGGGAGGCCCTGGGTGGGAGCGCTTCAACCCTCCAGGGCTCCCCAGGGCTCCCCCAGGGTTCCCACACCTGCTGCAACGCGCTGAGCAACCCAACTCCCGCCCCAGACGGCGCACAAAAAGGCCGAAAATAACTGCAGATGCCACCACGTGGAGATCTGCCAATCTGCTGACGCGCGGTGTTCGCCCAGCGGATTCCCTGGAGATGAGCAGACCAGGGCTCCCGACCGCACCGCTTATTGCACCGTCCGCTCTGGGACCGACACGTGCCGCAGACAATATAATGTCACGCTAAAAATACCCCAGAGCCTGACCGAGTACCAGCGACAGTGGCACTGGGGCCAGAAGGGAGGTACCCGGGACGGGTGCTCGACGCTGTCCCGCCGTCTGGGGGCATCTCGCGACGTCGGATCAAGTCAATCAACTGGCGACCGCATGCCTGTCCTGGACTGCGTCGATCGGCTGCGCTTTTCTTTGTCGTCTGAAGCCTCTCCCGCTTAAGCGTACGTGGAGCGCTCAATCATGTGCCGTCCTGGCCCTCGTACTCGGCTAGCGTGAGCCCGGCGACCTGAATGAGCGAGCTTCATGTCAGCTGGAGGAGCCAAAAGCACGGCCGTGGATTTGGCAATTGGTCGCCGAAGCTCTGGCATCCCTGCGCCCAGCCCGTCGCGAGCTGTGCCCTCGCTCCATCACCGCTGCCTTGACGCTGGGAGAGTGCCGTGGAAAGAAAGCGCTGCGCCGTCACGGCTGTCCTTTCGTCTCTACGCCAACTTCACCACGTCGGCTCGCCTTCCAATCATGAGCGCCGCGCCCCAGCCTGATTGGCCCCCAGGACGGCGAACCTAGCAGAGGGGGTTGTCTTTGTATGTGCGGAGCGCGCTTTGTCTCGCTGGCGTGCACAGGTTGCGTCTGGCCAGACCACGTCCGTGCTGGGTTCGCTGGCGCCAGTCCCGACGCTTCCTGACTGCCTGTGGCTCATCCTTGGTACTTGGAAAAAACAAAAAAGCTTCCTGTCTTGTCCATCGTGCTGTGCCGCGACCGTGGGTCAGGAGCGGCATGGCCACCCGAGTCCCCTCACGCGCCTTCGCGACCATGCAGGACATCAAAGGACTGCCGGCGAGGTCAGCGAGCAACATCAGCACATCCCAGTCGCCCATGGCGAGCAGCTCTTTGACCTGGCCGGGCCGGCGCAGGCCACAGCTCCTCCACTGTGCTGGTCCAAGCCGTCCCGCACGCCAGCGACTCCGAGCAGAGGGCGAGCACCAGGGTCTGCTGCTGGTAGGTGCAGTGATCCCGGCACCGCATTGTTGCTCCCCCATGCTCGCCTGGGCTCTAAACAGCACACCTGAACGGTGTCGTATATTATTCAGTCATCGCGTTGCTTCTGCCGTGTCTCGTTTGCTTTTCCTTGTTGCGTGCAGGCGCGTGTGAATAGCGCCGGCACCCGCCCATCTGTAGCCTGCTCTCGCCTTCATCTCCCATCCGATCCAGATTGACCCAAAACGCTCGGACGAACCCTATCGCCTGGTTAGGCTCCTGATGCCCTTGTTAAAGCCCCAGCCCGCTAGACAGCCACGCGAACCACAAACCCTGACGCCTTAGCCTGCCTACATATACGTGACTCCACCCGCTCACTGCGACAAAAGCCTTTGGCCCAGCACAGTCCAGCCCTCTCCGCCATCGCTCCTTAGGGCGCCCAGAGACTGAGCTTAACAAGGAGGGATCGCCACTGCCCGCGCGCCTCACAACCACCGTCAATCTACCCCGAGGGCCACAGGACACGGACTCGGTCATCGTCAACGTGCAACACCAGATCTTGCGGCGCCTTGGTGGTGGATAGCGACCAGCACCGGCCTCGTCTGTAACCGTTGCTCAGTTTGGAAGGCGACCCCATTCCCAGCGCCGTGGAATCCGAGCCGCCAGACCGACTAGTTACTAGCCAATCCGAGGGCTACGGTGATCTGCCGGACGACGACTCCAGTACTGCTATAGCAGCAGGTCGAACCTCTTGACCGAAAACCAACATTCTCACAGCCTGTGCGACCGCCCCTGTAGCACTACGTCTGCGCAACCAGGAAATCGGGCCCTACCCAGCGCCGAGTGTGTTGGAGACAGTGTTCCACGAGTCTTTGCTTTTGCTACTCTGTACGCCCTCCTTCTTCGGCCTGCGACGAGCAGCACCACTGATTCTGCGTAGAGACTGAGACTTCTAGAAGACTTCCGGAGAGGCGTGCATCCGTCGGTATCACCATTCTCCAGAAGCCTGCGCAGGTACCGTTGCTGGGACCGTCCACCCATCGCAGCTTTCGCATACCTGGAGCGACCATTCGCCATCTGGAGCGGCGATATACTAGTGGGGAACACCATCATAGAATATCTAGACCGGTCGGCGTCTGTGTGAGCAGGAGACCTTTTACAAGAGCGTTGCTCCTCCATTACCTGCAATCTCATTAGCACCTTGTCCCTCTCGGACTCAGGCACTTACCCTTTCACGTCACGCCTCGGGGCTACGAGCCGTCGGTTGCCCTCTGTGGATTCCTCGCAATCCTCACGTGGACGCTATTGGTCGGCCGCGCACTTCTCTACGCCGCCTTTTGCAGCGTCACAGCTGCAGTCGATATCGACTCCTCCCTCTTCAGAAGCTGGTAGGTCATCAGGACCTACCCGGAACACAACCGCCAACGTGGCTGCTGCAGTGGCTCACCCGACGTCGATGCATCCTGGGCCTGCCCCAATGGGTGTACCTCCAAGCTTCGCGACTAGGAGGCCACACGCCGCTCAGTTGGGTAATTTCGAGCTGCCGCCTCCGTCTGTGCACAAGTTATCCTCCTTCAATACTATTAACGCTTCACAGTCGTCACAAGCTCCGACGACGATTGCTAGCGTTGGCAATCTCCTTACTCCACCAAATAACCTCCCCGGGGAGGTGTTGAGTCCTTCATCAGGAGTGTCGACAAGCAGTGCCCATTCGACAGCAATGTCCTACCAGAACGGGAGCTACATTTATTCGCCTTCTTCTCAGCAGTCGAGTCACTACGGCTATGGGCAGCAAAATCAATATAATCCTACCCGAGGAGGTGAGTTTGCTTCACTGCAGAACGCTCGTCAGCTTCGGGACCAATGCTCACTTACTTTGCGCAAAGGGCTGAATCCGCCACCTTACGAAATGAACCAACAACTGCCGCCATTCACGCCATCGTCCGTGCCGACCAATATGCCCACCATGTCTGCACAACAGCAGCCTCATCATATGATGAATGCACAAACGCCGGTATCGACTTCAGCACCACAGCAATCGCCTGCCCATGCTCAGGAGCCTTTCCGACCACCCCCTACTCCATCTTACTCTTACCAGCCCGCCACGACACCGCAACAGGCCTCATTTCCCTATTCGACGGGGCCGTCACCAACACATCAAAGCCCGATCAGCGGAGGCGTGCCGAGGATGTCACCAGCAGTGTCGCATGGCGCAATTCCTTCGATACCATCCAACCCAGCCCCTTCCCCACATCCCTACCAGCGATCGTACGGGAACTACGTGCCAACTCCAAGTCCAGTCTATACGAATGTAAACAATCCAAACGGCCAGCTAGCTTTGGTCGGTGGCGTGCACCCTGGGATGATGCAAGGATTCAATAGCGGGCATGCAGCGGCTATGCCCCATTTCCTCGGACCGCACCAACATCAGCAACAACCCGCTAATGACCGACCATTCAAATGCGACCAGTGCCCGCAAAGCTTCAACCGGAATCATGATTTGAAGAGGCACAAAAGAATTCATTTGGCGGTCAAGCCTTTCCCTTGCACGCATTGCGACAAGAGCTTCTCTAGGAAAGATGCACTCAAGGTATGTTGCATGCCCATCCGTTCTACTGATACTGTGATCTGACGTTTTTCAGCGACACATCCTTGTGAAAGGCTGTGGTAAGGTTGCAAACGCCGGTGACGATGCGAAGCGAGAAAGCCACTCGCCCGACATCAAATCCGAGTCTGTCGATACAAAATCCGCAATACCGAGCCACGCATAGTGTAGCGTGTTCAACATTTGATCTGGACCTCTCGGCCATTATTTCACTTCCTCTTGTATTAAGTACCTTTTACGCCTGCATATCAGTTCAAGATGACCTGGACCGAACTATATCGCCTTCGCTGTTCAACAATTCTGGAACCTTTATGATTTGTCGATATTGGATGTAAACCTTGGGATGAGGGTCATGCGTGCTTGAATGGAGTTTACGGTATGGGCGCGTACTCTTCATTATATGGTCCTTCTGTAGCAGATACCTCTTAGTCGGAGCTTCTAGGGTTGTGGGCACTTGGTGTTGATTTTTGGGATATTGCGCTTTCGTTCGAGAAGAAGTTCTCCATGCATCCGTGTGTCAGGGGCACGACGCGCGGGGTTTCAGGTTTCGGTTCATTTTGGGAAATTGGCTCGACTGAAAGGGACAATAGTCAGAGGCCGGCGGTGGTCTTTGGTGTAATGGCTTGTTTCTTTTTCCACGGTATCCGGTGCTCAGGGATGGCGCAATCTGTAATGCATCAGGGAACGACACCAAAGGGAAACCTACACGGGATAGGAGATACCGCGCTATGAATCAATGCTTTACCACCCGCTAGTAACGTTTGTCCTCAATTGCAATTCCCGCGTAAATCTGAGTGTGTCGTAGCGCTCTGCATGTTGTGGTCGGGCCTGCAGTACGTTCCTGATATGTCGGAGGCTGCATTTAAGGTTATTTTGTGGCAGACGACGCGGACGGCTGGGTGCAGGTCTCGTGACCCTAATCCTTGCTGGGTTCCACTTCGCTGGGAAGGTTGGGTCGGACCGACTGCCGACGTCTGCGTCAACCTTCTCACCTCCTGCCCAGTACTAACATTGTCGAGGTATGTTTATTTTGGTAGAACCCGAGTCGCATTGCTCGAGTGTCTGAATTCTTCCACCTCTTTTTTATAAATATCCTTTCCCTTGAGTCTGTCTCAAGCATCGCGCTCTCATCTAGCAGCCAAACGATTCGCTCTTGTCTACTTGCATGCCATCTTTGACAGCACGAGTATCTTCATCATCTCCTTACCAATAGGTTTTAGGTCTAGCAATGGCTAGTCGGTGCATCATGACTAATGGGGTGCGTGTCTATCACTCACCACCTTTTAAACCAAACGATACAGGATGGAAGGGAGGTCAGCAGGTTTGCCTTCTAGACCGCAAAAAACTACCTGGGTAGAGACATAGGAAGAATTTTAGTCCCTCCACTGCTTGTTCATTCTTAGTCCACCCGGCAACGCATGCCAGGGTTGTGGCTCGAGTCACAACAAACACATGCATCGTTTGTCCGCTTGGCACATTCTTGCGGATGCCGAACCAGACCCAACGAGACTACACCTCGATGCAGCAGCGCCTGAAAGCTGCCATCTCTTAAGACATTGTCGCTCTTGCCTACCAACCACGAGGCCGCACCTTCCCCTGCTGCCGTTTGCCTGTGCGAACGCGACCGCCCTGGGTGTCCGTGCTCGGGCCTCCACCTGCATCAACACCGGCCTGTCTCCCACTTCCGTCTCCCGCAGCAGTTTTGTATGCATTGACAGCAACTTGTTAACTTTTTGGTTCTGGTCGGGGCAATTGGTGACCCTCGCCGCCCTTCTTTTACCGGCGCTCGTCCACCGACTCGCAAGCACGGCTTTCGTCCCGGCGTACTCCAGGTCATCCGCATACATACAGCAACCCGGCTATGGAAACAGCTTAATCGGCGGCTCGCCCACGACAACGACAACAAACACTACTACGGCTTTGCTACTTGCTTCTCGGTGCTCTGTTCCGGGTGCACCTTATTTGTACATCTTGGCTTTATCACTTTAACCCGCCATTATATAGCTTGACCGCCTGAGAAGACGTTCCATATTGCGTTTACGGCATTTCTGCCTTCGTAACATGGATCATAGCTTTCACGGGCGCCCACCAACTCGCCGTCGCGCGCTCGGGGACGCCACCCTTCGCGCCAATGAGGACCACCGTTTGCGCTCGCCTCGACGTACAGGTGACAAACTGAGCCCGAACGCCGCCTCAAATGCCCCGCCTGGATCGCTCCCACACAATGAGTCCCTTGTCCCCAATGGTACCCTTGCGATTCGACACGAGCCCCAGCCATCGCCTCAACACAAGCGGATCTCTGCCGTGATCGACCAAAGCCGGCCTCGCAATCCCAAGCGCGACTCAGAAGTATCTAATGCTAGTACCAACGCTTCGACTGGTGGTCGTCGCAAGACGCACATTGGACCGTGGCAGCTGGGAAGGACGATCGGCAAGGGAGGGTGTTCTCGCGTGCGCATTGTGCGGCATAGCGGTACTGGACAATACGGGGCTGCCAAAATCATCTCGAAGAGTACAGCAGAGAAGGTACGGGCATTGAGTTTAGCCAATCTTGTGGAGAGCGCGCAGTATGACCCAACATTGTTTGCTGGTGGCAAGATCATCCCTTTCGGGTTGGAGCGCGAGATCTGCATCATGAAGCTTCTTGATCACCCCTACATCGTGCGCTTGTACGATATCTGGGAAAACCGGAATGAGCTGTCAGTTATCCTTTCCCTTACGCTTTGAGCCCGTTGCTTACAATTAGCAGTTATCTTATTATGGAATACATTGAAGGAGGCGAGCTTTTCAGCTACATTGGTGAGAATGGCGGGATCCCCGAGCTCCAAGTGGTGCATATCTTTCGACAGATTATCGCAGCTTTGTGGTACTGCCATCGACTCAACATCTTCCATCGCGACCTCAAGCCAGAGAACATCCTGTTAGACAGGGAGAACATGACGATTAAGCTAGTAGACTTCGGCATGGCCGCGCTTCAGCCCCATGGGAAGAAATTGACGACCCCCTGTGGCAGTCCCCATTACGCTGCGCCTGAAGTGATCAAAACGCAGTCCTACGATGGGGGCAAAGCGGACGTCTGGAGCTGTGGTGTGATACTCTTCGTTCTGCTGACAGGCACGCCGCCCTTCAATTATGACGGGGACCCAGACAATCTCAAGCCTCTCTTCAAGGCCATCACACGTGCCGATTACATTATGCCAGAGGAGCTCTCTCCGGAAGCGCAAGATCTCATTCGGGCTATACTTGTACCGGATCCCAAGCGTCGCATATCTATTCAAAAGATTTGGGACCACCCGTTCATGCGAAAATATGACAAAGAATTGGAATTCCGGCGCACCGAGGAACAGTTCAAGATGTGGATCCGCCCACATGCACCCGTTGAGTGGACACCTTTGACTCGAACCACTATTGACCGTGAGATACTTCGCTATATGCGAACCCTTTGGCACAGTGAGAAGGAGGAGGTTTTAATCCAGCGTCTTCTCAGCAAAGAGTAGGTCATGTTTTTCTCCTATCTTTGAGGAGTATTCTAATCGTGTGTAGTGTTCGGGAACCATGAAAAGTACTTCTATGCTGCTCTCCAGAAGTATCAAAATGAGCAGCTCGAAAATTATGTGCCTAGTCCCCATCATTCTGTGGGTTACTCGCACAGCGATCATCATCACAATGGACGGGCTTCGCCCACTTCGAAGGATCTGCTGCAGTTGCCATCGAAGATTCATAGGCGAACGCAGTCGGGGTATTCAATCCTGAATGACGAGCATCTATACTCCAAACACAGCTTTTACGAACCGCCTTCATCAGAGATCAGTTACGATCCATTTAGGGCGTCGAAAGAGCCTGCTCTGCCTAAGCAGGATCTCCATCAAAACATAACGGTGCATCGGGGACCTAGTTCGAGTAGCCGAAAGATGCGACCAGCTACAGCCTTGGGTCATCGTACAGGAAGCTCATTACGGGTTCAAGCTCTTACCAACTCTAAGCGTGGTTCGGTATTGACGCGCTCTTCTTCGAAGCGTAGTACACCTTCGCAGCGGTCTGCATACGTCCGACGTAGCTCTATATCTCGCTCTTCCTTAGCGAGCTCTTACTTGCCAAGCAGCCCACCCGTCATTGTTCGACCAGGCAGTTCCAGCAAGCGAGGAGTAAGCTTTTCTCACCTAAGGCGATCCTCGGTGGCTACTATGAGTACGACAGAGACTGCTGCTATACATCATACCCCCGATCAACGTAGGTATGCTCCTCACGGTCGAGATTCAATCGGATCATCCCTATTGTCACCTAGGCCCAGTACTGTAGGTGATTCTCCCTCGGTGCGACCACTTCCGAAAGTGGTAGCAGGCCCCTGTAGTACCACGGTTGCGAGTACGCAAGCCAGATAGCCCTAGCAAGTACATCCAGAGTGAAGCTCGAAAGGTCAGTACAGAGCTGGAGAAGGTCATGGAGGAGGCATTCAATCGATCATCGATTGGTTCCAGTATTCGCACCTCGACCACAGATCCGCGTAAGGAAGTTTCCGGCTTTGAGACCCCGCCGACTTCTTTCTCGAATCGAGACTCGGGTGCGACTGGGCCAGGAACGCCAGATAACAAAGCGCTATTACAGAACCGACCGCTTCCGCCCGTACCCATGGAGACGCCTAACACATTCCTACAACGCAAACTCGCTGAGACACGCGCAGAGATTGCTCGTCGGCTTGAAGAGAGTGGTGACAGTACTGAGCATTTCAACGAAGTACTTGAACACCTAGATCGTCTCATGGTGCCCGCTGCCAATGCTGCAAAACGAACATGTTCGGCTCCTGCCAAGTCCCCCGAACAGCCTCTCCCACTACATCCAATTCCGGAAGAGGTGAAGTCTGATAGCGAGGATCGGTTTGAGCCCTATAGGTCACACTATAGAGCTTTCACTGACCCTGCTAGGCATAACGGTCAAGGACACCAGGTGTCGGCCGACAACACGACAATACGTGTTGTGGACCAATCACCAACTCGAATCGCTCCTCTCACTATCCGGAAGAAGAGTGAAACTAATAGATCTACTAAGAGCGAAAATGGTCCGCTCACCACGCCGTGGCCTGGACCTGTCCGTCACACGTCCGCGCCCTCGCGACAACAAGCTGAGCCTAGTGCCCTCGCTATGCGTACATACCAAGGCGCGACATCTAACATCATTACGGATAATACAGAGAAGAAGGAAACCACAATCAAGAAAAAGAAATCATCATGGTTCCGTCGCACGCCGGAAGAGAGAGATCGTCCCCAGGAAATGCAACCGAAACCTACCCCTAGCTACCTGCAAATTCCGGAGGCCTGGCAGGGCTTGGATGATCGTATCAAGAACGATCCTCCAAAAGCTAACAGCCCCAACCCGGAGTCCACCAAACCTTCCACCAAGCATTCTGACGGTAGTACTACAAGCGAGTTCCCTATGCGCGCTTGTGGCACAACCATCGGTAAGAGCGAGGGTGGCGGAACACTCAAGGGTTTCTTCAATTTCTTTGGAAAGAAGCCGAAAGATGACAAAGGCAAACGTCCGATCGAGCTAGGAGGTAAGTCTAAATCTTGTATGTTCGACACGTTACGGCTTTGTCTGGTGTCACACTAGCGAATGCCGCATAGTTGCTAACGAAGTTCATGCAGACAATTTCAGCACGTCGTCTATCCTCTCTAGCTTCGATGTCACACCCGAGACTACTGGAGAAGCATTAGCACGTTCAGGGCCTCCAGATTTCCAGATGAACTGGCTCTCACGATTTCTTCATATCAAGCCAGCGAGCCGAGTCCTATGCTTCCAAGTCCGTCGTGGAAAGGTCCGACAAGAGCTGGTATATTTATTGCGCGACTGGCAACGCTACGGTGTCCGAGATGTTACGTTTGACCGAAACACCAATGTCATACACGCTCGCGTAGACAAAAATAATCGTAAGTACACCAAACTGCTGTTCATGGGCTGGGTTTTGGAGGGAAACGTGTTCTCGCTCGACTTGGCAGAGGTTCCTTCCATATTCACGCGTAATGCTTGACTCTGTACCTGTGAGCATTCTAAGCTAATCACAACGATCTTGTAGGTCTCAATCTCAAGCCCGTCACTTTCGTGATCGAGCTTTTCGTCGTTCTGGAGAATAATAAGCGCGCGAATCTTTGCCTTGCACGCTTCACTCAAACTCGCGGCGCCGCCTCCAGTTTCCGCCGGGCAGTTGAAGTAATTGAGGATATTTGCCGGGAAAAACATATCCTTATCGGAGACGAGGAGAAAAAGATTTCTATGTGTGAGATTTTGAGCTGAGGATTCCACAACCTGGCTCTCCTCGCTAACGCTGGATTGGATACTCGGTTCTCATGCTTGTCTGTGCACTATGCATTAGATTGTATGCTGGCTTAGTATCTTTTCAGACGCTGTCTCGTCTCTTGATGCTTGATATTGATCTCCGTGTCTTGCTGCGGCTTGGTTACAAGATTTGTCTGTCTGGCCTGGAGAAAGAACTTTCTTGAGATGGCATTACTCAAGCTTCCGCACAGGTGAGAAAAGAAGTCTCCTACTTGTATTACGCTATCAGCATTGAATACGGTCTGTGGTGCTGCGCACCAATACGTACGGCGATACTCTTACTCCGGCCAACCACTTCTTCCACGTTGCACTTCCGATTTTCATTTGTGGCTTCTTTCATGGGGGATGCGATAGAGGCTACTCAAGCGTGTAATTTTCTATCTCGATCGATTCTTTACGTAGTGCGGAAAAACTTTCAGACGTTTCTGTTTATTCTGTCCTGCATTATCAGAAGCATACGTGTGTATCAGGCAGATATGAAGCATGGCGTTGAATTGCATCCTAGCATTTGCACCGAGACAATATAATCTTAATGAGGATGGAGGCGAATGGTGCGGGTGTGGAGCAGCGGCAATGTATAATGGTAATGAGAGCATTATTTTCTGAAAGGCTCGGTCGTGCTTGCCTTGTGTGAAAGTGAACGATATGGGCATTGCTGTAAAGATTCAGATCATTTTCGAGCAGTGTTAATAATAACCTTGAATAGTTAAGACCTGTGAACTTGATGTCTCAACATTGTGTTTCATCGTGGCGACGATGGCTGCCATTAGACTCAGGAGATGTTGACAGCTCCAATGGTTGCCTATCGTAACGCACATGAGTATATCCTCTGCAACGAATTGCACAGTATTATTTGCCCGACCAAATCGGTCGTCTTGATAATATTTTAAGGCTTCAGTCTTGCGATAGTGAAGGTACTTGATACTTAGTCAGCATTTACTGTGCGGACTAGTGCGGATGAGCCACAGTGCGGCGTTGCTAAGCCCGAGTCCTTTTAGGGACTAGCACGCGCACAACGAGTTTCGACTGGCGGCCGTCTCCCAAAATCATCAAACGCCTCTCACGACAACCCCCCATACTAACCAACAGGTACTGCGTCAACACCGCCAACATGCGTACCTACGACGATACCTTCAGCGGCCAGAAGATCTACCCGGGCAAGGTGCGTTCCAGCGACTCTCTCCCCGCACCGCGACACCCGCTACCACTCCCTCTCGAAATTCCACAACGGCACTGAGCGCTTGGGACAGTAGAGAAGCAGCGGGGATCGGACAATTGATGGGGACATATGCTGATAGCATGTTTAGGGCAAGCTCTATGTTCGTGGCGATAGCAAGATCTTCCGGTTCCAAAATGGCAAGACCGAGAGCTTGTTCCTCCAGCGCAAGAACCCCCGTCGGATCGCCTGGACGACCCTGTACCGAAGGCAACACAAGAAGGGTATCTCTGAGGTTAGTCTTGCGCAACTGCAATTGCACCATTGTCACACGGGAGGAGCGATGAACGTCAAGGTTGGGAGCGAACCGCTGCATGACATGAGCAGTTTCCTATTTGCGCTGCGTATAATGTTCGAACATCAGGACAGCACACGCCTTGACATTCTTCGCCTCTACCATATTACCAATTCACAATCTCACCAGAGGGCATCACTAACCGCCCCGTCAACAGGAAATCGCTAAGAAGCGTACCCGCCGCACTGTCAAGCACCAGCGTGCCATTGTCGGTGCCTCCCTCGACGTGATCAAGGAGCGTCGCTCCCAGCGCCCCGAGGCCCGTTCCGCCGCCCGTGCCGCTGCCATCAAGGAGGGCAAGGAGAAGAAGGCCGCCGCCGAGTCAAAGAAGAAGGCTGAGAAGGCCAAGTCCGCCGCCGCCGGCGCACGAGGCAACGTAACGAAGGTCTCGAAGCAGGGTGCCAAGGGTGCCGCACCCAAGGTGCAGGCAAGGACTCGCTAAGGTGGCTGGCAAGTTACGGTGGGGTCGTTGTGGAAGATGACATGGACTGGTGTGGAGTTTTCGATACTTCCTTATGGCGGGAACAAGGATACGGATGGGATGATGGCATCACATTCATCTTTTCTGGGTCAGTGGGCCTGATACCTGCTGCGATATAGGGTCCGGCGATAGGGCAAATGTCATTCATGTCCTCATGATAATGCAAGGTCAAGTGCCACAAGCGAATGCTAATTATCTATGAAATGACCGTGCCATAATATCAAATCTTTGCAATTTTGGGCTCTTGTCTCTATTCAGAAGTCAAGAACGTTTGAAGACAAGAAGTCTTCCACATTATAACCGTCGAGGGTGTATTTGGAACGGAACTCACCCGCAGTCCAAACTCAGTAGTCGACCAAATTCAACAGCTCCGGCTCGTCATCCTCAGCATCCATGCCATCCTGAATGATCTCGGAATCATCCACCTCCTCCATCCAAGCCATCGTGCCGTCGTCGAGGCCCATCTCGACTAGGACAGCCTTCACATCTTCCTCTTTCACGCCGAGATGTTGGAAGGCCTGCCGAGCAATCTTCTCCAGGGACTCTAGCTCTTCTAAGCTCGGATGGTCGCTGCCGAAATCCTCGGATTGGGTTTCAGCCAGGTAGGCGGCGAGATTGACCGTGCTGCCCTCCATATGCTCGACCTCGGGGTAACTCAGAGAAGTCCACAGATCCTGGTCTTGAGGCTGCTGCTGCAGCTTCACCTCAGTCCACTCATCGATGCCTTCAGTTGGCTCTTTGGGGTCGTCATCTTTCCTGGCCTTGATGATGGCATCGAGCGCAGGCGACAATGCAGCGAGGGGGAACTGGGCGATCCTCGCAGTGACAGTTCTGAGCATGCCGCAAGCCCACTTGATGCGCTCTGGCTGGTCCTTGTTGTCGTCCTTGTCGGCCTCGTTCTGCGGGAGCAAGGAGCCCAGGAACATGGCCTTGAGCTCCCAGCTTATTTCGGTGAACGTTAGCCAAAGTCCTTCCAAATTCCTAGTGACCCATTTCAGGCCGTGAAAAGTCACGAAGGAGCGGAGCTCGTTCATGAGAAGGTTCGTGCTGCTGGCGCCCAGCAGCGACGGAAGCATGCCAAAGGTCCCAGTCGCGCCGGACAGGATGGACAGGGCGATGCCGATCACGGAGGCACGTATGCCCACGTTCGAGAAGACGAGGGTTTTTATCCACTTCGCGTCGGATGAACCTAAACATCCTTTCTATTAGGCAAAGTTCCGTGCTTTTGTTTGAGTGGAATACGTACCTGAAGTCTCCAGTCCGACGAAACTCATCAGACTTAGGAGCTGGCCCTTCACGATTGCCAGTCCGGCCGCGTGGAGAAGCGCGTAAAAGGTGCCTATGAGCTCCTGCCCCATCTTGAAGCGGCCAAAGTCCACTGCCAGAAACCCCAAAGCTGGCCCGAACGGGCCCAGGGGCAAAACAGAAAGCACAGGTGCGGGTAGTATGTTAGGGTAAGGGGAGCTGCATACCTTTTGGTGAAATCGGGGTACGCAGCGAGGAAGTCGAGGGGGGCCTTGACGGCGTATTTGGCTGCAGCTGTTACGGTGTTGCGCTTTTCCGCACGCATATCGCGGCTACTGGTTTGGCGTGTAGGATTGAAGGTGGTCGGCATCACGGATGAAGTTTGACCAAGTAAGGTGATGTGAGAACGTGGTTGAGCGGGAAAAGAGCGACAAAAACTTTGTTTCGCGGCCAGGCGGTGACATATATATATATATATATATATAGCGATTACATTAGCTACGATGCAGTGAATAATGAGACTCGAGTGTTGCTGGGGGAAAGCTTTGGATCTTTTGAGTGACGCAGGCTGGCCGACGGAGTGAAGTGATGTGAGTGAAGGAGTGAAGATGGTGTGAATGAAGGAGTGAGGAAGGCGCGGCTGGCATCATTGCAACTACAACCATCCTTCAACGTACGTCTCTCTGATCTGATGATTAATATACGTATACTCTAAGTGGACAAAGAGCTGAAGAATGGGTCTTCGTGGTAGGTTGGGTGCGACCTTTATTGAGGCGGCTACCCTACACAAACATTGTTGAAGTCTGTTGTAGACTGATGGCACACACACATGTGTCGACATGTGATGGAGCTTGTGTAGTCAAGGTATGGTGAAATGACCTTTAACAAACAAGCAAAGTCTATGTTGCAGGCGCGTTACTTATGGCAATGCATAGAAAATGTCGGAAAGTAGTTATATCGAAATAAAACTCTAAATATGGTGCTTTTATATGTGTCGGACTTATGTGGGTAATTTAACGAGAATCGCAGACCCTCTTCATCTACGCATGTAAGTTCAAGATCATCCCGAACGAACAATGATAATCGCACGGTATAAGTGCTATTACAGAAATGTGTATTCAATATTACTACTCGATTGAACATTCATGAAAACTATCCCGTCATGCTGTTCTTTGGGAGTGCAATAGCACCCCAATGCTTTGAACTATCCTTCGATTGCGTCTAACCATCTCAGTTCATTCGAGTGCGTCCGAAAAAATTCCTTCGGTTTTATTGCCCATTCCGATCATTTCAATTGCCACTGCTGAATGTCATTTACGATATGGCTCACTAAGATAATGGATTGAGCAGAGATGACCAGCTCCTAGAGTTTCGACTTCGGCTCCACATTGCTGCTGTTCTGCTTCCCAGTGTTCTCAGCAGCTTTTCCTTTCACCTTGGTAGCAACAAACGCTGCGCCCCCGGACATCACAGCCGTACTTCCTCCAACAACGGCCTGAACCATTGGCAGAGCTGCGCCTCCAGCTCCAGCACTCTAAAGAATAGAAAATACACTGGGAGCAACAACATTGCCAATACCCGCTTGGATACCAGCAGCGATGGAAGCTACGCCGTGGTCATTAGCTTCTGTCACTGTATAGCAGACCAGCATTCAGGATTGATCATACCGGCCCCGACGCCTCCAGCACCAAATTCGACGGCAGCCAGGGTCGCCGGCACAGCGACAACGGCTATTACCGGTGTTGCGGCCGTTAAGGCTGCTGTCTTCGGATTTTTGACGACCCAGTCTTTTGCTGATTTGGCTATGAATGACATTGTGAGAGTTTGTATAGTGCTGTGCGACGCTGAAGCGTGGTGTGCAGTAGCTAGCAGCAGAAGGAAAAGTGGAATGCAAACACGTATCTGGGTGGTGTAAGCCACAAGAAGTAGCTTAGAGGAAGAGAGAAAATGAGTGTAATTATGCTGCTGCTGTTTCGATATGTTGCGGGGGTGGTATGTTGTAGAAGATCGTAGGTGCCTGTGGCAGGCGATCAGCTCAGCCTCGCTAAGCGCCCAAGATTGCTTGTGTAACACACGAAGTTAGCGATGAGCGAACTCCTGATTGGCGATTGAACAAGTGTTAGTGAGGGTAAAAAGCAGAATGCAGTTCTTGGAGTTTAACTCGATGATGCCTATCGAGGTCTTTGCTGATGCAAAAAGGGATTCTACATGAGCGCATGAAAGAAGGCAGATAAGACGTGAGATATGGAGCGAGAATACCATTTCATGATGTAGTGGTGCGTGTTAGAGGATCCAAAAGGTTGACCCGCCTTAAATATGCGTCTCCACCAATACAGGTTCAGGCCCATAAAATTGTGAAAGAGCTGAGCTGATGAGTCCCAATTCCTTGTCTCACGCCGAACATTGATCCTTATTCCTCTATGTCATAGCTCACTTTTGCACGTATTTCTCTAATTCATCTACGAGATGGGAAATAGCAACAACGGCAGCATCGGCGATAAAAGTCAGGCTCCCCACGATCGCTTAGATGGCGTTGAGACGAAGGGTTCTTGCATCTGCACTCAACAATGCAGTGAACAGATCGTCCACCGCTACATCTTCTTTCTCTACTTATATGTTGGCTGCTATAGAGCTCTTGAGATTAGTATAGCTCTCAATATTGAAAATTGTGCTGGAAGGTGCCAGCCATAGCCCCTCCGGCAGAAAAGTTAATAGAACTCAGCAGGGTAGTAATAGCAGTAATAGCGAGTGATGCCTCCACGGTACTGAGTACAACGCCTATTGTTTGGTCGGGGTGTTGCTTGATCCAGTCTTGGATGTTACGGTAGACTCAGCTAATCTTCGAGCTATGTGCGAAAGCGCTGACAACGTAATTCCAGACGACTTGTTCAGTAGCATCGATCGATTTCGTACTATCCTTATAGATTTTCCGATGTTTTTCATCTGTTTCTTGATATCTTTGAGTGAATTCCGTTAGTCGTCATCTGCAAGGCCTACGCTAAGCAAGGCCGTCTAATTTTTAGTCGCAGTTTTGATACGTATCGTGCCTACCTGTCCGAAGTTCAAAGGCTCCCAGCGTCGACAAATCGATGTATTTGTTAACGGTCAAATGACTCGAATAGTATGCAAACTACCTTGATATTCAAGACAGGGTCGGTATTCTTTCACACCCTCATGCAAATCTGCAAGCAGCAGGGGCAGATCGTCTTGTGTCCAGTCACGATGCAAAGCTTCTATGGCATAACATGGGTTCTATGCTAGTATCGTGAGTTCCTAGATTGATAGTGCACTTTCCGTGGGTGGCTTCGCTCGACGTCGACCCTCTATTGTGATGCAAGGAGTTGAGATGTGTGAGCAGAAGGTAGGGGGCGGATTCGCATGACTAAGAATCCCCCCCGCCATGATGGAAGCCGGGAAATTGTGCTTGGCATCTTCTAGAACCTTGCCTGTCGTCCACGTCTGGGGGCTCATTTCGTTTACCAAGGGCGGGCAGCCACCTGGTCAGCTCGTGCAAACCGGTCTGTTTGAAACAAAGGCTACGCGATGCCTGCCGACAGCGGAGGCTGAGGACGCGAGGAGGTGTGAAGGGGGCGTTGGGAGCTGCAGCTATTCAATGGCGTGTGTCGTGGACGCGCATGGGAGGGCATCCATAGGCGGACGTCATGCGCGAGGATTAACGATAGGCGGGATGTGTGACAGGGAACCGTTCCGCCCGCCATGGACCTGTTCCAGCCGTCTAGGATGTGTGCCTTGTTTGATCGATCGCCCAGCGCATTGATGAGACCAGGCCGCCTGCTAATTTGTTGACGCGATCAGGGACGCGCCTTCCGCTGCATTTATACGACGTCGCCAGCATGCGTCACGCCTTCTCTCTATACACGCCATATGCCCTTCGACATGCCGCTGCGCAAACGCCAGAAGAGTACCACTGCCGACGGGCAAACGGCCAAAGGCGACGAGAAGAAGAGCAAGCGGCAAAGGTTTGCTGATTTCTTCAGATCGAGGAAGCAGAGGAAGTCAGAGGACAGCGATAAGGAGGCTACACCTGTACGCCCACCACTTTCCCTCCACCACCCCACCATGTGGTTACAGAAGCTAATGGCACCTTTTGTGTCAAAGATACCCGTTGCCGTGAGCAAAGATGCTACCAAGAAACCTCCTCGAGACTCCAAGATCGCCGAATCCACGAGAGCAGCCAAATCGAGCAGTTCAGTTGATGTACAAAGAGCTGAGGCAGAGGAGACGTCCCTTCCCACGCCGCCGCCCGAGCCAGCAGAACAAGCAGAGCCAGAGAAGGAGGAGCCGCCAAAAGTAGAGTACCTCAGTGAGGAACACATTCATGCTCTCTTTTCGGGGGCACCGCATTTCTTCGTAGAAAAGACTAGGAATCGACCAGTCCCCAGAGCGTCTTATCCGTGGGACGAGGACTTGGCTATAAGGGATGTGTCGGATTCTCTACAGCTTGTAGAGCCTGCCTTCTCTGCTGCGACACTACACAGACATTTGCCTGCATTGCAGCAGGCCTCACAGCAAGATAGGCCGTATCAGGGCTACGACCTGGAGGTGGTTGAGATGCCGAGCATGCTTAGTGCTCAGGGTATTGAACCGGTAAGTGAACTCTGTATCTGCAATTGCTTTCGCGTCATACACTGACACTTGCGTGAAGGGAACTGTTGGGCTTACGCACTTCTTCGAACTGCCACAATCTGATCATCTCGTCACGGATTTGCAGCAATCTCAGACTAGCAATGAGTATTTGGAGGCGATGAGGAACAAAGAGTTGATGCAGCACAATCCGGAACGACTTGGTATCAGAACAGTCGACATGACTATGGTGTACGACCGCCTTATTGAGCTCGGTGACTTGATGGAGGCATTCCACGAAAGTCCCGAACGAATGACTATTCTCAACAATCAATCCTCTGGCGACTTGTACGCGAACCTTTTTGGGAAGTTCCTTACGCCGCCGGGGTACGATGGCACCACAGACGATCCCACCGGCATGAAGGTTCAGATCGATACACTGCTCAAGATCCTCCGGCTGAGGGGGGTGTGGTTCGACTTTAGTCTAGTCGAATGGCGCATACGACTCGGCCAGGTTCTGTGGAGCGATTCGGAACCGGAAATAGAGCACGAGACACAACTGCTGTGGAGAGATCGAGATATTCTTCTCTTACAAATCACCTTAGCCTGTGAACTTCTACTTCGCCTAGATGCCATAACAAGTATGGACGCCGATGACATCAAAGCTCAGATGCATGTCAGCCCGGACAACTTCCAAGGCTTCCTGAAACTTAAGACTCGTAAAACGAACTGGGATCTTGTCTTGGCACGAAGATTTCTTGAAAATATTCTCGTTGTCAAGGAGAACGATGCAGGCCCTTCCGTTCCAGAGGCAAAGTCTCGTGGACTATTGTCGCTTCTTAACCCGAGCGCACCAAAAGACGACCTAAAGATAGATGTAATCCTGTTACCGCAGCATCAAGCTCGACAGCTCTCTGGCCTGCTCCATTTTGCGCAGACAGTACAATGGCCAGGCATTGACTTGATAGTAGCTGAGCTCGCGCAAAAGATCTGTGCCCCTGGAGCGACTCAAACGCCAGACCAGGTATCTTCACCCTATGGAAAATTCTTGGATCCAAGTACACCATCTTCCATCAGCGTCTACGGTACGCCATTGGCTACACCGCGCTCAACGGGCGTACAGGACAGCTACTTTGGGAATCTGCAGAGACCATCTCTAAGCCGGAGCAATTCTAGGTCTCTTCAGGTACCACTTTCAACTACGTTGCTTGCGCAAATCGATAGCCCAGAACGCACCATTAATGTTGGTGGTTGGTTGAGTCGTTCCTATCTTACTGGCTTCATACTACCCGGCGAAGCTATATCCCATTTCCTCATGTCTACTCTACTCGAAAATGACAAGCTAGCGATAGCTGCTCTCGGTGATTCCGCGAATCTATACGGAGGTTTCATTTACGCAGAGAGAACATGGTGGAGCAAGGCGTCAATTGTCGCTCGCGTATTGAGCTGCCTTGAGGAAGCTATTGAATGTATGGGGTGGATCACGTTCTCGAAATTACCAGCAGACTCCATTGACGGCTGGTACGCCGTAAATAGCACCCAACTCCGACCTGAAGAGCCACCTCGAATAACATTAGACGAAGACCAGGTTCTGCAGCACTCTGCTGTTGTTCCTAGTCTCGATGCGTCTACTGTCAAGGCAGAAGATCTTACCCTCCCTCGAGATCCCTTTACTCCTCCAATCCCGGCTGTCGAATTTTTAAAATGGAACTTGACACCACTCAATATAGGGCTCCTAGATAGCGATGCTACCTCAGCCCCAGCTACCGAACCAGAAAGTTATGTGGCATCGATTACCTTCAATGCACTAGCCCGCGGTACATCGCATACTCTGTCATTGACTCATGACATATATTTTGTAACCTCGTGGCCCTGCACACCGCCAGCCTCATCATCAACGCCGAATGTGCCTAGCATACTCAAGCGCTCGCAGACATCATCACTATCTCGTACATCGTCCAAACGCAGTATTCACAGCACCCGAACGGGTAGTAATCGGTCGTCACATTTGCTTCGTCGCAATTCCCATGGCTTCGAACCGTTGCTCTCGCACCCACCGGATTCACCGAGTATCGCTCCGACCCGAATGTATTTTCCTGTACCAGACGAAGAGTCGAGTGCCTCGTTATCGCCAAAGCAGGAACCTCTGAATGCACACCCGCTTCACATTTCTCACAAGTACAAGCTAGTGCCAGCGACGGATATCCTGGACCCGAACTTCATTCTTCCCTTCACCGCTCGTGTGTACACTTCACCAGCGCCTTCTGCTCAAAACTCGCCACGCGAAGAGAAAGAAGATACTCTCTCTAATGACGAAGAAGAGATTGTGTTGGTGTTGGACGCTCGCGCCTCGAAAGACCTGGAGCTCTTTGCTCGTTCCTGGTGCGCTGAAAAGGGCCTCCATGCAGTCATTGGGCGACGCGGCCGCACGTGTCTCGCATGCTGCATCCGCGAGGCAAAGGGTCTCGGCATCAATGTTGTCATCAGAGTGTGAAAGACGGGGCACTGCAGCACATTTTCATTTGCAATCGGTGAGGCGTTTATCCGGCTTATGATGCTCATGATGTTTTTCGCACGTTATACCCAAGAATCGCTCCCTTCACAGCGAATCTCGTCATCTTTTTTCTGGCGCTAGATACCCTATACATATGTACGTACACAATAATGAAGACGAATTATTGATGACCTAAATGTCACTGGTTGACTGCGCACGCTATGACCCCATTCAACGTGGCTGTGGAGGCTGCAAGGCGTAAGGATCATCAAATTGGAGGTGTTGCAAAAATGCAAAGCCTCGCCAGCTCCTTCCCGCCGAAAAGTCCGAACATCAAGCACCCTGTTAGTGAGAATGGGGCTTTGCTAAAGGCTGCGCCGCGATCCTTAGAATGCTTATGTTCTGTCTGATCCCCGGAAATCAAAAATCAATCAAGGATGAGTTCTGACATTCTACACTTTCACCACGCATCTTGATCTGTTTTTCTACCCGAAGCGCGCATCGAATTCTACACTCACTACAAAGCTCATATTGATACGAAGAAGAATATTCCCTGCATTTCTCTACGTCGTCACAACGTGGAGCGAAAGGCGCGTCTATCATCTACTACACGCGAAAGACATACAAAATGCCGGAAATGCAATACATGCCCGCGGGCAGTGTCGAATCCGACTATGAGGAGGAAGCGGGCGAGGGAAATTGTTTGGCAGGATGCAACGGGCTCTGGGGCGTGGATCTGGTAGGGAGCTGCTGTATGGGGATGTGGGCGCTCATTGTGAGCGCGTGTAGTTCATGTAATGGGTTGAACTGTTGAAGTGTAGGTTTGGAGACCCAGTCAAAGAACGAGTATAGAAGGTGTGGGATGGGCGAATCCACCTCGGTACCGCAGGGCGGTTCTGGTTGAGGGCACGCTATAATCCACATCAACCTGATGGCGGGTGGAACTCGAGGAGCCACGGTCAAGTACCACTCCACAACTGCCTCGTTACCACCGACTGCCTTTTGATAGGGCCACACCACGCCCACTTTCAGTCTTTTATTTTCTTCCCACCAACATTCATCACTCGGCCATCATCTCGGCGCTGCTACCATTTTCCTATCGGTCGCTCATCATCTATCGCTCAGGACTGTCCGCACCATCACCACCAAAATGGCGACCAACCGCAACCACCGCGGTTGCACAAAGCACCTCATCCATGACGCCTCCGCCAGTGAACCCTCTACCGACACCCAAGTCCACATCGCACAGTACCGCCGTCCCGCCGGCGATGGCAACGCTGCCGTCGGCACACAGCAGCCGCAACGCGTCCGCCCTATGGCGTACGACTTCCCCGAACGCTCACCGATTACAAAAGACTATGAGTCGGAGCCCACCTTGTGGGACAACGCCTCGGATTGGGACTGGGTCAAGTTGAAGTTTTGGAGGACGTTGACGTGCAGAGGGTGTGTGGAAGACCAGGGGTGTTGTGCTGAGGATGGATGCTGCGCGGCTTGTGACTGGAGGTGTTGCTTGAGCTGCTGGTGTCCTTGCTGTGAGTGTGAGATCGTGGTGCAGGCAAATCATCGAAACTAATGTGTGTAGTTTGGGGAGGTCCGGAACATCGGTGGCAGGGCTGGTAGTGGGAATCTTGAACGGTATGGAACAGGTTGGGGGAGTGAGAAAGGGATGGAATTTGCTGGGTATTTGCAGGTTTATGCTGAGTCTGAGGGGTAAGATAGGATTGGCTTGGGTAATATAATCGAGAAATTTGTCTTTCAAGTTTTGGACGAAGCAATATCTTTTTAGGTCGTAGATCTCTAGAATCTCTACTTCTGTGTTGCGTAGCCTAGGATCTCTCAGTGTTCCAAAATTCGAGCCAGGTTTGTCTTTGCGTCATCGGGCCTAGGATGACCCACCGACTGAAAAGGTTCCACGAGGGCTACCTCCCTTTTACCTGACCGGTGGAAAACTCACTGTTGGGTGTTGTTTGGCATGCAACCGGAGTTTCACTACGATTAACATGACAGAATCTATGTTTGCCATACTTCATAAAACAGAATAGATTGTACAGTCCATGTCACCCAAGAGTCAAGGATGAGTCGTGGTGGCGGAGACCGAAGCCTAATCCCACAACGATTCACACTGGTCGCTCTCAATCCATCACCCAACTATGTCCTTATACCATATTTCTGTCCTTTAAGACTTGATCGTGTTCTCGACCTTTCTGGCCACATCCTTCAACTCCGCCTTGATTTCCTTGCCCTCCTGCTCCGCCTGACCCTCAGCGCCCTTCAAGCTGCGCTGGTACAGAAATATCCTAGTGACCTGGGTTGCACCAGTAAGGAAAAGGAAGAAGTTGACAGTGGCGAGGAAGATGTTCTTGGGGCGGATGACGAAGCACCAGCGAGTCCAGATGAGGCCGGTGGTCATAAGGGCGGCGTTTGTGTTGAGCGAGAGCTGCGAGGCAGGACGGGTGAGATCTGAGGCGCCGGCGATGACGAGGCCCCATTTCATGATGGGAGCCCTGCATTGGTTGTTAGCATCATGTCTGATCTGTGTCGATGTAGAGATAGGCGAAGCCGGAGTTGGCGCGGTCGCGCGTGGTGTACTGGATGCGTCGCAGAACGAGACATATGGTAGACATACCAGAAATGTACCGTCTTGGGTCCCACGGGGCTATTCCATAGCTTCTGGAAGCCAGACTGCTCGGGCGCAGCCGTTGACTGGTTCCTCTTGAGTAGCGGCTGGCGGAAGAACGGGCGGAAGGCGCTGAAGATGCGGGAGCCCGGACGGAACGACATGGTCGAGATCTCCCTGTTTGCGATCGCGGCTGCACAGCGCAGAGGAAGAATTGAGGGGCGACGGGGTGGGTAGAACACGGAGAACGGTCGTAGCAAAGCCGTTGTCGGGCGCCGGCATGTTTGGTGAGCAAAAGAATCGGGATTACGTCGGACATGCTCCGATTGGCTAGCTGCAAGGGGAAAGGCGCTGGACGGAGCTTGAGCTTGCGGCGACCTCGACGTTGGAAGACGGTCGATATTGAGACGTCACACAGCGAATTGAACCGCGACAGTACACGATGGCGTCCAAGTACGGATTTGCGAAGCAGCTGAAGGAGCTGCGCTTCCTGTTCTGCCAGACGAGCGACCACAGCGCTGCCACGAGGTACGCGACGCCTTTTTGCGATGCAGCGTCTTATTCACGGCGACGGCACGGCGACGACTGCACAGTGGCGTGTACAGGGCGACTTTCTTGTTAACTATGTACTAGGAGCTTCCTCACCAAATCGTACCCCACAATGAAGAAGCACAACCCGTACACGCCCATCCTGATCCGAGAAGCGAGCGGCACCGAGCCCAAGGTTTACGCGCGATACGGTGCGTTGGTCTCTCCTGTAAAATGATCCGAGAGATGTGTAAAGAGTTGGGTTCATTAGGTTACAGCATTGGCACATCATCTCGGAGACGAATGGCAAAATCGGAACGATGAGGACATAGCTAACGTGCTTTTTTACAGAGTTCGGGAAGGAGAAGTCAATTTCACTGAAGGGTAGGACAACACCAGTAGTTGAACACAAAGCTTGCGGCTAACATGATGTACAGGCCTGGACGATAAGGGAATTGAGCAGCAGGTCACCGAGCTTGTTAAGGCGTCGATATGAGGCTTCGACAGATAGCACGAGGAAGGCACATTGGACGATCATCGAGAGGCTAGAAGCTGAATGTCTATGTAGAACGTTTCAAGCGGCGGTTGTACAATGTATTATGACCAACAAAACCTCACGCACATCGCGACTGGACTGACCCTCTCTACCCTACCGGTTCTGATAACCCTTGACGCCTAAGATTATTTCATCTTCGGCCACGACATGTTGTTGCCTCAAAGATAAATCCTGCAGTTATGTGTGCTTACCGATTTCAAGTTTGGACTCGTCGTCAATGCACAATGTTCTTCAAATTGTTCGTTGTTTAGCACGGCATTGTACCGCTCCCGCATTGTTGACTAGGCGTAAACGCTCACACAAATGTAACGATATAAACTCGAGAAAGTCCTACTCATTCTCGATCCAATGCGTAACTAATTATCAACATCCAATATGTCAAACACATCAATTATTGACTCGGTTTCCCCTGATCCTATGCCGTTGGCCCCGGAAGCTGATACCCAATCATTTCCATCGATGGAGACTTCGATGGTTCCAAATATTAAGCCCAAATGGACCAGCAAGGGATGGCCCTTCAGTCGCTCCTCAGCGAGCTCAGCATCCACGACCTTATGCAATGAGGAGGCCCACTCATTGCCTCTTCTTAATGAAGTTTCAACGTCCTCTACTGTCATGTTCAAGCCACGCCAGCCGTGGCTCTCTAACCGCTCCTCGATGATGCTAACGCCGTCGAACTCTTCAGAAAACATGGGATTCACCCCTTCTATCAATAAATCTCTTGTCGTTTCACTCGGCCATGAGCGTCAAGAGCGTGAGGGAGAGCTTCAGAAGTGCAAGACTTCGGTCATTGAGCTTGAAAGTCAGATCTATGAGCAGCAGATCCAGCTTAATAAATTGTTTGTCGCGAAGACTGACTTGGAGCGCCAGATCGATGAGCTTAACGAACAGGCCACCTCGGGACAAGCAGCGCATTGTAGAGCTCGTTAAGGCAGTGAGTGAATTGCGTGCTCAGAATGCTAAGTTCTCTCAGAAACTAAAAGAGAACGACGAAATCCTATCACAAGACTTGCCAAGCTCGATCAGTTTCGAGCTAGGAGGTGTCGTTAAGGATGCATTGATCGAGCATCTCCAGGACAACGTTGACCGTCTAAACCAAGCGGCTTTCGACCAAGATCACGAGATCCAATGTATTGTTGCTGAGCGCAATGAAGATGTGATCCATTTGCTTCGTAGGCTAGGCAAGGCACGTAGCGAAGGCGCAGCTAAGAACGCAAAGATTGCTGAGCTAACAGCGCAGAAGGAACAAGCAGAGAAGGCGCTGATGATTCATAAATCCCTCATGGAGGCCTCCGTAGCAAACAGCGAATTGCCCGGTACTCAAGACCAGACAGAGCTGCTCGACCAGGCCATCACTTATGCGCAGGACAATGGTGATCCGGTGGTGCTGTATTATCTCACGTCCGTCGTCAACCTAGCTAACGCGAAGGAAAAGGAGCTCCTTCATCTACGCGCTGTCAACGTCCAGTTGCAGCGCGAGAAGCGGGATGCTCAGGCTTTGGCGAAGAGCTCGCTGATGTTCGACCGCAAAACCACCGTAGAGAACAGGCGGCCCATAATTCATAGTCGAGCCATCTCCCTTGATACTAAACAGAAAGTAGACAGGTCGCTTAAGCGTAAGCCCTTGCATCGCTTGTGCAATTCGTTCAGTGGCCCTGTGCTCGAGGCAGATGAGACCGAGGGGTTACATGGTCAATTAGAAGCCGCTCGCGAGTCAGAGTTACAGCAGGGCTTGGAGATTGAAGTGTTGAAAGAATGTGTTGAGCAGCTTAGAGAGAAGTTGTCGAAGAATGTAGAGGTGAGTGAGGGGTTGATGGATGTTGCTGAGGCAGGAGCGTCGAGGCCTTCTTCGCAACCGTCCTCCCCGAGTTCCATATATTCTCAACTGGACTATTTACAGTCGTCTTTGCCGGCCAACTCGCAAGACGGTGCAGCTGGAGAGTACCGTGCTAAAGCTTTGAAAGCTCTAGAGGGGATGACGCGTGTGGATTCTGTAAGGGGGTCTGAGATGCGTGTGGGAAATGCGATGGCGAAGGTAGAAGGGGTGAAGGCGATGGCTTATTTGTTCGGGTAAATACTATATAGTCTGACTGTGAAGGCTCATGGGAAGTAGGTGACGAAAAGGTTTTTCTGAGCTTGTAGTTGTAGAAGATAATTGATTGTGAGTGGACAACAATAAGATCCAAACTATATACCTCTAGTATAGCGCAAATCGTGCAATTAATTGATGTCGATAAGATAAGCATGCGTTTCTAATTGTCTTTTAATTATGAAGCAAATTGCCAAATTTTCTATCTTATTGAGGAACACAACGATGCATCATGCATCGTCTGCAGCACAAAAATTACTCAAGGAACAGTGTATGAATTATAAATGCGCCCCGATCGGCGCCATTAGTCCTCTCATTAAGATGTGTTTTGATTGGCGGGACTGATGTTGAAGATATGAGTCATTCGTCAGTAAACTCCGCGCTAACTCACTGCTATTGTGACCTGCCCTGCCTCTGATGTTTCTGGTGTCATGACATAGTCAACCATGTTAGCTCCAATTAGACTCACCTTTGTAACAGGCAACGCCTACAAGCTACACGAAGTACGCACAGTGCTCAAAGACAGTATTGAGTTGCACGCCTTAGACCTAGATCTACCTGAAATTCAAGGCTCAATTGAGGAGATAACGATAGATAAATGTCGCCGTGCTGTGGAAGTAGTAAGTCTCGACCAGACCTCTCTTATATGTAACAATGATGCAATGAATGGCTCACATAGAACCCAGCTTCAACAACCGGTGCTTGTCGATGATACATCTTTATGCTTTAACGCCTTAGGAGGATTACCAGGTCCATACATGTAATTCCGGCTTTTGAAACCTTAGTACCGCATTATACTAATTTTCGCTTAGAAAATGGTTTCTACATGCCATGGGCAACCAGAATTTGCATAAGCTACTCGATGGCTTCGACGATAAGACTGCGAGGTTTATCTGTACGTTTGCGTACTCCGCCGGTCCGGGGCAGGAAATCATCCTATTCCAAGAGCATACTAACGTTCGTACATTTCTCTGTTGTTAATCATTCGGAAGGCATTAGGCTGATGGTGGTGTAGGGCAAGATCGTCTCTCCCCGTGGGCCGTATGATGGGACCAGTGAGTAAAATTCGTTTTAGCGAAGGAGCTTGCGCTAAGTGGTGTCAGGTTGGATTCCAAATTTTGAAGTTGAAGGGAAGACATTCCATGAGATGAGCGACGAGGAAAGATACTTGTATGGAGCGAGGGGAAAAGCACTGAAAAGATTGCAGGACTTTTTGAACGCAAAAGAATAGTGGATCGGTTGGATTGAGGTCGTAGGAATATCAGTAGCAAGCCATGGATCTAATTTTAATTGATACTCTGTCTAGATTAATCTAGGATCGGGCTACAGTTTTGAATCGAAATTTGGTCTCTGCAGCGAACTGTTCTTACGCACTGCGTCTGTAAAGCCGACGAGCCAATCAACCTATTGTAACTTTCCAGCAGTCTCGCTGCCGTACTAGCTCCTAGCGGATGCCTCGTGTGCACTGCACGACGCAGCTGATACCAAGATTAGTCGCCAACGACAAAAGACTGAAACACAAGCTATTGTAGCAATTGAGTAGCGTAGTGTGCATTAGGAAGAGAGCTAGTTGGAAAAGATAGCGATAGTGGTAGCTGTTTGATGACTAAGCAAAACTGCTTATCTCCGCAACTTATATGCGTTCATCTCCTCAACATGAGATCGCGCATTGTCTCGTTTGCTGCCTTCAATCTACAATAAGAGCCATATGGGATTGCCCTCATGTAGCAAAATTGACAATGGCGTAATACTAACGTTGATCGAGACCCTTCGCGGTCTGCCAACCTAACAAAGCGCACGCCAGGTCGTTCTATGCTTACGGTCTGCGTCCGTTCACTATTGGCTTTTGCTTGATTGCGTCCACTGTCGTATTACTATAACTAGTAAAGACATCATGGTTTTCATGAAGCCCTCCACTCTGAGGCGCACCGCACAATGTCTCCGACGAGCTTCCGTGACGTCAACGCGTCGTCAATGTACGCCCGCCTACATCTCGACGTGCCCTTCCTCTACGCTCGCCTTCTCGAACCGAAAAAATCTCGCAATAGCACAAAGAGGCACAAACCAGATACGCATTCAACTTGCAAGATCATACCACAATATGTCGAACAACGCTGATCTACAACTTGGGGAGGTATTCAACGTGAAGGACAAGGTTGCCCTTGTGACTGGAGGAGGCTCTGGAATTGGCCTGATGATCACACAAGCCCTGGCTGTCAACGGGGCCAAGGTGTACATTGTGGGCAGGACTGAGGAGAAGCTAGAGAAGGTTGCGGAGCTGTATGGCAAGGATATCACTGGCCAGATCATACCTCTTCAGGGTGATGTAGCGAGCAAGGAGGGTGTGCAGTAGGTCACATACAGCAGGTATTCTGTCGGAAGAAGAGTTAACATGGCCAGGAAAATCGTCAAGGAGATTGAGTCCCGCGAGAAGTGTCTCTGCATCCTTGTAAACAACGCGGGCATCGCAGCAGACAAGACTAGCACACGAGCTGAAACTCCGGAAGAGCTCCGCAAGAATCTTCTTGATCCTACTTCGGTGGAAGAGTGGACATCGATATATGCAACGAACGTCGTTGGTCCCTATCTCATGACCACAGGCTTCCTACCTTTGCTTCAGAAGGCTACCGAGCAAAATTATGGATATTCGGGTACCGTCATAAATATCACCTCCATCTCAGGGCTTGTGAAGATTTCACAGGGTCATTTCTCATACAATGCCTCGAAGGGAGCCCAAATTCATCTGAACAAGATGCTGTCTGCGGAGATCGCTAAGGCTGGATTCAAGATTCGCGTGAATAGCATCGCACCTGGCGTCTTTCCCAGTGAGATGACTACGGGAGATAGCAAGGATAGCCAGAAGAGCGAAATGCCGAAGGAGCACAAGGGCGGTTTGCCTTCTCAGCGGCCTGGACACGATCGCGACATGGCTGCTGCAATTCTGTTCTGTGCTAGCTGCCAATACCTGAACGGACAAGTAAGTTGTGTATCTCAATTTCACGCAAACTGCAGCTGACGTGTTACATAGACGATCCCTGTGGATGGCGGTTATCTTATCCAGGCTGGACAATAGTCACGTCAATACCTGTTGTCGACCATTCACCACTTCAAAGGCAAAGAAGGAAGTCACTCCACGCGTGTCGTTAGTGCATGATGTATTTTATTAATGGATGTCACGAATTAGCTATCAAACGACGAGAACAGTGGACTCTGCCGTTTATTAATTAATGCCATGCTATGGACACCGTGTCTATACGTTGGACAAAAGTAGTGAGGGGTAACATTTGGCAGTTTAGTGCACAACGCCTACACCTACGGTTCATACAACGCTGGCGAATCTACATAGGGACTCCCAGCACTGCGGCTCTTTGGTGCAACACTTTACAATCGTGCGTGTACTCGGTGCTTCTCCACCTTGATTAAAAAGTTGCTCGGTTCCAGTTGTTAACTCTAACCGAAACCCCATCGTTCCGTTCCATTCCATCTCAAGGAAAGGAACTCGCCCTGCGATGCCTCACAAAAGACCGCGAGGCCTCTCTGCACCGCCGTCTATATTTAATAGAGAATGTTCGACCTCACGATGGTCAGACACATTGCAGTCCCTATTCAATCAGCATCCAGTTACTGTTTGCTCGACCACAACTGATGCGGTGGACTATTCGTGTTATAACATCGAGCGACGACTTTTTTAGGGTGCGCTAAAAAGTAAGACTGGTTTTCAGCCTCTCTGACGGAAACTAGATCTCTGGCGTTGCCGTTAGTACTAAGCTTTTGTCAGTTGTTGGAACGACCCAGGAGTATTGTAGGTAGGGGGCAGACGAGGGGCTAACAATAGAAGAAAGTGGGACCCATGAACTTAAAAGAAGCTTGACCGCTGCTTGGAAAGCTTTCCAGTACTTCTTGTCCATTCATCAAGGCCAGTCCTCGTTAAGAATTTATTTAGGCGGAGTCCGCTCGTTTCGTTCCTCACGTTCGCTCGTTTCATATCGACCAGTCCATCCTTACATCGCTGGAATGCGCGCCTTTACCCTCGCTTTGCTCTCGCTGGTTTATTGCCGTGGCCCAAAACTGCGGGCCCAATTACAACAATCAAGTCTGTGCGGCAGGTAAATGCTGTTCGTTACCTCTTCATGTATCACTATTATCAGCTGACACCCATTCCAGGTAGTCAATACGGCTGGGTTTGTAGCCTCTAATAGCTAGCGCCAATCCATACTTCTAACCACGAAATAGTGCGACACCAGCGCCGCCTACTGCGATCTCAAGACTTGCCTGAAAGCCTTCTCCGGCAAAGGCTCCTTCTGCGCCTCTGGTACCTCCTCAACGCTGAAGACATCTGCTGAGGCAACTGCAACCCCATCCTCCTTCGCTTCGTCCATCCCCGTCATCGATGTCTGCGGTCATGCCCTAGGTGGCGTTTCATGCCCTGGTGCTGGTCTAGACGGCTACTTCTACCGCTGCTGCTCGTCTGCCGGGCATTGCGGTCCCAAGAACGATATCCAGGACCAGACTCTTTACTGTGGTACCGGGTGTCAGGCTGGGTATGGAAAGTGCGATAATGAGAAGAAGCCGGTAGCTTCTACGGGTATACCGGGCACGGCGGGCGAGGGTGAGACTTGTGGACCTATCGTGAACAAGAAGTGTGGTAGTGGGCTATGCTGTTCGGGAAGCAACTTATGTGGTGAAGGAGTAAGTGATCATTTTTCGGTTAGGGATGTGAAGGGAATATGACTAACGTATTGTGCAGACTGACTTTTGTGGTGCGGTGAATTGGTGCCAGGCAAAATGGGGGAAGTGCAATCAGAGAGAAGACAAGAAGAGGGAGGTTTGGGTTATGAGACTAGTTGTACGATAAGGATTTTGGCTCGCTAACGAAATTCATGCTGGAGCACCGATACAAGTGAAGGTTTCATCTATCAAAAGCATGTATACAACGTCTATCGTCATAATTAATTCATGGCAGTCAGGAGTGTTTTCTCCCACGACCACATTTTGCCATCCTTCAACACAATCCTAAATCGTGCGTTCAACACTTGCACCATAACTTAATCTGCTTCACATGTTCTATTAGGTCGCTCAAGCAGCGACCATTTTACTTCTCCTTCCCAGTAGATGGATGACCTAAAAGCCAGGGCAGCCGTACTATTTCAACTCCCACCCTCCCATAACATATCTGCAATGCCCAAACTATCCCAACCAGACGACCCCGACATATTCTTCGGCGGGAGCGGTACAGTCCTCCGCCCTTACCACATGATCCGCTACATATACCCCTCCTACTGTGGCTTCCCTCCACCTTGTCTTCGTCTCCAATGCCCCGCGAATGCCTCAACACGCACGCAGCACCAAGGCTCCGGTATGTGGGGCGCTGACGGCGAAATCTTCCTCACCATCACTCGCTGCGGGAAGCCGTGTCCTACGCAGGCTGAATTTGATACGTGGGTGACCGCGGAAAGGGGAACGATAAGAAGAGTAGGAATGCGATGAGGAGGGCCATGCGTAGGGTATCAAGGTTTCGGGGAAATACGGTACTTGAAAGCGACAAGATGGTATTGAGGAACGAAGAGGAGCTTCTGTGGGTTGTGAAAAGGGTGGCGGGGTTATACTTGAAGAATGGGAAGGTTGCAAAGGATCAGGATGCTTATATCCTCTTGGTTGGGGAGTGGTATAAGATGAGACCACCGACAGAGAAAGGTAAGTGGCATGAGAAGAGTGAGGAGTACAAAGGATATCCGGTGGAAGGATGAAGGGGATGTATTTTTTATGGCGTAAGTACTAAAGAGGGTCGAAGAATGCGCGACGGACAAGGTGAAAAGGGCTACGCTGTTTGGTATATTTTGTAGATCATTAATAGCCCATAAGATGAGAAACTTGTTGGGAAAAGCTGGTTGTAATATGTCTAAGAACGCAATATAACAACGCCTATTCAACCGACGGGCATGCCTCCAGGCAACTCCGTCAACCAACTATCTAGATCCTCCTTGACCTTCTGTTGCTGCACACACTTGTTCCCTGTAGCAATAGTCTGGGTCTTCAACTGGGGGCAGTTGATATTGCAGTTCGTGTCCATAGCTTTCTGGAGTGCATCACCCTTCCAACCAAAGACATAATCACCGTGATTTCCGTAGCCAGTCCTGTTTCCCAATCAGCAAATTTTCTTAGATGAGGTTACGAAGGTGGAGTAGATAGCAAAATGCCACTTACTTATCCCCAAACGACCACACGAAAGGTTGACTCCCATCATCCGGCCACAGGCTCTTATCGTTGAACTTCTCCGTCGCAAATATAACCTCGTAAAACAACTGCGGGATTTTGACCGGGTGCGTACTCGGACACGGGCCATTGCTTTCAAAAGTACCGGAGGTCGCTGTTTTCCGTCAGTCAAAACACTTCTCTTCCTCCCATCTCCCAGGCTGAATGCAAAGAGAGGGCCTTACGATATGCAACGTGACTCATGTGGTCTGGACTGTCAAGATTTACCCCGTCCCAACACGTAGGGAATCGCACATTGACCATGATGCCTGCGGGGCACGGCTTCTTTGGGAAATCGAGTGTCTCTCCCGTGCGCGTATTCATGTTCTGCAGACATGTGTAAGTGAGTTGGCGGAACTGCTTGGCTTGGGCTTCGGTGCGATAAGTCGGGTTGCCTGTTCATGTTCTCAGTATTCTCTCTCTTTGTCTCCCGAATTTGAGAGGTGGTCGGTAAATAAGAGGACTAGCGTACCAACAATCATCCTGAAGCCCTTTTTGAATGCCGTGACAGCGCCAGGAGTGGCACCGTTAACATTTTTCGGGATGTAGTAGACGGTGTGGCCGCCGGTGGAAGCTTCGAAGTTGACATTGCCTTTTTGGGGAACGCGCTTGAAGGTGCCATTTTTGGCGCGGAAGAAGAGGATTGCAGTCCAATAGTTGCTGTGAGAGGTAAGCTGAGAATGCCGTGAATGCGAATGTAGGTGTGAACCTGAAGTCTTCGGCGAAGGTGCAGGTTGTGCATGTCGCGGTGTCAGGAGGTGCTACATTGGGATCCATGGATGCATTGAACGCATTGCCGCCTTTTGAGTGAAGGTTAGTGTGGGCAATGCGTGTTGGGGTGGCGGGTGTAACGACGAACCTATGATTTGATGTGCATGAGGCGACTGTACCTGTCCAGGATTGACAAGGGGATCAAGTCTCTCTATGACGAGCTGCGAGCATGAGAAGCGTAATAGCGCATGAATCGAAGGCGCGAGGAGCGCGACCAGCAGCGGTTTGACGAACATAGCGGCAGTTTAGTGTCGTCTGCAAGCACCTCAACGACCAAGAAGCTAAACAAACCAGACGACGGACAAGAATGTTTAAATGCCATGACTACGGGCGTACGTATCATGTTTAAATTGTTTGCTATGGAAGTCTCGGATAGTTTGGTTGCCATCATATAATGTGGGGTTACTATAGCCAGGATCATTAGCAGATATCTACCACGAGGATTTGATTCGGGCGACAGAGAAGGCACAGCACAGAAGGTGTTGCATTAATATGATTATTCCTCCAATAGCATGATAATTGGAGGTTGGTAGAGCACAATTTGTATGAGACGATCGTTGTTCGGACGTCGAATGAAGCTTTGTGTTATTTCCTTCACAATCTTGGCAGACAGGGTCGTAGATTACCGGCACATGTCCCTTCTACCGAGGGCTTTGTCCGGCTTCTAGAAGCCGATCCCACAGAAGAAGAGATGCAATACAAATGGAAGGCTGGGACTGGAAAACCAAAGTAGCTTAGGCAGTGTCTCTAGGTATTCAGGCCAACCATAACGAATAGACGTCGACGTAGGATGGAAAAGGTAGGAAAAACCATTGGTAGAAGTGTCTGGATTAAATGAAATAAGATTGAAACAAATATACGAGATATGCTCGCCCTGAATTAACGCCGGACCAATCCGAGAGATATCCGCATGCTCAATCTCTACCCAAAATAGGAGCAGTGTATGTTGTACCAAGTTGCACGACTCGATAATCATCGTTGCGGCACAAAAGCTTCCATTATAATGCCTAGGATGATAGATAGCCTTTGAGTTCTTTGCTATTCTCACTCCGGCAATGGGGGTCGGTCGGCTGGCTCGATATTCCCATCCTCTCCATCCCATGGACTATCAGTGGCGTCGGACTCGTCAACTTCCCCGTGGTCATCGAAATCAGTGAGTTCGCTGCTCTCTGAATCGCTCTCGTACATGCCTGCCTTTTTCTTCTTCGATTGGTATTTCGTTTTGCCTCTAGGACCTTTGACCGGACTCACGTTCTCACCTTTCCTGACGCCAGTCCTCTTCACCAAGTGATCAATCGCGCATCCCTTTTCCCAACCTTCACTATTCTCACCGGT
This sequence comes from Kalmusia sp. IMI 367209, assembly GCA_027946365.1. NCBI lineage: Eukaryota > Fungi > Ascomycota > Dothideomycetes > Pleosporales > Didymosphaeriaceae > Kalmusia > Kalmusia sp. IMI 367209. The sequence continues at coordinate 547,090 of JAPEUQ010000005.1, read as the reverse complement.
GATGGCTCTGCACCTGGGGCACGATTTGCCATGCTTGATAAAGAGCTGATGTAGCGGATACTTGAGATGATCAGGGATCCTTACTTCGCAATGTGCATACGTTGAATTACGGTTGGCTTGGGTAGGCTTGCCCTTCGCTCCAGGTGCGAGCAAAGCTGGGTCGCCTGGCGGTGGAACCCAACCAAGCCACGAACATAGACGAAAGACGTGGGTATCTACGGCGAACGATGGACGCTGTAGACAGAACAGGAGAACACATGAGGCTGTTTTCGGTCCGATTCCAGGGTATTTGGTGAGCTCTTTGAAGGCGTCATCAGTAGAAAGAAGATGGAGATGATCAAGCGAGATGATATTCCCCTCTGCCTTCGCTATCTCGGCATTCTTCTCATCTTGTTTTTCATTTGAAGACCCAGATGCGGTATCTGATGCGATTAACTTTTCTCGTCTGGCCTGATTCTCTTCCCACACCATCTGCAGGATCTTCTTGATATCCTTACTCTTAACATCTGCCAGTCCTCCACTCTTGATCGCTTCGAAGACCTCCTTGGTGTCAGCTAGTCGAACCTTGTTCCAGTCCACGCTGCCCTTGCCGATGCCTTCTTGGAGAATACCGAAGTGGTGCACAAGTCCGGCGAATGCGCGTGACGAGTTGGTGCCAGACGTCGCAGCGGAAAGGCGAGTGCGAACGAGAGCATCAAGAACAGATGGTACTTCTCCGCAACCGGAGACATCGAGGGATGGCGGGGGGATGTCCTTCGGAGCTTTGACTTCCCCATGGACACTGGACAGAAGACGGGTCACTTCTTCACACTCCTTCGCAGTCGGGTGGGGCCAGTTGGGATAAGGTGTCGTTCCAGGAGTCAGGCCGTAACTATTGGTTTTCGCTTTCTTGGAGGAGGGTTGTGCGCTTTCTGTGGCTTTCGTAACAAGTTCCTGAGTAGTCTCTTCTTTGAGTGGTTTTGGTGGGATAGTCTTGCGTGGATCGCGGGCCTTTCTGGACTTCTTGACAGGTGAACCGCTGTCGGAATTTCCTCCAACAGACCCTAGCTTTGGGGCCTTGCCCAAATTATGCGGAAGCTCATTAGTTTCCTCTTCTTCATCCTTGATAGCTGCACGTGGTCGCTTTCGTGTGCTCTTCGGAGTAGTAGACGAGGTATTGGCAGAATGCACTTTCTTACGCATAGAAACTAAGCTGGACTCTTTTTTAATCGATGTGTCTGGGGTAGTCGGAGGACTCGAAAGCTGCTGAGGCTCTTGGGTGGCACCGGCAGCAGATTGGGCCGCTTGTTGCCTGGCTGCGAAGCCCCTGGTGACCCTCGCCATGAAGATTCGACTGGCGCACGGGGAGGAGTTGCCGACTTGAGCCTTTGAAATCGACGATCGTCGGAGCAAAAAGATTGGGAGTGACAATTTGAAGAACCTTGAATGACAAGGCAAGATCACTGGGGTGGCGATGGGTGTGAGGTGCAAGTTCGTCGGAAAGAGCAATTCTTAGTCAATACAAACGATGCACATAAGGGATAAGGTAAAAGATAGACGATGCAAACAGAATGGAGGAAATTAAAGAGTGGTCTGGCACGCATTCGATGCGTGAGGTGAATGTATGACGTCGCGATCTGATTGGAGCTTGGGCCCCTGGCTGACGCAGGGACGACAGTGGCGTCGAGGTCCAGGCTGCCGAGGTCGCGGAAACCCCACTTGAGTCTCGCACGCGTCTTGTTCATCGATACCCATCCCGGTGACCCTTTCTGGTCTTCTCAACCCCTAACGCAATTCGAAAATGGCTGCCCGAGCGCCGATAGTTGTGCCTGCGCTAAAGCGTCACACGGCAACTGTCATCGTTGCACATGGCTTGGGCGATAGCGGGGCGGGCTGGTAAGTCGTTCAAAATGCAACCAACGGTTCCAAAGCTGATGCTGGACAGGCTCTTCCTCGCAGAGAACTTCCGTCGACGATCAGTCTTCGAGGAAGTTGCATTCGTCTTTCCCAATGCACCCAATATTCCTATCACGCTAGTTCGTCTCCCGATCCTCACACAGGAAGAGCGAAGAGGAAGAGCGAAGAGAGTGTGGTTTTCTGACACTGTGGTAGAACATGGGCATGCGCATGCCTGGCTGGTACGACATCAAGTCGCTCAATACCCTCCAAGATCGCGAGGAAGATGAAGAAGGCATCCTCAAGTCGCGCGACTACTTCCACTCGCTTATAGACGCCGAAATCGCTAAGGGCATCCCCGCGAACCGCGTTGTCGTTGGCGGCTTTTCACAAGGAGGTGCCATGGCCCTGTTCTCCGGAGTGACTTACAAGGAGCAGCTAGGCGGCATCTTCGGGCTGAGCTGCTACTTGCTCCTGCAGAAGAGGATCAAGGACATGATACCAGCGAATAGCCCGAACCAGAATACCCCAATCTTCATGGGGCACGGCGATAGGGATCAGGTGGTGGCATACAAGTACGGCAAAATGAGTGCTGAGGCTTTCAACGAGTTGGGATACAAGGTCGATTTCAGAACATACAAGGACCTGATTCACTCTGCCAACGAGGAGGAGATCGACCATCTTGAATCGTATCTCAGCCAACAGATCCCTGCACTGGGCGACGAAAAGCCGGATACCTCGCTCTGACTACCTAGCTACACCTCTAGCTCTTCTACCGGATTCACAACAACACTATTATTGATGGTTACCTTGGCCATTGCATGGCTTGCTTGGTTCAAGAGAGCCGACGGCTCAAAAACGGACAGTCATCGTTCATATACCCCTACTACGAAACGCACGACGGCATTATAGCTATAAAGCTAAGGCGCCTAACAACCGTTACAATCGCCTTCCCGGGTGCTGGACAAACTCGCATGAGCAAAACTCAAATAGACAGATCATTTTTCACATGCCTATGATTATCACTTCATGTCTAAAGCTCTCGTAATAGTGCCATCAAAGCTTGTCTTTCAGTCAGCGAGCACAGCAAGCGATCCGCATTTTTTTTTTTATCTCGGCATGTTAGCATATAATTGGCTACTCCAGCAACAGCATTGACACCTTCAGCTACCACCGCTGCTCCCGTGACTTCACTCGCAACGATAGTAGCACCATATCCACCCATCTTCCGAAAGTCAGTACAAATCGTGTAAGAGGAACAATGCCACTTACTGCAGGTGACCGCAGAGTCGCAAAGGTTCTACCAGTCGCGACTAAACCTGTAGCTGATTGAACCGCCGCAGCGATCGAGTCTACCCATTCGTGTTGAGCAATACCGCCATCTATAACAACGGACACATTGTAACGCACTTGCTGCAATTCCTCCACCTGCAAAGCCCACCGAAGGAAAAGGCGCCGCGATAGCACTAGGAGCATTCAGAGCGACCGCACTAATGACGTGAAAGACATTTCGGATATGTTGCTTATCGACATATGGAGCGACCGGAGGAAGGATCTGGCGGATGAAGCCAGAAATGGCTTCCTTTACGTGCTGGACGCAGCTGTGGAAGCCTATCTTGTCGACTTCTATTTCGATAATGTTATTTGAAGGCGGTTAAGGGTAGAGTGTTGGAGAGATGAGATGCAACAGAATGTATTCACGGTAGAAAATATGGTTCTAAGAGCAAACAGATCACTTCACGTTCACATGTCATCAATCACTACTCACCGCTTATCGCTCACTACTTTAGGTATCATAGTGGAGCCTGTTGGACGTCAGGCGCGTACTCTTTCAGTAGATTCAACTAAGCAAAGAGTAGAGGCGAAGCTTCAAGCTCGCCCTTATGAGCATTCTCGCCACAACTTGCGCCTTTGGGGGAGAGCAGAAAAATCAATAGGCTACCGCAAGCGCAGAGTGCCAAGTGCATACTAGTGTCGTAACACAATAGATTATTAGGCCAAATATCTCCTCCCTCTCGTCATACATATCAAGACGTACGCATGCTCCCTCTTTGTATACTAACCCTTTCGACGCTCTGCCCAGACTATATCAAAATCTATCGAGCTCAAAGGATCTGAAATGTTAGAATGTTATCAATAATCTTGGATCATAGTTTGAAATGACGGAGGTGGCACATCTGTCACTGTGGAAGAGCGGTACTGAACTGTACACTGCGCTATTAAAACAAAGCTCACTTTTAGGCTATAATGGTCCTGCTGAAACGCTTGCCCACCAAAGAGTGATATGTCGCCGCTAAGCACCACGGGCGTGACCCAAGGCCAGCCAATCTGGTGAGTTATCGATGACATATCGACTTCGGCTAATTGTTTGTAGACCATTTGCTCGCTATCATAAAGATAAGTAGCTACCCCAAAGTCCCTACAACACACTACTTATTCTCCAAAGCTCACTTCCGATCGCAATTATGGCTTGTGGTTCTGGGTGTTGTGGCAGTACACCACCACCACCTCCACAATCTACTCAACCTGCTATTGCCCAGCCAGCAATTTCTCCACCGTCCGCTACCGAATGTGCTGATAAAACTTGCTGCAGTGGAGAGCTCGAGTCTCCTGGCACCTCTACCGAGACCTGCCAGCATGCCTGCTGTGACAACGACCCCAGAACAACACCAGCTGATGACAATGTGCCTAGCTGCTGCGATGGAAGACCTTCCCCCTGCTGCGATTCTTCATGTATCAATCGCATCGCTCTCCGGGAGTGTAAACGTCAAGAGAACAAGCTAGATGCTCCTCCAGAGTGTACACGTGGGAGGTCAGGCGAATCTTGCAGTTATCACGAACGCCGTACTCGAGACCAGTATCAGGTCCTACTTGATGCTATGGGATGCATTTGCCGCAGGCTACTTGTACTTGGTCAAGAGTCTTGCTGCTCTCCCTCACGGCCAGCCTTGCGACAGGAGAAAAGAGCGCTATCCCGCGCTTCAGCAGGGAGTTGCGGCTCTACTGATTCTTGCTGTGCTCCCAAAATTTCACAAGCCATAATTACAGCTGAGAATGCCTGCGCTGATGCATGCTGCGGTGATACAAAGCCCTCGGCGTGTGCAGACGATGAAGACGGACCATGCGCTGACGCTTGTTGCTCCGGATTAAAGACAGGTATAGCACCAAAAGTTACAGAGCTCACATCTATCATGACGAACGAAAAGCATATCGAGGCTGGCCTCGCAGGCAAAGAGCACGTCATTCTCAGCGTCTCCGGCATGACCTGTACCGGCTGCGAGACCAAGCTATCGCGCACTCTATCAACAATACCGGCTCTTTCTCGACTCAGAACAAGTCTCGTTCTTTCACGCGTCGAATTCGACCTCGAAGTGGGTGCACAGTCTGTGGCCGAAGTCATGAAACATCTGGAACGAACAACGGAGTTCAAATGTGAGCGTGTCACCAACCAGGGCTCTACCATCGACCTCATCTACAATGGGAATGTAGCTGAATTTGTGAAGGGAGACTGTCCAAAGGGGGTTGTGGAAGTGAGAGTGGTCGACAAGAAGACCATTCGTGTTGATTTCGATGCCAAAGTCATGGGAGCGAGGGATCTCGTCACAAGGGGCTGGCCGACCCCCATGGAGCTTGCACCTCCTTGTGCTGACCCCGTTTTGTATACTGGTGCTCGTCACGTTCGCCATGTCGGTTACATGACACTCCTATCTCTCTTGCTCACTATACCCGTGCTCGTCCTATCGTGGGCGCCGCTTCCGGATAAGGAACATAAGGAGATCTTGTTTGGTTCTATTTCCCTGACATTCGCCACTATCATCCAATTCGTCGTGGCCGGACCATTTTACCCGAAAGCTCTCAAGGCGTTAATATTCTCGAAAGTAATCGAGATGGATCTTCTTATTGTTTTGAGCACCAGTGCGGCCTACATCTTCTCCGTCGTAGCATTTGGCTACCTCGCTAGTCACAAACCCTTATCTACGGGCGAATTTTTCGAGACGAGCACGTTACTGGTCACGCTCATCATGTTCGGCCGTTTCGTTGCGGCCTTGGCCCGTCAAAAAGCCGTCGAGTCCATCTCTATACGCTCGCTGCAAATCGCTACTGCAACTATCGTTCACCAGGGTGGTAATGGTACGGGAGAAGACATTGATGCGAGACTGCTTCAGTATGGAGACGTTTTCAGGGTTTCTCCAGATTCCCGCATTCCAACCGACGGGACTGTCATATCAGGAGTCTCGGAAATCGACGAATCCATGCTGACAGGCGAATCACGACCCGTTGAAAAATCGAAAGGATCCACTGTTATTGCGGGATCTGTAAATGGATCTGGAACGCTCACGGTGCGGCTGACGCGCATTCCAGGCGACAATACCATCAGCACCATTGCTAGTATGGTGGATGAGGCAAAGCTTTCCAAGCCCAAAGTACAGGAGATCGCCGACAAAGTGGCGTCCTATTTTGTACCTGTGATCACAGCCATGACTGTGGTGGTCTTCTGCGTATGGGTCGGAATAGGCATGTCAGTACAGAACAAATCGGGTTCTGAGGCTGTGATTCAGGCCGTCACCTACGCAATCACTGTGCTCATTGTGTCCTGCCCTTGCGCAATCGGGCTTGCAGTCCCGATGGTCGTCGTTGTCGCCACCGGAATAGCCGCAGAGAAAGGGGTTGTTTTCAAATCAGCAGGTGCCATGGAAATTGCATGGAAGACAGCTCATGTTGTTTTCGACAAGACTGGCACTTTGACTCAAGGAAAACTCAAGGTCGTTCGGGCGGAAATTCCCAACTCTCCACTCGACACTAAGGCCCTTCTAATGGGCCTCATAGGGAGCAGCAAGCATCCAGTCTCCCTCTCCGTAACGACCCACCTCAAAGCTGAAGGTGTCAGTGCAGCTTCCGTTTTCGAACAAAAAAATGTGGTGGGCAAAGGTGTCGAGGGCAAGTTTTCAGGCCATACTCTCCGAGCAGGCAACTCTAGATGGCTTGGTATATCGGACGACCCTCTCGTCATATCCGTTCTTTCACAGGGATTCACCGCTTTCTGTTTCACCGTGGATGATCAAGTCGCTGCTGTCTTTGGCCTTGAGGACTCTCTTCGCGAAGACGCTCTCGATACTGTGACTAAATTACAGAAGAGTGGAATATCTGTTCATGTTCTCTCCGGCGACGATGATGGTGCTGTTCGCGCGGTGACAACGCAGCTTAACGTCCTAGACTCCCATGTAGAGTCCCGCTGTACTCCGGCAGACAAGCAAGCTTATATCAACAAGCTTCTAAACACACCTGATATAGGCAAATCAAAGCAACAGTCCGTGAAATCGGTTGTCATATTCTGTGGCGATGGGACCAACGACGCTGTTGCCCTTGCCCAGGCATCTATCGGCGTCCACATGAACGAAGGCACTGACGTGGCCAAATCTGCAGCTGACGTCGTCTTGATGCGTCCTAGCCTCAGTGGTATTATTGTTGCCATTGCCATCAGCAGAAAAGCGATGCATCGCATCGGGTTCAACTTTGGTTGGAGCTTTATTTACAATGTATTTGCTATTCTACTGTCTGCGGGTGCCTTTGTCCACGCAAGGATCCCACCCGAATTTGCTGGTCTAGGCGAGCTTGTCAGTGTGCTACCTGTGATAATCGCTGGAATGCTACTCAAATGGGAGAACATATGATAGAAAATATGATGGATAGCGGAAAGCATGGTGGTTGCGAAGGAAGGATGTGCATGAGGTCATAGTTCCGGCTATTTTTAGCACTGCGATCGGTTCCTGAGCTAGACCCTCCAGTTGTCAGCAAAAACAATTAGCCTCCGCTCTCCTGTATACAAGCTGCTAAACCCTCTCTTCCACTGTGCTCGTACTCAATTGCAATCTATATACACATATTGAGAGTATCTAGAGCTCCGCTTGACCGCCCATCCCGAAAAAGACACGCGTTCGCCTCACCGCCTACCCCCACCACCCCGCGCAAGCGTCTCCAGCACTTCGTTCACACGTCAAGCTTCAAGTTGCGATAGAATAACAGCGCCTCTACGACCTACAAAGTAGAATTAAAGCATTAATTCGGTGCAATGTCTCTCCTCGCTCCCGTCACTGACGACACAACGCCGCTGTTCAGCGCAAACCTCATCTCCCCCGAAGTCGCCTCTGAACTCCCAGAAGGGTATACAATCCGGCCACTGCAGAGAGGCGATTATCAGAAGGGCTTTCTGGACGTACTTCGCGTGCTCACCACCGTCGGCGACGTCACAGAAGAGGTATGACTACCTTGATCCTACCTACATATATGTTACGAGAGCATGATAGCTGACAAGTGTGGTAATCAATAGCAATGGAATCAGCGCTACGAATGGCTCTCCCAACACAACGACCAATACTTTCTTCTTAGCATCCTTGATTCTACCTCGCGTATTGTCGGCACCGGCGCCCTGATCGTCGAGCGCAAGTTCATTCACAACCTCGGGCTCGTAGGCCACATTGAAGATATTGCCGTTGCAAAAGATCAGCAGGGAAAGAAGCTCGGGTTACGAATCATTCAGGCGCTGGACTACGTCGCGGAGAAGGTCGGGTGCTATAAGAGTATTTTGGATTGCTCCGAGGCGAACGAGGGCTTTTATGTTAAGTGTGGATTTAGGAGGGCGGGGCTGGAAATGGCCCATTATTATGGCGAAAATAAGCCCAAGGGAGGTGCGATTAAGGGGCAGTAGGAGGGTTGGAAGAGGGGGAAGTTGTAGGATCGCATCATGTACGAAGGAGGATATAGAGATGATAGACTTATCCGAGGTGTCTGCATCTGAATGGCATTTACGAGATCTGATATATAAGGTTACGCACGCTTCAACGCTTTGCTAGCTCGGTTCCGCAACTTGTCTTCGTGCCGCTTGTCTCAAGAGATATACGTTCCGATACGGCGGTGGCTCGTCAGATGCGGGATCGACACCTTGCAGCACGGCGAAAGCCGGCGTCTGACGCTCATAATTTAGTTTTTGAATTTCCTTCTTGATGTACTTATTCTCGGCGCGAGCTTCCCGGTGTTCAGCGATCTTCTGCCGGACGCCTCTTCGAGTTGGTTGTTCCGTAGACGTATGCACAGGCGTACTGTCGCATAGTCAGTTCCGAGGTCTCGAACTGGCGATATGATCAATACCTACTCTTCCGTACTCGTGCCTTTTCCGCTCCTAACTCCTCCATTGCGGCCTCCCACACTTCTGGCCTTCTGAATAGTACGCTTCCCTGCGTCCACAAGGTCGAAGTCGATATGGACCCACTGCCCCGACTTGTTCTGCTCATCTGACGCACTACCAGTTGCCGGTTTGAGTAGCGTAGGGACACATAGCCACAAGAGTAGAATGAAAACCAAGATGGCGAGGATGACGGGCTGGAGGACAGTGACGCCTCTTGCCTGAGCGAGGGCTCCGATGCCGAAGGGTAGGACGGCAGCACCACCGCCTCCGAACGCAGCTGCGAAGCCGATAGCCGAGACATGGAGGTGTGCAGGTAGAACTTTCGTTGCTGCTACCACTGCGGCCGGAAAGAGAGGGCCAAGGAAAAATCCTTGGAACGAGACTGCAACGGCAGAAACGGCAAAGGAGGGGATAAGCCAGAAGATCAGCTGGCATATCATGGCACCGAGGATGTACAGCTAATGCGATTAGAAGCCCGTTCTTCAAACACAATAAGGTTGGTCTTACCGTCACAGCAAACTTTTCCCCTAACTTTGGGTTCAGGAAGCTCAGCAAAAAGCGTCCAACGGCAATTCCAGTCCAAAACCCAGTAGCCACCATACCTGAAGCGAAGGCCTCACCGGAACGTTCTCGTCTCATAAAGGTGACAATCCATCCTCCCAGGGCAACTTCAACACCCACATAGCATAGTAGGAAAAAGGATACCATCCATGTGACCCGGCTCTTGAGGGATTCCTGGAGTCGGCTTTCTTTTGCAACTACCGTACGAGGCGTTGATTCGCGGTATACGCGGCCGTTGACGGGCCAGAACGCCCATAACGAAGTGACCAGCTCTACCACAGCGCCTCCAAGCTACTTCTCGTATAAGCAATGATCTGTTTAGGTATTGAACAAGATACTGACCATGATATAATAAAACGCATACCAAGGCCAACCCGCCCCAGTGATCAGCGTCGTGGCCACAAGCGGACTAAGTACCGCACCGACCCCATAGAAACCATGCAAAAAGCCCAACAATTCATTCGAATTCGCCATGTTCCCGAAGAAGGCATTCCACGCGGCATCCTCGAGCCCGTTGGCGAAGCCTGCGACCATGAAGATGAACACGAAAGCAGGGTACGGCGGATGAAGCGAGATGCCGATGTAAGCAATGATATGGCATAGAGGTCCTACGATCGCGACACCACGTTGGCCGAAGCGCACGTGTATCCAGTTGTTGAGCATGGCGGCGCCGGCGTATCCTACCAACGGTGAGAGGAAGACCAAAGAGACGACGATGTATGAAAGATGATAGAATTCTTCAATCTATGTTTGTTAGTTTTTGAACTTATCATTGAGCATACTGGTATTACTTACATAGGGTATCATGACTCCGTACGCCGCATCATTGGCTCCTAATAAAGTGAAGGCGAAGAAAGTCGCGAAGGTGCGCCAAATATTGACTTTGGGATGGTTCCAGCGTTCTATAACGTTGACAGTTGTTGAAGGCTGTGGTAGAAACTCTGCTGGGTCAGTGTTGTCTTTGATTGGGACCTGATCGTTCGAGCTTTCGCCGATGGGTTGAAGTTCGATAGAAATTTGTGATGCGCTTGACGAAGCCATTGTATTGATTGGATCTTCCTTGTGGCAGTATAGTTGCGTGGACGGCACAATAATTATGTGAAAATATATGTTGTGAACGGATTTTGCATCACATGCTAAAGGGAGACAGGCTCTTAAAGTTCACAGCCTATGTCGTCTATCTTTATGTGGAACTAATCTGGAATGTGATTCAGTCAAGATATTATCAAGTGAAGGGTTGTGGCAATTATTATTCGAGCTGAAGTCTCTCTGCAGCATCGAACGGATGCTTTCCGTAGTGGCATGGCTATTCTTCGGGCAATGCGCGCTGAGGTGGAGGATGATGAAAGAAGGGCTGGATGCAGCCTTGGCAATCAGGCTCTGATTGGCTGGATGTCGGAAAACTCCTCAAGAGTTGCTACAACCGGTGACTCGTTTCCTAAATTTTAAGAAGGGCATATGCCGGATATAATAGCCCATTAGCTAATACATGCTCACGGGAACGAAAAACGCGTTCCAAGAGGGCCTCGAGCCAGAGAGCAGCCCTAGCGCGACTAAGAACGCTTAGCCACATCTGGCAATTTCCTCAACTTTCGCAAGTGTTTCCTGAAAGAGACTGCCAGCGACGTCCCACCACAATTAGCGAACATTATGCCACAAAACTTGAGGGATCCAACCACGCTGGACGATCATGACGGCCAAATATCTGCACATGAAAGCCAGGCTCACAGTGAGCCTGTCGAACATCTACATGATGGTGCAACTCAGAACACGGCCGGGTCTAAGTTCGAACCGGTAGACTTAGAAACCGCATACGTCCTCGATCCTGGCCTCCCACCCGAGATATGGACCATCGTGCAATCAGCACCTGCCAACTTTGCGCCGCAGTATTTTCTCGACGTGAGCCGGAATTTACTAGAGAATCCCAACCTGACCGCATCACACCTTTCTCGCGCTGAGCTTTCGTATAAGAGTTTTACGGACGCATCGTATGATCCTGAAGCAAGCCACCCACATGAGCTTGCCAGCGTTATCAAGCATCTAAAGCCTGATCACCAGCCGCGTCTTGTATCTGGAGGCATATCAGGTTACAAGCTTGAATGGACGGTGGTTAGGAAATTAATACCCAGAAACCCGAAGCTAGATGAAGCTTTGCTACAAACATGCCATCTATATACCTCTAATGAAAAGATCGTGGCACGAGGGAAAGATGGTAACAGCACCAATATTGATGCTGAGCGGTACCTTGTAATATACATTCCTCACGCTTCGGATGCAGAATCAATACCTTTCTACCATCCAAAAGCCCGAGGAGTTGCTATTCTTTATACGTATCAAAGTGATCCTCAGCCAGGATCTGCAACAGGAATGTTGTCATTATTCTATGATCTCTTCCCCGAAAAGCCCTTGGAGAACCGCATGTCACGGACTGCGTTGAAGATGCTGGAGATCATACACAAACATGCCCGAGGACGCGAACAAGGGTATCAGAAACGCGTGCATCACGACGTTATCATCTCACAGAAGATTTTCCAGGACACGTATGCCTATTTGAAGGGGAGGTACGCCAAGGAACTCATTGATGGCTGGGTCGAACAGACGCCTGCCCAAAAGCATGTCTTCGAGGACTTGGGAATTGCAGCTTTTCTGATCGAGCTGTGGACCGACATGTACGGTGGAAATATCCCACAGGCGGGCGCCTCAGCTCACAGCACGATCGCGGAAGACACAGAGAAAGCCCAGATTGAAATCCAGACGGTGAGGCGATCGATAGCACAACAAGCTTTCCCGGGCTTCGTCGACATTGGATGCGGCAACGGCCTTCTCGTGTACATCCTGAATAAGGAAGGATGGAAGGGCTGGGGCTTCGATGCGCGTAGACGCAAAACGTGGGATACTTTTGACGAAGAATACCAATCGAACGTTAAAGAAATGTTGCTCGTCCCAGAGGTCCTGCAAGGTAGCACAACGGATGAAGAGATAGATGCTGGCACACCGCCTTCGCACAACGGCAACCTTCCCAAAGGCACCTTCATCGTATCCAATCACGCCGATGAATTGACTGCGTGGACGCCGGTTCTGGCGTACCTTTCCGAGAGCCCGTTCATCGCGATACCATGCTGCAGCCACAACTTCGGCGGTACACGTTTCAGAGCGCCTTACCACCCCAAGTTCTTCCCTTCTGCTACCACGACTTCTACGAAGCAGATATCTGCTTATACGTCGCTATGTAGCTATGTTGCGTATCTCGCTGCTCAGATGGCGTTTCTTCCGGAAAAAGAGCATCTTAGAATACCTTCGACACGCAATATCGCCATTATCGGGCGGAAGATAGAGGTCGCTGGGGATCCTAAAGGCAGTCTGGAGGATAGGATGAGATTTGTTAAAGAGACAGTGGAGAAGGAGATGGGAGAAGATACATCGATTGAGCAAGTGAGACTGCAATGGCTAAAGAGAGGGAGCGGCTTAATGAAGCCTGGATCAGGGGGTCACTGAGTAGCCGCGGTATCCAAAAAAAAAAGAGTTAATTCTAGTTACGTAGTTGCTGGATGAAGCGGATTCAATTCGACATTTATCTTTTTTTTTGGCGATAATTTATTTCTTGTTTTGGTGGTGCAGCGTTGGGTTTGCCCGACGGGCGTCTGCGGTCGGCAACACCCGCGTGGGATGACCCCGCGCTACTACCTATCGCAGACAGCTATCGCGTCCCCTCACGCCAGCACGCCCTAGCGGTGAATCCTACAAATATTGCTTGCCGCCATGAATCTTTCTCCTTTTCCCCCCAAAGTACCTCGTCTCGAGTATGGCAGCACTAGCTAGCAGCTTCCAAACTGTGGTACAGACGGCACGAAGGACGGCGTATTCCACATCAAAGGTCCTCAGTGCATGCACCGCACCAAAAACACTCACGGCAACGACACGACCACGAAGGCGACTACGAGCAAATGTTCAAGAATTGCAAGGAGCGCCAGGATATACCACGAAGAGAGGCTTCAGTAGCGGCTCAAGATGGCAATTGCAAACCAAGGAGCTAGACGAGGAAGCGCTCAAGAGCTTGAAAGTCAATAAGCAGCGACTGATGGAAGATCTGCACCACACATGCCAATGGGGTACTGGCAAGCGATGGGGACAGTATGATTTCCACCCCTATACAGCTTGCTATCCTGAATTACTAAATCCATCTGAAGAGCCGCAACGGAAACAGGCATGACGCGCCTCGCTCTCTCCGACTCTGACAAGCAAGCTCGGGATTGGTTTATCAATACTACCCAAGATCTCGGCTGTAAAATCACCGTTGATGCAATGGGCAACATCTTCGCTGTGCGCCCTGGACTGAAGAACGACAAGCCGCCGACGTTTGTCGGTTCGCATTTGGACACGCAACCCACCGGGGGTCGCTACGATGGCATCTTGGGTGTTCTGGCAGGTGTCGAGATCCTAAAAGTACTGAACGAGAATTGGATTGAGACAGAGTATCCCGTTGGTGTAGTCAATTGGACGAAGTATGAATACTTTCTACTATATAGTCCCCAAAGAGGTATGCTAAGATCCTCTCTAGCGAAGAAGGTGCCCGCTTCCCCATGTCCATGTGCTCCTCCGGCGTCTGGGCTGGCTCTATTCCACTCGAGACCGCGCACAACCTCCGCGAAGTACACCCCGGTACTGCAACGATGAAAGACGAACTTTCACGCATCGGCTACCTCGGCGCGACACCCGCCTCCTACGAAGCCATGCCCATGGCGGCCCACTTCGAGCTACACATCGAGCAAGGACCCCTGCTTGAAATGGCCAACAAGAAGATCGGCATTGTGACAGGCGTACAAGCATACAAGTGGCTCACGATCAACGTCAAAGGCCGCGACACGCACACCGGCACCACAGATCTAAAGTCTAGAGCCGACGCGCTGCTAGCAAGCAGCAAGATGATATTGCACAGTCACCGCCTAGCAACAGCAAATAATGCGCTAGCCTCGACAGGTATCCTAAACCTAAAACCAGGAAGCACAAATACGGTCCCCGGAGAAGTCAGCTTCTCGCTCGACATCCGCGCGCCCAGAGACGAAACGGTCGCGAGAGTCCTAGCGCTGGTCAAAGAAGACTTCCTCAAGATCGCCGCTGGCGAAGACATCTCCGGTCTGAACGCTGGCGGCACACCCAGTCTCCCCTGCAGCGTCAGCATCACCGAGGATTTCAACAGCCCCGCAACGACATTCCACTCGAGCTGTATCGATGCCGTTGGAAGAGCAGCGCACAGGGTCCTTGGATCAGATAGCCGTAGCCTAACGATGGAGATGACGAGTGGTGCGGGCCATGATAGCGTATACACGAGCAAGCGGTGCCCGACGAGCATGATATTTGTGCCATGTAGGGAGGGCGTGAGTCATAATCCTGAAGAATTCTGTAAGGAGGAGGACTGTGCGATTGGGGCCGAGGTGTTGTTGCATTCGGTGTTGAGATTTGATCGGATGAGAGAGGTGAACAGGGTTAGTTGGAAGCAGGAGCCGTATACCCTATGAGCATGCTGCGAATTCTAGCCCGATGAGATTCGAGCTGCAAGACTGCGAAGCATTTCCTACGCAAAATGTGACCCTGCTGTAACCCAAAATTTATGCTAACACTGTTCTAAAGAAACAAAGCCCCTATAGCATGTCTTGTTGGAAGCATACATGCACGTAAAAGTTGTCCTTCGTTCCCCCTAGACTCATCTACTTCACCCTTTCCACAGTCGTTCTTCTGAGCTGCTCTCACGGATAGCACGTATTTCCACACTTCTCTACTCAGCAAGATGCAAACTCTACTCCTCATCCGTTGCCCCTATCCTTGATTCCCCCTCATGACGGACAACCAATCTGGCCCAAAGATAACAGACAGCATCCGCCTCACCTTATCCAGGTCCTCCTCCGACGCATTAAACGGCACCACGAACGAAACGAAAGGTCCCATCTCTGCAACAGGCTTAAGAAGATGGAAGAGAAGTGGCTCAGAAGGCCCGGTGGCACTAGACTCTGGCACCGAGGCCGCACCTTCGGGAGTGCTTCGCGGCACAGAAGTGGTACTGGTAGGTTCGGAAGGTGCACATGTCTTCGCGAGATCAAAATCTACTAGGATATTAGAAAAATATGTGCAAGGTAGCGATGCAAGGGCCTTTACACTCAAGCGGCATCCCGTGGGCATCAGAGCGCAAGCTACGATATCGTAAGCCATCCATTGTACAAACGAGCCTCTCCTACTTACCGCATCGCGTTATCATCAACGGGCTTGACCTGCTTCAATCCCTGAACCCATTTCGGCAACTCCCGCTGTTCCATAGACCGTTTCTCTTCTTCGATAGGCTTACCCAAGGGCTCTCCCATCTCCTGATTTTGAGCTAGTCTCACCTCTCTTGCCCGCAGCTTCCGCTGCCTTCTGCTCAGGGGAGGCTGCCCATTCTGCTGCTGAGAATGGTGAGCGTGATTATTGCGTCGCCTGGGTCTGCGAGTTTTCTTCGCCGGCTCAAGAGCCTGGTTTGGCTGTGCAGGAGCATTGTTGCCGGGATTCGAGCTCTGCTTTTTGTGGTTCCTCTTGCCCTTTGCTGCAGAGACGTTAGGATTGCACACGAGGGGAGCGGATATGGAAACCCACTCATTTTTTATTCGTTATGTATCTAGGCGAGGAGCTGAGAGCGGATATATTCGGGTGGTTGGGCGGAGAAGTCGTGTGGATTATGGGTGTAAATTTGGCATCTAGGGTGCGAATGTTCAAAGTTAGAAGGTGACAATGCAATTGTTTACCGTTTCACGGAGAGGAAGGCACACTCTAAATGCCAGCACCTTCCGTTAAGACATTTCATAAGCTCAATAAACATCAGAAGCATGTATAAGAATCAGCGGCCCAAACGTATGTAAACAGGGCGACAGAAACAAATAAGCTCTCACGAGGGTTTAAATTCATATTCACGATAGACTTGTCCAAAGGCACTGCATGCACTCCATAAATAACAAGGGGGTATGCCAACGCCAAAGAAACCCAAGGCAGAAACCAGTCTAACAAAACGAAGGAAATACAACCTTCCTCAGTGATAACTCAGCACGATGTTTCTAGGAGAGATATCCAACATAGAGGTTCAGGCCAAAAGTTTAGAGACTGCGGTTTGCTTCTTGGGGGAATCCAGTCCACAATGGTCTCCAAACTTTTGATCTTACACTTAATATACTAAACACAAGAAATAAAAGTTAAAAGAGGGTATTGCTGTTCGTGACATCGTAAACGCAAGCGATTCGCGTACCCATTTGCCTGTGGTATCTTCCGTAACCTTTACTTAGTACCGCCGGGAATCGTATCCACTGCGGGAGTCGTACCCGTTACTTCCACCTCTGCCTCTGTAATAGTCGTCGTCGTACACGGATCGTGGTTGGGAGTCATAAGAGCTGTCGGTGCCGGCGGTACCGCGGCGCTGATGGGCGTGGCTGCCGTTGTCCGCTTGACGAGATGCCCACTCGTTCCTCCTCATTTCAGCATCTTTAGCAAACCTACGTTTGTCCTCGTCTTCTTCATACATGTCAGAAGTATAGTAGCTTCCCGATAAATTTTGTACATTGGGATCAGATCCTTTGGCGTAGGTAGAGAAGCTCGGACTTCGAGGTCGTTGACCGTTTGTTTGTGGAGCTGTGCGGGGATATTGCGAGGGGTCAGCTGGAGGAATGTAGGGATGCTGGCTGGCGGTTGACTTTGTTCGCCGATGTTGTTCATGCATGGATGCTTCTGAAGATGCGCCACGGTTTAGTTCATCCTCGTACACTTTGCCTCCACCAGGAGCGGCTGCATAAGGTTTCCTTTCACGTTCCAACGGTAAAGAAATAGGCACGCTGTCCTCATCTTCGGATACGGCAGCCCTTGGGTCCGGTCGGCTTATGTATGGGCTGCGCTCCCGTTCTAGGCTTGGAGGCACGCTCGTGCTTTGGCTCATCGGCGGCGGGGGTGGGAATGTCGGCGCCCTACGAAGAGGACCAACGCCTTCAGCAGACAGTACTGCAGCACAACGCTGTTGGGCTTGCAGGTTCTCGGTCTGTGGGAATAGACGACGTGGAAGCTCTTTCGGGAAGCGTTCCTTGCAGTCGTCGGCATTGCTGATAGGCATGTCTAGTACTGCTCTCGATAGGCGTTCGTATTCCGCATCGGGATAAGCTTGAATCATAGCTATCATCCATTCCTGAAAGCCCAGTGGGGTGAGAGCAGGAATGTCAGGTTGAGCCGCCGCATGCTCTTGGATGAGATGGTGCTCGCAACGCATCTCCCGATAGAGTTTGCACAAAGTGGAATAAGGCAATTTTCCAAATATCTCTGTCATACTGTCAGTAGCTGCAATCCGTCAGACAATTCCCAACTTACTATCCCAAGGATAGATCTCCCCATTGAGTTTGACGTCATTGTAGAACCTAAGCATCTTCGAAGGGGAGATTACTAAGCTCTTTTTCGGCTCATAGTCATCGATCTAGGAGACACATTAGTAGGTAATATAGAGTACTAGAACCGCTACTCACCAGATGAATTGCGAGGCCCCGCAGGAATTGACCAAGGCGGGGTGTGGGCTGACCCTGCAAGTCGAACAAGCGCTGCCATCTCTTCTCAATAGGAGAGAAATCTCCTTCTGTTGACATTCTCAGGGGTGCTGCGGGCCGTGGCACAGTTTGCTGCTGTGGAATATCGACAGGTGCGCTTTGTTCGTGTCTAGGCGTCGGGGTGTCGCCAACGCCGTCAAAGAGAGGGTCGCGCGATAGCGGGTCAGGGGAAACGCTTCCGTGGCTGGAAAGATCCGCGTGTTTTGGCGAAGGCGGAGTGTACACGTTTCGTGAGGGAAAAGATGTCGTGGAGATTGGTGACTGAGGGGGGTACGTTTGCTGCGGTGCAACAGGCTGGTGCGCAGTGACACCTATCCCCAACTTGATCTCGTCCAGCACCGACCTTTTGACTTCGGCCGTGATCTGCGCGATGAGTTCCGGGTCAACTTTGCCGGCAGAGTCAGATTTGTCAAAGGCATTGTTGAGAGCATTATTGAGCGGCTGCTGAATAGGCTGCGCATAACCATCACTAGGAGCTTTGGACGACGCGCGAGATCTGGGGCGTGGTGGTTCGCGAAAGTTGGAATCTTGAGGATAGGGTGACGGGCGGTAGGAGTATGGATCGTAAGAGGACGAATATGGTGCCTGGTGCGGTTCCGAGTGGTTGCGCTGGGTGGCCATGGTGTGAAGCTTACACCAGCCCTGTCGGATGACGCTTACTGCCAACAGGCGATGTTGACTGGATGGACGTTGAGGGTGCAGCAAGAGCAGCTGCGTTCACTGCGTGGAGCCCATGCAATATGCGACGAAATATGCTGCGGAAAAAGTCAAGTAAAAGCTTGGTGGAGAAGATGCAAGATATATCGTGGTAAGTAGGCTGAGCTGTGGAGACAAAGCCTCGGCCTTGCTGTGGATAACACCTTGCTTCTTGCCGCAAGGAGCGACGGTTGGCTGATCGACAGAAGACACGGTAGTATGCGCGACTGCGATGCAGAGGAAGTTAACTGGCGAGAATGTAAAAGTTCCCACGTGCGGCGAGAACGTTTGGTACGGTGGAGCTCGAGGAACAGGCGTGTGGGATGGCTGCAGCAGCTCATTGCGTCATACGCCTAGTCAAGCTTCCCAGGCCGCCCAGACGTCACTCCCGTTCTAATAAAAGCCACTGCCAACGTAACGGTACATGGCCATATTCTACTATATCTTCCCAGATTCCCTGTGTAGAGCGAAGTGAGCAAAGGATACAGCCTTTGCGAGTCACTAGGCCTGGGGGCAGCATCGCCTGCCCGCTGTCACTCCGCGACCTACGGGCCAGGCTCCACCACGGTATATACTCCTGACTGTACTCAGTGCACTTTACCGCTCAGGTGTAGGACTGTGAAGCGCAGCCTCGGACTGGGTGACGTGCCCTCACGACCGCGTCACTGTCAAAATGTTTCCTTGTTCGTCACCTTTGTTTCGAGCGCGCAGCGTGCCTTGTTATGGACAAAGCGCGCCGGAGGATGTGGCACGGTGACGACGGCGAGCCTTTCCCCTTCGCGGCTGAGGCCATGCAGGGACGGCCTCTCTACCTGCCCGAAACAAACATTTCAGCGTGGCGGAGAAATGTGAAAGAAACAGAGAGCCCGGAGAGCAGAAGCGCTCGCTTGGCGTGATGTGGCTATGTGCTGTGCATGCGAAGGCTCGTCGGCGGCTGCAGTGTGGCTCAAGGTTTTGAAAGAGGCCATGGCCTGTAGAATGAAACACTTCTCGTGGACGGGGTTGAGGCTGTAAGTCAGAACGCGCGCCTCGCAAGCTACCGGCCTAGGGACAGACGGGACAGGCAGTCAGGGAAGACGAGCCGAAAGCCCCCAGGCTGCTACCGCGCTCAGGGTCGCTGCTTATAGAGGGTCTCCCGCGGATAGATAGTGGTTGCGCTATTTTGACCCGCTCCGGTCCTCAGCATAACAGCAGCGCGGGCAACGGTAGGCAAGCGGCGAGCAACGGTGGGTAGCGGTGGGCAGACGATCTGTAGCATCACGAGCATGACAAGCTCATCTCCTGTGGCGCCGCATGGGATGATGTTGCGGAGAGTTGATTGCGGAGGTATTGCACGGGGGGATTGCTATGCCCGGGCGCGCAGTGGCAGCGGTGGCGGCGCCGTGTAGTTAGCGGCAGGGCCTCGTTCTGACACAAGCTAGCGTTTCAGCACGTGAGATCGTGGATCTACGGCCAATCAGGGGTCTCGAGGGGCCCCCATCGCGACTTCTCAGTCAGACGCTCCTGATGGTTGCCCGCCTTTTCTACCGCTGCTCCGCCGCTCGTGATTTTCTGTTTCGACTGTGAGACGCCTGCTTGTTTCTTCGCTCTGTCCAGCGTCGTCGTCGCCACCACCGACCCCGGAGCCAGCGGGGCCAATAATAAAGGAACCCCCCTTCTATCTCTCTCAAGAGCCCTCCGTGAGCGCTCCTGCACGCCGGCCGCCGAAGCCTTCTGCCACGCCTCGCTTCCGCTCACTTCATCCACACGACACTTGTTCGTCAGCGTGCTCGGCCCCGGCCCGGGTTGCTCAGTCGATTCTACGTAGCATCCATCCGCATACGTCCCCAGCGTGTCGAGAGCGCTGACGCCCTCTGCACCAACACGCGCCACTGCCGTGCAACCTCCGCAACTGCACCTCGCCGGCTCTCATCCAGGCCTCCTAAACCACCTGCCGCTGAGCGGATCCGCGTCACGCCATATACACACGCCGACTATCTTCGCTTGTCATTTCATGATGCGTGCTTGATCTGGAACATTTAGAGACGACACCAAGACCGCCGTCCGTAGCAACATTCGAGAAGCGTCACGTCTGACAGCCCACCTCTTGTCACCCGCACACCTTCCCCAGGTCCCACACATAAGTTACAGCATGGCCATGCTCGCGTCAAAACCATCATACCCGGCACCTACGCTGGGCTCATCGTCTTCGCAGGCGTCTGCACAATACAACGCCAGCGTCTCAAGCTATCGTAACCAAGGCTCTGCGTCCCGTGCAGACCACTCTCTCTATGCGTCGCCCACTGAGTCGGAATTCTCCGAAGTCTACGATGCGCCAGACGCAGTACGGTAAGAGCAACCTCATGGGACGCTGCCGGCGTGTGACTAACACATTCAGGCACTGGGACGAAGAGAAAGTTGGCGACTGGCTGAAACGCATCAACTGTGCCCAATATGTGGAGCTGTTCAGACGTACGTTGCACCATGCATGACCAACATACATGGCTGACCTTGCTAGAAAACAACATTAACGGCGAGAACCTCATGGAGATGGACCAGACGCATCTCAAGGACATGGGCATCAAGAAGGTCGGCGACCGGGTGCGTATTGGCTCGCAAGCAAAGCAGCTTCGGAATAAGGAGTACAAAAAGGCTTCCAGGCGGGTCTCGAACAGGGTAGGTGCACCCGACCCCGTAGTAATCAAAGCTCTCTAACCACCACACAGCAATCACTTGCCATGCTAGACAATGCCGCCTATACTCCACCTTCATCTGCATCGCCTCGACCGTCGCATTCCGCCCGCTCCATTCCATCTAGTTACCAAGGGACCTCGAAACGCATGTCTAGGCAGATAACCGCCGCTGACTTGACGTATGCATATAGTGGAACCAAATCACCTTCACGACCTAGCTCTCCCATGGTCGATCAAGAAAATCGCGGTGTGAGACGTGAGCGCAACTACGGCGTGAATAGCCCGCAAGACGGTAAAAATTTTGCCTCTCCTTATGGCAGCCTGCCTCTGGTTGCGGCGAATAGCGCTGCTAACCTACCATATCGTAATCCGCGGACAACGCCTACCGAGACACCCCAAACAGCCCGGTTTGCTAGTCATCTTCGAAACCAGAGCATCTCCGAGAGTGCCACTAATAGCGCCATATTACCTTCTGACAAGGCTTTGATCCGAGTCATTTACGATATGGGAAGGACTTCTGTAGTCAACATTGAAGGCTGCAAGACTGCAGACGAGATCATGCTCAAGACTCTACGAAAAGGACAGCTCAACGAGGCCCACGTAAAGAATTTCTGCTTTTACGTACTAGATGGCCCGGACCCAAAACCCGAGCTGTGTCAGAGATTGAGCGATATGGAAGTCTACCGCCTCTGCAAAGACGCCAACCGACATGAAAGAGGTCGTCTGATACTCCGCAAGATTCACACTGGAGAACCTGAAGAGGACCAGTTGAAGGCCGCTGCCGGTATCTATCAACAACAGAACCTCCAGCAGTCGCAAAACATCATAGTACCGACGAGCGAGAGAAGCAAGAAAAAGATCCAGGAGATCACCGGAGAATCACTGGCTGCCGTCAGTTATCCTCTATCACCCACTTCAGCAAGAGAGCGAGAACGACACATTCACTCCACAGCCCAGCACCTTGAAGGTCCGTCCCGGACGCAGGCCTTTGCGGCAAGAGCACGCAAGCTTAAGCAGTTTTATGGTGCTCGACCGCCAAGCGAACTCATCACTTCCGACCTCACCTCATATTTTCCAGATGTTGAAAAGGACGAGATTGACAAGACTATCCGGATGTCGGTTCGCCGGTCTCGCCGCCTTAGTCGAGCGGCATCTCGTCTGTCAATGGCGTCAAACTTCAGCGTTGCTTCCAGCCTCAAGGATGCTCCTCCTCTACCGTCCATCGCGGACAATTGGCTTCAGAACAACAACCAGGCACGACCATTACGGCCACTGTCAGTTATGCGACTTGGGCTTCCGTCTCAGTCAGGATACCGCGATTCGATAGCGTCTTCAGTCCTGGAGCCTCTGGAGGAAGAGTCACCTCTAGAGCCGAACAGGAAGTCTTACGTGTCATTTGGTGGAGAGAGTGGCGCTGAAGGCCTGCAAGTTACTGACCCGGAGGGTCATACGACTTCATACTTTGACGACGGTGGCAGCAGCTTGGCGGGCAGCAGTGCTGGCAATACTGAAAATGGCGATTCACTCAATAAGCGGCTGTCTGCAGCTATCGCTGAAGATGGCGAGGAGTATGACGATGAACTCGCTGAATACCTCGAGCAAGACTCCTGGGAGAATGTCAAATATATGAAGGGCGCCTTGATAGGTCAAGGCTCTTTCGGTAGCGTCTATCTGGCGCTGCACGCCGTCACGGGTGAACTCATGGCCGTGAAACAAGTCGAGCTGCCATCGGCGTCTGGCACCGCTCAAACAGATCAACGAAAGACAAACATGGTCGAGGCTCTGAAACACGAGATCGGCCTTCTACGAGATCTCAAGCACAAGAATATCGTGCAATATCTAGGTTCCAACTCCGACGATCAGCATCTGAACATTTTCCTGGAGTATGTGCCGGGAGGCTCCGTCGCCACGATGCTTGTCAATTACGGACCTCTAGGCGAATCCCTCATTCAAAATTTCGTCCGCCAAATTCTTCAGGGTCTGTCGTATCTTCACTCAAGAGATATCATCCATCGCGACATCAAAGGAGCCAATATCCTTGTCGACAACAAAGGCTCTGTCAAGATATCTGATTTCGGTATTTCCAAACGTGTCGAAACGTCTACACTCCTCAACGGCAAGAAGGGTGCCCAACGTGTCTCCCTCCAAGGCTCAGTGTTCTGGATGGCTCCTGAAGTTGTTCGACAGACGGCATACACTCGCAAAGCGGACATTTGGTCGCTTGGCTGCCTCATCGTTGAAATGTTCACCGGGAACCACCCGCATCCAACTTTGAGCCAGCTGCAGGCTATTTTCAAGATTGGTGGTCCCGGTGAAGCCAATCCCGCAATACCAGAGAACGCAGGCGCCGACGCTCGTGCTTTCTTATCGCAGACCTTCCTCATCGACCATGAGAGGCGTCCGAGCGCTGACGATCTTCTCGCTAGTGCCTTCTGTACCGACCAGGCCTCTTAAAAGCCATGGTTGAAAGTACCTATTTCTTTCATCTATTTCTCGACATTTTGTCGAAATCTATCCGCATCGTAATGGTTTTATGTGACAATGAGGGGGAAGGGGGAGCATAGGGGAACCAAAATAATGGGAGGGAGCCTCTTGCTCTTGGGATTCCACACGGTTTTTCTCATCTATGTGTCGACGCTTAATTTCGATTGTAAGCTTTGTAAGATACCATTTTGGGAGATTGGGGTTTGATGGTATTCGACCGCTGAGCGGATTCTCTTCGCTGAACCTTTGGCGCATGCGGACTTGGACGAGTGTATCATAGCCATGGACATATTCGAAACCTTCAAACTTGTAGTCATGGATGCTTTACCTTTGTGAACTGTCGAGGTTGATGGATATTCGGAACTATAGAACCAGGATATGTGGAGAAATACTTACTGTCGGCCGAGTGAACCTATGATAGATAGTATGTATATTGATGGTTCTTCTAGTTTTGACCTGTAATTGTAAGACGTGCAGCGGTAATCCCTGAGCTTAGAGATCATTACCTGCAACACACATGCTCACCTACCAACCCACAATAGGAGTGCTCGCCATTTAGTAATGCCATTTTCTCTATCCGTAATGTCGAGTCAGCACATTCTACCCAGTACGGTTGCTATGATCGGCTACAGCGCATTAGGTTACTCCCACCCCCTTCATGCGGGGTAGCTCGACGAACTGTAGTGACGAAAACCATAGCTACACCGTTCACCCCCGCAATCAGGATGATAAAAACCCGAGGCCCATTATCCGATAAGCATCTTGCTAAAAAGATGCCTTGCATAGCATGGACCGAGAGCTAGACTCGATGTGGACGTTAATGATAGAAGTGATTCCTTGCTTGGTAGTGCAGGTGCACCTACCAGGATGGGAGGAGGGGTTCCTGGGGTTCCTCTGGCTCCTTCAAATGCCTATAATACCTGCCCCATATGCTTCCTTTGCTCTTCCTTCCTTCCTTCCTGCTCTTCTCCTTTTCTCCGCCTTCTTCATCTTAGGGTATGTTGTACAAGTTGTCTGCTACGTACCGCTAGATATAAGTCAATTCTCCTCACCTCCACTTGCTTCGACGGGGCCGTATAGACCAATTAATTGTGTGCACTCCATCTACTTGAAAAGAGCAGAGTTGCCATAAGAGAAGGGCAAGATGAGTACCTCCGTCGAGCTACCGAAGAAGTACAAGGCTGCTGTCTACGACAAGCCTGGCACTATCTCTACCAAGATCGAGGAACTCGATATGCCTGAACCCGGGCCAGGCGAAGTTTTGGTCAATCTGTGCGTTTACTACACAATTTCTAGACTGCCTTCCCGTTCGATTGCTTATAAATGTACAGCACTCACTCTGGTGTCTGCCACTCTGATATGGGTATCATGGCTAATTCATGGAAACACATGCCGTTCCCTACACAAGCTGGACAAGTTGGTGGGCATGAGGGTGTCGGCAAGATCGTGAAAATGGGACCTGCGACCGATGGTGCGTCCGTAAAGGTTAGTGACAGGGTTGGAATCAAGTGGATGGCGGGGATCTGTGAGACGTGTGATGCGTGTAGGGTCGGACTGGATGCCAGCTGTGTGAAGGGCGTAAGTCTGACTTACCATCTCAAGTCCAGAACACGATCATTGACTTTACGTAGAAAGTCTCGGGCTACTTCACACCCGGAACATTCCAGCAATATGCCCTAGCACCGGCGAACTACGTTACTCCCATTCCCGACGGTCTCGACTCTGCAGCCGCAGCTCCCATGCTCTGTGCCGGCGTAACAGTGTATTCTGCCCTCCGCAAGAGCGGCGCCGAATCTGGCAATTTCGTCGTCATCCTCGGAGCTGGTGGTGGCCTGGGCCATCTCGCAGTCCAATTTGCCTCTCGTGGCATGGCCCACCGCGTAATTGGCATCGACCACTCATCCAAAAAAGATCTCGTCCTCGAGTCTGGTGCGGAGCATTTCATTCCCATCGACAACACTTCCGACGTCGCCGATACCGTCAAATCGCTCACTAACGGTCTTGGTGCACACGCCGTCATCGTGCTTACGTCCAAGAACGAGGCGTATGCGGGTGCAGTTGGGTTGCTACGACATGGAGGTACCGTCGTTTGTATCGGTGTTCCGGAGGGAGAGCCGGTGCATATAGCGGCTACGCCGGGGCAACTGATTATGAAGAGTTTGAAGATCATTGGCGTGGCGGTAGGGACGAGGAAGGATGCGATTGAGGCGTTAGATTTTGCGGCTAGGGGAGTGGTCAAGACACACTTTAGGTTGGAGAAGTTGGAGAAGTTGACGGAAGTGTTTAAGGAAATGGATGAGCAGAAGCTGAAGGGGAGGGTTGTTTTGGATTTATCTTAAAGGGATGTAGAATGTATATGTACGCTATGACGAAGGAAGTCATGTTAAGGGAAATTTGTCGTGTGTTATACTTGGCACTGGTTCCTACTTCGTATGAGCAGGTACAATGTGAAATTATTGTTTCCGTGTAGCATAGTCCTTTGAAAGTCCGAGAGCTGTGAAATTACAACGCTGATCCCAGGCCTTCATCTGCGCTGATGATTGTAGTGAGCCTAACATTGAAAATACATTTACTATAGAAATACGGGAGGGCGCTGGGGTGGATGAATACACGTGATGTGTGTTCCGAGTCCGCCAAGCCACTTTACGCGACCGCGTTACGACGACGCGTCCAACCTCCACCAAAAGTTCGAAGTCACAATCGAATACACGTCTACACCCGCACAATGGCATTACTCGTAGATAAACATAGGCCGCGGAGCCTCGAGGCTCTCAGCTACCACTCAGACCTCTCAGACCGCCTGAGATCACTCGTAGGTGCGATCCGCAGCCTTCACTTACCCTTCTAAAGCAGCTTGCAGGCCCAAAGCGGTGACTTCCCTCATCTCCTCGTCTACGGGCCCTCCGGCGCAGGCAAGAAAACACGCATCGTAGCAACGCTCAAAGAACTCTACGGTCCCGGTGTCGAGAAGATCAAGATCGATGCGCGCGTCTTCCAAACCACGTCCAATCGCAAACTCGAATTCAATATCGTTGCCTCCGTCTACCACCTCGAAATCACGCCTTCAGATGTAGGAAACTATGATCGAGTGGTTATCCAAGACCTACTCAAGGAAGTTGCGCAGACGCAGCAAGTGGACCTGGCTGCGAAGCAGCGCTTCAAGGTTGTGGTGATCAATGAAGCAGACCACTTGACGCGCGATGCTCAGGCGGCACTGAGGCGTACTATGGAAAAGTACAGTCCCAATCTGAGACTGATACTGTTGGCGAACTCGACCAGTAATATTATTGCGCCGATACGGAGTAGGACGTTGTTGGTAAGGGTTGCAGCTCCGACGGAGGAGGAGATCTGTGGAGTGTTGAGGGTGGTAGGGAAGAAGGAGGGGTGGAAAGAGGTGGATGGCCTCAACAAAAGGGTTGCGAAGGAGAGTGGGAGGAATTTAAGAAAGGCTTTGCTCATGTTTGAAGCAGTTCACGCACAGAAGTAAGCTTCTAAATCTGTTTTGGGAAGACTCATTGCTAATGCATACATAGCGAAAACCCTACAGACACAACACATATCCCTCCACCGGACTGGGAGGCTCTCATCAGCCAAATTGCCAACCAGATTGTCGAGGAACGGAGTCCGGCTCGTCTGCTCGTAGTTCGAGCATCGCTCTATGACCTCCTCTCCCACTGCATAGATCCTACGACCATCCTGAAGACACTGACTTGGAAGCTTATACCTAAGACCGATGATGCGCTGAAGCCGGAAGTCATAAAATGGGCAGCGTTCTACGAACATAGGTGCAAGACGGGAAGTAAAGTTATTTTCCACTTGGAAGCTTTTGTCGCGAAGTATATGCGGTTGTATGAGAGGTATGTACTCAAACTCATGCGTAGAACTAAGCTACAAGAGGATTGCGCTAATCTTCTAACAGCTTCCTCATGGGTGTTGATTTCGACTAAATGGAAGATTTGTCTCTCATACATTTTATGACATGCATTAGGAAGAATAAGCAGCAATGGCGTTCAGGAGTTGTTGAGATGGTCGGGCATTACGGGGGTTTAGCGTTTGACGTCATAAGCACACCTGCATCTATACCATAGGTAGCTCAACCGTTGACCTGAGCTTCAATATACTCAATTGACCTGCCAACACCTGATCGAGACTTTCACACTTTACAAGCCCTTGAATACCCTCTTGCTATAGCAATTGCCTCATAACATGTCGAAGAACCTCATGGATACCGAAATCGGCGGCGAGAATACTCAGTACGAAGGAAGCCACACCTTTGTCGAACCACACGACAAGCAGGCCGGCCAACTAGGCGGTATGTCCTCCGTTCCTATCCATATCATCATATTCCTGCTGAGCATCCGCATTCTATCCTCTCACGCCTCCTCTGCATTTACTTACCTTGATCCAGACGCTACCACCGGCACCAAACTCCAAGACCAAGTCCACAAGTCTGCTTCGACCGGTCCCAACTCGCAAGGCGTCACGCCCGCCGAGAAGCTGCGGTACGGACAGTCGATACAAGAAGGTGGTGGCGGTGCAGGTAGAACGGATGCGAGCGGGCAGGCGAGCAGCGAGGGTGGTTTCGGGGGAACCGAGAAGCTGGAGGCAGATGCGGGGGGATCTGCGCAGCAGAGGAGAGCACAGGGGTATGGTAAGGAAACGGATATGGATCAGAATATCGGGGCTTGATGGCTGAGACGGACGCATTGAAGATGTGAGGAGATCGAGGTTAGGGCTGGGTTATCCTTATGGGTATGAATGAATTTGAGTCTTCAGTTGAAGGCTTGCTTGGGTATCTAGTTTACGGTAAAAACAAAAAAGCTCACTGAACACCTCCATGCTATACCACCGTCTGCCAGACATGACTTAGACAGCTTTGCCCTTGCCCTTGCCTTCAAACTGAGGCTTATCCTCCTCCGACACATCCTCCTCTTCCTCGCTATCACTCATGAACTCGTCGTCCTCATCATCCCAGCCATACATCGTCCGCCGAGCAGCAGGTTTCGAACTCTCTGCCACCTTCTCAGGCTCCTCGTCCTCGTCCTCTTCTGAGCTCGTCCGCTGAGCCATCAGCATCTTCTCGATGGCCTCCCTCGTCTTGTTCTCTGCCTCCTGCTTGTCCTCGACCCACTGGCCGTCCAAACGGACCTGATTCCGTCCGTTCAACAGCTCGTCCTGCTTGCGCTCGGTGCTCGCCACAATGTCTTCCAGTCGTTTTTGTCGCTCCTCCTTCTCTCGCTTGTCCATCTCCGGTTTGATGGCGAGATACTCAGCGAGCGTCTTTGCTTCGGCGACTGTCCGCAGGCGGCGGCCATCCAGATTCCGCGACGAACCGTTCACATCGCCTTGCTTCTTCTTGCGCGATGCCATGCGGCCTCCCTGCGCTCGCAGGATCGAGCCGAAGCCTCCCTTGCCACCACATAACGGTACCGTTAAGCGCAGGGATATGAATGTGTCGCTTGCCGACGTGAGGAGGGAAGAGATAGGTGATTCGGTGGTGGGCACCGTGCGGCGGGAGTTCGTGGTGAGAATGTAAGACGAATTGCGGATCCATGGGGCGCGTTCGTAAAGCGTCTCATAAATAGTGAAGAGGGATGCATCTTTCGTTGTAGGGAAGGCCACGGTGCCCCGTACGGTGTCTACGATGATTGTGACGGGTTCACTGTCGGCGGCTGAGAGGGTGCAGTAATGAGCGGTCAGTGCTGCAGCGGAAGCCATGCTGGAAGCTTTTGTGCGGCTGCGCAAATGTTGCTGAGGGTTTTCTGAATCGTGTTGGCAAAAGAGAGCACTGGTCACAGTTGTTGTCGAGACTGAGGAAGGAAGAACGAGTGGCGACTGGAGGCTGGAGCGATCGGGCCGGGGTCCTGGTCTTGGCAGTCGTGCATAAGCGAGCCCACCATGGATTTCACATTTCGGCAGGCACGAACTTCTTCTCCCATCGACCATCCACCACCGACCAGCATCACAGTCCCTTCTCGACAACAACCGTCAAGATGCTTATTCCCAAGGCCGACCGCAAGAAGATCCATGAGTCAGTTCACCCAGCATCGCACACTTGGGCGCAATCGAGTTTGGAATTTCGCGAGAGATCGTCCACCTTGACCATGAGCCTTTCTATAGCCCCTCATTCGAATTTTCAATTGAGCTTCTGCTAACTCTGTCCTCACAGGTACCTCTTCCGCGGTTAGTATATTCCCCGCTCGCGCCATGGCTATGGCATAAATATACAAATTCAGTGGCATTATGCTACACATAAGGATAGGCTGACACACGGTCACCACAGAGGGCGTACTCGTTGCGAAGAAGGACTTCAACCTGCCCAAGCACGGCGAGATCGACACCAAGAACCTCTTCGTCATCAAGGCCTGTTAGTAACACCACTTCTGCCACCCCGCAGAGACGCAGTCCGTCTAACACTCAGCAGGCCAGTCTCTTGACTCCCGTGGCTTCGTCAAGACCCGCTTTTCATGGCAATACTACTACTACACTCTCACCCCCGAGGGTCTCGACTACCTCCGCGAATGGCTGCACCTTCCTGCCGAGATCGTGCCCCAGACGCACATCAAGCAGCAGCGCACCCACGCTCCCCCGCGTGGCATGATGAGCGGCGATGACCGTGAGCGCCGTGGTGGTGGCCGCGGTGGACGTGGCGACCGTGACGGTTACCGACGACGTGACGCTGGCGAGAAGGGCGAGGGCGGTGCCCCCGGCGACTTCAAGCCTGAGTTCCGTGGTGGCTTCGGCCGTGGCCGTGGCGCCGCTCCTGCTTCGTAAGCAGCTTCTGGTCGCGAAAGGAGTACGGGCATGGACATGTGATCATTTGCATAACGGGCTTTTGCCGGTTTATGCGTTATAAAAAGGGTTCGGACATGGTTGCTCACGGCGAAACGAAAGGATGATTACTATCAATGTATGGCTCTTAGGTCCCTCCAAGGATCGAGACGAGCACGCTTCCCAATGATACCCTGTTTACTGCAAGTGAAACCTTGAGCTTTGTATCCGTGCCTCATGCTCATTCGCTCACCATCGTTACTCTTTGTAGATGCTGTGTGCCATGTTAAAGTCTCGTCCTAGAATGTGTAAAGCATATGCAACATAGTGTGTATTAAATCATGCGTCGCTCCACATCCCGTTTCATTGGTAGCATATTTCTGATATACATAATCATGAAAATGTATCAAAGTAGTTGTGCGCTCAGTCTGATATTGTCAAGAAATATCACATACGGTCCGGTACGATTAGCGATTGAGACCATAGCCTGTTGTTCAATCCAGCACTTGCATCGCCCACCGCTTCAGCAAATTAACGACCCGAAACTCCGGCTCTGGATCCTGTTCCACATAAAAACCATATACGCCTCTTAAAGAAATCTTCCGGTCAATCTATAACTAAGACATAACCGGAACGATACGACCTCCACCCATCTGCGTCTCCATTCCCACCATCTCCTTTTGAAAGTCCATAACTACCTGTCCAAACTGCTCAATCGCATCCTGCGCCCTAGGTGCACCGATAAGCACGATATCCCTTGGTACAACCACATCCGTAACCTCGAAGCAGCCAAACGTAACCACCTTCTTGATCTGCGGGCACGAGCGGAATATTCCCGCAATTACCGCCGTATCGACTACAGGGCAGAACGAGAGGTTGATCTCGCGGAGACAGGGCCAGGTTTGCTCAGGCGAGAAGATGTGTGCGAAGGTCTCGTGGCTGATGTGGCGGCAGGAGGAGATGTCGAGGTACTCGAGTTTTGAGCCGGAGTGTTGCATTAACGCGTGGAAGCCGGCGGAGGCGAGGCCAATGGGATCGTCTTCGGGGCCGTCGGGGGTGGAGTTGTCCACGTCGCGAGTGCTGTTTACGTCAATGTAGCGTAGCGGGGGATTTGTCCACTCTGTAAAGAGATTCACGTAGCCGGCGTCGGAGCACTCGTTGTTCTCGCTGAAGCGTAGTTTTTTGAGATGTGTACATGTGTTATGGACCACATCGAGGAGTTCGTCGGTCGGACCGTTATCGTTTTCTGCATCGATGAAGTGTTCGAGACAAAGAGTCCGAAGGTTGGCACCGACATTAGTGATGAGATTGACGACGCGATCACGCGGAATGTCTTTCTGGTAGCAGAGTGTGAGGTGCTGCAGCTGTCCGAGGCGAGCGATAGCATCGATGCTATCGGGTCCGAGCTGTTTGCATCGTTCCAGCTTCAAGCGCTCAATGTTAGGACAGAATGTCGAGAGAGCTTCGACAGCTTGATCGTCGAATGCTGCGTCCAGCCATTCGAGCTTCAGTGACTTAAGGTCGTGACCACGGGCAATAAAGAGGTCCATCCATTTATCGTTAGACACAAGATTAGCGCCTAGGAGTTGGATGTCGACAAGACCCTTAGCCTTCTCGATCATATAGTCTACATTGCTGTCCTTGAATTGGCAACAATTGCGTAAAGAAAGCTTTTTGATATGTGGAACGACTGCGAATATCTGATCGTAGTCTTCTGTCTCAAGGTCTATCACAGGTTAGCAGGATGTTGACTCAGGGTAAAACAAACAACTTACACGCTGCTTCATGGATAGCCACCGTATCTACATCCGGTTGCAAAAACAACTTGAATGTATTCGACTTCATCGCACGCTTTTTTGAGAAAATCTCGCTCAGCTTGTTCATGATTGGCTGAGGCATATCGCCAAACTCCTCGATATCGTCAGAGTGCTTCGCCAGCTTCTCGATGCAAAGCTGCTGCAACGTCTTTGCCCCACGAAAGGTCAGGCCGTCAAGGCGATTGCTCTCGATCTTCCTTCTACCCTTGCGCACAGTTGGCTTGCTCGCCTTGATGGTAGCTTTCGCCTCCTTTGTCATCTCCTTGCCGCACTTTGTACATAATAGCCCGCCATCTGAGCCAGCCTTGCTGTATGGTGTAACGGTAAACCGCTTGCCGCAGAGTTCGCAATTCTCTAACTGGCCAGGCAGAGGCTTCGCCTTCTTGTACATATCCATGAGGTCTTCAAAATCCGAATCATCATCTGACCCCTTCTTCTTCTTTTTTGCGCTCTTCTTCGCCGCCTTGCCCTTCTTGATCTTCGCGATGGCCTCTTCTTGGTTGCGCTTGCGTTTGCGGGTCCGCTCGGCTGCCATAGCAGAAGACTCTGCTTGTAGATCCTCTTCATTGTTTACATTCGAAGGTCCCTCACCATTGTCGTCGGCCTCCCCGTTTTCGGTAGACTCGGCTTCGGCCTGTTGCTGGCGTTGGCGGTATGAATCGCGAATCTCTTGAGCGGAGATGTTGTTTGCCTTCTCGGAGTTAGACCAGCCACTACAGATCAAGTAGCTACAGTTTTAACCTACCGCCAAGAAGTCTGTTAGTGCAGAGTGAGGGCCACGAATGCCAGCACCTCTTGCTCGTCGTCCCGACCTAAGCGTTGGATTAGAAATTACGTTCAGCCTCCGAGTGGCGTTGCAACTTACATCTTTTCTTATGTGTTGTGTGGCCTTATCGAGCCTTCCGAGCGATTAACCAAGAGTCTATGAGCGGGGAGCTTCTATGGAACACTGAAGGGCCACCGGGGAGTTAAAAGCGAGCGAGGCGGGGTGGAGAAATCAGGACGCGTCTAGCGCGCAATCACGTGCAAACGTGTGGCAATTTCTTCCCAAACAAGCTTAGCTGGACTCCTTTTCTTCTTACAGCCTATACGTATCCAGTGAACTACTCTATGAAAAGGTACAGCGCTGGGGCAATAGTTATGACACCAGATCAAGAGTGGAGGAAAAGATAATCTGACTTCATATAATACGAAGGCAAATATTATCGTTATGGATAGGGTCCGGGGCAGCAGAGCGCGCACTTATGAATGCGACACCTGGTGACAATTTACATTTACACGACAAGCTCTAGGGTCATTCACTTGCGGAAATAGCATTTTGCTCACACACAAAAAGTGAAACGTTAGGCGCAATTGTTGAAAGTTTTCTTCTATTGCATGTGTGCTATCAAAATTTAACAAATCGAATTCGCAAGTTTGAGAAAACCAAGACTAGTGAGATTCTTGAATGAGGAAACCCCAAAGCTAGGGCTACCATGACTAGGATAATCCCAGTGCATATACTCTCCGAATGCCTTCCTTTAAGCAGAGTGTTCGGAGGAAGCGAGAAGACATGAAGTGTAAAAATAGAGTCAGTAAGCTTTTATCGAAAAGCTTGCAGTATTTAGACATTGCTTGAGTCATTCGAGGGGTAAAACACCCATAAAGTGACCAAAATTAGTCCTAAGACTGCATGAAATTATGAAAGTCGTGGCCTTGATGTACCGATGTTCAAGTTTCCTATCAAATTTGGGTGTCGTCCTCACTGTCGTCGTCGTCTTCATCATCATCGTCAGAGGCCGACTCATCAGAGGACCACTCGTCCCGGACGGGACGTACAGCTAAGGCATTCGGGTCCTTCTTGGGATCCTACATTGGTCAGCCAACCCAAAAGCAGTCGAGAAGGACGTAGCATCACATACATAGGCCTTGATCTTCGCGAAAGAATGTCCTTTCATGGATAAAGCGTCCGACCGTTCAGCGATGCTCGAATTGAACGATCGCTGAGAACCGGAGATGGAACGACTCGCAGCAGGGTTACCATAGTTGTTAGGATTGAATCCAGTGGAGCTGGCGCTAGCACTGTGTGTTTTCTGAGATGATGTGTGCCAGGAGCGTGCGTGCACAGTATTGCAGCCATTGTCCCCGCTCGCTCGGCTGCCTCGATCGAATTCCGCCTCAATCAACGTCCCGGCGCTGGACGAGTCGGATATAGATATCTTGCGGGCAAATCCCTCAGAGAGGCCAACACCACCATCGTTCTTATCAAGTAGACCGCCGCTATATTTGACGTCATCCCACTCGGTTACCTGCATCCGCATTAGTCGTCCTGTATAATGGACGTACACAGGCTCGCTTGACCTGCTTGAGAGATGCCGTCCACTTACAGTATCAGATGTGTCAGAAGCCTCAAAGACGGAAGGATAGTATCCAGACCCGGCATCTGGATGCACGAAAGCGCGGCTGCGATCGCTGTGCTCGTACGCCTCTTCGTTGACCGGATCCAAGTCCAATCGCTTGTCTGTGCACTTGAAGCATTCCTGCCGGTAGGTGAGCACAGTTGCATCAAGCCATAGAGCACACTTACCGCGAGGTCGAGCTTTTTGCGCTGTGCCTTGGCGAACGCCTCCAGGCCTTTCGTCACGCCGCACGCGCTACACTCTATCTCTACAATCGGACCTCCACTGCATACCTGGCATTTGATTTTCCACCCTGAAGTCTGGCGTAAGAACTTGATAGCGTACCGCGCATCGGTGAGCTGCTTGTTAGAGAAGCTCGCCTGGTTCCTGTACTTTTGGCAGCGGTCGCACTTGATCCTTCATCCCAATCAGCAACTTTGAGTTCGCGCCGCAAGCATAGACGCACCTGTCAGGCAGAAGAACGCCCTCGAGACTGACTCGCGGTTAGCATCAAGCAGAAAGTATTTGTGATGACCAAAGTCAGCTTACGCTTTCATTTGAGCCGGATCATAGACATGGGGTTGCTTGCGGCCCATGATGGGAAATCTTGTTGCTCGCAGAAGGGCAGAGACTGAGGATGAGGTTAGTGGAATAAGATTCGCCGGATGGCTTCGTTAGAGCAAGGTGCAATTAAAAAAAGCTGTATGAAGAGGTTGTTTAGTGGGCGACGACGGGGATTTATAGCAGCATGTTGGGAAGTGAGAGCGTTTGCGACTGAGAGAAGATGTACAGAGATAAGCAGTCCAATCGAAATGAGAAATTTCATCGAGCAAGAATAAGGACAATAACAAGGAAGGAGCATCCAAGGGGCAAACACTATTGTCGTACAGGTAGGCGGTGTCTCCTTCCTTCCTTCCTTCTGTTTGCATAGTCACGTCGCTCGCCATCTATCATGCGGTCCGACGCTGGAACTAGGAAACCACCCGAGAGTGGGACTTGATAGTGGCGTCTACTTGAAAGCTAGCTTTTCAATCGTTTGCTTCCCAGAGACCTGCTGCCTCCGAATTGTTCTGTTGTCCGGCAAAAGAGTCGCCTACCCATACCGCTACTAGACTTTGGCAGGGGGCGATTCGCATGCGGGTACGAGAATATGAATCTAAGACTTGATTTGGTTACAGTCTGACCTTGCGACAGCTCATATGTGAGGAAATGGTACGTCGGTCAGTACATGCTTCGGTGTCGAGTTACAGTATGGCCGCCGAGGTTGGACGAGAACAGCCCTGCAGCCCCGAAGCGGCAAAAAGCGGGCGGTCATTGAAAAACGTGCATGCGCTCGGGCCGCGCTGAGTGGCTCTGTCAGCCAAGCAGAACAGAATTATTATTTCATTCACCGAGCCCAACTCGGCTGGCCGCTCCAACCCTTCGCTCCCAGCACTGTTTTCCTTTTCCCTTCTTCATTTCCTCGTTTGCTTACCACTCTCCACTCAATCTTCGCCTCTTTTTCCAAGGCGCTTTTTGCGCATCAGATACCCGAGTGTGCAGAATCGGGTTAAACGAAATTTCCAACCACCTATCGATAACGGACGCCCCTCTCTAAAAATTCCAGCCGCCCCACGACAGGCTCGCGCAGACCTCGCAGACAAATTCCGACGGTTGAAGGCTCTTCCCCCACGCGCGGGACATGCCCCATTCCGAGTCGCCCCCTATGGCTCCCGCGATCGTTGTGAACAAGGCCGGCGACGCGCCTGCGCCCTCTCACGAAGATGTTGCCGCCGTCCTTTCCAGCATATTTACTGCTAAGCTCTCCCACACCTCGGTAGAAGCCGCGTACGCGCTATCCACCCTCCTCGAGAACTCGGTCGGCTTCCGCGGCCTCAAAGGGTATGGCATCCTCGACGAGATCAAGAAGGCGGCGGGCGACAAGAAGAACCCCGGCAGAAGAGAGGGTGCTATGAATGCCCTCGGCGCACTTTTCGAGAAATTACCGCCGGCGCAGAGGTTGACTGAGGTAGTTTTCCTGGTCCAGGAGGAGGGCACTGTGGTTTTGGTACTGGATGCCTTGTCGGATAAGACGGGGACAGTCAGGGAGAGTGCGCAGTATGCGCTTGATTCCCTCTTCAACAACCTAAGTGCTGAGGCAAAGGTATTTGGCTTGCTACCGGTGCTCATCAAGTACCTGAATAAGAAGTCTGGCAAGTGGCAGGGTGCAGTGGGTGCCTTGGAGCTGATTGGTAGAATGGCGGACAAGGCGAAGATGGGCATGGAGAGCTTTGATGTAGAAAAGGAGAAGGACGTACTGAGGGAAGCTATGGGCAAGAAGCTAGAGCGACTCATTCCTGTGGTTGAGGGTGGCATGCACGACCTCAAGAGCGAGGTAAGCTTACTCCGAACCTTCTCTGCGAGGGTATTAACAGTGTTATAGGTCGCGAAACAAGCTTTGAAGACGATGAACAGCCTTACGACACTTCTTCAGAACGACGACATCGCACCGCGGATACCGCTTCTTGTCAAGTCGATAGAAGATCCCTCGACACAGAGTCTGCAAAAAGCAATTCACGCTCTTTCGCAGACCACCTTCGTAGCCATCGTTACTTCGCCTGTGCTCGCCATGGTTACTCCGCTACTCGAGCGGTCGCTGAACAATCCCTCTACATCGCAAGAAGTCCTTCGTCAGACAGTTGTTGTGGTGGGAAACTTGACGAAGCTCGTCCATGACCCCATTGAGGCTCGCGCTTTCTTGCCGAAACTTCAACCCGGTGTCAAGAATGTGAAAGATCGTGCTTCTCTACCTGAGGTTCGAGAGATTGCCTCTACTGCACTTGATGTCATGGACAAGGCTATGGCAGACCAAGATGGTAATATCGCGAGCGGTGCTATCGACCGCACGCATCCGGAGGATATCCAGACTGTCATCGACAAACAAATTAAGGCAGTCGGAAACATTTCGATGTTCCCCGGTGATTCCCAAACCTGGGAGATCGCAAAGCAATATATTTCTGAGATGGTCGCTGAGGTTGTAAACGAACGGGAACTGAATCGTGTACCTCAGCTTATCGCACCTTACCTTGCGCCGCTGATGGACCCGGGGGATGCAGAAAAAGTTGCTGAAGCTGTACACCAGTTTTATATTGAAGAAGACCATCGGAAGTTCGGACAGCCGATTAAAGAAGACGATGGAGAGGTCGAGATCGTGAACGCGGTTTTCTCACTTGGCTATGGAGGCATGCTCCTGTTATCACACACTAACTTAAGATTGCTCAAGGGTCACAGGTACGGCCTTTGCGGTCGTAACGGTGCGGGAAAGTCTACACTCATGCGAAGCATTGCGGATGGCAAGCTTGAAGGCTTCCCACCCCAGGACGAAGTCAAGACTTGCTTCGTTGAGCACAACCAGGGTGAAGACGCTGACCTTAGCATTCTTCAATACATCTCGAGTGATCCTCGCTTCAAGGATGAGAGCCAAGAGCGCATTTCTGAAGTCTTGGAAGAGGTCGGCTTTACAGCTGGTCTAGAAGGCAGACAATCGAACAAGGTTGGCTCGCTATCTGGTGGTTGGAAGATGAAGCTCGCTCTAGCTCGCGCTATGCTTATGCGCGCCGATGTCCTATTGCTTGACGAGCCAACTAACCACTTGGATGTTGCCAACATCG
The DNA here is from genome assembly GCA_027946365.1 of Kalmusia sp. IMI 367209. Taxonomy (NCBI): domain Eukaryota; kingdom Fungi; phylum Ascomycota; class Dothideomycetes; order Pleosporales; family Didymosphaeriaceae; genus Kalmusia; species Kalmusia sp. IMI 367209. The sequence goes on along the minus strand of JAPEUQ010000005.1, from coordinate 508,406 downwards.
CATGGTTACAAGAGTACCTCAAGAGCCACACCGAAATCACGAGTTTGATTGTTTCCCACGACTCCGGATTCTTGGATGAGGTTTGCACAGACATCTATCACTACGAACAGAAGAAGCTCGTGCTATACCACGGTAACCTTGCTGCGTTCGTCAAGGTCAAACCCGAGGGCAAGAGTTACTATACTCTTTCAGCGTCTCAAGTCCAGTTCAAGTTCCCTCCTCCGGGCATTCTTACCGGTGTCAAATCGAACACCCGATCGATTCTGCGTATGACCAACTGCAGTTACACGTACCCTGGTGCATCCAAACCCTCTTTGTACGATGTATCCTGCAACTTGTCATTGTCTTCTCGTGTCGCCATCATCGGTGCCAACGGTGCCGGTAAATCAACTCTTATCAAGATTCTCACTGGTGAAACGATACCTCAAGAAGGAAAGGTCGAAAAGCACCCGAACTTGCGTATCGGCTACATCAAACAGCATGCCTTGGAGCACGTCGAAATGCACATGGAAAAGACGCCCAACCAGTATCTCCAGTGGCGATATGCCAACGGTGATGATCGCGAGGTGCTTATGAAGCAGACTCGTGTGCTCACTGCCGAGGACAAAGCTCAGATGGAGAAGCCCATCGATTTGGGTGACGGGAAGGGAGCGCGTAAGATCGAAGCGCTTATTGGTCGTCAAAAGTACAAGAAGAGTTTCCAGTATGAGGTCAAATGGCTCAACATGTTGCCCAAGTTCAACACTATGGTTTCTCGCGAAACTCTTCTTGAGATGGGCTTTCAGAAACTGATCCAGGAGTTCGATGACCATGAATCCTCTCGTGAAGGTCTCGGTTATCGTGTCTTGGAACCCAAGGTTATCTCAAAGCATTTCGAGGATCTGGGCTTGGATCCTGAAATTGCGAACCACAATGAGATCTCTGGTCTCTCTGGTGGACAGAAAGTCAAGGTCGTACTTGGTAAGTGATTAGTCCCCAACATATAGTCTTGGCTAACGTGATATAGCGGGTGCGATGTGGAACAACCCCCATTTGCTCGTCCTCGACGAACCCACTAACTTCTTGGACCGCGACTCTCTTGGTGGTCTCGCCGTTGCCATTCGTGACTATAAGGGTGGTGTCATTATGATCTCTCATAACGAAGAGTTCGTCGGTGCTCTCTGCCCGGAGCAGTGGCATGTCGCCGACGGACGTGTCGCTCACAAGGGCCATCTCGCCGTCTCTATGGACCGCTTCGAAGACTCGCGGCCGGGGTCGAGTGTCGCCTCTTCCAACGTTAGCTCCGCGGTTCCTAGCACGGTCCCCAGCGCAGCAGGTACACCCGTCATGAGCGACGCTGAAGGAGCTAAAGACGACATGAAGTTCCGCGCACGCAAGAAGAAGAAGATGACCAAGAAGGAGAAGAAGGAACAGGAGGTGCGCAGGAGGTTACGACATATCGAGTGGTTGAACAGCCCCAAGGTACGTACCATCCGTGCGAGCGTGATAGCCCAACCTCATGAATATGAACTAACGCTGTACAGGGTACACCGCACCCGCCGAACACTGATGACGAGGCTGAATAGAGACATGATGTATGCATTTGCGCGCCTTTGTGCTGCATGATAGACCTGCATTGGGCGGCGTTTGCGTAGAACGGGTTAGGACGTGTGTGGCACGAATGAGCGTGTACATGATCGACTGTGCGCGTTCGCAATAGTTGCACCTAATCCGCGGATTTCGACTTAAAAAGCTTTTCAAGATTTATAGATAGACGCTACATGAACCTGTTCTCAATTCCTTCGTATCGCACGCACGTCACAATTTCTCTCCTATAGATTTGCGTCCTATCTAACACCGCTACACCGCCATCACATCGTCGAAAGACCACGATGAAGCTCTCCCCTCTCACCTTCTCCCTCTTGTCCAGCAGTCTACTCACCGTCTCCGCGTCTCCGTTCCCCTTCCCAGTCGATGATGTAAGCCGCCAACACCACCACCACCACTCCTCCACATTCCTTCCTCTCGTCCTACTCGCTCACCGTCCCAGGGCCAGGTCCTCCCCGAAGCAGCCCCCGAAGCCTTCTTCCCCGCAGCCCTGACGGCAGACCAATCCCCCCAATGCAGCAAAATGTACAACAACTTCATCCAATGCTGGCGCGAGTGCTTCGCCAACCGAGCGTGCAAATCGGGGTGTTCGCGCTTCTGCAGCATGAGGGATGCGGGCTGCGATCTGCCTTGTTTCAAGTGGCCGTGAGACTGGGAAGCGAGCGGGGTAGAAACCGGTAGGGGACCATGACTGGGGTAGAGCACGGAGTTGTGGTCGGGGTAGCGTGAATTGGGTCAAAAAAAGAGACGCGAAGGGAGGCTTGGAATGTCCCACCGCTGATGCAGTGGTATATCATGATCTGAGGGGGGAGGGGAAAAGAAATGAGTGTGGGGTCTATCGTCTCAGAGTATCCTCGGAACTTTTCGCATTTCCTATCATTACACTTCGTGACTAAACCATGCGATCGCCTTGTTGCAAACCCCACAATGTATGCTGCCTCCGCACAACGCCGCTGTACTAGAAGTATGCCGATAGACCATGTCACCATTCCATGCGTCTACCACTCATTACACATCAAAGAAATTTCATATGCTTTGGAACGGGAAAGTCGAATCAATCAATGCCATGCGCAGAAGATAAAGGGATCGGTTCATCGAGGCAACCAGTGCCCGAACACAGAAGGGGAGACTTCTAGAAGATAGTGCCGAAGTTCTCGTCTACAGCAGGGAGGGGCTTCCGCGGGCTCGCAGGTTTACCGTTCTCGTCAGCCGTTTTCTTGTGCCGGAAAGTGACTAAGGAGCGGTCAGTAACGGTCCATCAGATACCTTGCAACGTGCAAACTTACATCCAACGAACAAGCCTTTGCCCATTTTCTCATCACGGTCAGCCATGGCTTCCAATGCCTGCTGCTTTTCATGCACCTCTTTGTACTTGGCCATATCCGCTTCGCTGCCAAAGTCATCGAAATAGCCAGCGTCAGTCTCGCTGTCTAACTCGGGAACAAAGGGCGCCTTGTTCTCCCTAAGACACGTCCAGTCCACCTCCGCAAAGTATTGGTGCGCGTGAATCTCAGAAATGCCTCGGAAACGAGATGTTTTTGACGCCACGAGACGAGTGATCAGATCCCAAGTACGTTTCGAAAGGAAGTATGATGGATCCTCGTAAACTGGCTTGCGGAGAACTTTCTTCCACTGCTTCAGATTCTGCCATGTTTCGTCCACGGTCGCGCCGGCAAAAGGCGGGTAGCCTGCGAGCGCTTCGAACAGCATGCATCCCAAGCTCCAGTAGTCAACTGTGAAATCATACTCTTCGCCTTTCAGCACCTCTGGAGCCATATAATCGGGACTGCCAACAATGCTCTTCGCGTAGTTGACATCTCGTTCTCGAAGCGATCGATAATTCTCGCGGCGCTCTGCGGCCGTTCTATCTTCCATGGGTCGCCCAAACGGAGATACGACGTTCCCGACGGACTCGAGCTTTATTCGCATAGATTCAATCTTAGCCGGTGCAAGCATACCGGCAGCGAGTCCAAAGTCCGTTAACTTGACATGTCCTGTGCTGTCGATGAGGAAGTTCTCTGGCTTTAAGTCCCGATGGATGTAGCCGAGTTGGTGAAGAGAGTCTACACAAGAGAACATCTCGGCAATGTAAAAGCGAGCATGGCGATTGTGCAAGACCCCGGTATTATTGAGTAGCGTTCGGAAGTCACCACCAGGCACGTATTCCTAAGTATGTTAGTGAAACAAACAACGAGCATACCATTATCTCACGCACCATGGCCAGATATATGCTCTTGTCATCTTGAAAGGCGTAAAGCAACCGAACCAGCCACTCGCTCTTGGCTGAAGTTAAGATATCGCGCTCCGTCAGCACGTGGCGGACCTCGTCGAGCTTGAACAAGAGCTTCTTGCTCATGACCTTCAATGCGCACACCTCGCGAGTATCCTTCTTCTGTGCCAAGTACACTTGTCCATAGCCACCCTGGCCAACCTGGGTTAGGATTTGGAAATCACCCTGCCTTAGCCTCGTACGGCGCTTTCGCAGATTGGCGCGTTCGCGTCCGAGGTATTGTGTGAGGGCATCGTTGTACTCGGTTTCGGGGGTCGCAGGTGGCGGCGGGTTTTGCGCTTTGAATTGCGCGAGCCGGTTCTGGCGCGTGTGGACATACGATAGGAGATCGTAGTAGTGGTCGAGGAAATCTATCTATCGATAAGCTTGTGTGCCGCTGATCACCATGTATATACTGACATAATTGCGTCACATTTGCCAGGCGCTTGACTGCTGGCTTTCTCGCTTTCTCCAGCTCCTCTGCTGACAAGCGCTGCTGACCTTGATAGTAGCGGCCCGACTGCTCTGCCTCACGCGTGCGATAGGGTTCCTGGCGCGACTGTGCTGCGTGGGTGACGTAGCTAGACTCCTTTTGCAGACCAGGGCGTGTGCTAGGCGGTGTGTTTTCCTTGTTTGACTTGCGCGTCGGACTTCCTGGCCCTAGTGTGGTGATGTCCTGCGCCGAGTAGTCGATGTCATCCGCTGCCTGCAGATTCGCCTTGTTGGGCGACGTTGGTGTACCTGGCTTGGACCTGGATGGCGAGCCCAAGGTCGGGAGAAGCCTCATGGCATTCTCAAAAACATGAGGAAGATCGAAAGCACCTGGTGGGTGCTGGTTTTTGCTTGGAGAACCTTGCGGAGTCTGCTGTGGGCTGATGAAAGCCTCCTGCGAGGGTGTTCCAGGGCGGTTCATGTCGCTGGGGCGAGTGTGAAGCGGCGGGGGAGGGGCGGGCAGCTGGAAGTTCTGTCTGTCTGTGGCCATGATGCTGGAGTCGACTGCTATGCGTGCGCGTTGCGGCGGTAGGGAAAGAGCGCCTACGGATAGCTACCCGTCGCCGCAGTAACCCAGCAGCACCGATTCAATACAGTAGTAGAAGTAGCAGTGCAAAGATTGATGGTATGAATTAACTGTGTCGAGTACGATTGTAAACGCAAGGAGTGTTGTGTGCTTTGTGGACGTCGTGGCGGGGTGTTTATTTGCTGACCCAGCAACCAATGGCATTCCCCGTCCCGCACATCCCTGCCCGCCTTCGTCATCACTAAACCTCACAACCACCAGGTATCGCAACAATTTGTGCCTCTTTTTTTAATCAATCTAACGAGATTTCCGATACAAAGCGCTCACGATTTATTGCAGCACTTGGTACATTGACTCGACTTGTATTATCGCATGCTTTTCATACGTTAACAGTACTCCATTTACTAACAACCCATTACCTGTAAATTCACCATCGTTACATAGAGGCTCCGTATGAACCCATCTAAATGTAGTGCTTGGATATACATACCCCAAAACGCCTGCAGAGAACCATGATGCACCGCTCATACCTTCGTAAGTAAGACAAAGTCCATTCATGACTCTTCTTCAGCCCATGGAAAAGGAATAGAAGGGCTCTGCGGAGCATGTCCACAATGCTCGAGGGAGTGACGACAACCGCTTCTGTCTTGATCGAGAAGACATGATGCAGATCGTCTCGTCCGAGCTGGGGCGTGTCGTGACTGATCGCTCTAGAACTATGATACCACCATCTGTCTATGGGCGAGGAGTAATGGCCACCGAAATATCTCTAGCTTCCAAACATATCGAGCAAATGCTCGTCCCTCACGAAAAACTCGTGGCCGCTCAGATGTGACAGCGCATCCTCGCATTATTGCGGCTTAACAAGGACCTTTCGACACATCGGACAAGTTATCTTATTCTTGTGTTTCCGACAGGTCTCAAACTGCATCAGATCAGTAAGTAAGCCTACTAGGAGTGAAAGATAGATAAGTTACCCAAGTGTTGATGCAGAACTCGCCAAAGCAGTGTTTGCATGGCAGCTGAATCGCAACCTCATCTTCCTCAGAAGGAGCGACGTACTTTGACGAGTAGTCTTTTTGGCAGATATCGCACATTGTACCAATTCCCTCTGGCAGCTCACTAGGCAGAAAATGCCGCAACTTATCCTTCAGTACTTGCATTTCTGCAGCGGAAGGAACGTTGGGGTGCTCTTCGCGGCCGAACATGCGAGGGCGAAAGCTTGGGTGCGGTCCTAAGCGTTGCCGACGGGCACGAAAAGGGGACGGACGTGGTGGATCGTTCGACCCGGACGCAACGTTCGGCTGTAGGAGGTCGTTCGAATACCGGTCGAAGCTGCGTCGATGCGAGGTTCTAGGAGATGAACTGGGATCAGCTGGGCGAGGATCAGCTGGGTGAGCAGCAGAGCCACCGAGAAGCCTAGACAGGTGACGACGTTCCTGATTACTAGAATTCTGGAATCCCTGCGGAAAGTTTGGTCCTTGATATGAAGTTCTCCGGCTTGGTAACAGCGGGTGGCGATGCTCAGTAGGACTAGCGTCCTGAGAATGGTCAAGTCCCTGAAATGCCAAAGGTTCCGTAGTAGATGTCTGCGAATAGGGACGACGGGGGATGCTCTGGATAGGTGTCTGTGCCCAATAAGGGTAAGAAGGGGGATAGTAATCCGTCAGATTAGTGCTCTGGTATGAAGAACCGCTCGAACTGAACGAATCGCCCGCATTCTGACCTTCTTCCTCCATTCCTCGATACAGACTCGCATCGAAACGGTAGTTTTGTAGCGGCGCAGGCGGTGTTCCGGGTGGGCCATGTTGAAACATGGCACCGGGAGTGCCCATGTAGACCGCAGACCGATAACCATTGTGAAATGGCCATTGGGGGTATCGGTTGTACTGGGGGTAAACAGGATGCTGCCCGTGTGGCTCTGGTAGCTGCTGAGGACGATAAGGGGGCTCAAATGCAATGTGCTGTGGGCTGAACGGCGGATTGCTGAAACCAGGATTGACATTGTAGTTCTGCTGATAGCTCGGCACAGCCGCTTGGTCTTGGACCTGCGAAGTAGGTGCTCCTGTGAACGTGCTTTGGCTGAAGTGAGTTTCTGCCATGAATGCTTTCTGGTTGGAACAAGGCGCGGGAGGCCTTGCGCCCTTTGGCGGACTGTGAATTGAAGTCCCAAAAGTGAGGCCGTGAGGGTACCAGGTGTGTGATCCAATGGCGTTGAGGCGCCTTCTTTTGGTAGTCAGGCTTGCGTTCAACGCAGAAAAACGTCCCAGACAAGCACGTAGAGTGTGAAGGCGGGGGGTAGTCTGGGACCGTGGAGGCGGTAGACAAGGTGACAAGGTGACAAGGTACCAGCGGGGGTGGCAGGCTACAGATGGGTGAATGGGCGGGCAGCTGGGCAGCTGGGCAGGCGGTGTGTCCAGGACCCGTGGGCGGAGTGTGATTCACGGCGACTCGCAGGCGGGAAACTGGGGCGTGGGGCACGGTGAATGAGGGCGAGACAGGGTGGGAAGGCCGGGTGAGGATGCAATCTGGAATGAGGGGCAGGAGCAGCACTACTATTATGCAGACGTTGGAAGCAAGGCTGCAAGAGGCCGTCAGCTGCTCCGAGGGCAAGTGACTTACTGCTGAGACGGCAGACGTGGGACACAGCGCCAGTCGTTGCGTACATAAATGTCCGCCAGAACGCCGCGTCGAGGAGGGGCGTTCGTCCCGTCATTCACAGCAAGGTGAGCGCTCAGCTCAGGATCCCTGGCCGACCTTGGTTCGGCAGCAGCGGCCGCGGCCTTGCATCGACTAAACAAACCCAACTTCGCTCTGCCTTCGCCGCGCGCGCGTTTGTCCCTGCTGTCTGGAAAAAGCATGATGCAGGCACCGGCCCCCCGGGCAGGCCGGCAGACAGCGTCGTCCTGCTTCTGGCCAAGTTGGGCCGACAAGCTAGCTGTGTCGACGTCGCCGGCGAAAGAAGAAGCGCGGACAGCCCAGCCGGGGAGCTCTGCGTGGCACGGCTCTCCTGGGGCTTCACGGAACGCTTGCTGCGACACGAGGACGCCGACGCGAGAAAAGGGCGAGAAGAGAAGAGGGACGGGCCAAGGCGGTGGGCGCTGCTCCGACACAACGGCACGGTGCTGCTGCTGCACGCTGGGTGATGCAGCGGTCGTAACGACAGGTGGGAGATTTCTCCATGGGACAAGGAATTATGCACGGGTGCAAGGAGCTCGGAGCTTTGGGCGTCGGGTTCGCGGTCGGATCACGTGACTCTTTTGCTTCCGCATCTTTTTCGCGGTTTGGCAGCGTCGGCGAGACGACAAAAAAGCAGTCTGCAATTGCAGCATCAAACGACCCTTCTGCGACCTCTCGTCATCACTGATCCATCGCCGCCGACCTGCGCCATGTTCCGAGCTGCGCTGAAGCCCCGCGCCGAGGCGGGCCTGCGGTCTCTTGCACATGCCAAAGCCCCCTCCGTCCTCCCCAGATGCTGGTCGGCTCCCAGCCGGCATCGTCTCTCCACTGCCCCGCGCTACGCTCCTTTGCTGTCACAACACACCCCGCAGCGCCGCCAGTTCTCTTCGACAACCAAAATGGCCTCCACGCGAACAGAGAGCGATGCCTTCGGCGAGATCAAGGTCCCCGCGGACAAGTACTGGGGCGCCCAGACAGAACGGTCTCTGGAGAATTTCAAGATCAACCAGCCGCAGGATCGCATGCCGCCGCCCATTGTCAAGGCCTTTGGCATTCTCAAGGGTGCCGCCGCCACGGTGAACATGAAGTTCGGGCTGGGTACGCAGATCCAATTGACCTACTACGCTTCCGCTCACGCTGCGCAGACCCCAAGATCGGAGAAGCCATTCAACAGGCCGCCGCCGAAGTCGCCGACTTGAAGCTCATCGACCACTTCCCGCTCGTTGTCTGGCAGACTGGCTCCGGCACGCAGTCCAACATGAACGCCAACGAAGTCATCTCAAACCGCGCCATCGAGATCCTCGGCGGCCAGATGGGAACCAAGAAGCCTGTCCATCCCAACGACCACGTCAACATGTCTGCCTCCTCGAACGACACCTTCCCGACCGTCATGCACATCGCCGCCGTCATTGACTTCGAGGAGTCGCTGCTTCCGGCACTGGCAAGCCTTCGTGACGCCCTGAAGAAGAAGAGCGATCTGTTCGAGAAGATCATCAAGATCGGCAGGACACATTTGCAGGATGCTACACCCTTGACGCTGGGCCAGGAATTCTCTGGCTACGTGCAGCAGCTGGATTTTGGTATTGAGCGCGTCAAGTCTTCCCTGCCCCACCTCAAGATGCTCGCACAGGGTGGAACTGCGGTGGGAACTGGAATCAACACGTTCAAGGGTTTCGCAGAGGATATCGCTGCCGAAGTCAGCAAGATGACTGGCCACCAATTCATCACTGCTCCCAACAAGTTCGAGGCTCTTGCGGCACATGACGCCATCGTGGAAGCCCACGGTCAGCTCAATACGCTTGCTGCGTCTTTGTTCAAGATCGCCCAAGACATCCGCTTCCTTGGCTCAGGTCCTCGATGCGGTCTTGGTGAGCTAAAACTTCCGGAGAACGAGCCCGGCTCGTCTATCATGCCAGGCAAAGTCAATCCGACGCAGTGTGAGTCGCTCACAATGGTCTGCACCCAAGTTTTTGGGAACCACGCCGCGACCACCTTCGCAGGATCTCAGGGTAACTTCGAGTTGAATGTTTTTAAGCCTGTCATGATCCGCAATCTGCTACACAGCTCCCGTCTTCTGGCTGATGCCATGAGGAGTTTCGAGAAGAATTTAGTCGAAGGTCTAGAGGCTGATGAGAAGCGCATCGGGGCTCTGCTCAACGAGAGGTGGGTTCTCGCAACGCTTCCACTTCGAAAACTGCTAACATAAAGCTAGTCTGATGCTGGTCACATGCCTTAACCCCGTCATTGGTGAGTCTAGTCCGTTTGCGACCTTTTCCAAGTCACTAATAACCTCCAGGTTACGACGCTGCCTCTAAGACTGCTAAGAACGCGCATAAGAAGGGCATTACGCTCAAGGAGAGCGCCCTAGAGCTCAAGACAATTAGCGAGGAAGACTTCGACAAGCACGTCCGGCCAGAGCTTATGATTGCGCCCAAAGAGAAATAGATGCTAAGTCTGTAAAGAGTAAAATATGTGTGTAAACGTAGAGTCCCCAACACATGTGTAAATACAAATAATATTCGCTCAGCTCATTGAGCCAATTGTGTTGTTAGGAATGGCTGAAGGATAGAAGCCGTAGAAGTGAGTAGCTTTTCAGCTGTTCTAGTCGTGGACTAGCATTCGATCGAATACACAGCTTTTCATGCATTGAAAATGAATTGAGAAGTGGTACACATGACACGTATGCAAAGTGAACAGGTGTTCTGGTAGAGGGGTTTGGCGCAAAGAAGTATTTGAGCATACACTACGAAAAGTAAATAGACCAGGTGTTTGATGATGCACACGCGTTGACCTAATTTTGGAACTTACAAACGCGTCATCACGTGCCACTTGCTCCTCTAGCGTCAGGCCTAACCAACCACGAATACACCTTCAACTACATACATACGTCAACGCTTTCGGACCGCCACCACAATCACTTTGCTTTTCAAGCACAAAAGAATGCCAGGGCTTGTGACTGGACGGAAGCGCTCTTCCGTTGCCTTGAGCGACGAGGACGAGCAGTCCGATGTCTCTCATCAGTCGGCGAAAAGTAAACGCGCCCGTCGTACCCGCGACGCGTCTGATGGCGCCTCATCCACAAACGGTCAGCATAGGCTAAGCCACGACTACGAAGATGTGCACCAGCCCGGGTCTTTGGTGCGGGTGAAGCTCACAAATTTCGTCACGTACACGGCCGCCGAATTCCATCTTGGTCCCAGCCTCAACATGATTATAGGCCCAAATGGTACAGGCAAGAGCACGCTCGTTTGTGCCATCTGCTTAGGTCTCGGATGGTCTCCTTCGGTAAGACTTGTTACATATATGTTGAAATCCTGTCGAACTTACTGACCCTGGTAGAATCTTGGAAGAGCCAAAGAAATTGGCGAGTTCGTGAAGCACGATAGTGCTGAAGCAGAGATCGAGATCGAACTCGCTGCTTCCGAGATGCAAACGGAGAACCCTGTCATACGTCGGATCATCAGGAAAGAGGGTAATAAATCAGCTTTCTTCATCAATCAACGGCCTCAACCACAGAAGGAGGTCTTGGCCCTGGCAAGGTCGTTTTCGATTCAGATCGATAATCTTTGTCAATTCTTACCTCAAGATCGTGTAGTAGAGTTCGCACGGTTGGACCCCATCTCGTTACTCAGAGAGACTCAACGCGCCGCCGCACCCGAGGAAATGGTTAAGCGCCATGATGATCTCAAGGAGCTTCGGGCAGAGGAGAAAAGCCTTGAATCTCAGCAGCAGAATGAACAGCATCATTTGAAAGGCTTGCAAGCTAAGCAAAACACTACACGAGAGGACGTCGAGCGGTACAACCAGCGCCAAGAGCTTCTAGTCAAATCAAAAGCCCTTGAGAAATGCCGGCATATCCTCAATGAGCGAACACTAAAGGCTGAAGTAAACCAGATAAAAGCGGACATGCGCACGAATCAGGAAGAATTACACCGATATGAAACTGAGGTTGAGCCAGCTCGTCGCGCCGAGTCGGAAATGGAGGGATATAGGGATCAAATTCAACGCATCTCAAGGAATCGGAAACAACGTTTTGATGCCATGAAAATTACGGTTGATAAGCTCGCGACCAAGATCGATGCCGACCAGCAGTCTTTGGGTGCATTCACAACCGAGATCAGCGCAGAAAAGCACGCAGAGAAGCAGCGTAAACAGGAGATCAGGCGGATAGAAAACGATATAATCCGACTCGAGCGTTCCATGGAAGACAACGTCGTAGAATACGATCAAGCTCCCTTCGAAGCACGAAAATCGGAGATTCGCACTAGGAAATCTGCGGCCGAACGTAAAATGGCTGAGCTGGCAAATGAATCGAAAAGTATGCGAGGGGATGTGCTGCGAGATCGTGATACCCTACAGATCAAAGAAAACGAACGGGAGCGACTCAATACACAAAGCGGCCAACAGGCCAGTCGTCTGGCCACTCTATCCAGAGATACCTCCGACGGCTGGCGTTGGCTTCAAGAGAACATGAGCAAGTTGTCCTTGAAAGCTAAGGTCTATGGTCCACCAATCATCGAATGTTCAGTACCCGATAAAAATTACGCTGACGCTGTCGAAAGCCAATTGCGCCGAGGAGACTTGACGGCCATTACTTGCACAAATGTAGAGGATGCTCAGGTGATTCAAGACACACTTCTAGGCCCAAAGAAGGACGGATTTTTGGGCTTGCACGACATCACTATCCGCACAATTCTACATCCTCGTTCTTGGTACAGATCTCCCATGACGCAAGAGGAGCTTGCGAATTTTGGATTTGAAGGGTGGATAAGTGATGTTATCCAGGGTCCAGATGCCGTTTTGGCTATGCTGTGCGATAGCGCAAAGCTCCATCGAACGGCTTTTGCTTCACGGTCAATCTCAAATGAACAGTATAATGCTCTCCAAAGGGGTGATCAAATCTCAAGATGGGTTGGTGGAAGTGAAGTATATCAAATCACGAGGCGCCGTGAGTATGGGGTGTCATCTACCAGCGTCAATCCATTGAAAAAAGCACAATATTTCACAGGCCAGGCGGTTGCCACAACAGAGATGACCCAACTCGACGAAGAAATCAAAGAAATCAGGCGCAACATTGCTCTTAAAGCAGAAACCCAAAACGCAAAGAAAGCACAGTATCAAGAGGCACAGCAGCAGGCGAAAGAAGCAGAACATGAAAGGGTATGGTAAACTTGTCCATATGTGATCTATTGATGCTGACCACTTCTAGGCAGAAGTTCAGGCCGAGCAAGATCGAATTAAGAAGGCGCATGCAGAGTGGCAAGGGCTGCCGCGAAAAATTGGTCTGTCATCATTCTCATTTTTGACGAACGAAGCTTATAGTAGCCAGCCGCGAAAGAAGTGAGTTTGGAAGCGGTCAAGCGTCTTAGTGATGAATCACACGGCCGCATCAAGGCAATCCAATCTGAACATGAGCGTGCATCACTAAAAGTGGCAGCGCTAACCCTTGAATATGCTGTAAGTTTGATTATCTCACGATAGCCAAGTCTGTCCGCTCATCCCTTTTTAGAAAGCTGTCACACAGCTGCGGTCAGTGCACGAGTCGTATATAGAGGCCGAGATACGTCTTTTAGAGGCCACATCCGAAGTAGCTGGGTACAAGGATGACAATCGTCAAATTCTAGATGCCCTTGAGCAACGGAGGGCAACGATTGAGGAGCTCAAAATCGCCAAGGAAACGAAGAGTACCGAACACCGAAAAACGCACGAGTATGTATATCGTTTACTCAAGAGTTTGGCAGGCCAAGAAAAAGAGATTGTAAGGGAGTACAAAGACTTGGAGTCCATTGAGGAACTCGAGAACGAAATTGCAGCCGTGAGCTCCCGCCTCAACTTGATGGCCGAAGCAAATCCGCACGCTGTTAAGGCTTTCGAAGAGCGAGAACAGAAGATTCACAAAGTCCAACAAACTCTCGACGAGGTCGAACAAAAGTTAGCGCATGCTCGACACGAAATCGAGCGTATTCGTAACGAGTGGGAGCCGGAACTGGACGCGCTCGTAGCCAAGATCAGCGACGGTTTCGCGCACAATTTCCAGCAGATCGGTTGTGCGGGACAAGTTAGCGTGTACAAAGACGAAGACTTCGAGAACTGGTCCATCCAGATTCAAGTGTGCTTCCGGTAAGTCACGTCACGTCACACCTTCCATCGTTGCTAACGCCGTTGCAGTGAGGGTGAATCACTCGCGGTTCTCGATTCTCATCGTCAGTCTGGTGGTGAACGAGCCGTCTCAACAATCTTTTACCTCATGGCACTACAGGACTTAGCACGCTCACCGTTCCGCGTTGTCGACGAAATCAACCAGGGCATGGACCCACGCAACGAGCGCATGGTCCACGAGCGCATGGTGGATATTGCGTGTCGGGAACGCACCAGTCAATATTTCCTCATTACACCAAAGTTACTCAATGGCCTAAAATTCCATCCCAAGATGAAAGTCCATTGTATTGCGAGCGGCGAGTATATGCCAGACAAGCATACGAATCTTGATTTTCGGAGTCTAGCGGAATTGGCGCTACGAGTACGACGAAAAGCTATAACCGCTGCTTAATTCAGCGACTCTGCGCATCCATCTGTTGTTTATTCTGTGTGTGAGCCACGTTGTTTTGAGACGTAAAGAGTATGAAGAGCACATGTGTATTGTGTAATAACTAGTGTCGGGTTGTCCGTATGAAGTTTGCCTCCCCGGTCCGCATTTTCTCGACCCGGACGCGCGCAGTAGATGATGACGACAGTCATTACATGCATCAGTGTAGCATCTAAACAATTATCATTATTGTGGTTTCCACATTCTCGTGTCAATCCTGTTCGTGCCTGGCATAGCCGGTGCGCTTGCAACTGTGTCCGCGCCCCGTACTACTTCGCCTCGAATATCACTGATAAGATATACCACGTGTTACCTGCCATAAAAAAAGTTTCAATCCACAAACACACTGAGCCCTCGTTGCGCATTCGCTTGTGATTCTCGTGCATAGGACTCGCTATGCCGCCGCGGGATAGCTGTACAAAGTTGGCTAGCGATATCATAGCGTGCAGCATGGGGCGATTTACTACGGCTCGATAATATGAAGGTTGTACTACCGCGGATCCCCGTCTTCCCACGCGTCAGCTCTGTACGACATGAAAAATCTCATCCTGCTTCGTTCGACTGCGTGGCGCAGCGCAGGACCGTCGCACAACGCTGGAGAGAAATCGACGGCATCAGCGAAAGTTTGTGGAATGATGCAACGAGGCGATGCTACGAGCCCGGGTGCCGTGCTACCATGGACGGTTGCCTACCATGCACTTCGCCGCTGCCAAAGAGCAAGCTCTGTGCCCTCCACGGGCCCTGCCAGTTCAGCTATTTAGGCCCGCCGTCAGCTCCAGAGATTCCAGCCACGCGCGCCCGCTCTCGATCACTTCGCACATCATGCGTCTCTCAATCGTGCTCCCGTTCTTGGTTCCCGTCGCGATATGTCTTCCTACCTCGTCTTCTGCTGATACGGAGACTTGGACCGTCACCCGTCTTGACTACCACTACATGACGGCCTGGCCTGGGTTCGGCCCGCCGCATATGCCCTGGCCGCCGGAATCCTACTTCAACTCGACCATCTCGCTCGACGTGCAGATCCCGAACGGCAGCAGGGCGAACTGGACGGTGACTTGCGAGACCAGCTGGCCGAATGGCACGTTGCCGACGGGTGGGTTTGGGTGTCTTGCGAAGGGGACCAAGGAGGACCTGGAGGGTCTAGGCAGTGTGGAATCCCGTATTGAGAGCTGTAGGTTCCAGAAATCTAAGAGCAAGCAGCGTGATAAATTAGGCTAATCTTTTTTGGTAGGAAGGGTTCCTGGGACAGATCTGTCCGATGATGCGCCCCCGGAGATGCCGTTCAGGTTGAGCGTCTCGCGAGCGTTGGCTGACGGATCGTAAGTGCAGAAACCGCGTTCCTTTTTTTTTTACTTCTCATTCTTCATATTCTATGGTACCTCCGTTTCCCTTCACAAACGTCGCTGATGATCATGCCAAAGCTCTTTCAGCGGCTCCGTCAATGTGAGCAGCGATAATTCTACCGCTCCTACTAGCTATCTTACTTGCATGGCTACGGCTCCGCTCGATGGCATGCGGTGCAAGTTGCACTGGCTGAACAACATCAATTTGAGCAACGGGCAGGAGATGAGGATTGTGGCACAGAAAAATTAAGGACGAGAGCGTATCGTACGGAGAGAGGTAGGCTGATAGAAAATTGAGTGGTTGTATAGATGAAGGAGCAGGCGCGATGTAGATTCAGTTATGGTCTTGGTAATTGGACGGGGCTATCGGGGGGAAGGTTGTGGAAACGGGTCTAAGAGCTGCTTGCAAAGCATTATGTATGAAAGTCAGTCATTTCATGTTCGAGGGACTTCTGGGAGGCATAGTATAAACGATTGGATAATTCGTGCCATAGTACTTAAGAGTTTCAAAACAAACAACATATGAATGGAAGAATATGATTCAGAATATTAGGATACCTTAATCAGCTGTCTATCTCTGACAATGACACTAGCCTCTGTTTCACCACATGTCTCACCGCTTCCATGGTCCCCTGAGTCCAATTTATCCTTTAGCTGTATATTTGAGTCAGCGTATAGTTCAATAAAATGATGAAGTGGTAGACTGACCCGTTCAAGTTCGAGCTTTGGTCAAGCATGCATGTTGTTAATCTCGGGCATCTTCGCGTTGACGACTTTTGTCAAATTTCGAAGCTTGATTTCCAAGTCGTTTACGCGTTGAACGTATACGTCCATAGTTTCCAATAGCTGCGCGACCTGATCTCCTTCGTGATCCTCGAGTGAAGATGGCGCTGTAGAGAGTGGCCTTGGCAATCTCACGGGCTGTTTATCGTGTAGTTTTGCTTGAAGGCCCTCGATCACTTTGATATTGTTCTCGTGAGCGGTTGATCTGTTCTCCAGCGCTGACAGAGCAATTTTCACAATAGTCATATCTCTGTCCAATGAAATACCATGGTCTTTGTGGTCATTTTCGAGTGTCGCAAGGCCGGATTCCAATTTTTTGATCATCGCATCCTGTCGGGTGACTGCTTGCTCGTGCTCGATCCGCTTGGTTGTCTCTGACGTTGACTCTCTCATGGAATGGTTTCCCAGCACTGCAGCTGTAGAATCCGCCTTCAAGGACTTGAAAGTTCTTTTGAGACTGTCTTGTGCCTGCACCAGAGCTTCGTGTCGTTGTTCTAGACACTGGTGATTCCGCTCGAGAACCTTGTGAGCTTCCCCAAGGCTGTCATACTTCTGTTTCAGTTTGAGGTGATCCTCCACCAGCGACTTGTGCTGCTGTGCAAGAGAGACGCAGTCTTGTCGTAGATCATCATGATGTCCTGTCAACTGGATTCGCCGCTTCTCCGAAGCATTATAGTTTCCTTGGAGGGTGGCAATACTGGTTTCACACCTTTGCGACTCTTTCTTCGCCGTAGTCACCTGGTCATTAAGCTCCTCGATTTGGCACTTGGATTCCTTTGAATCTTTCTCCACGCTTTGAAGCCTGGTCAATATTGCATTGACGGTCAAAGACATTGACGCTGTGTCTGCAGTGGTCTGCTTGAGTTCCTGCGCCCCGCGTCCGATATTCGTAATCTCGGCTTGTAGATCTGATATTTTTTGGTGGGATGTCAGGCACCGGCGGTTGAGAATATCCATGCAAGTCTTGTGGTGGACTTTTACATTGTTGTGCTTAGCCTGTAGGTCATCGATTCGTGTGAGAAGATTCTGCTGCGCTCGCCCGTGATTCGCTAGGCATTCATCGTTCTTGGGAAGTCGGTCTTTGATCTCACCGATCATCTGTGAATGCGCTTCAAGCTCTTGCTTATTTGTCGTGCATAGCCCGTTCAAGGAGTCAACGCCATTCCTCGTGTGTGACTGATCGTGTTCAAAAGCATTGATCTTAGCCTCGAAGGCATCCTGAACACGAGTCACACTCGAAATGAGCGCCCGAAATATCTCATCCTTTGCGCTCTGCAAAGCCTCGTCTATGATCTCTAAGATTTCCTGTCTAGTAGATCTCTCTAGGAGGTCTGTCGATGTCTGTGACAACTTCTTCCGGATGCGCTCAAGTTCCATGTCCCAGCCTTCCTTCATTCTGACAACCAAGTCATCTACCGAAGGGGTTTCCTTGATTACTTGCTCCAAGTGCATGAACCTGCTGTCGTAAGCTTTCCACATAGCGTCATGCTTGTTGAACTGTGCATCATGATCATTGACTTTGCCCTCCACATCGTCGACACGGTGACTTATCTCTCGACAGAGCTCTCCCACTATTCCAGGGAAGTCTGACTCTTTTGCTGCTGCTTTCGATTGCCACAGTCCGCTTTGTTTTGTAGAAGGACTGAAATTTGACTTGTTCAGTTGGATTTCGCATAGCCTCTCGAGCGAGCTCGTCTTTCGTTTCTTCGGGCCCATGAAAGTACCTGTTGCGCCCTTGTCCAATGTGGTCGCACAAGGTCTTTTTATCCGAGGGCTACTGTCCTCCATCGCATCTTCTACCGGCGGAAGAGCTGAGCCGCCAACGCGTTTCATGACGCTGTCGTAACCAGCATATCCGCTGCTACTGCGCTCGCTGGAGATCGACTTGCGAGTAGGTTGGAAGCAATTCCCTTCGCGAGAAAACATGTAGGAGGTTTTGCCTTGTGTCTGACCCTGCTGAGAAGACGGAGCGTTATCCACCCCTGCGCAAGTTCGAAGCTCAGAAGATCCATCCTCTCTGGACGACGGCAATGACGCCTGCGGAGACGTTCCAATCAGTCCTTCACCAGAATTGCGATAGCTCATGTTATCATTGGCCAAAGCTTGGCGCGATAAAGGAGCGAAAGGCTGCATTAAATTATATAAGGTTAATGGAATGATGAAAGGAGGAAGGCGCGCAAGCTAGTCGCAGCTGTTCGCTTGTGAACGAGACTGGCACGAAAGGGTGGATGGGAGGCACAGGGAGTGACAAGCGTGGGAGGAAAGCGTGGAGAAGAGGGAACCTGGAAAGAAATTCGAACGACCCAGAAAGGCGGGGTGCTGGCGGCAGGCTAAACTTCCTTATCCTAGAAATGAGATGAGAGAAGCGTGGCGGGGAACCTTGGTGCTGCCTATAGAGAGCGAGGTGGCCGCCTGTGCATGCAGATGCAGGTAGATTGGAAGCCAATCAAGAACTTGCTCATCGCATCGCACACATGAAGAAGGGAGCAGTCGCGCCTTGGAGGGCAGGTGCGACTCAGACATGCAGACGCTACCCAAAAGCAAGAGTTTCCGTTATGCACCATGCACGCTCTAGGTGCACTTAGCTGGGAATGGGTGGGAAAGCGTAGGTGCGGAATAGGTCGGGCACGCCTACGAGGCAAAAGAAAAGAGGCTGTCTAATATGCAAGGCGATTATGTACAGTGTCGTTCGAGTGGAAAGGCGGAGACATGCGTTGCCTTTGAGAGACAGGCTAACCGCTTTCGCGGTGCCACTGCATATTGATCACTGATAAAGAAACGTGATCCGATCGGCTGCATTATTTCCCAGCCCGCATCTCTCTCTGAAATCTCCAACCTCGCGACCCTTTTTCCTCGTCCTAGCTGCGAATTCCTCGAGCGGGCAACTCTTCCCGGGACCACTATCGCACTCGGGAAGCGCTGTGATACCGTCGTTGATGTTGATCCTCACATACCTCCTTGGAGCTTCGAGGTCACTCTTCGCTTTGCAGGAGAGAAGCTCAAATATCGTCCGTCCGCCCATTGGAGACACCTGGCTTTTTCGCCATTTGCGTGAGTGAACAACGTGGGTGATCGGAAGGTGCTCAGCGTCAGTAATAATGTCCAGGGCCGTAATCATGGGTGCTATGTCACCGTCGTGAACGCTGCTGAGAGTCAGGCATGACGTTTCAGAACATGACTACTCACAAGCTGAAGAACAACGGCCCGGCTAAACGCCCTTTGAGCATCAGATTAGTAGTCGCATTGAGCCACAGCCAACCCATCAGAGCGCTATGCTTGACCCCAGGCCCGGCTCGATAGTAATGAAGCAGATCCCTCGCATACTCAAAGCTTAAAAAGTCATCTTGGGTAAAAACGTCACACCAATGGCTACTTCCACGCACCGTAGTTTCGAAGCCGCATATCTCTTGCATAGCGTACAGTTCGTCGTCCGTGAACTCAATTTCAGGATTTTGTTCAAGCAGTCGCTCTCGAACCGCGCCAAGATAGGTTCCTCGAAACTTGGCAAGCATCGAATACCCCTTGTCGTGCCCTTCTTCTTTATCGTTGATATAATCCAAGCATGTATCGCCCGGTGTCAGTGTATTGGCGCCCATAGAAGCGTCTTCGGATATAACTTCAAGCTCCGTGTTGTTCTGCGTGTCGAGACCGAAGAACCCAGCGCCAAAATGCCTCGCAGTCTCGATGACTCTTTGGCAATCGCTAGCCCAGTATCTGATCTTGCCATGCTGAGAATAGGCTCGAGTGATAAGGTCATGGTAGCGCGTTCTCAAGCGTACGCCCGTGGTGAATGAACCGAGCGTGCCAGAAAAAGGTCCAGTAGACGTGAGCTGTTCAATCAGAGCGTCGTCTGACCAGAATAACTGCCAGTCGTTGAAGAAAGCCATGTCGCCTTTGAATGTGACCCCACTGTCATTCATTCTTTTGACGAGATTCTGCACCCCTGACATAGGTAAGTCCGCGTATATATCTATTATGAGATGTGTGTATCTTGCAAAGTCAAACCTACTTGATGCCACTTTTCGAGTAGGGTACCGCTCGGCATGTCGGGCCATCATGTGTACCTGCTCGACCTCACAACCTTCTGGCACCGCTATGCTGCCCTCGACAACATCTACGACTTTCTCCACCCAAGGACCATTGCCACCGAGATGATAGAGGATATTCCAGTCCCGCGTTACAGCACCAGCCCGCTGCCCCCGGCTGTCAACGCGCCGTTCGATACCAGAGGACCACTGTGGATGGTACCAGCTCTTCCAGCTCGCATGATGCGGCTTCCCGGCGCACTCGTATTGGAAATAGCCTGCGTGAGTCTGGTCTTGATTTAATGAAGGGCATGCCGAGAAGCACGTGCGACAGGCGTTCCATGAAAACGCAAACGCGACGACAACCGCGGAAATAATTATGGAGGAACGATGGTGAGCAAAAAAAGGCATTGTGGGGATAGAGCCCTGGTCAAGCATGGGTGAGGTCGTGTCTGGCAGTCATTGTTGCAGTGTGCCACGGAAAAGTCGGTGTGGGTCCGATAAATGGAACGATGCTCGACGCCAAGCAATCAATAATTGCATCGCCTTGTACGTGGGATCACAGCAATTGGAGATATACGCATTCGGGAAGTTATTCGAGCAGTAGCAAAGTATCCTGAGTTTTCAGGTGGGAATTCCTCGTCGAGCGCCGCTCCCAAGGGAGTTGCACGCAAGATCGTGCATCTCGACCAGGACAAACCCTACCAAAATTCAATGTTCTTAAACGAATACTTAGTATTATAAAGCGTATTTGACTTGCAACTATCTTGGCTATTGCCGAGCGCCGCGTACCAACGAGTGTGTACTAAAGTCGTTCATCACAACTAGGACAAATACTCACAAAACTGAATATTCTTCAACCACTGCTTGATGTTGTGAAGCTTAAACGATTAAGAATCATCGCAAATGGAGTTTGTTAGCCGTGGAGAGTGTGAGGGGTGTGGTGGGGGGCCAAAAAAGCCGGGGAACACTCCACTCTCTTTACTACACCGCGCTCCCTCTCTACCACCAATCAATAATCACTCGAAAGCAAAAAAACCTCTCCCTCGGGGAATCGAACCCCGGTCTCCGTATAAAAACAGATACTGCACGGGAGGACTTCACGAAGGCGAACTGTCCGTACAGGTGTAAAAGTTAGTCCTTTCCTAATACAACCACAACATCCAGAGACTTAATTTATTGGTGACCGTCACATCGCCTCTATCCTGCTGATAGTTGTCAGTTTGTCTTTTTGATTTCTCTTCTACATTTCATGAAGAGTTTCCTCTTGAGCTCTGAGTAACGTCTGCTAGCTGAGCCTGGCTAAAAGACGGAACTATAATCTGATATATTACTCATGCTGTGATATCGCACTCCTGGAGCGCTCTCCTTGTAATGCGTAGCTTTTCAATATCCGATATACCAAACTTTTGAATTTACCTATACAAGTGCATGAAAGGTGCCTGCTCTGTCGTCCTGTCTATTCCTTGGCTGTGTAAAGCTATATACTAGCTGCCTTGTAAAGAATCGATTACACACACCCCTTCCCAAGACCCAACATTTCATAACACATAGAGATTGTTTCCTTGTGTCTCATTTCTAGGAATATTCCAATGTATGCCATTCGCATCAGAGTGCCAGCTGCATTATACCCTACGCTAATTGGATAAAAAGGCGAAGACCTTAAACGCTCTAGCGTGAATTAAGCAAAACAAAAAAACCGACTCTTCGCAGTGACGAATCGAACAGATGCCAAAAAAAAATTTACTCTCCCTCGGGGAATCGAACCTTTTCACAAGTTAGGATGATGTGTATGTTCAGGATGAGAGCTCACGTACCCCGGTCTCCCGCGCTTGTTAACGTCGTATAACGTTTGACAAGCGGAAATCATGACCACTAGACCAAGGAAGACGATGCTTATCTTCGATTTGATTGATGAAAGGACTTACAGCTACAGTATATATATAGTACATCATTATTGGTTGCCTGCGCAGTAATTACAATTTTCTAGTAGCATCGGAAGCGATAACGTGGCCGATGAATGGCTGTCCACTCGGCAGGAGAAAAACTGCACCGGCGCGTGTGGGCAACACCAAAGCCAGGCAGTCAGCATGCAACTCTCCCGACCACCAAAAATGGCACATATTTGACATATCATCTGGGAAAAAACGACTCTCAGCACCTTTTCAGCGCCAGGCAAAACATCACATATCATAGCACTTTGAACACATAATGTATCGCCACATTCGAGCCGCTAGTTCAGGTAAAATCCTTAGCGGTAGATACCGGACGAAGAGTTTCTTCTTCACGCTGATCCAGAGGCAATGAAGCCCCGGTGCCTTGCGAATAGTCCCACGCGTCAAGGACTGTTCTCGGCGAGCGCGTTGTATTGAGAAGACTGCTCGGCTGCTGCGAGGAATTTGTCGCGTGTATGCTTAGTCATGCGCGCTAAGCTTTGACCCGCAGCCACACGGCCTTCAAGTTCTGCTGCGCGATCTCTTCTTTCGCTCTCCATGATCCACCATGGAATCGCTCGACAATACTGACTGGGACGTTCTCATTGTAGGCACCGGCCTGCAGCAGTCTATACTCGCCCTGTACGTTATAAACTTTCACCGCAACTCGTTCCGCAATCTGACTGACGCAGTACCTGAAGAGCACTGTCACGCTCCGGCAAGAAGATCCTCCATGTGGATGAGAGACCCTACTATAGCGGTGCTGCAGCTGCCTTCAACTTGAAGGAAGCTGAAGAATGGGCAGCCGAAGTCAATCAAGGTCATTATCATCGCCCTACTTACGCGCGATCGCTTCTAACATAAGTGCAGGTCTCTTCTATGGTGCCTTCGCCAACGCCTCTATACATGAGTCAGAACCCTCGGAGTCGGGCGCTCCCACGCTCTCACGATTGCCTGGAAGGCGATATAACCTGGCGCTTGCTCCTGAAATCATATATTCAGGCTCAGCGTTCAGACGCTACCTCGTCAGCTCACAAGCATACCATCAGGTACAGTTCGCTCCTGTCGGTAGCTGGTGGGTGTATACCCAAAAGGGTAGCCCCGGGACCTCATCTAAGAGCGTTGCAATGACAGGGAGCCTTGAAAAGGTCCCGAATACAAGAGAGGATTTGTTTGGTGATAAAACACTCGACTTTCCGACAAAGCGCAAGCTCGTGAAAGTCCTCCGCTTTGTCTTGAATTATGAAGATGAAGACGAGAGAGCGAAGTGGGAAGAGCATCGCACTCTACCTTTCTCCTCATTCCTTTCAGCCACGTTCAAGACACCGGTCGTTCTCTTGGCGCCGCTACTTGCTCTCACCATGTCGAGTAAGAGCCCAGAAAGCATGACGACCGAGTATGCACTCCCGCGGATAGCTCGGCACCTGCAGTCTATTGGAACGCTGGGTCACTTTAGTGCCTTGAGCCCCAGGTACGGTGGTCTGGACGAGTTTTGCCAGGTGGCTTGTCGCGCTTGCGCTGTTGGAGGTGGAGTATATGTTCTTGGCAAAGGGCTGTCGACCTCAAATGGTTCTCTGTCATTAGTACAGGTCCCCTCTCGCGAGGACAAGCCAGAAGGTCAAGTTCAAGTCGTCGACAAGAGTATAAACGAAGGACATGCATTCACAGAGGGGCATTCATCTCAGTCTTCCGACCCCCTTGATGGAACACCAAGTGGCGAAACAAAGAAACACGTCAACACAGATTCAGACGGTCAAGCGGAAGCTTCGATCGACAAAATGGCAAGCGTCGAACAACAAAAACACGTTCCGCGGGTGAAAGTCCACCTGAAAGACGGCGAGGCTGTCACCGCACAATGGATCGTGTACGAAAGTCTTCCTCCGCAGATAGGAGAGCCTTCCTGCAAGTCCATTACTATTGTGTCTTCCTCATTGGAGACACTATTCCCGCCTGTCCATAGCACGGACAAAGTGTACCAGTCTGGCTCTGCTATTCTCGTCTTCCCCTCCGGTTCACTATCAATAGCAGGTTATCATCAGCAAGACTATCCTCCGGTCCACATTCAAGCCCATTCTAGCGAGTCGGCTGAATGTCCACCGGGACAAAGTAAGTGCGACACCAATACCCTTACCCACGCCGATTATGATGATTGATTTTTTGAATACTTATCTACATTGTCTGAACAACCCTTGACGATAGATATCCTCTGACAAACTGATTTTGGCATTTCATCAAGCTCAATTTTTTTCTGTCAAATTGGCAAGTGCTGACTATCCTCAGGTGTCTTGTATGCTTCCACGAGCCTGGGTGGCGAGCGCGGCTTCGAGCTCCTCAAACAAGCAACATCCTCTTTGATGGGGAGTATCGATGCTTCTCCTTCCCCAACAGTACTCTGGTCCATGCAGTACGAACAACGTGCTATGCCCTACACCCTGCCATTGGCATCGCCGGAGGGCGCAAGTGCTCACTTTCTCAACCTATCTCCCACGCCACTAGATCTTGCTGTCGATGACTCGGTATTCAGTCGCGTGCGAGATATATGGCAGGCAATCACAGATGAAGATCCTGCTCAGTTTCTAGTCTTCGAGAAAAGGGAGGAGTACGACTAAGCAATGTGGAAGCGACCTTGGTCTTTCAGCACAGGCATATGATGATACGATAATGATGGAACGGAATGTAAATGATACCCTAGATAGTAATATATAGTGTCGGGCCACCTGTGGTCTACGAGTGCACTTATTTGAAGCATTGTTTCACACTGCTTCTCAATATGTTTCCATCTGCCCATGGATCTTTCATACTAGTAGGGTTGCTAGCTATGACGGCAGCAATCTCCGATTGCTTTTGACGATCGCCATGCTTGTGTCACCGATATAGTAATCAGCAACATAGAAACATCTGGTGAGTGTCTACCGTACATGTCTTCAATGCGTAACAAAGGGTCCACAAGATGCCGAAAACCTCGTTGACGGCTCGGTTGGCACTGACTACATTCCACATGGTTTCATCCCCACGTAAAATGAGACCTTGCGAGGGAATACAAATCAAGGTTGACCGAAATAATGTTGACCGAAATAATGTTGACCGAAATAATGTTGACCGTTACATATCCAAGATACCAATGGCGCAAGTTGATACAATTCCTTATACGATTTGCAGAGTATCCAGGCATGATTGTTGTAGGTAAGAATTTGTAATGCGTGTGGAGTCGAGGCCGATCAGGCCAAGCTGAACGTGGTATCATTTCATAGTTGCTTTTAGAAATTTATCACAGTAGTCGAACGGCGAATCTCAAACTGCACTTGTACCGATTTTTAGACAATTGCAGGTATACTAGTGTTAAACTACGTGAAAGCAATATCTAAGTAGGTATACGTACTCAATGCAGGCAGACAATAATGGCAGATTTCTGTCCTACTCGTCTACCAAATTACGTACGTCGACTGGTTGAACGAAGGATGCATGTTACTTATATACTAAGCGGGAATTACTTAGCACACCACGAAAAAGTCGAAAGTTCAAAAGTAAGTTAGGTGAGGACACATTAATGTCCACTCGACTTGTGGTTGATGAGGAAAGGAGGGGGATAAAGGCGGCTGCTAGCGTCCTCCTCAATTTCCAACTGACTAGAATTCGTTGTCGCAAGCTGCCATTATATCAACGACACGTACTGCTTGCCCACGGGGAATAGGAATACCACTTACTATCGCGGAAATCCCTACACGCCATCTCGGCATCGAATTCGACCTCAAAGAGACCCCGGTCGTCTCTCCGTGCCCAGCCATCTATCTTGCAGGTATAATCCTAGGATATATGATATAACCGTGAATTATTAGAATATATAAGCTAAGAGGATAGCAGATTGAATACTTGACCAATTTGTCTTGTGAACATAACTTGTCGAACAGAAGTTCACTTTAAATCCACGACCAAGAAATCTAGATTGTGCTAAATCTCTATCGTGGTAGAAACCTAGTCATCCTGACGCTTTTTTGGTGTAAAGACCTTACAATGAAGGAGTACGATGGACTAACTGAAAGAAAGACATGCAGTGGATAATAGTGGCATCCAGTGAGGTTCTTCGCTAGTGCAATAGGGGCGTATTAAGTCACTGAGCGAAGCTGGTAGTAAGCTCGTGACGTATATTACAAATCCTGGGGTAACGTAACCGACATGTTTCCAGCTTGACTGATTATTCTCACTGGACAAGGTAGGCATGGTACATCTTGGACGGGATACGGATTGAGTCCGCAACAACTCTAGTTTAGGTGCAAAATCAAATACACGAACCGTGTTACGATGAACGAACAGCTCGGCAAATTTGCATATTTTTTATTTCCCAAGGGATAGTGACTGGAACAGTCAACTACTTACTTCGCAGAGGTCTACAAAATGAGCGTCTTCTCATGGCATTCCTACCAACTCACCGCCCGGGTAGATTCGGAACATGATACATGCCGCTGGACTATTAAAAAGTTGGTCTTAGATGGAAGACTTATAGCAACACCAACGGGCCAAGACTTCCTAGAAGGCACGATACAAACGCAAGCGGCCTCCAGATGCATGAAGCAAAAGTGTACACCGAGGTGTATCGTTGACACTACGCAAAGCCACCAAACGGCCATGACTCGAGTCTGAGTCATACGCCTTTGGAGGCATCCGACTCGGTCCACGCACCATATGCATGCAGGGTGATAACCCCACAACAATCTGTCCAGGTGCTTCTGTAAACAGCAGACACCCGCGGATAGATTACCAACCGTGACCCTTGTGCACCGCACTGACGCTGCAGGCTGTATATGGTATGACCTGGCGTTGATTGTACATAGTCCAGTGTAGCAATCATGTCGTGTACGGTGACAGGTGGAGTGGCGGTGGTCCCGGGGTAAACGCGTGGCACCTGGAACTTGGGGCTCAGCGGGATGACAGGCGGGGTGCTTTTACGTTATGGAAGAAATGCTTATGCAGATGCCTGTTCCCAGAGAGTAGTCTTTCTGCTTTTTGCCTCTTCTGGGTGGCGTATGTCAGAAGGCTTCACCGTTCGACGTGGGTTTGTATGCTGAGTCAGCGTTCAGGGTGAGTCTGTTGCCTTGGATTGGCACGCGTTGTTCTTGCCAAGACACATAATCCCTACGCTTCAGAAACTTTTGAACGAAGTTGTGGATCTTGGTCGTTACTCGTAGAGACGGTGAACAAATGGAGGAAGGAGTCGGCGTAGTCGTCGGGTTGAACCGTTGCTTCGGGTCGTGAAGGGAAAGCCGAACCTGGAGCGGGAGCCGTGATTCAGCAGTACTGAATTTCAGCTGGTATATGCACAAGTCCTGTGTAGCTTCGGTCTGTGGCGTGAGATCCGCTGTTTTGATAGTCTGTTGTTTCGCCAGCAGGCAATGATTTCACTTATGCCTGGCCCCTCGACACCAACCAACACGCACCCTCAAGGACAAAATAATCGTGCACCACTCCCTCAAAAAGTGTTCGATCTCTACCCAGTCGCCGATGGTCGTTGATGAGAAGCTGTTGAGCTGCGTGGGGAACCCCACTCACCCTTGTCAAGCTGTTCCTCAACCGGAAGGTCCTGTAGGTTGTAGTCTACGAGTGTTGTTGGAGGCTTTTTCATCGAGATCGTGAATCTGCAAAGTACACGACTGCGGACTGTCTCGGCGGTGTAGAGCAGCTGACCATGCGTCAGCCTTGCAACAGCCTCGGCTGGATGATGCGCTCGCCTAGGTGCTGCGATCGTAAAAGATGCGACGATCGACGTTGGGGTCAAGGTCCTAGTTATGTGACCAACCGCAGCACATGTGCGGCGGTGCTGTAAGGATGCTGTTTCTTATTAGCGTGTGCGTACATAAGCGGCATATATTGAAGGGTTGCGTGTTGGAGCCAGGATTGCACAATGTGAGGGAAATACGAATACGACGTCATGCACAAGAAAGAACAGAGAGACTCACGTTGCCCATAGATAAGCCCGACACGACCCACCGGTGGTGTCGATCTTGGTAGCGACGTTGTACAGTCCTCGCGTGGGCGGAGTCGCCGGATGATTGCTGTATCGTCGATCTAAGGCTGCAGCTACACTGCACTTGTTGAGGGTGGTCTCGCAATACACTAATTGATTATGGGGCTATTTCAGGCTCTGGACGAAAGGATGAACCCAATACTGATCGAAGTGCTTATGATCTCTCTGTCGCATTCCATCGCAGCCGTAGCAATATGCTTGCGTACCTGCAGACTACATCATAGCAAGCATGGAGCAGTGTTGGACCGCGTGCAACGGTACCTGATCTGTCTGTGTGTCGTCATAAACTGGGGGAGGCTCAGGTCCCTCACTGCCCTAAGCCAAAATGTCCCCGCGATGAGACATTGCAGTCTGACGAAATTCCACCGCACCCAGATTGAAGGTCGGCTGATGCTCACTGCATGGCAGGCTGCATGGGTCGCTTCGTGAGTGGTAACGAGCTCCGGCAGTAGATTAGGTCTCCGATAGACTACGCATCCTTACGAGCAATCATTCGTACACGACAGCTCATAAGCTCCGGCGTCCAGGTAACCTGCCTGCGCTAACTGGTCATTAATATTTGATAGCGACAAGGTCTCATGCTGCTTCAGCGCTCGATCGCCCGGCATTATCCTGTTTTCGCGTGCACCGTCAAAAGTGCGATGCTACAGTGACTACGGAAGCATAGTATGATTGCGATGGGAATTTTTGCCTCGATCGTCAAAGACCCCTTATATGACTTGCAGATCGCGTTATACGATGCGCAAGAACGTGGAGGCTAACGGTTGCATTGCAGCCAAGCGTAAGCCCGCGAAGTCGGAGAACGCGTGCCGTCTCTGGGTGAGGTGCAGCAGTCTTTGCGAATGCGGCTTGAGACTGCAGAGCGGCTATTTAACCCCTGTAATATCACTGCGGTGTCGGTCACTGATTGGATGCAGTCGGAGCTTCAATTCTGAATTTCCATAGAGTCGGTATTTATCTCCGTCAGCGACCGGGGAACGAAGCCATGGTCCAGCTGAAGATCCGTACATGGGAAGTGACATGCCATAGCGAGTAGGTGTTCGTGAAGAACGTGACGGGCGTGCCGCGTGTTACATGCATTCAATAAATCGACGATGACCTGCACGCATTGCACGAAGGCCTGCATTGCGCGGACCCTTTTCATTCGAGGAGGAAGGCCGGGATGCAGACAATCGTGAGAAAGGAAAGGCGTGTAACGGCCTTCAAATCAAAGTTGATGAGCGTGACGACGACTTGCAGATGGGTTTGCACGTGCTCTAATAGACAGTTTTGCCAGAGCGATCCTGGAGCGAACATCTGCAGATCTTATTTCGATGATTCACTTAAACGCTAGGGTTCGAAAGTCCGCCATGGTCCTTACTGGTGGAAATGGCGCGTGAGAATCGGAATACCTGCAAAAGTCGTATGACTTCTGGGCGATTCTTTGTAGCACTGGCTTACCGCGCGGAGCGCCTTTGATCCCAGGTATGAGATTGGCTTTCCCAATCTTCAAAGGATGCTCGAGGGCGGTAGAACCACAGGACTGGAAACCTGGCCATGCTGACTCTGGTGAAGGTATATCAAAATTCGCTCGCTACCAGGTCCTGTAAATTCAACCCGCATCAAAGCTTGCAGGATCGCTTCGAGGCGACGCGGAAGGACATCCACCATGCTACACACTGCACAGGGCTGATAACATATGCCAAGACAAGTTCGAAACTGATCCCGTACCGCCTGAGAATGACTGGCGTGATTCAGAGCATCTTTACTGTGTACCTAGAGAATATGCCAAGACTGAACGGCCACGCACGGCAAGGCGACGCGGACGTTGGCTAGCTTGACACGCTCCGGCGGTTGTGAAAGAAGTGGGACACACTGCCCTGCAGATTAGTGAGACCCACTCACACTGAAGGAACAACGGCTCACGTTGAGAATGATCTGAGTTTCAGGTATCTTCCGTTGTTCTGCTGGTGGCGAGAAGCACTCCTGCACGTTAGCTGTAAGACCCCATAACTCACTGTGGGGCTGGAGCAAGCATGCCTACAGCCCAATACGGCTATAATGACGAGCCGCTCACGTTTCAACATGTGGTTGAAGCGCTAGATTGGGTCCTTAGTGTTTGACCAGTCCGAGTGAACACCGGGCGCCTAAGCGGGTAGGGGCATGACGCCCGAGTACGTGGACACATGTATTGTATACTACAGATAAACGTTTGCAGTCTGGGAGTGGATATAGATTTGTCTTTGATCTGAGAGGCAGCGGATGCGAAGGTTGCAATCCGGCTGATCTGAGACTTGGCCCCGGGGGCGTGGTCAGCCGAGAACATCGCGATGTGTGTTGGTCGGTCAGGATTCGAGATGGATCTACGTCAGCCGTTCTTCCACCCTTGCCGTGGCGGTCGACCCCTCGGAGGACCAACTGAAAACGGCTGCGCATGGATCAAGGGCTGAGGTCAGAGGAACAGCTCGTGGGTGAGTGTCTCCTTTAGTGCCGGATTCATTATTCGGTTCCCGTTCTGGCTTGCAGGGGAAATTCCTTTGGGTGCAAAATTTCTTTTTACCACCTTACCCCTGCTAAGAGCACGGGACGTTGAAGTCGACATCAACCGTTAGATGGAGAAGATGAACGGCACCGGCTACGACTATGGAGCTGGTTTGAGTCGTGACGTTTTTAAATTTATCTAACGGAAGATTCCGTTCGTGCTTGAAGGAGCACAGCCGAATCCTGGGAAGCTGCAGAACTAGAGCCTAGCATATGTAAGGGTATGTGCATCTGTCAGGGGCTAGCTGCACACCGAGCAGCTCCGTCCTGATTGCTCAAGTATACTCTTAGAGAGGATCGAGACTAAAGCAGTGAAGTAGATTCTCGGAGCGGCCCAGCACGGACTACGTGAGAAAGACGACCCCTGAGCCCGACCCGAATAACTGAACGCCAGCTATGCTGGTGTGTCGAGCGTTCTCCGCTACTTGATACCACATTGCAGCTTGTACAGCAAGAAATGTACAGATATGCTTGAGTGGATTATATGATATACATACAACACACAATAGCCAGGTCGTGTTTGTTAGATAGAATCAAGATGGAACTGCTGTTACGTAGATTCTGCGTCACTTCGAATAAACTCGGTGAGTGTCGACCAAAATCCGCGGCCTAGATTGACTTCGCACAAGAATGCCTCTTGCTGAGAGAGGCCGTGCACAACGTGTTATTCCCGTGCAATGGAAATGCAATCGAAGCCTGCTGACACGCTGGGAGAGAACTGTTTATGGCCTGACTGTGCTTGGGATTTTCTGGATCGTCGAGGTGGGTCGTCGATGAGATTTGCTCCTGCGAATAGCTTTATAATGCTGGATACGGAGTACCTTGTGTTTGGATCTCACGACAACCTGCGCTGCCTGGTCGGTAAGCGGAGATTTAGGAGAATGTCGGCTGGGATGATCGTCGTAGTAGAAGGACTCTCGCTTGAGCACGTAGCGTAGAAGCGAGAAAGAAGGCGCTCCGGATACGATATTGAACGGAGCTCGTTATTGCAGCACCTAGCGAACTGGGGACACAACGAAGACCCACGACGCATGGCAAAGGATGAGGCTGCAGATCAATAGCCCGAATCCCAATCACAGTTCGCGTGGGGGACAGTGCCTTTCCCAAACCGGAATAGTACGACGGGGCCTTTTTATCCGGAATGAGTGCAGGGTGCCAACGCTTTGTTACCTGGTGACTCGCGAGATTTGCAGAACCACACAGCCGGCATGGTGATGCGCTCTGTTTATTGAGCCAACAACGTAACCCGACGGCTGGGCTCAAAATTTCCAGTTAGGCAGGCGGGTAAGCCTTCTCGACGTTATCGCAGTGTTCAAAAATAGCATTTGTGATCACAAGCAGGAACGAAGTCGGAGACAACAGTCCCTTCTTGTATCGTTTCGACTGAAGCCGCTCAAGCCAGACAAACCGAGGCGAATGCTGGAGAAGCTGACGACAGAAAGGTCGCGTGGAATTAAGCTTGTCCGCCTGGAGCGCTGAGATGACGGGCTCGTGCTACGGGCCACGCCTCGATATCCCTGCTCCGCTCCCACGCCTCGCTCTGACCATGACAAGGCTTGGATGGTTTCTCTCCCGGGAGATCATGCGTCGCTCCCTGCACGACAAATTGTCCGCTGCATTGAGATGTTCTGTCGAAAATGCCTCGTCCTGCTTGGGCATTGCAGTCACTTCAGCTCTTGCTAGTGGCAGTGCAAGTTTTGCCGACGGGGCGGAGGTAGGAATCGTGAGCTCTTCGTTCAAGGGTCGAGAGGAGGGCTGTCCTATCAACTCCACTCCCGCGGTGATCGCCAGGGTGCCAGGGCAGCCTCTGCCAATCGCGCACGACGCATAAAGCTGGAGATTTTCCGTCAAGAGAAGACCCTGGTATTTCATCTCCTACATGATGATGATATGGGCGCCACACCAACCGCAAGAGCCTGGTCGCACAGATGCACAGCGTGCGCATGTTGACCGCGGTGAAATTAGGTGGAGACTTTCGCACTGCGGGCAAGATTGTGGTGTTTTCCGCGAGGGAAGGGGAAGTGTGCGACAGGTGGTCCTGGTACCACGAAGCTTGTGAGGATTCGAGGTGGCTAAATGCATGGGCTCGTGCGGAGGCCGGTGTCGATGCAGAGGCAGAAGCAGAGGCAGAAGCAGAGGCAGAGACAGACGCAGACGCAGACACATGGAAGAGGCAAGGCTCGCACGTCGCGTCAGCTCGCAGTTCCAGAACGCACGGGAGAGCGCTGTGGCGGGCAGCGGATGTGGTGACGGCAGCTCGGCTACAGCTCTCGGGCATGTCGTCGAGGCTCGAGGGCGCAGAAGGGTGACAGCCAACGTGGCTTCCAGGGTTTAGCTGCAGACGCTTGTGCTGATCGACCCGCGTCTTCTCGAGAGATCCTCCACAGGCGGACGGGCGCCAAGGGCCGGCCACAACCCGCCTGGAGGGCTCGCGTAGCGTGAACGGAGAGCGTGCCGAAAGGGGCCTGAGTCGGCAAGCCGGCAACAAAGACGCTCCCGCGCTTGCCAGCGCTCTGAAACACTTCTCGACGACGCCGCGGCCTGGCAAACACTAGTCCATGGAGGAACCCGTCGCAGGAGGTGGTGCCGTGAGGCGGACCATGAACCGACGGTGCGAGTCTCGTCATCCGCAATTCCGCGCATCGTGCTGTTGGACCTGGGCGAGGAAGCGCAAGCCGTATTATGCCTGCCCCCTTCACCCCGGGGCGCGAGTCAAGACGAGGCCAACAACAACAACAACAACAACAACAACAATAACGACACGGCAACGCTGGGGACGCTGGGGACGGCTGCAGGGCGTCAGCAGCGTACATACATACCTTCAGGAGAGGCTGGTTGATACGACTGCGCTGTCGTGCGGCCGATGTCGACGCTGGCGCAGTCTCTGTGTGCATCGCAGGCGCCAGCCCTCCTAGCGGCCGGCACGGCAGTCTATCGTGACTTTCGTCGCTGTCCGCGGCTTGCTTTGACACCGCCTCGACGGCACTACGGCACTAGGGAGCTTCAACAGGCGGCGGGCGGCGCTACGCTCGCTCTATCGCCGTCCCACCGAAGCGGCACGCTGGTGCTGGTGCTGGAGCTGGAGGCGCATCTGGCTTCGTTCGCGCCCACCGTCTCCCCCACCACAGCGTAGACGATATGACAGGGAGCGCGCCCAGGGTCTTCGAAGATGCCCTCTGTATCATCTCTGCCCGTCCGTCTCAGGCTCCTCTGCCGTGGCCTTCCCAGCGGCGCTCCCAAGAGTCAAGCCCCCGCGTTCGCAACGACCCACCACGTAATCCTTCGTCAGCCCTTTCCGCGCCTGTCTCGACACCTGGTTCTGGGGCTCTCGTTGCGTGAGGTTCTTCGAGGGCCATCCCGTCGAGGCCCTTAGGCATCGTCCCACCGCTCCACTGCTCCACTGCTCCACTGCTCAGGAACGCACTTTTGCTGGCGTCTGACTCTGGCCTGCTTTGGAAACACACACGGCCCAGCACGCAGCAAGTGCTCGCGGACGCCCGTCGTCGATCGATCTCACACCCGAGGAGACGTGCAGGTCTATCCCTACCTAATACCACGCCCCCAGCATTCAGCACCAACTCTAGCCGGCCGACAGGATCAGGCAGTTTTGATCGCCGACCTTACCACGCATTGTGTCCTAGGGTGCTGGACAGAGGCCAGTTCAATCTTCCGGCTGCCATCACTTCATCCGCCGCTCCGCCTGCAGTTCTGTGAACATTGGCCAACCGTCCTTTTTCTCATCTCCTCGTCGACTGCGGGTGCTTGCAACCAACACGGCTGCTCGTCGAGGGGTCCCCCCCACCTATCTCCGTGTGCGGCGCTTGCCCTTGGGACGTCGATCTGCGGTGCATTACGGCCTGTCCTTGACCGCCTCCAGGGATCCCGGCGCGCCTCCACCGCCTTGAGTCCGCATCAGGCTCGATAGCCGGTACAGTATAGATTGGCAGGCCAGGGGGTCTGAGGACGGATCGCTTAGCCAAGGCATTGTCTGGGGGCTTGCGCATCCTCCTCCTGAACCGCTTTCGTTCGTCATCTGCATTACCGTTGCAGGCCAGGCGGCGCTCCCTAACTGTTCTGAGCGGCTGGCGGCGTGGAGACAACGGTCCGCCTCGTCCACCGCTCAATAGCAATTTGCAGCGCGCTCTGCACAGGACACACGAGCCAGGGCCCCTCGCTGCTGTCTGACCCACCCTGCCGGCAACGGTTTGGTCACCGCGGGCCCTTCCAGCGTTGACGCTGAGGGACTGTGCTTGCTGCTGAATCTCGCCAACCGCCCATCGTACTTGAACGCTTGCAGGCCCGACGACTCGTCCCGCTCTGCCACACCCCGAGGTTCTGGCGCCCATTCTGTACATCTGCATACACCCGTCCTGTTCCCTCTTCACCTTTTGTCATCACACTCCCCCTCTCCACCTCGACACTCCTGTTACGCAAACCCACTGTTGTGACCCGTGACTTCTTTATGGCTATGCATCTTGCTAGTATGGTACACGGCAGCGGGAGGGAACGTGAGGCGCACGACCGTCACTATCAACACCACCACTCACAACACTCGCAATACTATCCTCCGCAACAACAACAACAGCAGCAGCAGCCGCCTCCCCAGCCACGATCCTATGCTCCGGGCCAGTATCCTCCCCAGCACCCCCAGCACCCCCCGCAGGCAGTCGAATACCAGTATCAGCGGCATCCTCAGTCGCCCCCCTCGCCGCCCGTAGAAGAGCAGAAGCCCTCGTTGCCCTCCATCTCGAGCCTGCTGGGCATTGCGGATGGTGAGAAGGCAGCGTCCGAGACAGGTAATGACAACCCCGCCGCTCCTTCCTTCTTTGTGCTAACGGCAAGTGCAGCCGGCCAAAGCCCCAAGTCACAGCAACACTCGCCGCAACTTAGGCAGGAGCAGCAGCACAGCGCGGCAGGTGCGAAGCAGCAGCCAGAGAGCCGTCCGGAGCCCGTGACGCAAGCCTTCGGTCCTACGATCGTGAGCCACCCCAGAATGACCCTCCCTCCTACGCCGCCAATGCATCCGGATTCAGTGGTTGACGGCAATCAGTCTCCGTCGACCGCCTCGAGCCACTCCGGCGCCGGTTCTTACTACCTCGGCCAATCGCTCAACAACATGGAGCCTCACCAGCAACGCCAAAACGGCCCTCCCATGTCCGCCATCAAGCGCACCTCGCTCCCGCAGTCTTCCATGTCTCCTTACAGTGCTTCATCGTACGCTCCCTCGCCGTATGCATCTTCTCCTGGAGCCGCTTCAGCAGCCTCCTTCTATTCTCCGGAACCCCATCCCTACTCTATGGGCATGTACGGACAGCGACCACTTCCCTCGAATTTCCAACCTCAGATGCCTCTGCCGGTGCCAACGCCCTCTGCGAACGGCTCGAATCCATGGCAACACCACCACTACATCAGCACCTCCAGCCAATCCGCATTCCCGCAGTCACAGGACCGCTACATCTGTTCAACCTGCAACAAGGCCTTCTCGAGGCCCAGCAGTCTGCGCATTCACAGCCACAGCCACACCGGCGAAAAACCATACAAGTGCCCACAACCGGGCTGCGGCAAGGCCTTCAGCGTGCGGAGTAACATGAAACGCCACGAGCGGGGCTGCCACGCATCAACAACCCTCACGACATAACGACGCTCCGTTACATCGGATCACTCTTTCTCTCTCCTACTGGCGTTACGTGTTACGGCCTCCATTGGCTCTTGTCAGACTATTTCTAGCGCGCCTGCTTTCGGTCATTCTAGCATTCTTTGCTCGGCGTGATACCAATGGAAGGCACCGGCGTTATTCGAAGCGGCATTTAATGTTTCATTTCACTGCATCACCACGGCGTTCACTGATTTGCGGATTGGGGGGTTTGGTTATATCCCAAGGTTTTCTTGCCGCTTGACCAAGGAAGCGACTGTGTATTGTTGATCATGTCTGTTCTGAAAGATCCTAGAGGTGGATCTGGTGCCTTCAAGGGGCTGTTGGAATGTTTTGGCGACTGTTCATTGCCAGCTGTATTATAGGAAACCCGCGCATGAGCATACAATGCTTTGACGCACTGTGCAAACAGGACGAAATCCAATACTTCACCCTCAAACTACCATCCTTGTTGTCGTCGTTTGATTCTGGCGGTGTAAGGATGCCGTATTCCGGAACGCATTGACGCTTGGTCAAAGCGTTTGAAAGTGGTAACCGCAATGTTAGGTCGAAATTGGACATTTGCATGCCCATAAGAGCGGCTGATAATTGTCATCTGGGGGTCATCCATGGGCGGATTATGGGCGAGTTTGTTTGTCATTCGCCTATTTCCGTTTCTAGGAGCTCTTATTGAGAAGAGAAGCTAACGTGCGACGAGGCCGCGTAGACCTTGGGACGCATGAATGACTGGGGAACATCTGCGCGTGCTCGAGCAACCACCGCTTTCACGCATGCATGAAGCCGTGCCTGAAGGGGGCCGATCAGATCTGCCCTCCCGAGGACACTGTCCTGCTGTCTTCGTCAAACTGAACATGCACACATATCGATGCCAGCCATATCGCATCGGACACTTGAAACCCCTCTCCGTCTGCTGTTTGTACTCCCGCGTTTACCGAAACACATCACTACGTAGACACTCAGCGTACGGTCTGAAAAGCTTCTCCTGGACGCGTACCTCTTGGTCGAGGTCCGTCCATGCTATACCATCGTACGATACTGGCAATCTTTGCTTGGACTACGTATCACAGGAGTTAACGAAGGTAAAGATCAACATGTACATATGCAAGCCAATAGCAGGCGCCCCAGGGGTTGTTCGTGCGTAAAATGCGGAGAATATATGGAGAATCTCCAAGAAACCATCCCTCAGAACAGGAACAGCAGAATATTAACATTTACACAACACGAACATGCATCTAGGAAGGTGTTCTATGGAAGTGATGAACATGATCGATGCAGGGCCTCGACAGAACAAATCGCCGCCCCTTTCGCTCGTCGAACGCTTCTGCGCCATTTTCGAATCTCGACCGAGACACTAAGCTACGGATTGTTTGTTATCACCATTAGACATAGGCTAGTGTCATGTGTGCTTGCAGTCCTGCAATCCCAACTGCCATCCCACGAACCGGAACCGCTGCCTCAAGCCACCCTCATGGCAGTGATCCTTTGCTTTTGCGCCGCCCGCTACAAACAGTATGCCGGGCGACGATAGGCCGAGAAATGGCATCCCCCAGAGCTCACATCACGTCTGTGCCGGTGATCTCCATCGGGTGACGATCCTCACGGACGGGTCGCGGTCCCCGTTGTGATATGATTGCCACCAGCCATGCACAACGTCCTAGTCTCCTGCACTGCACATGCATTCACAACTTCCTTTGGACAAGCGGGGGGGCGGGCGAAGGAGATAGAAACAACAATAGTGGCATTCTGCCTACCAGGCCCCGGGCACGATTGGATACGAATCGTGAGGGACGGTGTGGAGTCAAGGTCTAGCTCAGGCGCGTCTCGTTACACATGGCGTTCGTTGAGCTTCTTGATGCGCGGTTTGAGAAAAAAAGGAAAAGGATTCAGAGCAGCACGTGTGTGAAGGGATGTGGAGGCTCAGACCAGACCTCCCGGCCCGAGCGCCAGGCCACCTGGTGGAGCTTCCCTCGTGAGCATCAAAAAGCAACGTGGTGGCCGGCTTGGGAAATCCTCTGCGGCATCTCTCATACAGAAGGTTTTGACGGGAGCAACAAGAGGCGAGGGACAAAAAGCAAAGAATGGCTGGACTTGGGCACGCACGCACTGGCCGGCGTTCACCCGCAACGACCATGCTGATCTGATGCAGCCATTCCACGAGGCGGGTCGGGGCAGCGACGGGATGCGGTATAGGCACATGGGAGGTTGCGATTTTCGGCGGAGTGTTACGCTGCCGTCGGCCGCCGCGAGGACCTGGACGATGACCAGGATCGCGGGATCAGACCGTGCAGCCGGCACTTCCCATAGCTTTTGCTGAACGGGTAATGATGTGATACGGAGAGTACGACGGGCAGCTGCTAGCGCGGTGATGACATTTGCCATGGGATGCATTTGGCGATGCAGGCTTGCTGTCCCCAGAAGCAAGAACACAGCAGGGTGAGAGATGTGCGCAGTCGTACGATGCGAGCGTCATGCTCCGAAGAACATTGTCCCGACTGGAGGGAAGCGACCAGAAGCCATGCGCACCACCGTCTTGCAAAATAGTCGTCGTCCGATGCACTGCGCTCTGCCTATTCTCGGCACATCTCTTGTCTCGAGTCAATATTGCAGCCTCATGGAAACCCCCCTTTGCACGCTCTAGACACTTCACTACTATATCGACCGTCGCACCTCTCATCCCTACCCACGCCCGGACAGCCTTCATCCCAGCAAGAAACGTCTAACCCACAAATGGAAGATTCCACGACCGTTATGCCCTTATTATCGCCCGCCTCATAGGAAACGTGGGCGCCCACTGCAAGCGGCACCTAGCGCATGGATCATCTCTGTTCCGCACGCCGTCCGCCGTCCGGCAAGGTTTCGGCGCCTTTTTGTCTCGAGAGTTTGCTGGCACAAGACGCCGTCAGGTGTCAATGGGCACTCAAGCAACGGGCGCTGCAGCTGTCATGTAGCTGAGTTTTGCACCGCGTTCGCCTAGTACACAAACCACGAGTCGTGCAGAGAGCCAGAGGGACCCAGCATTTCGCGCTCCGACAAGAGCCTTCGCAGAGCTAGAAGGGCAGACGGGAAGATTCGTTTCCGGCGCTTCCATCGCGAAGTGCGGCCTGGCTGCTTCGTTCTCGAGTCAACGGCCACGATATGAATCAGAGTAATCTCGCCGTGGGTTTTCTTCGGCCACCACTGACACGGCGCGTCGCATTTCAAAGCAAGCACGCCCATCTGCCGCACGGCGCCGGACGGCATACAAAACCAAACCATGTCTCCCCCCTCTTTAAAGGGATCTTCGTCCTCTCCCAGCCAGCTCCCGGGAGATCATTCTACACGGAGGGAGGGATAGGCTGGCCCCGGGACGGCGCGAGTCATACAAGGTACAGCAGGATGGGGTAAAACGCCAAAAAGGCAACGTCATCAGGTCAATCGGCCCTTTGGGTCCCTCGAGAACCTTTCCCGCGAGCGCTTCGGAGTATTGCTGGGCGTTGATGCCTGAGTGGAGACGATGATTGTCGAAGAGGGACGGGCGTGGCGGGGATGGTGTCACTTCGCCTAGGCGAGGGCGCAGGGAACATCGCTGGAAGGGAGGAGGGGCACTGAGATGACTCGGATGCGCCTGCGTCTGGGCGGGAGATGAGCATCTTGGGCGAGTCCCGTGGCTTGCATCTTCTGTACGGGATGAACCAAGATGCTGGAAATGAATAATTGGTAGGATGCACGGCAATATTGATGGTTTTCATGCGGTACACGAGGTATCCTGACTGCAAGCCGTGCTGGATTCCTTCGCAACCAGAGAGCTATGTGCATTTGGTGGCTCTTAAAGAGCGCAGATATACAAATAGTTCCACGACATATAGGTAATAGACTCACTCACCAACACGTGCCAGACAAAAAGATGGTACCGAGATTGCACCTGCGAGAATGCCTAGAGGCCGGTGTAATTATGGCGGCTGAGATCTCATAGCTCCAACATCGCTTGTTGGTCGTCTCCCATGCCCAACCATGCCTTCCATGAGCTCCATCCCGTCCTCTCGCCTGGCAGTCTGACCTTCTCAATCTCTTCCTTGGTCACGCTCTGCCATTCCTCGAGCGGAATCCACCCAATGTACGCGCGGTCTCCGAACCCGCCAATCCAGTAGACCTCTTGGACAACAAGACGAACCCACTTGCTTTCGTGTATCCTGTTGCCGGGCAGCCATGCGGCAGCATCAGGGTGGTACTTGACGAAGCACACCGCCACGTTCTGATCTCTGACATCCTCGTTCGTGAGCTCCTCTAAATAGCCAACAAGGTTGAAGCGGGGCACGCCGGCAGCGCTATACGGACGATTATACGGTGCATGCCATCGTAGGGAGAGGGAGATGTTGGAGCCTGCTTCGACGTTCTTGAATGACGTCGCTATCGAGATAGCTAGGATGGTCGGGTTGCCGGTGTCAGGCTCGCAGTCGCCGAAGTAGTCCATCAGGCCGATGGGCGAACCGCCTACATCCGAGGGGCGCTGCTCGGCGCTGTGGGTAGATGGGAAGATGGTAGAGAGCGTGCCGATGGTCTCGAGATGGAGGATGCGGCGCGCTTGCACGGCGGACTCGTGCACGGTAGGTATTTTGTACGCGACTCCATCGTGGTATGCTACGCCCGTAGAGGCGTCGTGAGGTGATGGTATGCTTGACGCCGAGGTCAAGGAGAAAAGAGACAGGACTGCGGTTCTTAAATGCATCGCGCTGGAGGCGAGAGAATATGTTCTTGTTACAACAAGTATGCGAGCGTTGGTACCTCACCGCGGCGGGGATGGATATACTGGGGGAACGGATGAGGTTGGGGAAAGGGTCCCACGGGTCGCAGTAGTGTATCGCATCACAAGATCACCCGAGCGTCTGCGCAGAATTCCGGTTAGCTTCATCGTTTACCGCTGGTATACAGAAGCTCTTCAGGAATGTTATTGTAGAGGTGCAACGTGTAAAGCGGGAAAAAAATTACTAAGTGAAAACGGTGAATAAGCAGCCTCGCCTGTGCAAGCTGATGTTCCCTAGTGATACATGCTCGCATTTTGTTCGGTGTGTCGAATCTAATCTGATCATCTAGAAACGCCAAGACGCCGCCCACAACCGTATTTTGGACGTCGCCCTCGCAGTCATCTTTCACCCACGACCACCACAGCAACCCGTACGTATCCCATTTCATCGAAATCGTTCGCTACCGATTCGCACCATCGCCGTCCGGCCATTTTACACTTTTCTCCGCGTCCTACCGCCCCGCAGACGAAGCTAACTTACTTTTCGCCACACAGACATCTCCTCGAGTACCGAAAGCGCTCCCATCCACACTCGTCGCACCCGAATACCGCAATCATGGGTAAAGTCCACGGATCTCTCGCCCGTGCCGGAAAGGTCAAGTCTCAGACGCCAAAGGTACGCATATTGGATATAAAGGCGGGGGGTTGCACTTGGACAGAGAATTTCCCTGCCTGGAAACGGTTGGACTGGGCGCATTTGCGGATGATTGAGCATGGGGCTTCTTGGGACATGATGTGCTGACTCTGTCATTTCTAGGTCGAGCCCCAGGAGAAGAAGAAGACCCCCAAGGGCCGCGCCAAGAAGAGGCTCACATACACCCGCCGCTTCGTAAACGTCACCTTGACTGGCGGAAAGAGGAAGGTGAGTGATTTTGTCAATAGAGCCACTGCTGGAAATAGCGTTGACGTATCTGTAGATGAACCCTAACCCTGGATCGTAAACGATGGCCGATAGGGGAAAGGAACAGGGTGGAACGCAGGCTCAATCATCTGTCATGAATTTGGTTTCCTCGGGATGACTATGACTCTGGATCAGAGGGATTGGGAGGCTCGTTACGACACGAATGTGATCATGGCATGTCTGTTCGTTAGAGAATCCCTTACTTTGGGAGGAAAGGGCATATTCACGGCGTCAATGTACATTCGGCTTCTTAAGCTGCATATGAAATATGAGTTATTGTGTTTCGACCATGCCTAGATTTGTTTTTGCCTTGCGTGTTTACGTTGCTGGCTAAATTACCTGAGTTGTCACTTTTGCGATTGTTGGTTCTATATCAGAGATTAATGTTAACTTGGTCGAGATATCAATAGCACTACAGACCATGGATTTAGTAAGACATTTCACATAGGCACCCCGCATCCCTACCCGCTTTGCTTTAGCAACTCGGGCGTTGCTCTGGGGAGTGATCTCGCGTTTGCCAAGTATAAGGCCCTAAGCGAACACGCGATCTACGTCACATCCTAACACCAGCTTCTGAAGCTCCGCACAGC
This sequence comes from Kalmusia sp. IMI 367209, assembly GCA_027946365.1. Classification (NCBI taxonomy): domain Eukaryota; kingdom Fungi; phylum Ascomycota; class Dothideomycetes; order Pleosporales; family Didymosphaeriaceae; genus Kalmusia; species Kalmusia sp. IMI 367209. Next base: position 465,719 of record JAPEUQ010000005.1, on the reverse strand, counting down.
TTCCTCCTAACATTGCGTGTGCAGCTCCCATTAACTTTTGCACGTCACTAATCACAAACATGTTCAAGCGATTCTTCAAGGAGGTATGGAAACTTACCATTGACGCTCAAGATCCTTTTACTGACAAACTGTGCAGCATGGCGCGAAGAACGTCGTGACTCTCTTCCACAAGCCGTCGAGCACCGCATCTACCCGCGTGCTTACTCTCCTCAAGCAGACAAACGCACAAGCAGTGGCGCATGCGACGGAAGATCAGGCAAGCTCCCACCAGACGCAGAACAAGATTGAGCGCGTGGAGTTCGACCTCGACGTGACGGAGGCACCACCTACAGCCGATCAGCTCAAGTCAATCATCGACTACCTAGGCGGACCAGGAGCTGCATCGAAGGTCATTCGCGGCGCACAAGATGAGGCGGATGCTATGAGGAGGCTCAAGGCAGATGGTGAGACGTTTGAGCGGCCTCTTGTGAGTTTGTTCTGTCTCGAGATTCTGGCCAGCGCTAACAGCACAAGGTGGTGGACTGGAACCAGGGCAAAGCAGGTATGCTGCCGCTTTGGCTCACTCGCTCGTGATACTTCAACTAACTACGGCAGTCATTGGAGAGAATGAGTCTGAGATCCTGTCATTGTTGCGCTCCATTCCCAAGGAAACCGAGAAGGCATGATACTGTAATGGCATCTGAACTGTGTGTATGACTATCGATTGTGTTTCGTTGAGCGAAGTGAGGCGCTTGACCTACGTTGCACAAGTGCCCAGACTGGTCATTGTGTCAGGACGGAAGAAAACAAACAGAAAGGTGGGCGGCGACGGGCGGCTGCACTCACGGCATGATACTGGTCCAGAAATCTCCAATCCGAAACAAATATTTCCATTCCTCGTCCATGGCCGCAGTGGCCTCATAGCGTGAGTGCGTACCTTGACTGCGGGGAGTGTAGCTGCACTTCTCACCACCTCCACCTCATCCCGCGACCCGATGCCCTGGTAAGCGTTTCTTAAACTTGACTCTGTGCTGCAAACTTAATTTTCCCCGTGCTGTGCGTTTTTATCCTAGTCTACTTCATTTCCCCTACTATGTGCCTTCTCGTGCCGGTCAATTGGGCGTTTCGCGGGGCTCGGAGTCGTCGGTGAGGGTCGCGCATCGCACCGCCTTTTAATTATACAATTCTAGCTTCACCGCTGCACCCTGGTGAAGCACGAGCGGGTGGTCAGGATTGGCGAGCGCGCTCCTTCTTCTTTCCACAGCGTCGCAACAAGTCTTTGCTCTACGTCCACTTCACCCCGCCCGTCTGCACTTTCCACTTCCTCAGCTTCTCCACTGCTGCTCTTTCCTTTCTGGCGTTACGGTGTCTGCTGGGTCTTTCCTGCCAAAACATAGCTCTTTCTAGGCAGTCTTTACGAAACTTCTTTCTTCGCCGGCTCCTCACCAGGTGTTTTCTTAGTATATCACGGTACGCAAAACATCTCCCATTATGGTGGACATCAAGGCTCATCCGCCAGCGCCCGCAACCCTTGAAACGGCCACCAGCAACGTACCACCTGCCACTTCTCTGGTCGACTCAGAAAAGACGGTCAGCGCACGCCTGCGCCCGCGCGAGATGACAGCGCGGCCCGTTCAAGGCGCCGCTGTTTTCTCTACTGACAATGGCCGGCGACCCCATCGTGGCCCTCCCTATCCCCTACCGCCAGTCATAGTCCGCAGCGACAAGATCATTAGTGTCGTGCAGTTTGCCAACTACTGGCGCGAGAAGTATCCGTACTACTACCATCGCTTCTTCCCGCGTCGTGGATGGGTCATCGACGATCTATGGGATGAGGCAGACATCTACGTCGAATCGCCCGAATTTCTTCAGCAGGTGCTCTACTTCATCACTCATGATAACGTTGCCCATGCGCAGAACTTTGCCGCTGCATGGAGTCAAAAACACCATGACAAGATGGACGTGTTAGGAGGTGACATCAGTCACTTCAATGATCCTAATGACGGATTTGCTATTGTCGACAAAATGTTTACAAACGGCGAGCGCGACGACTATCCGCGCGATTTTCTGTTCGAAGTTTTGGAAATCCTACGGGAGACTATGCGCGTCTACGGCAGGAAATATCTAGCACCACAGCCAACAGCCTCTGTCAGACTACCGGCTGATACTAGGACCAGTGCAAAGGGGATTGAGAACGGGTCGTCCCATCCCATGCCAGGAGAGCACGCCGTTGTAGCCGAGGTGAAGCAGCACCCGCCGATGTTTGCCAGATCGCGTGAGGCATCTCTTCCCCCAACTACGAGCCTGTATGCTGATATGCTGACAGAACCAGCGCTTGTCAACAATCCTTACACGTCTCCAGTCGTTGTTCCGTCCGCACATAATAGTCCACTAACACGGCATCCATCCTTTGGCCCACCGCAGCCGCAGAGGCCTTTTCTTAATCGCGGTGGAGGCCCCCCTATGATTCACAATGCTGCCAGGATGCCCAATCACAATGGCGGACAAATCTACAACACCAGGAGGCCTGCTCGATCTGGATCAGCTCAATTCACCCAGCAACCGCATCTGCACGGAATGAACGAAAACATTCATCTAGGTTCTGGCAACCACATGCGACAGTCCTCGGGCCATATACCGAATGGTCCCATGCAGCACTTTGTTCCCCCTATGCCGATGGGGCCAGGCATGATGAACCCCCTTAATCCAGGACCACAATTTCCGCCCAATTTTTCAATGACATCGCCAGCCATGCATCATCCAAGTCAGATGCAGTACGCTCAGATCATACCACCAGGCGCGATGGTACCTCCACCTGTCCCGTTTGCACCACCGCCTAATGATCCTGCGTACCAGCAATTTAACCCTGGAGACTTTGGGCAGCGAATTGGGCCTTTTGTCGACATGGCGAACAACATGCAATACCCGCCAGCACGTGGTTCTGATGCCCGTGGCATGCCTCAACGCAATAACCAGGCCAGCCGTCCAGTAGCTTTGTACAACCCATACGGTGCTGAGAGGCCCGACAAAGCGGGTTTTGCGACAACAGGTATCCAGTCGGGCGGTAGGCGAGGCAGTCGTAATAACTATCCCAGTAACATGGGTAAAGGGCGCAAGCACTCAGCAGGAACCCTCGATCGTTCTGGCCATGGTCCATATGTAAAAGATCACCCGGACAACAACGTAAGACCTAGCGGTGGTCATAATATTGAAGGCTCACAGCCACGAGGCGCAAGCTATCAATACGATGAGCATATCATCAATGACTCGGAGTATGGTTGCCATACCCACTGGATTGGCCCGAAGAATGATACTGTCCGTCAACTCTACGTTAAGAACATTCCTGGCGATGTTCAGGGGAGAGAGATTGAGGCTGTAATTCGACAAATCGCCGGTGTCACACCTTCAAACTTGGAACTCAAACGCAGCTCTTACAACGACGAAGTTTCCCATGCTTTTGTACACTTCTCCTCTCCAGACGAAGCGAGACAGGCACTGAAGGCGGACAATGCATTGGTCAGAGACAGACAGATGCAAGTCAGTGTTGCTAGGCGGTACTTTAGCGCATCACGTATAACGACCCAAAATTCATATCGGTCCGCCAATAACAGCGCCACGCCTGCAGAACCATTTCAATATTCACCACAGGATGCTAGGAGCGACCTGCATCGTTTGAATCTACAACAGCAGCAGCAAGAGAATCCAGCAACACACGGAAGTCCGGAAGTTCGAAAGGCAAAGAAGAACCAGTCGGCCAAAAAGTCTCAAAATGCACGCGAGGGACAAACCGCTGATGATTGGGAAGTAGGGGCTCCTTCATCGTCTGCTCCTGGACCTTCTACTGGGAGCAACTTCGCCAATGTTTCTACGGATATGCATAAGCTGTCTGCCGATAGTCAGCATGAGAGTGGGACTGATCAAGTTGGCATCTTAGAAACAGCTGATGTGAAACTTGGCGGCACTGTAGATTTGAAGCCCATGAAGTCATCTCCAGTGGACACCCTTGCAAAAGAACGGAACGCGGAGGTCTCTATCCCATACCAGACCTCTTCAACCGAGGGTAGTCTAATCGCCCCTAAGAGCAGATCCGATCCCACTCCTACGGATCAACAACCTTCTAATTTCTGCTCCTCTACCAAAATTGCATTGATGCCGTCGTCGGATAGTGGTCAGCATGAGCAGCAGAACGAAGAAGCCTTTACCGAAGTTGAAAAGGATGAAGACGTTGCTGTAACCCCTCGAGCACAAGTAGAAAGCACGTCAGATGATGATCAGAAGAACGATCTCAGTTTTCACTCCGCCCAGGAATCACAGCCAGATGTTCAGAAAACAGAAGCGCAGACACCTTTCCGGAAGAATGATGCAAATACGAGTGATGAGTTGTCTGTCCTAGCACAGCTCACAGACGAGAAAGTCGAGTCTGGAAGACCTCATAAAGAGCTCGATGTTGGTACTACGGGTACCTCTGAACCTGATGATTTGGAGGAGAAGGACACCGCATCGATGCTAGGAAAGGGCTTGAATGATACTGGAAGAAAGCAAGGTGCAAAACGAACTGAGTCTCTCCACCCGTTTGCCAAATCCAGCAGGAGTCAGATAAAGAAAGAAAAACAAGCTAAGAAGAAGGACAAGTCAAAGGAGAAAGAGAAAGCTAAAGCCGAACCAGGCAACCAGGGAGAGGTGCAGAATCAAGAGAAGTCAGTCAGCGAGAAAGACCCTGACGAGAAGAAAATAACTCGTGGAGTTCCGCATGTCGCCACGAATGAGATTCATTTGCAGAGCAACGACGACAACGAGACCAAAGAACTGCAAGGTAAGCACCCATTCATATCTACGTTGGTTGCAATGACTCAAAGATCGGAAGCTCAACAATCCGGCAAGGTCACTTCGGAACCTTGTTTAGATGAGAAATCCTCGACTGCTGTGTGGCCTCACGAGAAGGACCATGTAGCTACGAGCGGTACCGCTGAGTCAGTAGCTCCGCCAAGTGTTCAACACCACGCACGAGAGCCTGAAAAGAAAGTTAAAGTGGCCCCTCTAAAGATTGCCGTCCCAGCCATCCCAAGCATAAAACATTCGAGGGTAAAGCCGTCACCTCCAAGTGCTACAGAACCTCCACATACAGCATATTTCTCGGTGGCCTCCTCATCGTCTGATAAGGCTAGCTCGGCGCATAATTCCGTAGAAATGCCGCCTATTCAACAAGATGAACAGGGTATGTTTTCTTCAATCCGGTTTTGAGTGTGAACTAAAGAAAATGTCTCAGTTCCGTCCGGCGCCTCTGCTCAGGACTCGGTCTCTGTGGCAAGCTCCTCAACCCTTCGAGGGCCTAGTCCTCCCCCGATGTCAGTAAGCTCCCCTGCGAAGGAGTTTCACACACCGTTACAGACACCTACGGCTCTGCCTTCGCTGCCTGCAGAGGGCACAAAAAAGAAGAAGCCCAAGAGAAAGAAGAAAACAAAAGCAACCGGCAATACGGAAGAGGCTGTTGCGTCAGGAGCTGTCGAAGATGCATTTCATGATCAACTCAGTCAGATTGCCAATGCGCAGACGGGATACTATGCTCTTCGAGACGGGAATCTTCCTGAGAAGGAAGAGTTCGAGTTGCCAAAAGAGGACAAGGTGCGTGAATCCCTTACCCCTTGGCCTGAGAAGCTGGCTGAGAAGGGTGACAGGGACCGAAAAGTCTCATTCGACAAGTCCATGCGTATGTGAGAGAGAAGGCCTCTGGCTACGCTCGCGTGTCGGAAAGCGCATGGAGTAAAGATCGAATGGAAGTGGAGCCAATGACGCCCAGAGAGATGCAGGCATTGATAAGCCAAGAGGAACAGGACAACCCAGGGTTGATCCACTATTTGGAGGACGAGTTCCTTCCGGAGGGTAGCTTGGAGAAGGCTGGTAAAGCTGGTGCTGTTCCTCTCTTTGGAGAGTAGGTTGGATTACGTGCGTATGGGGGCTAGGTGGTGTGATGCAATCACGTGTAATATTCCTCATCTCGAACATCACTTCATGGGCGATAGCAAAGGAACATGTTTAGGGGAAAGGGGAGATGGATCGTGTTGATGATACCCAGTCCCTTTGCCGTAGATCGACACAATAAATAACGTTACAAGGACCAAATATTGGGTTTTGTTTTGAATGATACATCCCCACGACTATCCTGGGGCCCATTACAATGAGAGTGGCTCCTGATGTGATGATGGTGCAAGCCCTCCGGCAACCGACGATAAGGAGGATTATGGACAAAATTCGACCTCGGGAAGACAGATGCAACAGAGGCCAAATGCCCCGGAGAGCCCTCAGCTCGGTACCCGGCACTGCATCGTACATGTGGCCTTCTCAGTGATGTTGTGTACGGCATTCACGGAACGTTCTACGACGTGTGCAGTCCGCCTTAGCCGACTAGCTCACTCTGTGAGATGACCAAGCCGCAGGTTCTCACAGCGATTAGACCTACAGGGGATGGTGCGGCTCTGCGTAAGGCGGGGTTGGAGTGAGGCTAGTTGGTGGTGGTGGCTGTGCGGATGTGGCTCCCACCGCTTTTTCGGAAGCGGCCGGGGGACGACTTGGGCGAACGGGTTGGGCAGACAGTACGGTGCAAGAACTTCTACACTGGCTGGAAGAGATGGCCAAAATGGAAGAATGAAGGGTCATATGCAGGAGCATGGCGCTTGGATTTCCTTGTGTGGGCGGACGTGGGACCATGTAGCACACAAACAGGTGCTGAGCAACAGCACTTGGTACGTTGCGGTAAGAGGTACAGCAGTGTGCTGCAGCAGCACCTACACGTTGAGGGCCGTGGTTGGACTTCCCACAGAAGGCGACACAAGGCAAAAAAAGTCTTGATATGTATACTGGTAACGGACTGTAAGCCGACTAAGCAAACGATGGCGAAGTAGCATCTGGATGCCGCTTAGAATAGGATGGAAAGCTCCCTTTGCTGATGTTGCCGCCTGCCGCAACAGAATGCGGTCTTCGCTGAGCAGCAGACAGGGCTGGATTTCTCGGAGCGGATGATGTGCGGCGGCGGTCAGGAACTGGAGAGCAACGGGCAAATGATGGGCTGGGTGCATGCAGCCAGGCCGCTTCTGGGTGAAGCGAGCGCGGGCAGCGGACCCCTTGCCGTGCAGCAACGGTGCAAGCGCAGTGAGAGATGCGTCAGAGTGCACCGAACAGTGGCCCACACACCACGGCTCCGCTATTCCTTATATCCTCCGCTATGTGACCGCACGCCGCCCCCTCATATTGCGTGTCTCCCAGTCTCGTTGTGCACCTCCGACCTACGCAGAGCACCCCGCCCTCGTTCCAGTTCCAAGCGCACGACGCCCGCCATCAGCCAGTTGGTGCTCGCCTGACCTCAAGTCACATCCACAGTGCATGGCTTACTCCGACTACGACAGCCGCTACACGCACCGTCTACGCCATGAGTCGTCTTTCCAAACCTCTCGCGACACAGACCCATACTCGAGGCGCCCGCAGCCTCCAGCATCGGCCATGAGGAGCGGCTACAACGAGCCAGGTTCCTATCCCACGTCGTACTATAGCTACGAACCCCGCTACGCCACCCCGCCAGCCTCGCGCTCCTCCGCAAAACCACGGTACCGCTCCGACACACGCAGAAACCGATGGCCTCCTTCACCCAGCGTCGAGGACGCTACTGCCTCGCTTGCTCGAGAGGTCCCCTCATCGGCGGGGTCGGTAGACGAGGACAACAGCGGTGAAGCGAAGTCGCGGGGCAGTGTCGATCAGTACCCCATCATCGAGGAGATCGAGCCACCCCACAACGACGAACGGCGATTCGTTCTCGTCTCAGACCCCGGCGATCGTGATGGCCCTAGACATGCAGCGAGGGACCGGAGGCGCAAGAGCTTCGCCGAACGAGGAAATATGGCGCCTTTGAACACGGACATTGACGACGCGCCTCTGTTGCCAGAACGGACCCCTACGCCATACGCATATACGAAACCACAGAAGGAGTCGCTGGCCCCGTCTTCCAACGAATACTTCTTGTCGCCCGAGGCTATCACTCCCTCATCCTCGACCGTTCCGAGAACCGTTCCGAACCGGGACTCTTTGGACGCCCGCGACCAGAATGCCAGATCAACCAAACAGATTCCCGTCCGTAGCAGGCATGAATCTGTCTATCCACCGCCGTCCCCCAGTAAAGGCCGAGAAGACGTATTTGAAGACTCTGACGTCGAGTCGGATACTTCCCACCTCCGTACCGAACGAAGACCAGCGCGGTACAGCTTCGTGAAGAGCGACTTGCAGAAGGAAGATCTCCGAGCAAATGTTTTGGAAACTCAAGCAAAGTCGGAAAGAAGGAAGCGGGACTCTTCTCCTCCTTCGTCGGCACGGCGCGATGCATATGCCGCTGGAGGCAGTGGAAGCACATCCTCCTCGGGATCCTCAAAACAGCCCACGCCTTCATCCGATTCACCTAGATCATCCTCTTCGTCTGTCAACAAGGAGCCCCGGAAATCCAAGCCCGCCCCTCTTGAAACAGGCTACACAAGAAGCTCCAAGCATTCAGCTTCTCGCCCGAGTTCGCCACGGATCAATGATGACCGATCCCCTCCACGCTCGCCGCGTCTTCCACCACGCCGACCGCCCTCACCAAACACGGATAGACCTTCTTCAAGATCTGGGAGACCTCCTTCTCCGCTACCTTCGTACACGCACGTCCAACAATCTCCACGAGTGCCAATAACGGAAGCAGATTGGCATGCTACATACCCTCCCACGACCGACAGATCGAGACCAATTCCTCGCCACGAGCGATACGAAACTATGCCAGTGCCCATGCCTTCCATCAATGTCAAAAGTCCGTCACCTGCCAGACCACCAAAGGCCGAGAACCCACTACCATACCCAGTTGATGATAGGCCCGTGGAAGCCTTCATGCCACCAGAGCAGCAATATCAATATGATCATCCTTATTCGCCCGTGGCTTCGTCCCCAAGAGCAACACGCTTGGACTCGCAAATTCCAGGCTCGCCTCGTGAACGGTCGTCAGCCTTCCGACCTCAAGTCAGTAGCCGACAGAACTCCAATCCGGACGAAATTCCCCGCTCGCCAAGGGTCAGGTCTAATAGCATTCGGTCACAGACCAGTAATGATGGAGGCCGCAGAGAGCGGAAGACAACTGTGCCGCTGAGTCTAGATAGGCCTCTTCCATCTTGTCCACGGACCGAGCCATCGTCAAAATACAACGATTGGTACACCCTGCAAAATTATCCTACCTTTGACCTCTGTCCGAGCTGTTATGAGGGTGTCTTCGCTGACACACCATTTTCCGTATACTTCTCACAGACCCGTCAATATGAACGCCCTATAGAGCGGTACTGCGACTTTAGTAGCCCATGGATGCGTCTCGCGTGGCTCCTGACAATCAAACAAAGACGGCAATCTCTAGATCTGCTATACAACCTTGCTAGCATTACCGAACTCGAGAGACAATGTCCAGGTGATCGTGAGCTGGGTACAGACCACATTGCTTGGTTCGGCATCTCCGACCCAAGAGACGGCATCCACGTCGCCAACTTTGCTATCTGCCCTTGCGATCTGAAAATGGTCGAGACACTATTTCCTAGCATGATAGGCTACTTCACGCGTCTCCCTGCCAGCAGCCCCTACGCCATCCCCACCCCATACACCTGCAGCCTCCGCATCAAATCCCGCCGCTTTCCCAAGTACCTTGACCTCCTTGTCGAGCTTGACGCCGAAGCCCAACTCCTCGGCCAGCATCCCAACATCCACCGCTTCGTGCAACTCGCCCGAGAGAACGCGTACAAGAACGAATGCGCCCGCGACAAGCAACTCCTTCGCAAACCGTGGCATTTCATCACCTCGCTGCCCGAATTCACAGTCTGCCAGGAGTGTTTCGACGAGCTCATCTGGCCTGGCATCACATCTACGTCTGGTCACCCGCCCTCCACTATCCCTAACCTATTCAATCGCACTATTCAACCTGTGCCCGGCGAGGACCCCGAGGTTGGGTCCAGCTGCTGCTTGTATAGTCCACGGATGCGCAAGGTGTGGGAGCGCAGCGTCCAAGAAGAGGACTTTGGGTATCTGAAGAGGAAGGTGTTGGAGAGGAAGAGGGCGGAGATGAAGATCAGCCGAGAGAGGAGAGATATTTTGGCGTGGATGGATGGGCTGCAGAGGGGCACGGCGGGGTGGGAGATGGCGAAGGTAGAGTTGAAGGAGAACCAGGAGGAGTGGAAGAAGTGGGAGTAGAGAGATTGTGTGTGTGTATTGGCGCCTTTGGGGGTTAAAAGCGTGTCGATTTAGCGGAAATGAGCATGAGAATGAATCATGATTTATGACTTTAAGCAATTCTTGGGTGTTGTGGTTGCTCACGTGTTATTCCGCGACGTCAGAATCCAGTGTGATAACAGGGCTGCCTCGAGTAGAACCACGGATGTTGTGCCCAAGCAAGCAATCTGAGTCCCACGATGGTAGTATTCGCTAGCAATATAAATAATATAAACATGCAACGCCTCCCAAAAGCCCCACACTCTGGTCCTCATACATGCATGTCTCATAACGCCTGGAATTCCCATGCAAGGCCAGTCCATGCAAGGCCAGTGGTCAACATTTGAAAAGCGCTTTTGAGCGTTTCGATGCGCGGATACATTGCAAATTCGTCGTATTGGCCTTCGAGCCGTTATGCTTGGAATCCACTGTCCAATACCGCCAACCTCTACCTCACCCTCCTACGGCACAACACGTCGACTTTGAACAGTCCAATTCGTTTTGCTCCACCCTCCTTCCCAGGTATATGGCAGTTGCTTTTAATACGTATGAGGGTTCCACTTGATTACTTTTGGCGCGGGTGCGGACGGTGCTTCAGGATCATCCACCTTTGTCAGTTCGACTTCGCCGAGCGCGCGCTTCCTCCGCTTCGCGACGTTGGCGTAGATGATCCCAGCGAGCGTGAAGACGAGGATGACGCCGAGGGGCACGCCAATGCCTATCGAGGCCTGGGTTGTGAGTTTCGTCATGGCGCAGGAAGAAGCTTGATTGTCGCTGCGGGGGCCCTTCGCGCTGCCACTTTTGCGCTGTCGAGAAAGCGCTTCGAAAAATGCGGGTTGGACGGTGTATGTGGGTAGTTGTTGGCGCGGCAATTTAGAAGCGAGGCTGCTACGGATGCTGTGTATGTATGTAAGTTATTACTCGAATTCCCTCATCCGCGTCACAAGGTACTCCGTACGCAGGGCCCGTGGCGAAGTGATAGTCGCGCCCCGAGGTCGCCTTACCTTGCAATATACAACTCGTCCAATCGATCCGTATAGCGCCCCCGAATACCCAATATCGAGCGCTGCTCTCCCGCAAGGCACAAGATGACGGTCAATTAGGAAGTAAGTCGGCTCCTACATTCTACATTGCGCTCCTCGGGGTATTGCAAAAGTAATAAAATCAAGTCTAAGCTAGACACACCCATGGCGGGCGTCCATGGCAAGCGATGCTGCCGAGGCTACTATCAGTTCACTTCGTCGCGCGGTGACTATCCCGGGTCGTGTTCCCGCGGCTATATCACCTTCCCGTCTGGGTCTGGGCGATCGCTTGCGGGATGAGCTTATCGTGTAAGAAGCTTTCGAGTTGCCTTGTCGAGCGACCCAGGCCAGGCATGCGTTCTAGAAGCGTTGGTCGTTGAGCGTTGCGGCCGTAACGAGGCGTTTATACTGGTTAACTCTGGCGATCGATGCATGGGACTTTGCTTGATGGTGGTGTATGGGATTGGGGATCGGATATAGCATGGTTACATAAGCGCTTATTTCCACTTCAACTCGGAACTCCCAACGCGGCGTCCTCCATCTACTACTATGCACTCATCATCATGTGCGAGGAATGAAGCTCAAGATCGCGAGCGTATAGCGAGGAATGAATGTCATTCTTTTGACAGATACACATTCCTATGGGTCGGCCAACGACTTTGATTCTTCATACTAATGAACACCTGCATCTTCACTCTGACCCCACACCCCATGCCTTCCACAAGACGTCTCAAGAGATAGGGTTAGCAAAAAGTTGGAATCGTAGTAGAAAACGAGTTTTTCTCTCCCCTTTTTCTTTGATTCCTTATGAAGAGATGTAGCTCCGCAGGCACAAGCGCTTCGATGTCCCGACTCGCGTTTCAGATCAGCCTCAGACCTTGCTTGTCCACTTTCGGCACACATGAGACGCGCAACGACAGAGAACGATAGCGCATGATATCCGAACACCATATCACGACCAGAGCTATGTCGTTGACAGTGTCACTAAATGCTAGCTAAGTACTTCATGCAGGCCTCAGAACTCTTCAAGAGCCCAGTTGCAGAATGGTGCAGTAATATCAATAATGAACATCGCACTTCGCACACATAGACTACCCAAGAAGCATATAATCCCTCATCAAAGGCCCCACCTCCTGTCAACTAAATCGCTTCCGTACAAGGCCCCGGCTTGTCGTGTCGCGTGCTGGAACACAGCGTTTCCAGCCTGCCTAGATCTCATGCAGACCCAGAACCCATCTTAAGGGAACTGTCTTGCACCTAGATCGACTAATTCTGATTTCGCCTCCGACGTTACCGTTGCCTGTACCATAGTTAATCGCCTTCGAACGATGCGCCGACCATAATACGACGGATTTCGACATTGAACATGACTACGATATAATCGACAAATCCGCTGCATAGCCGAACACATGAGTCTGGACTCGACCCACGATGCTTACTCTACAAGCGTTACTCTCGCTCCCCGTCTTCCTCTCCAGCACAATCATCACCCATGCCCTGGCTGCACCCGAGGGTTACATCGACGTCAACAAGAAAGATACCTTCCAAAACTATGCCGCATCTCTCACCGGCGGCGAAGGATGCAAAGACAAAGACCTGAAATGGATCCGCGACGGCTTCCACGAGATGAACAGATTATTCGCTGTCGCGCAAACCCCCGATTTCGAACACGAATGCGAGATCGAGTTCTTCGGCCGCCCGTACCGGATAAACAACTACACAGACGTAATTATAGGGAATCTGCGGCGGGCGGCGCAGTATGCAAATCTCCAAGGCAATGAGACGCGCAATCCGGATATACATGTCAGATGCGATGACCCGAATTTTATGTGCGACGAGGGGAACAAGAACGACGGGAAACATGCGGCTTATAATATCGGGAACGAGCCGCACATCAACTTTTGCAAGAGATATTTCGATTTAGACCCACTGGATGAGACGGTGAATGATGAAGCGAGTAATGAACAGTCGAAACTGGGATTGATAAAATATTACAATCGAGGTGAGGCGGTCGAATTTACCTCCGATTCTGGGAGCCGTCTGGACTAACATGTACCATAGCCACCCTATGGGCACGAATGGTAATGCACATTGCAGAGGTCGGATCGGCCGTGGTCATGCGACCCGTACCGAATTTTCAACCCAACGCTACGCGCGAATGGACAATGAGCTCGTCCATGGGCCCAATGAACACGTCTGTCTTGGCAGGAGTCAGAGACGACGAGAAGGAAACGATGGGCCCCAATATCCGGGTCCTGAAGTACGCGTACGGCGTGACGAGGGCGAAACTTCTGGCGACGCTGTCTACGCAAAATGCCTATGATACTGTCAACAATGCCGAAAACTACGCCCTCTACGCGCAAGCGCGATATGTAATGCAAATGAAGGGCTTCTTCCCGAACATGCCCATCATGAACTTTGGAAACGACATGGCTGTCTTGACCAACGAGCAGATTCAGGACGGCGATAAGAAGAAGTTTGCCTGTTTTGAGATGTCGGATGTAGTGTAAGTTCCTGATCCTCGTACAACACGTCGCTCTAGCTCATCCCGTTACAGGCGTCGCACCGATGGGACGATGGAAAAGGGAGCAATGCTCTCATCCGCGGCGGCGAGGGTTCGGATGCCACCAGGATATGTGGTGTTCTTCACGTGGGCGGTCGTCTTCCTTCTAGGGCTCAACGCCATCAGTTAGCTTGAATACGAATGGAAAAGCCTAAGGGCGAAATTCTTCGTTATCGAACAAACAGAGTGCGAGATTGCTTTGTGTGAGAGATATCGGAGACCTGACGAAGAACTGACTTTGACTGACGTGACGCAAACGAAATTCATAAAGAGCAATGAGAAAAGCTCAAATTTGACTGTCAAAGAGAAAGAGGACTACGAAAGGAAAAGGAACAAGCAAACTGAAAAGATAGCGGCACTCTCGAGCCATGATGCGATTGTGCAATGGCAAACTCCGTGCCTGAGCGACTCAGGCGAATTTCGAAGTAGCGCTGACAAACGAGAGACCAAAAAAAGAACGGACCAATAAGAGAGAAGGAAACATAGAACCGAATGGGAACGTCAACGTCCACAGACGATAGTGAAATGAAATGGGGCCAGAATCGACTGGCGAATGAATAATACGAAGAGAAAACCGGACTGAAAGACTCTATAGATAGCAAACGACTGCGGGGAATCTGAAAGTGCAACGATTGCGAGAACGCTGTAGGGTGGAAGAAGCTATGATCATCAATTCGCCGCACGCAATTGCATGCAGTGGGGTCCTAGGCACCAAATTTCAGCATGGGTCACTTGAGAATCCATTGGTGGGGGCGGACTTACTGTACGGGATTGAATATCGGCACTTGTTATCTCTAATTCAGCGGCTGGGCGGCTGGTCCCAGTGCCTGAGCATTTGTTGGACCGCCCAGTGCCATTCTGCGATGAAAGCGTTCGTCAACTGGGTCACACCATCGGAGGATGGGGCCCGTCCTCCCCACATGCTAGGCTGTGATGCCTGATGCTGAGCATAGTAAGGAATGAGTTGGCTGAAAAGAGTCAGGCTTAGTTGTGTTATGATCATCACTTCTGTGAGCTTACTCTTGTTCAATCTTGTTCAGGACCAGCCAGCAGAAGTTCCAGCTTCGATTAGATTCGGGATCAGAGTAGACTCGTCGCTTCGCTTCTTCAAGACACTCCGAGCTAGAGGGTATCCCATTAGGGTTCAAACAGTCTTACTTCGAGAGGTTTGCACATACCTGAATGGATAATTCTTTGTCAGCCCGCGTAGTTCGGTGAGCAGACCGTGTGAATTGACATAGTACGACCCTGAACGAAACATCAGCTCAATGCATCATTTCCGCCATGCTTAGTTACTCACAAGCCGCAGTCATTGGGGCGGCGACGTCCGATGAACCAATTCTTGCAAACGTTTTCTCGATGCGGCGAAGCTCACCGAGTGTATTGATGCGATGAGAGTTGAGCGCTTGGATCATCTGCTCCTTTTCAGCCTGCAATCTGTCAGTATTGTACTATCTCATGCAACGAGAGAAAGACAGCAATATGGTTTATGAGGCAATATTCGGAATCTGACACACATTATGTGGAGGGTTGATGTTTGTTTTCTTTTTAAAGCAAAGTAAACACTTACCGCAGTGATTGTAGAACGAGATGCAGACATATTGTGAAAAGAAGGGATGCGATATTCCCTTGCTGGCGGATTGCTAAAGTTGCTGGTGTCCGAATCGATAGAGCTCGTAGAATAGACAGACATAGAAGGTTGAGGTGTTCCTTGATCTCCCACTAAGCTTGGAGAGCGTGAATTTTGCCTCTCTAGTGAACGGGAGGGCTCAAAGATTTGGGGGATAGGGCCGTTAGGTTCGGTCACTGCTGGTGCGAAGAACAGATCAAGCGTTTCGTCGTTGAGAGAGGTGGACTCTGATTGATGTAAATGTGTTCCAAAAGGTATCGAGCCAGGCACTGATAGGTAACTCGAGGGCGCAATGCTGAGAGCTGTTGAGGTGGTCGTAGTCGAGCTAGGTGAAGTGATAGGAGCGTTGTCCTGCGGTGGTGTATCCATGAGGTCGTAGATAGGTCATTGATCTTTATAAGTATTCTCTGGCCGACCTGCGGACCTCAATGAAAGGGTAGATAATATGGTCTGATAGAAGGGAACGCAAGGGGGCCAGGGCGCTGGACGAGCACGGGAAAGCACAGGTTAGTGTCTCTGCTCATGAAGCCAAAACGGTCATAGGTCCGGAGCCACACCGTCATGAAGGCAGCTGGATTGAACTACTCGGAGGGTGAAAGAGAAAATATTATGGCATAATCGAGATGAAGACGTACGATTTGGGTAAATCCCTAGCCGTAAGGAATGTGGATGACCAAATAGACCTCATTCTAGGGCCCCGCTGATCACCCTTTAAGCCCAAGGGCCTCATTTTTGGGAAGTAGATAGGATTCTTGGCTGCATATCGCGGATCTCCCGCCTGTCAAGGCTGGTGAGACGCAAAGATCTCTCAGCTGTGTGCTAGGGCTCCACGTTCCAAGACTCCGGTGGGGTTTCATGACGGTGCTGTAGGGGTAATATGCAGCTTTGCGAAGAGAGAAGCACCATTGGAATCAAGCACTAGTCATAGCTCCGATGTGGATACGACTTCAAAGTGATGCCATTTGTTGCACCGTAGTTCGCTTGCGTTGAGTCACCCCGGTATACGAAATGCACAGATAGACATGTAAGATGTCTTCCTAGAACGGGTTAGGTTCTGGCTTGCGGAGATTTTGCGGACCGGCCGTTGACGCTGTACGGTTACTTTCTTTGATGGCTGTAGGAATAAGCCTCCATCCACATAACGCACATGATTCAGCTATGGATGGATACTACTGTGCCTAAAATTCGCAGACAGAGGCGTCAGGCGTCGTGACTGCTCGGATGTATGCCGTTCCGTGTGTATTATCAGAATGTTTAGTACCGTGTAGGAGTACTAAGTGCTCGGCAGTGCGCTCAGGTGGTGAGGCTGGTGCTGATGTAGATGACCGGGATAGTAACCTTTAGCGTTGCGAGTAGGCGCCCGGTGCCGCGATAATGGGTGCTCGGATGCTGTGTCAACCGTGCGGTGGCTAGTGATTTGCGCCACGACCGCTTGGTCATCGCTCAGCCTCCAATTTCCAACATAGAACCGCACCTCACCGCTCCTTCCTGTGCTTCCATCATAATGACACTGCTTCTACTTCGCAAACGGGGGCGGATACCATCAGTTCAGCGCCATTACGATTTCAAACCACGTTATCTATAGAGTGGCCATCAATCGTTCGGCAGCAGCGATGGCGCACATTACCATCTTTCCACTATCATCCCGGACATAGATTGTGTATAAGACCGAGTGTCCAAAGGTGACCGTGCTTCAACGCAAGAACCTCATTATATCGGATTGAAGATCTCAAAGTGGCGCAATTTTCATCAATCGGCTCACAAACCCATATTGTCGGAGATCAAGCACCAGGAGGGAAAATTCACCGACCAGAGGATATGCTAAAGGTGCCTAGGGGCGGCGATTTATGATCACATGAAGCTAATATCGTGCATGCCAGAGTCCACGCGACTGCCCTGCTTTCTGATGTCAGACTGGGTATCGGACGAAATGCACACACTATCCCTAAAGCTCAGTATCCGGACTCAAACATTCGTATCCGTTCGCTAGGAGCCGGGGGCGAATAGAATACTAGACAGCGTTGCATTTCGAAAACAAGCATTCGGTGATCAGCCGCTAGCAGTAAGCATAACCTACGCGGCTTAGATGAGCACACCTAAGATGGCAGTGAAATTGGGTTTTTTCACAAACAGCTCATCTAGTCCAATGAAAACCTAGGTACATGCCAAGTTCCGGAACTGCACAAGGATTACGCGGCCTTTAGGGTGTCCAGAGGGCCCGACAATCAGCTTAAGCTTGATGTTAACGTTGATTTAGCGCTGTCATACAAAGGTCATTCCACCACCCTACTAAGATCTATCAACGCCTCCAGGTTTGTAGCACTACAACCCTCTTCAACTTGGCAATCATCATCAAACTGGATCATATTCTTCGACCAAAGGGCATCGGCAATGGACTTCTGAACATGCCGGACGGGGCACAAGAAAGGCTTACGTACGTATACACATATGTTTGAGTGCATTGACCTCGTCATATATCTCACATGCCTAGGGAAAAATCGTTCCGTGCGAGAACGGACATATGCTTGGGTACTGCCCGATCAGAAGGTTTTGGTCATACACTGCTGTCGTCCCCAAGAAGTCCATGGACACTAACACTATACTGGACGCCTTGGATAAGGCTTGTCGATATGGTGCCCCACCTGGTTTCGGACGAAAAGGACCGTGGATCAGATGCCATCAGCCGTTAGGCTCCAGCACTGCGGCTTTCGGCATTTTCGGCATGTAGGGTGTACGTATTTCCTATCGAGATTTGTATCTTGCGCCGTGCAAACAGAAGTTTATCGTAATATTCAAATTGAACTTACGGCAATTCGTTCTTGATTTACACAAGGTACCAAATTAGAAGTCTAGAGATTCATTACTGCATATTCTGACCTAGATTACGCGATGCATAGGAGAGTTGTCTCGAACAGTTGACATAACACTACTTGGTTATTATTCTACTAGATTTGCAGTAGGAGGTGTAGGTGACCGAAAAGACTAGTACATGATAGAATAGCAGCGATTCCTCTCCTACTTCTCAACTCAAAAGGCGTCTAAAACTGCTTGACTATATAAGGCCATTTATCATCGTGTCGCATAGCCTTTTAGATTCACTACGAGCTTCTACCTACATATAAAGCAGTGCATCAGTCCAAGGTCGTTCAGATAGATGCATTAAGGTGAAAGAGCTCTCACGTGTTTTGCTTACTAGCGTGGCACGGAACAACTATAAACCGAGCGATCAACGAGGTGCGGTTCGCCGCCTCTAAGAGTACCTAAGCCCGGCCCTGCTCACCACCTCACCACCAAAGCTCACACCGCAAGCCCTGAGATACCCATAATCACACACAACCATAATCATGTGGATCATAAATTGGTAGGCGAAGCCTCGCATTCCATTCGAAGTCCCTTACTAACTCGTGCACAGGTGTAAGTAAATGGATCCTTCATACGTCTACACCCTCAAAGCGCACGTTATCTACAACCTGCCACCGCCCCATAACGACATAGAGTGCAAGTGATGCCGATCAGTTAGACGTCTGTCATCCGACAGTCTACTAAGAACGGCGTGCCCTCATTGTGGACATATGGGCTGGCCTTATCGGTGGCACGGCGCAGTCGAACCCGTCACGGATCTGCCACCACAGCGTAGCACTATATAATATATCGATATTTTGGAACGTAATCTAATTCAAAATTAGTCTACGATGTCTTGGCTTCGTTGGGCCTGCTCAACAAGGTAAATAGCGTCCGCACGACCGCACGCGCATAGCTAACATAGGAAAAAGCACGCCCAAGCTGCTCTTCCTCGGACTGTATGTGCCCATATATAGACCTCATTTTCCAACTCTCAGACTAATTTGTATGTAGAGATAATGCCGGAAAGACCACGTATGGATGACCGTCACACCTAAAAGACACTTGGTTGATAGTAACAGGCTTCTTCACATGCTCAAGAATGACAGGGTGGCAGTCCTGTAAGGCTTCTATTAGTTCCCATCAATAGCGTTTGGCTAAAACGTGACTACAGCCAACCCACCTTGCACCCTACCTCTGAAGAGCTCTCCATCGGCAACGTCAAGTTCACGACCTTTGACCTCGGCGGTCACGCGCAAGCCCGCCGCCTCTGGCGCGACTACTGTACATATTCGATCCTAGACCTCCAGACGTTAGTCTAACGCCTCACAGTCCCCGAAGTAAGCGGCATAGTCTTTCTTGTCGACGCAAAGGACCATGAGCGTCTTACCGAGTCGAAAGCCGAGCTCGACGCCCTCCTGGCTATGGAAGAGCTCGCCAACACTCCTTTCGTTATTCTCGGCAATAAGATCGATCACCCCGACGCTATTTCGGAAGACCAGCTTAGGGCAGCCCTGGGCCTGTACCAGACGACGGGCAAGGGCAAGGTACCGCTTGAGGGTATTCGGCCGATCGAGGTGTTTATGTGCAGTGTAGTTATGCGACAGGGATACGGCGAGGGTATTCGCTGGCTCAGCCAGTACGTCTAAGGATGGAAAACGAAACGAGGCCTGTTGTACGCCAAAATCGGCGTGATATATCGATTGCATGAGGCGTGGGGAGCGGATGAGGTTGGATGTATGATGGCTTTTTCACGTACGACAAATCTAACCCCCTTCATGAACTGGCGTTTGTATTTAGGAATGCCAGTTGCATTATCACCCATGATCCCCATGAGAACAAAACTGTGTACGTGATCTAGAGTGTTACGAAATAGGATCTAGGAGATTGATTTGGACCTGTACGATATTCAAGCTCGCGCAAAGCAGCAATGATAGCACCCTTAGTCATGCAAGTTATTCCGATCCACCGAAACGCCGCCCAATGCTGTAAGTCGAATACCACACACTACTCCTCGAATTCTGCCTCTTTGACACCACAAAAATCGGTACCAAAACATGAATCTACCATATACCAAGTCCTCCAGTACAAGCTCGCGTTCGAGCTATCGAAAGTTCCATCCTCCTTCCGAGGAACTTGGTCACCGATGAGACCATTTCCAGAGCCGACCACCCAGCCAATGATAGGGAATTGACCGAGAGTCTCTTGCCATTTGGGGCGTGCAGGTAGGAAGACTTTATCTCCTTGTAAGAATGGCCGAGACTTGCTACCTTTGAGGCGGAGTGTTGACCGACCCGGGGGACGGGACTGTGACGAGGTTGTTTGACCAACGGACTGGCTTTGCGACCCAGATGCTAGGGAATCTCGTGCAGGAGTGTCTTCGTCGTCAGATAGAAATGCGCCCAGACGCGGCTTTGATACACGTCGTGCGGGTGTCGATGCTGGACCGGAAGTCGCCGTAGCGGAAGACGCTGTAGCTGAGGACTGCGAAGCGCCCCCTTGCATGGTGGCTGAGGACATTGTGTTCGGCGATGCTGTGACTGATGCTCTTCCCGCAGGGACTGCCACATCCCCCACGTTTGGACCCATTCCTCTATATTCCTCAACACGTACCTCGAATCCGCCAATAGTATGCGGTGAGAAGTAGATAGCGAGATCTGCCGCTTCCACTGAGTCGAAGGTGACCTTTATCCAGTGTTCACCTCCGACATATTCGTTTATTTTTGCGCGTGCCGAACCCGAGAGTTTGTTGAATTGCGATGCGCGTTGAGGGGTGAAGGATAGGCTAAACTTCGAGTCTCGCGGTCCGCGCTCGTATTCTTCATAGATACAGCCTTTTGATATTTCCTCAAACTTATTTATTGCCGCCCATTGTTGGTCCTTCCCAAAGCCAAATATTATGACCTCCTTTGACACTTTTGTTCCGTTTACGGGAGCGCCAGACTGCAAAGATGCCGACAATCCTCCAGCGTCTAGCAAGTTCGGTGCGGATGTGGTTACGGGGAGCTGCGAAGAAGAACTCTTCCTGAGTGACCTCTGCTTGTCGTCTGCCTTGTACCGCGCAAAGATGTCGTCGATGGCCTTCAAGTTCTCCTGCTTGGCTAGGTCTTGTGCGCTCGAGATGTTCGGGGTCTTGCTTCGGCTGACGCCGCGCTTGCGTGCCTTGCCAAAGGGGCCTTTCTCTTCGGGTATACGGCGCTTGGAGTTCTCTGAGCTGAAGAAGTGCCACATGTTAGCTGGCGATTCTAGAAAGGCTGGGGCGATGGTGAGGTTGTCGATTGGACGGAGGATAATTTGGAGGCTTAGATGCAAATAGTGTGTGGGTTGTTTGTTCTTTTGCGGTGCGACAAGCGCCGCTGCCGCATGCGCAGTGAAACCACCGCAAGACTGTGATGAGAGACTTACTCTGGCAGCTCAAACCCCCATGGTAAGCGTCGCCCAGATGAGTCATAGGCGCGCTCTGAATCGGGGACTGCGTGGACCTGCATCGTGCTGCGCGACTGTATTGTATGTGTTGACCGTCACGAGGTAGAACACTTTGTTTATGGTGGTGAATCTAGAAACATCCAATCCGTCTACAAAGCCACATGTGGCTAAAGCACCCGTGCGCCACGAGCTAGTCTACTCCTGGCACTCGACGCTTCTTTTGCCCAAAACGAATTCAACGACATTATTCGCCAAACCGCTGCTGCCTATTCATTGTGCAGTAGAAGGATGGACTTGACGCCTGTCAGAATCAGAGGAAAGAAAAAGAAACCTGCCGCCGCTCTTCCCAAATTTCTACCGGCGTCATCATCACAAACAAAACGACAACGAACATTAAAGACTGCAAAGATCGCCAGATCAAAGAAGATCATAGAGATAGCTATGCCGACGCTACAAGGGTTACCGCAAGAATTATTGGAGATAATATTTCTGTACAGCATGAACATATCCCTTCCTCGCGCCTCACCTAATCTTGGCCGCAAATTATCGTCAAAAGCTGTGACTATAGAGTTTGTCATGCGGTCCTTCTTCCATACTGTGGACCACAAGTCCAACTATCGAGACCGTAAGGTGATTGGAGACCCTGAAATCCAATCCCAGCTGCTCGCCTGCCGGTTTTTCACCTGGACCTTCTTTCGTACGTATGTGGAGAAAGCGCAGAGCACGTTGATCCAGCAGAGAGGTGCTATATGGAAAGATGCGAGTGTTCAGGTGCCGGGCCTTGAAACCTTCGATGGACTCTTTCCTTTCAAGTTTATGAGGATTACGTACTTGAGCTTTGCAGAGGGTTTCCGAATCCCAGAAAAGCTGCTCCACGGACCTTGGTCAGCTGAGAAAGCATCACTACTCTACGTTCTGGTTTCACTAAATGGAGAACTTGATTGGGAGGGTAGTATGGCCGGGGAGATCGCGAAAGCCGGCTTGAGACAAGCGATTGAAGAGAACAACGAGCGAGCGGTGGCTGCCCTAGCTGTTCTGCTAGGTATCGCACAGGCTATTGACACCAGCACCATCCGGTATGCAGTAGTGGACTGTGGATGCAACATCAACATTGTGCGGCAACTTCTATTCAACGCGCAAATCCTACATCAAAATTCTCCAAAAGAGTCTCTTAACTTTCATGGTGAGTTGTCGCAGACCATTGATGACACGGCTCACATATGCTAATTGCACTTCAATCTTTAGATCCAGCGCTATGGCGATGGGCAGACACACATGAGGGAAAGGGTGTGCTGCTCAAAGATCTACTTAGGAAAGCTGATAAATTCTCACTGGAGTTTTACCTGGAGGGCGAAGACGGTGTCCGAGCAAAGATTGTACCGTTCCCATATGGTGGAGCCAAGTTTGATCCCAGGACGGTCTTCGAAGACATCGTGCGAGAGCTGCTGGTGCGACTATATAGGAGTTACGGGAGGAAGATCACTGCAAATGTACGGCGAAGACAGCAAACCTACGAAGAGGAGCATATGAATGGCGAATAGCATTGAAGTGCATTGAAAACTACTGAACAGCTTCGGTACTGATACAATGAAATGAAGATACATGTGCCTTTTTACGAACCAATGCCATGCGACGAAACGCACGTCTGACTTCGGGTGCGCCTTGGGAAGACGATCTCTATATTCCTCAATTGCTTCATTACCGAGCCCTCCCAATGTTTGGATTATGCCTGCATGATTGCGTTAGCGAATCAACTCATTCAGAGTAACCAGCATAAAGTGTAATGATGAAGTTCCTCAGTGATCTTGGTGATAAAGGTGAAAATCATACCCGAAGGGTCATGTACTATCTAGGCAAAGGTTTTTAATCATCGGAAGGATAGGAGAAAATTGATAAATAAGGTAATCGCTGGACTTACCAAGATAAAGCGTGATGACCAAGGATTTTACCCTAGAAATCAGTGTCACTAGATACTAAAAAAGGGCTGCATGTAGGAGTGCTAAAAGGCCTGCCTTGAGTCAGCGAAATGCTGCAAATATGAGGGCAGCAGGCAACGGAAAAATGTGCTCAGAATATGTAAGAAATTGAATATCATAGGTTCTAGGCCGTTAACAAGACCCCGGCGAGGGTCTCCGGCAAAGGACTCAATCGCAAATTTGACTCATCATGGCGGGGGGACCGAGAAGAAAGGGACGTACCTCTATGAGTTGGGAGTGATGGCTCATTGCACTGCTTGTCATAAGCATAAGTCAGAGAAGCAGGAGCGACATTGCGACGCCCAGCTACACAATTCGAGCCTCCGCGGCCTGCGCACGACTAGATGGCGGTACTTGTTCTACTGTGCGATACGCAGCACACCGAACAAATAGGCCGAAAGAACCGTGTTGATGTTGCTATGAGAAGTGATGTTGTGAGGGAGGCCGAAGAAAAGAAAAAGGTCGGGGCCGCTCTTCCGCGCTAGCACGCTAGCACGTTCGCTTAAGTCGTCTTGGCGAGCACCACCATCAACCAATTTCGCAGGTGCGACGACTGAATCTCGACAACTAACGACAACACAGCCAACGACTCCTCTTCCGACCGGTACGCCTGCGACAAACTTCTTCACACTTATTCTCGCTTTCTAACCCGCGACTATAGCACATACCGTCGAAATGGGTGACGCTGATATCACAACGAGCCAGTGGAGGCTGGTCGAGGTCGGCCGCGTCGTTACCTTCAGCGGTGGCCAGTATGACGGTCGGTTAGCCGCTATCGTCGAGATCATCGATCACAAACGTGTATGGAGCCCATGTGTGATCTTGGGTCTTGCGCGTCGCTCACAGGACGTTAGGTGCTCGTAGACGGACCCTCTAAGGACGCCCCCGTCCCTCGCCACGCTGTAGCCCTCGCCAAGGTGTCTCTCACCCCGATCGTCATTCCCAAGCTTCCCCGCGGTACCGGACGCGGCTTCGTTGCCCAGCAGTGGGAGAAGGAGCAGGTTGACCAGAAGTGGTCGGAGAACAGCTGGTCTAAGAAGCGCATTCAGTTCCAGAAGAGGAGGCAGCTCAATGACTTCGAGAGGTTCAAGGTTCTGAAGCTCAGGAAGCAGGTAGGTGCTCTCTGTCCACGAAACCTGGGTAGGACACACCTGGAAAAACTTATCGCTGACGGATTTACAGGCTCGTTTCGAGGTCCGCAAGTCTCTCGCCAAGGTCCGCGCAGCATAGATGGTATCAACGGCGTCGGAGGTATGGGAGGCGGGTGCTTCGTCCCAGGTCACAGTGGAGGGCACCCGCACGTCATGATCATGTCGAAAGGCTATCCACGGCATTCAAAATTCCAATCCTAACTGGGGCAAATTATTTCCTGTCTGGCATGGTGCAATTCGGATCTGGAGGTTAAGCCGACTCTCTCATGTGAGCGCATGTAGAAAGAGTCAATTCCAAAGTTCATGAGCCCAACATTAGCATTTCTCAATTGATATCCTGTTTATTATGCATGCATACCTACATACAGCTATAAAGCCACAGCCATGTACGCCGCAAATTTTCGACGCATCGCAAGACATGATGCTTTTGAGCGCAACAGTCAATTTATTGATTCTGGCCGTTGCTGTGGGCGAGGCAAGCCATCCGGCTTTTCGAGTGCTAATAGATAATCCCATTTCAATTTTGCAATTGATGCCATGACTATGTAATTTACGCTCAGGCGTCTAATTACTCATATTTCTGGTTGTGTGAATCATATAACGCTATGTCGCCTTTCGTCAGTGAGGAAGAAGGCGGCGCGACCTGAGATTCGCTAAATAAAAGCTCGCTTGAGGTGCACCAACCCTAACCCAATTTCGCATCAACATCACCACTCCACACACACAACGTCAACATGGCCAACCCCCGCATTGAGGAACTCCCAGACGAGCCCGAGAAGAAGGGCGTCGAAGTTGAGGATGCAGAGTCGAGCTCTGAGTCTGAGGGCGAGGGCGAGGAGTCTGGCATCCCCGCAGGTGCCTCCGTCGCCGTGCACTCGCGCAACGAAAAGAAGGCACGCAAGGCCATCGGCAAGCTCGGCCTCAAGCACATTGAGGGCATCACTCGTGTGACGCTTCGCCGACCCAAGGGAGTGAGTGCAGCTCGCGCAATGGGTGCTGAAGTGGTGCATGCAACACTTCGATCATCCGCGTTATCCTTGTTCCAAATTTGTCTGACAGCTTTATCCAGATTCTCTTCGTGATCAACCAGCCCGATGTGTACAAGTCGCCATCCAGCAATACGTACATGTAAGTTAGTCGAATTATACCCTATCTCGTCATTGACAGCCGTGCAGCATTTTCGGCGAGGCTAAGATCGAGGACTTGAACTCCACTGCGCAAGCCAACGCTGCCCAGCAGATCGCCGCACAGGAGGCTGCTAGCCACGATCACTCTGGCCACGATCACGACCATGACCACGACCACAGCCATGGCAAGGGCAAGGCTGCCGAGCAGGCCAAGGACGAGGAGGAAGAGGAGGACGATGAGGAGGAGGTCGACGACTCTGGTCTCGAGGCCAAGGACATCGAGCTGGTTATGCAGCAGGCGAGTGTCTCGAGGAAGAAGGCCGTTAAGGCTCTCAAGGAGAACGACAACGATATCGTCAACTCCATTATGGCGCTCAGCATATAGGCGGATTGGCATCTGATGCATTACGGCTATACTTGCAGGAAAATGAATGGCTTTATCTAAACGTTCGGGAGTCCTTACAACTTCTAGAATCAATGTATAAGCTATACACGAATGTACCAAAGACCTTGGTTTTTTCGTTATGATAAAATTTTGTTTCATTCCGCTGCGTGTCGTGAGATTTTTTATGTTGCAATCTTAACGCATGGCACAGATTTATTTCGAATATGAACATCTGCATATTTGGTTGGATCATCTACCAATACTTGAAGGCATCCGCATACGCCCGAGGTTTTCAGCATCTTCTGCTTACATAACCCATGCCAAGGCCAGACTTCTCGGTCGCTCTTGCGGAACTTCGACCTCCCTCTCCGCAAACCCTCCCCACCACAACCCGTCCCAATCCATCACAATGGCCGTCGGAGTATGTTCCCTCACCTCTCCCTCACCTTCCAAAGCTTCTAGCAGGTTAATTGCTCCTCCGGAAGCGCCCTTCATCCCCCAATGGCATACCCAATTTCGAAAGCTCAAAACTAACTCACTCTGCTTTACAGCGCAGCGCCGCCCTCAAGCTCGACTGGACGAAGCTCGGCACGCAGCTCGGCCTCAAAGGCCAGACTGCCGCTGCCCTCCAATCCTTCAAGAAGCGCAACGATGATGCGCGCCGCAAAGTGACTGTCCTTTCCGAGCAGCCCCAAACCGTCGATTTCTCGTACTACCGGTCCACCTTGAAAAACACGGCCATCGTCGATGAGATTGAGAAAAGCTTCAATGCTTTTAAGCCTCAGACCTACGATGTAGGACGGCAAATCAAGGCTATTGAGGCATTTGAGGCGCAGGCTGTGAAGAGCGCTGAGGAGACGAAGAGCGTCGTAGATAGGGAGTTGAGCGATTTGCAGAAGACGTTGAAGAACATTGAGGAGGCTAGGGCGTTTGATGAGCTGACGGTGGTACGTATATGATGCAGATGTTGAAACGGATTTTGGGCGAACGCTAACGATTGGCGTAGGACGAAGTTGCCGCTGCTCAGCCAGACATTGACAAGCGCACCGAGCAGCTCGTGTCGAAGGGTCGCTGGGCCGTGCCGGGCTACAAGGTAAGTTTTCAACGAATCGTGTTAAATGATATGGAATTGCAACTGACACCCTCGCAGGAGAAGTTCGGAGACCTCTCGGTGCTCTAAGCGTTTCTTTGCTCTTCAGAATTCCCCGGTCTGGGTTGTACTACCTACGTGTGAATAGTTTCCAGGTCTCAATGCAATCATAGATCACAGGCTCTAGCATTATTTGGCCCTTGTGTACTTCGTCATCCTTCAGTCCTCATTTGGCGCTCTATTGTACTGCACTCATCTTGCATGTTATGTGACTGAAGGCTCTTTCGCTCAGAGCTACATCACGAGCACATCTGTGTTGGTTGTCATGCGACTATTCGATTGTCAAAGTCTTGGAATTGAATTGCATAACGAGCCACGAAGTTGAACCGCTTTTCGAACTATTCCTAACCCCTTCATATTCTCACGAATTAGCTCTGTGACTCTCACGGCAAATGTCTCAAGTCAATAGGTGCTCTCCACGCTATCGCATACCTGGCTACTCGTATCTCACAACACGACCATAAGTACGCATCGTGTCCACGAAGCCTTTTTTTTACCGACGAATTACTCACAAACGCCTCATGCACCATGCACTTGATCGAGTGTAGAACAATAGTCTAGAGACAATAATTGTGCTTATGACGTATTCTGTGACAACTCAGCCCACAATCCCCCTTCCTAGCTTTCATCATAGTACCGTGCCTCCCACCAACTTATGACCAAATTGCCGCAAAGGGATCATCAGTCGAGTTCATTGTACGCCTATATTCTTGCGAATCCGCCAAATAATTCGCCACCGCCTCTCTCCATAAACATGAGCCACCCACGCAAGCGTCAAATCCATACCTGCCGAAACTCCCGACGAAGTCCACATATTACCGTCGACGACCCATCGCGCGGTACGCTGCCAGTCAACATTTGGTCCTGTTGAGGTTGCCCATGCCCACGCCTTTTTGTTTGTAGTGGCTTTGCGGCCATCGAGGATGCCTGCGTGCGCCGCGATGGTGGCGCCCGTGCACACTGTGAGGATGTATCTGACCTGCGTCGGTTAGGTATGCGGTGACATCTATTTAGAAAGTATATAGAAGTCGTACTTTGGGGTACATCTTTTTCGTAAAAGCGATTTCTTCATCCACAGATGCCCTTGTTCCTACGCCTCCCGGTATGAGCAGCACGTCGAAGCTTTGCTGGGTTGATAGGACGTCGTTGAAGGTGGTCGTTACGACGAGGTGTTCTCCGAAGGCATTGCCTGTCGCGTTAAGTTTCGTGGACGCAGGGTCTAGGGTCTTGGAAATGATGTCGAGATGCATGTTTGTCTTATAAAGATCTGATAGCATGTCTTTTGGGAAGACTTAGGGTTACTTTTCTTCTAGGAGGAGTGACTAGAAAGACGTACTGAGGACATCTAGAGGTCCGAAAACATCGAGGGCTTGGAAACCTGGGAAGATGACCAGGCCGAAGTTGATGGGGATGACGGAGGTATTGGTGATGGGTGGTTGTATTGGTTCTGAGTGTGCGGTAGGTAGGGCCCCGATGAGAATGGACGAGATAAAGGCACGCATGTTGTATAACAGGATTTACGGTCTTGGGACGCTCTCTGAGAATACCTTTTACTTTGAAACTAGTTGACGGCGCTCTACATTTGAAGATCTGCCAGGATATTCATATACTTATACCACGTGGGCTAAATGCTCCCTCGACCAAAAATGCAGACCATTTAATTTTCGCATGTCCGTCTACTCCAACCGATTTGTTGGCCGTTGTAGACTTAGCGCGGAGTGTTTTAAATCCGAATGCGCGAAGTACATGATCCTTGTAGGTAGAGAAATGACTGAGCAAGTTAGCGCCCTTTTTGATGACCGCGGTGCTGCATAGGTACAGGGATAGGTGACAATGTTGTCTTATCACATGAGTCAAATAAGTCTAAAACATAACATATTTAGTCGTACGTATGGGTTGAAGTGTAATAGTTTCAAGTTCCGGCCTTTCGGTTAATTGGTGTTCTGCATGCATACGGGCCTGAAAATCAGTGTTGGTAAAGAGTCTGAAGCAAGATAAACGGGGGCGATCACATTTCAAGTGCAAATATGATAAAGAATCAGGCCACATGACATGCATGTCAGAGGGTAAAGTAGATGTATGGGTGGTATCTTAAAACTAAGAAAGTCTTGAGCATAGTCATCTAAAATGTAATCTAGGCGAGAAGCTCTATCAAAGATTCAAAAGCACTAGTAAATTTTGAAGGACAAGGAGAGCTCCCATCTTGCCGTCAAGGTTTGATTTGTCAAAACCACAGTGATTTGATGCTTCACCACTCTTCATACAACCCCACTTCTCAATCTCAGACACATTGGAATTCTTCCCCATCATCATTTAGGGAAGACGGTTCTTCAAAATCTACCAGTTCATGGTGGGGTTTACGTTCAAACATCGAAGATAAATGATCACCGTACTCTTCCGCTACAGCGTTGCCGTTGATCCTACGTACAGAGATCAATCGCTCGTGAGCTTCTGTACACCTTGTCAATACTGCACCCGGAATTTTTAGAAAGGAGTATTTACCGTGCTGACGATCATGGTCGACTTCGATAACGTAGTCGAAATGAACACCACACTCCTTGAATGTCCGACTGTACTTCCCGAAATCGAAGTGTACATCCTCCATCCGTGCCAAGTCTTTGTTGGTTATCGCCAGTCCGTTCAAGGCCCCAGAGTATGCGAAATTGGTGCGATATCGTATGCCGAAGGATCTCATGTTAATTGATTGACTTAGGCATGCGTGCAATAAGCTGTGAACTTGTTCGTCACAAAAAGCCCTGCCAAATTGCTTCTGTACGCTCTCATCGTCGAACGTGGTTTCTCCCTTGCTAAGCACTAGGGTTTGTAGATTCTGTGGAAGGATGTTTCCGAGGTGGAGACTAGGGTTCGTGCCAGAAGGATCTGCTTTACTTTAGACAAGAGATCTACAAGAGTTTTATTCTTCTCTGACTGACCAACAAGCATTTCTAGGGGTGCAGCCAGATATCTGAGATGACCGAATTTCCTGAGGCTACCAATTTGGATCGAATCATCCAAGCGGTTGTGAGTGTCGGCGATGCTTAGGACTTGTAGCCTAGGTTGGTGCTGTTGAAGCTCATTAATGAAATGAGCCAAATTTGGAGGAATACTATAGAGAAATGGGATTTTTATAGCAAACGTTTCTAGGGACTGGCATGATGACACTAGATTTACCAACGATGGGACATGAACGTCGAAATTTTCCAATCGAATTGTTTTGACTCTAGATTCTTTTGGAGGACATCCCCAAGGACTCTCCGGCCTATCGAAGTCAAAGTCAGGTATAGTGTAGCTGAATAGAACGAGTTGGACCAGTGATTTCAATCGAAGGACACTGGACATAGTGTTGATATGCATGCCAGCTATGTTTAGCCTCAACTTGCGGAGATGCTCGAATTGATGGACTTTGCCGTAATGAAGGCCCTGAGCCGCGTGAAGTATCATTTGCAGACTTGCTTGAGGTTGCCTTAGCTTGAAAACGCCTTGGGGCCAGAACCAATCCTGGGGCGCTATTTATTGCTAGTGACTGAAGGTTTGGAGCTAAAGCAATGATGAGTGCAGCCTCGAGGTTGTGAATAGCATCTTTTCCACTTTGAAACAAGCGTATCACCACATCTGTATGTGGTAAATTGAGGTATCGCACTGCAGAGCAGAGGCAGTCAATGCTGCGAGCTGGACGTTCATGAGGTTTCAACAACTCCATTGACCAACCTAACGTGCGAGTTCCAATTTCTTTGACACTCTGAATGTTCTGCGCAATGTTTGGGTGTTGAAAGATCGTTTCGATGAATTGAGTCGAGGAACTGCCGTTATATGCGTGATCGAAATGGGTGTACAAGACAGTAGTTGCAATCTTATTGAACCGACGGGATACCAAGGAAATAGAGCGGTAGCTCGAAAGCGGCAGCAAGGTTGGCTTTCTCCACGACGCCGTACGAACGTGATTCCGAGCGTGGTGGTCCGCCGGAATACCTGGTTTTGATCCTGAGATACATTGCACTATATTGAGTAGCAACTCGTCGGGCAACTTGAAGATGTAGTTTACACCAGTATTACTGTCTTCCAACATGATACCAAGGCCAATCCTGAAGAGGTGTAACACTGCGGCTTTGATGTGTAGAAATAGATTTTGTTCCCAATTTGAATGAGGGAAAAGGGCACTGAAGGAGTGTGGTGATGACAAGGTGGGCCTATATGTTCGGCCATGAGTATGAGCGCTGGAGTAGTGGCGCTAGTGACTAAGCAGTCATAGATGGTCTCAAGATATATTCAAATTTGATCTGTTTTCAATCTCAAAAATGATCCTCTTAACGAATATCTAAAAGGTTTGATACCAAGAGAATTAGATACTAGCAGAGGACAGGGCAAGTAATACGTTCTCCAGTGTTGTACACTTCATGGCTCAATGCCAAGGCGCGTACCTGCGATTACGGGATGACGACACAGGTCCCGCGCGTGATAGTGCACTTTTGCATCCGATAGCCTGGAAATCTTTACTTTCCCATCTGCGCCTGCATGCACCTCGTTCGCTGCCTTTCACTGCCACGTCCTGATGTAAATAGTCTCTGGCACTGAAACGGCTGCACTTGCTGCAGCGCGCAACGCCCTCACCTCAACCCATCATGGCCATGGGTCGCTCCCGTCCCACCATCGACCCGCGCCGGAAGTCGTCCACGCTGCACTATCAGACCTTTCCGACCAGGCCGCCTAGCACGAGGGGCCGACCACTGAGCTCCTCGCCCCCGGGCAACCAGGGCCACGCCTCCGACTCCGACGATAGCCATCATGAGTCTCCGCTGCCGACCAAGCAACTCGCTGTCCTAGCCGTCATTGCTCTCGCCGAGCAAACGGCCCTCAACTCCATAAGTCCATACCTGCCCGAGATGGCGAAGTCATTTCCCGAGGTCAAGGAGGGCCAAGCAGGCTTGTACGTGGGCTTGATCGCCTCTTCGTTTGCCCTTGCCCAGTTTGCGACCAATTTTTTCTGGGGCTGGTTCTCTGATCGCATCGGAAGGAAACCAGTCATTATAACGGGCACTTTCCTGACTCTCTTGTGTTTTGTGGCTTTTGGGTTCTGTCGTACGTTGTGGCAGGCTATACTGGTGCAGGTTTTCATGGGCCTCGTCAATGGAAATGCAGGCGTCGTGTCGACGTGTCTAGGCGAGATAACGGATCGAAGCAACCAGTCGAGAGCTTTCACATACCTACCGGTTGTTTACGGTCTCGGCGCCATTACAGGTCCTATTGTAGGTGGCGTGTTGGTAATGGAACGGCATCCTTTCCACAAAGACCGCCCGAACCCGTACCCGTATCTATTCCCCAATCTCTTCGCGGCTGTCGTCCTAGCCATCGATCTTGTGGTTTGCATGTTCTTCTTGGAAGAGAGTCTAGAAGAAGCGAAGAATCTTCCACCGCTAGGAAAGCGGGTCGAAAACATATTCGCGTGGCTATGGCAGTTCACAAGTTCGACGCGCCCCACATACATAAAACGTTTCATCCAGAAACGTAAAAACCGACACAATCACAGTCACTTGGACGGTGTTCAGGAAGAAGATGAGGACGAAGTGTCAGATGATGATTCAGACGATTCCCCACCGCCCCTATTCCCGGAGTCTTCGGGTGAGGTGCTCACAAAGAAAGAGGTCTTAAATCGTGACACCATTCTGCTTCTGGTTACATATTTCATTTTTCAGCTGGCAAACATATCATATAACTCTCTATACCCTGTCTTTGTAGAAGAGGAGCCGCCTACGGGCCGGGATCTCAACATTCAGGGCGTCGGACTTTCCTTAGCGTTCGCTGGAGTCATCACCATCCTGTTCCAGATTGGCGTCTACGGAAAGCTCAGGGAGCAAATAGGGAACAAAGTCACGTACCGAGTCAGTTTGGCAGCATTCGTCATTGCATTCTTGCTCATGCCTTGGGTTGGCTATAAAGAGGACAATCCCTTCGCAGGCCTTGGAACTGGAGCCGGTTGGCTGTGGGCGGAGCTAGGAGTGATACTTGTCATCAAGACAGTAGCAAGCGTTGGTGGTCTGACATCCGCGCTCCTCTTGGTAAGAACAGCATTCAGATTGTACACTCGGAGACCTAATGCGATCACAGATAACAAATTCCGCTCCTAATCACAATGTCCTCGGTACACTGAATGGGCTCGCTCAAACTCTTTCTGCAGCTGGGCGTGCTGCTGGCCCATTCATATCTGGCTCATTGTTCACGGCAGCTACCAAGATACAACCTAAAGGTGAGGCGCTGGCTTTCGGTATCTTCGCTGGCGTTTCATTCATCGGTTTTCTACTTAGCTTTGGCATTCGAGGAGGCGGATTGGAAGCCGAAGGGTGGAGTGATGACGATGAAGAGGAGGAGGACGAGGAGGAGGATGATGATGATGATGATGTTGGCGGACGGCAAGAAGAGAGCGCTCATGAGCGGACTGGTCTGATCCGCAAATGAGTAAGGAAACCAACTGATAGCCTAAGGCATCGCATGTAATGTTTGTACGATTGAGTGTGGCGTTCCCTTAGCCGCAGCATTGGCCTATCGGGACTTTTATGTGTGGGATATAGCCGGTATTCTTTTGTTGATATTCGATGTAATGATCGTGGATAATTACGACAAGAGACGCAATAGACATAAGCTTCATCGCAGGCATTCAGTGCTGGCCGCTCTCTAGTTTGGTCACGATGCATGCAATTGCCTTGGCTTGCCTGCCAAGGAGTTTTGCTGACGTTTGCGTGCATCGTCTGCGAAGTTTAGGTCGAGGTTAAAGTCTATACTCACTAGGGTGTAGTTCTATGCAAGTCAAACTCTCCTAATAAGCCTCGCGACCGCCTGATAACTCGGTGCAGTGATCTTTCAAAGTCGCACCTATGTTAGAGAACACAATTCTTACTGAAGAAACAGCATGTAAGATTCTGTGATAGGAAATGGGTACGCCGGAGACACTTTACCACACACACAAAACATGGGTTTCGCTGGCGGCGCAACAGAATTGTTCCGCTGCTGACTCCGCCCCCACCACTCTGTATTCCGGCGCTGTGGCACCATTCCGCGACTTGCGGTTCCAGACCTCCAGTCCGATTGCCAGAAAACACAAAATCCTTCAGCTCCTCTACTAGTCGTCCGGCAAGCTGGCTGCGTGGCATTCGCACATTCGCAGAATTGAACAATTCGCACGATATTTCCATATGAGGTAATGCATTCGTACAGCCACAGCTGTATCTGCCCGATTGACTGTTTGGAATCAGCTTCGGATCATCGTGTCTAAGAAACATGAAGCTTTTCAGCGCGGCTCAGCTTTCCTTGGCCAACCATGTACGTAGGAGCACACGTGTTGTACATACGATATAACATTGGCTCTTCGCCTCGAATGGACCTCTTTGGGGGCATTACCAGCGAGAGATTGTCAGCTTTCTTTTCAGCCCTGGCTATCTGGAGGCTTGGGGCCCAAAGCTTCGACTGTCTTGGCTGACAGCCTCAATACCGATGCGCACAAGTGCAAGCTGCACAGACCTAGAACCGCGCCTCAGCACACTCCCATTGGCAGTCTCCTGAGCTGCGGCGCGGTCTGGCTATTAAAAGCATCGCGTGCCTTGAAGCCGCATTGCGGAGGGATTGTTTAAAGGGTGGGCGCCCCGGGCTGGGGGTCGTCAGCGAATCGCAAAATTCGCAAAAAAGTTTCCTCTTTCTTTCTTTTGGAGTTCTTTGAGAGGGTGTCCTCAAGATGGGTTGGTCGTTTCACGGGCACAAGAGAGATGTGTACGTCCCACTGGAAATCTGGTGGAAGCCGGAGCTAATGCGGTGTTAACGCAGCGACAAGGAGAAGCATCTCAAGCGACTGCACAAAACCGTGCCCTGGATCGAGGACCCTCTTACCGGCGCCGATCACGACAATCTCGTCTTCTCCCAGCGACACGAAGCTAATACCGTTGAGCTCTTCTTTGATTTGTTCTTCGTGGCCAATCTCGCAACATTTACGACGTACCACTCGATCACAGACGGCGATTATTTAATTGCATATGTTGGCTTCTTTGGTATCCTGTGGTCGTCCTGGTTTCAGGTGACACTTCACGATGTTCGATTCGCTAGAGATTCGTTATACGAGCGCGTTTGCAAGACAATCCAGTTCATCGTCTTCGTGGGTTTAGCCTTGGTCGGTTCCTCTTTCAATCCCGGTAAAGGACCAACAGCAGGCAAGAAAGCAAGCAATACGGTGAGCTGAGTGCATTCGTAAGCGTTATACTCTACTGACGAGAAACTGTAGAACTTCCGCATTCTTTGCTATACCCTCGTCCTCAGTAGAAGTCTCCTCGCTTTGCAGCATATCATAGTACTTGTAAGCTCTTCCTCTCTTTTGGCTTATCTCGACCCGCTGACGAGTTAGTTCTATCTTATGCGAGCGAAATTTTCGAAGCTATACCTTCCCATGGGGCTCATGATTACCTTGTACTTGGTCGCCGTAGGCGCTTTCGCTGGCATGACACCTGCTTTCAAGGAAGGAGACGAATCACATCGCAGCGTATACGTTGTTTGGTACGTTGTAATGTTCGTAGAAGCCGCCGCCGTTATAACAATTTCTTCTGTATGGAGGATGTTGAGCTTCAAGAAAACACATTTGATGGAGCGTATGAGTCTATTGACCTTGATCGTCATCGGAGAAGGCGCCATCGGCGTCACCAAAACTGTGTCTCGATTGATGGGGAAATACGGTCTGGAAGCCGAGGGCTGCTTCTTGATCATGTGCATCATCGCAGTACTGGTAAGCTACCTGCCTCAATACTTACATTTGTTGTGGTAGGAACTTACGCCCAGCAGGTTCTGATTTGGGCGCTGTACTTCGACAACTTTCCCCACGGCCACTACGGAACGATTCGTCAGCAAGTCTGGTCCGTCCTTCATTTCCCGTTCCAGCTCGCGATCGTCGGCGTCGTAGAAGGCAGTCAGCAAGTTGCCCTCGCCCGTTATGTTATCAAAAACTGGATCAAAATCGAGTCGTACATCGACAAGTACTGCATGTCCGAGAATCTGGACGGTTCAAAACTACAAGACAAGCTCATCGAACTATTAGATTACTGGTATTTTGAAAGCAAGACAGAGACGCAACCATTCCAGGCGATCACAGAAGAGACGATCTGGAAAATTGGGAATACAACGAACATCTGCTCAAAGGCGAATGTCACCGAATACTTGGCAAACAATTCCATCCCCACACTATTCTATAACATGTCGATCGATATGTTTGACGGAGTATACGTCGGCCTCGGAATGAAACTACCAGCAGACAAACTAGAGAAGCACACCGCGTCGGAGATCGCGCTCAAGAGCTGGAAGCTGGTGTACCTATATTACTGGGTTTCATTCTGCATCCTAATGGCATGCTCCATCGCCTTCCTGATCCTAATCCGACGCCACCGCCACGACCTCTTCGACTTCGTTTCCATCGGCTCCCGCATCACAAGCCTGGTCATTGGCGCTATTCTCTGCGCCTTGATCTCGAATGAAGTCGGCCTGTACCAGTTCCTCGCTTCGCCTGCCGTACTGCCCGTCTGCCTCAGCCTCATCTTCCTTGTTCTCTGCTTCGACAAGCTAAGCGCAGTATTCTGCAACTGGCATCTCCTGCGGAGCGGCCAGCCGTATGCAAAGGAGTACGAGGAACATCACCATCATGAGCATCATGACGATTCTCACGAGCATGCCGAACATGCGTCGGGGCACTCACATCGCGACTCGCATCTCGATCATCGCAAATCCGCTGCGTGGAGCGTCCACGGCGAGTCGGAGGATACGCTTCCCCTTGCGAAACACGCAGCAACGACGGAGTACTATGGTGCCGAGCACGGCAGCTATTCGATGACGCCGTTGATGAGTCCACCGATGGTCAGTCCGCCTCCGGTGACGGGACACGCATCGGCACCCGGAGGGTATATGCCTGTAAGCAATAGCCAGAATTATGGCGCTTAGGCATGCCCGTTCGGTTTGTTTCTACTTTTTTTTTGACGTAGCATTAGCATGGAGTCTGGTGCTTTGTAAATCCCAGAATTATAATGCCAGTAATAGATATGATATTATGACCACGCAGGGGTCGATTGAAATCAAGGTTACTTTTGTGAGCTGCGTTTTGCAGATATGGGCCACGTGCTTCCTATTTTCTTTCTGCTGGTCTTAAGTATCGACATCCAAACAATCACAATCTGCCCTTTAAAGCAAATGTTGTCGGTTGCTGTCCCGCGGGTAAGGTTGACGGCCCGCTTGAGCCGTGCGATGCATTTCCCCGGAACTTGACTCCGTACTTTAGTTGCCCCAAGATAGTTGTAGTATCTCATGTCCTCTAAGACGAGAACCACTGAGCAAGTAGTAGGGGAGAATGTTGGTGATGACTGAAGAACATGTAGCACAAGCAAGCTGCACCTACAATATCCGACATCCCGGTCGCGACCACGGAAGAATTGCCCACGCGTGACACAGCTACATTAAGTTGCCGCGACCAAAATAAATTGCAGTCTAGGGTTGCGTATGCTAGATGGTCGATCATATAAAGGGTAAGTCTGGGTTGAACTTGGTTCCCGTATTAGCTTTCGTGTCTTTTGCTACCATACCTTTGCAAAATGTTGCGCTTCTTCGCACCAGTATTGCTCATCGCTCAATATGCGCTCGCAGCCCCAGTGTCAAATGCAGCAGCTGCGACCGTAGGCAAAATTCGTGGCGTCTCGGACCCTATCTACCACTTGTACCTCCAAGCGAACCCCAAGAATGGTATGTTTCTCTCTTCCTTTATCCTTCATCTTGGTCAATGTTGACGATATGTATGCATCAGCTTCGACCCCCGTCCTAGGGACCTGAAGCCAGTGCCGACGAATTTACAATCGGAAGCACAATTCAGAGCAAGAAGACAAGCCAGTACCTTAACATTCAAACCGCGAGCACGAGCTATAAGCCGTTGGTTTGGGGGACGACCGGGGATACCACGGCGTGGGGTTTGGAGGGGGATACGATTATTACGACGCAGGGCAGTAGTTACGGGAGACGTAAGTGGTTCAGAAGGAAACAATTCTTTGGTTGACGGGCGTGACTAATTGTAACGCAGAGCTGAATTTCCTAGCTTGCAAATCTACAGAGAGTGGGTATTACGACCTGTATCTGCAGACAGGGTCGGAGACGCCCAGTGGGAAGACTTGTAGTAACTACCAGACCATACATTTGCCGTGTCTATGTTGATATGGTCACATATACGTTCAATTACAAGAGACAAGTCCAGGCAAAGTCTGTGCATATAGAATGTATCCAAACTCGGCCTCTTCATGAATTCTTCTCATGAAATTGTGCCCCCTGGCTGCCTCGCTCAACGTGATTGTGCCTCCTTACATGACGAACAGCTGATTCGAGAATCACGGTAATCTATTTTGTTAATCCGTTCAGTGTGATAGACGTAGTGATAAAGCATTACTCTAGACGAAGGAGAGCGCGATAAATTTAACGTGTATGCCTAGTGAGACTGTAGGCGGGACTCGATGCGAACGTTCGGCTCGATCTGCGTCTAAAGGTTAATAGATACTGTCGGGTTCCATTTGATGGTGCTTTATCATAAGGCCTTTGCAACTTTGATAACGACACGGATGCTATACAACTTATGTGGTATGTTGCACATTGAGAGGGTGAAAGCTGAGCTGAATGAGCGTGAGCAAAGTGGCTGGGGCGTGATTGGACTGTATGTCACTCATATCGAAGCAAAAGAAAATTACTGCTATATCCAATAAGTGTTGTATATGCAACGATGATTGTCAATGGTATGATTGGCCATGATGGCTTTCCATAGGCGAGGATGCAATGAAGAAGCTTTGATTACATTCTGCATAGTAGGAAGGGCTACTGGGTGAAGGGAATGCTAGGCGGAATGATTGACAGCGCATCATTAATCTAACTATTGCAGAATATATTTAGCAAAGGAGGCAGCCTCTGAATGAAAATTTTGGGACCTCGGATGTGCGAGCTTAACTCGTGGACGAGTTGCGAATGATCCGTTGAAAGTAGTAGAGCACTCATCTTCGAATCTAAATTCATAGGGTGTGGTGACGATATAGTCCTGGGACTGAATATTTTGTATATACCGCGTGTTTTTTATGTGACTTGGGCTGAATGGGCCTGTGATTTGTCTCTCGACCTTTGCCTTTGTACAGTATCTACGGCTCCCACATTTTATATCTCAATGTACAAGACGACCTAGCGAACAACGCCATCATTCGCCCTCGATGCCTCCCTTTCTTTCGCTTCCTGAGCAAGCTGTTCTTCAGTTCTCTTATTGCCCCTGGCAATCACTAGAAGCACACACACACACACATGTCAGTAAACACTCTTAACAACAAGCAGGAGCCACCAAGTAACTCTGGACTCGCTCACATCTATCAATCAGACTTCCTTTCTTCGGCTCACCGGCACGGTCTGCCTCCTCAAACTCCTTTAGATATGCCTCGCGCTCCTCGGGAGGAATGGCTGCTAACTCCGCATCGAAGCTCTCACGATGAACTAAACAAAGCAATTAGCCACAGCGTTACCGCGCCACACCTCCCAAACATCGACTCTCCGCGCTCGGATAGTCGTTATCGCACCGTACAAGGGCATTGCGTCGGTGCGACACCCTGAAAATAGATAGGCCGGTGTTGCGTCATACGTACCATCGCTAGCGTGAGATCCCGCCGCGGGTTCATCCTCGGATTGGGATTTGCGACGGATGTGCAATTTGTCTTTGAGCTTATCCATGGTAGATGCCATTTTGTTTGATTGTTAAAAGGGGAGTTTTCCTCCGGAGAAGTGGTGGTCTGGTAGCGCGGGGAAGTGGTACGAAGAGTGGAAGGCTGGCGGGTGGGTGGGCATTAGGGTATAAATACGTCATTGCTACGAGGCTGGTTTGCGTGGCGGCTTTCGTAACGATTGGCAAGGAATAGAGAGTGTTGTGTACTTTTGGAAGAATTGTAAAGAGTCTCGATAGTATGGCGCAAATTTGGAGTGTTTTCCACCTGGCAATCTTGTCAACAAGATACCCATTCTACAGATTCACGTGATAATACCGAGCCTGGATTAGCCTTCGGTTGGCATGAATCAGAGTACTTATGAAAAGTGTTTCCCAATTTTGGTGCCCCGTCAAGAATCCATCAAACACCTAGTATTATTCGATCAATAGTTTTACAATGTGTATCACCCTAAGATAATTCAATCAATGCAAACGTCGACATTTCGATTCTTGCAACTCTATGCATAACGTTTGTTTAGACCTCACGAATGTGTGTATAGGTACTTACAATGCCTTCTAATCGATTCAAGATCCCAGGAGAACCTTGGGGGAACTTGCATTTGGATACGAATTCTGAATTGTAGATGTATCTATATTGTGTACCAGCTTTCTGAGGCCAATACTGTCAGGCTTCAATACTAAACAATAGCCTCCATTGTACATATGGGTATCCCTTCAAGCCGTCATGCAGCTTTTCCAAATGCCAACCCAAACGCCGCGCTAAATGCAAGAGTCGTAAAGGTAAAAAATCTCCTCATATGATCGTCATAATGTAGCCTGCCAGACCTATGAGTAAGCCCTCGATCCACTTGTCCATACCTCCTCTTGAAGATACTCCACTTCCTTTGCTAGAAACACTGGCTTCGCTCTCGACGAATTCACCAGGAGCTTGAGTGGACGATGCGGACCTGGTCGGTGTAGCGCTGTTGCTTGCAGGTACCTTCGAAAAGGTGCTAGTATGTCCATCGATCACTAGAGCTGTGCCTAGACCATCCAAGGAGTAAGTTATTCCAGAGATGGTCACAGTATCGCCCGGTCTGAGCGTTGTACCTGGACCCATAACATACTCTGTTGTTCCATCCCGGACAGTTGCTGAGTAGGTACTGCCAGCTATCGTAATATCCGGTGCTGCAGTCAGTATCCCTAGACCGAGCGTTGATGTAACACCATCTATAACGAGGACTAATCCGGATGCATCCGAGGGCATAGAGTAGGTCTTTCCTGAGATTATGAGGGAAGTTCCAGGAAGCAGTGTTTGTCCGGGTCCAATGATGAATTCAGTCGTCCCATCCACCACCGTTGCGGTGATTTCTTGCCCACCGACTGTTAAGACAGGTACTCTGGTATGGTACTGTGCGTTTGCGAGCGTCTGAGTTACACCGTTCACAACTGCAATGTTGCCATCCGAGCCTAAACTCAACGTATATCCATTTACTATAATTGCGGTTCCTCCTGGAGAGAGGGTCTCCGATCCGATGATGAATTGTCCTTGTGAATTTGCGGCCAAAGTAGCATCTCCAACAGAAAGGATAGGTGGACCAGTGGGTAAGATTTGATGTGTGTTTGTGCCGACCACGATGATGGATCCACCACCTGCGATCGGGACAGCGACTGGAACATTGTTTATTGTTGTAGTTTGACCCGGTGTCAAGGTCTTGCTGCCAATAACGACGTTCTGGCCTGGACCATTCGCGTCTCCTGGTTTCACTGGCTTTGCCGGATGTACCGGAAGCAGGTCATCTCCGACGAGCACACTTTGACCGGGTCCAGACTGCTCATTGTTTGATTGGCCCGGTTTCGTTGATTGTGCGGGATGATCTTTCCCAGGGTATAGGGTGTCCGGTTTTCGAGTTGGCACTGGAGGGCGTTGATATGGCGTATCGCATCTAAGACAGCCTTGCACCGTAATGTGAGTCGATGTGGACTGGTATGTGGTTCGGATATAGGTAGACGTGTCAGACGTCATAGTAGTAGATTCGAAAGGGTCTGGCGGACGTTCTGTCGGTTCTGACGGTTCTGACGGCATAGATGATATTCCAGGTATATTCGTTATCGGTGCTGCAGTCTCTCCTACAGTTCTACTTGGTTGAGGTTGTGTCACTAGAGTGCATGTAGCGAGATTGGATCCGCGGAATATGGATTTGGCTCTCGGCTCTTGGTTCAAATAGTTAATCAATGCGGGAGGCAGTGGTTCTGGTGTTATGCCGTCTATATTGGGAATAGTGCCAGTAACACTATGAATAAAATGTAGCCAGTCCTTAGTACGCGTCGGCATGACGTCTGGAAGCCACTGCACAGCTGCCGTACATGTCGGTTCCGTCCATCTTCTCTCGAGCAAATTCCAGGTCACGTATGCTGGCTCAGTAATATAGACCGGCTCCGTGGGCACAGAAAGAATGTGGTCAAGCCCGCCATAGATAGATTGATAGAGGAAATATGTTCCCGCGGGTACTTCAAGTTCAACGCCCGGAGTAGGTTCGATGGTGAAGACTGGTGTAGTGTGAGTGATGAGTTCATTCATTGCCCCTTTCACTGTTGTCGTCTGCTCGAGGGTCTTCACTTCTGTGACGACGGTTTGAAGTACGGCTGGTGTTCCTGTAAAGTAACTGATAGCCTTGGTAAGGATTGTTTGTGTCACGACTAAACTAGTCCATGTAGAATAGTCTTCTTCATTGAATGCATAAAGAAGAAGGTCGTACGCCTCGATGACACATCCTGTGCATATGGCTGTAGTGGGTCCATTTGAGCTGATGGGTGCAGAGAGAGTCGCAGGAGGTGTCGCAGTGACCGATAAACCTGGAGGTGGCGAAGGAAAGCTTTGTGTGGACCTCGTAGGAATGGGTAACGAAGAGTTGTCTATACTTGTTAACACGAATACGAGATCGAGTAAAGGATCGACCCACAATCTGTACTTCATTAGCATCTGACTGGATTCCGGACGGACATTGTTCCCAGCACTCACATCTTCTCTCGTATGGCGTAGCCCGCGCGCACGCTGCTAAACCAGCAACGCCGAACAGCGGGAGAGTCCGCATCATCCAGAGCTGTGTGCAAAACGAGCGACCACGAAACGAGTGAGCAGTCGCACGTCGAACGACGCGGGAAGACGGTGGAAACGAAGGAATAATAGACCGCGTGTTGCGCCAGACTGCTGGGGGCGGCGCCGCTATAGGTACACGAACCCTGTGCCGATCATTGTGTCGTTCGCACGCATAAACATCCAATGAAGGTCACCATTAGTGTGGCCGTGCTAACGGGCTGAAGAGATGCCCAGACGGTTCGCGTGATGCCATGGGTGAAACTATTGACGGACACAACAAGCTCAAAATTTTCACGGTGACTTGTCCGCCCAAGTGGTCCTATACAGCCTTAACCCCGACTCTGCGGTACAGCCAACCCAAAGTGACAGAACCTTTCTCTAGCGACAACGACGCCCGTTGGGGCAAGGCTGAGGGGCCAAGGATACCCTTGTTCACATGGTGTGATGGAGCATCGCCCATTTCCAGCAGGTCGAAGATGCACGAGATTGAGCTTCAAGGGAGCTTACTACTCAGGGCTAACGTCCTGGTCGCGCGAAGGATTTAGGCGAAGAAAGCAGGATTGCCGGCTGGGCCCAGTCCCCACGAAAAGTGGAAGCAGAGGCTGCGGAGCTCAACGACAAGCAAATTCGCAGCCGGTACCGTGGTATCACGATCAATAGTCCCAAATGACAAGGCGGTCGCAAAGCCGTTGGTCGGTGGTGGGAAA
Organism: Kalmusia sp. IMI 367209; assembly: GCA_027946365.1. Classification (NCBI taxonomy): domain Eukaryota; kingdom Fungi; phylum Ascomycota; class Dothideomycetes; order Pleosporales; family Didymosphaeriaceae; genus Kalmusia; species Kalmusia sp. IMI 367209. The sequence continues at coordinate 421,684 of JAPEUQ010000005.1, read as the reverse complement.
AAGGAGAAGCTCCGTCCTGAACGATAAATTCCGATTGGTCCAGTGTGGATTGAGACAAGACACTAGTTTCTGCAACCTCGTATTCAGCTCAACTTGCATGACTGCTATCAAATCATGTCGGAATTGCCTCGTAACCCTTGCAAGACCTGGCCCCCGTTTCGTGGTCCGAGTGACCACCACAAGAGATCGTCGAAAACGGCGAATCCTCCCCGGGTCCTCACGCGCCATCCAACACGAACTCTTGTGTGACCTTTACTTCAGCGCCAACTTGCCGTCTGGTTCAAGTGTGGAGATGAGACGTCGGACGTATATCCCACAACCGTAATTGAACTCAAAGCCATGAAGACGTGCATATTCGCCTCGATCTGATCCACCCTGACGCTTGCACCAACCGTATTCGATACCCCACCTCTCGTATTCATCTGGTTGCCGGCTGCATGTGCACAAGATGCACCTTGTCCCTAGACAAACCTCGACCGAGCCATACGAAGTCCCACCCTCTCAACAATTCGACGGTAACGATGGTAGCTGGAGTACATTCAAAATCAGTATTGGCACACCTGCCCAGGAGTTTCGCGTGCTCGCTTCAACACGGAGTGGGCAGACGTTCACGGTAGTACCGGGTGGATGCCAGTCCGATATCGATCCTCCAGATTGCGCAAATCTTCGTGGAGCGCAAGTGTTCAACAGCGCACAAAGTCCTGGCTTCCTCGCCAACGAGTCGGATACATGGTCCATGATTGGGCAGTATGATATAGACCTGGAAGATGGCTTGAATTATACTTCTCGAGGGCTGTTTGGATATGACAAGGTGGCACTGGGACCCGTAGGTGATAGTGGTGAGCTATCTTTGGACAAGCAGGTGGTAGGAGGTGTCGCGGATATGGCGTACTACCTTGGCCACATTCCGCTAGGTGTCACCGAGTCGAAGTTTTCAAGCCAGAGCGCATCAAACGAACCCCTCATCTACCAATTGCGAAACACTAGCAACATACCGAGTATATCCTTCTCCTACACAGCAGGCGCGAAATACCGTCTCAAGTCTGTCGTCGGGCAGCTTATCCTCGGCGGCTACGACCCTACGCGCTTCAGACCGAACGCAAACGACTTCTCTTTCTCATTCTCAACAGACCCCTCACGCTTGCTTACTGTAGGCGTGGACTCAATAATAGCGACCGACACGCTGAAAGGCACCCAGTCGTTATCCTCTAGTGCACACTTTTCTCTCATCGATTCCACAGTGCCACACCTCTGGCTCCCTCGCGACATATGCGATGCGTTCGAGGAAGCTTTTGGGTTAACATACGACTCACAAACCGATCTTTACTTGATAAATAGCACCATGCGCGATCAACTACAAGCGCGGAACCCTTCTATAACCATCAAACTCATCGATTCGCTCGAAGGCGCAGCAACGAATTTCTCAAACATAGTCCTACCCTATTCAGCCTTCGATCTCCAAGCTTCATATCCCTACTATGAAAATGCAACACGCTACTTCCCGATACGACGGGCGGCAAACGATTCACAGTACACCCTCGGGCGCACAATGTTACAAGAAGCATACCTCATAGTAGACTATGAACGCGCAAACTTCACCCTCGCACAAGCTGCCTTCACAGATCCCCTCCCATCTGCCAACATCCTCACCATTTACCCTCCAGGCTTCTCTTCCGCCACCTCCAATTCAAGATTAAGCACAGCCGCGAAAGCAGGCATAGCAATTGCCTGCATCGCCTTTGCCATTCTCACTGCCTTCGTGTATCTTTTTTACCGCCGTCGCCGACGACGTTCGGCTCATAAAAACCCCTCCGAGCTCGGTGGCAGGCCAATATCCGAAGCTGCGTCGTCAGCCGTCGCGCCAACCGCTCCACGTAAATTGAGCGGTCCTCAGGAGCTGAGCGGTACACCACGCGCGGAGCTGGCAGGTCCGGTGTACGAAAAGCCATGCGTAAGCGTTAACATCATACCGCAGGAGCTGGAGACGCCGGTATCGACAATGCGACCGAGATTTGAGGAGGTCACCGTGGACGAGTACGTGTCATATCGGTCGCGAGAAGGAGTCGGCGTGGACGGTAGTACGGGGATAAGTGGCGTAGAGAGTCAGGTCAGTGATGATGGGCGACAGTCAGTGGTCAGCCCATTGTCGGGGAGGTTTCACGAGCGTGATACTTGAAAGGAGCAGTGAATAGGATCTTGTGTATGTGTCCTCAGAAGATTCAGACTACATGATACCCACGGGCATTTGTTCTAGTATTGTATTTTGCACGTACAGGATCTATACCCTGATGAGCGATTCAGATACTCCTAGTAATATGTAGTCGCACTATCTTCGGAACACCACCAGTCTTCTCTGCGTACAGTACCCATTGATGGCATCCCGTATTTGATCGTGAATCATACCAAATCTAAGTAATCTATCAAAATTTCAAGTAATCATTACAAAAAATATCGTAAATGCACAATGCAGACCTCCGCATTCAAAAAGGGCGACAGTCGCATCGAAACTTCTATAATCAATCAAGAAAAAAAGCTAAGCAATGTCTTCGGTTCCTCGAACATGGTCCTTTGCGTATCGGCCTTCTGGATCCAGCTCCACCGAGCGGCAAACCGATACTCATCTCATCGTGAGTCAAAACCATTCGCGCACGGTTGAACCTAACAGTACACGGTCTGATTGTTGCAACGATGACCCTCGAAAATGGTACCTTGGGTACCGATCCTCCGGGTCCCACTCCAGTCTACAAGCCAAAACCGCCCAACGGCTTTCCATGCGCGCGGTGCGTCCAAGTGAGATCCGCATCATAGACGTTGTGTCACGGCGTAAAGAGCGTCGTGCCAGTCGTCTTAATGCGGACCAGCCTGTTGACACTAGGCCATACAGACCAGTACTTCGGTCAAACCGCGCGTCCGTCTTTAGCATGATCTCTCATCATTCCTCGCTACGAGGATTGTACGAGGACCTTGCTCAGGGCGTCTTCTTCGATCCGCACACATTGGCATATACTCATGATCCGCTGCGTTATTGGGAATATGCATGTGATCCCTTAAGGCATCCTAGGTCTCTAGCATTTCTACAGTGGGCTCTGGGCACGGACGCACAGTGTAAGCATGAAGTCTGGAATGAAGTCTGGAATGAGGCCCGACCGCAGATTCGAGCTCGTCTAGTCAAAAAGTTTAAGGCGCCATCCAGGCGAGTAGTGGTTCCATTCAAGTCGAAGAACAGAATGAGGAGCAGGCTCAAGAAAAAAGACGACCGTCAAACATCAGGGGGCTTGTGAGCGCATGAAGTTAAATAGACTTAGATCCGTAAGTGGAAGTACCTACGAGCAAAAGGATCTCAGATAGATGTATTGCCAGATCAAGTGTGGATAGTGAGAGCTATATGAAGCATCCGATAGACTAGTGTTGTGATAGCAAAAATATTTTCTTTGATACTTTGATGGCCGCTTCCCTCCGAAGCCTCATGCCAAGTCTGTACAGGCATCTTTCCAGAGATAGCTCTGCTGCCTACACGCTTTGTCCCTCAAAGCAAAAGCGAGAAGCTAATGTTCGGCCTGCCCGATGAACAAAGTTCTTTGCGGTCTCTTTGTTTTCTTGTGCTGAATGTCTGCTCTGTCACAAGGTCGACGGATCTCTCGCCTACAAGAACTCGTCTACCTTAATTTCTACTTCAACTACACAGACTGTATCTGCATCCGCATGTTCATTAAGTAGGTTTCCTCTTTATTTCGATCGCATCTTCGCCGATATCAACACCAATACTTCCCACCTTCACAACCGTGTTCACTCGAGAAGCATCCACGAGAAGCCTTCTTGCACAGCTGTTCAGAGATGCATATGCACGCCAAGCCTAGCAGCTCATGTTCAGCTGATGTCCCCCCGCCTAATCTAACCATACGCCTAGCAAAGAATCTCCATGCCACGAGTCATTGTTGGAGTGTTAGCAATGTGTCTAAGACCCCTGCGTCGAGCAATCACAATGATGACAAATTTGCTGCCTTCCAGTGTTACCTCCCACAAGTCAGCTCCAGCTCCACCTACTCCTACCGAGACGCATCATGGGTCGTATATAATATGCTCGAGCCAAATGAAAAGGTCGAAAACAAAAAGACGCTTAACGACGACTTCGAGCTGCCGTTCATCCGGGATGATGACTTTAATTACTATCCGAAGCTGAACCCAAGACCACACGGGCCGTACAGTAATGAGGAAATGGCTCCTACAGAAGAGAGCTTGGTGCTAGGAAAAGCTGTGAAAAGAACAAAGTCGGTGAAGAAGAAGGTATGGGAAGATTTCTCGCTAGAAGATGTTGTACTGAGGGCGTTGGCAAAATTGAGGCTGAAGAAATGAGGAATGGTACGATTTCTCCTGGAGCGACGCATTAGCGTGCTTTTATTTGTGTAAGTACTTGAGCATTAGAAATTTATAGAAGTTCTTAATTTTGGTATCTTTTGCGTTCTGCTTGGTATACACCTGATTGCGCAATCTAGAAAGTCCTAGCATTCTACCTGCGTACATTGTTGACTCTCATTGCCGTTGCCCTTCATGATCTGTTGAGAATGATTATGGATGAGAGGCATTTAGACTCCAAATACAACCTTACAAAACCCAACCGGGGAATACATAATATAATTTTCTAAACCCGAAGTGATTGCCTAAAGCATCTAAACGCAGCTCAGACAATGGCTATGCATTCAACTGAGCACTCAAACTATATATGTTCAAGTCCCGGTTTACCCGGGGATGAGTATGTAAGACTTCTTAGTCGGAACAGAATCGAGCGGGTGTATAAAAAGCCCGAACAGGTATATAAGCGGCACTCGAAGGGTAAGTATTCTGAATATCCTGCTTTTGAATGCCATACGCCCTGCACACCTGCGAATAGGACCCGGAACAGTGTACGAGGTGCGCCTTCGGAAGTAAGTAGAGAGCGCGGTTTGCAAAACTCGGAAGTAGCTACAGCTACTCGGAAAGCTCTTGGTTCTAGTTTTTACCCGTCCAAATGCCTCGATGATAGCAAAGAGAATCATAGCGGGCCAGGGGCATCGAGCTCGTGGAGCTACCAAAATGGTGGTAGACCCAGTCATCAGAGTAATATCGACGGGTTCAATCAGTGGTGGGCAGAATACGATGAAGACCACGACGCGGACCAATATCTTGCGGACCTGACATCTGATGCACCGTGGCGGAAGCATGCGGCTCTACGGCCAATGTACAGTCCAACCAGTGACTTCCTGACCTCGAATAAGTGCAATAGGCAAGCTCAGAATAATTGGCACGATGTCAATGAGTCTCCCAACGACGTGAGTCCCAGTCGTGTGAGAAGTGTTAGATTGGAACCTGTTGTTCGACCCCAACCCCAGAGCGCCTTTAGTTTTTCCACATCTCCTGCTACTTCTACTTCTTCTACAAGTAAAGAGGTACCGCATTTAGCTCCACAAAATTTCCTTGATAAGAAGATAAGAAGGAGCTGTGTGCTGTGTGCGTGCTGACAAAGTATAAATGGTCAAAGGTATTAGCGAGTCTGAACTTTCCAGATCCGAGATATTTAGAATATACACAGCAAGGATCAAGTATAGCATCTGAGTCTAGGAAGTTCTTACAAAGAGCTGCTCGTAATCAGGCGATGCGATAGAGGGCGAGTTGGAGCAGATTGTGTTTATCAGAGTGTGGCAACTAGGGGCGCAGGCAGATTAGATCAATGTCTAGAAGTCTCAACCAGTTCTTGGACCTGGTCTACTGGCATTGTTCTTACGGTTTTTATGTTAATTACTGTGCGGCCTGGTGAGTAAAATCCAATTTCGCAGCAAATAATGTTGATCATCATACAACGTTGTGCATACACAACACCGGTGGTTCACGAAGGACGTCTGGATTATACATAAACCCCACCCCCGGGCAATAATCACCCGGAAGACACACCCTCAACCAGTACCTCTACCCATTCTGAGTACTCGTGAGACGCTCAAAGATCCACTAGTCCCACGCACGTGCAAGACAACACGATTCTTTCTACTTTTCGACCGGCATCAAATTATAGTGTGAATACCACGATGGTAAGCTTCCGCCCTCACAAAACAGATTACTCCAAGTTGTCTGCCCCGACAACCAACCCACGCCCAACGGCGCGTGGGATGTCCGGGCAACCAATTCTGCGTGGCTCTCGCGCGGTGAAGCACCCCACACCTGTCGACGGTGCCTTTCTGGAACCTGAGTCCCGCCGTCCACGACCTTCGGATCAACCAGAAACATTCGGGTCTTTTACTCAAGCAACCTTGAACCGTGTCGTCGAGGCACAAGCAATTCAGTCACGCAGACCGCGCACGCGCACCACTCCGCTACAGTACCCGGCTCCCAAATCTTCCTCAACTAATCAACCTACTACTATGGAGTTGCCGTCTTCACAACAACAGCAACAACAGCCAAGAGGTCGCTACTACGCCCACGCCCTTACAGGCGAAGACAAGGTCGCTCTCGCCATAGGCGAGAAAAACCATAATCTGAGGGAGTGGACTGCAGATGACCTGGTTCAATATCAGGTGTCGCGCATTGAGCTAGTTCCGTACAATGACAACCGGCAAGAGGTTATTGAAGTTCTCATGGATGAGAAGCACGGAAGCGAGCGATTTTTGCTGAAGTCAGAACAACACGTCCGTCATTTGACAGGCTTTCCTTTGACCAAGCTGGATCTTGTATCAGAGTCTAAGCAGAAGGAGACTTGCACACAACAGACGCGTCATGTAGTATCCCATGATATGGTCGATCTCCGCACTGTTAGCATGCCCAACCCGAACCCTTCGCCAACCACTCCGTCCTTACCAAAGCCCCCTGCTGTGTCCGGCACCCAACAGCAGCGCCATAGCGCATACGGCGGACTTGGTAGTAGTGCTGAGTACTTTAGCAAGAAGCCGGGCCGTAAGTCCATGACACCATCTCCACGCTCATCGGATTCTTCTCATAACTCTGGTCACATCCGTAGTCCACTTGCGCCAGATGGTCGGCCATATATTAGACGGGCAGATGTAACGTTCGATACATTTCTCGAGCCACACGCCTCTGGAAAGGGTGAGACGTACCGTGACTCCGAGCATTCAAAAAAGAAGGAACCGCAAGGCCTCCGCCGGTTGAGCAAAATGACCAGTATGCCGAAGTTGAGGAAACGCTTCTCGCAACTATCTCTTTCTGGTCATAAAGACTGATCAATCACTGTGAGAAAAAGGCCACCTCGAGGTGGTCTCAAATAGTAGGTATCAAATTGATGGAGTAGCAAACTCCCTTGCAACATCTGATTGTTGTCTTTCATTGCTTTTTGTTGTCGTTAAGCTTCATGTGATCTTCCTATGAGAAAGAAATACTCGTCTTGATATATGTAGTGTTTGAATCAAAGTTATTTTATGCAAGTCATACCCTGCTATGAATGTAGTGATGCAACATGGGCATGGTGACATGATGCGGAAATGGGCATAATCAGGAATTTTAGTTGCGCACCTCTATGCGGCCGCCTGATGCCTTGGACACCTAGAGGTGCACGAGACGCCGCTCATCGATCTGTCAGAGTATAGTCACCTTGCAAAACCTAAGTTTTCAAACATGCCTTTGACACACAACGTACGCTCCTGGTTTCTGATCAACATTGATCATCCTAACGCAACCCCTGTATCCAAGTCGTACATAAGCTTCTCATTCATGGGGACTCAGCAATTTCCCATTAGTCCGAAAAGAGAAGACCGCTCAGTTCATCTAATCCCAGATCGTAATCGCTTCCAGACACATCGATGTATACGAATTGATAGCGGTGAAAGACCGATAGATCTTGGAGGTGATGAACCTTTAAAGCTTCATTTCGGAATTTTGGCACACAATGAGGACATTTTTTGAGCTAAAGATTCGTACATAGACCTCGACTTCGTCACATAGGAAGACCACCGCCTTGTTCTGATATAGGTCAGACTTCTTAAATAATTTTCACACGAACCCTTAGGCATAGTAGATATAATGGAAAGAGGCTCTCTATTCTATTACCCTTCTAATGAATTGTCTGTAGTGGTCAAGTGACAAAGATTTGAGATATTACTTTTATCGAAAGCATACTGACATTACAAACCAGCAACTTTATCCATTGAGGCAGTAGTGAGCAATCTGTCAAGAAGATATCATGAAGATGGCAAGTGCGTTTCCGTGACAAAGACGGTAGAGTATCTTCTATGTTCGATACGCAGACCAGTACATCCGGAATCGACAGACGCTTTGTGTGAAAATCCCACTTCACAAGGTTCGAAAAGTGCATGTACATCGCCTTCTTGTTCAGGCGAACGCGGTCCTTCTCACCGAAAATGTCATTGACACTTGGCAGCACGCACAGCCAAGTAACCGGCACAATCAACACATCTCTTCAGTCACAATGCAGATCCATGAATTAAGTAACGCCTACTTCAACCCGCTACAACAACACTCTCTACCACTGTCTTCGGCCTCTCCATGGGCCTCCCTCTCTCATCTGTGCATTTTTGTAACCCCGGCGCCACCAAGGTACCTCTCCTGCCAACTCCTTCCCATACAAACTCATACAAGAATGGCTGCCCGAACAGCCACACACTCAAATCCAGCGCATTATTTATAACGTCAACGAGATTTTCGTCTTTGTCTTGGTCGGCATAGGCGGGATTCGCCCACGGGAAGAAGGTCAGCGCGAAGTGTTCGGCGGCTTCGCGGATGTCGGATTGGCGTGATTGGAGGGAGGAGGTGGTCGGGGAGTGGAGGAAGACGGCGAGGCGGCGGTAAAGGATGTAAGCGGCTTGGTCGTCTGCGGCGTTGCTTGTTAGTTGGGTTCTGGATTGCGTCGTGGGGATGGGTGGGGAATAACTGACCTGGTGAGTCGGCAGATCGTTCGTTTTCCTTGAGGCCTGCGACTTCGACGGGGAATAACGTCGATTGCTGGTCTGCTTCTGGAGCTACGATGCCTAGGATGTAGCCTACGAGGGCGTGCTTGATGGCAATTGTGGGTGTGGAAGAGAGTTCTAGTTCTTCGGCGAGGTTTACGGATCCGTCCCCGAATTTCTTGAGGTCATTTTCCATGCTTGGTGTGAGCGTCGCGTGGATGTCGCGATAGAAATCGTCGACGTGCTGCTGGATTTGATTAAACAGTGTTGTGACCTTGTTCTTGACCGTTTGTTCGTCTGCAGCCGGAGGGAGCGTGCCCGCTAAGAAGTCCGAGGAGTTCGATAAATCGGATAGGTTGAGAGTGTTGCGTTTTGAAGCGGGTATTGCAGCGGCAACGATCGGTGGAGGACCTGTCTGTGACACTTGGACATATGATGGGTGCTCCCCCTTCATACTCGAAATGAAATTTGTCGATGAATCGCTGTATCCATGGGCCGGTGGCCGTCTCCTACGCTTGAAAAGCATGACTGCGATGAAGAATGCAATTGCGCCGCCAATGATTGCTGTCGCGATCGCAATGCCTGCTGCTGCTCCCTTTGACACACCTCCACTTCCACCTCCCCCTCCACTCGCAGCAGCTGCTGTAGGTACGGCCGTCTCCACATCGCCTGAACGCGTCGCGGTCTGAGTCGGGTCAAAGGTAAGTGTAGGTGTCGCGGCCACAGTCGAAGGTCTCGTTGAACTTCGCCCTGGCGCTGTTGTTTGTTCTGGTTGCTTGTCGTCTGTCTGCGGTGCTTTGTCGTCGTCTTCCGTCGTCGTCCTTGTCTTCAATTCCGGCTTATCGTTGTCTGCAATTGAAGATTGTCGTGTTAAAATTCCATCAGTCCCATCATCAAAGCCCGTGGGCTCTTCGATCGGAATAAGACCACACCATCCACTATCGTAACACGTGGAAGTAGTCATCGCTCGCGATGCATCGTCGGCCCTGATGCTCACTGCAAGGCCAGAACAACGTCAACGTCGGAAATTCGTGGTAAGAATGAAGTGAGAAAGCAAGAAGACAAGTATGCCCATGTCACACACAGCTGATTGTCCGTCTACAATCCTTCGTGTAATTCTCGTGCGGCTGAGCGCATGCATAGCCTCACCGATGATCCGCATTGCGCATATCAGCACCCCAGCTTTCAGCCCCAAGTGCGGAACTAACGATAAACGAAGCCCCATGCGAACACTGCGAGGCGTTGGGGCCGCCAGTCCTGGGATTGGTGCGCAGCATGCCGCATGTCGTTCATACTCGGCGCATGTCTCGTGAGAGGGTCCACGATCTGGCACGGAGTATAGTCTAGGCATTCGTATTTTAGGACCGACGCTAGCGAGGACGCGGTTAGTAGGCGATGTGGGAGACTCCGTAAGCCTCGCTGAGGCCTCCAGTGTCCTCTTCAACGCTCTCCTGATGGAACAGTGTACATGGTCGAGCAAAAGCGGAATTGTTGTGCTAGTTCAGGACATCTGTCTTGATGCTAGTCTGAGGCTGCAAAAGAGGGCATCAGGCTCCGCCTCGTTGCCGAGTGTGTCGCTCAATTTACAATAGATGAACCAAGCATGCACCTTCGATTATCCCAGCATTCGCGTTCCCTCGCTTTGGACGCGGTCAGAGGCTGTCCGATGTTTCAACACCCCGCAATTCCCATGCCTCCCTGAGCGAAGTCAGCGAGCTCCGAAACGGAACATGGCATCATCCGAGCCTTGGTACGGACTGTCAGCTTTGCGATCGAGCAATCACTGCACTCGACCTGAATGTTTACCCGCCCTCTGGTTTGATACGTATAATATTATATTGTGTCCCGGGCGGTGAAGTGGCTGCGCAGACGTAAAGTAGCATGCATCGAAGCGCAGCACTGCGCGCAGCGTCTGAACCTCGGTGTGAACCCTAAGGTCGTGCGAGTACAGAATATTCGGTGGAAATGTTTACCCGCGATCTAACGAGCCATGTAGGCCATGTCATGAATGACAAGCGCTGGGCACCACGGGCGTACTGACATCACCTTCAAGCTGAATTATGCGCAGCTCCAATGTCAGTACTCAATCCATCCTTGTACGTCAATAGCTTTATCAGACTTATTCAATATAATTTTTTTATCAACCTATGAACTTGTTGTGTCGCCCGCGTACTGGTTGTGGGCAATAATGACCGAGACGTCTCAATCTCGATGTCACAACAAGGATTGGCGGCACCCATAGCCATCCAGGACCTATATATATAATGCGTTCCAGGAGATCTTCTATAAAGTAAGCCTGAGGTCGTGTTGTGCAACAATGTCAGCATTTCTGTGTTACTACGCACAGCCCTCGCAGATTCTTGCCTACAATCCTAAGGACAGAAACAACTCTTCGCCCATTCCTCGAATTATCCGCAAGCTCTCGCAAGTAGGGGTCCTCAAACTCACAGCCAGACATTAAGGCAACTTTAGTACCGAGCAGCTGTGCGAGGTCTTTCAGATTGTCTAGATACGACTTTTTCACAGGAGCGAACTCGATGTTAGGCAGTCCAAAAAGGACAAGGCACACGCTCTTTATCCTGGACCGATTAATAGACATTTTCCATTACATGAACCTCCCAACAAGCGCTACAGAACTGCGCAATACATTCGTTCCCTCAAGCACCCTTCCAAGCCCCCACAATACAACTCGTCACTAAGCTCGTATCCTTCCAAGAATTCCCCTGCTGCGTCGGCGTCTCGTTTAGTTCATACGTCGTTGCAAATCCACCCGCAGACCATCCCGTGTAACCAATATATACATCAGCGTTTTGACTATGGTCCCGTCAGCAAGCATTCATTTACATCACCGTACGCTATTCTCTGAAGTGGGTTGGTAGCTTACTTCAAGAACTGCAGCTGCTGACACATGTACTTCTGGCAACTTGCCGTGTTGCCTCCGCCAGTCTCTGTTAGGATAGCAAGTCGCTTGTTGGTCCGCAGCCACTCTGCTAGTGGCTGGAAGGCGTTGCTGATGTTGTCTTTGACGCACTCGGTGCTGTATTCCGCTCAGTCAGTGGTATTCAGAAGTGAAAATGGAAGTGAGAATATGGTATATGTTTCTCAAGTAAGCGAATAAGAACAGTATCCTTTCGCATAGAGAACATGTCCACGTTGAACCCGGGCTATACATACTGCGTGCCGGAATTATCCGAATCGAGATACTTATGCACGTCCATGATGAGGTTGGTGGTAGTGTTGTCAGGATTAGTGACGGCCGCGAGGGCCGCCGCAGAGCCAGACGAGACGAAGGACTCGGCGGACGTATATCCATTGCCCGGAAGCAAGATGAGGTTGGAGGTTGCGCCAGCGCCACGGATAGCAGTGACGACTTCTTGGACGGTGGCGGCCCAGGCTTTGATGTCGGGAATGTCGTGCGGCTCGTTCATGACGCCGAAGGCGATCTTGCTTTGCTTGCCGTACTTGGTTGCGAGTTGTTTCCACACATCGGCTAATTGCGCATTTGTTGGGCCACCTTGGCCGACGATCTTGCCGTTCCACCGAGCGTAGTTGTGGATGTCTAAGATGCATAGGACAGCACCTGAGCTCAAGCAGCCTTGGACTAGACGATCATACTGTCCTAGATTGTTCGAATTGAGCCTGGATATGTTAGTAAATTCATGTCACAATGATTTCTAACTCGATCGCGTACTGTCCGCCGAGCTGCCCATTCACCAAGAACTGCCATCCCACCGGCAACCGAAATGTGTTCAGACTGTCGTCCTTGACGAAGTGGTTCATTTGTCCCAGAGCATTGGCCCCGGTGACGATGTCGTACGGCTTTGAAGTGCCGGTGAGCGAGCATGTTCCGTCGGTTGTGCAGCCGAAGTCGAAGCCGGCGATGTTGACGCCAGCATACTGTACTTTGGTCGCGCGAGGCGTGGGTGACGACAAACTGAGGGTCACGAATGAGCTGAGAGCAAGGATAGAGAACTTCATCTTGAAGATTGCGCTGGACTGGATTACAAGAGACAGTAACGAGAGAGCATTTGGGAAAGATGCAATGTATATGTATATTTCCTAGAGCGAAAAGCATGACGCAGTATATTGGGATTGTCGATTACGTAGAAAGGGAATAAGGGTATGTTTGAAGTGAGGCAGGTGACGGGTTGTTGTTATGCTCTCCGCATTGAAACGCTGATCTCGGATTGGACGTGGTGCCTTGAAAGGTGCATGAAAAAATCAGGGAAGCAACACGATTGGGTCGTTGTGCGCCGGCATTATGGTTGCAATATGAAAGCTTGTTAAGTCTTGTCATGCTTGCTATGCTTGTTTCTTTGCCACATTCTATATGGCGCGGAGTGAAACTTCCACGACCCGAAACTTGATGAATTGCCGCCGGTAAATGCAGGGTCCGTCATATGAACCAAACAAACCCCGGAACATGCGCTTTGTTTTCGATGTAGATGTCTGCCAACCCAAATGTGTAGCTCGCGCGAAAAAGAATTCTCGAATTAGTCGAGCTCGATCAAATCGCCTGTTTGACGGGCTACCTCAGCCGCGTCCCGGACCCTGCGTTGTTCCCTCGTCTTTATGACCGGCACATCACGAATAGTACGTCCTCGTGGTGCAGGTTCGACCTTGTAGGTGCTTCCCCATAATGGATGCTTCTTCTTCGAAGACACGGATTTCGTGAGGTGCTTCAGGTATCTAGTTCCAGAGGGCACGCGAATGTTTCTATCCTCCAAATACTCATGTAGATCGTCAATTTCATCCTCAGGGTCGATGAAACCAAGATCGTATGCCTCTAGGAACTGCACACTCAAAAGGAAGTACTTCTGGTTCGCGATAGGACCCCACGCGTTGCCGGCTTGCTTCGTGGCATCAGACCTGGTACCGCTGAAGTGGTAATCTGGAGGGAAGCCCTGAAGCCCTGCAATCTCGCGTGGCGTGTAGCGGCGGGTGCCTGATGGGTGGACATTCTCGCCTCCACTAGTGGTGATGCACTTCGCTAGGATTGTCCGAGGGTCGACTGCAGGACGAGATAGCACTTTCTCTTGCTCAGGCCTGTGGTATGGGTCACGAGCGGCAGGCCCTTGTCTATTCAATGACTCTAGCGCATCACCTACAGTCACCCAGTGCCTCAACCCACTTCCTTTAGGACCATGGACCGGCTTTGGGAAAGCGGGGAGAGGTAGCCCTTGTTTAGCGCAGAGAAATACAAGGCGTCGTCGTCGTTGGGGAAGTCCGTACTCAGACTGATCGGAAACCTTCCATCGTACGTTGTACTTCGCGGACGTGATCCCATTGAGTAGCCATCGAAACCATTTACGGTGCTTCTGCTGTTTCAGCAAACCTGGCGCCTGTTCGAGAGTGGCATAGCGAGGCTTGACGGCCATTAGAAAAGGCCCAACGGTGAGCAGCGTCTCCATATTTTCCTGGTCGTTTTTGCCTCCATGGGTATGAGCTTCCGACCAGTAGCAACATGGACAGGACAGATGTAACACATCGACGCTATGCTCACACCGGTTTGCTATAGCACGAAAATCTCGAGCATCCATCCAAAGATGTTCTGCGGTAGAGAAATTCTCCGCATAGGCTTCAATTGCAAGTTTATCCTTGTCCAAACCCCACTTCACGAACAAGCCGGCCTGACTCGCACCTTCAGAGGCACCTCCAACCCCGCAGTATGCATCGCCGAATGTGTAACGGGTCATCTTGGCCAGAGGAGAAAGTCTTTTCGGGGGTGTGCCGTCGAGTTGCTCAACAGAGGGACGTCGCTTGATATTACGCTGAGACGATGAGCTAGAACTGGAGTTGAACGAAGTGGTACGACGTGAAGCCGGTACAGGAGGTGTTGCTCTATAGGGACATGGCGTTGAGTATTTGTCAACCTCTCGTCGATGAAGCTTGCGGACTTCGCCGCTATAGGAGACGCCATTGTGATCGAGGATCACGATGTGCACGAAGCGGCATATAAGTGTTCCTTGGTTGAAGATCCAGTGCTTGATCTGTGTGAGTGTCTTCAGGCCAGCTGGAACCCAGCGATTAGCCATAAGAACATTGTACGCCTCATAGTCGGCATTGGTGAATTCGCATTTCCTCTTTTTAAAGACCTCGGTGATTGGGATGCTCTCCAGTCCTTGGACCATTGGAGGCCGAGGGTCGTTCTCGTAAGCTTCTACGAGTATGAACAGTTCGTTCATTTTGCCTTGAGCTCCTCGTTAGTAACCTTCAGGTGAAGACCGTGTTAGACCTACAGTCAAAGAGTGGGCGGAGATAACTGCACCGACGTAAACGGTAGCCCTGCAGCGTGATCTCATTGGTTTCTAGGTCTTCAATGATGGCGCTGATCCACAAGAAATCGCCACTAAGTGCCTGGTCCGCAACTCTCTCTGTACGGTCAAACAATTCCACGATATCGCGCGATTTCACCATGCCACAGTCAAGCTGAATGGACGGGAGTTCGACGGTAACGGGGAAACGTTCCTCTTGCTCAGCAGATCGAGCGCGGTCGCTAGCATTGTCATCATCGATGACTATGTATTCGGGGCCATCTGCTTCTTCGCCGTCATCCTCATCTTGCCCTGGAATTTTTGGCGTTAGCAGCGCGACATGCAGGTCTTTTCCGACAGCGACTTGCCGTAGTGTTGGACTTCTATTTCGTTCTTCAAGGCATCGTCGCTACACGTTAGGTCCTCGAAGGCGTCGTCGTAGCTTGTTAGGTCCTCGAAAGCATAACGTGCCATCTCGTAGATTGGGAGGGTAGTAGAGAGGGTGGAGAAAGAGCAAATGATCAGAGCAGCTACTTAAGTAGAGCTCTCTCGTGGGTGCCAAGAAAGTTGAAGCGAAGACAAACGGCGGACTGTCTCTGGCTCTAGACTTGCGGAGGTAAGAGCAAAAGAAGTGATCGATCCCACGGTGAAAGTGAAGGTGAGGAGCAAGGTAATTGAGAGAGCTTTTAGAAGCAAACGGAACGTTAATTTGTTAACGGCATAGGAAGGCAAGCTGTGAAATGCAGGTGAGCGACCGAATAGAGAAAGCAAAACGGGCACCCAGAGACGAAGCATGCTTTTCATGAAAAGTAGACACAAATGAGATGGTTGCTTGGAAGTAATGGTCTTGAAAATACTGACACATCGACTCTATCTTTACAGGGTCAAAGTACCTAAAAGCCCAACCTGAAGGTACCTGACCGCAATCATCTTATCGTCTTCTCCACAAAGTCCCTCTCCAACCGCCCAACTTCCCTCTTGAAGAGCTCCACCTCTTTCCAGCAGTCGAGTGGCCGTCGGTCATGGGTCCGCAAGCACGCGACAACATCCTCCTTCGCCTTGTTCAGCTGCGGGTCCGCTTGTTCCAGCTTTTTCCGTGCCTCTAACTTCTTCTTTAGGGCTTCGATCTCCTTGGTGACGCTGGCGTTGCTCATGTCTCGCTGTTTCTGCTTTTCGGCGAGGGTAGCGGAGCTCGAAGTTGCATCGCTGATCTTCTCGGTGACGCTTTCGGTAAGCGACAGTTCGGCGGGTTGTTCAACGTCGTGAGAGAGTGTCTTGGATAGTTCCGAGAGGTTCTGGGCCTCCTTTTCGCGCAGCTTTTCGAGTTCGGAGGTCAGGCGTTGCTGGTATTGTAGCTCCTGCTGTTTAGACCGGGTAGAGTCGGTCTGGCACACCAACGTGTCAATTCTTTGCCTCCATCAGAATCTTCGAATATTCTTCTCACCTGTGTGTTCTTCTGTAGCGAATCTACCAGGCCATTCGAAAACCGGACGGGTGCATCTCTGCATGGAAAATGTTATCAGCCTCGGGAGTCACGTAGATGGGCCCATTGGCACGGCGATGAGAGACGTACGAGGAGAAGACATGCTGCGAGACGTCGCTGGAGGGTTTCGAGTTCTCTGCGCCCATTGTGGATGCGTGCGCAATGCGGGATGCTGTCTTGCAGCTTGTTGAAGCTGGCAGAAGTCGGGTCGCGCCTGCCAAGAGCAAATTGCCGCTAGGACAGGCACCGTTAGCCTTTGTCGCGCATCACAATCGCGCACCGCATGTGAGATCTCCCGATGCCAGACCTTCCCATCTCTACCTCATCTGCTGATAGACTCGCAGGAATCCCACGAGAGGGTAGTGCATGTGGTAGACCATCGAACCCTATGCTCTCGAACTAGCGATCTACGTTTCATACAATAGGCGCATGTTCTCCAGGATACAGGCAGTACGCGCACAAAACGGCCGCAATGCTTCAATCCTCAATTACAGCCTGGCTGAAGAAGCCAGCGTCTGTCAAGAAAGCTGATCATCCTACACCAGCTTCAGTAACTGCGCCTATTTCTCTCATGCCACAAGTGGAACCCCCGGCAATGCAGCCTGGACAAAGCTCCAAATCGGTCGAACAACGCGACAGCGAACAGATGGTGAAGCTTCCCAATGCCCCTCTGTTCTCCATGCCAGCACTGCCCCCGAATGTCGAGCTCGTACCTCTGACGGAGGAGCTCATACCCTCCTTCAAGCGGCTCCTTACACTCACGCTCCCTGTATCGTACCCACCTGTGTTCTTTACTGAGTCTATGGAAGAGCCTTTTCACAGTATCACACTCATGGCACTCTGGCATGCTGCGCCGACGACCAGTGTACCTGCAAAGAACCCAGAAAAGCCGCGTCTAGTCGGCGCGATCCGATGTCGTATCTTACCCTCCGCGAATCTCTACATTTCTACCATCAGCCTACTCGCACCGTATCGCTCTCACGGCATAGCCACACACCTTCTCCAAAGGATTTCCGCCAAGGCTTCCGAAATACATGGCGTGCGATGTATCACAGCACATGTATGGGAAGCCAACGAGGACGGGCTAGAGTGGTATAAGAAGAGGGGCTTCGAGATCATTGGGAAGGAAGACGCTTACTACAACAAGCTGAAGCCTGCTGGTGCAATGCTCATCAGGAAATGGATCGGCGTCGCTGACCTATTGGCACACCCTGACGCAGTGAGCTTGGTGGAGAGGTGAAGAATCATGACTATCTGAACACACATCATCAAGAGGGCATGCTATATGTGTGACGTACACCAAACCTAGCACGAATGTATAGCTTGGAGAGTCATAGCGTTGTCCTCATTCAAGGAAGCTGTCTTTGGACTGATCAGCCCAGTATGAGCGCACGATCAGCCACGCGCAATTGCAAGGACGCATGAAACCCGATTATCGGAAGTGTTGACTCATCGATGATACACTGTGTCGAGCGGTATGCAGCAGCACGTCTGTGCACAAATCCTTTCCCACGGGTAGGTCCTTGCGCCTTCTCACAGATGTAGTTCAGCTTCTACCATTTCTTCGCACCTATACCAAAATTATGATCTCGCCCGCATTCCTATGTTCGACTAGAAGCATTGTTCCTTCATTTCGCTTATCATTATACCAATTGCTACTCAGATACACCTTGGACTCTTCCCTTCATCCGAGTGCGACCACACGTCTTCGGCCCAGCCCCATGGAACCAGCCCGTCATCTTCGCATATGCCTGGTCCACGTTCGGTCGATTTCTTATCGTATTACTAGTTGTCAGTCTTGGTAGCTTTTCTGCAAGGTTTATCTAGATCAATATGCGGGTAAAATGGTACCGAACCACCATGAAAGAGTCAAAAATAGATTCGCTACCTGGGAAGGATGGCGACTCAAGTATCCGGTTCTCCTGAACATCAAGAGCTATGTACATCCAGAGCTATGTGCATTTTCATCGGCCGGGATGATTCAAGTTGTGGCTATAGTACTCCCTACCTCTTCAGCAACAATCAACATTCTACGAGCAAGGCTAAACAAAATTAGTCAACGCAGCCACAAATAATCTGTTACAAGTGATCAAGCCTCACACGGGTGATTATATTGCTCTTGCCTGCGTCGGGCCGCTCCCCAACCTTCCGCGTCCATCAGTCCAGGCCAGCTCGTACCTTGTACGCCCTCGCCTACACCGGGTAGACTTTTCTGTCAGCTCAGAGGATCGTACCAGAGCTCTTTGTGCTCTAGAAGGTACATATACGAGAAATGGACAAGCGAAGTAATCTATCATGGGTCTGGCCCGGACTGGTGCTTGGTGTGACGTGGAAAG
Organism: Kalmusia sp. IMI 367209; assembly: GCA_027946365.1. Classification (NCBI taxonomy): domain Eukaryota; kingdom Fungi; phylum Ascomycota; class Dothideomycetes; order Pleosporales; family Didymosphaeriaceae; genus Kalmusia; species Kalmusia sp. IMI 367209. Next base: position 402,729 of record JAPEUQ010000005.1, on the reverse strand, counting down.
GATGTTCCTCCCAAGGACTACAATGCGTATAGGCGTCTATATGTGGGCATATATAATTTGGTCATCACCGCTTTTCTCTTCGAGTTCTCTATCAATATTAGCACTACGTTAATATCTATCAGTCTTTACTTCTCTCACGATGCTCTTTCACCGGCTCGCCCTTGTTGTTGCTACGTTTTCCGCCGGATGCCTAGCCGTGCGTATCATCAACTAACTTGGACATGAATCGTATTCTAACACATGTCCTAGGTACCAGCAAACAACCTAGTGGAACGACAAGGCGAAGGAGAAATAACATACACAATAACATGCCTCGGCCCCCGTTGCACAGACTACCCCCCAACGACCTTCCAATGGCCTACAAACTTCCCCCAACCAACTAGCACACCAAAGGTCTCTTCGACACTCAAGACGACTAGCAGCAGCACTACAAAGAAGACGAGCTCGACAAGCAAGTACACGCCTCCGCCAGAGACCAGCTCGAGTACGAAGAAGACAAGTTCGACGAGCAAGTATACAACGCCGGTGGAGACGCCTACGAAGGTATGTCTGACGGTCGTGATGAGATGTGTTTGGGTCTATTGCAGATTTGGCTAACAACTGGGGTTTTTAGACTACGAAATCATCGCAGCAACCCACGAAGACGCAGACCGAAGTCACGGGGCCAAGCAGTACCAAATGCCCTGTGCCGCTGTACTACCAATGCGGAGGATACTGGGATGGCAAGCCCTGGAGTGGGTGCACGAAGTGCGAGAGTGGGACCAAGTGCGTGTATCAGAACGGTAAGTATAGCGCTATGAAATCTGCCTTGTATCATTCCTTGCTAACATTGAACTTCAAGATTTCTACTATCAGTGTGTTGCGAACGATTAAGTGAATGAGGATGTGAAGTAGGAGCATGGGGGGACACGCATTGCAATGGGCATTTGGTGTAATAATTTTGGTGCGAATGTAACGCTCGTCGACGAAGTACCATTATTGATCATCTTCCTTGCATCCGAGAGATGTGTGTAAACAGCTGAGTAAAGCTGACTAGCCAGCTCGAAGCTGCAAGACACAGCTATGGTGGGGCAAGCTCCAGCTACCCCTCCATCCAATTCCGAAGTTCGTCATATACATATAATTCCCCGAACACGTCCAATTTTCTTCGAACATCAATCCAATTCTTGACAACCTAAATCTTTTTCGTTGATATATCAATTCTCACCTCCGTCGCTCCAGCCTAACATCGTCTCAAAAACCCAGAGCAATGCCCGACCCCCGCGTCTTCTTCATCCGCCACGGCGAAACAGAATGGTCCCTCAACGGCCGCCACACAGGCACGACGGAGCTCCCGCTCACGCCCAACGGCGAGTCGCGCGTGCACGCCACAGGCAAAGCCCTCGTCGGCGACGACCGCCTCATCGTCCCCGGGAACCTCGCGCACATCTACGTCTCGCCGCGGCACCGCGCGCAACGAACGCTCGAGCTGCTCGACCTCGGCTGCAGAGACCGCTACCCGTGGAAGAAGGACGAGGACATGGCGCAGCATGGCGTGCGCACGCACGCAAAGATGCAGATCACCGACGCCATACGGGAGTGGGACTACGGCGCGTATGAGGGCTTGACGTCCCCGCAGATACGGCAGCTACGCAAGGAGCAGGGGCTAAGTGAGGACTGGGTAATTCCCCCGCTATGTTTTCTGCTTTCCTACTGCCCCATTTGTTTGGCGCTGCTGATGCGGGATTCGTGCAGGATATATGGCGTGACGGCTGCCCCGAGGGCGAATCCCCCGACGACGTTTCTGCACGGTTAGACGATTTGATCCGAGATTTACGAGAGCGATTTCACGAGGGGCGTTTCGGCAAGGGTGCAGGCTGGAAAGGCAGCGATGGCACGGGGCCGAATGATATATTGATCGTGGCGCATGGGCACATATTGAGAGCGTTCGCGGCACGGTGGGTGGGTAAGGACGTACGGGATAATCCGAGTTTGATATTGGAGGCTGGCGGTGTGGGGACGTTGAGGTACGTTTGAGGGAAGGAGAATGGGATGGGGTGGTTATGCTGACGTGTGGACAGTTACGAGCATCATAATATTGAGGAGCCGGCTATATTACTTGGTGGCGCGTTCGTAGTAGATGTTGTGGAGAAGGAGCAGGGAGAGAAGAAAGTATGATGGGATGAACGGAGGGCAATGGACATAGAGATATGCGGCGTAAACAATACAACGCAAGAGGCATGTCGAGTCAAGTGTCACAATTGATTAGAGGTGTGACAGCAAGATAGCTGGACCAAAAGGTATATCTGAAGAGACAGTAGGGCTGTAATGACAGGAACATATGACCAAGCAGTCATTCATTCCATGCTCATGTGGATGCCGTAATGTACAGTATTATCATCCACCAGCGTACTCAGGCCTCAAGCCGTCTATTCACAAACTACAATTGCCTCAATTGCCTCAATTTGAGGCAATCTAAACGCTGTCTGCTTCCTTCAGGGATTGCCTGATTTTCGTATGATCCAAACACTGCATACCTCTTCCGTGATTGCCTGATATCGTTTCGTTCGCTGCGCTCAAGAAATCATCTCCACATTCGTACCATCACCACTCCCAACACCCTTTTATGTACATTCCTAACACTGGACTGGCTTGTGATGCATTGTGAATTTTAGGATAACTCAGCCCACAATACGTCTCCAAGTTTCAGTCCTAGTATCGTACGGCGCTACTCTGCTACACACCCAACACCCTCTGATAGTCGAGGGACTTCTGCTTCGCATACTGGACGAATTTCTCGTTCTGCTTAAGTGACCACAAAACGACCTCTCGTATTGCGTAAGCATCCTGAAGACAGTCTCGACCAAAGGTAGGGTGAGGCTTGAGTTGAACCCGTGGGAGGTCGCGCGCGAGGTTGTCGAGACGGAGCTGTTGCTTGGAGAGCGGACCACGTGCAGCTTTCTCAACGCATTTGACTAGATCTATGGACCGTCCATGGATGATGCGTAGCGCGTCAAGATCGCTGCGCAAGTTGTAACCGACTATGATCGTGTTCTTGTCCACGAATTTCCCGAGAGCAATACGGGCTGCTTTCCATCCCTTGAGAATCTTGAACCTATCTTGCCGAGCAGCTTCAAACTCATGGAATCCAGAGAAACCAGTGACGCTCGTACGCCAGTTCTGAACAGCCGCCATTGCGTCAGTGCAACTAAGGTGATTCAATAAAGGGCGTCCGGTCAAGACATCGAGTGCCGCAATCTTAACGGCCTCCTCGCACCCGTTTCCCAACACAATTTTGCTGCAACTCAGGACGACGACACGAAGACCAGGCTTTCCATCTCGCGGCTCGGGCAGGGTTTCGAAGTCAGATACAGAGTAGTCGGCGATGTACTCATCACTAAATGTCTTAGGCGGTGGCACGTACTCTTCTGATTGAAGCATCTTGGGTAGATGTATAAGCTTTTCGAACATGCTAGCAACCTCGGGTTGAGTGGCCACGCCAATACGTTTCCAAGCTATGCCATCATAGATGATACTGCCGTCATGACTGATGGCGATGTCTGCCGGGATAAGAAGTCGCATGATCTGGCTAAGGAGTGAATTGGCTTGCTCGACTTCAGCTAGACCACCGTTAGAAAGAACGTTGGTGGTGGTATTGGCCGGCGGGATCGACATGGGCATCGGCGGTAGTCGTCCTTGCTGTACAGCAGGAGCCACTCGAGGAGGATGCCTACGCACGTGCACTGCAGCTGGAGGGCCACCGTTTCCTCTGTTTGCAGGAGGGCGTCGCGCTTGCGAAGTTGTAGGTCCAGATAAGCGAAGAACTCCTGCGTTCCGAAGCTTCTCGCGTGCTTGCTGGGAAAGCATCCAAGAATCCCTGCCATGAAGATCCAGTCCCTGACCACCGACGCCATGACTATCCCTCCTGTGTTGATTCAAACCTGGTTCGGACCGGAAGGACCTCATGCAGCCACCAATGCCGCACATGAAGCTACCGGATGCAGATTGTTGAGGAGCTGGAAGGGAAGAGGGTGCCACAGGTGGTACAGGCGCAGTCACAGTTACAGGTGAAGCGGGAGGAGCTGCTCGAGGGGCCATAGTGAGACGATCTGACCTATTGCTATTGCGCGACTGTCTCCCAGATGCAGCTGGAGCGACCATGGGAGCTTGATGCAGGCGGGAATGAATGTTGCCATTGGAGTCAGATTGGATGTGTTGGGTAGCCTCCGCAAGGGACCTGGCTGGGGTGGCACGCATAGGTTGAGACCCACTATTAGCTCTTTCAGATAGTGAAGGTTCGTCCTTCTGAACAGCAGGCCGATTCTGGACTGCGCAAAATAGGCCATGGCGCTGAAATGCAGCTTCGGATGGAAACGTTTGCTTGCAGTCATGGCAGTAGACTCCATCAGCATTGCTTGTTAGGGCGGAATTAGTCGGCGTTGGAGAGTTGTCATGCGGTAGAACTATCATGTGTGGTAAGAATATGGTTCATGTGCAATGCGCATCTAGGAAGTGCTCACCACTCGGACCCGGTCCGGTAGGGCTATCGAGATCAACGTAGCCACGGCCTCCACGTGATGGCGCCCCAACCACAACTATCTGCGCTTCACGTGTTGTCATGTTTGTAGAGGTATTGTGGAACGGGTGCGGCGGGTTCGCGATAGCATCCGAACATGGCGCGGGGAACTGACGATGCTGGCTGAGCTTGGTCTGCGTCTGAAAAGCCTTGCCGCATCGATCGCAAGCGATGTCATCAGAGCTGTGTCCAGTCATGATCTTATGGTTCTCGAGCGCGTGCGAGTCTGCAAAGCTGAAGTTACACACTGGGCACAGCAGCTGAGGTGCCTCGGGCTCGCTGTGAGTCGCCATGTGTTGATTGAGCTCAATTCTGGAGCCGAAAGATCTCGAACAGAGCCCACAATGATTCATGGCGCGGCCCACCATAACGGTCGATGTACCTGTAGCTTGTTCAGTGAAGAGACAACAGCTACTGAGGAACGTACCTGTATGCCACTTGTTAATTATGGAGACGTTGATGGCGTAGCAAAGCGCAAGCGATGAGAGCAGACCCGGTGATTCAGTGATGTGGAAAAATAAGGGCGGGTGCAGGTGTTGCTGACTCTGAACAGCGGACGTAGGTTTTGTTTATGTTGTTGTCGGAGATGACGCTGTACTGGGGAGGAAGGAACACAGTGGATCGTGGTGGCCCAGCGATCCAGCGACCGTAAACAGTCCCTGGCCGATGTTGGCAATCGCAGTTGCCCCAAATCACCACGGCAATCCATGGATTCTAGAGAAACCTAAATATCTCGGCTGAACACTCGAGGTACGACTGCGCAGCTGTCTGAAGCTGAAGTTGAAGCTTCACAAGGCCCCAATATTTTCTTCACAAAGACATTGTTGCATGGCATTTGCGCAGTGGCATTTTCTACTGACTACTGTCATTTTGAAGGGCATTTGCACGCTCTGCTGGTAGCCTTTACTCGAGGCTGGCGTCGACAAAGTTCGCACATTTCACCCTCACTTTCTATCTCTTTTAGATTACGACCATTCAGATCTTCAGACAAAGTGAGATGGGTCTGAGAAAACGTGTGATGCCCTCTCTCGTCGGATGCTTGTCAGGCTGCACCTTAAAGTCACGAAGGTGATGGTATGGAACATTCTTATTCACAATTTGTAGTATCGGAAAAGGTACATCGTTCCTCACAACACCGCCGTGCGCAATGGATGACATCCGGTTGCGTGGCGTACATCACATCGCATTCGAGAAAAGCTGGAGCTTGATGTCGTCGGATGTTGTGAAGCAATTGTGGGGCACATTGGCGCGCAATGAGCCGAGGGCTCTCGGCTAGAGTCACGTGGGCCGGGACATGCATGGGGATAGCGATTCATCTGGGGGAACCGTGGGGAACTGCCGGGCTTATGTGTACATATACTTCAGTCCCGTTGTTATCTACCACCATTTGGTTCAATTTCTATTCTTCTACTCTCTGTTGTTAATTGCTTTTTCTCAAAGTCGGAAATTCGGACGATGGCTCTCGGTTCGTCCCCCAATTTGAGCTTGGATGCCCAATCCCGCTTCTCCACACCGTGTAACCGGGCACTAACCACCAGCTCCAGTACCCGTTGCAGGCGCAATTGCTGGCGCCACAGCAGCAGCAGCCTATATCGATGCCAAGTTCCACGTCCGCAGAGATATCAGTGCTATCCGCCGATTAAATGGAACGCAACGCGCTTTCGAAGAAGGAATAAGTGAGTTTGCCCCACCCGCGCCCTCGTTGCTGCATTGGAGCATTGGCTAACGCGCATCCTGTACCAGAGAAGCATGGCAGCCGGAGCCTCTGGTACTTCTTCGAAGACCAAGTACACCAACTTCCCGAAACGAGCGAAGCCATCTGGTCGCGCGCTGGATGCTACACATGGGCCGAGACGTACGCGAACGCATGCCGCTATGCGCAATTCTTCCTACAGAACGGAGTGAAGCCCGGAGAGCTGGTATCGTTCTATCTCACAAATCAGCCTGAGTTCATGTTCGCACATCTTGGCTCTTGGGGTGTAGGCTCTGCACCGGCATTGATCAATCACCATTTGGCTGGGGATGCCCTGGTGCACTGCTTGAAGGTGGCCGGCGGCAGGCTGTTGCTTGTAGATGAGGACTCGGAAGCTCAAGAACGGATAGAGGCGGTGCGCGACAGGATCGAGGGAGAGCTCGGCATGACAATTAGGATATTGGACAAGCAACTGAAGGGCGAGATTCTGCGCACAGAACCAAAGAGACCAGAGGATGAATATCGCGCTGGCGTGACGGGAATCTTTCCCATATTCCTATTCTACACAAGGTGTGTCGCAGCATGCTTGGCCACTTGATCGACGCGCTAACATGTACAGTGGCACAACCGGTCATCCAAAGGCGTGCCCGTTCGAGACCCAGAGAGCCGGTGTGCTTGCAGTAGGACGAACGAAAGACCTAGGTATGACACCTGGACCAAACGGCGATCGGTGGTACGTTCCCATGCCGCTATACCACGGCACGGGTGGTACGACAGCCTTGTCTTGTCTCATGACGGGCATAACACTATGTATTGGCAAGAAGTTTTCGACATCTAAGTTTTGGACCGACATCCGCGACTCAAGATCGACCGCATTCGTATACGTCGGAGAGACCGCACGATACCTTCTCGCGAACCCTCCGAGCGAGCTAGACAAAAAACACAACGTGAAGGTCATGTTTGGCAACGGCATGAGACCAGACGTATGGCACCGCTTCGTTGAGCGGTTTGGCATCAAGACGGTAGCCGAGTTCTTCAACAGCACCGAGGGTGTCTTGGCTCTCATGAACACTTGTAACGGTCCGTTTCAAGCCACGGCAGTTGGCCACCAAGGTGCTATACTCCGGTATCAAACTTATGACAAATTTATTCCGGTTGAGATAGACTACGAGACCAACGCCATTTACCGGGATCCAAAGACAGGATTTGCAAAACGGAAATCATACGAAGAGGGCGGCGAGATTATTGTGCAACTACCGAATGAATCTGCCTTTGTCGGGTACTACAAGAACCCAGAGGCAACGAACAAGATGTTTGTGCGGAACGTTTTCAAGAAGGGCGATCTATTCTATCGCACGGGAGATGCTTTACGACGAGATGAAGATGGTCGATGGTTCTTCCTCGATCGACTAGGCGACACCTTTCGATGGAAATCTGAGAACGTCAGCACTGCAGAGGTCAGCGAGGTGCTGGGCCACTTCCCTGGCATCGTAGAAGCAAACGTCTACGGCGTCACGGTCCCGGGTCATGATGGACGTGCGGGCTGTGCAGCGATATACATTGACCCTGCTGTGCGAGACAAGTTCGACTTCAACGCGCTGCTCGCCCATGCACGCGCGAAGCTTCCGAAATATGCCGTTCCAGTTTTCCTTCGAGTGCTGAACGACATTACGACTATGCACAATAACAAGCAGAACAAGGTACCGCTCCGGAATGATGGTATTGATCTGAGGAAAATCAAGGAGAGGACAGATGCAGAGGGTGAGAAAAACGGGCTGGTGAAGGAAAACATCAAATATGACACGATCTATTGGTGTCCATCCTCACTGAATAGTGTTAAGGGAGCGGGGAGTGAAGATGACGGGTTTATTGTGTATACGTTGGAAGATTGGGACAGTTTGAGGGATAGTGTTCCTGGTGTTGCTAAGATGTAGAGGCGGGATACACTTGCTGTAAATGTAGTTTGTTCATGCGGTTTTGGTTGTGTCTGCATGGTTGAAAGATGGTTATATGCAGCTGGCTTCCGGTCTCGCATTATAGTTTGAATAACACCCGATCGCTCTTGCATGAATCGACAATTGTCCCATCGTCGAACGTTGATTTCATTCGTCCTCACGTCGAATTCGAAGGTGATTACAGAGCGACAACTTTGAAATGAAGTAACACATGTCAACTAATGTGTAGAGTACATTCTTCATGCCACGCTACCTAGATTAGTCGTCTATCAATTTCAAGATGCAGCAAGCACTTCGGGCCCAGGCGCATAGCAAACGCGTAAATGTCTTTCGTCCCAGGATCATGGAAATACCATCCGCGTCTGGAGACTTGAGCGGATCTTAATACATCTAGACAGCTCAAGACGTTCTGGGAGGAAGCGGTTAAGACCTCGGCTTTGCCGATTGCTATCTATCACCGCCACCATAGAGTTCTCAGGCCGACGCTCACGCTCGGTGCGCTTCAATTATTTGCATCTGGTCGCCATGTACCGCCAAAGTGGTATGGGAGAGCTTGTCGGGGCTGTCGTGCGATACAGTGGCTTGTGCGGCGTAACCATTTGCGTGGATGGCAGTGCAATGGCCAAAACGGGTGACAACAGCCAGTCGATTTCGACCTTTCAGAGTAGGGTTCTAGGCATCTTTTAATTGAAATTTTGGGATCGAAACTTGGCATTTTGTTTTGCGGCACCTCGCCATGTTGCAGCCTCACGGCCTGGATATTACCTAGCACTGCTAGTAATGTGAGATTAGGCTGTGTGTTTATTACCTTTCACTCGAAGTTTGTTTGTTCTGATTTGACAAACGCTCTTTCCTGTTTTTTGCCTTCCTGTTTTGTTGATTGTTGTCTGCCTTTCGCTACAATCGCTCCACACACTTCTAAGTATAAAACGTCCCGCTCCCTGATGGCCAAAAAGAAAATTGCACGCAACGTTGCAACGCAGCCTGACAATTCTCACATATAGATTCTGTACTACGATTCTACAATGAGCACCTTCAGCATGATTTCAGATTCGTCTAGCGACACTGAGGGAGACACTCCTGTCACTCCAGTCGCGATTGACCCCGATGCTGTGACCACGAGCTCGCTCAAGGCGCTCCAGAGCGAAGATCAGCGCAAGGTTATGGACATTGTGGATAAACTTCGACGTACAGGTCTCAGCGGTATTGTGGAGCTTCCTCAGCTTGTGGTATGTATATTGTGTGCACGTCGAAGCTTTGTCTGACCTGTACACCAGGTATGCGGTGATCAGTCATCTGGAAAGTCAAGTGTCCTAGAGGCGATCACGGAGATCCCGTTCCCACGCAAGGAGAATTTGTGCACCAGGTTTGCAACGGAGATCATCCTTCGTCGCTCTCCCTCCTCTACGATCTCCATCACCATCACCCCGGATAAGTTGCGGCCGAGGCAGGAGCAGTCAAAGCTGAAGTCTTTTAGCAAGTCTATTGATGACTTCAAGCAGCTGCCGGACATCATCGAAGAGGCAACCGAAGCAATGGGTCTCGGTGTAGTTGGTGGCATAAACTCAAAGGCATTCTCCCGGGATGTTCTTTCGGTTCAAATCGATGGTCCCGATCGTCCTCAACTGTAAGCTCGACTCAAATCCTCTTAAGAAAGTTTTACAATACTCACATATGTATAGGACCCTGGTCGATCTCCCGGGTCTCATTCACAGCAGCAATCGAGCTCAGACTGAAGCTGACAAGGAGCTGATCCTGAACTTAGTCAAGGAATACATTAGCAACCCGCGCACGATCATTCTTGCCGGTGAGTCAATTACATCATTATTCGCTGATGATTTACTAAACTTTGTCTAGTCGTTAGCGCAAAGAACGACATGGCTAATCAGATCATCGTGGACTATGCACGCAAGGCCGACCAGGACAACAAGCGCACTCTCGGAATCATTACCAAACCAGATTTTCTACGTGAGGGCTCAGACAACGAGCTCAGCTGGATCGAGATCGCCCATAACAAGGATGTCTACCTCGAGCGAGGCTGGCATATGCTCAGAAATCGTGGAGACAACGAGATGAGCTATTCCTTCGCCCAGCGTAATGAAGCTGAGAAATTGTTCTTCAGTAAGGGACGCTATGTTGATCTTTCCAGGGAGTGTGTCGGAATCGAGTCACTGCGCGAGCGTCTAAGCAAGCTTCTACTCAATCATCTCATCAAGGAACTCCCCTCTTTAAAGGAAGAGATGAATACCAAACTTCAGGACACCATCGACGATGTGGTCAAGCTTGGCGAGAAGCGAACGACGATTACTGAACAGCGCTTGATGCTCATGAAGGTATCTATGCAGGTTAATGATATCCTCAAGAGTGCTGTGAAAGGCGAGTAATTTGATCCGTCTGTTCCTATCTTTGCTGATATTGTTCTGCACAGGTTACTACGAGAACCCTTTCTTCGGAGCAATCAACATGAAAGCTGCTGTTGATTCTACAGAAAACATCAGCCGGTTTCGAGCGGTGATCCAACATCTCAATCTTGGTTTTGCTGAGAACATGCGACTCCGTGGTCACAAATATGCCGTTGGTGTGGGTCCGGGCGATGACGACAACGAGCAGGCCGAAGAACAGAAGGTTCAAGAAGAGCTCGCTAAGGTCACTGATGATGACACATCTTTCCTACCCAAGCCTAAGTCACTTACACGCAAAGAAGCCATCGGCTGGGTGAAGAAAACTCTCGAACGCTCGCGTGGTTATGAACTCCCAGGCACTTTTCAGCCAATGTTGATCAGCCATCTCTTCTGGGAGCAGTCTCAGCCCTGGGAGGATATCGCTTCAGAGCATATCGCTAGGATGGCAGCCGTCTGTAAAGAATTTGTCTACCGGGTTCTTCAACATTCTGCGCCCGCCGAGTTCCTTCCACGTATCACCGGTCTCAGTGTTGACGCGGCTCTGAAAGCCTCTTTAGCTGCCGCTAAGGAAGAACTTGCCAGGATCATCAAGGATAAATCCCGTCATCCAATGACTTATAACCGTGAGTGCTTTGTCGCTACGTAAGATATTGCCGATCTAATCATGTACAGACTACTTTACAAGCACTATTCAGAAACAGCGTCAGCGCAAGTATCAGAAGATCACCAAAGAGGCTTTAGAATCCAGTAGAGAGCAACGCCGTACTACCCACAATTATTTTGAGACCGTCTGTAGCGAGGACAAGATGGAGGAAGCCATGTCCAAAGCTATCGAGCCGGACATGGATGCGTTCAGCTCTCAAGAGGCTCTAGATTACCAACGCGCATACTACAAGGTACATGTTAACCTCACGGCTTCGAAATCATCGTCGCTAACTCATAATTAGGACGAACTGAAGTATTTCGTAGCCGCGGTCTGCAAAACCTGCGTCGAACGCCATCTCGTAGAGCCTCTCCCTAGCATCATCCTCTCCCCTATCATCGTGACAGAGATGTCTGAGAGGGAAGTTGCCTTCGTTGCCGCTGAGCCTCCTGAGATCACGCAACAGCGATCTCATCTAGAGTCTCGCAAGGCTATGTTGGAGAAGGGTCTCGAGACCTTCCGAGAGGCGATGGGGGGATTGAGGCGCTGAGATCATTCCGGGCCAATGCGTCTATAGCATTTGATCGAGTTTTGCACTTTTTCACGTTTCCTTCCGTTTTGCGATAGGGCACGCAACTCATCGCTGTTGATGGACATTGTGGTCTACTGAAGTTGATCAAGACATGCGAAGGTTCTGTTAGCCTTTTGTCTACTCATCTAAGGTTTTATATTGTTGCCCTGGCTGCCGCATATAGTGAAATGAACCTTGTCATAATACCCGTTACACGTCGTGACTCTTCATACTATGATGCAATCTCGTTCTTGATCCCGTAGACCATCGTTGACCTAAGAATGTCAATGATAGAAGGCAATCAATCACAAACACGACAGATCGCTAGGAAAAAAGCTATTCCATTTTAAATAAATATGCACTGCTCATATAGTGAGTCACAACAGAATATATAAAATAAAGATAGGTATCTAGCATTTCTTGTCCTTTTGCTCGAAAATTTTGTCCCAGTCTGACCTCGTTCGTTGTCAATTGACTCTCACTTGGACTTGTTATCATGTGCCAACTTCTCTTACTTAAGGACCAGAATAGAACCTGAAATCTCGTCGGTGATATTATATTGAAGACCTTGGGAGCTATTCCCTAACTTTCTCTTACTCTTCAGCTACTTCCCAAGCCCTCTACAATCCAACTATATCCCCTGGTTTTCTCTACAACTCTGCTTAGATTGCCGCTGCACTGCATTCTATAACAGCATGACGTTGGCTACCTCTAGCGACGCACAGGAAGGCTCCTCAAGCCGTTCTACTCAAGCTATAGACTCAAATTCGTTCAGAACGGACTCGTGCCAGGCGCTTCAGAGCGATAATCAACGCAAAGTGCTTGACATCGTCGACAAGCTTCGGCTCAACAGGCTTGAGGGCACTATTGGCCTGCCTCAGCTGATTACGGTGGGCGATCAGTCTTCGGGTATAGCTCCCCATGGGCAACATACTTGGAGGTGCTAATTAATCAATAGGGAAGAGCAGCGTTCTCGAGGCTATCACGGAAATTCCCTTCCCTCGCGACGAGGGTTTATGCACACGTTTCGCAACCACCATCACCCTAAGGCGCGATAAGAGCTCAGGCATTCTAGTCAAGATAATTCCCAATGGACAGTCAGACGAAGTAGAACGGAAGCGCTTGGAGGAATATGTGGCTCACATGTCCGACTTCTCGCGTCTTCCCGACGTCATAGCTCAAGCGACCCAAGTGATGGGTCTTAAGGAAATTGGCGAGACTGACTATACAGCCTTTTCAAGCCATGTCCTATCCATTGATATTTCCGGCCCGGATAGGCCCGCCTTGTAAGTCCTTCCTTCTCCAGATAGAACAAGGGAGGAATCAACTAATCTTACCTTAGGACGCTCGTTGATCTGCCAGGTTTCATCCATCACGGTAGAGATATGGATGTAGTTAACAAAATGGTTACAACATGGATGGGTAATCCACGCTCCATCATACTCGCTATCATCACTGGTCGTAACGACTGGGACAATCAATATGTCTTCCACCTGTGCGATCAGCTCGACAAAGGAGGCCATCGAACTCTTGGAGTCATCACGAAACCCGACACTATTCCCAAGAGAGATATCCACAATTGGATTGACCTAGCGCAAAACAAGCAGCCCAACCTCTACTTTGAGCGAGGTTGGCATATGCTGAGAAATCGCGGCCCTGATGAAGCTGAATATACTTTTCAACAACGCAACGAGGCTGAGAAAGAATTTTTCAACACCGGTCAATTCGCTGAGCTTCCCCGGGATACTGTGGGCATAGAAGCGCTTCGGAAGCGGCTAAGCAAGCTTCTTTTCCAGCATTTGGCACAAGAACTTCCTTCTGTGAGAGAAGAGATCCTCACTAAGTTGAGTGGCACTCGAGATGAGCTCCAAATTCTAGGAGAGAGGCGTACCACGATCCAGGAGCAACGTGCTGTACTGATGAATATTTCTATGAATTGCAACAATCTGCTGCGCAGCGCCGTGACTGGCGTATATGCTGATGCGTTCTTTCGAAATATGAGCATGGAAGCCGCACCAGACCAAGACGAAAATATCCGCCGTTTCAGAGGCGCAATTCAATACTTGAACATGGATTTTGCAGCTACTATGCATCGCCAAGGAGTAAAGTACGAGGTCGAAAGTGGTCCAGGTGATGCCCCTGTTACAGCACAAGAAGCACATCAAGCAGCAGAGCAACGGGATACTATGCAAGACCAAGCTCTCGGGGCTTCCCTGCCAATGCCTGAGAAACTTACTCGAGCGCAATCTATCCAGTGGGTACTGAAGATTTATCTTCGAAGCCGAGGTGCAGAACTTGTAGGCAACTTCAGTCCCACTCTAATCGGAGTCATATTCCGCGAATTGACTGCTCCGTGGGAGAGTATAGCTTTGGAACACATTAATCGAGTGGCTAGTAGAAGTAAGGACTTTATCTACAAAGTTATAGAGCATACAGCTCCCGCCGAGTTCTTGCCTCGTCTGGCTACTAATAGTATAGATGCAGCTCTCGCGCAAGCTCTGGAGAATTGCAAGAAAGAACTTAGCGAGATCATCAAGGATAATCAAGGCCCACCAATGACATACTGCGCCTCATGGACGACCGGACTGCAGAAGAATCGTCAGCGCAAACATGCACGTATTGCACAAAGGGCCATGTCTTCATCAACGGGCTACATGTCTGCATCTCGCACCGAAGTTGATCCGATCAAGTTGGAGGAAGCATTCTCGAAAGCGATCGAGCAGAATATGGACAGGCAAGATCCCTCATTCCTCTTATAGCTAATCTCATATTCCTGACATCACCACAGGTTCGCCGCTGAAGAGGCCCTGGATATGACGCGCGCATATTACAAAGAGCAGGTGAAGATGTTCATCAACAACATCGCCGTGCAGGCCGTTGAGCGTCACCTAGTCCGTGTGCTTCCCGACATTATCCTATCGCCTGTTAAAGTTGCCAGTCTGCCAGATGCAGATGTCGAGTATATTGCTGCTGAAGCCCGAGAGACCACGCAGCGTCGGAATAGGTTGGAGGACAAAAAGAAACAGTTGGAGAAGGGCCTACAAACCTTCCGTGATGCTGTGGGAGGCCTGAAGCGCTGAACACATGATACACTGGGGCGAAGAAAAATTGGATAAGAGTGGGCAAGGAATTCATCTTTCACATACCATAGATATTTCAGCATTTACGCTCCTAGATGAGCACGGTTGGTCTTGGTCTACTTTACCTACAGTATCTTGCTCTCTTGCTGATCAACCTAAAAGCTGCAACAGGGGACGCAATGAATTCAAGAGCCAATCATTTACACGAATAGTAAGATCAAATCGTCTCGTAAGATACGACGCACACACAAACAAGTTCTACAGACAAAGGGCGGGATGGAGGATGACTAAGCACACCGCTTGTTCCTTGGAATGGCAGGGCAGTCCTTGCCTCGGCTGCACGACAGCGTCATTCTGTGTCGGATACTCTACGACCATCCCACATTCGACCCACCTGACCCGCGATAGCCTCGAGCGTCCTCCATTGTGCCGCCGCTATGTAGTTCCTTCACCCCTCGCCCACTGGCGTTCCAATTGACCGCCCGTTATGTCCTTCATTGTCGACCATGTGCGCGATGCGTACCGCAACAAGCAGACGCACGTCGTGCTCTTCTCGTCGACAGCCATCGCCCTCTATGGCTACGACCAAGGGATGATGTCTTTGAGTGCGTTATCTCTCCTACAGATTGCTTCTCTCATAGCCGGGAATTGAAAGATACCTCCGCCTGGCTGAGGACACCCATTACCCCAGCACCTTGAACCAAGCTTACCATACATTTTTCACTGTAGTCAATACAAACTATAATTATCTTTCAACGATGCGTATCGCCAAAGACTCGCCGGTTGTAGGAGTCATCGTCGCCGTATACTACCTCGGATGCGCCGTCGGTGCCGTCCTGTTCTCGAAATTGGCCGACAAGTTCGGACGGAAACGTTCGATATTTCTCAGTCTCGCGACCGCATCTCTGGGAAACCTCTTGATGTTTTTGTCCGGATTGGGATATACAAAAGGCGCTCTTGCTATAATGCTGACTGGGAGGGTTGTCATGGGTCTAGGCGTTGGTGGAATTGACTCAGTCATTCCTACCTATAGCTCAGAACTGTCCAAGGATGAGGCCCGAGGAAAAGCATTAGCCCAAGAGTTCCAGAGTAATATATTCGGCCTACTCATGGCGTTTGGGTAAGTATCGTACTTGATACGTTCTCGGTCGTAAGCTAACTTTCATTAGCATCAACCTGGGCGTGACTGTAGCGTTAGGAAAGTGGAGCCAGTGGGCATGGAGAATACCGATAATCGTCATGCAAGTCTACCCGATACTCTTGATGGCCTTCATTGAGCAGCTTCCGGAATCACCTAGATGGTTCGTATACAACGGCCGTGAGACCGACGCTCAAGCAGCTTTGAACGAAATATACGGAAATGAGGGGGATAGTAAACTCGATGAGCTATTGGAAATACACGAGAAGGAAAAAGACCAGCACGTTGGATACTTCGATATGATTAGTCCGTCGCACCCGCAGTTTCACCCCACCATGATCACCATCATGGGCCAAATCAATCAAGCTTTGACGGGATACGGAGCAGTCTCCGTTTACGGTCCCCAGATATTTGAAGTAGGTTACTCCAATTCTACCGGGTTTCAAGTGAATGTAGGCTTACCTCTCGAAGCTTTTAGGGTTTGGCGTTCGGACCGCCGAATACCTCACTCTAGGCAACTACACCTCGTACTTCCTGCTCATGACTGTCGCTTGGCTTCTCATCGATGCTCTAGGCCGCCGTAAGCTTCTCCTCCAGGGTTCTGCTCTGCTGAGCTTCTCATTCCTCCTTCTTGCGGTCTTCGGCGGCTTGTCGGAGAATTCGATTAAGTTCGACATCCCTATCTTCGTGCCCGGTCTGCTGGGCACGATCGTCCTCTTCATTGCTACAGGCGCTTTTGGGATCGGATGGCTTGCAACTGTATGGCTCATCCCTACCGAAATTTACCCCACTACTGCACGCTCCCAAGGTACCGCGATTTCAGTCATTGTGTGGGGCATAGCCAACTTTGCAATCACATTCTTGACGCCAGTCATGTTCAATAACTTGTCATACTTCATTTTCGGAGTCTTCGCTATCACTAACGCGGTTGCCGGGCTCTGGACGTGGCTTTACCTTCCTGAGACGGGTGGGCGCACCTTTGAGGACAACCAGCAATTCTTTAGTGAAGCGAAGGAGGCGGGAACATGGCGAGTGAAGAAAGTGGCTGGAGGCGAATTCACTGCGTTCAAATATCCCGACCCGGAAAGCGATAGTGTTGTGGATGCGGAGAGGGTGCCGTTGTTGACGAGGATCGATGATCAATTGCCTCGTGTTGAGTAGGCTGCTCATGGGCGACTTACTTTTACCTTAGAACCTTAGATTGAATACCCAACTATGCCTTATACACTATATTATTCAAGATAATGATGCCATGTGTACAATCATCTATTCCTCCTACTATGGAGGAATACGACTCTAAATCCCTCTCAACCAGTGAAATTCAGAAATCGCGGACACCAGCTCATACAACAATCGAACCCAGACAGCCAACATGTATACGTAAATCATTTATCACCCCCTCGCCTCCCCATCATCCTCCCTCTTCCCAACTTCCTCTTCTTTATCCCACACTTTCCTCCCCTCTACCCACGTCTGCAACACCTCTCCCGCCTCACTCAAAACCGCCAAATCCGCTCTTCTCCCCTCCTTCAGAACTCCCCTCCCACCTTCCCCATCAATACCCATGAACGCAGCCACATTCTCCGTCACCGTGCCCACCGCCTCGGCAACCCCGCAACCGCTCCACGCCATGAGATTACGGACGCCTTCTTGGAGGGGGATGCATCCGCCGATCAGCGTGTCGGTTCCGGCGATGGTGGCGCGCGTCCCGGATTTCGTCTGGGGGAAGGGGATCTGGGCGTGGCCGGGATACGTGCCGTCCGGAAGGGAGGCGAGTTCGATGGAGTCGGTGATGAGAATGGAGCGCTTGGGGGCTGTGCGGTGGAGGAGGGAGACGGTAGCTGGGTGGAGGTGTTCGCCGTCTGGGATGATGGTGTAGTATGGTGGTGGAGGATTGTGCGATGGTGGGAGAGAGATCAGGCCTGGGAGGCCTGGTATGCGGGATGCGAAGGGGGGCATGGCGTTCAGGGTGTGGGTGAGGCATGTTGCGCCGGCGTTTAGGCCTGATAGTCCGTCGGAGTATGAGGCGGTCGAGTGGCCCATTGAGACCTTTATGCCGGAGGATGTGAGTGTTTCAATGAGGGAAGCAGAGTTAGCAAGTTCGGGTGCAACTGTCACGAGCTTGACGGAAGATGAAAGGGTTGCGGCTCCGTAGATGTTTGAGGGGGAGGTACTGCATGTTTGGAAGAGAGAAGAGTTGTGTGCGCCTTTCTTGTCTGGGTGGAGATAGGGGCCTTCTGTATGGGCACCGAGGAGGGAGGCTGAGTTGGGGATATCGCGGGGTGCAAGAGAGGGAAGGATCTGGTATAGGTCAGGTCAAATCCATATCAGATCATATCCTGGGAGGCCGGTTCACCTTCTGGAACTCCTCCGCCTTGACTGTAGGAATAGTAGCCCAGAACCCCGTGACACCCTGCGTGGCGTAGTACTTCGCAATGCCATCTACTTTTGCTGCATAACTTTCCTCATCTTCAAAATGGGTGAAATGGAACCCATTAGCGCCGTTCGTGTGTAACTCCAAAAACCCAGGCGCTATTATGTTATCGTCCAAGTCTATCGCTTCTCCCCCAATGTATCCCTCTCTCTTCAAGATTCGTCCCGTCTCATCTGAAACGACGAGGTGGTCTTCCACGAGCTGGCCATCGAGCACATATCGCGCGTTGGTGAACAGGGTGAACCAGCCCGACATAGTAAGCAGGGATCCCGCACGGTCAGCAAACTTGATGGTAGCTGGGATGCAAACAGCAAGGCTCGTGAGCCTGAATCGCGCGGGGCGATCATTTGGGATCGGCGCAGGCAGGCCTAGGCGATCTGGCCCCACTTTTGCGGGGACCCTCACATGGCATTGGCTGACATGCGATCCTATTTTGCGTCACCTCTGCGATCCCCACGGACATGGCGATGGATTGCGATAGCCATTGCCAGGATTCCAGCCATGTCGACTGTCACCGTGCCCCTCTAACCGTGGTGCGGCTGAGGACAAGAGCGACCGTTCGGTGTTTTGGGTCGTGGCGGATGTCGTAGAAGCGGCAGCTAGCCGTGAATGTGAACTGCGGTGGAGCTGCTGTGGCTTGCCATGATGTCACTGTTGACGAGATGGTGCTGGAACCACTCCCTTTGACGCGCCATAGCGGCTGCTGCCCTGCTTTTGGGTGATACGCACCTGGGAAGCTCCATGTCTTAATTAGTCGGATCTACCTCGCTCCTTTTTTCCTACATACCCCTCTTTCAACCATCTGTCCATTGCTCAACCTCGGAGTGGTTAGGCAGTTGAGGCCTGTGATCTTTGCCCATTGCTCGCTTGAGGGGACGGCGACATTGTCATCATGGCTGAACAACAGCAGCAGCGCGCCCCGGGCGGCCACTACTCCGGTGCTAATCCTGTCCCGACCGTGAAGAAATTCCTCGAAAACCTTGACAAAGACAAGGCAGAGCGCGACCGCAAGGTGGACGAGCAGGAGGCCGCACGAAAGAAGCAGGCTGCGGCGAAGGGAGAAGTGGTGCCGCATAAAGAGCAGAAGGCGGGAATAAAGGGCACACAGAAAGTGGTTACAGATCCCACGACAGGCAACGAGGTCACAATCGAGGATGTCAGCAAATCGATGATGGACCGGGTTGAAAATCCAACGCTCTCCGTGCCAAACGCGAACCTAGACAGGGACACAGTACGTTTTCCTGGTTTCTTTTTTAGCATTGATTTACTTACGCGTCGCAGCCCATAAAGACAGACCCGCATCAGTCGTTGGAGGAGTACAAACACAACCAAGACGTCACGGCCCCTCCTGATCCTGTCGCCGAGGGCACTACCTCCGATGTCCCTATTCATGGCGAGAAAACAAACATACTCTTTCACCCTACACCTTCTGTGTCCTACGAGCCAATGTTTGCCGCTTTGGAGAAGCGAGCTACTTATTTGTGCATTGGCATACTGGCCGCTACAGTCTTTGTGGGAAAGCTATTTGGCGGAAGGCTCCTTGGACTGGTTCCCCTAGGCCTATGTCTATCCTCGGGAGTGTTCTTGTGGGTAAAGGAGGTGATACGGAGCGGAAGGGAGGTGGAGTGGGACAGCGAGAAGACGCGTGGACAGATGGTAAGTGCTTATCTCAATTATTGGTACAACGCTGATGAATCTAGGCTACGGCAAATCTACTTCCAGAGTCAGTCGAATGGATGAACACGATGCTTGGCATCGTATGGGGCCTGATCAATCCAGACATGTTTATCGGTGTTGCCGATATGCTCGAGGATGTCATGCAGGCCTCCGTTCCCGGCATCATTGAAAACGTCCGCGTCGCCGAAATTAACCAGGGAAGCAACCCCATCCGCATCCTCAGTTTGCGCGCTCTCCCAGACACCCACATGAAAGAGATGAAGCAGGCCATACACGAGGAGAACAAGAAGACGAAAGATCCTCAAGAAGCTGCGGCAGATGAGGAGGGTGGAGATTATTACAACCTAGAAGTATCGTTCGCGTATCACGCTCAACCGACCGGAAAGCGAGCATCAGATAAAGCACGCAACATGCATATGCAACTCGTCTTCTACCTAGGGATTAAGGGTCTCTTCGGTGTTCCGCTGCCGATCTTCGTTGAACTTCAGGGTCTGGTTGGAACTGTTCGATTGCGGCTAGCCATGACTCCTGAACCTCCATTCCTGAAAACTCTGACTTTCACTTTGATGGGTGCCCCTCAGGTTCAGGCGGGCTGTATTCCTATGGTTGAGAAGGGTGTTAACATCTTGAACTTGCCTTTGATCAGCAATTTCGTAAACTACGCGATCAAGGCTGCTGCGAGCAGTAAGTATATTTCAAGAGTGTTCAAATAGGTACAAAGTACTGATCATCGCAGTGTACGTTGCTCCAAAATCGATGTCGATCGATATGCGTGCCATACTCCAAGGCGATTCCATCCAGAAGGATACCGAGGCTCTTGGTGTCATGTGGATTCGTATCCACCGAGCTGTCGGGCTCAGCAAACAAGATCGACGGGGATCAAAGCACGGTGGCAGTGACCCTTACATCACACTAGCCTTTAGCAAGTATGGCAAGCCCATGTACTGCACGCGCGTTATTACGGATGATTTGAACCCCATCTGGGAAGAAACCACGGCTCTACTCGTTACTCCAGAATTGATCAAAGCAAACGAGAATCTCAGCGTCGAGCTGTGGGATTCTGACCGACATACCGCTGATGACATTGTCGGCAAAGTTGAGCTCTCAATGCAGAAGATGATTCAGCACCCCGGAAAGATGTATCCCCAGACTTCCAAGCTTGCAGGTATGGATGCTGACAGCGAGATGCCGGGCGAGTTACACTGGGAAGTGGGTTATTTCGGAAAGCCTAAGTTCCGTCCGGCTCTGAGGACTGATGGCAAGGATCGCTCTCTTCCAGAGGAGCTGAAGGACGACCCCGCTTTTCAGGACGAGAAGGGTGTTATCAACGACGAGCAGGATGACGCAGTTATGCACACGCCTCCGGATCCGCTTTGGCCAAGTGGAATTTGCAGCGTCATCGTTCATCAAATCGTAAACCTTGAGCTTGAGAACGTGAAGGGGACAACTGGGTCCCGCAAGGGACGTGAATTCGAACCTGCGAAGCCATACGGGGAGGCCACTGAAGAGACGGGAGGCGACCTGCCCACCAGCTACTGCACTATTCTTTTCAACGATGAACTGGTGTACAAGACACGTTCGAAAGCTGTTTCTTCCCAGCCTATCTTCAACGCTGGTACGGAGCGATTCCTTCGTGACTGGCGCTCCGCTATTGTCACGGTCACTGTTCGCGATCAACGCAATCGTGAACACGACCCTATCCTCGGAGTGGTTCCATTGAAGCTCTCGGACGTACTAGAAACCTCTTCTCAGGTCACCCGATGGTATCCACTTGACGGCGGTATTGGCTTTGGACGTGTTCGCATCTCATTGCTCTTCCGCAGCATCGAGACACGTCTTCCCCCTCACATGCTGGGATGGGATGTGGGTACTTTCGAATTCCAATCTGATCGCATTCTCGCTGTCGGCTATAAGCATGCCGCCAAGCTCTAGCTGCGAACTGGTGGAAGCACAGGCAAGATTGGCCGGTCAGGCGCTCAGAAGCTCGACGAAGGGGATGGCTATTATTGGGACCTGAAAGCGAACGATGGTAAGCACAACGTTCGCATGCCAGTCAAGCACCGCTACAGGTCTCCTATCGTATTTGAATTCCACATCTCGAACAAACGCAAGGCGGACGCTTATGCCGTTATCTGGCTACAACACTTCATTGATAATGAAGATGCCGACATTAATATTCCCATCTGGACCACGGCCGCGCCAGCACGCCTCACGCAAAATTACATCACGGAGGACAATTGCAAAAAGGAGCCTGGCCTCGAGGATCTCCAGGAGGTCGGCCGTCTGCAGTTCCGAGCGCGCTTCAAGGCCGGCATGGACGAATCGCACGACCAGTTCATCGTCGACAACCAGTCCCGCGAGACATACGAGACGTGGGAAGCCTGCCTCACCGAAGGTGTCCGCACCCGCAAGGTAGACAAGGAACTCTCCGAGCGCGTGCAACAACTGCACAACGAGTCCCTCACCGAAGGCCGCGACATCCTCAAGAATGCAGACCCAGAAGAGAAGAAGAAATGGCTCGCCAAAGACGGCGCCGACTGGTCTGGCGCCTTCAGCCATGATCCCAAGGCGTATCTCGATACAAAGGGCAAGAAGAGAAGGGAGCCAGGCAGAGACGAGCCGCTGCACGACCCGTTTCATCCGTCCGATGACGAGGACAACGACGATTCCGGAGGCGACTCGGAGTCATCGTCCGATCTCGGCATCGAAGATGCGGACACAGCTGGCAATGCAAATAACATGTCCGGCGGGCCTGGCGGTGGTGAACAGGCGCGCAAGGGCAACACGGAGGGCAAAGACCAGAGCACCGCCAATCAAGACGCGTCGTCTTCAACCCCAAGTAAAGGCCAGAGCGAGACCGAACCCAATGGTCACTTGGATCACCAACCCACCGACCTCTCTCCCACAAGTGATCTGCGCAAGTCGCAGTCCACAGCGCGCACCGACACCACTGCCTCTTCTACTGGGTCATCCATGTCCAGCAAGCAAGTCAACAAGCAGAACAAGCGCACTGAGGAGCGCAAGCAGCGCGGCTTGATGCAGTGGAAGCCGGCGCGAAACGCCAAATTTGCGAAGGACCAGACGAAGATTGGTTTGGAGAAGTTGAAGAAGAAGGTTACGGGCGGATTGGATGGACGGCAGCCCGGTGTGGAGACTGGTGAGTGCTGCTACTTCTTTTTCTGTTCGTTGATGAATGAGACTGACTTGTGCATAGAAACTGGAACTTAATTGCTTAATGAGTGGTTGCATAGTATGGACGAGGGTTGCTTGGAAGTGGTATAAGAAGAGGGAAGAATGAGATGAGATTGGAATCTTTTGCCTTCTCGAGTGCAGCGTATCGAGTGTGCAGGCACTGCCCGTGCATAACGTAGGCTACGCTGGCTACGACTGACACCGACTTAACGATTTCCAGAGGGTATGATAAAAAAAGACTTGCATACATACGGGCAAGGTTACTTTCCAGCGTTTGTAACATAGTAATACATTGTCACTGAAGTAAAGTACACATCGCGCGTCCCGTGGACCCCTTTTCCTCTCTACCACCCTGAACATCTCCCACTCCCTATCTCCCCCCCTGCAACGAAGTCTCTGGCCCGCCTCATTCCACAGCCGACCCCCGCAAGCGTGCTGCGTACGCCTCACCGATTAATGCCGTGTAAGACGATCAAAGCACGAACCACCCTTCCGACATCGCGGCAGCGGCATCATGTCCCAATTTCAGGGTCTTGCAACGACTCAGACAGCAGAGAAGGGCAATCAGACCACGTAAACTTCCGCTTTGGGTATCCTTAAGCGACCGCCCGATAACTTGCCAACGACTCCGTGGGATGACGGGATGCGCAAGGCGACTCGAAGCATCGCGTCTGCGGATCCGCTCTCCGCCTCTAGCGTTCTTCGTACTCACACTGTAGTGACACGTCAACGCGCGAGTATGTGAAACTAGCGCGGTGCCGCCTCGAACGGTGTGCTGGTGAATGTCTGTGATAATGTGACGGTGGAGTTCCGTCAGGGACTGTGCGTTGTACACGTCGCCCCCAAAAAGCTACTGTGAGCTTAGCTTTGGGCGAAAGAACGGAGGCCAAAAGGCTGAGTTGAGCGGGGGCGGCAGTCCGTATGGAAGCATGTGCAGCTCAGAACGTGGGCGTGGGTACGGACTAGACGCCCCCGAGCTACGTAGCACCCGCAGCAGATGGTGGTCAGTTGACGACGATAAGCGGTCGAGTACGCGAGCTATTATGCCCGTGTAAGAGAGCCATTGGTTTTGTCTGAGCTAGGTTTGTGACGAGCTTCTAGTGAGCCTTATGTGAGGAGGCACAACGCCCTGTAACGGTCCGTTTGTGGAGCCGTAGACGCGGACATCGCCGTCGGATCTAGACAGCATCGTGGCAACCTAATTCGTTATGACAGTGCGGCCCATGTAGCTGAGGGAGCTGCGTTTCAGCCCGAAAAAGAACAATATTGGTGGAGGAAAGATTGCCCTAGTTGCTGTGACAGTGACTGATGATCCCATCACTCGTACGGCTATGAGATTTCCAACTAAAGTGTCTCACCTATGAGCTCGATATGTCACCATCACAGCAGCCTTCGAAGTCATGGGACAACTTTCGGCGCCCCAGGATACTATCAAGGACCGGTTATATGTCTAAGCAGCCACGTTTTCGTTTCGGGGATGCCATAGAAATCTCCGAGGCTATTTTCGGGGGCCTTTTTGCATTTAATTTTGCCCTGAAGCTCTCATAGATCGAGACGGACGTTTGCGCCCAATGTACGCCCGGTATGCGGTAAGGTGCACGCATTTGCCGCAAGCGAGGCGTGGCTTTTAATACGGCACAGTCGAGGCTGATAGGGCTATCATCCCTCTCCCCATCGCTTCCGGCTGACAGAGCCCAGATGCTGTGCCGCGCACGCTAAACAGATGGACAGCGGGAGGGTGAGCGGGATAACGCCTTCGTGGTGTAGGCACTTCGGTGAACCTAGACGCTAGTCTCGGATCTTATTGTAGATGAGATGTTAGATAATGTGCAAGGCAAAGTTGAGGACGTTTCATCAGTGTTCATGCACCTGATTGCTGTTCGTACATCGAGAGAGCGACGATCAGAAGTGCACTAGTTACAACAATTTAGGCAGCCATGAGATTTCTTGCATAGGGCTCGGATGACAAGGTGTTGCTGCGAGGAGACCATCCATACAGATGCTCTGCACTTTACTCGAGGGTTCGTGGGAAAGCATGGGCTGGGCTGCATGTTAGCGAGAAGAAACGTTGGGATACGGTACGAGATGCACTTTGGACGTTGTTACAATGCAATGCACCTGCATACGCGCGCAGGAACGAACGGTCATGTGATAGGCATGATGTGCAAGGGCGCAACTACACTCGTCGTGAGTGGTAGAACTGCCGACATTATATGCAGCGATATGCAGAGTTGTGGCGTCCTCTTCTATTCTGCCGGCGCACACAAACCTACACCGGTGTCTAGAAAGGCGATTCATTGCTCGATTCGAGTTCAATTCTTTGGTGAGTGCGTTCTGGAATTATGCTGTGTCCAAAGGTGATCGGAATGACTAGGGATGCGGATCCCGTTCTGAAGGCGTCATTGGACAGGCGCGTGGTGGAAAGAGCCGTACCGGCGCTTAGCACTCTTGGCCGCCCCAGGCATTACCCCGACATGACACAGCCCTATCTACAGACGTCCCGAAAACCTGGATGACTTTTCAGAATGAGGCGTTCAAAGCTGAGGGACATACACTCATATCGGAGAAAGCGAAGCATAGACTAAAACAGAAAATCGTGTTGAACGCATCCTCCTGAATCGTGCAAGACTATGCTCAGTACGATGCATTCGATGACATTCGGTACTGTGAATTAACGCCAGTGAACACCATGGTCAGACTTTTGTTTTCGAGTGGGTATATTAAGTCTGTTGACGAGCATTCAATCGAATAGAATTAAGATGGACGGAAGGCTACGATATACTAAGAGGCCTGCAACAGATGAATTAGTCAGTCAACAGACAGAGATGCTGCTTGATGAATTAGGCGGCCAACTGTTAAAAACGAGCTAGTGATAGTGAAATGGAAGGTGTCCTGCAAACTTGTGTCTGAACGGGTCGAGATACCGCCGTTGATAAGGCTCATAATAGGACATACGTGCGAGAAGATAGTCCCGGTTCGATCTAAGCGCGCCAATTCTGTTGTGAGGGCGAAGTACGTTCGCAACCCCTTTCCTTGAAATCTCCAGCTTTTTTTGAGATCTATAATCTTGGGAGTCGCATCGCGGCGGTTCCGAGAAATACTATCCCAAAAAATTAGCTAAATGTTTAGGGTGCTGGCGATGACGCTGCAGGCTTAACGTGGGCGCTTAGACACCCAGTACCGCCTAAGACGCAAGGCTGACAGTAACCGTCGACCGCAGCACCAAGCGGCCAACACGCCTCTTAGGATTTGAAGCAACAATTCTTGCTAAATAGTGTCGGACATCGACTCACGATGGTCCTAGGTCTAGCATGCCTGAAAGGCGAACGATTTGACGCCTCCGGTGTTAATTGAACTTTGTTTCAGCCGATTCCTGTCAAGGAATAGAAAGCATTCAAGTCAGTTTATCAAGAAGTGCTCTTGCCTAGAAGTAGTATACTGGCTGAAGTTGATAACCACGCAGATGGCTTATCAAGTTTTTGGCCAAAAGGACAAAGATATGGCCAAGCTCGAGGATTGCTCCATAGTTTGCTGCAGCAGCTTAATTTCCCTTTGAGAAATGAAAATTCATCGTTCTCAGCTCTAAGCCCTCAAAATCGAACCACCCACCAGTAGATGAGTTGCAGGTACTGTCCTTATAAGCTCATCCCTAAAACCCGGCCCGATGCAGACTGCAGCTAATTACGACAGAGCAATGAGCGTTCGGTATAAGCTCATCCCTTGATGATAGCGAGGGAAGTTTTCGTCATCAGTATTCTTGTCGACAATATCGGCCGAAAGTGCCATTCGAACTTGGCATCCAAATTTGACGTGGTGCCAACGTAGCATCTTCTCTCACAACTGTGTCAATTGGATACAATTCTTCCGGTGGGAAGCCACCTCTTGTTAGTAAGCATACTTCTATGCTCGAACTAGACTTACATGAGTAGATGTAGAAGGGTGTTGTGCGTTATTCTCCCGGTCGAAGCGCGCGGCCCGTAAACAAGACGCAAAGACGCGGCACAGTTGCGGCACCAACGAAAGACGGGATAGCCCACCACTCAGAGCAACTTTCAGATCACCCCGAGTGCTAGGACGGCTGCTAAACTTTATTACACGAGGAAGCGGGACAGAACGACCGTACCGCTACGTGCGTAGACCGGCTGCATCTGTACATTGTTGACGCAGTGTGCATTCGGGGGCGATTTACTTCCGAAGGTAGAATCGTCTTCGCTGCGGCCCAAACCCCCTTGCCTAGATCTCCCCTCTCTCCCGTTTATGATGCGATGAAAACATCTTGTAGTGCAAGGTGATCACCGACAAAAGCGTGCAAAACTGTGAAGGATGTTTTCAATAATATGTCTGTGGAGAATGAGAGTTATGAGTTGGAACAATTATCTGAAAAGAAGAGCGGGCTCGTGTATTATGCCTTCCCTCTACTTGAGTGCTCTTTCCTGTAAAGCAATATGGTTCTAGCATTTCAGCTCATCCGGTCCTTCCCGTCTGGCAATAACTCAGAGTTTTCTATAACGATTCACAAGGGAAAGCCTGCGGGCGGGGATGTTGGATTCAACCAGTTTTATGGGAGAGTTTGAAACGAAGTATGTATTGTAATTGCGATATTTACGAAAAGCAGGTAACACCCCGTAGATTCCGCCCATAGATACTTTGAGGGGATCGCCTAGTATTTGGAAAGAACGAACACCAACATGACCGACTTCGAGAATAGTACCGACTACCAGATATCACCCCGTAAATACCACCCAATCATGACTTGATAAGCCCCCTTAGTTGATGGTGAAAACGAATGGATCCGATTGACCTCGTGGAGAGTTGTGGCATCGCGGAAACATGTGATCTCTCGTCGTAGTGGTAGACCACAAAGGGCACGAAGATTAGGACTTGCCTAGCAACTGAAATATGCTTAGCCGTGTCCTTGACGACTCAGAAGGAGATACTTACGCGGCAGCGTTCGCATGTAGTCTGGCTCAAACTGAACTTGTAGTCTTTTGGATGATCCGGCTCGTGAGCATAACGACACGGATAGGAGCTGTAGGCACCACCTGCGTTTCCAGTGCCCACTGAAGGTGCACTACCGCCGGAGACACCTTGGCCGTTTGCAGTTGGTGTAGACATTGTCGCTGACTTGGTGGTTTTGATGGTTGTTTGAAGTGAAGCTCAACAAGTGATAGGAAGTCTAATGGATGAAGACTGTGACTCTATGCATGGAGTCTATCATCGAAGTTTATATCCTGAGGATTGGCCCAATTGTTCGCCATAATGAATTGCTGTGCCGCGAGGCTTCTCGCGATGTCGAGTCGGGTACTATTGAGCACATTGGCCCCAGCTGAGAGACATTGGCGTCACACTTAGAAAATCAACTTCTTCACGTAGTAGCACGGGAGTTCTGGATATCGCCCGCAAAGTTAGGCAATGGAGTAGCGCCACACGCCGCAGTCGGTAACCGCGAACAGAGGCTAAACCGCGCCGCATACCGACCCCATGAACGGCACCAGGCATCAACGCAGCCCAAGAAAGCCTTTTCATGGGGTGGCAACACTGTCTAAAAGCTGAGATGTGGGTTTGGTAATGCGACACTGAAATCTATATCATGTAAGAATCATTGGCGCAATAGCTGACGTGCACTATAGGGTGGTGACCCAAACATCGACCAGTTCTGACCATGTGATCAACCATCAGAGATAAGCTCACAAATTCTTTCCTTTGGTTGGTGTCAATTACTTTTTTTTTTTATTAAAGGTTGATCCTTATCGACCTAGATGGAAGCCATACGTTCATTTTGCATGAGCATAGTCTGAGTGGTAATAAGTACGCTGATGCGCTAACATTAATATTACATAGTACTCCGGTGTTGCGATGATCTATTCGCACTTTTCGATTCTATCAAGCTGGAGACGAGCCTCTAATCACTAAGGTCTACAACCTTACGCTATCTACATTTCTTTGTTGCTTGGATAATGAAAAGATTATCGGCACAATGGAGAATTCTCAAGTCTCATTGGTATTACATCTCCATATGGGGCCTTTTCATACGAAGAAGTGTGTTCTCTTACTGCTTTGCACAGTAAAATGAAGGACATCTACACTTTCTACAGAGCGTGGCTCATTCAAAGTACGGAGATGATACTCAATGCCTTCGAGGCAGTATGTTCCTTCCTTTCTCTTGTCTTGACCATTCCACTCATATCATAGCCTTGGGCCCTTTAACTCTACAAATTTACCGTCACGATCGTCAAAAAACCTCCTCCATCCAACACATCGACACATCCCGGGCTCTATGGATCTGATTTGAATTCTCAACCCCTCGCTTCAGGCTTCTGCTCCATGCATCTGGGTTTCCAGATTAATGTGCTAAGTCTAAGTGAAAACTTCTATGTTGTCACTTCTTTGTCAGTTTTCTCTACATCATCAGTCTCTAAAGCGATGTGAGTGTCACGCATTCCAGGGTAATTCGCTATACGAAGACTAGTCTAGGTCTCTCTCGCTATCAACCTCACTATCGACTACCGTGCGGTTACCGGACTTGTGCGGATCCACCAGGCACACTGGAGCGTCGTTCAACCGTCTTTCGACTCCTCCACATCTGTGGGTCAAAAATAACTTCCGAAAGGTGAGGTACACTTGTTTGAGGCTGGGAGCAGTCGCTAGCTCACCATCTACACAGCACCGCCACAGTTGGACTATCTAGTTCACCTTAGGCGCCCCGATTGCGAGGCGTACATGCGTATCGCATCACCACCTTTTCTTCGCCATAGGGCTTCACCGCTCTCATCGCCATCTCCGCAATAGATAAGGGGCCTAAGGACGGCAGCGGTAGCAGCACATGGTACAGCTGAAAGCTACCGAGGGCCGACATTAAGCTCCCCAGCTCTAGTCGTTTCACTTTCAAAAGTTTGTGACGAGCTTGTAGGCTAGTCACCCAAGGTAGGGTCATAGCGCAAGTCTATTCAAATTCAAGAGAGAGGTTGTTGAATTAAGAAAGGTGGAATCGGCCCGACGCAAAGAAGCTACGCTTACTAAGGCAAGGGCAGGGTTGCAGCTTCCTCAGGATACCACAGCTATTCGACAATGACAACATTTAGAGCATAAAATGCGACACCAATGAAGCTGCAGAAATTACCTAACAGCTACGATGCGCGATCCACGGTGTGTTCCTATTCACCGCTGCTGCATCCTAGCGAATCTCCCGGCGCGTCTCTTCGCATCGCTTCGCAATTTGCGGGGAGCGACTCGCAGCCATTCGACGAGCGAGCTAAGACGGCTGCATTGCATCGGGCATTTCGGAGGTTTGCGAGCCGCCGCTGGAGACGCTCCTTCAGCGCTCTGAGCGCTTCGAGAACGACAAGACCATTTGGGAGAAGACACCGCGGCAATTCTCACATCAAGACCAGCATAAGTATCGATTTCACGTGTTTTAAGACAGACGTTCCTGGTAGGAATACTGAGCTCGGCATATCTGCATATTGCGCCGGAATAACTCGCCGGAGCGAGGTCGATTTCTGGATGCCGGGCCCGGTCGCTTGAGATGCGCTGCAAATCGCACGTCCAGTACCAGGATCCAGCGTCTAGAGCAATCGACGGACGATGAAGCCAGACATGAGCCAGCGGCTGATGTGTTAAGGCCCAACAGTGCAATGCTGGCTCGGTGATGCATCTCGATAGCATCTCGACAATTAGACCAGTGCATGGACGAGTTTGAGACCAACAGGACGCCGTTACTATCAGCAACTAGAAGCTCTGTACGTGAACTAGAAGGTGCCGGCTTGCCGACCCCGCGTGAGGCTCTGATAGCGAGTCAGGCACGATGATCAGCAAGGCCAGACCACGGTGGGCTAGAGACAACCGCTCTGAGATTCTGTGGCATGCGCACGCGAGGACGAAGGCACAATAGCAGGCAGCAGAGCAGAGGGAAGGCGAGCGACGTCCACGATGCATACACACACACACACACACACACACACACTGCAGAGCGCGAAGGGAGGC
The DNA here is from genome assembly GCA_027946365.1 of Kalmusia sp. IMI 367209. Taxonomy (NCBI): domain Eukaryota; kingdom Fungi; phylum Ascomycota; class Dothideomycetes; order Pleosporales; family Didymosphaeriaceae; genus Kalmusia; species Kalmusia sp. IMI 367209. The sequence goes on along the minus strand of JAPEUQ010000005.1, from coordinate 371,406 downwards.
TTCGGGAGGCAGTCCCTGGGCCGCTGCCCCGGCCGCCGTCGACGCCATTACCCCGCAAGGTACAAGAGTGTCGTTCAGGTACAACGGCTAGCAGCGTCTTGCGAGGGGCAGCGCTCCAGTTGTCGACGTGACGTCCTGCGGGCTGGCCAGCGATATGCCCCCCACTAAGCCAGGGTGTCCAAGGGTGTCCGAGGATGTCCAAGGGTGTCCAAAAGGCGTCCAAAAGAGGGCCCGTCGCCGATGCGGTCTCACTCTGCTCACGTGCACGTTCCGCCCATTCACCCACGACGCGGAACGGTTCCTCATGGTTCCTCGGTCAGTGGCGGGCGCGCGATTGGAGTAAGCCGCCCGCTGCTCGAGAGCGCGCGACAGCGTTGCGCTTGCACGCGGACCACCTGGCCGTGCCGTAGCGGCACACGCTCCGAGCGAAAAAAGGGTTGCGTGATCGATCAGCGGTGGGCCACGATGCATCATGGCGCACAGCGTGTGGAGGGGAGGGCAATGGCAGATTTCGGGGCCTTCGCGAGCGCGCCATGGTGCACACGATGCAGCGCTGAGGCCTGCGCTGGTCTCAAGCGCGTGGGGGAGTCTGATGACGCTGTCATATCGCACACTCAGCGTTATCCGTCAGCGAGAAACCGGCAGCTTGGGCGGAGTGGACGCCAAGACGCCCCGGAGCGAGCGAACATTCACTCGACACCTCCCACATCCCGGCCCATGCGCTCTAGAGAAGCACGGCACGCCGGGCTCCCGAGACAGTCAGCGCGCTGCCGCCGTGCTGGCTGCGCACCACGATGTCATCGCTGGCAGCCTTCGCACCACCACGCGCCCGCCTCGCGCTGTTCGCATGGCATGGCCTCCTGAGTCTGCTGCACCTGTCGACGCGCCGGACGCCGAGCATATCGACGTCCCGCGGATGCTGGCACAAGCAAGCAGCTGTCGCTCGCCGCCGCCGCCGCTCCCGACGCGCCTGATGCGCTGCGGGGTCCTGGGAGCAGCGGCTGTTCCTTTCCTTACGTACATACTAGCCTGAGGGCCGTCGCTTGGCGCTGCGAGCGTGCGAGGTGCAGGCGGCTCTTGCAGCGCGCCCACAGTTGCTCAAGAGTTTGGCTTGCTGCGCTGGCGCACAGCTAGAAGCTGCACCGTTTCCATACAGGTTCGATTGCAGCTCCTAACGGCTGCCCACTAGAGGCGCGAGCTACTCTCAACTCTATCTCACTTCGGTCGGCTCCGCTGGCCATGTCCCCGCGCCATTCGTCCCTGTTCGCGCGCCATCGGCCAGTGGCAGGAGTGGCTTTGCAGCTGGCTGCAGATGTGAAGACCGAGCAAACCTATGGGCACCCTTGTTAGACGGAACTCAGAACAGGCCGTTTCTATGGCTTGGGCCACTCGACGCTCCCAAGCTAGCCTCCGCAAGATCGTCTGCGCGCGATTACTGATTGGTGGCAGTTGGACGCCTTCTCCGTCGTGCATCGTCCAGGGTCAAGAAGCGATGAACGCGATGTAACATCATGCCTGATGGAGGCCATTCGCCGCCATGGTATGGGGTGGTAGGGGCCTCCTGCAGCTTCAAGGTCCTGCTCGCCACAGAGCCCGAAGCTTCGGCAGGCTCAAGCTCAAAGCACTCCTTCAACCCCCAGCTCCTCCAAAAGACCGCGGCAGGATGCGCGCTAGGATATTACAGCGGTCATCTTGAGAGATGCAACCCCTTGGCAGCCTGCCCTGTCTCCCGTCCTGATCTTCTTATCAAATCTGGGACCAAGCGCCGCTCCAGCTAAATATTACCCACGGGACGCGCCTTCTTGCCTCCATTGAGCATTCACCCTCGTCGTTTGTTTATTCTTCTTGCACCTACTTTACACTGTCCAACCACCTTGCAGCTGCTACAGTGTAGACACCTGCAATACCTTCTTACATATAACTTCGTCATGGCAATGTCGACCACCGCCACCCAGCCTAACGAGGCCCAGAAACCAGAAAACACCACTACCAACAATGCCGCCGCCGCGCCCAGGAAGCGGAGAAGAAGAGCGCCTGCCACGGGTGCCAGCGAAGATTGCTTTGCTTGCCGCAAACGTGGAGTCAAATGCGATCGTCGACGGCCCTACTGTGGGCAATGCATAGAGATGGGAAAAGAATGCTCGGGATACCGTACCACCTTGACTTGGGGCGTTGGAGTTGCCAGCCGCGGAAAGCTTCGAGGCATGTCTTTACCCGTAGCCAAGTCGTCTACACAGAACGCTAGCGCTACACGCGACTCGAAAACCCAGACTTCTACCACCACTGTTGCCACTCCAACGACTACCACTGCACAGCAGAGCCCATCGAGACTGGAAACTCGAGGAAGCATAGACTATGGAGTTCACTCTCCTACGAGCCCCACCAGCCCACATACCTTCTCTGGTGCACCAGAGTACCAGTACTTTGGCCCTACGAGCCCGATTCCCATTCCGTCTCCCACCACACCAATGGGATTTCCCGTTCCAGGTTATGGGGAGCACGTGGATCCGTTTCACCCGCATTCTTCCAAATTGCGCCGACCTCATATCCACCAGGGTCCTCTGCATAGGCTCCATACCTCTCTTGCTGTCCCTTACGAAGACAATGGCCTCTCCGCATCTTCAGCGTCGCTTGGCAGTTACGGCGAAAGCGACTTCCCTTCTCCTGGTGAATACCCTCGTACACCTGCCGATGAGTATCCTTTCGTCGACTCTTCCGTTCCTCGATTCTCAAATATCACGTATCACGATCAAAATTCTATGCATGCCATGGATCAAATGCGGTATCACACGAACCAGCACGCGCTACCGATTGCCGACGATGTCAGCTCCAGTATCAGCTCTGACCAAAGTGTGCAAGATTTCAACGAGGTCAGCTCTGCTCAGCAGAGCATGGGCCCGCCTGCTTTTCCAGATATCTTTATTGAGGGGGAAATGAGTTCAAGTCTTGGCGGATTGTCTCAGCCTGGTTTTTCCTATCTCCCGTCGGAGGGTACGTCTTCCCATGGTTCTGGCCCCTTGTCTTTTAACGAATCCGCGCTCACCACTTTCATTCCTCAGAGTCTTACCACCGCTTCCCACCTTTCCCCGCGGATGCTATACCTGCTGGACTACTACGACAAGTTTATATCCCGGGTTCTCGTGGCTGGTGATGACCAAGCAAACCCCTACCGGATGCACGTGATGCCACTCGCGATGAGGAGTGAGGGTCTCCGGAATGCCATTGCGGCATTGGCCACCAACAACTTGCGGATGCGTGGTGGCATCGAGGGCCGGCGGTTAAGTTATGCCCAGGACTATGGACTGCTCCCGGAGCATGCATTTTCCCAGATGACGGCGTGGGAATTGCGCGAGATGCACGGGGAGGCGTCCGACGAGGAGAAGCATTACAAGGCTCAATCTATCAACCTGCTCAACCAGAAATTGGTCGATCCGGAAGGGGCACAAGATGATAGTGTCCTTGCTACTCTCCTCATTCTCTGCCTCTTCCATGTGTGCGATTCTGGCTTTACCAAGTTCAGAACGCAACTGGCTGGTGTGCAGAAGTTGTTGAGTATGCGTGATGGGACGGTGCAGTCAGATTTCGTTGGTTGGATTGAATTTTTCTTTACTTGGTTTGACGTCCTCACGAGCGCGGTTAATGACAGGGAAATGGAAGTGAAAGGTGATTCCCTAGATATGATGAATCTTACGGCAAACTTGGGCGCCTCGGAGCACCTTTCGGGTTGCGAAGGGCGCCTTTTCAAACTCATTGCTAGACTTGGTAGACTGAATCTGCTGAGCCAAAATCGTCCTGTTCGAGAAAATGACACTACACCGCGAGCTTCACCGCGGCTAAAACGGAGAGACACTTATTCATTCAGTTTCAACAACATCGACGGTAACGGCTGGCGGCCTTCAAGACACGAAACAGGAAGCCCGATGGGCTCCGGTACCGAGGATCCGCGCACAGAGTTTTGGGAGGAATGGCACGACATCCGGATCCGACTACAAGAGTGGGACTTTGAACTCTCTACCGGTAGGCATGCTCAATCGGGCATGTCTGCCTTGGCCCTCTCCCCTGCAGATACTGCCATGCTGCACATGAGTGAGAGCTTCCGGTATGCAGCTCTTCTGTATACCGAACGCCTAGCGCACCCCACGCTGCCATCCAGCGCGCTCAATTTCCAGAGCTTGGTGTCGCAGGGTCTCCTCCACATCTCGCAGATTGGCATCACCAGCTGCGTCAACAAATTCCTGCTCTGGCCCCTGTTCCTGATAGGCACAGAGTGCGTGGAGTCGGAACACCGCGCAATCGTGCGACAGCGGTGCGTCGAGATCCAACGTGAAAGTGGATTCTTCAACAATCTTAGTGGTCTGGAGGTGTTAGAGAAGGTCTGGCAAGAGGACCGCGAGCGAGAGCGCGGTAATTCGGAGACACAGCCTCAGTGGCAGGGTTTCTTTGGTGCACAGCAGCAGGCATTTCCTTGGCGACGAGCTATGAATAAAGTTGACGGGGAATACATTATGATCTGAAGTATTTTTTGCGCAATTCGGCGTACTGGGGGCTCGGATTTGTACAGTCGATTGGACAAGAGCTATGGAACGAGGCCTCCAGCCTTGGTTTGGATTGGTTGGCAAAAGCATAATGGCTAATGAGGCTCTGTGCATATGTTTTGGCACGATCGGAAAAGCATGGCATGGGCCACACGATAAAGAGGGGCTATTTTTTTTCTTTGCTTCCTACTCTTCTTACTTGATTGTATCTATATCAGACGTTTGTTATCGGGCATCGGTTACCGGCTTCTTGGATACCGCGCCATGTTCGTACGACCTGCAGCTCATGTTCACGACGGCATGCCAAATGAAAAGGTTCGCGTTCACGCGCTCACGATTTGAAATCTCACCGACTGTCCTTCTGGCTCGTGGTGAGATGACTGCGAGCATGCTGACCTTTGCTCATATCACACACGTCTTATCGACATCATGTGGCCCCGCTCAATAGATGAGCAGACAGCTGGGCGACTTCTCACAAGCGCATCCCAACGCAAAAGGTGTGGTCGCACAAGATGAGCTGCTGAGCGTGCATGCGGGCAGTACCCGGCGAGGTGGGTGCGGTCGAGCGAGCGAGCGAGCGAGCGTGGCAACACTCCTCCAGCGTGATGAGCCGTCGACTGCAACCCCTCGCGATATGCCCTAATCGGTGACCCTGCGCAGTAGTTTGCTCCAGAGTAAAATGAGCATGAAGGATCCCGGTGTGGTTGGAGCGCCTTTCACATGGCAAAATCACGAGTGTTTGTGTGTGTGTGTGCGTGTGTGGAGTGTGCAGCAGCAGTAGCAGCAAACGCCCGCGCGCAAATCCCTGAAGAGGATGGATTCAAAAAGCGGCCCCCAAAGCAAGCCGCAAACCAAAAACGCCCACTCACAACACAGGCACGCCCCCGCTGACGCCCTGCTGATCTTCCCGCGCGCAGCCACGCAGCAGAGTGAGCGTCCGTCCGGGGGACAAGCTTTGCGAGGGAAATGGTTCCACGGCTACCTGTGCGCGCCGAGGCGAGTGCTCGGTGCTGTGGTTGGTCGCGCGCAGGATATGGTTCTGACGCGGGGTTTTTTGGCTCTTCGGAGACGCCGGTTCGAGCGTTGAGGCTCGCATCGACGAAAGTCTTTCGTTCGTGGCGTTTTTTGGCTGTACGTCGCAAGCGCAACCTTTCCCTCCCCCTGCTGCCCCTGGCTAGCAGCCGTCCGCTGCCCGCGCAAAATGTCTCCTGAGGGAGACTAACAAGGGGTTTTTTTGAGGCGCTCTACGCTCGAGTTGCTTTTTGGGAGGTAGTAGTTGGTAGTGTCGACGCGAACTCAGAGTGGTTGACGATAGTCGCTACAAAAGATGGGGCCCCTTCGAGGAGATGGTGCACGGGTACAATGTAGCTATTGATAACGGTATGGGGGATAGATCGGCGGTCGTGCCAGTGATCGTTGCTAGGTTCATCCTGCACGAGAGGGGAGGGTTGGATGGAAGTTTTGGCTGTGGAGTGACATTCCTAGTGTGCAGAAGTGTTGTGTGCATGTGTTTGAGCCGCCTGCGAAAAAAAACGCCTAGCCGTCTGAGTGCGGGGACGGGTAAGGCTTTCTTTCGCAAAAAGGCGACAAGGTACGGCATGTGTGGTCCTTTAGGCGGTGGGTCCCCCCTTGGTCTGTTCGCGAGATACGAGACAGGCCCGGGCCAAGGAGAAATGATGGTCGACAGCGGTACTTTTTGGTGCAACATCCAAAACGATCTACCCCACGGGTGCACGAGCATCTGACATGGCATGGTGTCTCGCAGACGGTCGCATGATGGACGGCGGTAGAGTTCGAACTATACACGGCCGCTACCGTGTAGAATAGCGACTCATCTCCGTGCTTGCATGTTCTCATGCTTTGCGGAGAGCCACCCACTGGACCTTTCATGTCGCAGAAACATGTTCACTATCCGCTACCCGACAAGGTTTAGCAGCCGACCCTTCTACGGACCCAATGAGGTGCAAGGAAGTAGTAGGCGGACGAACAGTTGGCCCGGAAAGCTATAGGCCTATAGCATCTACTTGTACGCGATTTCCAGCGCCTGCCATCGCTTCCGAAGCAACCTAGGCTGCTTTTGCAACTGCGCGCAGCCTGCATATGTAGGTACCACTCGAGCACAAACCTGCTACTACCACGCATACACACACACACACTCTCTGAGAGCGTGTTGTTGCAACTCGCGGCCTGGCGTTGCACGCAGGCCGTTTGGCTGGCCGCTTGGAGGATGCGATACCCAGCAGAGCACAGGGCGGCTATATTACTCCGCACAGCGGCGAGGAAGCAGGATCGCAATCGTCAATTATCGCGACCCATGTGATGCGGTGGAACAGTTGCTTGTACGTAAAAGCGTTTGGAGGGGGTGGCTTACGGACGTGCAGCAGCAGCAACAGCAGCGCAGGCATGCTGGAAGCAGGAATAAGCGGGCGGTGGCTGTGGCCGTGTTCCTGGCCTTGGTCATCTCCGTCGCTGTGGCGCGTGAAAGTCTACCCGCCAGCCAGCCAGCCAGCCAGCCAGCGAGCGATGCAACGCCGGCGATCCCAGAGCCGGCTGGGCTTACCCGAACGGGCAAGGGCAGTGAATTGGCGGCCGCCGTGCCTGGATGCCTCAGGCACGCCTCCTCCTCCTCCTCCTTCTCTAGACGCCCGCCGTGACAAAGCGAGGACGGCCCTCGGTGCGCTAACATCGCGATTCGCCCCATTCTCGATCGCGCTACGGCCGATCTGCGCGCCGCTTTCTCAACACCACCGCATCAACGACGCGCTTCCATCATCGATAAATGGTGACGTCGTCGCGTCGTGCCATGGTCTGCGTCGCGTTAGTCATCCGCCCTGGCCATGGCACGACTGCTACACCCGCCTTGCGAGGCTTGCCTGCTGTATACCGCACGCTCAGCGCATTGCGACGAGCAGCGACCGCCCGCGGACATTTATGAGACGTTCTGTTCTCCCTTTCAGCCACGCAGTCGCACTCCGAACACACCCGCGAGCCTCGTTGGCGCCACGGCTCTCGCAGCAGCAGCAAAGCACCCTCGTCCGCTCGCCGGCCATGGCCAGCAAGCGTAAACGATCCTCAGGATTAACCGCGGCCACCGAGGAGGGGTTGGCATCCTCCAGCGGCCCTCGCCGCCAACGTCGACCTGCTGCTACTGCTGCTGCTGCTGCTGCTGCTGCAGTGCCACTGTCCGCCGACGTTGGCAATCTCCAGAACACGACAGAGCCTCCCCCACCGCGCCGTCAGCCATCCCGCGCGTTATCTTCCCACGCAAGCACGAACCCCAATGCCAATCCTGATGTCGTCGATGGTCTCACTGCGCTGCGGGCTTCGCCTGACAATGTTGTGGAGCTCGCGGGTGTTGGTAATGCTCTGAAACCCCGAAGGGAAAAATCTACCGGAGGAGACACGGCGACGAATGGCGGCCCCGGCTCCACTGACGCCACACCTGCAGCACCAAATGCACTCACGGAGGATAGCTCCATTGATGTACCTGCAGAGACGCACGGGCACCAAGCCTCTAGCTCCAGGCGTACGAGGAGGCCTAGGAACGGCCTCCAAGGGAACGCGAGCGATGCGCCTGCTCCTCCTGCATCTGAGACCGCGGCGGCTGATGTCCCTGAACAGCAATCTACCAAGAGCAAGCGGAAGAGGGATGCAGGCCAGCATGTGAAGGTGGACAGTGCGGCTGCCAACGGCACCATCACCAACGCTACCTCCACCACTGTCACTGCCCCTCCCGGACCTGCCGTTGAGAAGGACGTGGGGGTGACGGTCGATCCCGAAGGCGAGGACGATGTCGATGGAGAGGACGAGGTCAAGGCAGCACTGTCCAGGCCGCCGCCCGTCAACTCAGACTACCTGCCCCTGCCCTGGAAAGGGCGCATTGGATACGTATGAGGCCCCTCGCCATGCCATGTTACCTTCGCTTTGCACCCCCAACGCTAACACGACATCGATAGGCCTGTCTGAACACCTACCTTCGTAACGCTAATCCACCCGTCTTCAGTTCGCGGACGTGCCGGATAGCCAGCATCCTCGAGCATCGACACCCCCTCAAAGACCCCTCACAGCCCGAACATGCCACTAAGAACCGCCCTGATAGAGATCAGCCCGCGGACGTTGCACGAGGACGGCGCTACGTCGAGGAGATCGGCCTGGCCAATGCACGCGACGTGATCAAGATGGTACGCTGGAATGACAGGTACGGGATCAAGTTCATGCGGTTGAGCAGTGAGATGTTTCCCTTTGCCAGCCACGATGAGTACGGTTACAAGCTCGCCCCCTTCGCGGCAGACACCCTCGCCGAGGTAGGTAGCGTCGTGGCCGAGCTCGGGCACAGAGTGACTACGCATCCGGGCCAGTTTACGCAGCTGGGATCGCCACGTAAACAGGTCATCGACAATGCAATCCGTGACTTGGAGTATCACGATGAAATGCTCTCGCTGCTCAAACTGCCGCCCCAGCAAGATCGAGATGCAGTCATGATTCTGCATCTCGGGGGTGCCTTTGGTGACAAGCCTGCCGCTATTGAGCGCTTCAAGGAGAACTATGGTAGATTGTCTGCGAGTGTCAAGAACCGCCTTGTCCTTGAGAATGATGATGTAGTGTGGTCCGTCCACGAGATCCTGCCCCTCTGCCAGGAGCTCAACATCCCCATGGTGCTTGATTTCCACCACCACAACATCCTCTTTGATGCCGCCCAGATTCGGGAGGGCACAGAAGACATTGTGCATCTCTTCCCTGCCATCCTCGAAACGTGGAGCAAGAAGAACATCACGCCGAAGATGCATTATTCAGAGCCCTGTCCCGACGCCGTCACGGCGCGGTCCAGAAGGAAGCATTCACCGCGCGTGATGACCCTCCCGCCTTGTCCAGACACGATGGATCTCATGATCGAGGCCAAGGACAAGGAGCAGGCTGTCTTCGAGCTCATGCGTACATTCAAGCTCCCCGGCTTCGACCTCGTCAACGATGTCATCCCCCACGTCCGACAAGACGAGAACAAGCCGTGGAAGCCCAAACCCAAGAAAGCAGCGAAGAAGGGCAGGAAGAAGAAAACAGACGAGCCAGAGGACATAGACGCTAAGATCGAAGAGGTGGAGGACGATGTGCCACCGCCCGTCATTCCAGAGGACGAAGTGGGTATGGGCGGGCCGGAGCGCAGAGTCTACTGGCCTCCTGGCATGGAGGACTGGCTACGGCCGCCAAAGCGTGTTGTCAAGAAGAAAGAGGACGCTGATGGTGCCTCTTCCGCACCTGCAACGAAGAAGAGGAAGACGGCTACTGCTGCTGCTACTGCTGCTGCTACTGCAACAGCCAACACCGACGAAGCTCCGTCCGTCCATGGCGACAAGAAGAAGGCCGCACCCAAGCGTGCATCAGCAACCAAGTCGAAGGCGCTAGCAAAAGTAGTTCCGACGCCATCACCGTCCGACGAAGATAGCGAGCCGCTCAGTAGCCTGGGCGAAGACGACGATGCGGACGAAGGTGGAGACGCGGTGGTTGCAGCGCGCAGCCAGCGTGGGGCGCGTGCGCCGGCTAGAAAACGCTCATCTGGCAGAGCTTCGCAGCGGGTCTCGTACAAGGAAGAGGAGGAAGAAGAAGAACCGGAAGATGCATGAGTGTGTGATGTCGACGGCTGTGTAGGATAGTGTGTACAGTTATCCGCATCGGGTGTTGCTGTCGCCCCCCATCGGACCCTGATCTGCTTACAATGTCGGAGATGTACATCGGCGTTTGTCCTTCCTGGAGGATTCGTTCCCCGCAAAACCTCGAGACGTTTATAGACAGATTTGTATCATAATGTACCTGTATCGCCCATATGTGGGTTTGCTAAGGTGGAGTTCCGCCGCGAATGTGCGATGATGCGTAGATCTGAGGATTCGAGCCTGCGCCTCTCTTTTGCAATCCTGAAGGCTGCGATCCGCACCGTTGCGCCTGTGCTCGTGAATCCCGCCTCAGGCACAAGCTCGCGAGCACGTTTGCACGCTCGACGAGACACCATCCGAGGCACGTATCTAGCGCATCCCAACCGGTGAAGTCGAGTTTCAACAAAGACAGGGTATGCTTCCATTCCCTTTCCTCCACGGCTCGTTCGCGCTGGAGCTACAAACAGCGCTAGCCCTGTCCACCATGTTAAGCTTAAGCTAGCCAGCTGCACGGCAAGACGTAGCGGCGGAAATACCTCAGGCACGCAGTCCCGTGTCGAGAGAGAGACGCGAGAGCGAAATGCTCATCATACCGTGAGACCATGGCATTAGCTAAACACTTTCTGATCGTGTCGTTAGTCTAGCGCCGTCGACGATATCGACGATACGATGCGGCTCGCTAGGCTATCATGCAGACAAGCAGCATAGACCACCCCGCCAACACATGCAGCGCGCAAGTGTGCGTGCCCCGCAACCCCCCCTCCCAAGCACGTTGGTCACACACACCACACATCACACACAGACGAAGGAGTGCGCCGCAAATAAGCTAGGACAAGCTCCTGGCGCTGGCGGCCTCGGCCTCTTGTTGCCTCGTTTGCTTGCTCGCTCGCTCGCTCGCTCGCTCGGTGCCCTCTGTTTCTGCGCTCACCGCTTCCTTCCCTGCTGTCGTGATAGTGCTCCGTGCGCCCGCATCTCGCGCAAGCTGGGGAAAAACGTTAGTCTGCTTCGAAAAAACCCGTCTCGTAAGTATGCATGCATGCAATCGACCAAGAAAACCGCACTACGCGAGCCAGCAAGAGAGGGGGGGGGGGAACACAGTGTGCGAAATGCATGGGTTGGCCCGCCCCGCGGACACGGCGTCGTTGGCTTCGCTGGCTTCGCTGGCTGGCTGTCTTGGCGACCTTCTCACCTTCTGGCGTGTGCCACGATGGGGAGGGGGGGAGGAAAGGCCAAATGGTTCTGCGACTATAACGGAAGCAGAAATACCTCCGGGTGTGTGTTGGAATCAGGGCAGAGAATGTTCGATTGTTCTCTTCGATGGCTTCGCTGCAGGTTCGGAGCATGGATAAGCGGGCATCTGATTATGCGGTGCTTTTGCTTGCGAGGTGGCCAGCTGGCTGGCTAGAACGGTTTCTTTGCTTTTTTCGAAGCTTCGCGAGCGGGTGTGCGGCAGAGAGAGAGAAAGAGAGAAAGAGTGCGACCGGGGGGGTACAGAGATGCTGATCTGGTGCGGTTGGTGCCGGGCGCGCGATCATGCGAGCGAGGCCATCTGACAGATCAAGAGGCGATGTGAAGGTCGAGGCGCCGCTGATCGCGGGCCCAAAGTGTGCGCTGTTTGGTGGGCGGCGCGTAGCTGTGGAGAGTAGGTGTTCTAGTGCAGTTCTAGAGTGCGACAGAGAAGCCGCTCGCTGGCCTGCTGTGGAAGCTCGCCCGTTGTTCTCTCTCTGCGTGTGTATGTGTGTGTGTCTGCGCGTGCATCGGGGCGTGCAACATGTGTGCGTATCTCGCGCTAGACGGGCTGGTGTATTCTCCGCGACAAGGCTTCCCCCCCTACCTCAACAACACCACAGCAGAGCACACGGGGCTCTCGCGATTCGGACGCGCAACCACGCACAGCTGCAGCGGCAGATGGACACAGGGCAGCACGCTGCGAGCCGTGTCTCAGACTCGTCGGCTTGGGCCCAGCGTCCGTGGACGCAAAGAGAGTGGGCACATTTCAGGTCCTGTGGTATAATGCATCGCGATAGCGTGCTGCGGGCATGCATGGCGGGAGGGCCTTGTCACACACACAGACACACAGACACACATATACACACACGACTGGCCGGACGCCACCGCGGACGGCTGCCCTGATGGTCCTGCACAAGCCCGCATCTGGACGCTATCGAGCTGGAGGCGGCGTGGGGTATGCAATCGAACAAGCGTCGAAGCTTCGGTGCGGTACCACGCGGCTTGGGCCGGCGCTGTTATCGTATATCGTATATTGGGGGGGGGGGCTTGCTTATCGTGGTACGGGGGGACTAATTGATCGATTGATGTCATGCTTGGGGTGGAGCGAAAGAAGCAGAGCAGGGCAGGAGCCAGCTAATGTATCGATCTCGAAGGCCACACAGAAAGCGCACCTTCTTGTGGGGGTTACTTGGTGGTGGTGGTGTGGGTAACGTGGTTCGATGCGATGCTGCGATGCGTCGCATGGATGGGTAGGTTCGGCTTTGAGCGGCATGATCGGCAGGGAACGCATGTTCACGGAAAATTTGACATGGTTTGACATGGTGGGTTGGTTCCTGTCACTTTCGTGCGTCGACGCATATGCAGACCGGCGCGCGCACGCTCGAGGGGGCACGCGAGCGAGAACGCGGGGGGTTCGGTATGCATGTCGTTGTAGAAGAGGGAGGTCGTTGTGAAGATATCGGCGTCCAAGAGATGCGATGCAGAGACGGGTTTGCCTGTCGGACGTTTGCCGTGCAATGGGGAATTGGTGCGCGACAGCGTCTCCATGTCGGAGATGAGGATCTGCCCGCAGTGGAGTCGGGGACTGGTATGAGAAAGGAGCAATGGTCCGACCCTCTGCTATGGGACGAGGCCAAGCTTCGATATTCGGCTCTACCAAGACGTCGCTTGGATGGGGCACTTTTGCCACTGTGACTCGGGGTAGCTCATGGGCCATGTTGGCGATATATCGATTCAATGGCAATAGTGTCTGAACCTTCACTCATATCATGCAATCCTTGGTCCATCTAACGTGATGCCGAGTGCCGGAACGCAGCATCAGATGCCCAGGTCATAATTTCTGCGTTGAATCGACAGATCGAAATGCTATCTTTTGAAGAAGGATAGTAGATGATCCCCCGTCAAAAGGGCCGTATCCGCGTCTTTCAAGAACTTCGTGCCATTGGAACTTCGTTGCTCCTTTGTAGACTCTTATCGATGCGTGCCATTGGCTTCAACTTGGCCTCTGTTGAAATTTGACGACGCATGTTGACTATTCACTAAATTGTCTGAGTGCTTTGTCCGTGAAACAGTGCTGCACAGTCCTTTTACCTTTGAGTCTGCCTTCACCTAGACAAGTCCCAGAGTGATCTTCACCTTCACAACCATAAGCTCGATTCTCTCTGTAGTATAAACAAGTCGAATGTAAACAGACCGTCGTACCTCCATCTCACTCGTACACTCCATAGCCTTGCTCTGACAAGAGACCGCTCTCGTGCAGCCGCCTCAATGATGGTAGATATGCGCAAGCTAACAGCCGGCGAGGTCTCCAACACTCAGCTCTTCGAGTGCGACAAGGGAGCAGGACAAGCTCGAAGCCGTGCCGCACCACCAGCCCCGAGAATTGCATCGATGGCAGACAACAGCACGAGAAGCCTGAAAAGGGGATTAGATACTGCGGACAACACACCGGCTAAGCGGCTGCGGAATATCGTATGTCCTGCGTGCTGAGAACTTATCATAAGGCTGGGCACTCATGAGGCATAGGCGAGCGACCTCGATGCAATCGTCACTGAGAACGTGAGCTTGAAGAGCAGACTTGAAGATGCCAGCCGAGACAACAACCTGCTGCGCCTCGGTCTCAACAGCAGCAAGGACGCACGAGCTCTGTGGAAGTCAAGATACGAGGCTGCTAAGATAGAACTCGGATCTCTCCCGGGCCAACTTCTTCAAGAACGCCGAGCTCTCAAGTCTCAGAAGAATGCATACGAAAATCTTGCGGCGAAGATGCGTCTACTCCAGCCACAGATCGCGGCCCACGAACAAGAAGCCGTCGAATATAGCTTGAGGAACCAGGATCTTGAGGCAGAAGTTCATACTCTCAAGCTGCAACTCGAGAGCCAAACGAAACAGCGCAAGAGGGATCAGTCGGTAATTTCGTACTTGTATACTTATAGGGACACACTTCAGGGCGAGACTCGTTCACTCAAGCAGCAACTCAAGGAGCAAGAGGAACAAACTCGTAGGGACAAGAAGGAGATCAAAGCACTCAGAGCGGATAATAGGACTTTGGAGCTCAAGGTCAAGAAAGCGAAGAAGGGCTGGGAGGCGTTCAAGGAAGTCGGCAATATTCTTGATGACTAGGTGTGGTTCTCTTGGAGCTCTTTGATGGCTACATGTAATAAAGCACATCATTATATGGCATAAGCCTTAAATAGATAATCTTGGATGACTGAGCGGTAGATTTTTTATTCTCTGCGAGAAGGATTCGAGCGGATATTCATCCAGTATGATAGATGATATGTTCAATTCTTCCCTCATGGACATTACAGATTGAGAGAGACACAATTCTTTCGGAATGCTATATTTTCCATATGTACACTAATTTTCACAATCACTTTACCTTGAAGTATTAGATAACACCTGATCTTATCCCTTTACTTTGTGCTTTCGAAACTATCCGACCTGAAAATAGAAGCAGAGACGCAAGAGCGATCTTTCTCTCACTTGACCAAGATGGACGACCACTATCACTGGTCAATCTCACCCTCACTGGTTCGTCTGAGAGGCATCAAGGAACTTCGCGTCTTACATAAGTCGTTCCTCTAAGCTTTGAGGTATCACCGTACAACAACAACACACAAAGAGGCCATCATGATCAGTAGCTCGTACACTGGACTCTACACCAGAGATTTCTCTTGATACTCTTGTCTCTGGGATAGACCACTCGATTCCAGCACGACGATGTCCACACACGAATATCCCCAAATTCTTTCCATACCCCAACAGTCCGTTCCTCGCAATGAAATCGAGATGTTGCCATATCGCCTATCCGATGAAAGACCAGCGGGTTCCTACACCTACAGAATTATTCCAGCTATCGAAGCTGCTCGACACGACGACAACAAGAACGGCGCATCTTGCTCTGCACAGTATTCTGAGGTTCAGAACTTGCATAGCATGGTAAGTGTCCCCTGATCTACATTTTTCATGTCCGATCTGACAATCACCTAGGCAGACGGCTACCAGCGAGTACTCGAAGAGAATGCAAATATGAAGGCCGAGCTCAAAAAGAAGAGCAGGCTACTTGAAGCATCGATGCGTGCAAATCTAGAAGCGAGGGAGGACCTCCAGACCAAAAAGGAAGCCTTGATCGAGATGCAGGACGAGTATAGCGAACAGACACACCAGATCGGCGACCTAAAAACAGATATTTTTGCACAGGAGATCGAGATCGAGAAGCTGAAGAAGGAGCTTACGGATGCAAAAACCAGGATCTCGAATAATGAGCGCAAGCGGAAAGCTTCGGAGACGCGTCTCAAAAATGCGAATGCGGCACTGAAGCAGGAAGTCAAGATGCTGAAGCAGATACTGGAGAAGGCCAGAGTAGCTGAGGAAGCAAGAAAGGAATACGAGGAGATGAGGGGCAATTATTTCAAGGAAGGAGCTTGAACGTGACTGGGATGAGCACTGCGGTGGGGTCATTCAGGTAACAGGGTTTTCACAAGGGGTTCTGATATATATTGTCTTTTCGTCCACGAATGGGTAGAAGGAGAAAATTATAACGGATAAGTTCGGGAGAAACAAGGAAATTAATGGGCCATTGAATCTGTCTTATTGGGTTGAAAAGCCAGAGGTTGGGGTTTCGTGTATGTACGTGAAGGATCTGACCTTCCCAACATTATATTGGATAGATAGTGAACTACACACCGTCATCTATATCTTTAGAATGAGTGTGTAGAAGAGGGATATATCACTTACGAGTGACATTCATGGAATTCTTCCTTTATCGGTGCATGTGAACAAGCTGACAACGAACGTTGATCAACATCAGCCCAGCCAGGCTAAAATCGAAGTTCTCTTGAGTTCGATAGAAAAAGAAGGGTGTATGGTTGTGGTAGTTTGAATCAATTGAGTAGACTGATCTGATTAAGACAACTGGCTTTGTCTTAAGTGGGTTGACTTAGTTTATCTAGTTCGCTGCCTCTGCAATAGCCTTTCAGCCGATTCATGAACATTTCAAAAGATATGTGGGCTATTGTGGGGGGGAAACCTTCGAAAATGATGAATTTGATATCAAGGGGTAGCATGAAGGGCATGGTTAGAAGGAAAGAGAATGATTTCTTGCAGAGCCGACATGTTGAAGGAGCACGATGCATTACTAAATTACTTCTTTTGTTACTGTCTGATATGGAATGATGTTTCTCTGAACAATATGATGTACGTTGTTCAACGACCTGGAGAGGTGTGATCACGATTATGAGACTGTTCTCACGATGTACATGTTCTTAATCCATTCTCTTACTCAGACCTGACCGATCCTACTTTGACGAGTATATATCACCCCTCATTTATACATGAGGAACTTATCTAAATTTCTGGCTACTTTTACTTTCCTAACTTAGGTTGAGATCTTAAGTGTCTCGTCTGTTCACTTTCGTATCTATCACTAGGGTATCACTCATCTTCCATCGACTTTCAGTTTCAGAGCGGAGACAAGTGAGAGAAATCTGCAAATCTAGAACTAGTGCCTAATCTTCTTCACACACACATCGCCCGCTCAAATCTCGCGTTGCCTCGCCTTCTACTACAACAATACTAATTGAAGACACTGCGAGCTCATTCCAATCATGCCACTCGTAAAGAGACCTGCTAGCGATACGTTGGAGAGCGACAAAACTAAGAAGGTCAAGACTATGGTAAGTTTTTGTAGCGCTATGAGACGTGCGTCTTGACAAGTCACAGCTCGAGCATGCCAGCGCAACGGTCAAGTACCTCGGGGAGACTTTGAAAACCGTCAAGAAGTTGGAGGAAGAGAAAGCAGGGCTACAGAAGACAGTCAAGAGAAAGGACGAGGGAATCAAGATGTTCTTGAGGGATAAGGAGAAGTATTACTTCTGGTGGCGAACAAGAGATTCTGAGGTAGACGAATTGACAGCAGTGATGAACGCCAAGTATAAAACCATCGCAGACCTAAAGCAGGACCTGGACACCTATAACAAGATTAGAGAGATGGTCGAGGCCAACAACACTAAGGAAAAACAAGGCATCGGAGTGATGCACGACTCGTAGAGGAGACAAGAGAATGATGATTAGGAAATAAAAACAATCTAGAATTACAGGAGAGAGGGATCTGGAGAGTCCCAGGGCGTACCATACATCCTAGGGCAAAACGCCTCGCACGGTGTCCAAACCCTCCACCTCAAGATATATGAACTATCGACTGATGATGGAGACAGCACATGATAAATAGTGAAATAGTCTCACCTAAGTTTCTTCATGGACTCTTCTTTATTCCTGCACCCTCTCAAAGGACCCCGAGGCTACTGAGGCACAGCAGGCTCTTCTTTAGGCACGTCCTCATTAGCTACCGGATCCAAATTCACCTGGGCTTGGTCGTCCTCTATTTTCTTTTCATGCGTTGGCGATGGTGTTGGAGGTGTCTTTTTCGTCTCGCGTGGCGCCACCAAGCCCAAGCGCACCAAGGCGCGGTGAACTTTCTCTATCAGCCTCGCAATCCCAGTGATCGTGACGCGTTCCTCCACCGACATCATCTCCGCTAATGCAGTGATCAAGTGTGTCCCGATTATCATGGTCGACGTGCTGTCCCTCCAGTTCTCGCCTAAGTAGGTAGCATCGAAGAAATTCCGTATCACCAAAGCGCCAACGTCGACCAGCAAGCCGCTCACTAGATGTACAAGCATTGAGTACTGCAATACACGCTTGCCTAACGCGCCTCCATCGTGTTGGCCCCAAAGTCTGCCGAGGTAGCTGTACTCGAGTGCATGGTGCACTTTGTCCAGCGTAACAAAAACCATCCATGAGGCCGGCAGCGCATCCGCATCCTTTGAGTACATAAGGCTAAGCCACGAATAACCGAGTGGTTGGGTGAGAAACTTTAGGTTGAGCGTGCCGGTGGGTGTCGAGGCTGTAAGCAACACGTATTCTTTGTCCCAGATCTCAGCTAATTTACTATAAATGTAAATGTCGTGGAGACGCTGCTTGTCTGGAGGTGTGAGAATTTTCGGAGCGAGGTGAAATATCGCTGCCAAGTACCAGACGCAGAACATCGCGTGGAGACGTGCGTACCAGAGTAGCAAGCATTGGAGTTTAGGAGAGAGGGGAGGATTCTTTGGATGCTTTTTGAAGAAGATTGGCCCGATACTGAGCGCAAAACTAACTACACCAAGGCTGACCCAGTACCATTTATGCGGGGTGTTCAAGAAAGATTCCCAAAATGACATTGTCTTGGTTGTAAAGGAGTATTGATGTTGTTTATCAGCTCAGAATCTGGACCTGAGCGCAAGGATATATTCGTCAAGAACAGCCTGAAACCTGATCTTGATGTCGCACGATGCTGTCATTGCACACAGTTCATGCAGGTGCTGCAGTCATTGATAAGCTCTACAGAAAGCTTCTTCCCATCGTATACGGCGCGCGACTCTATAAGATATGCAATGTGCTTGATCGACGTCGGCAAAAGCACGCATGACTGCGTGGACTTCGTTATATAGCTCATGCAGTGGGTGATTACCTGGATTTTCTATTGTGATCTTCTCTAAAAAAGAAAACCTAGATGGCAAGACTTGTAGCTACGCTGCCGGATCCAAACATAACAAATGCAACATGACGAAAAGGCTAGGCATCCCTGGTAAGGCCATGTAATTGTAGCTATTGACTGGAGGGGTTAAAGTGCGGGGCAACCTTCTCCTATCGCACAACGTATCACAGGCTACGATTGAGGCCCCCATCAACCTTGCTTCACTCCGTCAACCTCCACGTAAGGGACGGTTTGCCTCATCGGCGCTGGCGCTGTTGCCTGCTGTTCATACACTCTCTCGTTCGCTAGCCTTGCTCAGCATCGTTTCTCGTGGAATACCTAATTCATATAATCCATTCCCATCGGGTATGCATTTCAAGGTTATCAGCCTGATATTTTAGCTAATGAATTTTCCTCGAACCTATACCACTAATTGTCACCCAATTCTTTACAATACACGGAAACACTCTTTAGTCAACGGCCTGCCTCTTCAAGTATCTCCATCCTGCAAGACCCACAGACGCTTCGAGAACCATCTGTAGAATCCGATGTTAGCTATTCGACCTTGGCTCAATTATGTCGACGACTTTGACTACGCATTCCTCGATCTTTGTTTTTGCAAGACTAATTACTAAGTGCCTTTCTCCACTCTTCTCAGAATATACCCTCAAGCGCCATTTTTACATGCTCAATATTATTCAGAATACGACTGTCGTGGGCAGAGGACATTATATCTGAACAGACAATCACGGCCGTGGGGCGTGGTATGCTACGGGTGGCCGCGTGAAAGTTGGTGTGAGCAATCGCCATCCTGTACTTTCATCGATGAATTGACGATTGAAAAAATCGACAGGCCATGATGGTGGGAGAGGTATGCAAAAGGGCAAGGAAGGCGTGGAATGTTATGCGATGATGACCGTTGGATAGTGCCCTGAATATGAGCGTCACTGGATCCGGCGACATGTAATCTAATAGGAGTATTATGTGAAATACTTGCCCTTGTATAATCTAGGGATGATATTGTCTAGTAGTAGGCATGAATCTACCATACATAGATCAATGCAGGTAAAAAAATTCTAGCAAGGTTCAAAGGTTTAGGGTGAAATGACACTAGGTGATTGTTGTAAATTGGTTACAGACCTAGGAATCTTTGGCACCGAAAAACACTGCCATATTTAGGGTCAGAACCCTCTAGATGTAGAGGGATCTAAGCCAAACCAACATCATTTGAGAGGAATTATCAGCAGGCGCTTTCAATTTGTCTTGCTTGGACAGTTAGCAATCGATATCTGCAGTGCGTCCAGCATCGGCGACGGTGAGCTCTGTCATACTCGATATCATGTCCACCAACACTAACGGAATCGCCTTCACCTGCTCAAAGCGAGAATACCGCCAATGAATGTAAGATGAGTGAGCTGATTCCGTCTATGATAGTTTTTATTTGACACTAGTTTATACACATATGGTTAATGAATAACATCTTGAAGGCTTTGCACAGGCCTAGACCTTCTTAATAGCATAGATTTCGAAATCGAAGACGCTTGTTTGAAGAGAAAACCAGTTCTGAGAGGCAGATATCAAGTAATTACGCGATTTTGTTCTAGGAATAGTTTTGGGTATCAAGAATTCCATAGAGGACAAGGTCTCCCCGCAAAAGAGGTTGGGGGAATATTTTGAAGTCAATGATATTAATAAGAGCTCAAAAGAATAGACAAAGGTAGAAATCGCTTCATGAAAGAAAATAAGGGTCTGCAGAAGATGATGAAGGAGAAGGATGATAGGATTGCATCTCCAAAAGAAGGGAGCACTCGATCTCAGGAAGCAAGGACAAGAAGACTAAGGATCTTGGAGGGAAGATGATTGGATTGCAAAGACGCTGGAGAAGAAGAGTGGACAAGTCAGAGTTCTTTGAAACGACAAATGTTGTGGTTGTGAGACGGAACAAGCTAAGAGGAGAATAAGAAGCATTAAGGACCTCAAAGCACGCATACAGCAATTGAAGAAGACAATAAGCGAGATTTTCGAGGGTGATGAAATCATGAACGAGGTAGCATTAGATCGATGAACCACTTTTTGAGAAACGAAGAGATGACATAAGGCAGTGCGTATCGATGTTTGTACATCTATGATTTTTTAGGCTTCATCCGTCAGCAGTGATCTTTCACTCAGCTCGTAGCTCAAGCTCATGGCATTACTCGCTCCCTCTCTTAAAATATTGAAAGCAAAAAGACATCAAGGCCCAGTCACGTAGCTTCTCCTAGCGCTTGAATGAAGTCATTTGTTAGTAATTCACACCTTCACCTAGCCACAGCCCTTTCAGATCTAAGATCCGAGCGCGCTACTAGTGAGAGATAAAACCCAGATTAACATCCTCTGATCCAAGTCTATCTCAATAGCCCTACAACTTTCCCTCGTCTTCTCCATCGACGGGTCAATCTTCGTCCCAATCTAGCATTGTGTGCACAGCAAATACTCTAGTGTCTTATTTACACGTCGCTAAGATGCGTGCCCTAATACCGCAACTGCTCCCAACCAACGGGCGAAACAGCACAGTCATCCTCAAGCTCAGTTCAGACCTATTGACCAGATTTCCAAGCCCACCGGTCGATGAATCTCCACCGCAAATACGTTCTATTGCGGAATCTTCTTTTCCGAGCCCACCCATGCCTCGCCACCCAGATATTCAAACTAGTTCTTGCTCAACCTCAAATATCAGCAGACTTAAGCGGAAACGCGCCCTAGATGGAATGGTGTACGAATGGGCAAGTTATACCAGGCTCACCTTTAATTTACCGCCGTCGCCCGTCTCCTAACGCACTTTAGGAATCTTCATTCAAGGAAGAGCACAGAGCTATGATCACCGAGCATGAATTCCAGCGACAAGCATGGGCCAGCGAGAAGGTCGAGCTTAAAGCGCGCATCCACTCTCTCGAGCAGGAGGGCCAAGCGTTAGAGAGCCAAGTCGCGGATTTGGAGCATCAGGTGGGTCTCAATGGCAAGAAGAACGCACGGATCGAGAAGCAAGTTCACCATCTGAAGAAGATGTCGGGAAAGAAAGAGAGGAGAATCGCGGAGTTGGAGCAACTTGGGGAGAACTGGGCGAGGATGATATCTAGAGCGGTGAAGGGAGCTGCAAATAAACGTGGTGAAGAGTCACACGATAATGAGGAGTCGGATGACAGTGAAGAATCGGACGATACTGAGGAATCGGATGACAGTGAGAAATCGGATGACAGTGAGAAATCGGATGACAGTGAGAAATCGGATGATACTGAGGAGTTCGTAGATAGCGATGGGTCGGAGCTCACTGATGGATCGATTTGACGTCGAGGAAGACGACGAGTGATTTCGAGATGCATTCTCCCTAGCAGGTTTTGATGTTCCTGTTTCTGTATGTACCTCTTCTAAATCCCATGGTATCATGCTTCTAACCACACTCCCCGCATTGTCCCTTACTGACTCCACCTCATGAAACCAAATGCAGCATTCAACACAACGCCCATAACGACCGCAACCTGCCTCCGTCTCGCCCACACGCCCTCTTCCCTGAATCCAAACACCAGCGCACCTAATGGCCAAAAGAAGCCCGTCAAGTATCCCCAAAGCATATCGTCCAGTCCACCCTCCTCAACCGCAAACCCAGCGCCCCAACCCGTCTCGCCAGCATCCCCCGTCAACGCAGTCGACGGATCTGTCGCCGTGCTATCTAGCCACCGGTCCTCTAAGGCACGCATTTCGGCGGCCGAGGGCATACTGTCGGGTGTATGTGTGTAAGACAGGTTGGTCTGGAACTGCGAGCGCAATGTGGCGACTTCCTGGGGCGTAAAGCCTGAGCTGAGAAGGCGATCGAAGCCTTGAGGTGCGGCAGGGGTGGCGGCAGTGCTGGAGCGGCGGCGGGGCCCATGCTCGCTGGCTATCGATGCTCGGCTTGCACGGCGTTCTTGGGCGTAGGATTGGTACTGTGACTTTAGGGAGATTTCGGTGGTTTGAGCGAGGGTAGCTTCTGAGGTGAGTTCGGAGGGGCTAAGCGCGTCACCGAGCGAGCAGTGGATGTAGTAGCGCTTCGCCTCGGCGGGTATGTCTGCGCTGTCTGAGACGGGGGAGACGTCACGGACCGGCTGCTTCCCTTTCGCCTTGCTGCCTGGCCCGCCTTCATTGTGTGTGCCATCTCGTGGCGGAGGAGGCGGCGGAGGAGGCGGCGGTGGAGGTAATCGTAGTGAGGCCGAGAGCGGCGTTGTATCTGCTAGTACCTTTCCTGCGTATATGAGGCGTAGTCGCGACGAGGCATTGCTGAAGGGGAGATGCGGTCGGATAAGTTGCTTGAGTGAGAGGGTCGTCGTAGTCCTCGGCGAGCGTACGGCTAAAGGTAGGTCGGGTATGGAGGTTGCGAAGCGTATAATAAGGTAGACGAGCTGGTCGGGGAGGTCCATTGTGGTTGTCATTGCGGTCGCGATGGTTAGGAGGGAGTCGGAAGTGTTCGCCGACACCGACAGACAACTATCCAATGTAGATGAATGCTACAGGCTGTTATAGGCGGCCAGTCATTGTTGCGCGCGCAGTGGAAGCTGTTCGAAGAGCTTCCGGATGTGTAGGTGCAATCCGCGGAAGGTTTCCGAGGTCCGCGTATCGTAAGAGCTAGGACTCCCGCGCTAAACTCCAAAGCGTATATATATTCAAGTATTTCAAACACATAATCAAGCTACATTGTAGTTCATAAGCCTATAAGACTAGTAGGAGATATTCCTGAGCTTTTATGGGAGTAGAAACTCTAACGCAAGTTCAATAATAGTCGCAGTTGGTGATATTGCCCCATATGGACGGTGTCTTGGCGGCTACCTATCGTCATAAGCACCATCCCACCTAACTCTAGATTGATTTATAACCACGGCGCTTGCGTTTTTCCCTCCTTCAGAGCTTAACACTTCACTTCAGTCCAACATGTCTGTCCTGCATCTGGTCTTTTTTGCTTGGAAACCAACGGTTTCTCAGGAGAAGATAGCGGAAGTAAGTAAATCTTCATGACATTGATACATATAATACTCAGTATATGGTACATCTAACACAATCATAGGCTTTAGATCGATTGGTACTACTGGAGGAGAAATGCATCCATCCTACTAGTAAAAAGCCATACATTAAATCCTTCAAAGCCGGCGCGAATAACTCCCCAGAGGGTCTCGCTGTATTCACGCCCTGCCTTTATCGTGATCATCCTCGACTAATATTGACACAGGATCCTTGTACACATGGGTTTGTGGTAGAATTTGAAAGCGCCGAGGACAGGGATTACTATGCTGCGAATGATCCGGCGCATGATGAGTTCAAAAAATTTGCTGGAGAGCTCCTAGCAAATGTCAAGGTGTTGGACTTTGAGCCTGGGAAATATTGAATGTAGAGGTATAGATTCCTTGCTTGGTAATCCAAAACAATTCTATGTCGGATGTACCGAGGTATAACGCCTGGTATGCGATGCAATGCCTGGTAATGCTGAAGCCAGAATAATACAACGATTCGAACATGATAGTTTATCCTACACTAAATGACTCTCCACATCCGCATTGTTCCGCTAGCTGTATGTTAGCAAATGCTCGTGACTTCTCAGACGGTTAACTCACTGATATTCGGGTTCTTGAACACGAAGCGCTGGTTCAACTTGTCTTCCAGCCAGTCCATTTCACTGCCGATAATGTTCAATAACGCCTTGTTATCGATCAAGACCTTGACTCCATCCTGTTCTACCTGCTCGTCGAGCGCGGAAGGCTTGTCCACATACTCTAGATGGTATGCTAATCCAGAGCATCCCTTTGCTTTTGTGCCAATCCGTATGAGCTTCGGTTCTGGCTGATTGAGAAGTTCTCTCAAGTGCGACACTGCCGATGGCGAGAGCTTGATGGTTGCTTTGCGCGGGCCGAAGTTGTACCGCCGAGGTCTGAGCGGTTTGCTTGTCGGTGCAGGTTGACTCTTCTGCGCCTCGCCCTCTGGTATGCTCACATTGGTGCGCTCTTGCAGAGTAGCTGGACTTCGCTGCTCCTGTGTCGTTTGTGGGAGTTTGTAGTTCTTGAAATCGGGTTTACCTCCAGCTATTGAAGTGTCCGGTACTCCAAAGTTGCGTGGCGGGGGCTCGGGATGCATATTTGAAGGGCGGTATGCGCTAGCGGTCTGCAATTGTCGCTTCGAGGATTGTCGGTATGGAACCGCTATGGAGAATGTTCGAAAGCATTGTGGACACCGACGCGGAGCTGATGACTGAGGGGCGAATTTTGCGAAGGCGGCAACCGAGGAGCGCGCGAGTGTTCGAGTCGTCCGAGGGAGAGACATTGTCGCAGAGGGAGCGTAGCCTTAGTTGATGCGACTGGGATAGGGATTGTGTGTGTCGTGGTAGGTGTAGGAGTCGTAGGTCGGTGTTGATGGTCTTTGCCTTCGCTAGCTGCTATGTCATCTGCGGGTTGTTCCGGCACAGTCACGGCGATTACCAATCTTCCCATTGGTCACCGCGAGAATCGGCATGTCAGTAGCAACAGCTCGTACAACAGTCACCTCCACTAGCGACAGACTGATTGGATTGACACTACACATGTAACATACACTAAACTGAATCACTGTTCCGATCGATGTCTAAGTATTGGGCCACTAAGGAGTATTCCCTCTAGAGCGATTCAGTGAGCCACGGAAAGGCAGTGCACGGGCCACTGAACGCCAAGAGTTCTATCGATAACGCACAAAAAATATGTGGAGGGGCAGCCATCACAGTGCACACAGGCCAGGACTGACAGTGGACACACACCCATCGTGGCTCTCCCGTACAGATTCAAGGCCGGCGGCAGTGGAAAAATGGCGCCCATAGTGTCCCAACACCACCATCGGAGCACTACCAAACAGCCTCAAAAAGCATTCAAATCCCGACATGCTTCCAAGGGTGCGCTGAAGGAGCTGTCCAAGGGTTGGTATTTCCACCATCTTTCGAGGCAAATTGCTAAGCTTTACCTTCAGGTAAAGTCGAAACCCTCGAGAGAGGCAGCCGGAAGACGCCCCACCAACAAGTCTTGTCGAAATTTGACCGCCGCAACCGAGCGAAGCAGATGCGCATCAACAAGGACCACGAACACGCGAAGGCTACAAATGTATTCAATGGGAAAGATGGCGCACCGAGAATAGTGGCTGTCATACCACTTTGCTCGGATGTCTCTGCCGCCGCTGCAGTTCAGAGCCTCAACGTGAGCCTGGACATCAACGAGGAAGTGCCGGAGGCTGGCTGGACCCGGGTGAACGTCGACCGATTCAAGCAGAAGATCCAATATCTGATCGTACAGCGTGATGTGTTGGCATCACTGGACGCTTGCCGAGTCGCCGATTTTGTAGTTTTCATACTGTCTGGACAAGAGGAGGTTGACGAGGAGGGCGAAATTATACTGAAGGCGGTGGAAAGCCAAGGTATTTCCAACTGCTTCACTGTCGTTCAGGCACTGGATTCGGTCGAGCCTGCGAAGCGCAGAACGCAGGTGGTAGCATCTCTCAAATCGTACATTACTCACTGGCTGCCTACGACTGAGCGCGTATTCTCTCTTGATTCCCGCCAAGAGTCCTCAAATCTGATCCGGTCATTATGCACAACTACGACCAAGGGCGTCACATGGCGCGACCAAAGGAGCTACATGTTTGTGGAAGACATCGCCTGGCCTGGGGGCAAATCTGCTGTCAACGAGGATGGAACCGGCGAAGTTGTCCTGACTGGTGTCATCAGAGGGCAAGGCTTGAAGGCGGACAGGCTGCTCCAAGTCGGTGATTGGGGTGACTTCCAGATTGACAAGATCGTTGCTGCACCATTGGAGACTCGCAAAAAGGGAAAAGACGATGTCATGACGGTCGATTCGGATGCTGTCGACGATGTGCTAGATCGCGCAGGTGAGGATCAGGATGACCTAGCCGAGCTTGCTCCCGAGGAGACTATCATGGACGACGTAACGAACTACGCCGCATCGGTAGCGCCTTCAGAACGGAAAGGCGTGCTTCTAGATGATCACCACTATTTCTCGGACGAGGAGGAGGAGGACGCGCCAAAGCGCCCTAGGAGATTACCGAAGGGCACAAGTAACTACCAGAGCGCGTGGTACCTTGACGATGTTTCCGACTCCGGATCCGATTTAGAAGACTTCGATATGGAGGATGCTGATGACCAGCATCGTGGAAGTGAGCGCGCCGAGCCTGCTGACGGAGTCGAGGGTATGGACATAGATGGCAAGGCAATGACTGAGGCTGGCCCCTCAGAATATCCCCAGTCAGAGATGTTCCTAGACCCAGCCCCCGAAGACGAAGCGGCTCAGATAGAGGCCTATAGGAAATCAAGGAAAACCGAAGCGGAAGAAGACCTAGAGTTCCCGGACGAGATTGAGCTCCAGCCTAACGTTGATGCTCGAGAACGTCTCATACGATACCGAGGACTGAAAAGTCTTAGGACAAGTGTATGGGAGAAGGATGAGGACAAGCCATATGAACCAGAGGAATGGCCCCGTTTGTTAGAGATCTCAGATTTCAAGAGGGCAGCTACCAAATTCATGCGAGAGGCATGGGCTGGTGGCGTTAAGCCTGGAATGAGAGTCAGCGTACACCTCCGCGGTGTGCCACTAACACTACAAGGATCGAGACCGGTGGCATTGTTCTCTCTGCTACGCCACGAGCACAAGAGGACAGCATGCAATTACAGCATCTTGCTTAGCTCAGAGTATGAAGGTCCTATCAGATCCAAGACAGAGATGATTGTACAATGCGGGCCGCGACGGATGGTCATCAACCCGGTAAGTTGGTCTTCTCTCTTTTCCCTAACGCTTCATGGGGGTGATCATTATGATGTAGAAATACGCCCCAGGGATCCTCATCCTTTTGCGTCTTTCACAGCCCATATCATCTTATATCATGGTAGTCTTGCTAACAAATCATAGCTCTTCTCCCAAGCTGGCAACACGCCCAACGACGTCCACAAATTCGATCGATACCTCCACCCAGGCCGATCAGCAATTGCCTCCTTCATCGGCCCCCTCACCTGGGGTAACGTACCCGTCCTTTATTTCCAGCGTAGCACATCTCCAAACTCGGAGCTCGATTCCAATGTGCAGACCACCGATGCTAGCCCCCCCCATCTGCGCTCAAACTCATCGCCACCGGCACTTCCCTCCCTCCATCCCTCAATCGCGTCATTGCTAAGCGCATCATCCTCACGGGACACCCATACAAGATCAACAAACGCATCGTCACGGTGCGCTACATGTTCTTCAACGACGGGGATGTCAAGTGGTTCAAGAGCCTGCCGCTATGGACGAGGAGGGGACGCAGTGGTTTCATAAAGGAGAGTCTGGGTACGCATGGTTATTTCAAGGCAACGTTCGATGGGAAGATCAACCCTATGGATGCGGTTGCTGTCAGCCTTTATAAAAGGGTTTGGCCGAGGTCGGCAAAGATGTGGCAGCCATAGAGAGAGGTTTGCTTTCACGACGGGATGATATGATTTGATACCAATATAGAGAATAGGATGCTATGTTTGCAATGTTCGGTGTACCGGCGTGTCTGACTGTAATAATATCTGGTAGTTCGTAGAATGGGGCAACAAAGCTATTGTGCTTGATCGAGCTTCCTGAAACTACCAAAAGTCAGAGATGATGAGCCCCGTTTTGGCCACGGTGGAGACCCAACTCGGGCTGCCTCTATCGATACTTTGGGCCCATAAATTTGTACTGCATATAGTGCTCGCCGAAGAGTGAGTGCTCGTAGCATGTCTCAGCATGACTCGCATCGTGCTAGTAGTCGGCGATAAAAACTGTAAGTTCCCCACCTTGACGGTGCCTTTCATGCAGGTTTAATTAAACTATCTTGCCCATTTGGCCTTCATGCCCGATGCATGGTACGCTGATTCGGGTGTATATGGGATTCGCCGATAAGTGTTCCCCACCCGTCTTGGTATCGTATGATTGTTTCGAATATCGCCGTTTGATATATGACATTGTGCCACTCAGAGCCTTTTGGAGTAGTGGGTCAATTTCTGGCACCTTGTCTTCGATCGGATGTGGTGACTGCAACATACGTGGTAGCGTACGAAGCCTCGCCGGGGTGTGATTCTACGTACGTCCGGTCTTACTTCGCTGCTTATTGTGATGGCTTGGGTATGAGACGTGCAGGAGGAGTGGGTCAATGCTTTGCATTTGGTGCCAGGGCAGGTGCGGTGGTAAGATTTTGCGAGGCTTCGCCGACTTGTGTTCCCAAGGTGGCGTTATATAAGCCTGACACCACTCTTTCGATTCAAAGCAATCTAAATCGTTGGAATATTTCTCCGTAAGTCGTGTTATATCGATCCTAAAGACAGGGACATAGGAAGCTTCGCAGACGTAAGTGTCTGTTATCTCGTTGATCTGTGTGGCTCGACGGAGCGAGTGCAGTTTTGAAGTAGAATGAGAGCTACCCCTCTATTCTAGGAAGTATATGGAAAGCTTACGCGCACAATCCGATCAAGTACATAAGTATGTGCGTTCGGTTTGTCTTCAACGAACTATAGACAACGCCTGAAGACGAAGCGAATATCCCCGTATATGCGCCGCGTATCGCGGCGGGTATCTCGCACTAAACGTGAATATGTAACGATGAAAGGCCGAGTGGATGTAGGCTGAAGACAAATTAAACCTTCCCCTATCTGAACGCAATATGACCATTTGGCTATACGAAAGTGTAGTGTGATGCTCATTGATATTGCACGTGTGTATCTAGTGTGTCCTCTTCTATAATATGCGGGGCTCCATACGCGGGCCTGATAGAGGGAGAGTAAAAACGATGATTCAGGTCGGCGATTTGCGAAATGACCTGCCACAGCGTCCCATGTTCTAGGGGGCAATGTCGGAGCCATTCGTCACTACTCCAATTGCATCATGCAAGAGACATGACTATTATAGCCGTTAAAGGAACGATCTTCAGCAGGCAATTTGAGCGGCGAACTTCGCTCTGGAAACACGTCTGATACTGCCAAGAAGTGAATCACGTGTTGCAACTTTAAGACCTCACATATAGGCGCGCATGTGCCGCACTAAGCGCTGTAGAGATGATATTCATTGTTTTTGAGCCACATCGCATTATGGACGTCTACCTACTACTGTCCCGATTACAAAGCTCTTCCGGATGCTCGCAAACACCAAACTGCATGTCCACCAAAGATTAGTTCAACGTCAGCCTTCATACCTCGACCCCCCCAAAGTAGTACCAAACGCGACGCATGTTCCGCCGGCAACCCCGAGCGAGCGCCATCCGCAGATGCTAATCTACCCCTCGGTGCGTCGGATCATGATTTGACGTTGGCCGCTTGAGGTCGGCGACCACATCGATAGGCGAGCAAGCGGAACCGAGCTCTAGGCTATAAGCGGCAACGGCCACCCGTAATGCCGTATTACTTCTCGCAAGGAGACTTTTCCAGAAGACCTAAATGGCGATCTGCCGAGAGCTAAGGCATTTAATATTTTATTCATTCTTTTTTTTCGGGCTGCGAATGGTTCATTGGAAGGTAGTGTCGAACAGGGAGTGGAGACCGGTCGCGTACGAGAAATTGTTCATGTGGGTTTAAGGCTCTCCCTGAGACGGGTTGAGGGGGACTGCGAGCAGGAAGCTGAGGCGCGATTCGCCCGATACGATCCTGCTGTGATCCTGAGGAGAGCATGTCGGCGAGCTTTGCAACTGGAAAACGCCGAAGACACGCAAGTCCGCAATGCGTCGCACATCGCTTCCTTCACACTTCGCACTCCTCAAAACGAAATGCAAAGTATGCATATACGAGCTGTCGCATTTACTTCAACCGCTTTTCCTTGCCAGATTCGTAACTATAAGGCGCAAGAAGCATTAGAGAACTGTGGCTGCAAGCCCGCTGCTAGGGTCTTGGACAGCCGTCGCGTGCGGACCACGTTTGTGCTAGCCACATTAGGCGTATTATTGGCTTCCAATGGTGGAGATCACGGACGCCACGAGTTCAGCATGGGCTCCGTGGTAGCCATAAGCATACCCCGGCTAACGGATAGCGTTTTGAGAGTGTTCGGCGAGCGGGGTGGACGAAATGTGGACCCTTTCTTGTGACCTTGGATGTGCCCTGAGCACGCTGGTGCTTTCTTCTTCACCTCTGTCTTCGTTGTCATTCCTTGTTTCTTAGGAGGTCTTCTTTCATTATTTAGGGGGGAGGGAAAGCATGCGTTCATTTGTCTATTGATTATCTTGAGGAAGGGATTCGGATCGACTCTGAGGACTTAAGCACGATGTTTACACCAGTCGAAACAAGCGTCGGAGCGTTGCTCCTCCACCAGGCTACGAGCATCCTACTCCATAACAATGGCGGTATTCTGGGTGCGTCCGAGTATATGCGGCGGCTTGTTTCGAAGCCTACTGTTGGAGTAGTAGCATTCTTCGCCGGCATGGCCGCCAGTTTCCCATTGCTAAGACTCGTCCTTCCCGAACTCTTGACCCAATATCCTCCCATGCCGTCCACCTCGGGACAAGCTTTGGTCACGGCTGCCATGGGATTGTTAGTAGGGTGGGGAACGAAGGTTAGTACTTCGAGACTGTAGGAAAAAGGGGAGACTAACTGGAGCAGGCAGCACATGGATGCACATCTGGACACATGCTGTGTGGACTGTCGAGACTCAGCGGCCGCTCTGCACTCGCTGTCGCTATCTTCTTCCTCGTGGCTCTTGTCACGCACCACCTCGTGCATCCATCGCTCATGACCTCAGTCTGCACCAGCGGCGTGCCTTGCTATACTGCAACATATCCGAGTCGCGCAACTACGACTTCGCTCGTAATACTTGCTGCTATTACTATTATTGCCGGTCGTACGATGCCAGGACTAATCGCGAAGCTCAACCAAAATACAAAGAAAGAAGGAGGCCAACCGTCCCCTTCCTCTCCAGCACGAACGACAACAGAGTTGCTCGCCGGTCTTGAATTTGGGCTAGGCCTACACATTACGCAAATGTCGAACCCTGCTAAAGTAGCTTCCTTCCTCTCCTTCCCGGCACTCGAAGTTTGGGACCCCTCCATGGCACTCGTAATCCTCTTCGGCATCCTCCCTAGTTTGATCGAAAATCTGAGGAAGGGCTTTGACAAGCCACCTCAATTCAGCGACAAGTACGAGCTTCCGAAAAAGACACTGGCTGATACAGATTGGAAGTTGGTTCTGGGTGCTGCGATGTTTGGTGTTGGATGGGGACTGTCGGGCACGTGTCCTGGGCCGGCTGTGTTGAGAAGTTTCGCACAGCCTGCATGGGGGTTGCTGTGGATGGGAGGGTTCTGGCTTGGCGGATTATTCATTGCTGATGACCCCGAAGGTTCAAGCATGTGTGGTTAATCGCATGAGCGGCAGCCTTGGCATCAAGATACTGGATCTCGACAAAGAATGCTTGAACGTCGTTATGACGATAATATTAACTCGGAAATTAGATATAGTATCGGCAACTGCATTTTCCCGCACGGCTTTCAAGCGGAAGCAACGGTAGAGAACTTGGAGAGGTCCGATGACTCCAGGGCTATAGTTCAAAGAGCACGGCCCAGTATGCAGCATCGGAACAGACACGTTGTATCAACAGCTTCGAATGAAGTGCTCTAAACATCCTGAAGACTAGGTCGTTGCTAATCTCTCTTGTACAAGGCGCAAATGATATTCAAGAAAGACAATTCTTTTAGCGATAGCGGGTGGGGCAACAAGAAGTGGCTAGCAGTGAAATAGCAAGATACCACTCTTATCTGCGCGAACGATCATTGATGGGGGCTCAGTCTTAGCGTTGCTTAAGAAGGATATGGAGCCCAATGTCGTCATTTCCGGTTTAAATCCGTAACATGCAACCCCACTTACGGAAAAGCAGCACCGGTCCCAATGCCAACCAAACGTCCCAAAATCCACCGTGACATAGATGATACCATTCAGGGAGGGGTTCTCCTCCACGCTGTGAAATCTGTATAAAATGCCTTCTATCACGCAAGTTCAAACACTTGAGCAACCTCGAATTCAGTTAGTGGATATCGCCTTAGAAACATGTGCAGTAACTGACAGGCTTATAGGGCTCCGTTGCTCGAGCAAAGGTTTGCTGTGTTAAAGAGATCGTTGGTGAAGTCAGAACACAAGCAAAAGGTCATCGAGTCATACGACCAGTTAGTTAAGGTGTTAGAACATGAGGCCGACTTCATCGCCAAACATGGCCCTTCTATGGTACCACAGATTGACTTCAATGAGGTCCAACAGAATGGTGCACTCTCATTGACCCTCGTCTCTTGCACAAAGTACTAATGTCGATCTAGGGGGCGCTCTTCCAGCAGATTTTGCAAAGCTTGTCCGAGAGCGTGGCTGCGTGATCTTGCGCAACGTCGTACCAGAAGAGCAAGCAACGAAGTGGGAGCAAGATCTGATTGACTACACGAACCGCCATCGCGATACTAGCGGTACTCCAAAATTTTGGAGCCTTTATTGGACACCTCCACAGGTACAGATTCGCAGTCATCCTAGGGTTATGCAGGCTATGGACTGCATAAGCCAGCTATGGACGGTGAATGACCCTTCGGTTCCCGTCGATTTGTCAAGTCAAGTTGTATACCCGGATCGCTTCCGCATCCGGCTTCCTTCAAAAGAGGCGGAATATACACTGCCAGCGCATCTTGATAGTGGAGCAATTGAGAGATGGGAGGACGAAGCCAATCGGTCGAATTACGCTGCGATCTTCGAAGGGAACTGGCAAGAGTGGGACGGATGGGTCGCCGATAAGCGAATCGATGCCTCAAGCGACCTATACCATACAGGCAATTCTTGCTCCTGCTGGCGCTCAATGCAAGCTTGGCTTTCACTGTCGCACTGCAACACTGGGGAGGGGACGTTGCGATTATTACCAAGCTTCAAGGCATCGGTCGCATACATGATGCTACGGCCATTATTCGAGAACGAAGTCTTCAATGACAGCCAGCCAACGTTCCCTGGAGCCACACCTGGATTAACGCAGTTTAAGCCTACTACAGACCTTCATCCTCATCTGCTCATGGAGAAGTCAGTTGTGGGTATTCCGCCGGTTCGGCCTGGAGACTACGCCTTTTGGCACTGTGACCTCGTTCACGAAGTCGACAAGTTCCATCCAGGAACACGGAATTCTACTGCTGTATACCATCCCTGCGTTCCTCTGACGCCCTACAACGTCGACAATCTAGTGCATGTCCGCGACGCTTTCAATGCTTGCGCGATCCCGCGTGACTTCGTCGAAGCAGGGGCACCCGCGTTGAAGGAGCCCGAGAAAGAGCATGTTGACCATGGGGCAAAACGAAAGAATGTTCTGAGCAACGAAGGCTTGAGAGCAATAGGCTTGAAGCCTTTTGATACTGATGAAGATGGATTGACTGATGGCCAGAGAGAGGTGCGAAAGCTTGCTAATGCGAAACTTGGATTTGCGTAAGGCTACTTGCTAGTTGCGTTTTCACGTGACGCGTTGACGAATTACATATTTCTGCACATCTTACTATACATCTTTGAAGTCACTCTGCACCAAGGCGTACAATTATTAGTCTACATTGTGAGGGTGTCGAATTCACTGGAGACTAGTTCATTACGAGTAGCCAATCCAATGTCTTTTGATGTATTGTCTTAAATGGATGCGCGGGATAATTCAATCATTGTGTCACACATAGACAGCATACCGCGTGAACCACACACCTAATCAAGTGAGGCATAAAGCATGTACGTTCACTCCCCATATCCCCCACCAGGTGTCAGGGCAGGTCGATCGATGGAAACCTTCACAATGTGATTTCCATTGCTCGGGATTGTCTGCGACCCTGTCTCCAGTCAGCTACTGACAAACCCTTCGTAGATAACAGAACTTACCAGCAGTATCACCCTTATTATTGCGACTACAATTGTCGAAAACCCACCTGACAGCAGGCAATATGTCCTTGCTATAGAGCAGGTGTCAATATTCAACTGCCATAGAATTCCGGAGAGCACTCACCAGAGGTCTATTTGCGCAAGGGTAGTGGCACTGATACCAGCGATCCTAGCTTTGCCATGATCTGCCGTGCAGTACGGTCTCAAGGGCCAATCAACTCCAACTGCGGTCACGCAGTACCAGTATTCGGGGAGAGATGCGACATAGTTGTAGCAAGAAATGACAGAGCGAATAGGCGCGTAATCTTTCTCAGGGCCACAGGAAGATTTGAATTGGGTGGCAGCAATCGAGCTGGGGCTATTTAGAGCTTTGGTGCGCACAAGTCAGCCGAGTTTTCATAAAGCTTCCTTGATTGCACGGTTCGATCGCAACGCATTGCCTTTGCACGTACCGGTGTCGAGCAACTTTCCTCCATTCCATAGTATCTCCGAGGTGAGATTGAGGGACTCAAGAGACGGAAGACCGGGACCGGGAATTACGTCAGGGTACTCTTGCTGGGTGGCAACACTCAGGCTCGGCAGGGCTGAACACAGAACACCTAGCAGGGGAACGAAGTATGTGAGCGTTGCTAGAGACATAGTGAATTCTGTTGTCTTTGTCGGTGTCTGGGTTGAAGATCTTTGGGGAACTCAAGGCAATGGTTGTAGGTTTGAACTCGTGAAGCTTTCCATAGGTAACAATTTGACCTACAAGCAAACGAATGCGATAGCCTGAAGGAGCAAGTGCATGACTCAGCAAACATCTCCTTTGGGCAGGAACTACCAGACAATGCGCCTCCTCTACACGATTGTACATGGTACCTCATTTTCCCCAGACTTCTGAGCCTCTTGAGCAAACATATAGTTCGTACATCGAAATAAAATCCCGAGGCAACGCTACAAATCGCTGGCACGTCTGTGTTGAGAAAGGCATATAAGTTGCTTGAGCTTCGCCGTATCTACCGCCCAACAGGAGATGCCGACCATGGTGAGCGCTAGTACGCAGGTCATCCTCTCCTTTGCTCTCGTCTCGACTCATCGTCTCCCCGACCTTGTTCCACTTCTACTAGCCGCGCCTCGTGCCCTGACACTCTGTTTTCCGATTACATCTTCTCCATATATCGACGCAAGTTATCTGTAGACCATTTCAACACGCTTTCCCGAAGGATGGCACATTTTCTCTAGTGTAGGAGGGATGTCATACTAAGAAGCCCGTCGATGAGAGTATTGATCCCGAGTTGTATATAGGAACGATCTTCGTAGAATTTTTCATTAGCTGACGTAGTATTGAGGCTAAGCAGCCGTGCGAGGCTCTTCAAAAAGGCGCATGGAGTACGTCAGAGTCTAGGCGTGTGATGGAAAGCATTAGAGAAGGTTACAGCTTGTTCCACCGTGTGGGTAATCTTGAAGTGAGACGGCTAGAGCCATTCCTAAATATTTGAAACAAAGTAGGCTTGTATGATTATATCATTCTAAAGCGACATTAAAGAATACGGTCTTTGGATAGAGCATGAAAACGTGTATGCATCCCGAACAACTGTACAGAAGCGGTGAAGTCGACGGAGCCAAG
The DNA here is from genome assembly GCA_027946365.1 of Kalmusia sp. IMI 367209. Taxonomy (NCBI): domain Eukaryota; kingdom Fungi; phylum Ascomycota; class Dothideomycetes; order Pleosporales; family Didymosphaeriaceae; genus Kalmusia; species Kalmusia sp. IMI 367209. Next base: position 334,997 of record JAPEUQ010000005.1, on the reverse strand, counting down.
ATACCGAAAACAGAAGATTTAAACATAAAGGCTGAGATGGTAGCTGCTTCCATCATTGCAAAGCTCAGTACTCTATGTCAACATTTTGCTTTACTCATTCCGGCTTGAAAGCCTAGGACATGTTTCGGACGGTCGCTCGGACAAATTTGTATTAAATCTGTCCTAGCTTAGAACAAGTCTAGCCTAGTACCACACGTGGATATTTATCCCCACTAGAGCCTTATTACAACATGGACTTGTCTCGGACTTCCACGTGAAGACGAATTTGCATGCACCAGTACATCTAGGTAATCATCTATCGTGTTTTAACCGTGCTTGGTCTAAGTCAATGCTAACGCAGTAAATGCATCCGAAGCGCAGTAGTTGCGTCATGGTTATATTTTATATACACGCATTGTGTGTCTAGACCTTAATCAAGTTCTATAAAGGTTCTATAATCCGCTTATTTGTTATGATTTCTTGTCACACTAACCTTACATTTGTAGGCTCTACTTTCTACTCCATACATAATGATCAACCGCCAGGAAAAGCTAATTTATTTGTCTATATCTCTATCAACGGTTTCTCTCTCTCTTGTTTTTCTGTCGCTGTATTATTTTTATCGCATGGGCAAGACTTTTCGGCACAAGTAAGCATAAGAGTGGTCGAAATGCATTATATCATAAAGAGCTTAGCTAAGCAACACAAAGATTGATTATATTACTTCTTTTGGGTGATTTCATTCGAACTACAGGCTACCTTGTCAGTAGTTCTACAGTCATGATGAAAGGCGACATCAATCCAAATAATGCAGCATGTCAAGCTACTGGAATTATGATCCAAGTGGGAAACGAGATCTCCGGTAGATTAAGGCTTTCCTATCGTTGCCTGCACACTAACATCTTTCCGAAGATCTTTCTATATTTTCCGTATCCATACATATCGCGACGCAAATATTTTTCGGGCTACACTTACCCCAAGGCCATCCAGGCTTAGAACCATACAAAACCATAGTATACAACATCATCATACTTTTACCGGTCATAATGGCTGGCGTACCCATCACGATCAAAGGAAGGCACGCATACACATCTACTCTTATCTTCTGCTGGCTACCAAGATACCCTCTCTGGTATAGAGTTGTGCTTGCTTGGGCCCCACGACTTTTCATATGGTCATCTATGTTGCTACTCTTGGCGTCCATCTACGCTGTAGTGTGGAGTACTCGCAAAGAAGGACCATACCAGAGAAGAGTCGTACCCGGCCCTAAACTCTTCGGATCGACACAGCAACGCAAAGACATTTCAGGGATAAACAATGTCACCAAGGAAGGCCTGTTCTGGTCTAAGGTCCACGGCACAAGATCAGTGGGTGAATCCTGGCCCACACAATTGCCTCAAGCTCGACACTTCAATTCAAGAGCATCATCAGTGGCAAGATCATCCATCTTGGAGAACGAAGAGTGCCGACCTGGAAGTCCCAACACCGCTGCTACACATTCTTCAGAGATCGGACAGGCTCCCATCACGGAAAATTTAGGTATCTCAGCATCGGAACTGGAAGGAAACAGTACTGAATCTGAACTTATCTTCGTGACCGAGCTAGATGCAAGTGTGAAGGCCAGGAATAAGAAACTACAAATGAAGGTCTGCACTATGTTCATCTATCCATCTCTGTATCTTCTGATATGGCTGGCCCCAGGTGTTCATGCGTGGAAGGGGTTTAGTATGGACGCTTTACCCTATGAGCCCTTTCCGTTGGTTTTCGCGAGTGTACTTTGTAGGTGTATTATGGGAGGCACTAACGCTGCTACATTCCTTCTTTGGGATGTCTGGGTAGCCAAACCACTGCTTGAGACGGGTGTCAATTGCAGAGGATGATGGATAAGAGTGCGAGTCACGCGTCTGGTGGTAGATGAGGCGCGTCGTAAAAGTCTTGCATGATTCTATTTCGTGCCGACCTTAAATCCCAGACTACGACTTGTTGCGTAAGTGCAGTCTTGAGTGTATGTGCATATAATAGGGCTGTTAACAGCCGGCATGAAATTCACTACCTCATCTTTTCACTAAATCTCATTTATAACCAATGCGCATAGCATTCCTGGTCAAGTGATACCCATGAACCTAAACGCCCCTGAGCTTCAATTAAAGCTAGTATGAGATGCAATCCCTCCTCGATCCTCTAATATACATTCCGTCCAACGTTAGCTTTCAACCGTCGCCGCAGCTGTAGCCACAACCTCCTCCTTTGGGATGTTAATCCTCATCGCCTCATCCCTCACCTTATTCGGGCCCCTCTCTCCTCTCGGCGCATTATTATTATACCCTGGACCCTTCCTATCCCTTGTCGTACCTCTTGCACTTGCACCGGGTCCAGCCAGAATCTTCTTCTTGCCCGGATAGTCGCAGCGGCCATGCACATTGCAGACGCCTGTCTTGCATTTATTGTTGGAGCGGCACTTCATGCCGAGGCAGCCCTCAGTACAGCGCTTACAGAGACCCCAGTCGCAGTATTGATTTGCGTCACAGTGTTGCGCGTTGTTGCAGGGGTTGCCGCGAGGATTGATGGGAGAGGGGAGAGTACAGATGGGGCCGCTATCTTTGCGAAATGCGGTTGTGGTGTCGGGGTGGCATTGGCCTTCGATGGAATTGTAGGCTATAATCTTCCGGGGATAGGAGTCGGCTTGCATCGTAGGCCGCTCTTTGCATTGTTGACAGGTTCCAGCTGAGCATTTGAGATGCTCTTGGCACGGCTTTTTGCTGTTGCAGATGTCGCCTGCTTTGCCAGGTTGCGATTCTGAGGGTACTTGGCAGATACTGTTCTTGCACAAGAGATCTGTGCGGCAGCCGTCTAGGGCGTCACATAGGTAGCCTTCGCAGCCAAAGGTACAAGGGCTCTGCTCTGGGATGTAAGGATTAAGAGGGAGGGCAGTCAGGTTATTAAGGCCACCAGGGGGTGAAGGTATATATTTGGACCAGTTGAAGTTAGAGCGGGACCTAAAGGCGCGGGTGAGGACGTCTGCTAGGGCTCCAATCGCGAAGCGTGATTCTCGTAGGATGCTGACTTTGGAACTTGTGCCTTCATCCTTGAACGTAAGGTGAGAGTAAATCTGCCGAGAATGAGCTTGCGTATCATGTGTTTTTAAATCCTAGATACTCACCCAGGGAATCCCGCGATAGTTGAGAGCGTTTCCTTGATCAAATATAGCTTGCTTCTTGTAATTCAAGCCCAAGTCGGTGTTCAAATACGACCACTCCTCGACGAGAAGTAATTTGCTCGGTTTGTCTTTGTCATCTAGTGCACGACTGACCAAGGTATCGCCGGGAAGAAATAGCTTCGCCCATGGAGTGCCTGCCGTTTCTTCGTCCTGCGCAAAGTACCCGTGAATAGCTATTACATCGATAGCCGGACAATTGAAGGCAGAATCAGGGAAGTTTTGAATGCCGTCAACAGTCTGCGCTCCAGAAATACCACCCGTTATGACAGCGATGTTGCTGTCACCTAAGCCTAAACCATCTTTTAAGTGCGTAGCAATATCGCAGAGCCAGGGCTCTCCAGCTGGAATAGGCCATATACCTTGCCATGGCTCATTCTGAACGTCTACTCCCTGCGTCACGTCAGCATCAGAGAGCACGTTCAAAACAAGACAGACGGATAACGTACCAGAATAACCTCGCTTAATTCGCTCCATGGCCTTCCTCCGAAGTTTTTTGATGAATAATGCCTGAAAAACACCTCTAAACGTGTCTTATAATATGTTCGGTCTGGTGCAAATTAGGTCCTTTAATTTATGTCTCATGTTTCTTAAACAACAAAGAAGTGACGTACATTCTTCCATGCTATAAAAGTCTAGAAAAGCACCTCCGAGATTTCTGCAATATGCATCACAAGGAACATCGTCTGAACCTCGGAGACCATGCGCATCATGTGGTGCAATTATTACTTTGATTTGTCCTATGTTTTTCTTGAGTAAAATGTCTAAATAAAGAGCACAAGACGGACCTTTGGAAATACGATGAATGGCAGCTAATGTATCATCGAACTGGTTTAGTAAAGCCCTATCAAAACTACCAATCTCTGGCTCAGGCTGGACATGTCAGTGATGGCAATCAAAGCTTTCCGAAAGCAATCTTCTCACATCGTTATGCTTTTCATCTCCTCGAACTAGATATAGTTAGCCTAGTCCTTACAACTGAAAATTTCTTATGCGTCTTACTGAACAACCGAATCACTCTTGCATTCGTCTTGACAATAGCTCGAATGACCTCATCCCGGTATGATGGTTCGAGGAATTGAAGCTGCGGAAAGTTGACGCCACCGAAGGAATGATTGTCCGCCGTGATTCTCAAATCAGCTACTGCAAGACTTGTGAGGCTAGTGATTGAAACTAAGGACGCGATAACTCTTGAGAGATACATGTTGGCGATCTGAAGCTTGGAAACGACGGATGTCTTCCACGAAACTTCCAGAAGGCCATGCTGTTATTATGCCCAGCGATCTCTTCTGGCCACGTATAGACGGTACCCTATAGTCACATGTTCCTGGTAGATGTTAAGACAGATCGCTATGCACTCGATATTGAGGCTGTTCATATAAATTAATTGGCCCCGCAGTTGGCCAATGGCGAGCGATGATGAGCCGATATGACGATTGGTGTTGATCTAGGCGGTGGATTGCTGCTGTGGCCTCAATTCATGGTACTTCACACATATGGAAAACAAAGACATTCTGCTGATTTCTTTCGATTTATCTATGGTAGAAGGGCTTGCTGCAAACGAATGAGGGTGAGCAAAATGCCAAGACTTGATGGTTAAAATCACGGCTGGTGCGGACCGGAGCACCATGATTGGCGGAAGAGCTGTTACATTGCCCGATTCGGTTCAAGAAACATGACAGAACGCTCCTGCTCCTGCTCGTTCACCCAGACATGACCAAGGCCCTGTGATTCAAACACATTGGTCTAGAAGGCGGAAAATGCATCATTTCCGGGTAGTATGGTAACGTCATGGAACATCCTCGGACAAGATAGGCCCACAAAAGGACCAGTCGAGTGGATACTTCGAAGTTGTATGATCGCGATCATAACTGGTAGAGGTCTGCTTCCAGTTCTAAGTAGACTGACCCTTATGATTCATAAAGGTCAACAATTCTCAAAAGGTGCCACTAGGTAAACGGGTAGAGCCTCGCAGAGAGTGGCCTAAGCGTATGATTTCCAAACGGGGTTCGGCTCGCTGTGTACTCAAGGCCAGGACTAAGCTGTCAGCGACAATTGGATGTTCTCGTGGTAGATGGTCTGTTCTATGATCATGTGCGCCGCATCATCCCGTTGGATCTGCACATACAGCCTCCAGTCTCTTCAGTGTAGCGAGTACTTCTTCACCAAGGTCTTCTCCACTTGCCGTCTGCGCAAAGCGACCGTGTCGTAGATCACTGAGCGCGCCAATCGTCTCCTGAACGTCATTCAGAGCAACGCGATTCTCTTCCTCCATTTCTGCAACCTGTGCTTCGAGACTTTCGCATGCTTCCTCGATGCTGGCGTGGACGGTTTGCAACGTGTGCGGTTTCCTGCGACGATCGCCAGAGAGCTTGGGGTCATCAGACTATGCGTTTATAGCTCAGATATCCGGCATACCTCTTGTTCCATCTGGAGCGCAATTGGATTTAGTCCAGCGAAACTGGCTTCGTCTACCTGGCGGCGCTCACGGGCATAGGCGTGCTTCAGTGGCTTCGACCGCTTGACCTCGTCGACGATGTCCTGGCGCACGGCTTCGATGTCAAGTTCTCGAAGCGTATATAGCTCGCGGTATAGCTCCTTAATCGCCGGATTTGTGCGCTGGGATTTCGGGAAGATGTCGGTGAACTGGCGCAGTGTCATGAAGTCGCGCAACGACGCAGGCGCGACGAGAAAGTCGGAGAGCAGCCGGCGCTCGGCGGATGGCATGGCGTGAACCCGTTCCGCAAAGAGTTGTAGATGGTGCAGTGATGAACGTATTGCTAAGGGTCAGGAAAGCGTTGATATTGGTAGCGACTTCCTCGGTACGTGCGTGTGCGCGTAGGGCTGATGAATGCCTGTCTGGCGCGCGTTGTCGCGTTGGGGTCCGTGCTGAAAACTCTCGTGAACTCTCAACGCCTTTGTCACAGCAGCCGTCACTTCGCAGACCCTGACCAGCCTGATCAATCAGCAATACTCGAAACAGCCGACTAGGCCAGATTGTTTGACACGTTCAAATAGCTAGCTGCTCTTCCTCTGCGCCGAGGATCCCGCGTTACGTGGTTGCGAGAGGCGACAACCCCCTACACCTAACTGCCTTACTTCCCCATCACTTTCCTTTGTATCAATAGCCACGACTCCTCACACCCATGGCTCCAGCATCTGCTCCAGAGCCGCAGTTCAAGAAGGACGAGAAGACTCTATGTTTCCATCATGAGCTGATGTACGAGGCTAAGATCATTGAGGTCGAGACGCGCGAGTCCAAGGGTGACGATAAGAAGACTGGCTTCCGGTACAAGGTTCACTATAAGGGCTGGAAGAACACGTAAGTCATTCTTAATTGCCTGTTACTGTGTTTGCCTGCTTTCTGTCATCCACGCATGGCGCTGGATTTCCCCCTCACCTGTACATTTACTCTCCCGCAAGCACTTCACCAGCGCCCCACGAAGTCTTGTTATACGTTCGTCAACTTGAATGCTCTACATCAAATAGCTCTGCTCTCAAAGGTACATCAATACAACTAACGCACTGTAGCTGGGACGACTGGGTGGAGCAGGATCGACTTCGCAAATTTACCCCAGAGAACCGGGACCTTGCCAATCAATTAAGGCACCAAGTGCTTGAGCAACAGCGGGCTCAGAGAGCCCAAGCCGTGCCCGCGAAAAAGAAAATGCAGGGCTCAGTTCGGGGAAGCGAAGAGAGTCAGACGCCAGCCCAGGCTGCCGCACCCCGCGGCCAGAAGAGGCCACGAGATCAAGATCTCGAGCAGGTGAGTGACTGACATATTGGTTTCACTAGCGTCTATATTCTACGATATATATTCGCCTTACGCGGCACCTGCTGACGCCAATCCAAGGAGGAGATCTTCAATGCTCGGCGCGCCGTCAGGATTCTCATGCCTGACCGACTGAAGAGCATCCTGGTCGACGACTGGGAGAACGTCACCAAGCATCTGCAACTCGTGGCATTGCCCGCCAAAAAGCCCGCTAGCATCATCTTGGATGAATACTACCAATATGCGACCGGATTAGGTACCCGTAATGATACTGAGACCGATATTCTCGACGAGGTCATCCATGGCTTGAAGGAGTACTTCAACAGGGCTATCGGCCGCATTCTTCTCTACCGCTTCGAGAGGGAACAATTCTACGATAAGCTCCAGAAAACCGAAGATCCTACTCATGAGCTTGCTGGCAAGACAATGGCTGACATCTACGGTGGGGAGCACCTGCTTCGCCTTTTCGGTACGTCGCAACATGTTTCGCATCGTTTTGAAACACTATTGTGCTAACGCGACCAAGTTTCCCTGCCAGAGCTGATCGCACAAACCAACATGGATGTCCAGGCTGTCAACAGGCTGCGAGAAGAGCTCGGTGCCTTGACGCATTGGCTCCAGAAGGAGCCACATGTTACGAAGTACTTCCCGTCGAACTACGAGAGCCCGCCACAATCCTACATCGACAAGATGAAGTCGAGCAACTAGACGTGGCCTCTGCACTCCCGGCCGAGCAAGTGAGTTATATATGCCGCTAGGTGGCACCAAGGCTAACGGTATAATCCGGTGTGTAGTTGGACGAGGGCCTCCTCGACGACTACCCGGCCCGTCCGATCCGCCTTCTATGCGTTAGTCATTTTCCCTGCATCTCATTGGAACACACGTTGTATCACTACGCCTTCTATCAAGGCGCTTGGATGAGACAGGTTTTGGTTTGGTAATTTCATTACGGTCAAGGTATCACACTTCTGCGAGGCATTTGGCCTGTGCTGCAACTACAGTAATACAGGTATTGGTTCATTGACAATTGAGCCTCCTTCTTCAACCTATGTATTCATATGTCTTTCTCTTGGCATGGCTTCGTACCTTCGTTCGACGCTCCGTTGATGATCCTCTCCAACACCTCCACAGCCCATTCCAAGCATTTTCCCATATCCGCCTCTACCTCCTTTGGCATCCCTTGGATCCCGAGCTCCCTACACACATTCCCATCTAGTTCGCTTTCCACATCTCCACCGACGAAGAGAAACTCGTGATCGGCCACATAATTCGGCCACACAATCTGATCCACATACCCCGGCGGATCCTCCCAGAATCCCTCGAGCGTCACATACCCACTACGCGCCTCTCGTCTTCTTTTCGCCGTCGCATAGCTCGTTCGAAGAAATATCCTAACATCAAATAATTCTCGTACTTCTTTCATGTCGTTACTGAACAACAAAAACCCATCCACAACAACAATTTTCCTCCCCCATCCCTCTCTTTCAATCGCCCCTCTTACCCTCTCCCTCAACTTCGGAATGACACCCTCGTCGACGCCATGCTCTCCCACACTATTTTGATCCTCCTTGGAAACGAAATCCGGAGGCGATTTGCCATGTTCTTTTATGTAAGCTAAAGTGGAGTGCAGTTGCGGCAAGTTTAGTGATTCTATGCAGTCCCAATCTTGGATGCCGTTTTTTACGGGGATGGAAGTGTCGGTCAGGTAGAAGTCGTCGAGGTGCAGGATGGTGAGAAAGTACGGGGGAAAGATGTCACGGAGGAGACGGGAGAGGGTCGTTTTGCCAGAGGAGGAGGGGCCAGATATGCCGACGAGGAGGATGGAGTCTGAGTTTTCAGACATGGTGGTTGCTGTAATTCTGGTGTAGAGCCCCGCTCGATTTTATCGAAGCGGTACCGGACGACCCTGAATTATTTAGGAGTAGTAGCAACTAGATTGGCCAAATTCGAAGCGCATGAATAGATCTTGTCGCATGCGAACAAAATGTAGAATTGCTACCAAATCGGGGAATAGGTGAGAGTGGATGTGGTGTCGCGGCTGCCCTGAGCGCAAACCGGCCCTAGCCACTTAATTTGGCGCACATGTCGCGAGCAACACCAAACAGTGCGCAGCTGCATAACGCCCACCTTCACGAGCCAATTCCTCCCTGCGATTCTCCACCATGGAACCGTCGCCGCTCACGCAGGTCTCACGGCCCGAGACGTTCCAACCCAAAATTATCCATCTTTACGAAACCCTGTTTCGCGTGCGTGCGTTCCTTCCCCCGCGACCACGACTCTTGCTGAAAGATACCACAGGAAGAAGACGAGGACGTGGAACTCTCCGAGGGCTTCTGGGAAGAGTTCTTTCTACACCGGCCAGACCATGCAGGGTTTAAGCGCGTGCTAGGGGGTATACCACCCGATGAGATGCTACACTTGCAGGAGCATTCGCAGGAGCTGTTGCGACGTGCGATTGCGCGGATAAAGGCCGCGGCAGCGCCTTCGGACGAGATTGCGCTCGAGGTATGAGGCCGACTGCCTAGAGTGTATGCGCTGGCTTACAGGCCAGACCTTGACGGTTTTCCTAGATGCGGCCTTGACGAAGAAGTACACCAATCCAAGCTCGGATATCATATCGGTGCTGGCAGGCCTGCACGATGCAGATGTGGTTATGGCTGACTTCGTGGGTGCGCTGGATATGATCATACGGAATGGGAGGAACAGTATGTTGAGGAGTCGATTGTCGAGGGCGTTATGCTGATATAGACAGTACCGTTGCGGCTCAAGGCCGTGCGAACCACGCTCTCCATCACCGCTGCCGGCTTCCTCACTGTGCTACCATCCTACTTTACGCACCGAGATCTATTCCCCTCGCTCATGAAGTACATACAAGACTGCGAGGACAGTACGCAGGTCCTACCAGCCTTCTACTTGCTAGGCCTGCTGGTCAACTACAACAAGTTCGAATTCCAGAACCCGTATAGATTACGGCTCGACGATTTCGTAAACGATGCTATAATACAGAAGATCATCACAAGTTTTGGGGGAGACGTGTACAAGTCTAAGGGACGCTTATGTCGCTGTGCAAGACGACATGCCAGAGGGTTGGTCGCTGGGCTCGACACTGAAAACCATCGGGTTGGGAATGCTAGCCCCTGCATCGCGACCGTCAACGCCAACACCAAATGCGGAGGAGAGCAAGTCGTTGTTCGTATCACTGTATGTAGTCTTCGCTCTGAATGAATGGATCTTGCTCACTGTGCTCTCAGCCCTGGGCCGGAAATTGGCGTGCTTCTGTCGACCTACGATTTCGCCAATGCGAACAAGGTTTTCTGCTTCAATCTCGTATCCACAGACCCACAGAACAAAGGCGACACTTCTCCACTGAGTGCTTTTCTTTCGCTCACTTCGTATCTTTTCCAACATGCGCACCGCTCCCACAGGGCGGCGTTGTACACCTACCTCAGTCTCTTCGTGCTGCAGATTCTTGTAGAAGACCAGTCGCTGGTGAAGCGGTTATGCAGCGAGGAAAACAAGCTATTAGTGCGATTATGCCGCCAAAGACAGCCCTATCTCCCCCTCGTTAGAGGCGAACGAACGGCAGCTTCCATTATCATAGACCTCGCCATAGACGGCATCAATCACAACCTACGACGAAGACTCGATGTCGATTTTTACACGTGAGTAAACATATCCAACTTTAGGCCAGCAACTAACGCCCGCCAGCCTTTCCCTGGGCATCCTTCTACGGCTCCTCTCCTACCTCAGCAGAGCCAAAGTCCGCATAACCTACCATTGGTCCGAACTCTGGCGCTCCCTCCTCTCTTTCTTCCGCTTTCTGACCACCTACGTCGCCGACATCCGGTCCCTCCACCGCTCCTCCGAAATGGTATCACTCCTCACCTCCCTCCTCGCCTTCGCTCTATCAAGTGGCGAAAACTTTCTACCTGACCCCGCCGCCTACGACGATCTCTTCTACAAGCTCGTCGAGACGGGTGACATCCTAACCAAGTTTCGCGACGCATTCAACCTAAATAAATCGACGTCGATGCAGACGCTGGTCAATGTATCGAGCCATTACCATGCGTTGTTGGAGGAGGGCAAAGGGAAGGCGAAGAACTTGAGCCCGAGGGAGGTACATAGTGTGATTAAGCAGGGGTATGAGACGTTGAATATCGAAGCCGGGGAGGGGCTAGATCGGTGGGAGAGGTTCAGGGAGGCGGATTTCAAGGTGATATTGAAGAAGGTTGCGAGGGTGGTGGTAGAAGATGCGAAGAATTTGAGGGAGGAGCGGTAAATTGAGGAAGCTGTCCCAATGGACACGTTATGATATACGATTTCCGAACTTCACCGCTTGTAGATTGAACCGCCGAGCTAGTCGATAGGGTAGACTTCTTAGCATGATCTTGCGCTTTCGGTAAATGATTTAATACTTTAGTTGTAGTATCAGACTGCCTTGTACGCCTTACCACCGTTAGCGGGGTCTAACTTCATAATGCGCTTCGAACGATTATGAATCTCTGCCATCGCTCCCTAGATACGATCAACACGACAACAACAAGTGGCCTTCGCCTTACATGTACCTTAGCCGCTTAGCAATACCGATACCGAAAAGCCTCGCCCTGGCGAAGGGATTAGCCAACAGTATATAGCAGATCATTCGCATTGACCAAGTTCCGGGCCCGGAGGAACCGTTCCTGGATCAAGACGATGCTCTCTCTGATCACAAAGACGTTCTAACCCAACCGTTTGCCACATTGCAGATCGACGAGACTCATGATAGGGCCCTGCACAATTGCGGTCTGTTGAACGCATCATGGAAAGAGGAACGCTTTGTTATGGGACCTACATGCGGCCAGGCACCATATTAGCGATCTCCTACACACAGGCTCACGCCCTAGGCTTCCACAACAGAGAGATCTGATAGGAAAGCACCCCACAAGCGAGGGATGACCCTCTATGCGAGGTAAAGGTAAGCTTCAGAGTCTAATTGCACCCTTAATTATGAGTGGGCAAATTATTCAATAAATATTCGCCGGACTATTCGCGTATACATCCACCTAGTCAATATTTGCACACTAGGATTAGCTTCATTCGACAGAGACACTTGCTGAGATTGCGCGTCACGAAGATTACTGGGCACATGCGGGAGGAAGGCGGCGCGAGAAGAAGCTGATGTTCTTATTTGATGTAGACGGACCGTGCCTGGTCGCTACGCCGTATAATCTTGAAAGGGAAGTACCGCCCCGTCCGGAACTTTTGTTCATGGATGGATGCCGAGTCGTTGAAACCAGGGAAAGGGCGATCAATTAAAGGGTATTTACTACCGAAGCTCAACATGATGTTTCGGGCATGGTGAGTTCTGGTTTGAAGGAGGGCAATGCGTCGGTCCTGTATTCAGCTGAGAACAATCTCGGTAATACTAATCCCGACAAGAATGGTCCTAACGACGATGATTCTGACGATAATGATTTCAATAACACTGAAGGTTTCGGGGATAAATCTATCCCCTTCGGAAACTAGACGGCCTATGACAAATTATGTATCCCTTCCCAAAATTCTATTCTCAGTCAGCTTAAATACTTCCCGAACAAAACGCTAAGTGGCATGAGCGCGATTTCACTAGAGTGTTACATTAGGTATATCACAAGCTGCCTTTATTCTCAACCAAGGGGACTTGTTGAAACCATTCAATTATTCGAGGGCTTTAGTTATCAAAACATTTCATTTGGAATAAGTCAATTGCATAATCAAGGGACACGGGATAGGCTATACCCTTCATTCCTAAATTATAGGTGAATGACAGATCTGCCGTCATCGACGCTTCACACTTAAAGCTCTGCTCAACCAGTCGTGTTTGTTGTTAAACCTCCGATCAAATCAATTCCTCGAAATGAGAGGGTAACCACAATTTGGCATTCCTAAGAAATAAAAAGATCTTCCAAATAATCTGCAGGATCAGGCTCAGAAGAGCGCCCAGAATTTGAACCGCTTCCGTGCGCTTCTATCCATTTCTTCTTTCTGTCTTTATCATAATTTTCCCACACATGACCTTTCATGAGAGATTTCAGACTTCGACCCCCAAGCCCTTCGTCTTCAGGGATCGCAGGTGCAACGATCTTAACAAAATCGCCGTCATCTCGCACAATCAAAGGTATTGAAACACCTGCAATGAGCGCCATTTTATCGCCAAATTCGACGTCGAAATATATACCTCTGTAGGAGGGAGCTTGGTGCCATATCCGTGATTTGTTTCCAATTTGGATTGTGAGAGGCTCGGGAGCGTATATGCTCACAGCATAATGTTCGACGATGAATCCTTTCACTATAAGTACACCGGTATTGTCCGGATCAAATCTGACATTTATAGCGGAACCAGGGGTTGCTTTTGGATGATATAGATTCCCCATGAAAGCTCTGTATACAAGACCAAAGCGGAGATCTGTCAGAGTTTGCGAATAATCGGGCACCCAACTTGGCGCACCTTCACAGTGCTCTTGTGCTGCTAGTGAAAGAATATCAAGCGTATTCGTCTTAGAAAGCAGTTGTTTGGTGAGTTGCTGGTATACTTCGGCCTTGGAAAGTTTGTAATCGACATTCGGTATATCGGTAGCCGTAGGAAGTCGCTGCAGAATGGGTTGAAGTCCAAAGCTCATGTCTCTGGGATCCTGTGCTCTGCGTGTTCTGAGGGTTTCCAAAAATCTCTCATGAAGATCGATTCGGAGGTATTGTTCTGTTCCAGTACGACCGAATCGGCTTATCCTGAATGGTAGCTCGGATTAGGCGTCAGTCCCTTTGCAATGATCACCAGAATAAATAAGAGAAATGGTGATGCCAGTATAAGCATGGAAGACTTGAAGTCGATTTTCAGCCCAACTGTAGGCAGAAGCGTTGGAATCTGACTGGTGATTACAGATCCTATTGTTGCGACAGCGGGCAATATTAGAGAGTACTCAACGTGCGTTCTATGGATTGAACTGCAGAATTTCCAATATTCCAGGAGTCGGGACTGATACTCTGTGGCATGTTCAACTCCAGCCTGATATAATTCCCTGGCAAGCACGACATCTAGCCATTTGCGAAGATTTTGATCCCGATATTTGATGCTTGCAAGGAATCCAATAGTGTATTCAAGCCGGTCCCACGGTATTTGCTCAAAGCCACACACAATTACTGGGTTGGGTGAAAGTATAACCTCCTGATATGTCCAGATACGGGATATCCATGTGCAACCGAAGAAGGAGGTCAGCTCGTCGTCCGTACATTCGGTGTCTTTAAGCTTCCTGATGTATTCGCCAGAGCGAGACCATTTTGCTCTATGTGGTAATTCGCTTCTGCTCCAGCCCCATCTTCCTTTCAAATAAGATATAAGAGCTCCATGGATTCTCCAGATTCTGTGTCTCTTTAATAGAGGCCTTTTCGGATCTCCGTCTTCAAGGTAATGCTCCAGGAACCCGACCCTGCGTAGGAATCCCATCACTCGGTTGGTAGTATTACTACCCTCCCCCAGCCATATATATGTTGTTTCAGCCTGAGAGTATATATCATCCATGATACCAATTTGTTGGGCTTTGTCATCTTGATCTGCCTGATTGATACATATCGCGTCAATCCAAATGGTGAACGAGCCATTAAGTGTGCGTAAGTGGCGCAAGGCTGAATGACAATTGCTCGTGACAGCTATAGGAACGTCGTTGCAGAGAATGCGATCAGGAGGAGAGGCGAATGCACCCCAGACGTACGATAAGGCTGTGTATGACGGTGCGGACGCGAGATCAGCTACGAATAGCTGGCATTGAAGGGATGCGTCCTCTGCCGAGTTCTGATCGTGCGCTCGGACTTGCAGGAGACGGATGCATCGAGATGAAAGGCGAAGGTTATCGTACAGCTGAGTCGCTAGACTAGGCTGTGGAGTGGATTGCTGATTGCATGCCACCATCGTGAGATTGGCAAAGCCCGTATCACTTCTATACTTGAGTAGCTTTGCAATATCCTTCAGGAAAATGAAGCGTGCTACAGACCGTTCAGGCTCTTCTAAATGTTACAAGGTAATCAAGGAAGGGTGAGGTGCAATGTCGTGGTAGGATTCTTCGACTAGGGTGCTCAGGCTGTGGATTTGCTGGGACTTTATTTTGGCGGGCTTCAGCCAAAGCGATAGGCACCCAATTTAGACGACCAGCTGAGGAAGCCTCAGCCTTGTGGTACTTCCAAACTCTTGCCTGTGCAGAATACACAAGGAGACACATGCTATTCTTCTCTCGTATAAGCAGGAATGAAAAGCTTATCAGAATTTCATTGAATCCTTATAGACTAAAATAAAAGGAAGAACTCGCTCTGATGTGACTGAATAGCTAGACGAATGACTTCGTTGCCTCTGCATATTGCGCTAGTGATGCGCTAGCACACAACCAGCAACCCAACCGGCACCCCTCCAGGGCTCACAATTAATGGCACGTGACTCTCATTGTACCTATATCTTGAACACGTCTCAACACTAGACTGTTATGGCAATTAGCAAGCGGCCACTCGAAGACAGCGAGCATACTCCGCCAGCCAAGCGTGGTTGGGGACACCCGCACAAAAACACCAACGGACCTTAATACCCTAGGACACAGTCGCGGCCGTTCTCTTAGACAAATGCAGCGTGAATGGCAAGTATGAGTGCAGATAGATGCCGCGACCGACCTCCTAGTTCTTAACGAACGCGAATACCACGTCTGAAGAAGAATGTGCCTTCATTCAGCCTCAGCATCGTTGAGGGAATGATGTTGCTTGCTGCAGACAAGGACACCCTCGACTATGTGCGCCACGGGATGGAGAACACGACTAGAGTCGAAGTGAAGAAGTCGTTAGGTCTGGTCTTGTAGCACCGCACTGCGTACTCTGCCTGGCGGGGATGCGGCACAAGCCACTCAAAAGAGGTCTGGCTAGGCTCTAATGGTAACTAAATCGGCATTCTTACATTCATAAACAGAAAATGCATCTATGCTAGAAGCACAGGTTCTAGATTATAGCCATTAAGGACACAGTACGATGCGCTTGAGGTACCTAAGCCGTGGGATCATTTCGATGGGGATGCATACGAAGAGACGGATCGAAGTCGGTGAAAAAGAAGGAGGGCTAGAGTCAGAGCTGATGCCGAGAGTTATATCTTGCTTTATTTTGATTGAAAGATTCCTTATAAAACTTCGAGTTCGAGAATGTATGCTTAGAATTCTGATACCTAATGTTCCCTTCACTATCTCACCATCTATGGAGCACTCGCTCGCTAGCTGTCATAGTAGATGACATTAGCATATCTTGATAGTGTTGGTGTGAATAAGTAGACGTCTCATTAATATTAGCATCTGTGCGCGTTTGGCTTGCTTGCATCGCGCGTCCTAACGTTCGCGTGCCAATGTATTCGCTGTGTGAGAGCTGCACCTGTGAGCGGAACCATTGATAATACCAAAATAGATTCCTCTGATCATTACTGCATTGAAAACCAGAGGTTGCGGATACGTAGAACTTTTCTTTGCGCCGCATGAGATTGCGGAAGAATTGATGTTGCAACAAAGAACATATTATCGAAGAGACTACCTAGAGCAAGCAGCTACTTTGAACGCGCACTACAGCGTCTCTCCAGATGCCAGTGCCAATTAGTCCAAGCATAATGCAAGCACCTACCCATCGGTGGAGCAGCCCTGAGCACCCGAGTATTCGTGCAAACGACACTCTTCATGTCGGAGGATGGTCGCACAAACCCCCGATTGTTCGGAGCACTGTCGACCGAACTTTTTTCTTTCATAGTTTTAGTCATCCATTGAACTCGCCAGGGCTATCCGCCGGGGACGAAACTCCGCGGTTCGAATGCGCCCGTCTCAAGCCAAGTGGAAAATCCCATGTCGGCGTCGAGCTAAAACATTGTCGCGGAGCTTGCCACACCGATCACGTGCAGAGATATGGTAGCCTGTGATTGGTTTGAAAATGGTAGCATTACGGCTCCTCAATTATCATGTGGATATACGCCCCCTCTTTTGTGCGTGAAATTCGGCGACCTGGGCGTTTTAGACACATTGCTAATCATCTTCGGCCTTTTAAGGAAGCCGAACACTCCAGGGATTGCATGTCTCTTCTATCTTTGCTACATATATGTTCTTCAGCCATCGTAGCAAACGATATAGCAGTCCTAACTTACGCTCTATTATCGCATATTTCGTCATGTCTAAACTCATTACTGTGTTCGGTGCCACCGGAAACCAAGGAGGTTCTGTCATCAAGGCAATACTCGCCGACACGGTGCTATCGAAGGAGAGCAGGCTTCGCGGCATCACTCGAGATGTATCCAAACCAGCAGCACAGGCTCTTTCCCAGCATGGCATAGAAGTCAAAGCTGTAAGCTTCTCGAAGAGGTAGTTGTTTACCTGTTGAGCCTCGATACTGATGATGCGCAGGCTGATATGAGCTCCAAAGCATCTTTGACCGAAGCTATCAGAGGATCCCACACGGTGTTCCTCGTGACAACACCTGATTTCACATCTGGACAGCCTGGTCAGGAGTTGGTGCATGGCAAAAACGTGGCGGATGTTGCGAAGGAGCTAGGGGTGCAGCATCTCATCTTCTCGTCCCTCCTTCATGTAACCGACACTACCCAAGGCCGTTTGAAGCACGTGATTCACTTTGACCAAAAGGCTGAAGTGGAGCGCTATATCCGCTCTATAGGTATTCCTAGCACCTTCGTGCTCCCAGGATACTTCATGAGTAACTTTACGTCCTTTGGCATGCTGAGGAAAGGAGACGACGGGACGTATGCACTTGCCTATCCTGTGGGCGAGAAGGCACGATTTCCGCTAATCGATATTGAGTCTGATATGGGTGAGTGGAAACTTGGCTGACATCACTTTACCTGATTGCTCATTAGTCTTCTAGGCAAGTTCGTGGTGGCTGCGATCAAAGGCCAGACCGAGGTCCTCAGCAAGCAGATACTTGCTGCGGCAGGTTACTACACACCATCACAGATCGTCTCAGAGTTCACAGAGGTTACAGGCAAAAAAGCTCAATTCATACCGGTCGATGCGAACACCTACAAAGGCTTCTTGCCTGGGCCGATGGCCGATGAGATGCTTGAGAATCATTTCTTCATTGAGGAACCAGGATACTACGCGGGACAGGATTTGACCGAGAGTCTAGATCTGGTTGCCAACGTTGGGTTGAAGCCCGCGACGTGGAAAGAGTTTCTTCAAAAGAACAAGGACGTTTTCGCCTAGCTGCGTGTACTTGAGAATTACCAATGTCGACTTAAGAGGAGTGATATAAAATTAGCTAAGAAGACATATCGAGCACATGCAAAGAAGTGATTAAAACCTGTTGTCCCTAATTTTTGATTCCGTAGTGACAATCAGATGTTTTTCGATACCATTTCTGTGTTACATCTCGTAATCGTGACTAAGACACTGGTGGAGTAGGGTGCCACTTCTAACTGAGCGGAATAGCAATGCGGTGCCTTTGGAGGGTCTTTTTGTGTGCCACAAATCCATACGGCTGATCATTTCTTGCAAGCTAGAAAATATTCACTTGAGCCGAAAAGTATAGCGGAAGCTGAACTCCCAGCAATATTATTTTGCTGCTTGCTATAATCATCCGTTACTTTGCCACAGCTCTCTGTTAGCGCTACTGTTGCTTGGAAGACAGCGCATTTGTCTGACAGTATGTATGGCACTAATATACAAATAGCCTGAGCTGCATATTGATGTTCACTGCCTTTATGCCCTATGTACGCCCCATATCGTTCTCATATCTGACTGCTTGATAAGTTGTGATTGAGCTTTTGAAGTCGATGATGTATAGAGATATGATTGAATTAAGTGTACAAATTATAGTCTGCTGTCCCAGTCTTACGATCAGTTTCCCTCATACAACAGAAGAGTTTTCAACGACTCTTCCACGCGCTTTCAGTTTCGAGCCAAGTTTTGAAATCTCTCAACTCGGGGTTTAGCTTCTTCAAGGTGGGAATATCAGCCCCATAACCAACCTTGCGGAACCACTTGAACATGTATCCCATCTCTTTGACCATCGCATTGATGATCCAAGCGATGAAGCGATACGTCGTTGGTAGGTTCTCGCCCGTCTTTTGCTCAAAGGTCTTTTTAAATTCATCGTAAGTCATTTCATCCCCCGCTATCGATATACTCTTGTCCTGAAAGTTCTCTGGCTTCAGGAAAGCTTCAGCAGCGAAGAAGCCGATATCACTGGTCGCGATCAACTGAAGCGTTTGTTCCTTCCGCAGCGTCATCTCCCAGCTTGTTGAAAACACCTTCCCGATGAAATTTGGCATCAAATTCTCGAAGAAGGCAACAGGACGCAGGACAGTCCAACTCATACCGCTGCCACGAACCTTGGTGAAAAGGTGCTGCTCGATGTTATGTTTGCTGATGAAATGCGGGATGTTCGTCGGATCAGTGTCTGATCTTGCGCCACCACGGTCTACAGATGAGTAGACGAAGTGTTTCACGCCGTTTGCGAGAGATGCATCGATAAGGGCTTTTCCTTGGCGCTCTTCACTTTGAGCGTTCTGCCCACCGCCCATAGGCACCTGCAAAACGATCAGCTTCATATGTCCACGCAGCCACAGTGTGTAGAGGACCTACTTGTACACTGAAAACACCCCATATCGGTAGACTGGTGGTTTCTTTAGCTGTCCGAAATACATCTTCGATAGCATCCAAGTTCCCCTTCACGAGCTTGATCTTGGAGGACTTCTGCACAAGCTTCTGAGCGGACGATGACTGTGTGTTTCGAGTAAGGGCGAGTATTTCGAAGTTGGCATGTGCTTTAAGCAGTGCGTTGACGACTGAGCCGCCTTGTTTGCCTGTGGCGCCGGTGATGAGCACTGCTCTTGCTGCCATTATAGAAAACGCGATGTTGAGAACGTGGCGATGGCTTAGCTGTGGAATATGACTGAAACGAACCTGCAACCTACAGAAGACATATATAGAATTTTCTAAATTGTACGGGTACGTTAATTAAGGTCATCGAGAACTGAGCTTTGAAATATTCGTCCGGCGCGAAAGGCAGGGAGTTTTATTGTATTAGTCACACATCGGAGCACCGAACGCCGATGCGAACCGATACAAGACCTAACCACCTAACCTAGTGCAGTATCAAAACCGAGTGGGCTGATAGAATAGGCGGGCGAACGTCTTCTTCCTTGATTAGAAACATGTACTGCAAAGCTCGCAATTTCAAGCAATCTTGTGGAGCTCGGCGAGACACGACATGAGGTCGATTTTTGTGACAAACAGGCTGCATACCCAGCATAACAAACTTAGGCCGTTTTTCAAGGGACGTTTGTTGTTCGTTATCTCGACACTGCTATTCTCTACTTATTCGTTGACGTAAGAATTGGCCACTGATGAGCAAGTCCGCAGCCATGACACCAATCGCATAGTGAAAAAATCTAGACAATTTTGTGCTCACTAGATGATCAGAAGCACGTGTCGAAGCGTGGGGCAAATTCAACGTCCTATTCATTACCCAAAACAGCACAAAATCAGCATTGCTTATACATTAAGTTGCATTCCAGTCTATCACCACAATTCCCCTCTTCATCGAGAAAAACGAGAACAAGATATGGCATCAGAGCTAGGGTGCATCAAGACAATAGTTTCTAGTTATTCAAAAGGAGATTAGATAAAGACATGAACTTGGGGTATACTTTTGTTAACGCAAAATCTGTTTCGATATGACACATCCTCGATTAGCATCAGCTGGGAGTGATATTGACTGGAGGACTGTACAGCTATGGTGACGTCTCCACTGAAGAGAGCTTTCAGCAAAAGTTCTCCATTACCAGGGAATCGGGTCATATCGGCACTTGCAGTTGACGATGACCCAGTTGTGGAAGTGATATCATCGGCGACCAGACGACCGAATATCGGCCCATTGTTGCCCGACAGGGCCTCAGACTGCTGCCCGGCCGTGTGTCATCCTCATTTCAGTCCATAGTCACAAGCGTGATCGATATCGGGCCTTTCAACCTTTATCTGGGCAATTAGATCAGCGTAGTCTTACCGAACTGGGCATTTTGATGGACAAATGTACTCATAATCCATAATTCAGTACTAACATTACAGAAAGTTAGTGCTTACATAATGGCTAGCATCATAGCTATCAGTCACAGCTACAGGAAAGAGTGAACTAAAGGTATTTGAACCAGAAGGGTCAATACCTATAGCATTTAGGCTGCATTGAACCATCGTCTGCTGTACTTATTTTCGGATATCACAGTGGCTGCAACCTATGGTAGCGGCTTGAATGTGGTACAAGTTCTCATTAGATTGAATCAGGATTATGAGCACTCATTTGCTGATGCAATAGAGTTGAAGGAGGTCAGTACAAACTTCCGGTGCTTCCTTGATATAATCCGGATTGTTCAGCCTCATCATTGTAGTATCCATGCTGACTCACTTCTATCAGCGTTTTCAACTTGTTAAAAGCAGAGTATTATTATCTTTTTGCATATTGTTTGATATTGAGCTAACCACTACTCAATTTCCTTGTCGAGCTTTCCCCTAGTGCATTTCACTCATGCAATACTCCGTTTGATGGAATCGCAACGAATATTTCCCTTTCTTACTTCTGAGTCAGGCAAGTAGCATCTCGCCGAGATCAGTGCCCGGCACTCTTGTGTGGACTCATACTGTCGCTCTTCAGATATATCGATCTCAAACCGATGAATCAAACGTCGCCTAAGGCATAGGTGTTTGGGTTGTATCAGGATGCTCATAGACCTTCAACTAAAACCTCGGTCGTTACCACCAGGAAATCCATCTAAGTCATTGAATATATCCCCAAAGTCGCCGCCGTCAAGAAAAGAATATAATGAAGGGTCTGCTGCAGCAAGCCCGTTTTGGCCAAGTTGGGGGGTTAAGAATCCTTCAAGAAGAGGATCGAATAAAAATTCGGGCGTAAACTCTGTGTCCATGTATAATGTATGAGACGGATCTAAGTCGCTTGCGTTTGCTTGAGTACTATGGTAAGGAGAGCTGGTGATGCCTTGGTCAAAGGTGGAACTGTCAGATGATGTAGCTTGGTTGCTTCCATGAGCTCCTATGCCGTGCATCGATTGTAGTCGAGCCTGGATCAGATTCTCTAAACGACTGAAAACCTGAAGAGTGCGGGCCGCAGGTCTACTGACTTGACTAATACCCATCAGGCATTGACGAGCCTTCGTGATAGCTTCTTCCCAGCTACGATGGTCATGATCAGGCTCAGATACTCTTTGTGTGTGATTAGGGCATGTGCTTGAAGCTACAATGCCCAACACAGATTGGAGAAGATAATACACAATATACCAGTTGATTCCGCTATGCAGTAGTCGCCGATGGGCGTCGCAAAAATTGGAAATGTTGTCGATCAAACTCATAGCAACTTCTTGACATTTCAACTTGCTTCTTTTTTGACTCAGCGCATCGGTCTGGCTTCTCTGGCTTGCGTGTAGAAGCAGGAGATGTATGTTTGTGGCTTTCCATAAAAGAATTGCTCGTGGCCCTAGGAACCAATCTGGGACGTCAGAGGAGAAAAAATACAGTGGAAGCGATTCCTTCCAGTCCTTGAGTGTGTGTTCCATCACAAGAGCCATGTGGTCAACTTCTTGAGTGGGACGGACAGACATGAAGGTACCGTAAATTCGGTTCGCAATCACCGCAAGATGCGACTCCGCAACTATTGCCGAGGAAGTAGTCGGATGGTTAGCGTCGGGTGGTAACATAGAATTCGGCTGACATGATGAGTCATCAATATTAGATGGCTTCTTGATATCTATGAATGAGTCTGCGACGAGGATAGGTCGCCCGGTCGTGAGACTAAACCTACTATCGAAGCTGTAAATGTTCCAAAAGACCAATCTGCGTTGTTGAAGGGCGAAAGATTCCTCGGAGCTTTTTTTGTCGACTTCGCGATGAAGTCCTAAGCCAAGAGCGACCCGATATGCAATGCCAAGAAAGTTATAGGCGGTGTTTGACCTGTCTGTCTTTTGGAGGTAATTACTGAGAAGGAAGAATGCTTGCACGACGCCGATGGAACCGGTCTCTAGTGTACCAACGCTCAATCTAGATCGTGCTGCATCAAAGTAGACAGACGGCGCCTCGTCGAAGCCACTGATCCACTCTCCAATTGCCAAGACCATGTAGTAGATGGTATGCCATGTCGATTCTTGGGGAATAGAAGATCGACGGATACACATCTTTTGAAAAGTCTCCTGGTGTAGTATTGGATAAAATGTATTAAAACAGCGGAAATAGGCTTCAGTGAAGTGGTCATGAACGTGCGAGCGAACGAGGTGCTTAGACATGGAGAGGTCCGGAATGCGTGCGTCTCCCTGGTGACTTTCCGTAGTTCCCGTGGAATCCACGATTGCAGTACCCGTTTCGACACTATGCCCAACTTCAGACGAAATTCTCTCTAGGAGAACAGAGC
Organism: Kalmusia sp. IMI 367209; assembly: GCA_027946365.1. Lineage (NCBI taxonomy): Eukaryota > Fungi > Ascomycota > Dothideomycetes > Pleosporales > Didymosphaeriaceae > Kalmusia > Kalmusia sp. IMI 367209. The sequence continues at coordinate 311,595 of JAPEUQ010000005.1, read as the reverse complement.
CAGTGCTTTGTCCTATTCGATATCAATAGAATGTACTAATCTAAGAATTGTGTGCCATACCAAGGTATCCGGTGTCTTCTCTTCGCATCCTGAGAGATGCCATGCCATCCAGTACATCTCTACTGCGATCATTCTCCAGGAGAGGTCTTTCGTCCCATTCGAAGACTCCTTGGCTGTGCTCGCGAGGCTCGGCAGAGGTCTGACCTGCCGTACTAGAGGATCCGGACGATTGGCCCATCCTCGAAGTGTTTGACGGCCCATCAATGCTAGCTGATCGTTGCGAAGTTACGAGGGTCTGGTTAAATTGAGCTAGTTGGGCCTCGAGATTTCGGCAGCGAGTTTCAAGGTCGTCTAGGTTTTTCCGTGTAAGGGGTGTGCGCGAAGCAGGTTCACTGAGGACGCATGGCCGCTTGGCTTTGATGCAATAATAACACGCGCGGCTAGAAGGCTCGACAATACACCGAGTCTTACGTTTCTGACAAGCAATACACGCCCGATCTAACACGCTCGTTCGCTTAGAGCCGGGTCCTCCTCTTGATCTGTATTCCTGGATTTCTCGTTGGTTACCTATGGTACTCATGCTCTTGCAGTCACCTCTTTAACCTTCTACCTCTGCGCTAATTATTTCTTCGTTGCTTCGCAAGCGTGTAGGCACAACGTAAGTCACAGTAAAGTCGTTGCAGCTCAAAATACTGGAACGCAAATCCTTCAATGTACTGGAGCAATGCGGGGAAGCTCTTGGCGCGCTATTGGTCGGTTGCGAATGGCCATGAGCACCACTACTAGCGCATGTATTGTTAGGTAATCGCTCCCAAATTTTTCTAGTCCATACGGTCATACCTAGTCTGGCACTTGATTAGGTGAACACCTAGAATATAAGTACTGTTAGAAGCTGGCATTTATCATTGTTGATTATGGTCGTGGTGGAGCAGTCGGCCTGCCCCTAGGTAGAAAGAGGTATACTGCTAGCGAGCGCGCAAAGGCAGCTCGCCGATCTAGGACTACGTCTTGCTCTAGTATCATCAGTAGATTTGATGGAACCTACATTCAAGCTCTTATAGGATCTCATTCCGCAGACAAATCGTCCTTTCGATATCCTCCAATCTCAACGGTCCTTCACCTTTCCAGATCGGCACAAATTTCTCAACAAGGTAATCATATCATTGCATGCCCTGCAATCGATTTAATATGAAAAAATATTGCCAAATTATATTACTTGCAACTGACCTATGGCTTTGCCTTTGACGAGGGCGTTCACCGAATACATAATGTTGTAGTAAGTGCTGTGGAGGCGATTTTTAGCGCCCCACACCTCCCTCGACTCACTCATTTCGCAGTGCTCAAAATACATCCTAGTATGACTTCATCGCTGATCTTATTTCAGTAGCCGCGCCAGGTGGCACACTCATCTCATTGTGCGCTTAATATACAGCTGCGTCGAAAAAGAGGATATTTCCATTTCCATCTGTGCCGATGTTGCCTTTCCACAGATCAGCATAAATCAAGCTCGATTTGATGCTTCTTATGTCCTTCGACAGGACATCTAGTAGTCTCGGAATTACGTCTACTGTCAATTGTCGCTCGAGCTTGTCAAGATCGACGACGTGCTGTAGGAGCTTGATGAAGGTTGTCCGTTCTGCTTCCCATGCAACTGACTATGGGGTGCGTCCTTGGCAAGTAACGATATGGAAACCAAACTGCCCATTCGGAGATTAGCTCTCACGATGAAGACGAGCTAATTCTGCGCCCAATTGGCTCGGATCCGGCACCCTTGCGCTCATTTCGATGTATTATGATAGGAAGAAAGAAGTACCGGGTTCCTACAGCGCGTAGATGCCCCAGGATTGAGACTTCGGAACCATATCTAAAACCCACTTGTACATCTCTGACATCGCGTGAAAATCCCCTTCCATCAATGCCCGTCCATTCTCTTTGGGTGCAGGCTTGAGAAAGTAGTGGGATTTGGAGCCATCTGGCAGCTTTAAGTGAAGTTTTGCTGTCACCGTCCACCATGGAATTTCAAAGTGAGCTGCGGAGAGTATCATGGTTTCATTGGGGAATAATAAAAACATTGTCGCCGACTCGGAAGCCTCTGTTATACCCGGCATTGGTTGCATGAGAAGCGTCGGTCAGCGCTTGCAGATTTTGGACCATGTTGTCAGGACAATTAGAAGAAGACTAAGTCCTCGGAGTGTTTTCTCGGGTCGTAAAGAAATTGGGCGACATAAAAGATGCAGATATTCAATGAGAGGATGAAGTCTATTCTGTTCGCGGTTGATACGCGCTGTAGAGCAATCGAGAGCGTGACAAACACGAACGCTACCCGATCACGATGGTCGGCTTAGTGACTTCGTCGGCCGCATCTGCTCTGTTGGCACCCTTTGAAATCATACAAGGAGCGTATTATAGAGATGTGGATGCAGGATGATGAGCTCAGGCCACTTGAAATCCCAACCAAAATTCAGTGGTGGCTCGGGCCCGGGCTTGGATCACAAGACAAAGGATAGATTTCACCAATCATGCCTATTACAATCGTGAACAGTCGTGCACAGATCAATCGAAACCCAGGTAATACATGGTCCTTGCATGCAATTTTCATCGGTCTAGTAGCTCTGCTTTGTACTCGTTAAGATCGTCCATGTTCATGTTCTAGCCTATGATATATGTTTGTTCTCTACATCAAATTGAAATCGCTGCGACTCTTTGGACCCCAGAACCCCTGTTCTTCCTCGCTTAGTGGCTGCGGTGTCGCATCATCAGAGCGTCTCTGGGATCGGGCACCAGAGCAACCGGACAGGGGGTCGAGTGAAGCTGGTTGAGCTGAGTTGTGGGAAAGATTGAGCTGTGGAATAAAGCTTGGAGTCGTCTGTGGAATTTGCGCAGAGTGGCCTGTCCGGGAATAGTTGGGAAAAATGTTTGGATATGGGTAAGGGTTAGGAAATGCCGGCCACGGTTGCTGCGTTGGCATTCCATAAGGCGCATAAGGCATGTTCATCGGCGGCCAGGTCACATTTGGTGGAAGTGGAGACCAGCCTGGAAATGGATACATTGTATGTTGTTGTGGGTTCCACATTCCAAGGATTGGTATTTCAGAACCCTTTAAGGGATTTAGGGATTGCGCTTGTGGCGGACCTTGGGGTGCTGGAGCCATGCGAGGCACGATTTGAGGTTGTGTTGCGGCAGATTGATTTTGCATTACATTATGAGTTTGCTCTGCGCTTGCTTGTGCTAGCACCGTGGTTTCTGCGCGTGAGGACGTTGAAAGAGCACCCATATCATATCTTAAAGTCTCCGCCGGTCCAGATCTATAAAATGCATGCTGATGCCTTGGGGAAGATTCATAGTCACTTTCGCTCTCCACAGTTGACTGACGAGGCGTCTTCTCTTTCGCTTTGATCTGAGCACCTGCTGCCGAGGGACGAAAGTATTCCACAGTGTCGGAGCCGCTATTGCTCTGCGAATTTGTCATGGAATTCTTGCGGAACGTATCCTTTCTCCACGACATGGTCCTTCCGTTGTCTGCATCAAATCTACGGAGAGAATGTTCTTCTGTCCCGATAACCGCCTGTAGGTAAGTTTCAAAATCTGCTCTTGTTTCTGAAACCTTTTCGAAATATTTCGGAGTGAGGGTGACGGTCGATCCTGGAGTACGTGCGAAGTCCGCCAAAGCTAGTGCGCTCTGGAAAGCGTTTTTTATCTCTCGCCCGTTCCACGCATTGCCTCGAGCTCCCTGCCTACGGTAAAGGTCATGGGCGTATTGGATGAGACTCTCCGTGTCCACACTCAAAGCAGGGTTCTGGTACTTGGCCCTTCTAATGTTATTCTTCCAAATGTGTATTGTACCTGGAAAATTCCACAAACATGAGCGTACATCATCTCAGTTTTAGATTCACTTACCATTTTCATCAAGTGGAGGTAGGTATAAAGAGACATTTATGCGTGATTTAAAGGCCTCATCGAATGTTCCGATCCTGTTGGTTGTCTGAATGTTGCAGTACAATAAGCGAACACCCAAGTAGCATCTTCACTTCAAGATTACTTACCAAGAAGAGAATGCCAGGATAGTACTCTAACCTACAAGTTCGACTGGAATTAACAGGTATTCTGGCGAGTGCTCGTATTCTGGACTTGCTTACATGCGTAGAAACACTGTCAAATTTGATTAGCAGTAGTAGGAACAATGAAAGGTTTACTGACCTGAGACTAAACTGTTCCTGACAAGGTCGTTCTTAGTACGTCTCGCTAGGAACACATCAGCTTCATCTAAAAGTAAGATGCAACCCCATTTGTGAGCAAGCTCGAAAAATCTTGAAAGCGAGGCTTCTAATTCTCCGGCTGTTACACCTAGGTCCCCTATCAATGAAAATTAAGATTAACAATCACATGAATGTTGTATCCTGGAGTACCGTACCGGTGGTAACAGAAAGCAGTGGACGCTTTGTAGAGATTGCCACACATTCCAGAATTGAAAGTCAGTATATGACAACACTGTACTGGTTTGATTTGCCTACCAGCTGTTGAGGTCTTACCCACTCCAGGTGGGCCATGTAGCAGTGTTATTAGTCCTGTCCCTGCTCCAGTGTTAATTATCTCAAGTACGCCCACGGAGCGTACGATCTCACTCACCTTTTCCGCGTATCAAATCGATATCAACGTTGTTCTTATCGGCTTCGGCGTTGACAAAGTGGTTCTTGACCATCGCGGAAATAAGTTGTTTATGGCCTTCTGGTAGGATAAGGTCTCTCCATGGATCATCTTGCCAGATTATGTTCTGCAATGGCTTCTCTACGCCATTCGCTATACCAATACGGAGTGAAGCTACAGCAAGTCAGCATAAGGATAATGAAGACTGTAACTAATGATTAATTGAGGTATCTTACCCCACTTCCGATTACGTAGAACGTAAGCGAATATTCTGTCTGGAAAGACAAGGAGAGAATTTTGCATCGATGGATCTGAGGGCTTATCATTTTTTCTGTCCCACAAGGAAGGGTGCTGCTTTAGTTGAGCTAGCACCTTTTGGGAAAACCGTTCATCCCATTCCCAATCCTCGCTGATATCTTCGCCAGAGCTACCTAGCTCGCTGTGATCCATTACGAATAGGCTTGGATCTTTCAATGAGGGCCTCCATAGCGCAATATGTTCTAGAGCGCGTTCGAAATCAACAATAACTTCGCTGTCAAGTTTCTCTTCTTGATCTGGAGAAACTCGAATCCCGCTAGGCGTACGACTGTGCGTCCAACCATAATAGTACTGATGGGAGACTGCCGATGTGTATTGTATGAATTTCTTGGCGTGTGCTTTCAGCTCATCGCGATTGACTATTCCTTCCTTCTCAGCGATGCGGAAAGGAAATACGGGCAGTGAGCTGACTGCATATATACTACCAAAGAAATCGATTCGAAATTGCCCGTACACGGGGATATAGTTCATGCCATCGTAGTCGATGGAATAACAGTCAACCACGAAGGGACTGAACTGATACTGAAAGGAGGTTTCGGGGATGTGATCAGGTCTACTCATATATCGCCGGCCGCCAGTCCTCTGTATAACAATCCAAGTCTTTTGCACGGTGTCTGGCTTATTAACGTAGACCACGCTTCCCACAGGAAACAGATACCACAAGTCCGAGAAAGAGACCAGGTCCGAGTCGTTTTCCAGACCCCGTTTAGTAGGCAGCAGAGTTTCATCCATGAAACGTAACAATTCGCTAAGCTCGTCAATGTAATCCTTTAGCTCGCTTGTCAAAAGTTTATCATCGTGGTGATTGTCTCCTGTCGGTGCCGCGATCTGAGGATATATGTTGTCGTCTCTGTTCGTACTGGCATCCTCTGAGAGCTCTTCTCGCGCTGAACGTTCCATGAACGCCAATTTTAAGTCTTGTAAGCGAGTTTTGATGCGATCTTCTTGATATACTAGTTCCTTGAAAGGTCGAAGAATAATATATGGCCGCGAAAACTGTGGCACCTTTTTATCACCAATCTCAGTTCTCAATAGTACCTTTAGCCTAGGCGAGTTGATCTGAATACGTTCAGGTATTGGCGTGAGATGATCACCGACTGGCTCTGAGAGGCGATCCCATGGCTGTCCTGGATCAAAAAGACCGACCGGTTCATTTGTGGGAACCTCAATTGCATACAATTCTCCGCTAGATGATGAATACGATTTAGAAAGGGCATTCCACGGTATATAACCCATTCGAGGTACGATGTTAATTGTGATGTCATCGTTGTCATTTGAAGAGGAAATCGCATTTGATACAACCAGTGTTGATGAGCGAACCTGCTGGGATTCAAGGCTTTTCTTGGTTGTGAACATGCTCTCTTTTAAGGAGGCAGGGAGATGGTCGAGTAAACCGGTCAAATTTTCGGTAATCTGGTTCTTTAGGCTTTCTAATTGCAGGAAAAGCTCATCTGTTCTTTCTATCCTTTTCTTTATCTCAAGAAGTACTTTTTGATCCTCGATTATTGTCTTATTTTTTGGATTACTTTGTGAATCGACTATCGAGAAACGATCATCACGCGTTGTGGCCTCACTTGTGTCAGTGACATCAGTATTTCCGGATGAGCTCGACTCCATTGGTGCGAAATTTATGATATGATTGAACTCGCTGCTTTCCATATCTGCAGAGTTCATTGTACTGCAGAGTATGGAGCTGTAATTCGTTCACTAAACAACATCAAATCTCAGCCTAGTAGCCCATAACAATACGCAAGCAAACTCACTGTGCCGAACGTCTTGCGCTTCCAAATATCGATGTTGGACATAGCGCATCAAAGAATAATACCTAGTAACATGCACAATTGATTATTAGAGTTGTGTGAGAGGAGCTCAATGAAGCCTGAAGCTGAAAGACTTCGAGAAAGCCCCACCGTCGCGGTGTCGGCCTCAAGATGATTGGCCAATTCCTTCCCGAGAGTTTAGCCGGTGGGGGCCACAACCTCACTACGACAACTTCTCACAATATGAGCTTAAACCAGGGCGTTCGCTACATTTCACAACGAATGTACTACTCAAACAGCTTAAAATCATCCGCTGCTCATAATACATACGTCTTTATACACCAATTACAGATGTCACTCCTATCACTGGTGGCCTATTTGCTACATTACTAGGTTTAGCGACCCAACGTGGATCAAGTTAATATATGACACACTCGAACGAAAGAAGTCTCTGAACTTATGACCTGAAGCTGCGGGACCTCTTCTCGCTAATATGTGGCTTATTGATACAACAACCTTGCGACTGAAACAAATAATTGAGCCAGAAATCGAATACGCGATACTGTCGCACACATGGGAGGATGGGGAAGTCACATTTCAAGAGTTTGCCGATCTGGAAAAGGCCGAGATGAAACCAGGATTTGGCAAAATTGCGAAGACGTGCAAATTGGCAAAGCTTCGTGGACTCAAATGGGCCTGGGTGGATACTGTCTGTATCGACAAGACCAGCAGTGCCGAGCTCACAGAGGCTATCAACTCCATGTTTCAGTGGTATAAACGAGCCGTAGTCTGTTTCACGTGGATTTCCGATCTCTCACCCGTTCCATCTGGTGGCGCGCTTTTGGACTGGATTTTTGAAAAAGACTACAGATGGTTTTCTCGTGGCTGGACGCTACAGGAATTGATCGCTCCTCGGTCATTAGAGTTTTACGACAGCGACTGGCATTTTCGCGGTCTCAAGCACACTCTTCGATTCAAGCTGTCCCAGATTACTGGGATTGATGCGGAAGCTCTCGAGGACAGCTCGATCCTTGCAGCGATACCGGTCGCACGGAAGTTCTCATGGGCATCAAATCGAAAGACCACGAGAGTCGAAGATATTGCCTACTGCTTGTTAGGCATATTCGACGTCAACATGCCTATGATATATGGCGAAGGTCAGCGAGCTTTTGTCCGCCTTCAAGAAGAGATATCTAAAGAAACCAATGATCCTTCCTTGTTTGCATGGACTTCACAGAACGGAGACGCCCAGTCACCTCATACATATCGGGGTGCTCTTGCTCAGACGCCTAGAGAGTTTGCCGATTGCCAGAATATTGTGCGATATCGAAACTATTTAGCACCAGGCACAGAATTTGCGATAACGAACAATGGGATCAAAATGGAAACTAATTTGGGGCTGAGTGCCAATAAAGAATTCGTCCTGAATTTGGACTGTTTGGTCAAAGAGCGCCCAGGAATCCAATACCCATCACTCGGTATATACGTTCGGCGAACTGTGTCTGGATTCGTCAGACAACACCCGGAAAAGTTATTTGTTACCCATGACCCTAGCATCTGGGGTGAACAGCGTGTCACGGTGCAGATCCGAAAATTACTAAATATGGAGGAAAGTCGTCAAATTGACCGCGAACTCGGAAGCCGATTTTACATAGACTACAATACAACAGATAGTCATTCAGTGGATGACATGGTCTCTTCACCCATGGTACTTTGGGATTCCCAAGGAAATTACTTCTTGACTATGGAGTCAGCTACTACTGCGATAGCCAATTCTATTTACCCACAATTTACAGGCTTCAAAGGGTTCAATATCAAATTCCAAGGCGTCCATGCTTGCAGTTGCCTTTTGGTTTGCGGTATCTTCATGGATTCACAAGGCCGTCCCCGTCCTCTCGCCGTGGTATATACCGATAAAGACCCCAGCACAAGGGATGTGTTTGAAACTATACGGAGCAACAAGGAGGCTGGCAGCAGTCGGCTTCTGAACCAGCTTCGGAACTTTGTACTTTCTAAACATGCACCTGAGGGCGGCACACTTACTTGGAACCATATATGCAATCGAATCGTCAAAGTCAGAACAGCACGCGATCACTGGGTCAGAATACATATTGCAATCACGCTTATTGTAACAGAGCAGAGAGAGAATGACAATTCCAATGGTATGTATCAACATGGTACGCGTATTGAATTTCTACCAGATGAGTTCTTCACTTCTGCGTCTAATCAGGGATACCGGAGGTACAAAATCACGGTCCACCTCGAAGGGCGCTCATCTTGAAAGCATATACAATTGAAGACGTATATCAATATGAACGTTGATTGGGTATCAAAGGAACATTCGCGACCTACGCCTTTGCGGCAGCAAGCAGCACGTCAATGCCAGAGGCATGGCTGGCCGCGTTCGCATTATCACTTCCACCCTGGAAGCGATCTGTAATAACGCCATCACCGTTGCGCGCCTTGTCCCACACAGCATCCGCATTCTGCTTGAAGAAGTCGACGAACTGTTGCTGCGGTTCGTTCGCGTGTAGGGTGAGCAAGCCGCTGATGAAGGCGCCCTTGAACATGGAGCCTTGCTCGTCGAGTGGGCTAGGGAATTGCTCGGTCAGGATGTTGTTTTCGGTGAGTTTGGCGAGAGCTCCCTTGGCCAACGTGTACGCGTGCTGAAAACAAAGTCAGAAAAAGAATGGCGAGGGAGAGAGAGAGAGCGCAGAGAGGTTGCTTACGTCAATGAAACCGCCATCCGAGAAGGCCCTCGCAAGCTCCGAAAGACCGGCAAGGACGACACCCTGGTTGTACGTGTAAATAGGTTTCCCGTTGTTCTTGCACGTAGTCATATCAACACCGTCGTTGATGAGGTTATCGCCATTGATCACGCCACTGTTCCAGATGAAGTCCCACTCCTGGTGCGCCCAGTTCTTGTAGTTTTCTTTCTCGCCGTCACCCACGCGGTTGGCGAGGTGCGCTGCTACAGACATGAAAAGCTCGTTGGAGATGGACGCAATACCATCCGCCTGCTTTCTCCAGAAAATACCACCATTGCAAGGCGTGTGCCACCCACCCGTCATATCCTCGAACAGATCTTTTGCAGTGTCCAGGTACTTTGAGTCGCCCGTCAAATCGTAGGCGGCGATCCAACCCTGCGCCCACCATCCCATGTCATCGTAATAGTCGTTATGCCAGTCGGTGTAGCCGATTTGGTCACCCGACTTGGCGTGTGTATTTGCCACAATGTCTGATGCTGTCTGTTTATAAGACTCGTCCGCAATACCGAAGCGCGCGATCAATTCGAGGATGTGGCCAGACTGCCACCACATATCACCGCCGGTTGTGCCCTTCCAGAGCCCGGTATTCGCATTGTAGTACTTGTCTTGCAACAGTTGGATCGCCGTATGGGCGTTATCCCCGTAGTCGGCTACGGCGATCCCGCCATACAGAAGAGGAACGATGAACGAGTACTGAAACTTCATGATGCGATATTATTATCCACAATTAATTTTGAGAATCTAATGAAGGTAAAGCGAAGGTTGAGAAAGGACCAGAGCTGGAATGAGTGGAGAACGCGTCCGTTTATCAGCGTAAGAAACAGCACAGCCTAAGGCCGGACAAGATCGTCCAATTGAACTATAGACAGGCGTCCGGGGATGTGGAGTTGGAGCTGGCTGTGTCTTACGCCCTAAACTCTTCGAAACCATGCAATAGAGCGCTAAATGCGAGCGAGCTAGTCAGAAAACATACCGGACTCCTATTTTACTCGCGCGATTGGCAGGATACCTGCCAGAATCGGGTGATTTGAGTTCAGCACGCAAATATTGTAATGTAAGAACTCAATATAATCCAAGTGTTGGCAAAGGTAAGTTAGGCCAACGGCGATCATGAGCAGCATGAGACAGTGATGGAGCGCCTATAGAATAGTGCGAAGTTGCGAAGTTACGCGATCAAAGTATTTTCAGGTGCACCGATGCGAACTGACGGGTCTCGGCATTCGCATACGCGAGATTTGATCAATGTTCCTATCGCACGAGATGCAGGTGTCGGGACGTTCGCGTGCGGGACGATGTTTTGAAACGTTCGACGGCACCCAGTCCACGCTTATTGGCAGCGGCGACAAAATCCAGGAGCACGCCTGAATGCGGCGTAGTCGAGGCGCTTTCGAATGATTTGGTCTGGACCCGAGCTTGAGTGGGTTAGAGTGCTTAGTAGTGGGTCGCCGCAAGTACGTACCAGTCAGCCTTGTGTCAACATTGCGAGGTCAAGTGCTCGCAGAATACTCCCTATACTGTTCCTTTGACGAGAAATTATTGGTACGAGGATGTGAGGCACTTGATGTAATAAAGAAATTTTCTGCGTGTTCCTTCAATGTTGAACGATGTTACCGGCATAACAACTCCCGGGCACGCGAGGCTGTAACTGCGCCTTACCGATAGCATCGGAAATGCCTACATGATTAAGCGAACTTCTTCAACAGTGAGCCATCAACACCATCGAATCAGCTTCCAATATCCACCGCACATGACAGCCGTGGGCTTGTTAACAGTCTTTTTGTGGTTTCACCGCAACACTAAATAATGCCAATCCGATCTATTAGTCCTCGCTGGAGGCGTCGCTTGTAGAGGACGACTTTTGCTGCGCTGAATCTAGAACGTGCTATAGAGACGGCCCAGTCGCATCAGACGTGCCCCAATCTAGGTCGATCTCGATGATCAAAGCCATCATATCATGAATATAGATTTACATAGACGGTAGAGTATTCCAGGATATTCGATGTCTTCTTGGATGTTAAGCTTAGCCGCACAGTAGTGTTAACGACTTCTTGGCCCCCCATACACGTACCGTAGTTGGATTCGCGTGCGTACCTTGCATAGCTATTACGGTGCGCTTAGATCAACATAGGGAATAGGAGGCCGTATAACGAGCAGGCTTAAATAAGTCAGAGCAATATCCACGTCTACTACCCCAGTCGCTGTCCTGGTACCTGAGAGGCTCGGCTGCCTTTCGTAACGTTTCCCTCGTCTACTTTCAGGAAAATACTCTTCTTCGAGCTTTTGAATGATAGCTGAGCTTGAAAATTCCAGTATTGCAGAATGAGTCGTACGGCTCAAAGAGAGAACACTGTCGTCAGGTCAGCCATTGGATCAAACGAACCAGATCGCACACCGGCGATCTTCGATAAAGTTCATCAATACACTCTGTTCTCGATGATATCATCAATATACCACCAGTGGATGTCGCCAATTTTTTTACACCTGTTCCGGAGAGGCGTCCAACATCTGGTTTGGCCATACCTTCTGCTGCTTATTAGGCTTTTATTCATAATGTGTACTGCTATCGTAGCGATTATTGTATATGGTCATCTTCATAGTTACAATATTCACACTGAGCTATAGGGTATATTCCCTCTCTTCTTTGCTATATGCGCCAGGACCTGGCAAGTTTAAAGAAGAGGAGCATGATAGCGTATAAAGCCGCTGTACGAAGTACAATACGATCCAGGTTCCTACATACCATGCTTTGTCCGAGATACTCAGGCAGTAGTAAAGATAGATAGCAGACATACTTCATCTATTCACTAGCAGAGGGAGATGCGAATAGATTAGATTGCCAGACCCTGTTCATCGGGCTGGCGGACAAGACCTTACAGACATTTTGCCGGCATCTTGTTAGCCGGGAACTTTAGTGTAGATAAGCCAAGCTGGGGCACAACTTATGAAGCGCTCATACGGAGGGCGTGGGCCCGAGAGTAATCCAAGTGATTCCGCTGGGAAGATACACGTGGCCGATCCGGTATTCTAATCATATCTGATCATCGTGGCCGTCGAAGCTCGTACTAAGGAGCAAGTGGAGATGCTAGACGCATGATGCTACAACTTGACCCTCAATGCCCATCTTGAGCTACTTACGCTTTTACGACTGTGACCGCTTTGCTCCAACGCCATTATTTGCAGCCGGTGAGGGGTATCGAGTCATTTGCGAGCATCTTGGTGATACTTGCAGGAAGTGATGAGTCTATGTGAAGCTTGCAAGAGAAGAAGGTTGTGCATACTTTGAGATTATGAATGGTGACAAAATTGGGATGGATTTAAGACGAATACTGGATAGGAAAGATGGGATCGAGGCTGTCGATGTAGTGGAGTGGGTGAAAAGACCTATCATGGCACGGGTTTAATTCAGCAAAACATCTGAGCCTGTGTGACGTTCAGCTGCGGTTGCTCACGGGCAAAGCCAAAGCCGAAGCAAAATGTCGTAGATGTGGATCATAAGCGGGCGGGCGGGCCATTTGCGAAGGCGGGACATTTTTATGTGGGGGTAGAAAGGATTGTGGCCTAGCGCCAGAAGGCTATGACGGCATTCTTTCGAATATTGTCTCGAAGTGCGCCGCAAAGCTGGTGAATAGCGGAACGTAGAAAAATTGGGTGATGATCAACAATAGTCCGAGTACATATTGATGGTACCACGGGTATTCCTACGCATAGCCTGCACGTGTCACACGACCATCGCGGAGTTGGAATGTTACCCCTCCATGCACGTGCCTACGGCTTTTCACATGCCTGTGGCGTCAGCGGGGTAAGCCGATTGACCATCGCACACGATGGGAATCTGGCCTTTTTCCATGGCAGAGGCTACATTAGCATCACAGATCTCCCTGATCGACCAATAGTGCAGCCCTGCGCCTCGTGCTCACTGATCCGCCCCGGCAGAAACCGCCGCTTCCAGGCTCACGGGCCTTCACCTGTGGCACCTTCCCCACTAAACGCCATGACGTACCGATGGCGTAGGGACTAGGTGCGCGGGTGTGATTTCCGTAGGCAGCTGCCCACCGCGTATATAAACACCACTTCGCCGCGTCAGTTCTCTTTTCTCCATCACACACATCTGAACTCCTCAGTCAAATCTCAACTTCAAACACACTACCAACTACCAACCCAACCAACAATCAACATGTCTGATCTCGGGTTAGCTCTTCCCCATTTATTGTCTGCCACGTATCCCACTAACAGGTTGCAGCCGCAAGTCTCTCGGTGACCAGGTTCAGGAGAAGGTCACTCCTGACTCCCAGAAGTCCACTCTTGACAAGGCCTCAGAGGGCGCCTCTGGCCTCTACGACCGTGCCGCCGGTGCTGTCCAGCCTGGTGCGTTCTTCTTCAATATCTCTACTTAATGAGCTTTGGCTAATATCTCACCGCAGAGGGCGACAAGTCCGCTACCCAGAAGGTTGGCGATGCCACCCGCAGTGGCTCCGATGAAGCCTCAAACCAGGGCCAGGGCATCCTCGCCTCCGCCCAGGAGACCCTCGGCAACGCCGCCCAGTCCGTTCAGGACACCCTCTCCGGCGCCAACAAGAAATAAATGACTTCGCTGCGCACGGATAGTTTGAGTCTTTGGTTGTCTACTTTACGACTTCGACACGGATGATCATGGCATGCGTAGTGGACGTCTACACCTATGGCCGGTCTTGTATCAATTATACCCTATTAGCCTAGGCTACGATGAATGAATAAATCATAATCACGTTCGGATCCTATAATTTGAGTAACTGTGATGTTGTGTATTGCAAACCGCCAACGATAAATGTGGATGTTTGCACAGTAATTATCACATTCGAAATTGCAACCATATGTATGTATACCCATGCGTTATACGTTTAGAATACTTGATTTATATACAGAAGAATGTACGATGTCTCGTCGCAGTAGTGGATCTTACTAAAGGTAATCAACATCATATATGTTTGGAAGATTAATGTTCTCAAAACAGTAGACAAGAATCACGACTGATTTACAATGTACTAGCTGAATTGGCAGATGGATAAAGTCCATCCACTCATCTTGAAACAGAGTAACTGTAGAATATTACTGCTGACGCTCTTGTGGTGATATAGCTACGCTAGCTGTGCTCATTTGAAGCATGACTCGTGCATACGCTCGCTCATTTGCCACTCAGCCTGCTTCGTCTTTGACAAACAACAACTGCGTTCTGTGCACCGATCTTGTGCGCTATCGAGTTTCAATTTTTCATAATTGGGAACTGTGGAATCCTGCCCAACCCATTGAGTCCAAAGCAGTCTCTCTCATCATAGTCTTGATTCGCAACATGGTTGGATTGTGAGGGTCGTCGTCGATGCTGACGTCTCCTATCGCGCCATCATCGCAAGCTGTGATTGCAAGATACTCGAGAGTACCAGGTGGCAAACGACTTAATACGTCCTGTTCTATAGATGTCCTAGAATGATACTTTTAGCTCTGTGAGCTCATGATAGAGTCGGCATACTAACATTCTTCCATAAATGATATCTTTGTCTGCTTCTATCTTTTCTTGGCGCGTTCCAAAGTGGAGGTCGCCGTCTAATTCAGTCTCGAGGAACTTATTCTTCCACATGTCTTTGAATAATGTCTCTATGTGTTGACATTGAAGGATGGTAGTGGGTGCGTCATGAACATCATAAGCAAATGTTTCAGGATGCTCTGAGAAGCGCACAATGAAAATGTCGCCGTACCAGAATCGTCTGATAGAATCGACTTTTCTGATACCTAGAAGATTTTTGATGTTCTCGTTCTCAGGGAGCTCGTTGTTCTCATTCCAGTAGACCCGATAGTCGCCTTCTAATTCCTTGATGGGTTGATTTTGAAGAGTAAGAATCCGATATCGCCTCTCAAACTGACATTCACTCCAAGATTCATGGAAATCTGGCACAGAATCGAATCCGCTCTCTCGGATCCTACAATCTGCTCTCTCTGGCAAGGTATGGAAGTTGACCGGGATCAATCTCGGCTTCGAACCATCTGCTGGTAGGAGTCCAACTCGAACTGATTTGATCTTCCGTCCAAGGGTGATTGGTTCTTCATTTTCACCTATGATTTTCGATGAGGTCCATGTCCGCTGATTCGCTAAGTGCTGCTTTCTAATCGCCGTGTATCTACCAGAGACTGAGGTTAAATCGGTAACACCCGCCGATGACTCTGCAATTGCAGCCTGTAGGGTCGGCGTATATTGCAAATGTTGCTGAATTTGGTGATACGCGTGGGTTGCAGCTGTTGACATGGCTAGACTAGCGACGGATGGTACAATCACGCCGTGAGGCAGTGTCCAGAGCGGATAGACTTTCCCATGGGACCGGCGCGCCTTGAAAGCAGGTTGCCTGGCACCTTTCAGGGAGAGTCTGCTGTAGTTTTGCAGTATTTGGTCGCACAAGAAGCAGGGCTTCCTGCTAATGCCAATGTACTGATGGGCTCGCCGGTGCCAGTCAGCATTCGTCGCTAGGCTCACCAATATTTGCATCTCTGCGTGGATGTATAGTCGCGATGCTGCCGTGTACTTCTGGGCAGCATTGTTCTTGAGGAGGCCCTTAGGCAGTTGAAACTCTCTGGAAAGCTTTTGAAGGTACTTCCGGAATAGATTCACGTTCATCTCTATAGGCTGATGAATAATTGTAGGCCTCATCTCCAAAGCTGACATCTCTTCAAAAGTAAGCGCAACAGACTTGAAGCATTCGTATGCTGCTCGCAGTCGTCCAAGCATATTTATGCTTCGTAATGCCTTCATGTGCTCTACGTTAGCTCGGAGGTCCTTCCAAGCATAACGCAATATATATGCCACATTCACAATATCGCTGAGCTGCCGTACTGTCGAATCCGTTGTAGCGTTCTGGCAGAGACACTGAAGACAGGTGATCACGGGACCGTAAATAACTGATCGTGCTGCTAGTGTACTAATATATTGATCTAGTTGATTGATCTGTGATATATAGTACCACAGTCGGCTACGGGAATATTCGACAAGCCCAACATCTCTAATCCAGAGGATGTCAGCTAGTACCGACGGATGTCGACCAGTTGCCGCAACAGTCCGGAGCCATAGCTGGAGTTGAGATGACATTTTCCGATCACGATCGTCCAGACCCTCATTCTTCGCCAAGATGATAGTGAGCGGAGACTTAGTGTTTGATCCAATCCAGGCCGTTGCTGCAACATGTTTCGAGCCTTGACGGCTGCCGTGTTGAAAGGAGGATTTCTCGCGAGAGAAAACTTCCCCTAATCGATCTAAAAACTTGTTTATGAGCGCATCTCGAAAACTCGTGGTCCACCGGGCTGTTGGTACTGAGGTGGTGTACTCCTCATCTTGATCGTATTCGGGTTCACTTTCATCGCTGAACTCGATATCAGGCTGCTCGGTTACAGAGAGCGATTTCTGTTTCGCTCTAATAGCGAGAAGAGTAGCTGTCGCAGCAAATTCGAGTTCCTCGATATTAGCTAGCTGCCAAATGCTTCCCATCTCAGCCTTATGAAGCTCCAAGACGAGGAGATATCGCACGAGCTAATGTCAACGGTAATCTTGCCTCTTCTGTCGCTGAATAGAGGTTTATCCCTAAATTTTGATATATCACTGTTGATGGCTGGTGCGACTCGCGCATTGCCATCAGAAAGCCAGCGTCAGGCAGCAATAAGTTACAGCTAATCCGCTTTCGGACTGAGCATACAGGATCCAGTCCCTGAGTGGATAAATTCATCCACCAAACAAGCTGGCGTCCTGAAGTCACCACAGAAACACATTCTTGATTGATAGAATTGATGTTTAATGGGTTATAACTTTACAGGTGATTATCTTATTCTTATACATGTTATTGTTACTACGTCTTATCAAGGCGGGCATCTCGCCACACTGGGATGGACGTATATCGTCCATGCGAGATTTCACAATAATCGTTATTACTTCTACAAACCACCAAGTTCGAGAGCATCAATTTTAAATGCTGGGTATCATAGTTTAATAATCCTCATCATCCACCTCCTCAATCTCCACATGCCGTAGCTTGTTCTCGGCAACCCTCTTCTCAGCCTCAAGACTAGATATCTCCCCTCTGCCCTCAGCCTCCATCATCGCATATTCCGCTTCTTGTACTGCTGCTTCCGTTGCTTTCTCCGCAGCTTCATTCGCGCCCTGTACCTGTAGAAACTGATCCAGCTCTGGGTCTACCTCGGTTTCATCTTGACCCTCTCGCTTAGTGTTCATATATCCCTCCTTCTGTAACTTATCAAACTCCTCGGGCTCCAATAGCCTCCCCTCCCCCTTCGCTAGCTTCATTTTCTGTGCTACCGCCGCAGGCATAAACCGCGTAGCCTCTTTCCTAAGATCGCGCACCTCCGGTGCAGCTTCATAAACAAGCGTAGGCTTCTTCGCCTCGGGGGGCACATCCTCAGTCTGTGCATCTCGTCCGAATCGTCGGGGTATCGGCGGCGGCGTATCTCGCGGCATTGGGATATCCTTCACATCCGCATCCGTATCGCTGCTGTCCTCTCCACCGCGTCCTTTCCACTCCCCATCTCTCGACCTTTTACCCAGCACACCACCTCCACGTCCACCCCGGCCACCTCTAACTCCTCTATCGCCACCATCATCTCTCCGCTCAGGCTTGAATTGCGGCGCTTTCTCGCCAAGCGCAGATCTCGCTTTGTTCACTGCCGCAAGGTCCTTCTCGAGTTCTGATAGGCGTTGACGTTCGTGTGGCCTTAGAGATCCGGCCTGCTCGGCTTCTTTGAGGGCGTCGATGTCGCGCTGGATACGGACGGGATTGCGGCGGGCGAGCTTCTCGGTGCGCTGGGTTTGGAGTTGGGCTTTTTGCTTTTTGAGTTGTTTTTGTTTTTCAGCCTTTTTAGCGGCTTGCACTGGATTGAAGTTCTTCTCTTTCGCCATTGTGAGCGTTGAATGGTTTGAGAGCTAGTCTGGAGTGAGTGGGGTTGGCAGTGGGCGAGAGATGCCATGGTGGTGACGGCGACGCTAAAGTTCGGCGGCGCCAAGACATTGAAAGAGGTAAAAGTGGAGCAGGAGCGTGACTACGCGTCACAAACGCTTCCACTCACGACGCAGCGCGATTCAGCGCGTTGCAGATCTGCACTCGCCTAAACGATCTTCTTATCAAGGTCTGCTCCCATACAATACTAATGGGCAAAGGGTGCGACCATCATGTTTGTCCCCCGCGCTCTCCGGCTCAAGGGCGTCAAGGAGATCCAAAAGCGCAAACCTGACAAGTCGCATAATCCAGGCGCAATTGAAGTGGCTAGTGACGATGCGCTCGTCCATGCTATGCAGAAGACGAGTACCAAATCTGCCACGACCTCTCCCGCGCCACAACAGGAAGTGGATGCCATGCAAGGTGTCTCCAAAAGCTCCAAACCAACCACCACGCCTATGCCGTCTGACTATCTGGCTCAATTAGCTGCTGGAGTGGAATTGATATTTACCGATTATGCTCATCAAAATCCATCTAGCGCAAGGTGGCTGCAAGAACGGTACAGAGCAGTCGACACTAAAGAGAAATGTAGGTTATATACTTTAGTGATGTACAACGTCGCTGATTATTGCGATGCAGATATCCATCTCACAGCAATCCTTGAGCATCCGAATATAGCAATTCTGAAGCCACAAGCCACTCAATCGCTTCTCCGGCAGGCAATCCAGGAAATCCACAGCAAAACCCTCGAACTGTCCTCAAACGGTTTCTA
The DNA here is from genome assembly GCA_027946365.1 of Kalmusia sp. IMI 367209. Taxonomy (NCBI): domain Eukaryota; kingdom Fungi; phylum Ascomycota; class Dothideomycetes; order Pleosporales; family Didymosphaeriaceae; genus Kalmusia; species Kalmusia sp. IMI 367209. Next base: position 292,373 of record JAPEUQ010000005.1, on the reverse strand, counting down.
TGTCCGCCGGCGCCCTTCTACATATCCATTCTCCTTCATCCCTTCGAACTCATTTGAAATCATCAATGACGAAGGACTAAGCTTTTGGGATCAGCGCACCATCTACGTCGAGCCACATATCCGGCACATGTGCAAGACGCCTGCCAAGGTCGCGCACTGGCTCACAGAACATGGACAGCTCAAGCCGAAGTGGCTGCCGGTTCAGGCGGTCCATACGCTGTACAATAGCTGTGCTTTCGTGGTCCTAACTGGCAATGTCACGCATGAAGATCCTTGGAACAAGTGGAGAGCGGCTGAGAAACCTGAGAATTGGAAAGTTATGACTAAGGTAGAGCATACGAAGCGGACGGAAGAGTATGCTGCTTTGGTGGAGGCAGCAAGGGCTGAGGTTAGCTCGAAGCGCAAGTCGAAAAAGCTAACCATAGCGGAAAATGGAATAAACCCCATGGAGATTACGTCTGCTACTCAACCTGCGGACGATGGTCGACAGGCAGTGCGTAAGCACAAACGGAAGAGGAGCAAGATGACTAGCGCGGCAGTGAAAGATCACGATGCTGCCACAACGGTCGGAGCAGATGCAGGAGTCGATGACACGAATCTTGAACCTGACGGAAGCCGTACAAGTAAGCGTAGAGCTTGAATTTGACGTTCATACCCATCTCCGGAAGTTGGACTCACAGGTATATCCTCCGCCGAGGATGGCATCCGAAGCTAACATCGACTTTGATCGCAACGTGGTCTCCTTCGCCTACCACGGTCGGGAAAAGATCAGGAGATTTATACTGATGTAGAGTATATGTAGGGTTATAAGAGGTAGAAGGAGGTTTTAGGTATCCCATTCACCTGCGCTGCAGATTGCAGTACAATATGGATAAGGCGGTCATCAAAACCACCCTAGTGCAAGCCCGCTCACCAGTTTCATCCATTACCCAATGAAAAAATTGCCATGCACACCTAATATCTCCTCGTCCAGGCTAGAGGTTGCAGTGAAGCATATCGTTCCGGAGACAGTACAGCCTGACACAGGGGTATGGCGCCGATCGGAGACCAAAAAAAATGCCTAGCGTTCAGCCGTCCAATTGTCTTGGTCTGGTGTAGATCGTTTTCCCATTTGTGCATGCTAGACTCCTGGAGAACGAACCATGCCGCACAGCGTTCCTTTTGTTGCATATATTGCAACGGATAAGACCATTTTCAGAGCGTTGAGCGTATCCATCAGAATTGTCCGCTAAGACCAATGTTCGGTTCTAGTTCAACGAGAACACCCGCTAATCGCACGTAAATTGAATATGGTGCAAAAATATGTCTGCGCTACAGGACCCACGCGCTTAAGAACGAACAGTATTCTTTCATTAACAAAGTTAGACAGCATGCGACCCCATCATTCAAATGACTACTAAGATAGTATCATTGCGCAAAGAGTCATCATGCGTTACACCTCGCCCTGTAAAGAAAGTCATAAATCGCAAGATATTCTATCAAGTAAGACATATGTTCATCAATCAAGAAATCTTTACACAAAAGAGAGAAGAAAAAGAAGGAGATCTAGGTAACCCTTTAGACCCCCCAGTCAAGGCGCAATAACCTCCTGGTGCCTACCCGTCAAAATCCATTGCTTATCATGCGCATACGTATTCTTCCGCAGCATTCCAAACTTCCTCCTCACCCACTCGCCGCTTGTCACTTCTTCGATCGACCCAGGTACTTGGAAAATAGTGTGTTCCTCTGGTCGCTGCAGATACGCGAATGAGTACCGCGTCGCCATCGCATGGCCCGGTAGCGGCCCCACGCGGTGCAAGCTCGACGTCAATTTGCCGCCTGTCATCATACTCAGGCTGTCACCGACGTTGACGATGGCACAGTTGGGTTTGGGTGCGACGAAGGTCCAGTCGTCGGGTGCGCCGCCGTAAGGGAGCGTTTGGAGACCGGGCTGGGCGGTGAAGAGAACGGTCAAGCTACCCAGGTCGGTGTGAGGCGTTTGTGCGGCGCCTCGCTCAGCGGCGGGCTGTTCATGGTACTTGAGAAGGCGAAGAATGCAGGGTGAGGAGTGCTCGTTGCGGTGGAAGAGCTCAAGGCGCTTGTCACCTTCTATGCCGAGCGTGTCGGAAAGCGCGCTGTGCATGGTCGATGTAAAGGTCTGCATGTACTTCATGAAGGCGTCTAGGAGCCCCATGCGAGCGTCTAGGACGGCAGGGCGGGGAAAGGGTGCTTTGCCAATGGAGAGGACGCCGTCTTTAGGGATCTGAGAATATGTTAGTAAGGAATGAGGGGAGTGACTATTGGAAACTTACAGCCCAGGACTCGAAGCCGTCGCGCTTGCCGCCGACACCTACATCGTGTATTCAGCATCATATCGCAAAGTCTCGCAGTTCAGGTGCAATCTTACCTCCAAGGTTCCTCCCAATAGGCTTATACCCGTTCAACTTCATCGGTCCAAAAGCATCTACATCAAACTCAAGCTTCTCCTCTGTCGTCAATCCAAATAGTGCCTGCTCCAACTCATACACGCCATCGATGACCCCCTTGAAGTTCTCGAACTCGGTGAGATTTGAGAAGTCGAGGTAGAAGAAACCTTCTTCTTTGGCAGCGGTGAGGAGCCTGGCTTTCTCGGCAGGAGAGTCATCCCGGAGAGCTTGGATATCGATTGTGCGGAGGGAGGAAAGGGGAAGATTAGGGGGCATAGGGGTGATAGTGGGACCAGACATTCTGACTGTATGAAGTATGGTGTTTTACAGAAGAGTTGTACAAAGGAGTTCTGTCGGTGTGTTGTTGAGGTGTTGTGTAAAAGCAATTTGCGATCCTGAAGGAGTATTATATCTTGATGAGGCTCCGGTGACCCGAAATTCTAGAGTCCATAAGCTCTACAACGTGGTCTACAGAGTCGTCAAGAAGGTGGCGGGGAATCCTAACGGATGTAGAGTCATCGAACAAACGCATGGTCAGAGAACTGTCCGTAACGTACGATGGTGTGAAGTTCGTAGAGATAGGAGGCTGAGGTGTGTGTCTACGGTTCTGTGTGATTGGAAGTTCGAGCTTCTAATCGAGAGGTAGTTCTCCACTAAGATCCTAGAACAAGGACTTCTCAACAACACTCAAGATCCGTAACCTCGAATGACAATGTGTCAGTCTGTGCAATTGTGATTGGGGACAGAGGTCCGTAATGCAGGGCGGTATGGAACCTGTGGAGATAAACTCAATGCGTGGGGGGTGTATAGCATGGACATGTGGCAGAAGTCCCCACTAAAATCCTTGAGTAGAGGCTCAGTCACTAAGATCAACATGTAGGAACTCCCCGATAACCATGCTTGACAAGGTATCTCACACTAAGATCGTTCGAGAAGATGCCGCAGTAACATTCGAGATCCGAACTCCCGGACGACACCATATCGGTCTTTATGATCGTTGTGATGGAGGCCCGTCATGAATGTCAATATGAGAGAAGTGCAGAGACGTAGGTGGCGGACGGCGCGATAGTGTGGCAGTCCTGTACTGACATCCGTGAACGAGATCTCGCCACTCCGGACCCTTGGATAGATGCTCTCGCATCAAAAGCACTTAACGGGAAATTCTTGTTTAGATGCTTAGAAAACAAACTGAACCAAAAGTCTGAGATCTCAAGCAATACTATGACGGTGTTCGCAGTTGCTGAGACATTATGGGGAGATGTGGATTGTATAAGCAGCGATCTCGGTGTCACGTTTCTGATACTTCCTACAATGTACCTCGGTCTTCGTGATTCTCCTGATACTCAAAGTCAGTGACCCAGGCGCCCGAAATTAGTAGTCTAGGTAGACAACGATATCTGCACCACGTTGTCCGACTTCCTAGGCTGGGCAGTGGTTGTCGGTCTTCGCAAAATAATACTGAAGATACATGTGTTGAGGAAAATCATGGGCTACCTTGAGCTACAGAACACCAATACATCCGTAATCTCAAACGACCCAGCCACGGTCTTCGCAGTATGTGAGATGGTACTTAGAGTCATTGTGCTTGGGAGTGGGTACCCAAGTAAATCTCGGTCTCGGCGCTTCGATGGTCCGACCATTTTTGGAGTGCTGCAGCATTGCCACGCCAGCCGCCTAGGAAGTCCGGGGAGCTGATATCGGGTCCGATGATTTGTCTACTTCACATATGGCAGTGTTCCAGAATGTGGCAAAGCGGGAAGGTTATCCACTCAATAGCAGAAGAGAAATCAGATTTGAAGGAGTTCGGACGAAATGATCAAGTACTAGCGAGTGTATACGCGGATAAACGTGGGGAGAGGGCATGTTTGGTTCCGACCCGATACAACGGTACCACTCATAGGCATGCAGTACGCCACTTACCCCTGAACAAGGACCTTCGTATCCTGCTAAATGAACCATAGAGTATCGAACAAGAACATCGTACAATGCTTGGATACAGGCAGCTTCCACTCATATGTAGATATGCTGTATGATTCGAGCTCCCATGGATATGTCGATTTTCTATCCTCGGTCTCTAAAACCGCGGGTGGCTCGTATGCATGTCAGAACTCTACTTATATCGTCGCTTTTTTTCCGAAAACGTGTTTGCGTAACCCAGTTCCGTATATTAGCGACGCTGCAACCAATCAAGAACGACCACTTCGAATAATATTTCCTCATGTGTAGATCTCGGACTTGTCGTCTCAGCATCGAAAATCGCTCATGGTGCTTTTATCAAGATACTAGTCTGATCATTGATGGTTTTGATTCCACTAGAAAAATCTATCATGCACAATTTTGCCTACTTTTAAACCCGAAAATTAATCTAAGCATTTTGTATAGTCTTAAGTAGATACCAACGTTCTCGTAGAAATTTCCTAGAGTAGCAAGGCCCTCAGACCACGATAAGACTAGGAGCGGAACCATGCAGCAGTGCAATACCTACGGACAAAAGATTAGTATTGCCACCCTAGAGAAATATACGTCATGTTACAATCACAAGAAACCAAGATCTTGGTCTCCGAACCTTTCTCTTGGTATCGTAGAGATTTAGAAGAGTCCAGTATTTGGTCCGTTGCTAATAGATTGGTAATTTTTACCTAACGCCCCTCGTTTGGTGACTGCGGGTGACACTAATTCACTGTTGATGTCCTCAGTGACGTCAAGAACGTCCGATGCGCACATGCCATAACGGACCAAAAGATACAGACTGGACCGGCCAGTAGGTCAAGCATCATCTCTAGTCCGCGAGATCTTCGATGTTCAAGCAGACGCGTAGATATCGGGCTCAACGACACCCAAGGTCGACGCGTAACGAAACATGACCATGCAGTACATAAAACTTTATGCATTATGGCGGCATGAACAGTTTGATGACGCTGTAGAGTGAGTTGGAGGCCTTATCAGAGTGGTGCTGTGAATCACTGGCTTGGCAAGTGTGCAGTTGTTGGGGAAGCTACACGGGAATCGCCAGCAAGATATGCAAGGTTCAGTGTTAGGGGGGCGAGCAATATATTCTATGGAAACTTTCTGCGACGGGAATGATATGTAATCTTAAAAAGGGTTCTTAGTAACCTCTGCCTCTACCTCGGCATAAGCATCATAGCGATAGACCCATGGCTGAATCTTTGGATGTGTCCTGTCTAGGGTTAGCAATGGGACATTGAGCGGTTGCGATAGGTCGGCTATGCGAACATACCACGGAGTTGCACTCTCCGGCCCATACTCTTCCATCATAGAGCGCGCGAGGCGTTCGTCCCGCTTTTGTTGCTCCACTCCATCCACTAGATGGTGCTCAATGCCCTGTAGAAACGTCTCCCTCACTAGCTGGTCTACACGTGGTCGTCGGATCGAATCGTACAGCGCCAAGGCCTTGGGTAGCTGATCTTTTCGGTGAACATGAGAGAGTAGAGCACCGATAGTGGCAGCATCTTCCAAGGAAGAGTTGGCTCCTTGTGCCATGTAAGGCAGCATGGGATGAGCGCAATCTCCGCTAGCGTAAGTTAGCCTACATTGTTCTGAATGGACAACAGTCGGAGCTGTAGTCTTACGCCACGACAAACTTCCCGCTAGAAGTAGTCCATCGAGGGAGCGGGTTCACTGAGGCAAAATATTAGAACCGCCCAGAAAGTTTTCTAGAACATAGATAGCTTACGATAGTGCAGACGCCATTTCAGCACCTTGTCAGTTTCGTCCAAGATTCGCGTCAAACTAGATACGATCTGGTGTCAGCTACAGGCGAAATCCTACCGTAATCGAATAGGAAGCTTGGTATGCGTGTTCATACGGCAACCAAGGATACCAAGGTAAGCACTTACACTGGATCCCAGCCCTCGAAGAGCGCCCGCATCTCATTCAAATCACCCTCGGCTTTCGGGATATGCGATGGCAGGTCGTCGGGAACCAGCAGCACTAGGTTAAGGTAGCGACCCCCACGTACCGAGTACGCCACGGCGTGAACGCCTGGTCCCACCCAAAGATTGATGGAGGGTTTCTCGAAGCGCTTGCGTATATCCTCATCATCGACTTGGTCGCGGTCGACGATGATGCGATACGCAAGGTCGCCTGTGGGTAGGGGCCGAGGAATCTCCTCTCCGGCGTCAAACAAGGCCGAACGCGCGGTCGACCATAGCCCGTCTGCAGCGAATACCAAATCCCCGTGAACGATCTCGCCCTTGGCCAGTGTGACGAAACCTCGGTCTGCATTGACATCTGAGACGGCGCACCCGAGACGGATAACTGCCCCGAGCGCCGCGGCCCGCTCGGCTAAGGCCCTTGTCCAATCGTCAACGGCTTCCTTGGTTTTCAACAGCCATCTACGTACCTTTGCAGATCCGCGCGATGCAGACACCACAGCGGACTGCCATTCCGGGCCTCAACCTCAGTACCGTAGTCTTTTCGCTGCGCCAGTGGCTGTCCATCGAAGCGGTTCATAGCGAAGGACACGGGCGCAGCGATAGCTCCTGACGGAAGCAGCTTGTCGACACCCCACGCCCGCAAGAGACGGGTTCCATTGGGAGTGATTTGCAGGCCAGCACCGACCTCCTCGAGCACAGGGACAGTCTCGAGGACTGTCACCTGATGGCCTGCGAGACGCAGGGAGATGGCGGCACCAAGTCCGCAGAGGCCAGCACCAATGACGAGCACCTGTAGCTGGCCTTGACCCGCGGGCTGAGAGCTATTAGTCATGGTCTATAGGCGTCTTTAAGATGAAGTAGCGGGGGCGATAATGGGTAATAGCTGTCCCTTTTCGTCCTTTTCGCTTGGAAGAGAGACAGTCGTAGGGGATGTGAACCGTGGATCGTACGGCAAGGAACGAGTGCGAATTCACTAGAACAGGAGACTTACGAATCAAACCTTGTGTGATTCATATGACTTTATACAAAGGCGTTGGCGGCTCTCGCCTTCCCACACCCACGCGACGCCCATGCGACTTGCTGCTGTCTCCACTCCGATTCTCTGCAGACTCCTTCGCCTTACAGAACATGGTTCATTGTTTATGACTCGGACTTCTGACCTGTCGAAAGTCAAAAGATGAGAGTGCGGATTTCTCAGATGTTATCATCATATGCAAGTCCCTTAGTCGAAATGCGCCCGCTGTCCGACGGAGCAGTCCGGTGTCGATTGGCCACCCTTCCAATAACAAAGCAACGAAGATCTCTAGGCGTCTAGGCATTCGATTTGTTGAGTCTCTTGAAAGCAAGCTGTTGAGCATGTCGAAGGTGGGCGAGAGAAAAAGAGTATTGGGTGCATCGGTGTTCGTGTGCGCGATCAGTCGGCCTCCGTGGGCTGAGAGACCATTATTCATCCACATATGGTTGTTTGGCAGTAGCACCACGGTCGTTCCACAAAGGTTCTTTTAATTCCCACTTACAGGGCCAACTTTTACCCACTTATCTACATCGCTGCTGTTGTGACTAACGATCGTTGGCTATTACACACTAGGCTTCAATGGCGACCGTAGTAGAACAGACCTCGGAAGGTACCGTCTATCGGTCGGCACAGACCCACTCTCTTCCCGATGTTGATATTCTGACGTTACTCTTTGGTAGGCATGCCTTTTCGCGTCGCGTACACCACGTGGCTTCGTGATTCCTTCGCATTCCGCCATACCATATACAGCATGTCACTCTCACTGACGACCTTGAACCATAGATCACTCTTCAGTAGACCCGGAGACCAAGCTACACATTTCAGCAGCAGACCCTAGTCTCTCGCTGACCGTCTCTCGCACGCGGACCTTGACCGAGGCGACCTCATCGGCGCTCCGAAGACACTTCGGCATCGGTGCGAATGGAGCAGGCCAAGATATTGTATCCGTCATCTCCAATGGACATTTTCTTCTCCCCGTGTTAGTCTACGGTATCATAGGTGCCGAGGGAGTACTCTCCGCCGCGTCCACTGCCGGTACCGTTAGCGATGTGAGCAAGCAGCTCCTAGGCGCCGAAAGCAAGATCCTCATCTGCACCGAGTCTACGAAGTATGTTGCTCTCAACGCGGCCGAGGAAGCAGGCTGGGGACGCAACGGAGGTGGAAGAGTGCTGATCATGGGCGAAGGCAAGGAGTGGAGTTTAAAAGCTGTGCAGCCAAATTTCCAGCTCGGTCCCAATCTCATTGATGAGAACCAAAGGTTACCATGGAAGAAAATAACGGATCCTGACACACTAGACAATAGTCTTGTTATTCTCATCTACAGCTCCGGTACCACGGGTCTTCCCAAAGGTTCGTCGCGCAAGCCATGGATGAAAAGCATAAGTTAACAAGCCCAGGCGTCAAGCTCTCACACCGTAATTTCGTCGCCCAGACGGCGATTCCAGGCGACAACTTCAAGCACTGGATCAAGACGCAGAATCCCGACTTCGAGTACCGCACAGTCGCCCATCTGCCAACCGCACACATCGGAGGCATCCAAAACTACATATTCGCCCCCTTCTACATGGGCGGCACTGTATACTGGATGTCCAAGTTCGTCTTCCCCGAATTCCTCGAATACAACAAAAAATACCAGACGACCTATCTCTTCAGCGTGCCCCCAATCTGGCTCCGCATCGCCCAATCGCCGGAAGTAACAGACCAGTTCCAAACCCTCCAAGTCACCATGTCAGGCGCCGCCCCGCTAGGAAAGGACCTCCAGCACGCGGCAAGCGAGAAGCTCGGCGGCCCAGACTGCTTCATCAGCTCCTCGTGGGGGCTGTCGGAGACGACGGGCTCGGCGACCATCAGGCCCTTGGACACGGAGCACGACCACACGGGCTCCGTATCTCCGCTGATGTCCAACGTGCGCGCACGCCTTGTAGACGACGAGGGCAAGGACGTCGAGCCTGGCACGCCAGGCGAGGTTCTCCTCCAGGGCCCCGTCGTCTTCAAGGGGTACCACAAGAACGACGAGGCGAATAGGCAGGCGTTCGTCGACGGTTGGTTCCACACGGGCGATGTTGCAGAATTCCGAAACGGCCTATTTTACATCGTCGACCGGAAGAAGGAACTCATCAAGTTCAACGGCATGCAGGTTGCGCCCGCAGAGCTGGAAGCGCTCCTGCTGTCGCACGAAGACATCCTCGACGCCGCCGTCATCGGGATCGAGGTGGACGACGGGCGGGGCGAGCTCCCGCGGGCGTACGTGGTAGCAGACGAGACGAAGATCAGCGAGGAGGATATCAAGGCGTGGGTGAAGAGCAAAGTAGCGAACCACAAGCAGTTGAGAGGCGGCGTCGTCTTCTTGAAAACGATCCCTAAGAGCCCGAGTGGGAAGATTCTCAGGAAAGATCTGAGACATTCGGCGAAGACCGAACGCAGCGTTGCGCAGTTGAACGTCGCACAGCTTAGTGTCACTGCACCTTAGGAAGTTGAGATAGGGAGCTTCTACCTCCCTGCCTGTTCTATAACGCTTGATGAGACTATGCAGAAGATATATCTTGTGGACACCATCTGTATTCAACCCTTCTATAGCTGATTTCACCTCGTTCTAAGTAATGAGCATACAACTACATATACAAAACCCATTTTTCTATGTCACCCTCTTTTTACCCGCCTTTCCAGTTATAAGGCAAGAGAGAACCCGTGAACATTCTATCGTCTACTATTCTCTTCGCCCACTTACACCTTCTATTACAAATATAGTACAACGGTACAAACCCTTTTCGTTACTACCTTTCCATATACGACAATTTGTGGCTGAATTGAGGAAGGAGTAAATTCTTGTTCGATCCACTCGTGTGCTCGAATACCTCTGCATCAGAGATTCCTACTTAGAGAACTATATAGATTTAAATTGCCCCAAACAAATTCGCGAAAATGGTAAACTTGGCCATGGATAAGACAAGTACAAAGCTCTGCGTCGCAATGATAATCATAATAATGTCTAATCACTGAAAGCAGGAGAGGCGCAATTATCGTTCTAGTTGTGCTATCCCTGAACGCTACCAGGACGCATTATTACTATGGGGATTTTTTTTGAAAGCCGGAATTTGCGAGGTGAGATATGATAATTTACTTGGGCGATTTACAACAACCTTAATATCATCTCTTTGTTTATGTGGCTGTTCAGTCGGTCTACCGAAGACTACTAGCCCTTTCACCTTTTCACGCCCCAGCATATCAAGACGATAGCATCATAGCATGACCACCTCATGATGCGACATCACATCACGACAGGAGCAAAACGCTCCGTTCACGCAACCACACGACGACACGAAACGTCCAACGTGCACCTACCCCATCGTCCTCGTCCGGAAAGCGCAAACGCCCCACAAACTCCCCCATAGCGCGTCCCACAACCCGTCCACATACCGAACACGGGAAACCACACTTCGTACCCCAAGTCGACGAGGGGGATGGACCGGGAAAGCTAGCCCCCTCAATTCCCCTAGCTAGCGGCAAAGACCCTTTTTTTTTTCTTTTTTCTCCAACTCTCCAACACACCCCGCACCCGCGCTCGGCAGTGGCCTTCGGGACATTTTTGCGCCTGGGATCCGCGAACAGCCGTCGACGATTCGACACGACGCCCGCGACGCATTTTCGATTTCCGTCGATCACGACTGCAGGAGTGTGGAAATGGAGGAAGGCGATGGGAGTGCGCGGCCGGTCCCTGAACATCAGCACTCGGCCGTCACTCGGCGATAAAAGTGTGTCCGGGGTCGTCGCCTGGGTGTAGAGTGCGGGGGAGAGTAGGTGTAAGCGCGGTGTGTGTTGTGATGGTCAGGGTAGCACTTGGGCATGGGGCGATGCAGGCACGATGCAGGAGGCGTGCGAGACGCTTCAGAGCAGACTTTTTGGTCTGCATCGTGTAAATGGTCCTACTTTCATTAGGTGAGTATGGCGATCATGGCCCAAGAAGGCGGGCCCTAGGGTTCGGGGGAAAGGACTATTTTTTGTTGGTTTCGGGAGCGATGGACGGGTGTAGATCATTTTGGTGAGCAAAAGCGGGCATTGGTGATGGGTTCTGTCAGAACGGATGGTCTATCTGCGTTAGTGTGGAGGACGTAGTGATATGGTATTGGTGGTCGGGCGTAATGAATCAGTGTGGTTGAATGGTAAGTAGATCCATCCAGTCGTTGTCTGCGGAAGCGAGTCCTGGGCACTCGTCGTGTGCAGTCTTTGTTGAAGATGTACTATGCTGTCAGCGGCAGGTCCGACGAGGGATACTACGTAATGGAACTAAGTAGCTCTGCCTCGTGTTGTGATACTCCTGCTCATGTTGTTGAAGACCGCCCTTATCAGGAAGTAATTTCTGCATAGGCTCATTTACTGCCTCTCGAAGTTATAGACTATGATTTGGTAGGCTTTTTTGGGACCTGGAACCACGTGGTCATGTTCCTAAGATAGTTTTCCCAGGTTATTGAGAAGCCACGAGGGAGGCTACATGTGCGGGTAGGCCCGGTGGTCCGACAATGGTGAGAGGAGAGCTTCTACATAGAGCTTACGAATTAGGAAAGAGAGGGGAACAACTGAGACAAGGTGTGGCGACGCGCGCTATAAAATCTCCTTGCCCTAGGTCTCTGGTTCCATTATGCATGATGACGACCACCACATACATTATTTCGTAGCGCCTAGACCTTGATCTCAACGGCCCAACAAATGGAAAAGACAAGGCGACAACTGTGTGGTTAGTGTTTGACATGGTCATTTTTGAAGCGATAGAATATCGAGCCGGCCTACTGTTTCGCGCACGCATCATTGTGATTGTGGCATGATGACGCAGCCGCTTTTTCGGGGAATTGGTACGTCACCTGACAATTGCAGTAGGCTTCCAGCGTAGGTGAAGAAAGTTTCTCAACATGTGGTACACTACTGCGTGAACGATATCGAATTAGGCGAATACCTCCGTTCGTACATAGAATCGTCTTTCTGGTCGGCGACCTACCTCAAAAACGGTCCGCAACTTTGTGGTTGAGCTAAGAAAGCCTTATCCTTCGGGTCCGCATAAACTTTACTGTCACTCGCTGTCTCAAAAGGGGTTTCCCCATGCCATGCTGTAGGTTGCACACTAGCCAAGCCTCGGAGCTATCGGTAAAAGAGGCCGGGAGTATTTAAACTTCAACGTCGAAGGAAGTGTGTCACAAAGGGTACACCTGCAGGACATTTCGGCTGTGGCGCGGTCGGAGGCTGCTCCGGTCGCGTCGAGGTTACACTATAATGTCGGCGGTCGGCATGGCTTGAGAGTGTGGAGTGCGAGGTGTGGCGAAAGTTTAAACTGCGCTTGTGTGAACAAACTACTCTCTAAACATCGTAAAATGGCTCTTGGAAATGATGATAATTTCCGCATCGAGTCCTGCGATTGGGTGAGGGATAGCTTTGTAATGTGTGAGGATCCCACTGTTGAATGCAGCAACGACTCCAACCGGTCGATCCGCGTGTGCGCTCGGTGTAAGTTTGAATTGTTCGACCGAGATTTGGGCCTTGATAGAAATACGAGAATACGAGCATTCGGCATGATGCCCAACAAGCCTTTGTGGATCGTGTTCCATGTAGGTATCTATTACCACTTACGCGTGGTTCACTGCTTTAGTAAGCGTGACCATTGTCTGTGTCTTTGCATTGCTTGAAGATGTCGTGACACGACAGTTGTAAAACGGGTCTAGATCACAGCCCAAACGCGCCATGAGATCGTACGTGGCGCGCACATTGTAGCTAACGCGATGCAACTTCGGAGCCTTGAGCTCGCATCTAAAGGTCGGAGAGATGGTTGTCTGGAGACACTTTCTCATGTTCGGCCTTGTCGAAAGTTCTGAATGGCTAGTGGGCGACGATTCGAAGGTGGTAATCCTCCGACCAGCACCCAGTATAGGCCTGGATCAGGGAGACCTCGGCCGGACTGAGTTGGGAAGCCCATTGGATGAATCTGAATTTGGTCGCTCTAGATGTGTACGTGTCGTGCATCCCGTGGCTGCTCGATAGTCCGGCACATAGCATTCGTATAAGATGCCGTTCTACCTTTTGGGTGCCTGTCTGCGTCGAGGTCTAGATGTTGGGAATCGTGCTCAAACCCTCAACGAGCATGTTAACAAGTCAACCAAGAGCGAATGCGAGATATTCTTAGGCTTGAAACTGCAGATCTTGACGGAAAACATCGTGTCGTTCGTGTGTTGATGGTGATCGGCAGACCTTTGGGCGTGATAGGAGATGTTAGTGGGGCGCCACGGTGGGGCCCGTGACAAGGCAGTTTGAACAGAGTGGAGGTGGGGGAAGCGTCCGGTAGTGTACCACCGATTGCATGAGCTAGAGGTCGATGGCAGCTTGGCTTTCGATGCGTGCTTGTGCTTTCCAGATACTAGATACGGATCTCAGGCCCTGAAAAAGCAAAAACCTGAGCGCGTAATGCTCGACGACGAACCAAGACGATTGTGTTACGTGCTTTGGTGGGTTGATTGCAATTGCTTAAATTGTTGAGATATTAAGCCGTTCGTGTTCTCGCGTAGGCTAATCTTCATCTGATGTTTGAATTACGTTTCGGTGTTGGATGTGCATACCGGGTTGCAGGCTCGTTGATATTGCACGCGCATGAAAAGCAAAAATACACAGCATACCGATCCCGTGGGTCGTGCGCATGGTGCCGTGTAGCGACTTCGGCGAGCGAATTGATAGTGCACTATCCACCAGGCCAGAGGTTGCTATGGGGGAAATTTCGCCTCGGAGGAATCCCAAGTATTGACACCGGTGGCCCAATGCACATTCTGAAACATCCACATTCGGACGCGTGCAGCTGTTAATCTAATTTAGAAATGCGGCCGGTAAGCACTGAGAAGAAGCAGCGGCGGCGGCGGCGCAGATGCATCCGGGGCAAGCGCAGTTCACGTACGCGGAGAGCGGTTTTGAAGGTAACGCTGTTGTGGCACGGTCGGTCGTGCGGATGGTCAAAGTAGAGGGTACATAGGTGTGCAAGGGCTGACGGGGGGCCCAGAGAGGTCGGAGCATGGGAAGAGGCGCGTGCAAAAACGTGGTGCAGGGTGACATGCCGGTAGCAACGTGTGCGCTCACGCTGACACAAGCTTTTTCCATAACGTCAGGCATGAGCAGAGCATATACCGATACAGCTATGACATGCAGCAGGAGCCAATCAGAAAAAGAGTAGTGGCATCGGTGCAACTGGGCCGCAGTCAGGCGTCAGGACCACTGAGATGAGGTTGCTATGCAAGGCCTGCTGCGTTGCAGGACACGTCCATGCGGCGATTGACAACTCGTTAGGGAAGGTGTCAGTACGTCCGTATCTGGCTGGTAGGACGGTAAAAGCATTCCCAAGCTGTGCCACCGAAAAGTGTATCTGGGGGAGTCAAAAGCACACACCCTCGACGTGGATGGCGCCTGCTACGCCTGCTACGCCTGCTACGCCAACGTTGGGGGTCAGCAGCTTCGGCCACCAATCAGCGGCTGACGGAGGCTAATAGAAAGGAGGCAAGGTGGGCAGGGCCACACAGGCCACGGGCGCACTGCAATCGAAGGGCTTTCCCGGCGCAGTCAGTCTTGCGCAAAGTGAAGTTCCGGACCGAGCCCAGAGCCGCGCGACGGATCGCTGCAGCACTGGTCGGCAGTGGTTGCTGGCCCCCCTGGCGAAGGCGGCGGAGGCGGCGGCGGCGGCGACGAGATGCGCGCCATCGAGTCGCACTGCACGAGGGCCTCGTGAGATGCGGATCGATCGGAGAACCACGTTGCGGATGCAGCGCCATTTAGCCAGATTGCGGTGGACAAGAGCCTCACTTCTGGAAATTGGTATCCTGAAGCCTGAGGCAACAACACCGGGGACCCGAGGCCTTGGACGCCAGTACCGAGCCATGGAGGTAGGCCAAGATGGCTGGCCTGCAGGGACATGGTAGGTGGACCGCTGCTAGCCTACCATGCTCTCTCTACTCTCTCTTCCTCGAAGCGCCTGCGATTGCAGCCCTGCGTGGGATGGTGGCTGCAAAAGGACGATGCAGCGGAAGAAAAAAAAAAAAGAGAAAAGCCAAAGCGCGGGCAGGCCAGCGGTAGCGGAGCGGCGTCATGGTGGTGGTGGGTGGCGGCGGCGTTGGCGGCGGTGAGCGTGGGCGGGCAGAGCGCAGTGCATAGCAGAATGCATGTGTGAGAGTGAGAGAGAGAGAGAGTGTGTGTGTGTGGGTGAGTGTCTTGTGTCTGTGCCTGTGCCTGGGCAGGGCTAGAGGCACGAGAGCGAACTTGGGCCTTCCCCGCGCCGACCACGTGCAAATGGCCGTCGTGGGTGAACGTCATGCATGCATGCTTCCTTCGCCGTGCTACCGGGTCTCTGTCCAAGCAAGACCACACCTCAACTTCACCGACCGCAGGTGAATATCGCGCCTCGCCGGCTGCTGTGCAACGCAGCGTCTAAAGCATCGAGCATCGCGCATCGCAAAGCCGGCGGCGGCGGCGGCGGCGAGCGATAGCCGTGACGTTGATGCAACTCGCGTGGCTGTCACGGTCGCAGCCCGCGTGGTAGCGAGATGAGGTCGGTGGAGCAGGACTGCAGCTCGCAGCCATCTGTCGCAGGATGCGTGCTGCTGCAGATGACGGCGCCTGTCGTTCCTCGCCCGCATCCCTGTCGGCGCGATCAACTGGCGATGGCACCATCGCGCGGACGAGCGCAGTCAGCGTCGGCGGCCAGCCATGGCACCAGGCCAGCAGAAACCACCCGTCGACGTCGCGAACGTCACTGCAGACCAGCGTCCGCTCCTCATTCGCGCGGTCTCCTCCGCGCAGCCAGCGTATCACCTGGAGCGCCGTCGGCAGCCCTGCATGGGTCCTCCCAAAATCCTCAATCTGTCGAACTCGCTGTTGGCCCCCTTCCCCAGGGCAGCGCTTCCTTCTGCCCACTCAGTTGCTCGTAGCCAAAAAGAATGCCCCAAATTAACCCTCCCAGCGCCCGGTCAGCCTCCTGCAGCGACATCTCCTCCTCCCTTGCGCGCAGCGAACGAGCAAACGAGCAGCGTTCGTTGTCGTCCTTCATGTCCAAAATGCCGCGACGCCGCGCCCACCGCCAGCTACATGGCGCCGGACTGCTCTGCTAGTAGCTTCTGACGCCGCGGCTACGCTTCGCCGTGCCAGTCCGCCGCTCGGTGACAGCCAGACCAACCTCCACGCACGCACCGCCGGTGGTGGGAGCGCTCCGAGGCGCAGGGCAGCGGGTGCCGTGTGCACGCTTCCAGAGGGACTGTGCTGCCCTTCATCCATCCCGCACATCAGTTGGCTCTTGCGGCGCCTCCAACAGCGCAGGGTGCCCACACGCCTGCCAGAGCGGCGCAAGATCGTCCTGCAAGGCCAAGCCCTAGCATGCCTGCGATGCCTGCGATGCCCTACCCTTGCCTGCTTCCATGGCTCAATCTTGTGGTGAATGCCTGCTCCAGTGCAAGTGGCCCGTTGTGGAAATAGCGTGTGTGCTGCTTTGCCCTTCGCCACTTTTAATCACTTGAGACACGCAGCCAAACAGCGTCGCGCAAAATTTCATTTGCCTCTAATTCCCTCCGTTCTCCCCCCGCTCGCCCTGCTTGCTGCTCGTTCTTTCGTCTGCGAATGAGCCTCCGCAGCCTCCATAGGGTGGTGGGTGCTGTGTGCGTGCGCCCGACGTGAATTGCTAACCGCTCGGGGCGTGCTTTCTCGACTGCCTCTTCCTGTGGACTGCCTCGCCGCTCTGCCGGGTTCGACAAGACTCCCTGATCCCAGCTGTCGACTTGCAAACTTGCAGATTGGGGGGCGTCCGAGATCTCATGCGCCGGACCATTGCGCGTCTCTGTGCTCACCACTACTAACTCCCCGCTGGAGTCAACATCGGGTGGTGCGGGCTCCAACGTTTGGGAACACACTTCCACGCAACTCGACAACGTGGGTAAGTTTTGCCACCCTTCCTACATGGCGGGGACCGGTCCCGCCCTAGCTCGAGCCTCCATGCTGATAATTTGCAGGACCCTTCAATGCTGTCTTGGGTCTCGTAGGTCGATCTCTAGGCGCGATACCACTCTGCGCCTCTTATGGCTGTCTGGGTGGAGCGCCGTGCGAAGAAAGTTGCAGCTAAGTTGGACCACGCGTTGCTTTTGCAGCCCGCCAGTAACGCAATGTCCTACAATCCTTTGGCCCAATCCCCTGGCGCGGTCTTTCCCGTCCCAGAAACCACAACCTCCGGAATCGTCGAGGACCCTCCCGAATACTACGCTGCGCGTCCCGACCAAGCAGTCGAGGCTTCGCCCCAGCAGCAGCTAAACAAGAAGAGGCGTGCCTCCAAGGACAAGACCGCCATCATCAGACGCTCTTCCTCCACGCCACACATGCGCAACCTGGCCCTGGGTACCACCAGCGAGCTGTCGCCGACGGGTGACAAGCGGCGAAACAAGCTGGGTTACCATCGCACATCAGTCGCCTGCGGTAAGCAAAGACGTTCGGGACCATTGCGTCGGCAACCGCTTACTGACCTGGCTATCATAGGGCACTGTCGACGGAGGAAGATTAGGTGCCTCGTGGCAAACGACGATGCTACGGGACGTTGCGCAAACTGCATCCGTCTGAAGAAAGAATGCAACTTTTACCCTGTAGATCAGGCACCGGAACCCCCCCGGGCACAGGCTGGCGCACCCAAAGAAGCGAGCACTGGCGCACCGCCATCTTCCAATACATCGTCCCCACGACATCCCGCCTCCATGTTGGGAAGCAAAGTCGACGAATTTCGCCCTCCTTTTCCTGGAGCCGTGCCGACCAATGCTGCTGTTTCCAGATACGAAGTTCCCAGCGAATCCGACAGTGAACCGCACCATGTTACGCCAACCAGTGGAAGTGAGTGTATAGTGCGGGCTCGACCATTCTCAGACTACCCACTAACCCATGACAGTGCCCGTGCAGCAGCCTGCATACGGCTATCCACCTCCCATTGAAACACAATGGCCTCCCGGTACTGGCTTCCTACCTTCTTCATCTGTCTCGGAGAGCCCTTCTTCCTCTACTGGGTATTGGCGACCGTCTCCCACGACCGCGACTTCTGGTTACGGCAGTGAATCGAACGTGTCTGGAGTGCACACCCCCGCGACCATGAGTACCAGTTCGACCATGTCGTACAGCAATCACCAGGACAACCCCAACTGGGTTCCGCAGAATTTCCAACCACCTAGCAGATCCATGTCCTACGGCAACATCGAAGGTCTCCCCCAGCAGTTTCAGAATCATTCCATTGGCGCGCCCCCTCACGAGTATAGACGAACAGCGCCCTATCCCTATCCCACGACCATCGACACATCTTCATCCGTTATCCACTCGACTACGTTAGGACCCAATACATCAGCACCCCTTTCCGCGCCGATTGTAACTGGTAATCCTTATCATTATCCCCCACCCTGGAATCCGTATGCGGGCGGTCAGAACCCAGGGCACGACGGACATCTGCAAAGTCGTCCAATTGGCGGACAATGGTACGCTGAACCGGGACATCTGGGCCAGGTTCAAGAAGAAGGCGCTCCACCGATGACGTACAACCATCACGGAATGCCACACTATTAATCAGGACTTTGAGGAAATTAGGCGCCACACATATTCCAGTCCGGACGTAGCCGAAGAGGCCAATCTATCTCGGACGCCCATAGAACGCTTCGGCGAAACTATTACCGTTTGCGCAGCTCGCACTATCTATCTATTCCTATCTCACAATCGTTTCTGGGGTTCACGGTCGTCGAGCACGTAATTTTTTTTTTGGGTCAGTGCTCGGAGCAAAGGGCGAATAAGGTTTTGGAACTTGGAAAAAAGCATGGGAGCATTTTTTTGTTTGGACGGGCGCGTAGGGCTCGCTCGCTGAGAAGAAAGCCACGACGTGGACAGGGTCCGGAACGATCATCCGTTGTTTGCAACAAGCGGCATTTTGACACTGTCCCTCGCAATTTGCTTCTCGGATTCTCCGCTGCAATGAGCTGGCGACTGGCACATCGGACGCGCCCGTTTTTCCTGTCACTTTTCCGGGTTCACATGTACGAGTAGCATTGGATGGGTTTTGGGAATAGTGGAGTCAGGCGGCGAAACCAGGGCTACGCTTGTAAGATAGGATAACTTTGAGCAAACGAAATGCTAGTGGTGGCACGAAGAAGCACCGAATTCTGAACTTTCGAAAATCTGCGACGTTTCCCCAGACGGATGGTTGCGCGTCTCTCTCTCGCTCTCTCTCTCTCTCTCTTCACAGGCGAAATGACCAGACTGGACACTGCCGGAGGTAGTTCCGGTAGCGCGCTCGCTTTGCCCCGGTATCCGCCGGCAGCCTCGGTGACACCCGCGCTGTTTCGGGGGGTCATCGATGGCCGCCTGTTGACGTTCAGATCTTAGCGGTTGCTGGTTGCCGGTACCGACGAGACTTTGACAGGCGCCCGTTATCTCGCTTCGGTATTACAGGAGCTTTCCCCGCACAACAAACTTTGGACCTGGATTGGCATCGTCATGTGCTTTGCATGGCAGGAAGCCTGATGAGATGAGGGGCGTTCAGTTTGGGCTGCATAGCCCATGAGGATAATTAGTGGAGTGGTGTGCGCGATGCTTTGACGTTGGAGGCAGGGCGGCGGAACTGCTGATTTGGGATTGGTGGACATGTGGGGCAGATGCGCTGTAAAGACGCCCGAATCTCGTGCAGCATGCAAGGTGAGGAGCAGGTGGTGAATCCTGCGCTGGTCTTGGTAGCGAAGGTGCGAGATTCACACACACACACGCGCGCGCGCACACACACACACACACATACACCGTCTGCGGTCCCAATTCTGAGTGCGTGGGCGTGGCAGATGATCGATGGATGTCCAGGGCATGCAACCCGATTCCTGGGTTGAGGTTCGACGCGCATGATATGGCAAACTTCACACCGCACAGGAACGGCCGTCTTGGATTAACGACGCCGTAAGCCATCCTATCCGGGGGCATAATAATCTTCTGACGGAAGCGCAGGTCCTGCGTTCGTCTTGGAGATTGACACGCCCACTTTAGCACCCGATATCAATCTCCGTCAAGCGCAGCAGAGAGCTGCGAACCCCCGTTCGCATCCGCAGGCCGACCTTAACAAAAGTCAATTAAGAGAACCCCTCAATTAACGTGCGACACGTCTCACCGAACCCTAAATCCCAGTAACCGTTTGACCGGGCCTTTACGATGTCGTGCGGTCTGGGGGTCGCAGTCCGGCGATTCGTATCGTTCGCCCGTAATCGGAGCTACGACTAGGAAGCGGTTTAGAGGGCGGCTAGTGGAAATAATGTACCAACTAGGGTATCAGTGGAAAGACTGCCGAGGCACAAAAAGGACTAACAGTCAAGAATAGAGTTCGACAACGGGGCTTACGCTAAGAGGCAAGAAATTTGCGATGCTTGCTGTCCGTAGGATCATCATGTGTGTGTCGCTGCGAAAAATGGAGTGAAGCATGTGGGACTTTTTTTTTTTTTTTTTTTTTTTTGGTTTTCATCGGACCGTGGGAGGATTCCAACATCAAGGTTCTGGTTTCCGGGTCCAGAGACCCTCGTGGATGCTGACTCGCCTTGAGTGGCTCGCACGCAACGCAGGTGTCCAGGCTAGGTCGCCGCGGGCTAGCGTACGTTGAGTGTCATGTGTGGGACCCGATCTGTCAAGAGGCCGAGTCGGCCCGAGGACCTACGTCTACCACATGCGTGCACCTGGGAACTGGGCCTTGGACGGGCGCCGTCAGAATCGTACTGATTCATGCTGTGAAAATTATCCACCAAGGACGGATGGTACGACCAAAGGATCGAGTGGAGCAAGACGAAGAGCGACCAGAACGCGGGAGAAACTTGTGGAGAATCAATAAGCGTGCCCGTGGAGTCCACTTGAGGAAAAAGGCAGGACTCGGCGCTGGCTGGCCTTGAGGATTGTTCTCTACGCACGCATCCCGTAGACCGTAGAGACGGATCCGCTCCCTAGTCCAGTAAGTCATCCTTCGCGCCGCCCTCCACGCGCCTCTGTTACACAACACCTTCTCCATTGTCGCAAGCGCTTGCTGCTGCCACGCGACGCGCTTCTTCCCAGGCGCTCAGGCCTCGCAGCAACACCTGCACCGCACATCACCTCCGTGCCTCCTCCCTGACGTTACTCGTGCCATGCTCGAAGAGGCATTCGCTAACTCTATCGTCTTCCACCTTGCTTCGGACTGTCCGGGCATGCGGTATTTTTTCGAGCGCGCTTGAGCCGCAAACAAGAGTGGAAGAATAGCGTAGTACGAAGGGGCACGCATGTGAAGGATACGACCACGACCACAATGACCACCTGGCAAGTGACATTTCAGTCTGTAAAGGTGACATGCTCTTTGCTTACGACCGTGCTCTCCCATCCCAGCAAAACCTCCGATTGTGCTCGTGCGCTTAGACCCCCCGCCGCCGCGCGCTCGACCACGCACCAGGAAGCAAAGGAAGCCCCATCGTTAGACTTCTAGAACCAGCACCCCGTAGCCGCATCTCGGTCAGACTGTCTCAGATGTTCCCGCCGACGAAGTGGGCTGCCCATCTTTTTTTATCTCCACCAACAGATGGGCCAGCTCTGATGACAGGCTGACATGCACACAACCTTCGCACAAAGTCACTCTGTCCGTTAAAGTCAAAATCCGCGACGGTGCTGGAGGCTTACGCTACGGGGGGTTGACAGACGCGGATTGCCTATCTCAAAGACTCAAAACACTGCACCCGCATATCGCATGCACGACGACGTTTTCGGGCATCCCCATGCAAGGGACGTCACATGGGGATCCTTTGGCCGCGCAGCGAGCGATACATGGGATGCTACTGCTCGGGTTCGCGTACGGCCCACGGCATCGAAACCTCGTCGGGCGAAGGATTTGCGCAGACGCAACACGCAATTTGGAATGAAGCTATACATGTTCTGGAAGTTCCATGAAGTTTCTCGAAGGCGTGCGGCCCTCGGACGGGATAGCGCACGTTACACCACATGTGTAAGAGGCGCCCATCTCGCTCAACGGCCATGTCCTCGTGAGCAAGCCAGGGCAAAGCCCAGCCTTCCCCCCCCAAAATACCTCGCGTGTACTTCCCAGAATCGAATATCGATACGAACGTATCTTGAAACGTGGGCTTCGCTCGCGCTGATTCATGGGAGCCGATCCATCTAAAACCCCCCCGCTCGCGCTAATGTCCGTTCGTTGTCCCTTTGCCCCCATGCAGCACTCCTACTCAGTCCGCTCCACACGCCTGGTTGAGCACGCGTCGCGGTTGCCGTCACAGGTGGAGGAAATGGATGGATCGACAGTTGCCCTAGCGGGTAGTCCGGGAGCTGCTTCTCGACTCCTCCGTCAGCTTGTGCGTGCGTGCGTGCGTGCGTAGGTACGTGCGGGCCGTCGGTTGTTCTGCGTCTAGGACTCGCGGAAACGCGGGCTTCTTTCATGAGATATTTCCGCCGTCTGTGTGTGTGTGTGGGCTTCAATACGGACATTGAGCACGATTCGATGATACGGGGCTCGCAACTCGGGATCATCGCTGCATGTGCCCCTTTGTACCACTAACCGTATAGTCGTACAATCAGCTCGGCGTTGGACGCGTATGAGACTGCTGTAATTTCGAGCATGCCATCTTGATCCTGGGAGCCGCCGAGCAATCTCCGCTTCTTCTACGTTTGTTGTCACGGTATCGTTGCGAGCAACGAAGAATCAAGGCGCCGGCTCTTGGGTTCATCTCTTGACCTGCCTGGCGACTCCGCGCCGCTTGCAGGCCGAGAAAGCCTCCGTAGGAGCAGCATGGGAGATCCGGCCAGATACCCCCCACCCGTAGCACTGGCTGTGTTTCGAAAATGAACAAGCGGTGGGTAAACGGCTTGTATCTTGGGATCTCGTCGCGGCCCCAAGCTACGAGGATGAAGTGGGTATGGGCGGTTATGACCGACAGTGGCGGATATCCGTAGTGGGTCTGTAGCAAAGACGGGATTCAGCAATGGGTAAAGTAAAAAATCCATTGATTAGCTAGCTCTAGGCAATCGGGAGCGCTGCTCTTTTTCTGTTCTCAGAGCATTGCGTCACTTTGTGCCATGGCTTTTTGCTTAGTTCCTGATGTGTCCCGTTGATGAAGTAGAAGCCGGGCATTATCCTAACATGATGGAAAGATGCCGTCAGATTCGTTGGACAGTGACGTTATTTGTCCGAGCGACCTCCTCTTCGACCCGGTTTTGGGGGTCAAGTATCATCGGGATCAATTCTATCAAGGTAAGGCTAAAGTTACCTCCCTTGAAGCCTCGACGAGAACACATTGTAATACCAATGGACGTGCCCATCGCATCAGTTTACTCCTTTGCTTCGCTGTGCTTGCTCGTTATGTTTTGCAAGTTACCTATCAAGAGGATGAACTTTGTACGTGGGCACGCGGCAACCTTGTCGACACGATCGAGCAACCGTTGATAGTCCAACAGTTGTTCCATCAATTCCGAAGACGTTCAAGCATCTATAGCTTCGCACTTAGAGGTGTATGTGACGTGATTTGTAGGAGCTGCCGTGGAGGGGGACATAGTAAGTGCTCCCGAGAAAAAGTCTGTGTCATTTTCTTTCGAGCTCGTTTCTTTCGGCAGGTTTGGAGAAGCAAATCGTTCTCGAAATGCAATGTTGACTATTCATTATGTCGGTATGTGTTCGTTCTTTTATCACGTGTTCATTCTCACTCCCTTTTTCTGGCTCGCGATTCCACTTTCTCATCTTGCGGTAGAGTCGAGTCTGCATTGTTGGAGTCCTGCATAATATCAACGATAGAACGGAAACTCGTTTAGCAAGTCGTTAAACGTTACTTGAGCAAAAAAAGGAAGAAGATGAAGAAGGATGGGGATCCTCGATAATCATGAACGCTTACTCATTTTTATTGCGATAACATAGCTCTCGGCTGTGACGGAGCTGCTCGTGCTCGATGTACAAACAATATCCCTATGTGATACGCTGTGCTTCCGAACAAGTTTCTCTGTATTGCTTGAGGTACTTTATGGCCAGGCAAATAATGTCAGTCGTAGCTAAAACCAGGTTTAATATGTGCCGCCTTATATGGAAGACGCGAACCCGGACCTGGCATTTCAGGTAAAACATAACACAAGATGGTAAAGAGCAACATTAGAATATGATCAGTATGTCAATAGGGGTTATGACAGAATGAACGTTTGCCCACTTGATATTATTAATGAGCGCGCCTACAACTTTGGCGTACAAGCGTATACCTTGTTGAGGTCAATCGCTCGCTCGTATGGATACGGATCACAACTGATCGCTGCATTGAACAAAAAAAAGTCAACTCGCAATCAATTCCATACAATACGTATAGTGAGTTGCACCGACTTGCGATCCGTCCCACTTCCTGTGCCGCTCCCGTCCTGCCCCAGATCGCCCGTCAGCACTAACCACCAATCGAACGTACACCAAACATCATCATTTTCTGTACCTTCAACAGTTCACATGTAAAGCCTCGTCCTCTGCCGGCCCTCACGATGTTCCGCTCTACGGCCGCACACAAAGAAACCGGAGTACGGTGCAATGTTCGCCCTATTTCCTGCCCAATTGAGATGCCTCGGCTGTCGTCATAAGTGGATAAAAGCCTAGCTTGTACCATGAACAGCACGCGAAGGGCATTCGCGATGGCCACGCATCTGCTGCTCGACATCTGGTCATTCCTCCTCGAGATAATAACTACCGCGTTGCTCCTCGGTCCGCATCTTCTCTTTCCGGATCTGAAGATTAGCACAATGGGTGGGAAAGGGCAATTCAACCCCGCGACAGACGTCCCTAGCCTGGCGGGCAAGGTCATTCTAGTGACAGGAGGTACGCGCCTCCAACCTCTACCTCTCAGATGGTCCAAGACAGATGTTGATGTTGTGATAAAGGCAACACGGGCCTAGGCAAACAAACAATCGCATACCTCGCCGCCCACTCCCCCACCCGCATCTATCTCGCCGCGCGCACCGCTTCCAAAGCTGCCTCCGCAATCGAGGAAATCCAACGAGACATCCCCTCTGTCACCATCGAGCACCTCCCGCTCGACCTCACCTCGTTCTCCTCCATCGCCTCGGCAGCCGAGACGTTCAAGGCGCGGGAGAACCGCCTCGATATCCTGGTCAACAATGCAGGCATCATGATGACGCCGTACAGCCTCACGAAGGAGGGATACGAGACACAATTCGGCACAAACCACGTTGGCCACGCGCTGTTAACGAAGCTGCTCATGCCGGTGTTGCTGCAGACGGCAGAGCAGCCTGGTGCCGACGTCAGGATCATCAACGTTTCGAGTATAGGCATGATGCTTGCGCCGAACGGAGGGCTCATATTCGACCAAGCGGCGCTGGAGAAGCAGTACACGTGGCGGCGGTATGGGCAGTCCAAGCTAGCCAACATACTGTTCAGCCGCGAACTCGCGGCCAGGTATCCGCAGATCACGTCCGTGTCTGTGCATCCTGGTGTGATTTTGACCGACTTGTATAACTCTTTTGTGTCGAACGCGTTTTTGAAGGCGGGATTGTGGTTCTATAAGCAGCTTTTTCCTATTCTGCCAGGTCATTTCGTGGATACGAAGGGCGGCGCGTTGAACCAGACGTGGGCCGCGGTGGTAGAGAAGGGGAAGGTGAAGAATGGCGAGTTTTATCGGCCGGTGGGGCTGGTGACTAAGGGGTCAGGGTATAGTAGGGATATGGGGCTGGCGAAGAAACTGTGGGAGTGGACGGAGGCGGAGCTGGGGAAGCATGGGTATTGAAGTAATATATATTCGCGAGTGATCATTTCGGACGTTTAGATATGTATGACACGAATAGGGCGAAGATTAATCAAACTTTTAATCAACGAGCAGCCTCTGTTGGTCAATGGTGAGTCCCACTATATGAGGAGGTATAGTCCTCGATGAATACTATGTGATCCTAGTGCGGATGAGGTGAACACGATGTTTTACCATCAAGGCTATCTGTTATCGTGTATGAGCACGTATCAGAAGCATGTTTCCGTCTAGCTGTCCACGCTCCTATGCCGCTGCAGTTGGATTGAGGCTTGCATTACGGCTAGCCGTTCCTTCTGCCTGTGATCTAGGAGCTCTATCTCTCTCTCTCTGTGGAATCTTTCGTATGTCCTTCCTCAAGCTAGAAGCAAGTCGACAGGCCCCCTTATTTCTACTTCTTTAGCATTAGCATCATCGCCGTCATAACAAGCGAAGCCTTATACCTTTGCTGCTGCCTTTACAGATCCGCCCAGTTAACCTATTTTACCTTCGCCCTCTTTCTTGAGTCATCTCGCACCCATGTATACCCGACACCGAGGAGTACATCATCTCAGCGAGACAAGCCACGGCCCTTTCACCCCCGGGCCCTTCATCGGCCCGGTCCAAGTCGGCTAGCCCTTCCTCGATGTTCGTGAATACTGGGTCGGGCTGCAATAGTAGGAGACTTCGATCTTTAGCGCGGAGCGAAGCTTTGTATCTTCGTATTACGTCTTGAGTGACGTCTGTCGGATAAAGCCATTCTCGACACAAATCATGAACTTCGCTCTTTGCTGGATTGACCGCTGATACGCAAAGGGCGATGCCGATGAAGAGGGCGCGGCTGAAGGAGACGATGCCGATGGTGTCACCCGTCATGGAGAGTGGGTGATCTCTGCACGGTGGGCACTTGTGTGTTGATTGTTGCAGAATCTCTCTTATGAAAATGAAGTCAAAACATCTAGAAGGGGTCGAAAAAAGTGAAGCATAAATGTTGGCACCCTACTTTCGATACGAGTGACTTGCGAAGCAAGGGCTGGACTTTAGCTGAAACGCGCGATTGGAGTGGATACGCTACAGCTGAGATCATGACTACACCAAGCAAAGGTGCTAAGGTGTGCATACCGATGTTGATATATGTCTTCTGGTGGTGAAATATGCACCCTAGTATCGAAACAAGTTCACTGGAAATCGAAACATGTACCGTATTCGATGGTAATGACATCTTTAATGTTTCATACCGCTATATTGAGAAGGGTATCAATGATTACAAAACTCATAAATCTTAGGAATATTCATAATCAGAAGACCCTCTGGCCTGACAGTATGGACAAATGGAAAATCTCTTAATAATTCGCCCGCAATTAAAGCACATATACCTCCACCAGACTGCTTCCATTGCTAATTCAATCGTTAGAGAAAGTTGAAGAAATCCGTCCGCTCCATTTTTCGAGAGCCTTTGGCTGTTTGCTGTATTGGCCTGTTCGAGGCGGCCTACGCTGCGGTGATGCACTCTGGCTTTCCTGGAAAGGAAGCAGCAACGAGTGGTAGAGATTGGTGCGCTATAGGAGGACTGTTCTTGAATGGATATCAAAGCCAACTTCGTTGCTTTTTTATGATGTTGAGTTATTCGTCATCAGATAGAATAATCACAGCTCCGTCGTACTGCGGTATCGAAGACTTTCGCTGTCTAGGGGCCCGAGGCTTTTTCGCAGGACCTACAGTCTGAAGGTTGGATGTCTGCAGTTGAGTGGAGGATGAAGTCACTCTTTCCTCCGATTGAGTTGAATTTTGAACAGGCCCGCTGAAGGAGGTCTGGGTCACTGGAACGGGGGCTAATCCCTTGTACTGAGCTTGCGAATTGGCTTGAGTTTCGGATTTAACAGAGCCGGCGGAGAACGCCCCCGGTCTCTGCGCAATACCTGGACTACTAGACTGACCAGGCGTCCAGATGCTAAGTTGATCCAGAACCTGGACCCCAGAAGTAGATGGACGAGAAATCGATTCACTCAGTTGAGTAGAAGCTGACCTATTGGTTCGAGTGGGGGGTTGCACGCTGGATTTAGATGAGCTTGGCCTATTTGACTGAGTTGCAGCTTGTGCGTTCAAACGCCATGGGCTTTGTGCAATTGGCGGAGAAGTCACAGGAGTCGTAGACAAGGAAGGCGAACTAGCCGCACTTGACTGGTTTGTAGGTGACATGACTTGGTTTGCTGTTGGACTACCTGACCAATTTGGAATGGGAATCGATTGGTATATAGGTGCATAGCGCTTGGTCTGATTTGATAAAGGTGATGCAGACGTGTTTGTGTTCATCGGTGCTATGGGAGCGCGGTACCCGTCCAGTTCTCTCCTATGACTCAGGCGCACTTTGGAAGGCTTGATGGAAGATTTAGGGGATGATACAGAGACAGGCTTGCTAGGAGGCGGAACGTGCCTGCCACTATTCATAGTAGTTTTCTTTGTAGGGGGCCGCATTGAAACTTCACCTGCTGGAGGTGTGGTTCGTTGATGGGGTGGGGAGCCAATGGATGCAAATGGTGCCAATTTTGGCACTCCGTTACTAAATATGCGGCTAATTGATGCCTCTCCTGGTGGTTGAGCTATTTTCTGCAGAGGTTCAGCTACCGGTGGTGTGGAACGGAGAGGTATGCCTGGTTGAGCACCTTGAGCAGGCATAGTTGAGTCCGCAGCGACAGAAGTGTTTACTGCAGCTTGTGGCGCTTTCCTCACTGTATCTGAAGATGTCCTTTGTCGCTTCCGAGGGCGATCGTCAGTTTTGATGACGGAATCAACTCCAGGGAGAATATTTGGAGGCTCCGTCCTTGCCGTAGCTTTTCCTCTCTTGACACCAGGCGTTGATGCCACCTGAATGGCTCCTGGTTGTGGCGCCGGATTCAACTGTGTACTCTGGTCTACAACACTTCTATCGTTTGCTCCTCTAAGGCTCTCTAATTTGTCGATGAAATCCCAGATAGGACTCCAGATGTGACCATTCTGACGTAGATCGGAGAAGTTTTTGCGCAGGGCAACACGTAAGGCTCGAATTTCGTCAATGAGCATCCGATGATTGCGCGTCTCGGAGTACTTTGATATAAGCACGGTGACTGCTATCATCTCCACTGGAGTAAATGTCCGCACTCCCGTGAGCCATTGGTCTGCATTCGTAAATGCGTTCGGATCCAAATCGATGAGGTCTTGGAATGTTTTCCAGACGCTTGCAAGATGCGACTTAATGTCGTCATCCGCAGCGTTCTCGTTCTTTAAAAATTTGGAGAGATACATGGGAGTCGTTTTCAACTGCGGTATACCGTCTGGACGGGTTTGCTGTTGTACTTCAACTATCTGGCTGAAGCATGACAGCGTCAGTTGAAAATCCTTTCCACGCATTCGATCATGCAGGAGCGAATATATGGTAGGAAAGTCCTTGACGAAACATTTAGCTAGATCCTGCCATGGGCCAGTCTGGGCGCGCAGTTTCTCCGCAGCTGTGAGTTGCATGCCCATTTGCACTCTGGCAAACAGGTCCTCCTCTTGTTCCGATGGAAGATCCGTATATTCAATTGTCACGAACTCTTTGTTCAAGAATTCTTCTTGTTTGTCTGCTGAGAGAACCTTACGGCGGCCTATGCCCTGCTTGCTGCAATAATACCACTTTTCGCCGCGATAATCTGAACATGGAATGGAGCCTTGCACAAAAGCATTGATAGACGACAATCGCTGTTTGCCATCTACGCAGACAAGAACCGTTTTCGAATTATTTCCAGCAGGTGACGATTTCTTATTCAAGATGATGGGTGGTATATAGTAATTTTCTATGAGGGGGGGTCAGCTCGTTCTCCCAGAGGTAAGCTGCATTCAAGACAACGCACCCATCAGCGAATCGATGAGCCCAGACATTCGATCTGCTGCTTCGAATCAGTACCTTCATAGCGAAGTGTAGTAAACAGCCTGCATACCATTCCATACGATATCTCGTTGATATTCGGGATCAAGATCGATCTCCTGCCGGTCCATTGCATCTATAGAATCGCATTAGCAATTCCTGAATTATCCTATGCGTAGACATACCAATGAGATATCTCAGATCCCGCAGGTAAGTCCCCGGTTTCTTTAATTGGGGTCGTGGCTTGTACGACGTCCCATCGCAAGGCCCCGCTCCGAGCTCGGACTAGAGGTGTGTCAGCAATGTGCATTGAGGCATACAAGTTAGCGCTTACCTGGGCAGAGAGCTTCATCCTACCTGGCATGACGACTCCTAGGCAGTTGATAAATCAAGCTGCTGACCAGTGGTGAGAAGGTTATTTGCTCCCCAGCTCACGTCGTTCGAGCTATAGTCTTCGCTCTATGTTATGACGGGAGCTTAACTTCTTATCCTTATCTTATCTTATCTTGTGTTAGCTAAGGTGAACTGCGTTTATAAGGTATAAAGATATAAAAGCGTTAAAACGTGGGCAAGAAAGTGAGAGAGTCTAGGACAAAGTTATAGATGAAAAAAGTGGGTCCGTTTTGCGGGTGGTTTTACGAAGTAATTATCTGTGATTGGGTGTAAGAACAAGATACGACGCGACTGCATCCTGCTAGCACACAAGCTATCCCTGCTAGTGCATGCACCAGGCGTGAATTGAGGTTGTTGTGTACCCACGGCCTCTTGTCATAACGACTTTTCGCAATGGGAAAGTGAGTCACAACGGAATGTGCCTTCTACGAGTCTCCACGATGACCTCAATACCTTCACATCAATTTCATTGGAGGATTCCCAAAAAACATGAATGAACGTTACCATGGCTTTCACCACGGGAGTCACCTGCATTCACATGCGTTTGCACTTGTTTGCTCGCCCAATCTAAGTGCGACTTCAAAGGGACGTCACTGCACAATGCTATCAGTGACCGCAGCGATCCCTCATCAAGAGTAACAAGGGACAAGCCATCAGCTGTCAATTTTCAGTTACACAAGAGACTTTTGGTAGATTGCGGAAGGTAAAAGCGGTTTAGCTGCACTGCAGCACGCCAAATTTCAACAACTAGCGATAACTGGATTAAGTATTTTGGCACGACTTGTCCTATCGTTCGACGAACATCACAT
Source organism: Kalmusia sp. IMI 367209 (assembly GCA_027946365.1). Lineage (NCBI taxonomy): Eukaryota > Fungi > Ascomycota > Dothideomycetes > Pleosporales > Didymosphaeriaceae > Kalmusia > Kalmusia sp. IMI 367209. The sequence continues at coordinate 261,199 of JAPEUQ010000005.1, read as the reverse complement.
CCAATAACAGGAAGTTTAAGATCGACTCACCCCTCACCTTCATGCGGACACGACATGGACTGACCAATACAAAGAGAAAGAAATGGACACATCGAAGCGCGTGATGCTGTCGTGTAACGTTTGCGCGATAACAAGTTTCGTTTCTTTTTCAACGCCGGCCTCAAACCCACGCATATGCCAACGCATTCTTTCAAAATGAGCGAAATCTGAATTCCTGGGAATTTTTAGATAGGCCTTATCTACATACTACAATATTTTTTACCTTGGCTCGCGTACAATATTCACTGCGGTAATTCGCCGCTTTTTAATTATCTCGACGCGAGTTTTGTAGATTTGGGCCCAAAGGCTTTGTGTCTCCTGTGCTAAAGTTGTTTTCCCCATCGTGTAGTCCATAACGTGTGGCTTCAAGTAGGGCTCGTCTTTATAGAACGCATGTGAGGAATAGATACGTTGTTTGCAAGCGCATGTCAACGTACACATGTAGTCCGGTTGTTTGCTTGGGACGCGACATGCCTCTGGAATTTCGGATAGCTCGTCCTCTAAAGGCGAGGTGCCACCAAAGCTAGCTTCGCGTCGCATATGGCGCACGTAAGCCTCCTCCTTGAAGAAAGTAGTTAGACACTCCACCGTAAGGAGACGACATTTGTAGTGAAATCGATTTGCAGTCCTCGAATATCGATTCGATTCAAGTGAATGCCAAGCTCAATCACACCATTGCAAGTGCAAAGTCCGTGTCTTAGGCACGCATTCATATAAATCAAAACTCCAGGTATTGTTAGGCGCACACGCTTAATCTTGCGGTCCGCTTCAACCCTCAACACTTTAGAAACATTACGACATGCCATGCACAGGTCGAACTCGTCAACGTAAACAAGGATATGGCCCCAGAATTCAGGCGGGGAAGGACAGCCAATGCGGGGTCGGAGGTGCAGCCGAGTTAGAAGGCCTAGAATTACTTGTTAGTGAAACATCAACCTCTATAAAGCGATCGCGAAGCGTCGTACATAGTTCCTTGTTATACAGGGTGTAGGTGGTTGTATTTTAATTGGAGTTCTCGATTGCGTTCTAAAAGCGGAGCAATATAGGCAGATGCCTCTGGCCGTGACACAAGCTTACACGATCACTTCTTAATAGGGAATTATGTACATATATCAATAAAAGCGTACTTCATGTATATGAACTGAGGTCGTGCAGATATTTGATTGGCATATGCTGTACGTATTGTTCTTCATGCGCCATCATCCCCATGAAAGTCGGTCATACCCTCCTTTTTATGGCCTTGCGCAACTGAGCGCCCGCTCGACCTAGCTCTCCACCACCTTTCGTCGCCTGGTCGAGGCCCGTCGCAATTGCCGCCTCGGCTATCTCGTGGAACACCCTCTGGCGATCTTCCCGATCTTCGTACATTTCTGCCTCCTCATCTCTCGTCGCACCAAACAGGTTTAAATGTGCAAATGCATTCGATCGCTCTGAGAGCATGTGGTGCTCAGTTTGCCACAACGGAAACCTGCAGTCACCGTGTCCAATTGTTGCTGTCTCTTTTGGTAATAGCAAGCCAGTCCTCAGGAAAGCTGCCAGGGTGTTCATTTGCTTAACTTGAACTTTGGAATCGCCAGCTGTTTTGCCAAAAGATTTCGTGGCAGACCATTTGCTCCCCGCCTGAGATTGCCAACCTAGTAGGCTGAGGAAGCACTTTAGTGTTTTCACCCAGCCGCCTGCGCAGCTGACAACCTCATCTCCGGCGACGCTGAGCAGCCATTCCAGCATTTCCAGTGAAAAAGTCCGGATATCGGTCGATAAATGTGTCATGCCAGCTCGGGTGTGCAGGAGCAGTGAGTCAGTATGACTGGCAATGTCGGCTCTGGGCAGACTCTGAACGAGCTTGAGCATCTGCTGCCGCACACTGTTTGACCCATCTAGAACGAGTCGCTGAACAGCGGGGATGATGACCGAAGATGGCTGCGGTAGAGGCGAACCGGGTGGGTGAGTTGACATTACTGTCGTTAGATACGCTAGAGAATCACGCCTCTGCGTATCGGACTTATGATTGAGTAGAGAAAGTTGATGCGCGCATTGCGCTTCCACGGTGGGTGCATTGGCCGAAAGAGACTGCTGTTTCAATGCGATCGCTAGATAGTGTTAGCGCCGCGAGATCTGGTATTTTGACGCGATATTCTATCGCAGAGAAAGAATGACCTACCTTTTGCTTTGAAGCTCGTATCGGTCGCATTCGCCGCCTTAGGTTTGGTTTTGCCGACCTTGAGCTTTGCTTTCTGGAAATCCTTCTTCTTCTCTTTCTTCTTTTTCGCGCTGGAACCCATGTTGTTCGTCAACCACTATCTAGATGCTTGTTCCAGAGATCACTTTGGCTATATATTCGCATGAATGCTACCCTGGCTAATTAAAGTATCCGCATCAAAACGCAGTTGTTGGGAGAGTGTACTGCGGTCGTTCACTCTTGGGAAAATTCGTGATTTCCGGATGGTTCTAGCCTATTGCAAATTAGCGGGCTTGTATCTTGGCGGATACCGGGATCATGTCTCTTAGGACGTCTGCCAGACAACACAACAACCTCGCATTGCACGACCTTAAGCCCCTTCACATACCGCTCAAAGGCTTGCTATATCGACGTTTCTTCATCAAGAATCATTGCGCAGTTAGCAATTGTGTTATGGCTGAGAAAACAGTACGTCTTTACGTATACTACGCATACGCATCGCAAGCAGCTACTAATGTTCACGTAGCCCGACGAAACCCTCGCTCTCCTCACCCGTCTGAGCCAGAAGCCGGGCGTCCAGAGCACGCTTGTACTTTCACGCGACAATGGTGCCATCGTGCGAACATCTGGCCTGATATCGAACTCGTCCTCTGCGAACCCAAACAGCACTTTGCCCGCCTCAACCGACACGGCACCTGATAACTACACAAACGGGAAGAAGGAAAGCGGCATACACAGTGCCGAAGACGTAGCGAGCATGGTGTGGTCGTTCATCACAGCAGCTGGCAGCTTAGTTGAAGGATTGGATACAGAAGATGAAGTCAAGCTGTTGCGGTTGCGGACTAAGAAGAACGAGCTGGTCATTGTACCTGGTATGCGGACATAGTGCGTATACACAGAAAGTTCTCTGACGAGTGCAGACCCGAAATTCATCCTCGTAGTCGTACACGATACTCCGCCGGTATGAGATAATTAACTACGTGGAAGGGCACATCGGCTGCACGCCGCGTTGAGATGACGCCAATCTGTCAAAACTTCACCAGTGCCTCTCACCGATATCTACCGTATTCACGTCGACACCCTCCTTAAACCAACGCTCTACCACGATTATTAGTAAACTAATGCCTGCGCAATGGAACACGGTGCTCACCCGACTCGTTAATCTCGATATCGTTTCCGCTCATCTGCCGCTTGCGCATCCGACCATCCTCCGCGAACGTCCAGTCTTCGAGCCCGTAACATCGCTTCCACTTCATGCCGTCGAGCGCATCCTGATACTCGTACCAGAACTGGACAGCGATCTTGTTGTCGTTAAAGGCAAACAATTCCTTCCGGAGGCGGTAGTTCCTCTCTTTCTCCCACTTCTTCGTCAAAAACTCTTCAATGGCTGCAGTTCCGTTGAGGAAAGACCCCCGGTTCCGCCAGATGCTGTCTGGGGTATATGCTGGGGATATTTTTTGTGGATTCCTACTGCTATTAGCTTCGAGTGATTGGGGAAGGAAGTGGCTTACTGGGTGTTCCACAAGTCTTGCGCCTTCTTGACCTTAGCGCGCGCGGTTTCTTCGGTATACGGTGGAGCTAGAGACATTGTGGTATTTGTGGCACGGTGAAGGGGACAAGGATAGAATCTCGAGGAATGGGCCACATGCTTTGTCCTTTATACCATAGTCAGAACAATCTGACGGGCAATGCATGACTACGCTAGAAGCATAAGTGAGAGCTAAGTTAGTAAACACAGCATAAGCTCTTGATCCTTTGTCGCACGCGCAAGTTCGTCTAGACATCTGCACATGCTTATACAACACCCCTTTGAGTAAAGTCCCGTGATATGACGCCGGCGGAGGCGCGCGGCCCGGCGAATGCCAGGCCCGACTCTATACCGAAGCGCGGACGAAGTCCACCGAAATTCGGATACGTTCAGTAGATGCTACACCATACCGTGATGGATACTTGGCAGGGGTAAGCTATTTGGAATTGGCACCAGTTGACAAAGCTAGCACCATAGCTACATTCCCCATTGGAAGATGCCTTGGTGACGCGATTGCCCCGCGACGCACGCTGCCCCTCCAATTGCCCCTCCAAACGTTGACCACTAACACAACCCCCAGTACAACCACCTCTGCACAGGCTTGATAAGCAGCACCTTTCTCACTTCTTCAATTGCCTCTTTATCTTATTTCTAAACACTTCGAACTATTCGGAAATCATCATCATGGGCCCTCTCAAAGTCGGCGACAGCTTTCCTGAAGGCGTTAAATTCGAGTATGTGGTCCACAGGGCAAATATAAGCCCTATAGCCCTATGGGGACTTCTGGCTAACATTGGGATTTAAGGTGGGCTCCGATTACGGACTCGGACGCCACTGCGTGCGGCATCCCCCAGGAGTACGACGCGAGCAAGGAGTGGAAGGGCAAGAAGGTCGTTCTGTTCTCTGTGCCCGGTATGTAATCGCTTGCCCTACGCATGCGCACTCGCATACGATATGCGAGGTACTGTAGCGCTGACAGCTGTGAAACAGGTGCTTTCACGCCCGGTTGCCAGGCCCGCCACCTTCCGCCGTACATCGAGAAGCTGAGCGAATTCAAGAACAAGGGTGTGGATGTTGTGGCTGTCATTGCATCGAATGACTCGTGGGTCATGAATGCGTGGGGCAAGGTCAATGGCGTCAAGGGTGACGGTATTGTATGTGAATACCTGCAAGCGTGTGTTGGGCCAGAGCTGACTGAGGCAGTTGTTCCTGAGCGACACCAAGACGTTTTTCTCAAAAGAACATGGCTGGCCAGCTGGTATGGGTGACCGCAAGTAAGTACTCTACTAAGCCATAGATAGCATCTACTAATGGATATCTAGTGGTCGCTGGGCCATGGTCTTTGATAATGGCAAGGTCACCTACGCTGAGAACGAGCCTAGTCCAAAGGACGTTTCAGTAAGCATACCTTCACCTTTGACATAAATTTGTCTAACCACTGTTCAGGTCTCCGGTGCCGAAGCCGTCCTTGCGAAGTTGTAATATGCCAATATATTCTACATCTTATATCCGCTCTAGGCGTTCTCCGCCAGTGCATAGACAGCTAGATCTCCTCCAATGGAGGGTTTAGATTTGAGTAGATATACTTTCAAATATATAACACGCTCACAATGGCAAAATATATCCACAGATGCACAATCTCGAAGGAGACACGTTGGATGTTGTTTCTATATGAATAGCAGTCTTCCCTTAAGTCTTGGCTCTCATCAATACACGAAGGGCACAAATTTCTTAGTTCTCTTGCAATACTCTCGCCACTGATCCCCAAACTCATTCTCCATCATCCTCTCTTCTTCTCTAACTCTTCTCACCATGAATAACCACATCGCACTAGCAAACCCTACCACAGGCACGAACCAACCAATTCTTTCGTTCGTGATCATTCCCTCATCTATCAGCGGCATCCAACAACTCACAAGCCCCCGCTGCCGAAAGAACAAGGAGTACATGGCCAATAATACTGCGATGAGGCCGGTATATGATGGGTGTCTCACATACGCATAAAGCCCTGATGTGACAAGCTGATCCGGCTGCGCAAGCCGATACGTGAAGTTCGCGCCAAGTTGCGCGTACGCTTGGAATCGAATCCAGCTCCCGATGTACAATAATAAGAGACTAGATATAGTGTGACTTGACCATGTGAAAAGCTTCGGGTCCAAATATTCGGGCGATGGGCACATACCCCGCAATACGGCACCACTGTTCGGAAGCATGATCGGCTTGTCTCGCGAGATGATGATATGATGCATAGCGATAAGCAGTGTCGTGATACGTGCGAAGGTGCCGAGGAGGGGGGAGGCGACGAGCCACATTATCCATGACTCAGATTGCTTTGTGACGGTTTTGGAGCTGGGTTGGCGAAAGGAGAGTTGAGTCAGATAGCCGGCGTGGAGAATTGTGAGGATATAGAGGATTTGCGGAATTCCCATGGTTGCTAGGTGCACCGTCGCATCCAGATCTTGGGCGAATTCGAGGATGTCAATTATTGAGTATGGAAGGATTCTCGAGTGTTGCGGTGTGGGATCTCCAGAATGACGTCATCGTGCGATGATAACTATTTGTACCTCCGAGAGCTATATTCTATAACCATCGTGAATCCTACGGGACTGCAATGCAGCTTTCGAAAAGAAAAATTGCTATGGACCGTTGCAGTGGGGATTGCTAGAGCTTACTGCCCTTGCTTTTGCCGCGACCAATAAAGCTGTTTCACCAGGGGAGCTGCACGGCTAGTAGTCGGGTGAACCATGCAATTGGGCCCTCAATACCTCGCTTTGGAAATCAAAGGTACAAAGTGATAAGGAGCTTACCCCTCCCCAGGGTTACAGCGCGCTTCGTGCGGAGAAGCTGGGTGGCTGGTAGCTTTGATAAAATCACTTATGCAACCTTGTCGCTGTACTAACGCCTTCCTCACCCACATCTTCGCAGCTGTTTTGCTCTTTATATCATTTGCGACTGTCATTGTTTTGATCTCATAAGGCTCTAAGAAGAATAAGCATAATCATGACTTACACCAGGAAGCAAGCTGTCACGACGATTAGCGTTATAGTAAGTCGCGTTCTCTCAGCCTGATAGCAAAACTAATATCCCTCAGTATCTCATTTTCGTCACGGCGTGGGTAATCTTAGTTCATGGAATTCAAGATATCTGCTAATCTTACCGCCATATTCAGTCTTTCAGGGTGCGCCCGAATCGCACCAAGGTTCCCGCCCTCCAACTAACACTCCCAGATATGCCTCTTCCTACGCAAACAAGCTCTCCCTTCCCATTCCCAACGGCCTCGCATATGCCACTACCGTCCTTCCCGTCATATCCGGTCTCCTTCTCGAAGTCGGATACGACCTCACCCGCCGCCAGGAGCGCCGCGAGCGTCTCCCCCGCGGCGATACTAAGCGCCCACCGCTCGTGATAGTCGCCAACACCCTCATCTTCATCTACTCCACCGTCGTCATCACCTTACTCGGTACACACGCTGCTCCAACCTCGGGTTTAGATTGCGGGCTGCGCGAGCGCTGGATCGATTTGTATCACAACAAAGACGTGGAGGGAGTAAGAGCGATACAAGATGCATTTAATTGCTGTGGATTCAAAAACTCGAAGGATATGGCGTGGCCATTCCCAGACAAGACGCATAAGGCCACTGCTTGCGAAGAGTCATTTGGGCGCACGAATGGGTGCTTGGCGCCGTGGAAGGGTGAGGAACAGCGGATGGCGGGGATTCTCATGACGGTTGTTGGGTTGGTCTTTCTCTGGCAGGTATGTCTCTACTGCATGGTCGCCTCATGATTGTCAGCGCTCACTATATGTAGTTCCTCATCATTGCTGTCCCTACCCAGCGGGAGTCCTGGCTGCACAAGGTAGTGCCAGACCATGTATCTCGCTTCATCGCTGACGAGGAGCATGGCGATGGCTCGCGCCGAGCCATCGATTATCTGCCCAACTTCAGCGGCTACAGCGACAGAGTAGAAGAGGATACAAGTGACGGAGATGTCGAAAATGGCGCTCAGCGGGCAATCAAAGCGGGGACTGAGCATGTGGAAGATTTATTCAGCGGTAGAGGCGATGAGGCCGGAGAAGCACCCCCTGAGAATGAATGGGCGGCGGCTGGAAGGAGATCTTGATTATAGCTTGTCCACGGCTTGGGGTGTAGGATAGGATGTGCGAATAGATTGAGGGCTGTGAAGCCGGGGTACAGCACGTTCCTCGTTGAATTATGATAGTAACATCTGTCTGGGTAAAGGGTCTTTATCTGTTACTAGGCGCTAACGGGCGTTAAAGGGCTTTACTTTGACATACAGGTTAAAATGTATTCCACACTTTCTTCAAACATCTTCATACGATCACAAATTATGACAACGCATCAACGTAGGCAGTAAAATGCTTGTGAGGCTGAATGGTTATTGAGCTGCACCTCTTTACGCTACAACCGAGTGGAAACGAGGAAGCTTCTCTTTTCCGCCTGAGATTAGCCTCTAGTTGGTATACAGTTGAGAGGTTTTCCTATAATGTAGCAGTTGTGAGAGAGACTATAGGTCTGTTATTTTGACCTTTGTAAAGTATCGCATAGATACCTCTTTGCGTCCAAAGCTGTTAGAATCGTACAGCTGGGAACATGTGCGACTGATCCGTTCCCAGGACAAACCTGGCACCCTCGAAAACAGGCGTTCTGACCAGGCACCTTGGTTCGTCAGCGGTGCCTCAGCCTTACTCCTCTCTTGAGTTCCGCCCCCCAAATTTTTGAAGGTTTGCATGATCCACGTTAATTCGACCAATGAGGGTTCGGTGCACATCAGCTGGTCGAAGCGCCGATATGCATGATGGGAGGATTATCCAATGACAGCTACCAGGCTTTGGGTATGTTATATTGATTGATTCAACTTGTCGGATCTATCTCTGACTGGTGGTCGATTATGGCTCTCGTATATAGGGATGAATGGGGTTTCAGCTGCCCCCCATGATTCAGCCTTCCTTCATAGCCGTGCCTTTTCTCAGGATCTTTCTATCTGAACGCAGCCTTCACAAATTTCTGTTTCATGCTTGAGATATTCTTTCCTCGGCTCTCGTCATGGTGGACCCCATCAGCATCGTTAGCCTGTCTTTTCAGGTCACTAAGATACTTTACAAGGTGTTTGATTCCCTGAAGAAGGCTTACCGAGATGGAAAAATCGTGCATGAGACACTCCTCGATCTACAGCAGGATGCGTACGCTGTGTATGAGCTGACCAGCAATATCCATCAGCTCTGCGGCGTGCCGGCATATATTGACGCTGTCCGAGGTGTTGAATCAGAATTCGGCATTGATCTTGAGGAGGGTCTCGAACGTGCGTTGGAGAGATGCTACAAAGGAGCGCAAAACCTACTCGACATCCTCATCAAGTTCGGACTCCAAACCGATGCTAGTAGCGTCAAGAAATCATATCAGGCGTGGCGTCTAGATCGACGCTTGAACGATATTGACAAGATAAAGAGTAAATTCCTGCACTACAAAAGCTCCATTCAATTAGCCTTTCTTTCTTTAACTACGTGAGTTGGACAATATTTACTATCCATTTCATGTCTGACAACGAATTGCAGGTGTAAACAATTGCAGGTAGCTGAACGCGACGCCCGGTATGCGGACGATCTAAAGAACCAGATTGCCGAGCTTCAAAAAGTAGTGGAGCAAATCTCGCAACAAATCACCTCTCGAAAAGTCGCTCTAGCCGACGAAGAGCAAACCCAGATTCTGGATGACATGAAACTCCTGTGCGACACATCAAGGAACCTGCAACGCCGAGCTACCATGCAACTAGAATTCATAACATCGCGCACATCTTTCACTAATATCATCGCGGCGGAACCTCCAAGATTGATGGATCGAGAATGGAGCCATCTTCCAGATACGTTAGAGATTGATGAGCTTGGTAGCTCCTCAAGCATAGATGCTTCGCCGCCACCACGTCAAGGTAACTCTGTTACATCGGCGGGATTATCGCGCGGGAGCATTTCGGAACTATCCGCCAGTCCATCCTCCGCCCGCATGCCTATCTCGCCGTCGGAGTCATACACTACCACTTTCCTCTCCGCCAATATGTTCGAGGACAAGGCTCGCGCGTTATTATCTTCTGCCGAGGCGCGTCAGATGGGAAAAACGAAAGCCTTCTCAGATGATGTGATTGACAACTTAGCAAATCTTCTGAGCGCGGTTGGAAAACATAATTGGAGCGAACGACCAAGAACATACCTCGTACTTCGTTTGATCAGCGAAGTCACGTTGATGGATAATTTTGTCCTTGAAGGGTTCAAAGATGTTCACTTGCCGTATAAACAATCGACACTCCCCAATTTCGTGAACGGAGCCGGTGTCCGAAGTAATTTTCTCCAACATCAAAACCATGTGCTCAATCAAGAATCAACCAATCTCGTCGTGAAGGGAGCAAGTCATCAGTACCTCAGTCAGTCAAAATTCGTCTAGATAGGTACGATACTGATGCCTGATAGAACACAGCGTTGATAACTCCTTCAAAGTCATCTCAAAACTTGGCTCTGGGGGGTTCAGTGTAGTTGACCATGTGAGAAGCAAACTAACACTCCAAGAGTATGCCGTAAGTATTCTGCATGAATTAAATCTGAGACTAGTTAAACGGTCCACAGCGAAAGAGAATCGACCGAGGTGGCATCTTTACCAAAAACCCACAAGCCCTGAAAGCCTTCGAAAATGAGGTCCATAACTTGAAGCGCTTAAAGCACCCTCATCTCGTAGAACTCATAGGGTATTCTGGGCAAGTTTCCCTTATGCATTTGATTAATACTGAAACTTTCCAGCTCGTATAGCGATAGGAAATACATTGGCATAATCATGCAGCCAGTGGCGGATATGGACCTACATCACTACCTTGCAAGACAAGATCTGGCCGCAGAAGATCTCACTGTCCTACGTTCGTTTGTTGGCTGTTTATGCTCTGCCTTAGCTTACCTACATGCCAAAAAATGCCGGCACAAAGATATAAAACCTCACAACATCTTAGTTAGTGAGTTTATCCCTGAACTGCAGGTCATCATCGGAATAATTAATTTCTGTCTCCTGGAATAGAAGGTGATCAGATTTTGCTGGCTGACTTCGGAACTGCGCTGGACTGGACCGAGTTAGACAATGAGGTTACTTTTGGTCAAGCGGAAGCTTTCACGAAATTATATGCCGCCCCAGAGGTATGTCTTACTGACATTCTATTATCTGCTAATGTATCTAAGAAGTTTGTAGATCGTAAGATTTGAACGACGCGGTACTCCATCGGACATATGGTCACTGGGTTGTGTTTTTCTTGAGATAGCAGTAAGTACACATAAGTACCATGCATTTACACTTTATTGCTAATAAATGTAGACGGTACTTGCTGGTGTACCACTCAAAAGCAAATCGAAATTCTTTGAATCCCGAGGAACACCTTCGGCTGCTTATTGGTGTAACCACGACGAGATCAATCTCTGGCTTGACCTAATACGCAAGGACGCGACCGATATCAATGCGGCACTTTACAGATGGATAGGAGCCATGACAGCCTTGGACATCGGCAGCCGACCTACAGCAGATGATTTGTACAGCTGCATACTAGAGGAGCAGACTAGTACCATACGGTATGGTCGATCTTGTTGTTTTGAAGACCTTTGTTCAGACGATACATCTCCGGAGGACAATGGATCCGATAACGGTGTTTTCGAGACCGCGCGTGTCCCGACTATAAGCGATATTACAACAATGTCCTCCATGGGTGTACCTATGCCTCAGTTAGCCTCTATCAAACCATCTCTGCCTACAAAATCATGTGAAACAAGCGACAATCAAGAATCGGTACTTCGGTCTAATGACTCGACCACGCAACCCTCAATTTGCCAGTCAAGCTCAGAACAAACACCTGCCTATCAGTTGCAAGTCAATTACTCGTCTATTCCTTTGGAGTTGGACGAATTGATTAGGTCATGGACGCTTGGAGAATCTGCTACGCCTAAAGCTGAGGTCCGAGAGCCTTCAATATCTGCATCAACAGCTCCTAATGACCTTGGTCATAACACGGGAGTCGATCCAATGCAGGATCAAGTAGCATCTATCGGCCCAGAGCTCCCGTTACTCTCCTCGATTAGCTCGGATGACACCGATTCACTAAAGGCTATTGTGATTAAAGCACTTCGAGATGCCTTCTTGACAAATCATCAACGCTTTGAGAACGACCTGCTGGAACTCAAGAATAACAGCACTGAATGGCCTTCATACGTACTCGAACTGTGCACAATGCTACTAGTCGATCAGAAAGGATTTAATATTCTCCTGGCTGCCTGCACATTTAAGAATATTGTGTTGTCGCAATATATCGTTGATATAACACTTCGCCAGAGGCCCGACCTTATAAACGATGTGACCATACACAAAAACTCGGCGTTGCATTTTGCTGCTTTCAGTAGAAAAACTCAGATCGTCCAATTGCTTATCCAAAACGGCGCTCAGACTGGCTTTCAGAACATTCTAGGTTACACTCCGCTACATTTAGCAGTGCGCTTTCGTTTCTTTGATGTTGCCCAAATTATAATTCCGCACCTCTCGTCAATTGATATCAACAAACAAGATCTTATAGGTCTAACGCCGCTTCTCCATGCATGTCTCTCGGATTCTGTCGATATCGTCCGCCAATTGATCATCCAAGGAGCTAAGTGTGACTTAGCCGATCGTTATGGGCGCCTCCCGATAGAATCTACAAAAGATGAAGAGACCATGAAACTCCTTCGAGCTGACACTGACATATCGCAAAGTACGCCAAAGTTCAAGGCAATACTATCTGATTCGAACGAGATTGTCAAGAGTATGATGGGTAAATCTATGCCTGATTGTCTATGTAGACCTTGTCTTTTCGCCCTCGCTGTGCGCAGCTTCTGTCCCTGCCCAAATCATACCCGTGTGTATGCTAAAGACACGTGCGAAGACGGATTATTTAAATTCTGGGAAGATTGTCTGTGCTTACAGTGCATAAAGAACCGGGAATAAAATTTGAAGAACCCACCATGTAGGAGACCAATTGGCAACGATTACTTGCCTTATACCGGTAGTTCAGAAGGGCCTTCGCGGGTGCACGCACCCTACACCGATCCACCGATTCTATTGTCGCGCGAAGAGTTTGCCGATAAACCCCTCCCTCCATATCCTGGTCAATATTACTACGATTATCTAATTGAGAAAGAATTGGCCAAAACTTCCGATACACACTTTCAACAGGACGTTGTTAAAACCGCGCAAAGATGGCTAGAGAGAAGAGTAGTCGGAGGCTTAGCGGCCTGCCAGAGCAATCCAAACAAGGCCATGAAATTGGTTGGATCATACTACAGTGAGCTTACTCAAGTTCATGCAATTGTAAAAATCCTCTTAGATTATGGTGCAGCTGTGGATACCAGCAGTGTGGATTGGGCTCCTTTGGGAACAACAAGCCGTCCCACATCAGCCTTGGAAAGCATGCGCCGATCTATCTTCTCGTTAGCAAATTGGCCCTCCTTGGGAAACATACGCTGGTTATCGGTAAAGAAAAAGACTTGGTCGCCGCTGGATCGCGCGGTGGAGAGCCAAAACGTACCGCTTATCAAGGTCTTGCTGGACAGGAACGCCAAGTTTAAGGAGCAGGAGACTGCGATACCCTTGTGCATCTTCGCGATAATCCATGATCGGTCCCTGTCGGCACGCATGCTACTACGTGCGGGGTTTGATGTCAACGGACAACTTGCAGAAGACAAAACGACAGCACTCCACCATGCGGTATTAAAGTATGAACAGATCGGCTGGCACATTCCTCTTTTGCTAGCTCATGGTGCGTCAACCGATCTCCGCGATTGTGATGGGAATACGCCTTTACACCTTGCTATCTTTCACAATCACATCCATGCTGCCGTGGCTCTTCTCGAAAGTGGTGCAAATATCGGATCAGGCAACAACAATCACGCGACACCGCTTAGCTTAGCGATGGACTCCGGCGATCATCGAATGCTCTTCACGTTAATCTCCTACAGGGTTGATGATGCTACCATTGCATATGTCATCAGAGTGGCTATTAGGAAGAACCTTGACCATATAGTTCAGGAACTTCTGGAAGAGTACAGTACAGACACATCCTTTCGCCGGATTTCTGGCAACGTTGATACTGCATTACACCTCCTCGCACGCTCGTCAATAACGAACTTGAAAGTGATTGACATGCTCTTCGGATATGGAATAGACATTAATGCAAGAAATATACACGGAGAAACAGCGCTGTATGCTGCAGCATCGTCTGGAAATATCCTGATCGCTAAAAAGTTGCTTGAGCTTGGGGCTGACAAGTCTACCCAACAAGAAAAAGGTCGCACTCCACTAGATCAAGCCAGGTGGAAAGGTCATGATAAGATGATCACGCTTCTTAGTGATCCTTCTTCTCCTTTTAATAAGAATTGGTGGCAAAGATAGGTCTCATAGGTGATTGCTTGAATATCTCGTAGCTACACGACAGAGACCCGACCTTCGTCACCTTGTTCGCCTTCGTTCCCTTTATCCTAGTTGTCTTCACTTTGAAGGCTCATATCTCGATTAAAATCTTCTAGTTTCAATCTTGAAAGGACATTGAACGTGTCTTATGAGATGCTTGAGTCTATGTACAGCATGTAAACATGAGTGAATACCAATTCAATGAACCCTGCACCCTTGGTGAATCCCCCGCTTCCATTTTGGCCAGTCCTTAGCCATATCCATGATATATCCTCAAGAAATGGTTTTTGCACACTACAAAATCCCTTACGACCGATCCTCGGAATCAAAGAAGTGCTCTCATATTAGCGAAGATGATGCGTTTTGCCGACTCGACTGATCTCTTCAATCTCGTCAGAACTGAGTCTGAGATCGACAGTCTTCAGGTAAACTGCCATCCGCTCTGTGTTACTTGTTGTCGTGACGGATACAACGTTCTGCTCAATATGCCATCGGAGCAACACAACGCTAGTGCTCACACTGTACTTTTCAGCAAGTTTTGCCGGTATGGCATCAAGAGGACCACTCTTGGCGATAGTGATAGGAGCAACACCATTGAAGGAAGACACTTCAATTCCTTATTCTTTCATTCAAGGTAATAAATTACCTGAGCACTGAAGATAGGGATGAAACTTGATCCTGAAATGAGAGCACAAAACCAGTATACGTTTTAGAAATGGTTGTCTCAACTAGATACAACGCTTGAAAGATTCGAACGCCATTTCTTTCGCTACAATAAGCTAGTCGAAGAACAGTGACCACTGCCATAGTCTCCGGTCTACTCTAGAGCATGTCGCGGTTCTTCTACATCATTTTTGAGCGCTTTTGCATCTTCGATCAAGCCCTCTCTTATCAAAATGTGTGAAAATTACCATTTTACTCGAGCCGACTCTTGTATATCTTTGGAGCTCGTTCAACTAGCAAAGGGTCAGTACTTCGTTGAGATGTATCTCTGCTTGATTGCCATTGCCCGATCTTACGCAGAAACATGTTCCCCGGAGCTGATGAGGCTGTGCTATCTCGGTTGGCGCTTCCTTTTTGAGCGTGTCGGTAGGCGCTCCGAAGAAGGTAGGTGGGGGCCAACCCTGCCTGCTTGCTCAGCGCAGCTGAAATGGCATTTTGATTGTGCGGAGTTCGTCGCTGATGCCCCTTACACTCTCTTCAAATGGCATATTGGCAGAATTCCTTTCCGAAGATGACCAGAATCCTCCTTTAAAGTGGGTGTGCTATTAGCTCGTGCGGCAGACATCTGAACTAATGACGCTCAGCCTCGCGAAATGCCATCGAGTGCAGCCTTGCATCATCATTAGGCCAACATGACTTTTGTACCATTGAATAAGATTGCTCGAAGTACATTGAAGGGCTCGTTTGTTTGGTCTAATTCTACCTTCCGTACTTATCTAAAGAGGCGGTCATTTTCTTGCACGGGACTAAGATGGACGGCAGAAATAGTGCTCGCAAAGCACGGGCTGACAACAAATTGGTTGCAACGACAGCAATTGACAATACATGACTACAATGATACCCTCTTCAGCAGGAGGCTTGGGTTCGAGAGGCGAGAAATTCGGTTGCTCTATATTATGCCAAGCGCCGATCCTCAGAGCACTATCGAGATGGTCATGGGTCATTGCAGCCTTGACAATCATCCTCCATACGAAGCATTATCCTATACTGGAGGAAATCCATATTCGAACGTGAGCTCGAAATACTCGCATAAAGGATTGGAGGACTCTTGGGAGAAAACGACAACAGTCATGGTGAACGACATCGCATTCCCGGTCAAACGTAATCTTATGGAGGCGCTACGTCGCTTCCGTACCACTCACGCTGAGAGTGCCATATGGATTGACAGTATATGCATCAATGAAGCTGATCCGGTGGAGCGCACGGAGCAGGTAAGGTTGATGTGCGAAGTATATGGCGAGGCTAAAGATGTGCCAATCTGGTTGGGAGAACGAAAGCCTGGGCTTGATACAGCATTAAGCTTGATCAAGGACATGATTGATGCATTCACAAACTGGTACGACACGAACCATCCACCTGGGTTTAGGAATTATTGGTATCGCATCCTCAATGAGGCAGAAGCTACACCAGATGCGCTCGACCAAAAGATGTTCTGGGAATGGCTACAGTCAGATCAATGCAAACCGTTCTTCGATGGCATCGATGTTCGGATACGAACAGATCGTATGGCATGGGATTTTCTCCGTAGCCTACTTTCAAGAAGATGGTTTGACCGCGTATGGACGTGGCAAGAGAAAGAGCTCGCCAAGAAGGCCACAGTGTATATTGGGGATCGAACGCTTCCATGGGCAAAACTGAGATTCGCGATGCTTCTTGTCATGGCGCATGATCTTTCGGAAACGAGAGCGACCCCATCCGCCCTTATGCCGGGCCGTGAATACCTACACGTGCTAGACAGTTTAGGTATCGCTAGATCGCCTGATCTACTGGATATCATCATAAATGTGCGGCATCGCGAAACACAGCTGAGGCGCGACAAGATCTTCGGTGTCCTTGGAGCTGCAGCGCGATATGAAGATCCACCAGGCAAAGATGTTGAGCACTTCTCACGCCTAGTGAATTATGGCTACCTCACAACACAGGACCTTTACAAAGAGTTCTCTCGTTATTGGATTCTAGAAAAGCGCGACTTGCGAGTCTTGCAAGCATGCAACCCCTCGAAAAAGAAGATCAAAGAGCTCCCTTCATGGGTTGTGGATTGGTCGGATACCACGCCTTCGCATCAACTCTCCACTCGCTTGTATGATGCAGCGAAAGGCACAGATGTCCAGGTCAAATACCACTATCACCTAAATTCAGATGAGCTTCAGCTTACAGGCGTTCCAATCGACACGGTGAGCTTCGTGTTCCAAGATGAGAACATTGATAAAAGCGAGCGTCATCTGAGCAGTAGAACTATTAACACTGAGCATTGGCGCGCTCGACTAGTGGAACCCCTAACCTCCCTTTACGTAGCAGGGATTGGTAGAAAAAATAGAAATCTTCTGCGGCCGCTCTGGAGACAAGCCTTAGAAAACACAGACTGGGATGAACCATACCAGCCCACGGGTCAATCAATGCCAGAGGCCTTCTGGAGAACGCTTTTACAAGACCAGAATCCCTACCTCACCAACGCGACCGACCGGCGCATAGAGCCGAACATGGACATAGCTTCCATATTTGATCGCTGGGCGCACAGGCGAGCACTTACACGTAGTTTACTACCTGAATCAATGAGAGATCGTAAAGAGGTCGATGTTGCGACACAGCGATGGCGTGAAGCCTTGGAGATGTGCCTCATGTACAAAAGGGTTTTCTTAACACAAACGGGGCTGATCGGTCTCGCCCCAAACAACATTCAGGTTGGTGATATTGTCAGCGTATTCCTTGGCGGCAAAGTACCATTTAGTCTAAGGAAGAAAGGCGAGTGGTATACATTGGTGGAGGAGACGTATCTCCACGGATTCATGGACGGTGAGGCGATCGAGTTAGCGAACGAAGGCGCACTCAGTAAGGCAACTTTCTGCATTAGATAGAGAAAAGGCGTTCAGGTTACCTAGAGAACTTATGAGTTGGCGTGCATATGCAGCTTACTATAAGGTGCATTAGCTCGGTAGCACACCAGATGGGGTCTTATGAGGCTGAAGATTATCAAGCTTCCGTACCCCACTTTGCACAGCTCGACCACGCTCTATTTCATCTTTTGGGTTCATGTTGTCTCGTTTGGCGGTCAGTCTGCTTTTTCAGGCGCTTGGGTGTAAAATCGTCGAGCTCACTACTAGCGACCAGCTGTATATCATACCATCCACACCTAATGACACGACAAGGCTGATAAGAAGACAGCTAAAATCTCAAACAACTTTTAATATAGCCTATCACTAGAGCGCCACAAAAGCATGGCCGACTGTACAACGCCAACATGTACCCTACCCCTCCATCATGTCCTCAACTGGTCACCGTTCCGTATCGACGCCCTCGGGATCATAACCATGATCGGCGCCGAGCAAGTCGATGCATCCATAGGCCGCCTTGTCCGGAGTCGCTATACCGAATTTCTGCCCCTCTTAGGCGCCTTCATCTTCGCCAGCGACCAGTTTGCGGATGCGAAGTCTGGCTTCGCACTTTACAACCTCACAGCTGGAATCACGACCACGGACATGGCTGGCTGGTTTTCGCGCTGGTGTATGTCTCAAAGGTTCGAAAGAAGCAACAGCAGGGTGGAATGGACGGTAGATAACCGCTCTCGGAGGAAGCGAGGCTGGTGGATGGGTCCGCAAAAGACCGAAGGCATACTATCAAGCTGCATCGGTATCATAGTCAACGCAACCCTACTCGCCATTACCATCCTTCAAGGCGACTGGTGGGGCTTTGCAAACGCGGTATCGATGGTCTTGTCTGTCCTCGTACGAGCGTACGTTGTCCAGCAGAACAGAAACGCACTCGACACCGCAGCCGAGGAAGCGGTGCACAAGCTCAACGCGAGTGCGAAAGAAGAGAAGATACTCGTTATTCTTTCCGATGCCAAGATGGTAACTATGCATGTACCTGAAGGTGTGGTCTATTCTTGCTTCGTATCGAAGCCCGGGGTGAAGAACAAGAGCGCGTACTACGCCGTCCGCATGATCGGATGGATAGGCTTCACAGTCCAGGTTGTGTCGCTTGGTATGTCTGGGCTTGCCACACAGCTCATCACCGTGTTCTTGATGGTTGTGTCTACTGTTGTGACGCACTTCCATGTTGGATGTGACGAAGGCATTATAGGAACGCGCTTGCGCGCTGTGAGGAAGGATTTCCCGCCTGAGAGATCGAGAAGGAGGGATGTGTATGTTGCACTAGAACTGGAGGAACACGAAGAGGAGAGTATGTTGGCGTGGAATTTGATGCCGCATAAGACGACACCTTCTGCTAGGGAGTGGTGGGATTCATATAAGCAAGAGAAAGAAGAGTATCAGAAGAAGAAAATGGAAGAGAAATTGACTCAAGGAGATGAGAGAATTGATTCAGCGTCTCCTAAGGCGGACTGTAATGTCTAAAGAAGCTTAGATCTTAATTTATAAATGGAAATTTTTTTTAACTTACATAAATCTGTTAAGTAGTAGAAAGTATCTACTTTTTTGACCTTATTCATATGATCAAAGAACGCCTCTTGAATCGAGCGACGAATAGGAGGAAAGCCGTTCTTATCGTTTACACACGAATAAGCGACAGATATTGGGGTCAGTCTGATGCGTCCTCAAACCTAGCGATATAATTACCGAGGGAAAACTAGGGTTCGGTAATTAAAGATACTTACTCCCTGAACATCCACAAGAGTCTCCTACTTTCTGGCACCCGATCCATAGTCTCTAGAACCCATTGCGGGTATGCCTTCTGGAATAAGATAGCAGAGGAGAGACAGTAGTCTAGCTGCTGCCAATTGAGAGTCTTTTTTAGATTGATGAACGCTGTTGTCTAGACTGTGTCCAAGCCTTCTGGATAATAGATATTGAAGCCGCTGCGTTGCGGTTTCCTGAGCATCTCGCGACAATTCTCGTAAAAACGTGGTATGAACGCTTGGGCCGATTTGATTATTAACGGCAAAGAAAATTCGTCATAGCAGAAACTAACCTCCGAGGAACCGCTCAAATCGCTCATTAGGAGCAAGATACGTGTCTAAGCGTCATATACTGTGAATGGTAGTTGACATTGAAGAAAATAATGCATGCAGAGAACGAATTTTTACAGCAAACAATACAAATTAAACTAGAGCCGGACCCGCAGTCCATGACACGATGCTCTCGCTCAACGAGCACCAAGAACAATTATCTACAAAGAAACAGAAGGGAAATAGTTTCAACGAATGAATGATCAAGGGGACCGGGATATCTTTACGCAACACGACAAAGCTTGCCGTTCTCATTCGGCAGTCCATCAACGCTCTCAACCTTCCACCTCTCACTACCAACACTCGTAGTAGCAAAGAAAACATCATATGGATCCAACTTCGCCTTCAGCTTCAGCAGCCTGGGGTACTTGTCTCCCCAGAATGCCTGGCCAAAGTTCGGCTCCAGACGGTCGGCTTCTGCGAGGTAGGATCCTGCGCCGGGGCTGATGTCTCTCCAGCGCTGCATGTCGCCAGATTGAAAGTCCTGTCGAGCTTTCAGCGTCTCGGCTGCAGTCCCGTTGGGGCTCCACCGCAGAGCTTGCTGCGAGAAGAGAATGTTTGGACGCCAGGCGGAGTTGACGGCGTTGTCGGAGTTGGCTGGGTCGACGGCCTTGATGTTGAAGTGCACTTGCACGCGGTTGTTTTCGCTCGACTGCTTCAGGTTCTGGAACAGTTCCTCGCGTTTCTCCTCGGTTTCGAAGTTGGCGCGGGGAAACATGCGGGAGCCGGTGGTGGCGTTGATCTTGCCGACGGTCTCGAGCGGGAAGGAGCTCCGCCAGGCTTCGTAGTACGAGTTGAAATGAGTGATGTTGGGGTCGAATTCGATGCCGAGGTTGGTCAAGCGGGTGAACCAAGGCTGGAGCAGAGCTTTGGTCTCTTCGAGGGTTTTGTTTGGTGCGAAGAAGGGTGACATGCCGAACGAGAAGACGCCGGTGTAGACATTGGGGATGAGAGTCCAGTATGCGTAGGTACCCGCATCAGCGTTGGGAATGAAGTAGTCTACGTAGGCGCGGATGGCCGCCCAAAAGGTTTCGTTTCCGATTTTGGCAGACGTGAAAGAAAAGCGTGAGGCCGTCGTGGGGAAGTCAGGATGAGCTTTGACAGTCACTGAGGTTGCGACACCGAAGGTGCTGCCTCCTCCACCGCGCATCGCCCAGAAGAGGTCGTCATGAGAGGTGGAGTTCGCTACAACGAACTCACCATCCGCAGTGACAACCTCAAAGGCAAGCACTTGGTCAGCTCCGGTGCCATATCTGTGCCGAATTAGTGTTTTTTCACCTCTTTAATCATGACTTCCAACTTACAATGAGGTCAACGGTGAATGCCCACCACCTTGAATGTAGCCGCCAAAGATACCCACCGTTTCACCCTCGCCGCCGACAACGGAATGACCTTTCTCATGCGCAGCTTTGTAGATCTCAAACGCTTGCACACCGACCCCAGCTTTGAAAGCCGGCCCCGAGTAACCTACTTTCTCGTCTACGAATTTCTCGATGTATTCGATGCTCTTGAAGTGATGCGTCCAGATACTTAACGCGTCCTTTCCACCGGACTTCCCAAGAAAATCGTGCCCAGTGTTCTTGACCACCAGTCTGACTCCAGTACTGCGTGCAAAGTTGACTCCGAACTGAACGTGCTTCGGCTCCGTAGCATTGATGACGTACATGGGAAAGCCTCCCCTAGTGCAATTGTGCGAATCGAAGATGTTGGGCGGCAGACAAGTCATACCCTGGGCGACCGGGCTCATCATGTCGATCGGATCGCCGAAGTGGGCGTAAGATTCGTTCCAGTGCGCAGTCAATTGGGCACACGCTGAGGGATCGTAAAGCGGACCATTGTAGCAGACTGATGCAAGAGGATCTGGCTTGCTCAGTAGTCGGCTGTCTACCAAATGGTTCAATCTCGACCACGTCTCATCCGATGGCCAGTTCTGGTCGCCTGGGTAGACTTTGCATTTTGACGAGCCATGGACAGGAGCTGTGCCGGAGAGGAAGAGGTGCTTGATATCTGCGGCTACACCCTTTAATGTGTTGTCAACTACGCGTGACAGTCCTGCCGACGAAAGGACTGGGGCAGCGGTCGTAGAGGCTGCTAGGAACGTCGCAAGCCAGACAGATTTCGGCCCTTTTCGATGTTGTTGACCCATGATGTTAGTCCTGTGTCCCTTCTCCAGCGCGAGGAACCTCAACCAAAAGAATGAAGGCTGGAGGAAACCGTTTTCCCTAGTATGATTGGCGAGGTATGTCACCCTCTTGAGAGGAGTGGGTGCCTGAGAATCGAATTTCCCGTACGCCTCGCATAGGGCACGAAAAAGTCGATCCTGACATGTTTAAACAGCGTCAATAACCGACATGACTAGTGACGCCAGTACACCCCCTGTAGGCTTGGTGATGACTGTCGATCTTTGCTGCATACACAAGAGACTCGGCCAGGATTGGGCACCGCGCTCGCTCTTGCGGATGGTCCCTCCCGCCGCGCGTAACGGTATAGGAAGCAATCACCGCTCGTTCATGCAGTGCTGCTGACCCCGCATCTTGGGTGCAGTGGCGGTGAGGAACGCTATGAGGTGCAGTAATGGGTCGCGATCCGGAGGATGGACAGAACACCCGGCATCCGCTGTCCTGTCACCCGCGTGTATTCGGCAGTTTGCCGCATGGCGCGGCGAGGAAACATTCGTGCATGGCGTTTCACTTGGGGTGAAAACTTGATGGAGTCCCTGCTACGGCCGCGTCTGTTCACGCCCAACGAGGGGGCCGCTAAGCTGTTGCGCGATTAGCGCGAACTCAATGCGTCTGAACGACTCAGGAACAACGTCGCGTACGTGACGCCGGCTGCCCTGGCACACTTCCCCGAGCCCAGATCGTCAAAGTTATTGTCCGAATCGAGCGGCCATGCAAGTGGGACCTGCTTGTCACTTCAACAGGGCCTGGTTCCGAGCTGGCCTCAGCCGGCGCACGGTACTGGTGGACAAGCCCGTGATAAATGTATCCAGTCCTGAGTCCCTCGAAAAAAAAAACTACCCACTTTGGCCGTCTAACTTGTCTTCGACATAATTGTAGATCTCCACGCTCTTCGCGGGCGCCTTTGCATATGCATACCTTTTGATTTTGTGAGTACATAGTTGAACTAAAGATCCACATTAACATTCAAGGCCAACACTGATTGAATGTAGTCTTCTTTGGCGCATTCCCTTCACGGACATGGGTAAGAGCCGTCAAGCCAACGCTCTTGCTGTAACATGCGTCCTACCTATACTCGCTGCGCTGTTCGTTGCTGCTAGGAGTGTTTCTCGCCATCTCGGTAGAAATTTTGGTTGGGATGACTGGCTCATACACCTCTCGCTGTTGTTGCTGCTTGGCCAGACAGTTACGATCTATCAATGTATGTTCAATAGCTAGCAGAGGCTTATTGTTGAGAACACATACTCGCCAGAGGCCACTAAATACTGGACACTCATGGCTGACCCGAGATAGACATTCTCGTAAGCCACACTGGCTACCACAAGACTGATATACCGAAACAAACCATCGAAGAGCAAGTCTATGCATTGAAATGGAGCTTCGCCGTACAAATGTTCTACCATCCCATGATGGGTGCCATTCGTGCATCGATCATCATGTTTCTCTTCCGAGTGAAAGATCAGCGCTGGCACATTCGCTGGGCGTTACACGTAGTCTGTAAGTCTCCTGTCCTATCTGTCGAGTGATGAACACGATACTAATGGTTGGCCATAGTCTGGATCAACATCGGCTACCTCGTCTCCACCTCCATTGTCAATATCTTCCAATGTGACCCAGTCCGCTATGCCTATCTTCGCCCTCAAATGGACCACGTCGATGCCAACGGCAACACCATTAAAGGCGGTAAATGCATCAACACCCTCCAATTCATCATGTCCTCGTGTGCGCTCTCCATCTTCATGGACCTCATCATCATGCCGATCCCCACCGCCATGGTCTGGAACCTCCAAATGAAGCGTAAGACCAAAATAGCCGTCGTAGCCGTCATGAGCGTAGGCTGGATGTGAGTGACTCATATTCATGTCATCTACTTAACACTAATTCCAAATGCCAGCGCAACGATCGCCTCCGTGGTCCGCCTGATAGTGTACTACTATCGCTACGCGCCCACCACAGACCGTACCTACAACATCGGCCTGATAACCTCGATCATCGAACCCTCCATCGCCATTATCGCCGCGTGTGCACCCGCCTTACGCCGCCTCTTCACTTTCATGATGCCGCACTACTTCTCTGACTCTTCTTACCCCACATACGCCACGACATACCCGACGAACAACGCCACGTATTCGCGATCACGTCCGAAACGGTCTGGCAGCTTCCCGCATGATTTTGATTTCGAAGCGGAGATAGGGAAAGACGGATTGACGGAACTAAGGAATGAACAAATAGACGGAGACGGAGCCGGAGGGGAATTCGGCATGGAGCCAATCAAGAAGGACACGCAGGGCGAGGAGGGTAATGCAGAGGGAGAAGCAAGATGGAGCCAGAGGACGCAGAGCGTAAAGACGGGTGTTAGTGAGACTCCGAGCAAGGCGTTTGAAACGGAACCTTTTGAGATTTTGGACCACAGGCAGTAGAAAGGAAATTCGCTCTTTAAGATACCCAGCGGCCTGTATGGCACGCACACGCTCTTCGCGAGCATGTACAATACAACCATGTACGACAATGAATGATTTACGACACCATATCTGCTCGTCTGTACTATAGATGCAATACAATTGGTGTAGAGTTCTGCGCGCACATTTGTTCCGAGGAAAAGCGTCAATTTGCGCCTCACTTCTCTATTGTTTTCCCGCGCAGGTGGCCTTAAAAGTCTATTGTGACGAGTTCGATGAACTATTGTCTCTACACTAGTCGCAGCTGTACTAAAGTGAGGCAAACCTAGCGTAACAGTCCCACTTCGAGCGCCGTTAACCTAGCTCGAGGTAGTCGCACAGTCCTCCGAGGAACGTTTGATGGTAGAACGGAGCGGTTGACGCCACCCAATATTAGCATCGGGTAGAACGGTGGAGCTGGAGATCGGCGATATGACCTGCAGAGGTCGAGCTCTTCTCCACGTAGATCTTGCGATCAGCGTCAATGTATACGATAGTACACTCCCAGGGCCCTGTTGACTATATAGGACAATGACTGTATCGAAAGTGCAAACTACATGTACAAAGATGGTCCACTGATGGAAGATTTGTAAAGATCTAGAACTTTATCTTTAACCGAGCTTAAGCATATGAATACCCCTGAGACGACTCAAACATGAGCGCGTTGCTTCATGCATAATCATGTGACGCACCTCGAGTCTATCTATACCTAACGCCATCGCATCGTCTATAGCTATGTGCGTGAACCCAGGATACCTCATTTACACCTGCATCCTGCATGCTACAAGTACATGGAACCATCCACGTTATCACGACAGCACATCTACCTTCCTAATCATCACACTACCTGAAAGAACATCATGCATTTTAAACATGTACGGAACAACAAACACCGCTGTCGATAACTAGTGATGCAACCTTGAGTTTCACAGCCACAGTGCAACCTCAGTCATGTTTCCGTTCTTTGACGTGCTTAACCGAAGAGTCACATTCACTACCGCATTGACAACCAGTCTTCCAGCCATGAAAAAGCACAATGAGACAGGGTAAAGCACAGCTATACACATACAACATATACTCAAGGATATCTTCAATACAAGAATCATGATAAGAATAACCCAATGGCCTTTTCCTTGGGTCTAAATCCAAGCCAACCCATGGTATACTACACAACACCAGCTCAACACCATCTATTCTTCGATTCTTTACACCTCCAACGAACTATACACCATCCACTTGTCCAACAACATTTACAGGATAAATTAAACCTCGCTTCCTCATGAGCAAGGTCTACATCGACCTCGTATCTCTGAGCTCCTAAGTAGTCAATCATCTCCACTGCAACGCGCTATTCCCTACACCGGCATCCCCTCTTCGTCCTTCGCCTCCACCGCTCCACTGACAGCCCCGTAAATCCTGACAGGCACCATGACTTCGAAGCTCTCAGCAGGCAATCTCTCCGCAGCCGCCAATATAACGCCGCGATCGTCCACGCCCACCTCCTCCAGCAGGTCATCCCAATACGCCTGCTCACCATCCTCGTGCGTCAGCCTTGGCGTAATAAACTCAACGCGCAACTTCCACTCCAAACTCACGCCACTTGTGATGAACTCTGGGGTCGCGCTTGGGGGAATAGTGGGTGAGAAGGATAAGCGCTGGGAGTAGAGCGCATTTTCGGAGAAGGAGGCATGCACTTTGCGGGTGACGCGGTAGATAGACGCGTTCGATCGTAACGCTATCGCTGGATCGACCTTTTCGGATGACTCGAGAGAGACATGCAAGGAGTATGTAGGGATATCGGAGTTCGTGAAATCGATGACGGCAGACATGGTTTCGCCTAATCTGTATGCCGGGCGTGCGAGCATGATGACAGCGACGCGGCGGCCGCTACGGGCGATTTCGAATCTGTTGGCGCTCTGGTTTGTGGCACCGGTGAGGTTGCTGCGCAGGATGGCGAGGTCGATGGCTTCTTTCATGGTGTGCGGTTCATGGGCTATGGATGAGGAGCGACCAGGGATTGTTTCGGTGGGGGAGAGAAGGCCCATGCTGGAATTTTGGCGGGGGCGGTCGAGGAGGTTGTCTACGTATTCTAGGAATTCTGTGAAGTCTGCTGTATCTTGGTTGATTTTTAAAGGCGGTTTCTTGTTGGGAGAGCCGTTCGTCGCTCCTGCATCGATGCTGGACGTCTTGGCCTGATCCCGCAAAATGATATATGGAGACATCAAGTCATGCCCCAGTATTTCTCCTCGACCTACTTCTAATTAGTGGCATCCGTATACATGGAAACTAGAGACATACTGTTCACGCTGCCAAAGACACGAAACGGCACTTCAACGTGTCTGACCTGCTGGTCACGAGCAGACCCCGGTCGCTGAGTACCGATGGTCAAGTGGTAGACAACCTTCATCGACCGACCCTTGTGAGTAGGAGGCAGACCTCGTGGTAATGTGAAACTATAGGTGTAGCTGCGACTTTCGCCAGGAGCTAATTGCAGATCGACAAACAGGATAGACTGCGGAGTGGTAATCAACGGCACCGTTTTGGAGCTTGCGATCCCTCTCATCTCTCGGATACTCGATGGCTCTGATGCGCCTAGCAATCCTCCTATGGATTCGCCAATATTTGACCATCCAAGTGCACCGAACAAGCCACTTTCGCGCTTTGTGCGCTCCACACCAACGACACCACCTCCACCTTGTCCACCTACCACCCCCTTTCTCTTGACCTCCTCAAATGGCGCTTGATTAATCAAAGAGCCATCCAGTGTGAATGACCCCATAATCTGAGCATAGCCCATCATCAGAGCTTCGGGTTGCGTCCGTTGCCCAGGCGGTGCTAATTGCGACGCTCGACGCTGGTGAATTATTCTTGGGAGCAGTCGCGCTGTCTGAGGCACCACATATTCAGATGCCAATGTTTCTGTCGAATTATTGCTCATCGAGTAAAACTCTCCGCTACTTCTCGGTGTTCCACTCATGCTTGATCCTGACAGTATTCGTGCTATAGGCGACAGAGACTCGACGTTCGGGTTCGACGGCGGGTCGAGAGGGACTTTTGGAGAGATGTCTCGTTTCGGTGGTGATCGTGCTCTGGCACTATTTGCGATATCATTTTGGGCAGGACGTTCGGGTGACGGATCATTTGAAGGAGGCGCGGCGGGAAATTTGAAGTTTTGTGAAAAAGACCCTGATGGTTTCCGCCCAGTGGTCGGGAGTGCAGGAGTATTAGGTGCGGTAGCTACACCCGGTGATCTTCGCGCCGGTCGCGTAGGTAAAGAGGATTCGTTAAAAGGTTCGTGTATGGTAGGCGGGGAGCCCCCGCCCGAGCGTGGTGAATAATGGGTGACAGAACGGTATCCAGGCGACGTGACTGTATCATAATGAGCAAGTGCTATCGGGCAAAAGGACAATTAGTACCTGGAAAGGGACCTGGCCGGCCTGACACAACCTGAAGACTTGCAGACCGGCCGTGACCGCGGGCCGGCCGCCGCGCTGAAGCTGACCGCTCATGGCTGACCTCTGTAGCGGCATCCGTACCCAGCGATATTATCGACAGCGACTTTCCGTGACCATGCTTGTATTTGGGGGTTGCGCTCCCATTGTTGAACGCTCCGCCGTGGGGGATGGGTGATCTACGGTCACCAATGGAAGATCCTGTCTGTACAGACAGTGCGGGTCGGTAGCCACGCAGGTGCTGTGGCGGCCCGAGGGAGGTAAAGGAGGAATTGCGCGAGACGGAGGGACGTGTGGAGGAGTGCACCGGGGGTAGCTTGCGCTGGCGTTCCCCGCCAGGCGCAAAGCCGTTTGCTTTCCGAATTGGTGACTTGTCGCGTCCTTCAGGCGGAGCGATGTTCTTAAATGTAATTGTGCACTCAATGTCTTCGCCGGCGAACACGGTCGAGTTCTTCCATTGCACGAACACGCGGATGTTCGAGGACATGGTCGGGGGCGCGGTAGAGGACGCTGGCTGCGGGTTGCGGGCAGCTCATCGGTGATAGTGGTTCGGCAACATGGCTTCTAGCAGGCTTCAAACGAGACGGGCCCGCAGTGAAAGCGTTTTCGAAACCAGCAAACAAGAGTCAAGGCTGCGAATCTGAGGGCGGCGTGGAGAGGCTCCGTCATGCACGACCTCGGTGGTAAATAGCGTTGATCCGACCCCACAATTGGCTTAGTCGCTTATTGGGCTGGAGACGGACGAGATTCACACCACTCGCATCCAATCCTACACGTATATCTCGCTTCGACGCCAGATTTCTACATTGACATTGAGAGAGCTCTAGAAGTTTTTCTAGAATAATATAGGTTCACTTCATCATTGGATACCTTGAATCGCCTTCACCGAGAGCTAAAAAGACGCCAGAGTAGCAATAGCCCCAAAGAAACACCGTCAGCGATAGCCCACGCTTTGCCTAACAATTGAACAGTGGCACCAACTTCACCGCCACATATGACCGCCCATTCACTCTCCAAGCACCGAACGTGCCTTGGAATCTTTATCAAGAAGTAACAACTGCCTCTGATCCCTCTGCAACATACTCTCACTCCTCTCCTCCATATCCTTCGACATCTCCTCCACCTTCTTCTTGATCGTCTCCATTGTTCGCTGCACATTCTTGCCACCACTACAATCGCCTTTCTCTCTGCGCTTCAGCCTTTCCAGCTCTGCATGCAAGGCTTGATTTTGAGCCTCTAGCGCCACTTTCTCGTCGTCAAGATCGGCTTTCTCGACGCCCATTTGTACAAGCTCAGTGTGCTGCGCGTCCAGCGTGTCGCGAAAGTTTGTGGTTTCGGTCTTATACATCAAGCGTATGCTGCGGACTTTCAATTTGAGGGCTTCGCACTCGTGTGTCTTGTCCTCAAGCCGGGTCTTGGTGGTCTCGAGATCGTCGACGAGCTCCACAAGCATCTCCTGCAGTTTTTTCTGGGCATCGAGAGAAGTTTGCAGAAAATCTCTCTGTGTCTTTGTGTGAATTATCTGATGATAGGCAAATGTTTCAGGGTGCTGCTCACTGCAAGAGTCAATCGCTCACTGCGAGTAAGGTTGACCTGGGAGACCCGGGCCGACTGGAGCATCTCCAAGAACGGATCTGATTCCTTGTTTGGTATCGGTATGATTCTGTGCGGGGAATTAGACCCTTCGGAATCCCTCGCGTTGTTATGAAACGAGAAAGGATTGGTGATGTCCATTCAAATCGCTACAGTATCGGAATCAGATGAGGCTGATTGTTTCATTAAAATCACTTGTAATAATCGTTTGCTGCAGTCATAATATGTCTACAAATATAACGTCTTTCAGCTCCGAAAATCCGAGCGAAATGGAGGCCGCACAAAACTTACACCGACGCATCTTTCCGTCAACAGCAAATTAGGTCTCATGCATATACGTTAGATAGGCGAAATTACGACAGGTCTGCTCGCTACTGATCTAACTTCTTTTTTTGGGAGTGGCTAATGGCATCAATGCGGCGTTGGGCCGAACCACTGCACCACCCTATCGAATGCCATACCAATGGGACATATCCACCCAAATTGGGCAAAGGGCGCCAAATATGCTTTCAAAACACACGCCTAGAGACCCGAGTACCTCAAAATCCCACCAGTTTCATCTGCAGATCGCCCCAAGGGACTGCGGGCAGCGCACTCAATCATCGAGCTCAACAGGCTCCTCCTTCATTGCTCCCTTCTCATTCACCTCAGCACATCGATGTCCGTCCATAAGAACCGTCATGTCTGCCCACTGCTTTCGGATCTTGTCCAAACGCTCCTGTGTTTCTTTATTGATCCTGGCCTTGTCCTTCTCCTCTGCAAGTTGTCGTTTCAAATTCTCGACCTCTTGCGCTTGCTCGGTATTCTTATGATGAAGCGTCGAAATCTGTTCTTTCAGATTGGATTCCTTGATTGAAAAGATGTTGAGCTCGTACATATGGTTGCTGGCCCTGATTTCGAGATCAGATATGTGGCTTTCCATGCCTTCACGCTCCTTTTTGGCATCTTCTTTTGCCTGGATCAATTCGTCATTCTCTTTGTTCAATCGTCTGTTACCATCTTGCAAGCGGTCGTAGTCTCGTTGGAGCGTTTCTGTCTCAGCAATCATCTGCTCAAACATTTCGTGCAGCTTGGACTGGTTGTGGTACGACGTTTGCAGGGAATCTTTCTATGCCCTTCTATCAGTATTCCTCTATGGTAAACAAAGCATCGTAGCTTACTGCAGCTCGCAGTCTCTCATGGGGTGTTTTAGCAATTCGACTGTTGCTTGGTCTGGTAGCATCACCTCGCGCTGTACGCGCAGCCTGCTTGGTTCGAACCATGTCGCAAGGTATGACTGATGATCTTTAAGTTCTGTTAAAACGTAGAGATGGACAAGGAGTGGGAGTGAGGGAGTGGGAGTGAGGGAGTGGGAGTGAGGGAGTGGGAGTGATGGCGTGAGAATTAATATATACATTGTACCAAATTAGTCAGGAAATGACCGTTTGCTCACAACAACTAAATCAAGGTGAAGGTGAGGCAACGACCCAGGGTAAATGCCACACCACTAGACCAGCGGCGTTCGTTCCGCCTGATTTCCGTCCAACCGTCCAAACTCTACCGCTCTTATTCCTCCGATCTCAAAGAAACACCGTCGCCGCAACCACAACTGCTCCCTCCCTTCTATCGACCTCTTCCATCTCCACATACCACGCCGTCACCTCTTTCAAAAGCAGATCCACGCTCCACGGACTCCAGCACCACACTGCGCTCGGGCTCCCCAACCCAAACCCTTTTCCAAGTTCGCGAATATTCGTAGAGCTTGGATGACTACATGTGCACCGACTGAGTCGCCGCTTAGGATAGCTAGTCAGGGGAGAAGAACGGCGATGCTCGTGAAATGTATAACCTCGTCAGCCCATCCAACAATGCAGCTAGAAAGCAGGCGAGAGTACAAAGAAAGAGCGAGAAGTAGTCTAGCTCTAGGATGTGTGTATACCAAAGAGACAATTGATCAGAAAGAAGACATCAGGTCTTCGTCAAAATGACGGTTCATCTGCGTCGTATGTATGCCTCGTTTCCAAGTCTTTCACATCTCACGTGAACTCCGCCCTCCCACGACAACACCGACACACCAGTTCCTTCCCCATTCGACGCTTCGTTCGCTGCTCCATGGAAACGTACCACATTTGCCCTCTACGTTTTACATTTTTTTTTTTTTCCACTGGTCGTAGATTGTTTCTTCATCGTGATTATCTCGAAATTTTCCACAGGCAAATGAATAGCAAGCAAGGACCATAACAGCGATAGTCTAAACGAGTTCCCGCTCCTTGCTCGAAAACCTTCTACCTTGTAGCCGAGAAAGAAGGTCTCGACAAAAGCACGTCGAAGCAAACAGTAGCACACCAAACAATTTTGCCAACCACCCCTACTCGCCCTCAGGACTCGCTCATGCATCCTGTCTCCATCTCAACACAACGCAACATTCACACATCACCGCTTAGCGACTACGAGCTCAGATAAATATCTCATATTCATCTACTATCTCAATTCGATGCATCATCCACGTCGACGGTCCGCTCACGGCCGCGCCTACCCCTTGTATTCCTCGACCCGACTATGGGTCCCCCCCCACGGCAAAACATTAACAACTTAAAAACGTAGAAGCCAGCACCAGGCGCATGATTCCCGTTTCAGCATCCCACCGAACACCGCCCAGACGCCCCCAAGAGACTCAATAGACCCCCCCTTATACCAACAGATGCAAGAGCGCATTCAAAGCAATTGAGCCAACCGGGCAAAAGCCTTAGCAGCAAGTCTAAACAGCTGAGGTGGAATGAAGAAGAAAAAGCATCTTGTTCATTGCCCCACCCACGCCACAGAAACTAGTATTAGAACGTAGAAACCAGCGCGGTCAGAAGCCAGTCCAGCCGCACCATGCCAATTCATCCCATCCAAAACTCCCCCAATTTTATACAGC
Organism: Kalmusia sp. IMI 367209; assembly: GCA_027946365.1. Classification (NCBI taxonomy): domain Eukaryota; kingdom Fungi; phylum Ascomycota; class Dothideomycetes; order Pleosporales; family Didymosphaeriaceae; genus Kalmusia; species Kalmusia sp. IMI 367209. The sequence continues at coordinate 228,734 of JAPEUQ010000005.1, read as the reverse complement.
GATGCATAAGAGAAGGCCGTGATATACATTGGCGCCGTAAATAGGTAATTGCAAAAAAAGTAAACCTGGTCGCCAGCAAGATAAAACCATCCCACGTAAATAAAACAAGGTCTAGGTTGCCGCGTAGTGGTGTGGGGGAAGCGAAAGAAGGCGGGACGCGGATGGAAGTGATAGCCGGTAACAGTTCCATGCGCGCGGTGCCAGAAGGTTTTGGGTGAACGATTAGGTCGTAGGGAAACGCCAGTCTGGTGACTCCGTTGTAAATGCAGATGCATCAGGGTACAATGTTTTCGAGTTTACGGTTCAGGAACGCTATGTCGCTTCAGTGTCGCTAAGGGTGAGAAAACGGATAGATTATGTGCTGTTGCGGTATTCCGGTAGAGGTGAGAGCGTCATCATGAGCGCATGTGTATCCTGGTTCTAGAATTTCGACATTAAACGAGTTCATTGATTTTGAGCTTCTCAGCTGCAACCGTCCATGAACGAATTTTTAGGCCAGTCAAAGTCGGTCGATTTCCTATGGAAACAGTTAGCATATGTAGAGCACAAGGTAGCGAGATTCGTACCAATCCGTCAAGTTGGGGTTGGCATAAGGCTCGGGATGCTTTCTGATATATTCCGTAGTGGGATAGCCCTCCGGATCACAGGTGAGGGCTTGGTTGTCATCATCTGGGTCCTGGTAAATGCGGATGTAGTCAATTCGCATGGTTGCTGGAAAGAAGGCCTGAAGCTTTTCTAGATTGATGGCGGCGAAAGAGTTCGACATACCCAAGTTGGCAATGACTGACATGGGCTCCTCGGGGATTTTACGCTGGCCAATATTGCCGTTCGGACCCATGGATTGAGCGTGTAAACTCCACGTTGGCGAGTCTCCGACGTACCAGGTGATGAAGCCGTCGTCACCAGTCACGTACTCAAAAGCGTATTTTTGGTATGCTTTGCCATCATACCAGTCGTTGTTGAGATTCGACAGTCCCGAGAAAGCTTGCTGAAAGGGGCCGCCCTTGTAAGCATTCATTTCGGTTACGCGCTGGTCATAGACCTCGACAAAGTCTAGTCTAGGTCAATCTACGACTCCTCTTGTGGTGATGAGAAACTTACCATAATCTGGCTGGTACCAGATATCAAAGGGTGCTACCTGCAAAGACTGAGAGACTGAGCCAACAGGGTTCGATTGACCTGGGCCAAGAAACACGACGGATCCTTCCAAAGCATCGATTTCGGGAGCACTGCGCGATTTGCCGGGACTGGGATGGTCTTCGCCTTTGCAAGTACACGCAGGTAGTCGCATTCCAGGAAGATAGCTAAGACCGTCGTAGGAGCTCTGATTCGGTGTGATACCAACGTCACACTCGTCGTGGTAACTGTAGGGCCACAGGCCTTCGGTTGAACCAAGATAACCAGGGCGGGCGAGATTTCCCATCGTCCAGAAACCCGGCCAGAACCCGCTGACTTCACCGCTACCGGCTAGCGAGATACTGGCTTCAAGGTGGCCACCCTTGTAACAGAGCTTGTTCCATGATTGGACCATGCCTGAGCGATAGTTGAGGCCGTGATTGACGAAGTCGGCAAACTCGAGGTTAAGAGTACCGTTTCCGGTAGAGACTGCGTCCGGTTCGTACCACTACCACATTGTCAACGCCCTGTCAAGAAGTTGTTTGAAAGAGAGAGACTTACTTCCAGATCCATCGTCGCACCATACCAGATATCAACAGCCTGAAAATACGGATCATCACCATCGTAGAATGTGCGGCCTTCCTCGTTGAATTCGTCCGAGAATACCAGATGCTGTGTTTTGCCATTGTGTGATTTTCTTGTTTTAGCGCTTTCGGGCGTATCAGGATCAATCAGACCTGTACGTATGTTCTTCAATAACGACTCGTGTTCTTTGCCAGGAATGCAGAGGGGGTTATTTGTACACGGCGTCCTCTCAGGCGCAGTCAAGGTGTGAACAAAGGTCCTGTGACATGTCAGCACCAATCCCACAGGATCTCTTAGTAATACATACAGTACTGGATACCCAATGAACAATACGAGCAATCCTACGGTAAGGATCACTAGCGCCCCCACGTTGACGACTCCCCTCTTCGTGAAAACGTCGCAGTCTCTCCTGTCCTTCTCATTCGGATCGGGATTGTGCAGCCAGTCGTCCTTCTCCACGTCCTCCGGAAACAGAAGCAGCCCCGCGGACGGCATGATGTTGAACTTCTCCGATACCGTCTGCGTGTTCAGGTCCTCTTCGCTCCCCGCGCGCGACGGCGCTCTCGAGTCGTCGAAAGGCGAGGCAAAGGGGCTATAGCGGGAGTCGCGGCTCCCTACCGACTCGGAATCCCAACTCGACCTCCTCGAAACCGGCGATATGGGCGATTCGTCTCGGAAAGGCCGTGTTCTTGACTTCTTGGGCGGCAAGAGATGTTCGGCGGAAGCTGCGACTGCCTCGTTCCTGTATAACGAGGCTCCTCCGGAGGGCGATCGCAGACCGGGACTGGAGGGACCCGGAGCGGTGCCAGGGCGTGCGGACGCGGTCAACGAGCGTGAGGTATTCTGGCGCGCGGACCTCGGCCGTGGCTCTGGTGACGAGCCGGCGAGGATGTCTGAGGTGCCAGAGTTGAGGCGAATGTGTGGGTTGTCCCGGGGGGACAGCGGCGGCGACATGGCGAGCGAGTGTATAGGGTGAGTATGCTGCGGCTATGATAGGGAAGCCAGGGCGGCCGATCGGCTGTTGGTGTAGCGAGTGTTGTGTGTAGCTGTGGCACGCAGCGAAAGAATTCCAGGAGGGGGAGCGACCCGGTGACAGGGCAACCGACAATGGCAGGACGGAATCCCTCGCTGGAAATGGTCCCAGGACCCGCGGTCAAAAGCTGCTTCGTATTGCTGCTGGTGGAGGGGGCGAGAGGGCGTTCGTGGAGAGTTGAGAGGAACGGGCGATTGCGCAGAGGAGAGGTGGGAAGCTCCTGTGAAATTGGGCGATGTAGAGACTGGGACAGGCCACGCGGTGCAGGCAAGCAGCAGGGGGGAGGGGGAGAAAGGGCCGGGGCAGGAACGAGCGTGGGCAGTTTGTCTTTTGGAGGAACTGGGGATAACGAGTGTGAATGCGACGCAGCAACTGCTGGTGTAGCTACGGGGAGCAGTGGCGAGCAGGATAGGACAGGCCGGCCGGGACACGGTGCGAGGCGACGTTCGAAAAGTTGGCGCGCTTTCTTTCCCCTGCCCCTAGGCGACCCTAGTCTATCGCAGAAAGCCTTCAGGGAGCATCTGGAAGCTCCACCGAAGGCGCCCCAATGAGAGCGGGCCATGCACCCGCCCCTGGTGCGGCTTACGCAGGTGGCCCATCGAATGGTGACTTGCTAAAATTATCCGTGGCCAGATGCTGTCATTGTCGAGCAGACTGCCGCTCACTTAGAAACACCCGGGTTATGCCGCCAACGACCGTTGACCAGCCTGTCGACAGGAACCTTGAACCAGCTATGCTTGGCTCCGGTATAGCACTCGAGCTTGGTACCGGCCGCCTCACGATGAAGGAGCTGACCCAGGCAGCGGTTTTCGATGGCTGCATACAATGGCGTGCGCCAGCCGCCAGCCGCCAGCCGCCAGCCGCATCGACGCCATGCGCCGCCGCCCCCGTACCCGCTACGATAACCAAACGATACTCAGCATCCGAGGCTGCATGTACCGCATGTACTGCGTGCACTGCATGTACCAGATGACCTCCTTGCGTCGCCGTGTCTATCATATGAGCAAACGCTCTCGACTTCGCAGAGGGTGAAGACACCAACGGCAGGGTAGCATTAATTAAGCATCAAGCTGGCCCCTGCTGTCTCCTGGATCAATGGAGACAGTGTCCCCATAGATTGCGCGTTGCACCACATAGAATGGGACTACAGAACCCCTATCGTGGAGCAGACGTCTCCGCGCGGGCGTCGTGCAGCGCGCGCAGCCAATGCTGTCCTGTCGTGCCCTCCGCCAGTCGTATCCTCCAACGTTTTTACTGAGTCCGCCCAGGCTCGTGCCGGGCGGGAGCAATCCTGACGATCGATTTAGCTCGCGCGAGAGAATCCTTCCATTTGCGCAACCGATAACATGTCTTATCGCGCTCCTTCGCTTCCGCTGCACACGCACCTGCGATGAGATCAACGTGCATGAGCCTGCCGCATCCTAGCCCTCGTTCACTATTGACATTGCCCGCCTGTCTCATCACATCCAGGAACGCAGGTTACAATCAAAGTGAAAGAAAGAAAAACCTGTTTAGCGTCGACGCTGCGAGTGGGCGACTCGGGGAAAATGTCGCAAGCGCCCAAACGCCCGAGATGACGCGTGGGGATCATCCATGGCAGTGCAGCTAGCGGTGATTCGTTGTTGGGAATCGATGTTTCTCGTCGTGCACGCGCCACACTTTATTCTGCATTTGCTGAAGCTTTGCTGTTCAGGAGGACCTTGTGATAGCGAAGTCGGAGGCGATCATTCTTCTATGGAGTTATAGCTAACGGTACTTTTCGTTCCAAGCACAATCATGTACCGTCTGGTAAAACCAAGGTAGGAAGCGTTCCAGGGGCTGTGTGCAATGATGTCATTCAGTAACGGCACAGTCGACGGCACACCCCAGCAACGCGGGACCACAAACCTGAAACGAGACGATCGATAGCGATCATGGTGGAAATCATTACCTGCATCGCCAAGTCAACGTTGATCACCACGAAGCTGACGAATGTCGGGTCAAACAGCTGTTCAGAAATCGTTTTTTTGTACCTAGAGTACCTGTACGCCTGAATGTTCGAGACGCTGATTTGAGAACGACCTCCACCGTGTTGATCACCACGATCTGAATCGTTGCCCCTTTCAATAAGTATACGCAGGTCCACTCTTTTCACAAGTGCACGCAGGTCCATGTGGAGGTTCTGACCGAAAAAAGACACCGAGCACTTGGTCTAAAGATTCGAGTAATTGAATCTGTCCAACTTCACCATGTTTTGAAAGCTTCACGTCCGTCGACGACGACTGCACATACCACTGTTGCCCATGGCACAAATTACCCAGCACTCAGCCCTCTTTCCATCGCCGAAAACCCCACATCAGCCACAGGCTCGTTCCATCGAAGTGGGAAAGTCGTGACGAAATTGTTGAGAGGTTGCAGTGCTGAGACAGGCAGCGCATCCAGTGGTTTTGCATCTTGCAAAGGCTCCAGTCGCTCAGAACTTGGTCGCCCGACGACGTTGGGGCCCGCCTCTGGCTTTACGCCGGTACCCCCAAGGGTACCGGACTCTGCTCACAACATCAAGGATATCATCCTGTGTTGGCATTCCTGTCGCTGGACGCACCAAAGCTGAGTAAAGAAACGAAAGTCGCCTTTCGTGAGGGCGTCCTCGAACGTAGTCCTAGGATCCGCCCTCGCTAGGTTCATCATCCGCTTGTCAACAAGGCGCCCTCGCATCAGTTCGTCAGTAGTAAGATTGCGCGGTAAAACGCATCTTTTGTGAGCAAGACCGGACTAAAGAAAGGAAAACAAGCATGGGAGATGACCAACTGAAAGAAAGGATCAACCGTGTTCGAATCCTGCAAACAAACAAAGCTGGAGACCACTAGAGAAGAGCAGGCGGAGTTCACACTTCTATGTGCTTGGACTTGGTGTGTTAAGGCGAACTAGTGCGTTTCGCCTCAGTGTCCACTTATAGTCTTGTACCACTGAGATCTTGCGTGACAGCAGAACATAAGCCTTAGTTGACGAAGTTTCTTCTGATATTGTTGCGATATTGCTTGAGTGTGTCTTATTCTATTCAACAACGAGTCGTTGTCTGGCAGGCAGATAGCAGTCGAATGGTATTGGGTGGGTAGCCAACGAGCAAAAATGGATAGGAGCAAAGTTTCATTCGTGGGCGTACCGTATCCATCGGGCGTAGCCTTACCAGGCACAACAGCGAAGTGTCTCCGGACGTCCACATGTTCTATTGTAGAAAGTTGCTTGGGCTTCTAGAGTGTATTGAAAAGCCTTGCTTGTGGTGTTCGTTGCGTATAAAGATGCCATCGATAGTCATTCTGAGAGAGCTATATCCCACTTCTACAATCTTTGCTCCAGTCCCTCGTTGAGCTGGTCCTTTATGCTTTCAAGCAGAATCCCATCGTGCATTCTGTGTGTTAGTCTTTACACAGTCTCTTGTACAATGTTTTCCTCTCCCACACATCTCAGTTCCCTTCATTAGGACAAGACAGTGTCAAGTCACTTCCTACATTCCTCAATTCCTTCTTGAAATACAGCATTGTGTACAACATGCGCGCATTAGCTTCACCATCCTTCTTACAGGCTTGCTAGGCCTCCTTGCCGTTTCTGCCCCAGCAGACTAGAAATCCTGAGGGGGAACAGCATCGACAGCCCCAGGTATATCGACGTTGCAGTGCGAAGTCCAAGAAGAAGAAGAAGCCCATAAAGACCAAAAAGGCGCCACCCTAACGATCGGAGACTCCTACGTGCTGATACACAGAGGCTCCCGGACACTCCCGTCACCCACAAAGTACTCATTGTTGGCAAGGCCAAGAAGAACCTGGACGGCCAGCTCGACTTCGAGGCCTCTGCCATCGATCTCGACAAGAACGTTGCTGCATCAAACAAGGCGTTGGAGAAGTGTAAAGAAGTGTACGGCGTAAAGTGTCAGTCAGCATCGCCAGATCGACTCGTATGATTGCAAGTAGTCGATCAACAAGACTAAGCATGGCAAATTCTCAAGTTCGTCGGGACAGTGAAGGTTGAGTTTGCCGACGCACATCAGGTGAGAAAACCAGCCGTTCCATGATCTAGAGACTGTACCGTGTAGCCTGGGGCGAACTGGGCTACAATGGGTCTCTGGACTTTGCATGCTATAGCGAGAAAGTTGCGTACCAACAATGTAACGGCCGAGGTTATCATTGAGGAGCACAAGATCTATAGCATGTTCTTCAATAGTTGTAAGTGGTTCCTCGCCCCTTATTGCCTGCGACTTTCACTGAAACACTGTTAGGCAGACACCACGTAGGGCGGGTGGCAAAAGTTGTAGACATGCCATGGGATCTTGATCCGGCATACTCCGACGACTGGGAACTGTAAATACTTGGTTCTCAAGACGGAATTCCCGAAAGAGCACGGTGGGCGCGCGAAAAACCTGGGAACTTTATTCAAATCGTTACTTTACCCGTTACAGTGAATTCAGGAATAGAGCTCCTATCCTGAAGATAGATTAGAAAATAGGCAATATGTGTATAAAAGTAGTAACCAGGACATAACCTCCCATTCATAATATACGCCCCATATATGTCGGACCAGGGGATTTCCTTCCCGGAAACGAGACATGCCCGCAGCAGCAATGCCCAAGCCCAGCCTTTCAAACCATCCCTTCTCATTATCCGCTTCACGACTCCACACTCAACGCCTTCAACCCGAGCACCTTCCCATCCTTTAAACCAACAACGTAATACTCCTCCTCGCACCCCCAACCCCACCCTAAACACCTTCACATCCCCACCAACGACCTTCTTCACCGTCTCCACCACACTTTCATACTGCCCTCTCGGATCCCACTTCTTGACGCTCAACTCCTCGACCTCCTCGTCGTGACCCAACAGCTCCTTCAAATGCCCTGTGGAAAACACCCGTTAGCCTTAGCCCCTCTAACGCACATGACTAGACCCCATGTTGACATACGGCTGGACAGCGAGCCGTGCTCGTATTTCAGCGCCACAGCCTCAAACGGCTCATCGGCCTCACTCGTATACGTCTCCGTGACGCTCTCCAGCTCCCGCGGCACAGCCGTGTTTACGCTCTTCGTGCCGTACTTCTTAGTCTGCGCTGTGGCCTCTGCGCCGCCGGTGTCCTCATTCGCCTTGTTCAGGAAAGCCTCGTAGTCGGCGTCCGACATCTTGAATGCGTTGCAGGTCTGGAAACTCTTCGGAAACGGAAGCGTGCGTGCGATGCGGAGCGCGGGCGCGGGCGGAGGGAGGAGGCGTGTTCGACGCGTTGGTGGGTGGTGGAATGCACGATGGTGGAAGAAGCCTGTGCGTAGTTGCGAGAGGCAGTTTTGAGCAGAGAGGCTTTGCGTGGTGTGTAGGCCGTGGTGCGCGAGTCTGGTCACCTGCATGGCTGGCTGGGTGGAGCAAACCGATGACGCAACCGTGCAAACCAGACGCGACGTCGATGCTTGCGATGTCGCGCACAAGCGCCCGAGACGCTTGCGCAACGACCCCAGGCAGACTAAATATGGCGGGCCGAAAGACTGCAGCGACACGCCACCACCGCTGGATAGAAGGGTTTGGAGATCGTGGTCGTCTCTTCTTCGCGTGTTGGGAGCGCGCAAGGCAAAAATGCTGGGTTCTTATAGCCAAAATAAATTTTCATTGCATTCTGTCGTGGGTCTGTACGAACGAGAAGAATAAGACCGCCGAGACTAGCCTTCTTGGCTGTCATAGAAGAGTGAAGCCATAACCGCCTTGAAAAAAAAAACCGCCCCAAGATACCAAATATGCTGGATATCTTTTAACCTAACCACGCCGTGACCGGAGACCAATCTCTTCCAATAATACATGCCACACACGTAAAAGACCAATTCCACCGAAGGTATGACAAATGCCTCGTCCTTATATGAGTCAAACATCGTAAAGCGGATGAATAGAACTAAAACCCAAACCATGAGGATATGAACACAAGGAAAGAGAAATACGCTTGTAGAAGGCAAGTAACAGTCTGGGCTATGTGTAGTACTGCAAGGCAGCTAAAAATTACGAATCCCTTCTAAGACTTTGTCTCGACAGGTGTTGGTGCATGAGATGCGCCGTTCACAGAAGTGTTGCGAGGACTGCTACGCTCTGATTTAGCCACGCTAGGTTTGGAATCTTCGCCTTCGTCATCGTAATTCTCATCTACCTCCATGTGGCGCGCGGCCGGCTCATGGTGCTCAGTTCGCTCCTGCTTCGGAGTCTCAGACATACGTGGCAATGATTGCGCGGCGTTCATCGGTGGCAGCGAAGGAGGATGGTGGGCTGCCTCCGACGGATGGTAGCCATCATTGAAGCGACGAGGGTCGGGCCCATCTTGCGGACTGTGACGCGGAACTTGCGGCGATGACATGCGATGAGGCGGTGGCGAAGGGCGACGGCTATGAGGCTCCTCCAATTTCTGACGCTTCTCATCGTTCGTGGGCTGTTTAGAGTGCTGGTGATCGCTGTCCTCCCACTCACGATGGCGCTTGGGAGGTGCAGTGGGAGGACGGTCTTCCCTCTCGCGTGCGGCTGCCTCAGCAGCTGCGAGAGCTGAGGCAGGTGGTGGGGCGCCGCTGGCAATACCGCCCGCAGAGGATGGGTCAGGGTGGTGGTAAGGTCCTTGGTATCCATTGCGGGGTGAGCCGGCTCTGTTCTCGACGATCGGTCGAACTTCCAGTGGCGGGCTACCCATACGACCATATGGGGGAATGGAACCCTGGTTCGGGCCTTGGCTGGGTGGGCCATTCAATCCTGTTGGGGTGGGGAGGAGGTGGAGGCCCATTACTGGCGTGAGGGCCGTAGTTGGGGTTGGAGATACGATTCGGCGGTGGCGCTTGCTGCTGCTGTTGCTGATGCGGCGGCAGGTGGGGTTGCGCCTGTGATGCCTGAGGTGTCAACTGCGGCGGGGAGGATGATAGGGGCTGGGGGCAACATGATGCGTCTTGGGAGACGGTGAAAGCCCGCGTCGGATGGCACCAGGTGGGGGAGGTCCTGGAGGACCAGTAGGGCCAGAGGGACCAGGACCGTTAGTAGGAGGACGAGAAGGCTCTTGGTACGGTCGCATTGGCTCCTTCATTGGGCTCGGAGGTCGTTGAGCGCCATGTTGCGCGGGGGGACGAATGCCCTCGCGCTGGTCGTAAGGGTTTAGCTGCTGGGGAGGAAGTCCTGGATCGCGAATTTGTGCCAGAGGACGATTCCACTCCGAGGTACCCAGTGCAGGTGGGGCAGGCCCCTGTGGAGGCTGCTGAGGTTGCGCACCCCACTGAGGAGCAGCGGGTCCATGGATAGACGCAGGCTGGTAAGCCTGAGGATGAACGTCTTGGGGCACCGGAGCGCTGCCTTGGTTGGGCTGCCCAGCTGTTGTCTGCCCATTTTGGAGTAGCTGAAGACGCGCCTTTATGTGCACATTGGTTGGATCAAGGTCGGCTGCACGTTGGTAGGCATCCAACGCATCGGCCGTTTGGTTGTTGCAAGATTCGTACTGTTCCATGTTAACATGTGGAGCAAGAAAGTGGGGAAACGCGGAGAACGTACCAGTGTGCCAAGGTCGTACCAAACCTCACTGATGTTGGGATTTAGACGGATAGCGCGAGAATACGCATCCAGCGCGTCACGGTATTGATTTATTTGATAGTAAAGCACACCGATAGAGCACCAGAATGTCGGGTTCCTACCATCCCGGTACACTGCTTGCTGATAGGCTTCATATGCTTTCGGATACTTCTGCTGTGACATGTAGCATCGACCAAGCAGATACCAGCTTTGCGCATCCGTTTGGTCTGATTACCGAGGTTAGGATATGCACCAAGTTTGAGTAAGGGTACACGGCACTTACCTGATGCCACTGATTTCTCGAGGTACTCGATAGCTTGTTCTTGACTAGCGTAGTTACTGCTTTGCTGGTGGTGCAACCAGCCAAGTTGCTGCAGGACTTTGGCGTGATTCGGGTCACGCTCTAGAACTCGCCTATATGCGGCTTTTGCAGAATCAAACTCTTTCTGCTGTTCGTAGACATGGCCGATTTGGAACCAGATGTCCTCCTCAGTCAAAGGACGCGGCGGGTTGGTGACTATGTATTTGAAACACTACACTTGGTTAGAATGCGGTGTGGAGTAGTCAATCAAAAGACTTACATCCAGACTCTGATTGAACTTTTGTTGTTGCTTGTATATTATGCCCAGGCGGAAGTAAATCTCATTTGCCTTTTCGAAGTTTGGTTCCATGCGCATGACCTGGGAGAAGGCTTCCTCCGCGTGCTCCAATGAGCCATATCGGTCATACAGGATACCAATGCCGTACCAGAGCTTTGGCTCCTAAATTGTTGTCAGCGAAAGCAATTGTTTAAAACGTAGCGTAAACTTACTTTGGGGTCTGACAGATGATACAGTGCTTGCTGATAGGCTGAATAAGCCTGCTGAAGGTCATCCATCATCAAATAACAATGACCTAGCATGTTTTAGCGAGCAAAGACGAAGTTCGATCCTCGGCGACATACCAAGACTGCCCCAGACGTCGCCGTTTGTGGGGTCAACCTTCAAGATGGTGCGCAAGTATTCCACAGCGTGAGGAAACTGGTCGCGCGTTCGCAGAATACAGGCAATTCCTTGCATAGCGGGTATCGACCATTGATTGTGCTTCAGCGCCTGTTCGTAGCATTGCATCGCTCCATCGAGGTCAGCCATTTGCTCCGACAGCGAACCTAGGACGAATTAGCAATGCTCGTGAGAGCTGTCGCAGGGTAGTGCGCCGTACCTATCTGGGTCCAGACAGACTCGGTGAGCTGCGCAAGGTATTGCGACGGCGTCTTTGGCTGGTTCATGTGTTGAGGATGGCCGTTTGGCTGCGGATGCCCGAGATGCGGGCCGCCGTGATGCGGCGGCATGCCCGTGGTGGGCGAAGGCTGCTGGTGGCTCGCCATGTCTGGCGCTGGCTTGCTTGCAACACGTGCGTCTCTTGACACGAAGCCGCAGGCGAGCGCTGATGATGCAACAGCTTGGAGTGGCAGACGTCCGGCGACGGGACAAAAACCCGCTTATTAGGTACGCCGATTGACGATGAGTTGAAATGGTGTGTCTGTGAATGTCAGTGGAGATGCCCACGCTGAGCCGTGGTTGTCGCTCTTCGCGACCCGCCAGCCGAACTTACGGGGTAAACGAGCAGAAGGCTGGCCGAAGCTCTCGGCGGCGGGAACGACACCACACGGGTCGGATGGACGAAGTGATGGCAGGGGGGCAGAGAGTGGTCGCGATGACCGGAGGCGCGTCAGAGACGGCAACGTAAGAGGAGTGGGATGGGTGCACGCTGTGGGTGAGGGCCAGACACAGCGGGCGAGAGATGGGAGGAAGAGGGAGAGCAGGGCGAGAGAGCGCGCAAGAACCGCCGTCCAACGTCTGCGAACCCTAACCCACGCCTTCGCCAAGATGGACTTTTGGTAAGATCGATTCAGGAATGGCGTGTCGACAGGGCGTGGCATAATTGCAGGGATGGCAGGGATCCTGGCGCAAGCCACCGACCCACACTGGCGCATCAAAGCCCGCCTTAGCCGACCTCCACAATCCCACACGACTGTGCGCACACTCCTTGCCTGCCACCTGCCGCAAGCATATGGTTGCACTGGCGCCCTGTCGTTGCTCTGAAGGACGGCTATTCGGCGCACCGCAGCATCGAGGAGGCAATCAGCGCGCCTGCAGGCATATAAGGAGTCCGCGCTTCCCTTTCTCCCCCCGCCGGTCGCCAGCCTGCTGGTGTCCTTCAGCGGAGCGGTCAGGAGGCGATGGAACGTGCAATCCATTCCGCCAAACATACACGGGCGTGCAGTCTGGTTGTCACTACCGTGGAAGGTCGCCCGTTCCTCCATGCCAGGAACGTGGGGCGTTTCTATGTAAGGACACTGCTGGAGGGACGCAAAGACGCACTCATTTCCATGACCCAGACACGCCGACAGCGCACCTGCTCGCTGTCTTGCAGCGCGTGTTACCCAAGCATTCTCTCCATCACGCAGGCGGAGCGGTCCCACAAGCCACCAACGGCGCGTTCAATCCATCACGGTGTGCTTCCACGGCCGTTGTCGTCTTTGGTGAGGTGCCATGTCCGTTTGAAACGCGGCATCCATGACGTCCGGCAGCTGTGGGACAGGCGCAGGCGCGGCCGAACTCCTGCCCCCCGGTCGAACAAGCGGTCCCCTTTCGAGCCAGCAACTCATCAAACAGGAACGCGAACAGGAACTCTCAATCTTATTTCGCTCCGGCTCGTCCAGAAACCCTACGATTACCGCGTTCCGGCACCGCTAGCGCTGAATTTCGCCGATCGGGGTTCTGCCTCCGCCTCGCCCACATGACGCCGTTGCGGCTAGTGACAAAGCACTTGCTTCCAGCGCCTCTCCGGAGCCTGTGGCCGGGTTGGTGGCATGGCTGCCGTTCGCGGACGCACATGAGGAGCGTCGCCCGCCGTGCATCGAGGACAGGCCGCTTTGCTCGAGACAGAACGGGCTCCAGCCAGCCTCGGTGGTGATCTCTGCGGGGCTTCATTTATGACCTGCGCGACACGACGACCACTCAGACTGCGCAAGGCACGGGCGGCCTCAGGCAAGTCGCGGATCGCTCAGCTTCCCGCCCACCAGGGCCCCAGATAGGCGCCACTGGCGAGCTGCGAGCGGCTCTCCTTTTTGGTTTTTTTGTTTTTGTTTTTTTTTTTTACTTCTATTTCTCTATGGCGATGGGGAGCATGGCGCACGGCGGCCCGTCTTGTACAGAGGGCGGCAAGGGTGCAAACATGTGTCGCGTTGGGTCCCAGGCCGGGCCGCCAGACGCGGCTGCACAGCGCGGCGGATGTGCGAGTATGCGAGTGTGCGAGTGTGGGCGGCGGCTGGCTGGTGGGCGATGGGGGCGCTGTGGGTGGTGTTTCGGGGGCGGGCTGCAGCACAGCACGAGGGGCGGCTGGCCGACGACAAGCCAGGGTGGGCCAGATCTGCCCGCGACGCCAAGGCGCTTGTGTGGCATCCCCACTCTCAAGCTTCCGGTCTGTTCTTAGAGCGCTAGCGTCCGTGCTGTGACGCACTGGTTTCTCCGCCTCCCGCCTCGGCAGAGTGTGACAACCCTGCGCTGGCTCAGTCTGACAAGAGCCGGTGATTTGTGCGCGTTAGCATGCAGCCGGGGCCTTTTTAGGACACACACCCGGCCTGGGGGCGGCAGTACCTGGCCCCTGGAAGTCCCCTCGGGTCAGACCGTCTAGGCCAGCCAGCTCGACCGCTGCCTCTGCCCATGTACGTGTATGTGCGTGTGTGCGTGTGTGCGTGTGTGCGTGTGTGTGTGTGTGTGTGTGTTGGATGCCCGCCATGCGGCCGTCACCGAGGCGCGTTGCTTCACCCCCTCCCCCCTCCCTCAGGACAGGACGGGCGTGTCCACGCTGCCACCTCGCAGCCATAGACAGCCCATGGCCAGCCGTCGCCGAAGCCTTTTGCCCCAGGAACCGTCGCGCCATCCTCTCGACGCCGTAAGGGATTTCCTGCGAGGCCGCCGCCGCCACGTGAAACGCTGTGTCTGGATGGCTGAACGACCGCCCGGAGAAAGCCAGAGTGGATCCAGGGGCGGCCTGCGCGTCATAAACGAATGGAACCGAAAAGGCCTGCCAAGCGAGCCATCAACAAAAGGAACCAGTCCTCGTGAGCACAGCCACCAGCGGATGACAATGCCCTTGACTCCCCCCCTCCTCCTCGACTGATGAGAATTACGTTGATGTTCGACAGACAGACATGATTTCCCCCGTGCATGGCGCTAGGTGGCGTTAGGTGGCGCAATCATTTTGTGAGGGTGCGCGCGTCAATGGGTTCTCTTTTATGCGCGCGTGGTACCTACCCCCCAGGGCACATCGTGGAAAGGCCAACGTCCATGCATCGTTCCGTGGAGAGGCACTCGTGAAATGATAGCCCCGACGGGCGACGGCCTCCAGCGCATGATGGATGCCCTGGATGTCGAAAGCTTGTCGCCGTGCTTTGGGGACGCTGCATGCAGATGAAGCTGTCGCGGTGGGCCCTGCTCTCAATACAAGCCTTGCGCTACCCACATGGCGGCTGGATCTGGGGCAAAGCAAAGAGGAAAGGACGGACAGCCTCGCCTTGGCACGACTTCACTTCCGGATGCGCACGTCTGCATCAGGCAATTCCTGGCAGCAGTCGTCCGGAGAGGATCAACAAGACTCTCATCTCATCGCCTCGACGCGCGCCCCAAAAATAAGATAATAAGCTCCTCACGCACTTGGCCGCCCGCCCAGAGCGCCTGCCGTGCACTGCTGACTTCGGAAGCTTTGCTCTGTACGCCCAACCAACCTCACCCTCGTATTCGCGTGAAGACGGCTGCTCGCCAACCTGCCAACCTGCCCACCTGCCCACCTGTCCGTTGTCTTATCACGCTGCATGCTTACCGCTGGAATCCTCTCATCATCCGCCTGCTGTCTCACTTGACGCACATCTCATATTTAGCCAACAATGTTCGCCCAGAGGGCTGGTAGCGGAAACGATGTCCCAGGGGCCTCTGCTTAAAGCCGCCGACCCCCTGCGACAGTCCCATTTATCAACACGTTACACAACCGCCTGCAGCTCGCTCACCTGCCCGCAGCGCTAATCTACGACTGGACACCCTCTCTGACCTGCTTCGGGACAGCTGCCTGTCGACTTTCATAAACCGCAATCTACGTTTCGTCTACGCGCCCCCGTAAATGGGAACACGTCCCGGATCGCTTTTGCGACGTATCGGGGAGCGTCTGCATGCATGCCGGGCGCTGATCGGACCCCGCGTGGGCTGGCTGGTCTGGCTGGTCTGGCTGGCCTGTTGCTGACAGCTTGCCCGCACCCCGTCACATCATGGCCTTTTTTGACGGCTGCCTGCTACCGGTGTGTAGGGAGGACAGCCTGGCTACGTACTGCTCTGTCTGATCGTCCTTGAAAGCCTGGGATGATGCCAGATGTACCAGCCCATCATTTGACGCACCGCGGGAGCCTTCTTATCAGTCCGGCAGCACGCACGCTGCTCCAAGTGGGTGCCGTGCGTCTTGGGCATCTCACGAGGTTGCCGTCGTGGAACTACCACCAGCTGTCGGAACACGATCTGCGCTGCCGTACCACACGCCACTACAAGAACGATCGCTGGACCATCTCCATCGCACTTCACACGCAGCAGGTGGCCATCATAAACCAAAAAAAAAAAAAAAAAATAGACAAAACAAGAATAAACCTCGTGTGAAGGGATCCCGATCGAAAGGCGTTTCTCACCCGCAGTCAGCGGGATGGACCGCGGATGACGGGGCTGTGGACTGGGACACATTGGTCGGTTTCAGTTTAGAGTTTGGCGGGTAGCCGCACGCCCAGCAACGCTGTTTGTCACACCCATTGCGGTCGCATGAGGTCACGGCGCTGGCGAAATAAGCAAAGTTGTTGAGCAGCCGTGTGTCACGGTGGCTTGCCGGCGCCCACTTGCCCCGAGTCAAGGCTTTGGCCCGGCCCGCGGCGCCCCCTCGAGTGGCGAATCTCGCGAAGCCCGCATTGCTGCACGGCTTTGCATTCCAAGTTGGTGAAACGCGTCCGAGGGCAACCTTGGTCGCCGGCGGTTTGTTTTCATCGGCGAACACGCCTGATGTGCTGCCCGACCCTCACGTGTTTCCGCGGCAGCTCATAGCCCTAGCGCTGACATCTATAAGGCTTCTATGAGGCTTACTTCGTTGGGCTCCACGTACTGAGGACCCCACGTGTCCAACGAAGACCCTAGGAAGCGGATTCACCGGCTACCTCCCATCAAGGCATGAGTAAGGGTCCTTCGACCGCTTCTTGAGGTTGAGGCTATGCTTTATGCTTACTACTCGTCAATAGGGCTGGGGCAACAGTGCAAGAGGCGCACTGTGCTGCGATTGACCCCAGGCCTCTATAACACACCTCTGTCTCCGCTCCTGTGGCCGTAGTAGGCCAGAATTTCCCTGCAGTATTCTCTACAAGTTCGATACCTGCATAGCTTCACGCCGAGCTGGGTGGGAATTCCATCTGGTTACATCTTCTCTTCTTTATTGAGAGATGGGATCCAAGCCATTTTCTATTGACGACCACGCTGTTGTATCCCTTCACGAGCGAGTCTTGATCAATGTCCAGATCCTTCCAGCTCTTTTCTACCGTGTAGCTCGTGTTCACTTCGATGCGCTACCGTCTTTCGTAGCCTTTGCTCGGATCGCTCGCTATATGTTTAATATAGTAGACTAGCAGGAGGAAAATCTGCTATTTTTGTCTGCCTGTATTGAGTATGCATATCTATCTAGGTATCGCCTTTACGTAGTTTAGCACCAGCATATGTTTAACGACAGTGAAACCTGCACTCGTGAAATTAGGCAAATCAGCAGAAAATGAATAACTCCATATCGGCGCGGGGAGCACCAGCAAGGCCTACAAGATGCAGAATAAAATACGTCGTCTCCGAGAGATATGTTCATCGGGGACAAAACGCACGGCGGAGCAGCTCTCCGCCAGGCACCGTGCTCTGATTGGCCAGAACACATCTCATGATCTCGTGTCGCGCTCCTACATCCAAAAAAAATCCAGGGTCCAAACAACCCAGCATTTCCCTTCGCGCCCACCATGGAGCGTCTCGAGGACTACAACCCGCTGCTGCTCTACGTAATTGGTGTCGCCACCTTGTATCTCTTCTATTCCCTACTTCGAAGCGACCCTGAGGCTGCAGTGCCTTACCATGTCACGCCGCCAGAGCAGATCAAGCCAGGGTGGAAGGGCGAGGTGCTGCCAGAGCTCTCTATGAAGGTGAGAAGCTGGTGACGATGATGATAAGGATGTAATTGACGCCTTGCAGGTCTCTGGCTCCTCCCTGATCCAATGCTTTGCCCCCGCAACCGGCGAGTCGCTCGGCCGCATCAACCCCTCCACGCCCGCCTCCATCGACCGCGCAATCGCCAAAGCTGCCGAAGCGCAAGTACAATGGGCGCAGACAACTTTTTCACAGCGCCGAAAAGTGCTCAAGACGATGCTCAAGTTTGTGCTCGAGAACCAGGAGACCATTGCGCGGGTGGCGTGTTTGGATTCCGGGAAGACCATGGTGGATGCGAGCTTGGGCGAGATCTTGGTCACCGTGGAGAAGCTTAGATGGGTGATCAAGCACGGCGAGAATAGTTTGAGGAGCGAAAGGAGGCCAGGGAATTTGTTGATGGCGTATAAGTGGCACGAGGTAATGTGGCAGCCGCTGGGGGTTGTGGCGGCTTGTGTGAGCTGGAAGTAAGTACGCCATTGCCCATTTGTGTTACGCGGTTTTGACAAACTCTAGTTACCCTGTAAGCAGTATGCGTCTCAGTTGCGCGTTGCGAATTCTCACGAGAAGCAGTTTCATAACTTGATCTCTCCGGTTATTGCGTCTATATTCGCGGGCAACGCTATTGTCGTGAAGGGCTCTGAGAACACGGCTTGGTCCAGCAGCTATTTCGCATCAATAGCTGCTGCAGCTCTGGTTGCTTGCGGCCACAATCCCGACATCGTTCAATCCGTCGTCTGCTGGCCCAATGCCGCAGACTACCTCACTTCCCACCCGAGCATCGCACACATCACATTCATCGGCTCTCGTCCGGTCGCCCACCATGTCTGCGCATCTGCCTCCAAAGCCCTAACACCCGTCTGTGTTGAGCTAGGTGGAAAAGATCCCGCGATTGTCCTCGACGACCTCTCCAACAGCGACTTCAAACGCGTCTCCAGCATCCTAATGCGTGGTGTCTTCCAATCCGCGGGCCAGAACTGCATCGGCATCGAGCGCGTCATCGCACTCCCAAACATCTATAACCGCCTAATTGAACACCTCACCCCGCGTATCAAAACCCTCCGCCCAGGCTCCATTCTCAATGCCTCGCCCGACGACGCCCCCATCGACATCGGCGCCTGCATCTCCTCTGCCAACTTCGCCACCCTGGAAACCCTCATCGCAGACGCCGTCTCTCAAGGCGCCCGCCTCATTTGCGGTGGCAAACGCTATATCCACCCAGACTTCCCCAAGGGCACCTACTTTGCTCCAACGCTCCTAGTCGACGTGACGCCCACCATGAAGATCGCTCAAACCGAACTCTTCGCCCCCGTGTTCACCCTCATGCGCGCAACCTCAGTACAAAACGCCATCGACATCGCAAATTCGACCCCCTACGCCCTCGGCGCTTCCGTCTACGGCTCCTCTACCCGCGACCTCGAGCGCGTCGTACACTCCGTCCACGCGGGCATGGTGGCCGTCAACGACTTCGCCGTCACGTACATGGTGCAGCTGCCCTTCGGCGGCGTCAAGGGCTCCGGATACGGCCGTTTCGCGGGCGCCGAGGGCCTCAGGAGTCTTTGCAATATGAAGGCTGTTACGCGGGATCGCTGGCCGGGCGTGAAGACGAGTATTCCGGGGCCGATGGACCTGCCGCTGGAGGGGCCGGGGGCGGGAAAGAGAGCGTGGAAGATGGCGCAGGGCGTGGTGTGGGTGGGGTATGGGGATTTTGGGGGAAATTGAGGGGATAAAAGGGTTGGTGGGGCTGTAAAGGGACGTAGAGATAATAGGGATGATGGGGGCCTATGTAAGATACACGATACTAATATAGACAGATCCAAATATGGCATAGATTCGCTCATTTCTCCGTGTACGCGCGATCAAATCGCAGGATATCATAAATATAGGGAACCTCACGCAGGAAACTCCCCTTCGATGCCTTGTCCCTACATCATCTACACCGTCTCAATATACCGCCTGACCTCCCAATCCGTAACCGCCTCGTCCCAAAGCCTAATCTCATGCTCCCTCGTTTTTAAAATGCTCCACAAACTCATCCCCAAACACCTCCCTCGCGACACTATCCTTGCTCATGAACCGCGCCGTCGCCTCCTTCAGGCTCTTCGCCAGGCGCACGCCCTTGTCGCTCTCGCCGCCCACGTCCTCGCCCTTGCCCAGCGGCGGGATGGGGATCTCCATCTTCTTCTCGATGCCCCGCCAGCCGAGGGCCAGGATGGCTGCGAGCACGAAGTGCGGATTCGTGTCTGCGCCGGGGACTCGGACTTCGAAGCGCGTCGCTTTGGCGGACGAGGTCGGCGGCGATATTAACCGGATGCTTGCAGCGCGGTGCTCCAGGCCCCAGCTCACCGTCACAGGCGCCCAGAAGTTTTCGACCAGCCTCTTATAGCTGTTCACGTTGGGCGCTAGGATGGGCATAATGTCCGGTAGACCGTCTATCAATCCTGCGAGGAATTGGCGGCCCAGGTCGCTCAGATATCGCACGTCGGGGTAGGGCGGGTTTGGGTCCTCTTCGCCGCGGTAGAACAGGTTTGTGCCCTTGGAGTCGACGATGGAGACGTGCATGTGGCCCGAGTTACCAGGCAGGCCTTCGCGCGGTTTGGCCATGAAGCAGGGCGTTATGCCATGTTTAGAGCCGAGGGATTTGACGACGAGTTTGAAGAGGGAGGCTTTGTCTGCCATGGCGGTTATTTCGCCGAATTCGAGGGCCTGCAAACATGTATGAGCATCTTAAGAAAAGTTAAGCTGGGAGAGGGGGGAGTGAGTAGTACGTACTGCCTCGAAAACACCAGGTCCAGACTCCGTATGCCATCCCTCTATGCCGCAATTGAACTGCGCACATGCGTCGAAGATGCCGTAGTAGTAGTCCTGGTTGTGCACCGGGCGCGTTATGCTGTACCCGAACATGCCCTCTGTGAGCGGCGGCAGCGCATTAACGGGGTTCTCGCGCAAGAAGGAGGCGGTCGAGGAGGAATTACGTTCGGGGCCGTCGTGGCTCTGCGGCGCTCTGAACTGGTAGAACTCATACTCGGCTGGCGCACAAAGTTAGACATTTAACACCACACGCAGTATCTGTCCTGCTCGTAAGATCGCCACTCACCCCCAGCCATAGCTCCGTACCCATGCTCCTTCAACTTGTCCACCGCTCTCTTCAATATACTCCTCGGACACGCGCTCAAGCTGGCCATAGTGTCCGGATCGTGGAACGAAATCAAGAAGAACGGGACATTGTTCTCCCACGGTATCCGTCTGAAACTCGACAAGTCGGGTATGGCGATCAAGTCGCGATATCCGTTCTCCTTGTTGGAAACGGCCAACTCGCGGAAGTATGTCTGGTCGTGCATGTCCCAGCCGAAGATGACGCTGCAGAAGCCGAAGCCTTCTTTCGCTATGGACAAGAATTTTTCCTTGGCCATGAGCTTGCCACGAAGGATGCCATCGACGTCGATGCCGGCGACTTTGACGGCGATATCGTTCTTGAGGAGCTCGGGGAGGCTCTCGACGGTTACCTGCGAGGGGTCTTCGGTGGGCATTGTGGCGGTATATTCCGTCCGATCTAACTTCAGAGTATATGTCTTCGACGAGGATGAAAAGAGACAGGTCGCAAGTCAATAGATAGCGAGCGCGAAACAAGTGAGGGACGTGTAGATAAGCTCAATAAACAGGATTGATCGCGATAGATCTGGAGCGGATAGCTGGTCGTGTGTGGCTGAAGCTCGGACCAATGACGATGATCTAGGGGCGGCAGGGCAAGCTTCCTTCTATAGGCTGGCATACATCACATTCAATATCGATCTTTCTCTATAATTGAGATACATCTCAAGTCACAAATCACCTCAATTTACTTCTAAGCAATTAATCCTTCGATTGCCATAGGAGCGAAGCTCTGATAGCCTTAGGTTAGGTCCTGGCGGTAGCTATCCGCCGAATTACCCCGCACTCCCATTGGAGGGGCAGTGATTGCACACTCCGTAAACGCACCGCCAGCCGGGATCTTGTATACAAATGTGTAGTATATATACAATCCAAGAAGCAACAGTACCTAAGAGCTAGCTTCTTCCACTATCAATGGCATGGGTAATAACGAAGCGTGTCCGGCAGGATGACTCTTATCTGGCCCTGGAGCCCGACGGTATCAGGGCCGACTTCGGGAGTGCACAGGTCCCACTATCACCGTCTCTACCCGTGACCCTCAGCCTCTACACACAGTGCTTCAACTCCTCAATCCTCCTTTAGCGCCTCCAGCTGCAGATCTCCTCAACTGAGTTCAGACACACCAGTAAGTCTACCAAGCTGTGGTTCCGGCACACTTGCCATCTTTCTTGTACGTAAGGAATCGTCCCCACGTCGCCTCCTTCAGTCAAAATTAGTCATAAGCTCTGGTGTCTTATAAGAGCTTTCAATCACTCTGCTTACACGCCTCCATCATTACACTAACCAAAATATATAGTTGTACACTTCGATACCTCAACGTCATCCTCAAGATCAAGCACATTCAACATGGGTCGTCTTGAAGGCAAGAACTGCGTCGTCACGGGAGCAGCTGGGTGAGTATACTAGGCCCCATCATCAGCAAGCAAATGCATAAGCACAAGGATACATGTAGTTGTTTCGAGTTCCTTTCACTTCTCCTTACTTCTGCTTTCCCGCTATCAATTTTTGATCTTCTTCGCCAATGTCACAGGATCATCATTCATATGCGTCAAGCTTGAAAGAAAAACCCCACAAGTCAACCATTTCCTCACCACTAACATGGTCTCAGAGGCATTGGCCTGGAGACCTGCATCCTTTTCGCCCGGGAAGGCGCCAACGTCCTCCTCTCCGACATCTCCGGCCCGGCTCTCGATAAAGCCATCGAGAAGCTCAAGGCGGCAGTTCCAGATGCTAAAAAGCTCGAAACCAAGATCACCGACGTCTCAAAGGAAGCCGATGTCAAAGCCATGGTCGAGCACGTTGACTCCTGGGGCGGTCTCGATGTCATCTTCAACAACGCCGGCATCATGCATGCGGATGACGCGGATGCTATCGACACGCCTGAAAAGATCTGGGATTTGACCCAGGCAATTAACGTCAAGGGTGTGTGGTTCGGCAGCAAGTATGCGGTGTTGAGTTTTAGGAAGCATGGGAAGAAGAAGGGGAGTGTGATTAACACAGCGAGTGTGGTCGCGCTTGTAGGGAGTGCAACACCCCAGCTTGCGTACACAGCGAGCAAGGGCGCGGTTTTGGCACTGACGAGGGAGTTGGCCATGTGCCATGCAAGGGAGGGATACCGGTTCAATGCGCTTTGCCCAGCGCCGCTCAAGTATGTTTCCATCCCGCCTCAATGTGGCGGCTTCTGACGTGAACAGCACTCCTCTTCTCCAGGACTGGCTCGGCGACGACGCAGCGAAGCGTCACCGTCGTGAGGTCCACTTCCCGACTGGTCGCTTTGGCGAGGCGATCGAGCAGGCACAGGCAGTTCTCTTCCTTGCTAGCGACGAGAGCAGCTTCGTCAATGGCACGGATTTCGTAGTCGATGGTGGTATGACGAAGTGCTACATTACGCCTGAGGGCGCGGCGACAGAGCCACCGGCGAACAATGCTCGCTAGATGTTCTCTATCGAGGTAGTGTGATAGATGGGTGCTATGAGACAGCAGCCTCAATCGATTCCAAGGCGTGAATGAAATTGTTCTTAATCTAGATTCAGGGAGTATGGTAGGTATGTTCCGGCACTGGAAGGCGGATTGTACGGTTCATTTTCTCATCTATAGATTCCTAATGAATGAACAACACACTAGAGATAACAGCACAAATAAGTGATGAATGGACATGAATGTTTTCCTGCCTCGGCATATTTCTATGCTATGCACATTTATAGACGAGTAATAATGTGTATCTTGAGAAAATTCGTTCTACAGTACGTTTCAAGATATTTACGTTTGTATTGTGTCCCTAAGTGGCATTCACGTCAAGACAACCCAGTAATGATGGTGTTCATGAAACACTGATGAAGATATACATCACCACTCTTAACTAAGAAGCCATGAATGCGCATCGCAAACATGGCTTAGCCCCCATAATGTTTTTCCTTCGACTCTCTGTTAGGCACTTTCCCTAAGACAATGCCAATAGTGATTCCCCAAAGCACGTCTCTCATTACATCGTCGCATCTCAATTTTAGTATATGCGTTCGAAACGGCAACAAGCTATGACAAGCAGCTTCTTGGGTTTTCGGAATAATGGCTCAAAGAACAGTAAAGTTCTTGAGATATATACAATTTTCGGATTGCGACACGGCAGCGTGTGTAGCACACAACCAAAATTATGTTCATGTGTAATTCTCCATGAGACTTGGAACTCCGGTCAGAACACTGACTATGCCCAAAGCGTTTGAATCATGCCCGAGGCAGATTCTGATTTATGTATATACGCAGTTGAATCGCAAAGACACATTCAATCTCGGTACGTAAGTTTTAGTGGATCGGTGTGGAAGACCAGCAATCATTTGTTTTTATAGAAAGAAAAGCGAGGATTGGATGTGTTTTGATTTTATAACTTCCCATGAGTCCTTGGCATATCGTTCTTTCATTTACTGTAGGTAGTAAAGAATTACGATACTTCTCTCACCATGAACAGCAAGTCCAATGGCTTCTGGTATGCGTGCTTCCACCTGTCAGAGACACCTAGAGGAGCACTACATGGCTTTTGGTACATCGGTATAAGGGGGCGGCCCATGGCTTACTCCATGCGGTTGGCCAGGCGCATATTTGTGAGCTGTTTTAAGCGCAAGCCAGGAACCCATCGTCGGATACTGATATCATTTTAGTTGCGTCGGATTTTCGAGCTTGATTGTATGGAGTGAGTGAGAAGCTCTACCATGCGTGGATTTATATAATCAGAATCGTTTGATACATCATGAATAAGCAATGATTCGACCATTGAACACGTGCCGCTGGTGTATATAGCCTCCTTGGACTAGCTAGTGAGATCGAGCTAGTTGAAATAAAGTATTAGAACAAAGTCATGAATATTCACTTTTAGTGGATTCATCCTGGGCTATGAATTGCGCACAAGGACAATACTTAAGCTCTGAAACTGAAGCGCATATGTGACAACATCTGGATACGCAAAAGCTAAGTTGCGATTGGGATGCGGTAGACTCTAACATAGATATCTATACGTCGTCTCATTCAAACAGCAAACTTTCAAGGGTCGACTTCATCTAGTCATTCATCATTGACCTACAAACACAAAAGATAATTTCGTTGATCCGCCTGGTAAGCACTGTCAAAAATAAGCTTAAATCATTGGCGACTTTTGACCCGGGATAGCATCAAGCCCTGGTTATAGATTAGTTTCCTTTCGAGGAGGGCTGTTTGTGTCGACTCACAGTCACTATCTCCAATATCTTCATTAACCTTCCTCGGAACCGAGCACGAGTTCATCGCCTCAATCGACTGCGTTTTCATCGAGCTGCACTGCACATAGCACTCCTCGTCCAAAATCTTCTGCAGGGAGTCATCCTTCCAGCCGAAGACATAGTCGCCATGGTTGCCGAAGCCGGTGCTATAAATGGCTATTAAAAGCATGTTAAGAGACACGGGGGACCAACTTACGTATCACCAAACGACCATAAGAATGGTTGACTTCCGTCAGCTGGCCAATCGGCCTTCTTGTTAAATGCTTTGGTTTCAAATATAACCTCATACATCACTTGGGCCACTCGGACCGGGTGTGACGCTGGGCACGGGCCCTGGCTCTCGAAGGTGCCATTTGCAGGGTACGACATATGGGAGATGTGGTCAGGGGAGTCTAAATCGACACCATTCCAACACCTGTTCTGTTTAGCTTTGCTTTTGATGTTATGAAGGCGTTTACTGACGTTGGAAAGCGAAGATTGACCATGATGCCTGCCGGACATGGTTTCGCGGGGAAGTCTTTAGTCTCAGGATATCGCGTATTCATATCTTGGAGACATGTGTAAGTTAGCTGTGGGTACTTGTCGGCTTCTGGCTTTGTCGAAGCCGTCGGTGAACCGATAAGCATGCGGAACCCCTATCATCTATGAATCAATTGTCGTTGCTGAGGGTGCGCGAACCTACCGGCTGGAAAGCTTTGACTTTTGATTTTTGTTGGTAGTCCTACAAATGTTAGCTCATCTCTGAAGTCATGTTTTCCTCGCGAGCCTGCTCACCCCAAGAGAAGCCTGCATGTAGTAAACGGTCATTCCGCCCCTCTGACCTTCAAATCCGACATTCCCTTTCTGTGGTACCCGTTTATAGGTGCCATTACGAGAGCGGAAGAACAATGAAGCGGTCCAGTAGTTGCTAAAATCCTCTGCGGAATATCAATACCTGTTGTAAGGGGTACGACCTCGATCACATACCAGAGGGTTGACATGATGTGCAAGTCGACAACTTGGCGAGATCATGATCTTCCTTGAACATGGACGTGTTGAAGGAGTTTCCTCCTATTATCTGATGCAAATGCGGAGACGGTTCCTGGCCAGGATTGACAAGCGGATCTAGACGATCTACTACAAGCTGTGAACATCCGAAGCGAACGAGCGCAGACGAAGGCGCGACGAGGGCCAAGGCTATCAATGAACTCCAATGCATCTTGATGTTTTACAACTGGTATCAAGAAGGAGCTGAATGGAACGGGGCGGACAAAGGCAAAAGAGGACAACGTGCGATTATATTGAGCGCTATGTAGTTCCATGGCTAA
Organism: Kalmusia sp. IMI 367209; assembly: GCA_027946365.1. Lineage (NCBI taxonomy): Eukaryota > Fungi > Ascomycota > Dothideomycetes > Pleosporales > Didymosphaeriaceae > Kalmusia > Kalmusia sp. IMI 367209. The sequence continues at coordinate 202,520 of JAPEUQ010000005.1, read as the reverse complement.
CGCATGGTTTAGATTGTAGCTGCGGGAACGTAATTACAACCGTATGTTTGGTGTCTTACGATATTATAGGATGATAGACAAGACTGGAACCTGCGCTATGATTCACATGTTGATCCGATCGGTAAGCACCAACTCCAGGCTAGCACTTCGTAGATTCGTACTGCACAAGGAACTGCCGATGCTGTTGGCCTTTTGCGCCATTGATTTCATCTGGAGGGTATCGATGTAATATAAGTGGCCTTAGCCAGCCGCTTGACCGGCATATTTGTGTGACCATGGCCCGGAAAGCCATTGCTCAATTAACGCAATCTCGAAGCATCCCGTAGGTCCTCAATGCTCGAATATCGAGACGCCTCCAAGATTCACTCACGGCTACCAACGAATACCTGGTGCGTGGTTGCAGATTGCGCAGTCTGTGAAGCATACGCATATCTGAAGGCCGTATCGGTGCGCGGCCTCGTACTTTAGCCGATACTAAGCAAACACCCCAACAATTAATGGTGCAGCTTTATCGGCGTCGTCGAACTTGCACCTGCGTTAACTCACACTGTACATGAGTTACATGTTATGAATCGTCTAGAAGGAAGGGGATCTGTGGCAATAACCGATTTGTGGGTACCAGCAGTTATCGAACCGATAGCGTAGACTTCAAAAAAAAAAAGGACCACGATAATAGGCATACAATTCAATCAAGCACAATCTTAGGACTTGTAAAGGAGTTTGCGAGAAGGGCCTTGAAGGTTCCCAGTATAAGATTTAAACGCCAGGCCACATGAAGTTGGGTGTCACGGTGCTTTCTCCAATCCTTACGGGAGATAAAGACTTCTCTCATCTGAGAACATTCAAGCTCGAGACACGAGTATGGCTATAGGTCTTGCAGGAAATGCTGTCTGAGAGCACTGTTAAAGGGTAATTCAAGACTAACCAGTTTCAAGGGTTGTACTTACTCCCAATCACACTTAATCATGAAGGACACCGTCTTTTCACAGAAGTTACAGGAAAACGAACTGAACCTAGCATTCCAAGGTAGTGACACTTGAATCTATTATAGCCCGCTAAGGTAAATGCGGGAGAATGCGTGTACGAAGATACGGGACTACCTAACGCTGAGTCGCCCAGAATCTCTTCTACCTACCGCCAGAACCAAGAGTAATGACTCCTTCCGCCAATGCAACACCGTTGAAGACGTGATCACCCTCATCGCTTTGATTGCAAAGAAACTCCCTGGAGCTACTTCAGCAATACAAACTAGCATTGAAGATTGCTGCCAGCGATGTACATTTCCATATCACCACTTGGCTTTGATCAACATGGGGACTCGAGGGCATTTCCATTTTTGGCTCGAAGCTGTCCAATGACACCTTGGAATCAATTCATGTCAAGTACCCGCATCGAAGCCCCAACCCGGGGCCAGCAACCAAACGCATATCCAAGGCAACACCACGACGAGCGCGCCGAGCTCCCGTCCCAGTACCTACATCGAGACCCTATTCAACCTTGGTATTGGACTACTTGAAATTGCGTAGCGGCAAACCTTTCAAGCGTTTACACAGAACGACCCAGACGAATATTACACCGCAAACAGACTCGTGCGTGGTGGCCACCTGTGGGACCGAAGTTTCGAAGAATTGTGGAGCGATGCATACGGTGTGATTTTGAGGCCGGCATTAAGACTTTGGAAAATGCGAGTCTTCAGTATGTAGTTTGGTTGAAGGCGGTTTATCCGCTTGAGTCGCTGATCAAGGATACGAGTCAGGTGGTGTGAAATTTGTGGGAAGACGTGGGGCTAGAGTCTACAGTGCCGTATCAAGCCAATGATCTGGTACTACATTGTGCATCGATTCATTCCAGAATAAAAACCACGTATGTAGATTGCCAGCATATACCCCCACATGTAACACACGCGGGTCTTTTTGGTGCGACGGCCTCGGCTCGTGCTAAGCTTCAATATGCTACTGAAAAAAGGTCGCCTACGTAAATGGATTTCACGTCAAGTTACAGTAGACAAACAAGGCTGGTCTTTTGTTGGTCATTTGAGATGTAATCAGGTTCCTCGTACTGTCTTATCGTACTTGCCATATCCAGCTGGGCAACAACTCAACAATTTTAGGGCTCGAAATCGGTCGCCGGTAGCGTATGGCATGTGTAATACAAATGACTCGAGCGCCCCCGAGTAAGCCTTAGGCGGGGTGCTTTCTTTCTTATGCTACTTCTTCCCTTATTGTACCTCCTCATGCTCCACGATAGCTCTCTTCAGCAATGACTGGAAAGACCACTACTGCCGTCCCCAAAGGCGAAGTTCACATAGCCCTCTACCACGTGTCCCCAATAGCATCTAAGTCCAGTCGCTTAAAGATACATAATACATACAACAGGACCGTGTACAGACCGGTATCCCTAGACCGTAAGTCTTGGAGAGGGATGAGCAGTTATGCTGACTAGTCTTCTACACTGGCACGACGACAAGGTATCCGCTTTGCTTGAAGTGACAGTTGCCTTTCACCCGCAAGTACAGGCTTTGACGCAATGTGAGCGGCGGGCATCTTATCTTCTCACAAGCAAGAATTCATCCAGGTCAACTGATGGGGCAAACGGACGCACACCTCACGAGCGGAGCTCACATTCGCATTTCTTTTTGAAGCTGAAATTACCTCATCTCCATCGGCCCCCTCCGGCTCACACTATCACAAATGCAAACAGTAGCCCGTCGCGCAGGCGTTCACAGCTCGGACTGGATGCGAACCACGCGCGTAGTCCTTCCTAGTCAAGTAACCGCTAACCCAAACCGGGAGCGGGCCCAAGGCAGACATAACGGCAACGCAGGGCTGAGGGAATTTTCGCGACGCGACGGTCAGACGGCAAGGCTGCTAAAAGAGATTGGCCTGGAAGTGACGAATCGCGGCGCGTGTTGCTATGGCCACAGAAGAGGCAAAGCAGGGGCTGGGAGGGAATGCTGAGGGCTGGGTATAAGACGTGAACGGCCTCTACGCCAATTACTACGCTACTGCATCTGTACATTCTTTCACACTGCGAAATGCCATTCCAGAGGTGTGATTACGTCCCATGGGTTCATCCAGATGCCGTCCAAACCAAGTCCAAATGTTCAATTTAATACAGCAACTAGAATCCAATGCGCGCGGGAACGCTAGGAAACACCAGAAAACGCTATCAATTTTCGTCCAGGACGCCAGAGATGCCTTCGTACTCTCGTACCGGACTGATACAACGCAAGAAAACCGAGAAATGATTGAAAGCAAACCAAATATCAGGAACGGCTACTGTTGCAGATAAAGGAAGAAAAGTCAACCGAGCGGACCATTTCAGGAAGCTGGAAAGCCGAACATGCAGGAAGCCAGCCGGCATGGAGATGCGAGGTCGACACCCGAAGGCACCTCGTCGGTCAGCGAGTGTCGTGGCATGGTAGGAGACACAGACTGTACCACCCGCAATGTTGCAGTAGCCTCACGGGTGAATGGTTACGCACGCCCCGCATATCGTCTCATGGTGCCGACATGTTGCGGCCTCTGCCGCCGTCTGTCTCTCTCACGAACGTGGGTGACGGTATAGTTTTCCGGTTGTCTCGTCAAGTTGTGGTTCCCTCCTTTCAATTCCTTCAAGTCTTGGTCGCTGATGAGCTTTTGCTGCCAGAGGTGCTGGAACAGGCCGAAGTCGGGACGGCTCGTCCGAAGGGTCTCGCCTTGCATGGCATGCTCGAAAGCAATGTGGTCCATTCTCGCGCCCCACGCCCTCCAAGCATCATCATCTGTGTATTGGAATTCGCAGAGCGGACATTGAACCGATGTAGGTGGTTGCTTGAGCTTAAAGTGGCTTAGGCAGTGTGTTTTCCATTCCTCCATATCGTCCGAGATATACGTGCAAGTCAAGAACCAGAACGCGCACTCGTACACCGGAGTCCGACATGGGTTCAACGGCCGCTCGAGCACGCCGTTCACTTCCTCGAGCAGCGGCACCCCTGTGAAACGACTGGCCAACCCTGTGCTGATCGACGTCTCGGTCGGCGTAGCCTCGGAGAAGTTGTAGAGGGACGGTGGGTGCGTGGAAGCGTTGGACTGGTGGACGCAAGTGGGCGCCATCGAGGAGCTGGCGCTGCGAACAGACCGCGAGCGCGAGTAGGGAGGGCTGGGAGCAGAGGAAGGCCCCGGGCCGTCAGAGAAAGAAGAAAAGTGCACCAGGCGCGCGTGGATGTCCTCGTTGGACGACCGAAGCCATTCGCCGAGCGGGGTTTGTGTGATGGAGTCCTCGAGGATGCCCGCCAGCGACAACACGCTGGTGGGGCTCTCTGGGTGCCTCAGCGAGGACGGCGGCACTGGTGTGGCGCATGCATCAGCCTCGTACTCATGTACCTCTCGCAAGGACAGCCGTATTGCGCGCAGCTATGGCAGGCGAATCAGGGCAAAGGGACTCACTGGTGGGTGTCGCGATGTCTTCGCGCGAAGACCTGCGACGTCTGGTGGATGTTATTGCTTAGGGTGAGATTAGCGCCCGAGATGTCGTTTGGTTTCGTTTCGTTACGTTTCAACGCATCCTTCAAGCGTCCCGTTTGAGAAGACGCCGATTCTTTATATCCACCGCCATGGACGCCAACAGTTCCCAGCAAACACAGTGTAGTGCGGCTCTGCGCGAGCTCCGCTTCTCATTTGACGCTGCCGACCCACTGCGACGACTCTGGCGCTAGCTGACGCCTGGAGCGGGAGACGGACGTCCTCCCGGACAACCTCAAATCCATCACTGCTTTCGCGCGCGGAGACTGTTGTTCGGCCTCACCGACTCTTGCGCGAAACCATTGGCTGTACGCGCGTGCAGATGTCCCCGGTCGACTGTGATGCGGGGTGCGACGCTACAGCAGCCAAGTCACGTACGCGACCCTTCCACGGGGGCGCCGACCGCTCTTACACACAAAACTTCACGGTGTTTGTATGGCGATCTATCGGTGTGGAAGTTCCCCGCTCCTGGGTTTTGGACGGCAGCATGGCGTGTTTACCGCTTCCATGCCGTCAATGCTCGACGGATTCCTGCGACGTGCGCAACCGACGCATGCCGTGCAGCGAGGGACACGTACCAGCATGACAGATCTCTCCAGCATGGATTTGAAGCGCGGATATAGCCCTACAGGGCTTCGATCGACCTGCGGCCGTAATCTGCCGCTTTGTTATCCTTGTGCCGTGCCAGTACCACCACGAGTTTCCGGGTTTCCGATATCTGACGACCGACAACAGCCGCGCGTTTCGACATTCGCACAACCGCATGTAATCAAAAGTGCCTTTCGCATTGCAGTGCATGAGAAAATCATGTCAATGGTTGCTCTATTGAGGCTCGTTGGTAGTGACTGAAAGAGCTGCGGCCATGTCTCGCAGAAATACTCAATACACTTGCCAAACGCACCTTGGCAGCCTGCTAACACGAAGTCAGACATTGTGCACATTGTTCTAGACATTTCTTTCTTCCGTTGTCCTCTCCCTTTTGTCTCTTTTGGCTATCTGTTCCATCTCAATGTCTAAAGTAGATACTTTTGGAGGTATATTAACCCTTCACCTACTCCTGGTCGGCCTACCCCAAAGGCACCCACCCATTGCGCTCCACATCAAACAGGACTGCTTCACTAACAACAACTAACACACAATCTCCCATGATGACCTGGCTCGAAATTGCCCACACCTCTAAGAACAAACGCGCGTTCGTCAAGCACAAAGGCAAGAAACCTGCCGACACACCCACGCTGTACAAATCCGACAACGGCACGTTCAAGGTGTCGGATCCTAATAGTCCTGCGCCTGGTGGACCAAAGGGTGAGGACAGCGTCGTAAACCAAGGCACGGGAATTGAGCAGGCGATGGGGAAGTGAACGGGACAGGATCTAGCTAGACATGGAAGGCAAGTGAGACATAAGGTCGGGGTTAGAAGGTGATGGTTTTAGATGGCCTAGATGATATTGGGAGGAAGGATGGAGGTGGACAGGGAGGTGTAGGGGAATTAATATGTCTCAAGTCAGAGACACGTTTGACAATGTCTTGCGTGATGAATGGGGACGGGTGGTTCGTAGCTTAGCTTGTACTGGAATTAATCGTTTCTCCCGTAATTATGCTTTCGCCTATAGCTCAACAGTTCAAGATGAGGGAGTAATGTAGTCGCTAAGCTTAGAGGAATGACTTGCTCTTATGATGAGATGGGATGGAATCATGCGGGTGCCCGGGCGCGAATGATGAGCGAACAAATCAAGTGGCTGGTCGAAATGGAAACCATGATCATGTCTAGATGGCATATGTCACACCAGCCCGCTTCAAGTTCGTACACTTTGACGCAGTGTGGGGCCTCTTCAACTTGGTGATCGCAGTCAGTGTAGCCATTTTCTCCTCGCTCATGCTCGGCTCGGGCGCATCTAAGACGCACCGGATGGTCACGGCGAGATCGCGCGCTGTAATCAGTCGCCGAGATACATGAGCGGCACCTAATTATCTATGAGTGAACATATCTGCGAGGATCAAATTGTGGAACCATATGCCCTCGGCGCAAGCACAGAAGGGAGCCGGTGCTCGGCCTTTCTTTCGATGACGCCCACAGCCCCGCTACCCCACTTCGTCCGCTCACGACCCTTCCCCCGCCCGACTAAACTTCGCATCTGAGTCACCGTTCCGATCGCCATCCTTCTAAGAAACACATTGTTTTGCGTATATATACTTTACATCTTGAGAAAAGCGCATCGAGCATCGTGAAACCAGCTTGGTTCTTCACGCCCGGTTGGCACAATTGGTTAGCGCGTGGGACTTTTAATCCCAAGGCTGTGGGTTGTAAGTCAACTGTTCGAATACTACTCTGAACACAACTAACATACTTTCTAGCGAGTCCCACATCGGGCGTTCTTGGTTTCTTTTTTGCTTTTGCTGATGTGTTTGTCGTGTCGTCAGGTGTGAGAGGAGGGGGGAGACAGGTTCGTGGTGAATTTTTTTTTCTTAGCGAGGCGAAATCGGCTTAGGGCACAATGTAATAGGATGGGCTTCGAATTACCTGTTAGGCGGTGCGACAGTAGTAGCGTATAGATTATGGATGGATTACATGAGTTGCTCTGGGTGGAATTCCTTCACATCGTTAATGCAACAAATGTATGCTCAAAGGACCCTCTGAGCGTGTGCTGAAGCAGCCTTACGATAGAGGTGAAAGAGCTTTAAGCTCGAGGAGAAAACGCTATTTCACCTCGACACGTTGCTTCCTTGACTTCTCCCTGATCCTGAAAACCTTCCCGTCTGCGATGTTCCCAAATCTTGCGAAGCACCCGAGAGCACAAACAGCAACTCTCCTTTATTCACGACGAACGCTACTTGCCACGACTAACAGTGTGTCATTTGATCTATAGCATGAGAGTGGTACCAACTTATGTAGGTGATCGATCAATAGGGGACATCTGCTATCACACACAATATGGTTAATTAACAGCATATCTTGAATACACATGATGCGCCGATTAACGTTAGATGCTTAAATTGGTAGGACTACATATCCAGTCACACATTTTGTCAAGTTCTACACTGCCATACATGTTACCCAAACACCGCGCTCAACGTTATAGCTCTCTATTCCGTGTCGACGCTTACTCTCCCCGCCACGAGCGCAATCAGCGCAGCGCCAACCCCAGATCCATCTTTCGCGATACCGATTCTAATCCGCTTTTCGCCCTTCTCACCGATACCTTCAATCTCCCGCAGCGCCTCGCGGATGTGGTCTTCGAAGTTGGGATAGAATTCTACGAGGGAGCCGTCGACACCGATGTCGATGACGTCTTCTTCGGCAAGGTCGGCGTCACCCCGTGGAGGGTTGATGCCCGCCTTCGACTCTGTCGTTGCCGTGTCCTTGGGCGCGTCTAACCTACCTGTGTTGATTACGATACCGGCAATGGCAACGGCTGCGAGGCGCGCGGCGCGGCGACCGATAGCAGCGGCGATTGCCCTTACGGCCTCGGCGTCCTCGGCGCTCACGGCCGTGATGCCGTAGTCTTTGTCTAGTGATTGTCTGACCATTCTATAGCCCGGGCTAGTGTCTCCCGCACAGATGCTCAAGAAGCTGGTATCAATGCCCCACTGTTTCCATATTGGTGACGAGTCGTGGATCTGCGTGGTGCTGTGGATGTCGTTCTGCGCCGAGTTTTCGTCGCGGAAGAGCGGGAAGGTGGGATCTTTGAGGAGACCGACGATGGCGAGGCGGAGAATCTCACCCAGGAACATGCCTGAGACGCGTTTCTCGAACATTTGGATGCCAGGGTTGACGGACTTGGCGTCGAGCTCGATATCGTAGGGGGTGTTGGGCAGCGTACGGAGCGAGTTGTCGAAGGAGCCCCACTCGGTGTTGACAATCATCTCGCCCGTCGACTTGTCGTAGTCGCCCGAGCTCTTGCTCTTTGTGAGCTTGGTGACCTTGTCGAGCTTCTCCACGTAGGCACCGTTTGTCCCAGTGCCGAAGATGCCACCCAGCAGCGTACCTGTCTTGCCGGGGGACGTATACGAGCGAGCCATGAGAGTACCCACTGTGTCGTTGACCAACGCTGCCACACGAACAGGTAGGCCCAGTGCATCGATTTCGGTTTGGAGAAGAGCGCACACGTCCTTGCCCACAGCGTCAGCAATGTCAAAGCCTTTTGTCCATCGCATGAGCAACCCCTTGTTGATACCAATCTGGTTCACTGGGAAGGAGAAGGTAAAACCTAGGTTGAAGATTTCTTCTTCCTTGACGGCCCCACCAGTCTCCCTGCGCTTAACATGCCCGACATAGTGTTCCTCGTGATGTGTCTTCAGAAACTCCTCAATCTGCTTCGCTAGGAATGAGAAGAGCTCCTTGGACGTCTTCGCAACCATGAGCTCCTTGGGTATGGCGACCTTGCTCTGGGTGAGCGAGAAGGTGGTGTTGCCGTGCAATTGGATGGAGCAGACACGGAAGTTGGTGCCGCCCAGGTCGACGGCCATGTAGAGGCCCTGTCGTGCATTAGCCATGCCATTGCGAGCGTGTTGTGTGTGGTGGTGGGCGCACCTTCTCGGTTCCATTGGGCACCGCAGTGACGTAGGTGGGGATCTGGCTCAGCTCTGTGCCTTCCTGCTGCAAGCCCTCGTCTGTGGTCGTCAGTGTCTACTTCGAGGGTTGCATGGGGGGCATGGTACCCATCTCCCGTATGAACTCTTTGACAGCCTTGTTGACGGCATCAGGCCCGAAATTGAACTCGTCGGCGACGCGCTTTGCCTGCTCTGCCAACGCCATGCTGCGCTCAGTGTCTCTGTTGAAAGTGCCGGCGGTTTCGATTCTCTGCACAGGCTTCGGGCAGATGGGAGGTTCGCGGTAGAGGGCAGGCTCGCGGAGGGTGACGGCGGGGGGCCAATGGTCCTTTGTGGTGAAGAGGCGCAAGAGCTCGTGTGGGAGGTGAGGGGCTAGCAGTTGCAGCACAAGCGCTAGCACGACTACCAAGGCACTGAAGACGTGGTGGGTCGACAGCGAAAAGCCTGATGGCACGGCGTCTCGCGGACTTGGGCTCTTGTCGCAGCGGGCTGGGGTGGGGTGACGTTCGGAGGGGCGTCGCATGGGAGCTGTTGGAGACTGTTGGGCCCGATTTGGCAGGCGGGGTTGGGCGGCTGCCGACTTTGGGCCTATGCTAGCCATGGAATCGAGGGGGGCGCTGGAGGGGAGGATGCGAAGGGCCGGCCTCTGCACGCTGCACGCATCCCCAAAGGCACGATGCCATGCGTGCTGTCTCAGCGCGTCTGGAAGGGGGTGTGCCTCCTAGCGGCACGAGAAGGGCAATTGAAACGAGGCGGGTCGCCTACGCCGAGGACATCGCCCGAGAAACATCGTGACAGCCACGAGCACGGTAAACCTCGGGACCGCCCCTCGAACTACGGTTCCCCGCACGTTCGGGAGCGTTACGTCGGCGGCTGAAACCTGACGGATCACTTGCATGTACCAGCTCGACGGGCCCAGCCGTCGCCGGAATTGCTTATCGCTGACGGTTGTGCTCATCCAGACTAGGTGACCTGGTTATATATGGCCACACCTTCACCTTGACCAACGCCACGCCCAACAAGTCGACCTGATCTCGACTGACGAGTACATCTGGCAGAGGTTATAGCCAGGTCTGTTTCGAAGCGGGTTGGTACATTCTGCATTCCCTTCACGGCTATCGCTCTCCGTCATTTCTATTGTCTTTCCCCCTAAGCCATCGACATAAATTCTACTGATCTACCCAACTGTTGTCATCCCCGCATTGCATCTTTTTCAGCTCTTTCATCACCGCTATTTGCGCCGCTCTCGTGACTTTGGGGCTAAATGCAATTGCCTGTACGCGCGGCTTAGACACACGTACTTCACACTGCTTCGAAGCGGCATAGTTAATAACATCCTTGTGATGTGTTGGCGAGAAAGTATACAACTGGCAAGCCCACGACTTCCCTCATTCGTTCTCTCGTCACTTGCAGCCCCCATTATTGCCTTCCATCTCGGACCCCGCGAGTATTTTCTAATCACACCATCCATCTCCTACAACAGATTGGTCCATCATCCGGCGGATAGTATATTCCACCGCGCACACCGTTCACACAAACCAGCAGCAACGACAAAAAGGTTTGGCACCTCCAGCTTTTAGGTATATCCTACACTGAAGGATGCTCCCCCCTGTTACTCTACCTCGTGGGTTTTCGCCTGATTCAGACTAGGCTAGAATGTAAACTAAAGCTGAACGGTCTACAGCCAGTGGAATTCCACCGAACCGACTACTATATCTCTAAGATGTACCCCTTCTGTAGTCAAACAAGGCGAACCATATTCTTAAGAATTCCCGTTTTTGGAGATACTCCGCGAACGTCAAACCTCGTCAAACCTCCAGATTGAGCTGTGTCTACCTATTGAAATGGAAACTAATACGCAACCGACTCGCTCGTGCCAGACGTGCAGAACACGCCGCATCAAAGTAAGTTCCAGGAACCCCAGTGCAATATTCAGGCATTAGTCTCCATGCACTCCACGGTGAAGTCTATCCCGGGGATTTCACTGCATCACTGCACGGGAACTAACCGCATGGATCGAGCCGTGGCTAAGCTTCCACCCAATCTGACTCCACCCAGTGCGACGGCGCAAAGCCCATCTGCCAGCGCTGCATCAAGTCGCAGCGTCCCTGCGTCGAGGCCGCCGCCGCTAAATCAGAAAACTTCATCATCCACTCCGAGAACGAGTACGCCACGGGCGCCAAACGCCGCCCGCGGGGTCCCCGCTCGTCCCTCGTCCCCCTGCAGCCTTCCCTCAACCTCCAAACACGTGCCCACGCGTACTATGTGCAGAACCACTTCACCGTTTTCCAGGACATTCCGGACATGTCGACGACGTGGACGGAATGCTTCCACGAGTGGAAGGCGACCGGGAAGACGAGCGAGGTTGTAAATATAGCATTTGATGCCGTGGCGCTGGCGGTATTTGGAGTCAAGATGAAAGAGAAGGACGCCGTTACCGAAAGCTCAAAAGCCTACGTCAAACTCTTGAAAAAAATGCAAAGTGGGATCCTGCGCATCAACAGCGGAACGCTAGACGCAGATGAAATCGATGCCTACCTCCTAACCGCCTATTTCATGGCGCGCTACGAGTCCTTCATCCAGCAAAACAGCGACTCCGCCGAGCCCCTCTCGACCATGAAACTCTGGTTTCATTTCGACGGTGCAGGGGCCATCCTCCAAGCGTGGAACGCAAACCGGTGGAAGTACACGCCTTCTGTCGTCATCAAGCAAGCGAGGCGGTTACTCATACGGTCGAGTCTGCTGCGCGAGCGGCAGCCCGGATGGCTAGAAGATGGTGCGGCTTTCGGCGAGACGGATATCGCGCTGTCGTATGACCGGTTCGTCATCCAGATCATGCAGCTATACGACCGGTACCAGAGAGCGGCTCAAGCCTCCGTGTTCGATCCCTTGATCGTGATCCCAGAGATCGATGCCCTGGCCGCCGAAGCGCGGAGCCTAGACGCTGCGTTCCAGAACTGGTCGACGCACTTGCCCACCAAGTGGTTCTTCCGCAGGCACTTGAGGCCGGAGACAGACACTTTGACTTATCCCAACGACATCTCCTACTCTCCTGAGATATCAAGCTGTGCGAAGCTAGGGTACACGGCAGTGTGGACAGAGTACTTCGCCCTCCGCATGCTCCTTACCAACACGCGTCTGCGCATCTTCGACCTCGACCCTACACCCACTAACTCAACCTTTTTGGAATCGCTCACTCTCCTCGCAGAACTCACTTCCTCGGCAGAGACACTGGCCTCATTCATTCCCTTTTGTCTCGACGACGTGCGTATCTCTCCGGCACCATCCACGGCCGTAGTCATGTCACACGAGCCGTTCAAGCCGTATTTGGCAAATTTGGTGGTGTGGCCGCTAGCGCTGGCATCGAGCCTGCACAAATTGGATCCGGTGTTGCAACGATGGTTCTGTAGGGCTTTGAGGAAGATTGCCACAGGGAGTAGCGAGTGTTTGGTTGCGTATGCACTGAGTGATTATTGGGTTATGCTATGAGTGGGCTAGACGAGCCAGGGGGCTAACGCTTGAAATAGACGGATAGAACATTAGTTGCATTGTGGAGGAGCGTGGCGCATCGATATGTCAAATCGAAGAGAAACGAATTTATGCTACGCATCGACTGTGAACGGATGATGGGGAGCATATTTGTAGCGTTTCTTGTGTCCGATATTGTCTTTCTAGACTATCGCCTTCGCCTTCGCCTTCACACTTTGCTTACACCGCTCATTTTGACTACACTGGACAGATTGCTACACCCCATCTCCACAGCAAACATTCGTGTTCTTCCAAACTACCGTTTCCTCAACATATCCTCCCCTACTATGCACCCGGCTCACTTTCCACTCCCTCCCAAACCATTACACAAGGACGTCCAATTCCATAAATTTTCTATTCCCATCTCAGTACATCGTCCCTGCAAGCGCATCCCATTCTTCCACTTCACATCATCCGCCATCAAACCCATCCAACGCCCTCGCCCACTATGCCAAAACTTCCGCACACCTTCCTTCAAACATCCCCCCACCTCACTTTCTTCACATCCTTACAATCAGAGTCTTAGAAGCGCACATGCCCAACAAACACTCACACGTCCGTCCCCAACCGATCTCGTCTCGAAGCATACCAAACAGCGCGATTCGACCCTCTCTCTGGACAGGAAAACTAGACACCAGTCGGAACGCTATGTAGCAGAAAAAAAGCATCATGTACAGCAGCCAGATCAATACGAATAATAGTATTGGCAATGCGCGAGATATGGCTACTTTTATCTACAACTCGCATGAGCCTCCACCAACTGACTGTGCATCTCCCCACCTGGACCAAACACTGCAACCCCCTCCCCTCTGGAAACCCGATATTCCAATAACCCAAAACACGACTCGGCACTCTCACCCCGAACGCGAGCAATACCGCATACGTCTAGATTCAGACGCTCTCCCCACCATCGCACGTTCCTCAGGGACTTACAACTAAGAAAAGAGAAGGAGGACGGAGGTAGACACATGCAACACAACACGTAGCACTGCACACTTTTAAAAAGTCTCGACATCGCACGAGGAGAGAACCTTCTTTTGTGTCCCCAACTATATATGTTCCATCCAGCCCATCCAGCCCATCTGTTATCTCCACCAACTCAATCAGCCAGCCAACAACACAACAACTTTTCTGCCCTCCCTATCCCTCCCCATATCCACTCTTCTTTTTCCCACAAATAGTACACTCTCGATGAATAGTCCACTCGCTGGTAGCATGTGCAGCATGTATCGAAAAAGAAACAAAAAAACAAAGCCAAAGAACCCCAGCCTCACCGGTACCAACCCATGCAAAAGGGATTAGCGGGCGCCCAGTCAATGTTGTCTTAAAGGAAAACAAAAGACGTCGCCGTTAAAGCGTCTACAATATGTACTTTGATAAAAACACAAGGAGAGAACGAGAAAGGAAAGACCTTGCGCTAAGGTCAGTCTGTGTGCGTGCAAACATGTCCTGCCCTCCCAGTGACCGCCCAAACTCTAATATCCCGTCATTAATGTCCTCCGTCAATCAGTCAGTCACGGCCCACAGCCCTGCATACTCGACCTGAGGAGCCGGGTTGCTTGCCGTGCTGTAAGAAACTCCGGTGCGTGTTCGTAGTAGAAAAGAAGCGAGGTGGAAATGCCCTGCAAGGAAGGATGTAGCCGTCGACAATATGATAGGAACCCGAGAAGCGATATGTCGGTGGCAGCACCGCCAGCTTTCAAACCAGTAGATGATTTCGTCAATGTGTCGCCGAATCGAAAACAGTGCTGATGCAAACTCCAAACATACTCCAAGTCGAATGCGGCAGATGCGAAATGAAACAGATCTCTATTACCGAACGCCGAGAGGAGGACGGGGTCCTAGACTACTCTGACTGCTGTGCGCAGAGTTTTCGGAATCTAGCTGCGTGCTACCGCTCCCAGCGCTGGCGCTTGCAGAACCTGTCAGACTGCGAACTTGCGGACGGGACTTGGGCGGGTAAAGGTTTTGGCTCACCCCAGCATATTGCTCCACTTGTTGTGGTGCTACTGCGTTGCCGTGGCCTGGAGGGTGTCGGGGGACTGGCTGTCTCATACCTGGTGGGGACGGGCGGCCGTTGGGCGGCATCCCGTTGGGGGGCATACCATTTGGGGCATACCCATTGGGTGGAGAGGGCCGTCCCATAGGCCTCGGGCCGGGGCTCAGCGGGTTGCCAGGTGACTGGCTGGTTCGACGGCTCATGGGAGGATAGGCGCCATAACTGCCGCCTTGCTGGAGCTCGTCAAGTCGGGCTGCAGTCAGTGAGTTGGTTCGTGATTGAGCGCCCATCGCGCCCCTATCTACATCGCCGTATCGGTTTGACGAGTACCCCATCAGCGGATTGTTCATTATCGAATCGTGCAAGCCGGGAACATCGGCCATCATCCGTGCACTGGTTCGATTCTTATTCAGGCCAGGCCGTGCAAACGGATTTCTTGATCGTCCTTGAGGGGGACCCATTCCCATCTCAGGGTTCTTCCGAATTTGGCTGGCGCTAGGGATCTTGCGGTTACGTTTCGAGGTAACACTCATCATATCGAAGTTATCGGGATCGATCATGGGACCAGGCCCGCGAGAGGCCATAGGGTCAAAATAGTCGTCCTCATCCTCGTCTTCATCGAATCCACCCATGTGCGATGGAGGTGGGGGAGGCCCGCGGCGCGGACCACGACGCATGCTCAGCTCTTGCTCCCTCAGCTGCAGCTCCTTTTGTCGCAACATAAGTTCTCTTTCGCGTAGGGCTAGATCGCCACTAGAAGCATTCGGGCCATTCTCGTACCCGGCACCGGCGGCGCCATCATCGACCATGTTGTCGTAGAGCATCAAATGACTGAACTCTTCCAAGTCATTCCCTTCAAACGAGGGTCGTCGTTGGCCGTTTGGCATCCCGTTCATTTGCCTGGGCGGATAGCCGTTTACAGGTCCGGAGGGTGGGCCTCTGCGCATCATGGGCGGCGCACCGGTCATGGAAGGAGCTCGGCTTCCCGGGCGTGGTCCCCCTTTCATGGGACCATTACCATTCATCATGGACCCAGGCGGCCCTCGAGGCAACGGTGCAGAGGAGAGCCTCGGGGGTGGCATGCGTTGATCACCATTTGAAGGGGAAGGGGCCGCAGCGGGAGCCGCGGCGGGCTTGGTTCGATTTACGATGTTGAGGTGATGGAGAGTGGCGTAGAGCGTCTCAATGCGGGGAACGGATACATGGGCCTCTTGGGCGAGCTTCAAGGGCGAGCCCAGGTATGTCTCAATCTCCATTGGACGCTTGGCTTCGAAATCCATCCACATAGTGCTGTTAGTGGTGCTCGCTTGCGTCATCTGCTGCATCGTAGTTTCTCGATAGTCGGCAGGGAATGTGCAGCCCTGGGCGCTAGCAAGCGCAAGTAATTCATCCATAACGCCAGATATAAGCGGGCGCACACCGACCTTGTCCAGTAGCTCGGCGTGGTTGGGGGTCTCGAAGAGCACACTGGCGGGGTGGAAAGCAATGGCGCTGTGAACCACAGTTAGCGAAGTGTCAAAAAGTCGGTTGGGTCTGATGTGTAACGTACCCAATCATGCGCTCAAACTGTTGCTGGCGGATGTTTGGCGACACCTTACAATTGACCTGCCCTGAACTGAGGGTCATGGCCAGAGCATCCGCCATGTCAGACTGGATCTGCGGCGGAATTGACGGGTTCTTATTGGCGGGACCGACCCAGATGTCGGTCGCGCCCTTGTGCTCGAACTCGCTCGCCCCGATTTGCGAGATCTCCGCTCCCGAGACCAGGGACAAGACTACGTTGGTTGGAAACCTCTGTTCCAGGTATGACTCGACGCCGAGGCTGTGTGTGGTGTTCATAAGGATACACGTGTGCTGGGGCGACACGACGGATTCGATGATGTTGGCAATATCGTATACATCCGGAAGGGCTTTGACACAGAGGAGGACGTAGTCGAATG
Source organism: Kalmusia sp. IMI 367209 (assembly GCA_027946365.1). Lineage (NCBI taxonomy): Eukaryota > Fungi > Ascomycota > Dothideomycetes > Pleosporales > Didymosphaeriaceae > Kalmusia > Kalmusia sp. IMI 367209. The sequence continues at coordinate 186,000 of JAPEUQ010000005.1, read as the reverse complement.
GCTGTTTAGAAGAATGTGCAGCGTCTTCGGGTGTTCGTACGACTGAGGCCTGTTAGCATGGCTCGAGGCATGCAGAGGGCATTGGAGCATACCCGAGTATGGTTTGAAGCGCTCGTTGCCGTAGAGCGCCGATCTGAAGATGGAGTCAGCGGTCGGTCTTGGGTGCTCGTGATTGGCAACTTACTTAAAAGAAATGCCGTACTGAGCAACGCTCTCGAAGCCGGACTTCCAGACGAGCGTGACGTCGCAAGCGTTCGTCGCCTGCAGACGCCATGAGAGGAATGCTGAAACTGCGTTGCCGCCGACTGTGAAGCGTCAGCCAATGTTCGGGGCCATCAACAAAGCACGCTTGGAATGGTTCTTGGGGAGGCAGCGTGCCGGTTGCAACGACTTGGCCGGTCGCGGAACCGTCACAAGCCGGACGAGTGCAGCGGCGCCCACGACGCCAATGCAAAGTATAGCAGCAGCATCTGACGCACCTGAGAGGATTCGAAGGCGTGGGGGACAGCGGGAGCCATGGCGGAGGCTGTTGACTAGGGCGTCGGCGAGCAGAGGGTTGCGGCGAGGAGGGCCAAAAAGTTGGCGGAGCCGCGAGGGCAGCGAGGGCAGGGCCGGGAGCGGACAAGCAGGCGTATTACTGATTAAGATAGATGGGGGGGAACGAGCGTGCGGCGGTCTTCGAATGCTCACTGGGGCGTCATGTGCTGGCGATAAAAGAGGGAACCGGGTGAGAGGGGGACGGCGGCGCCCGAGTTGTTCTGTGTTTCGCTCCAGGAAACTGCGGGTGGGACAGCGACTGCGAGGCGCGACGGTCGGGACGGCCAAGAGGGCAGGCACAGGTCGGCACCACGGCGACGGCAGAGCCAGTGAGAGAGAAAGAGAGGGTAGCGAACGTAGGTGGGCAGCCGGCAGGTCGAACTACGAACTACAAACCGTCCGGGGCGGTGCGCGTTAAAGGGATTGGGGAGAGGAAGAGGAGGAGGCGCTGGCGCTGGCGCTGGCACTGGCAGAAGACGACGGGGGGTACCACTGCAGGCGGAGGGCGGCGGAGGGAGCAGCGCGAGCTTTGCTACGGGCAGCTTAAAGCTTGCTGGATGCGCGCACGCTAGGCCTGCCCTGTCTGCCTTTATCGTCGCAGGAATACATATATCTCATTGGGGCGCGTCGCAGGCCGTCCAACGGGCGCTGCGTCATTGTTGTGCACGCTGGCCGACCGCTGCGTGCTTTCATAGATTGGGAGCAAATGGCAGACCATCGGCCGCAAAAATGTGCACGCTACGCATACGCGAGGCCTCAGCCTCCTTCACTCTCACACTCTCTTCTTCGCACATACGCTCGCTCGCTCCCTCTCTTGCGCCTCCCCTGGGGCCACGTCCGGCGGCGAATCCAGACGCCGTGGGCGCGATCCCGCTATCTGGGCCGCGAGGCAGACGGTCCTAGCCAGGGCTCCGGCGCGCCGAGCAAAAAGTTGCGTGGCCCGTGGAGATCCTCCGCCGCCTACCTCGTCTGATCTGGCGCGCTATCGCGCTACCACTCCTCGCCATAGGCGGTGCTCCATGCCCAAGCAGCATTACGCCCGTCATATACATCCACTGCCATCGTGCCAGCATGCCAGCATGCCAGCCCGCCCGTCATGGCGCTCCCCCGTGACGGTCGCGACGCATCTCCCATCTGTACATAGCAGCATCGTCTCGCGCGCCGGCTGCTGCCCTTGCGCCGCATCGACCTTCGTTCTCGACACCGTCCCCCAACAGCGCCGTCAGCAGCCAATGGCGACGCCCCTAGGTGCAGCTCTCAGATCCTGACGTTGAGCGCTGACATGGAAGTGAAGGTGGACCCGCCAAGCCGAGTGAGTGCTGGCGGGTGCGTTACCGCTCGACGCCAATTCATCATCGTCTGTGCTCCGTGCACTCGCAATGTCCGCTCCCTGAACCGCTCAACGGCCGCCTGGTAACTGATCCTCGATGCGCTCTCCCCATGCCCGATTGCCTCAGCCCGCCGCTTTTGAATGCTTCGCAGCAGCTGGTACATGGCAAAGCGTTGTCCGGCTCGCCCGTCCCGAACCCCCCTCCCCTTTTTTGTCTGGCCCGCCTCGCACCAGTCTACACATCGGCCTTGGAGCCGGCGAGCGCAGAAGCCAGCGTCGTCCTCCCGAGCCAGCAGAGCCGGGCGGAAGGCTCTGCTATGCTAGTCGGGTTCGTCCAGGGCACAACAGAACCAAGGCTCATCGCGGCTGCGGGTTGAACCCAAAGACCTATCAAGCTTATCAACCTAGTACCCTATGCAGTATTAATAGAGCCCACTGAATAGCGCCACATCTCGCTCTCGCTGGTGATTGCAATTTAACACCCAACGCCGCTGTCCATTGCGGCTAGCATATGGAAATGATCATCTGCATTTTGCCATCTGCTTCTGCTGTCCCAGCGAGGAAAGCTTGCCAAGCCACATGTACTCGTCGTTGTCAGCCCTCTCTGGAAACACAGGCACACTAAGTGTGCTTCGTGCTGCACAAAGCTGTTTCAGCATCTGCACAAACCCCTCTCGAACCAAGTTCGCCGCCGCCGCCTTGTGACAATTCCAATGGTGACGTTTCACACTGCTGAACATCTGCCCCACGATCATCCCGCTATTGCACATCTTCATCATCTCGCCACCCGCGCCTCACGACATCCCCCCCCAGCTACTCCTCGTGGCCGATGCGGATATAGCGCTTTAATTAGTTAGCTGTCGAGGCACAAATGGCATGATGTGCTCGCTCGCCTTCGCTTACGGGCTCCACCTCTTCCGATTGGAAAGGGAGCCTAGCTCTTCCACTGACACTTGACAGCGGATCCGGAACATCGCCAGGCCGATATGATGTTGCCTGCGCCTCCGATAGAGCAGCAAATACATCCATCAACGCTCTCATCGCTATGGCCAGACTTGTGACCCTCTATGTTTTTCGCCACTCTCTGTCTCGTTTGCCGTTCCCCTGCACATCGGTCTTTTTTAGTTTATGGTTTTCGATTATTAAACTTTTTTTTTACCGAAGCGATGCTGCGAGATCGACGATGCGAATGCGATGCTACGAGCTTTGTGCACCTAAAGACGGCAATCTCAAAATTCGCCATGCTTCAGCCATCCTAATTCGCACTGGACATGTGTCGTGATGTGCGCCTGTGCGCTTGCTATCCGAGGGGCGATTAGAACTTCGAGCGATGACGCCCGGACTATACGTGAAGCGCTATATTGAACCGGTCAGATTCTGCAGGTTGTAAAAAAGAATACCCTTGCTGCCGCGTCACCAGGAACATCTCACAATTCCCTCCATGGTCTGGTAAAGGGTCGAGGGACGTTTGCACCTGGCTTCCGGATTTAGCGGTCGGTATCACGGACGAACGTTAGGTTAAGATACGACGATACGGGCATACGATCACGGCTGCGTACATTCCCAAGACGCCCTTTCGCTCCACACCTGCTTTGACAGCTGATGCCGTAAGCTGCAATTACAGACATGAAAAGTAAGCTTTCATTGCCGATCTGACTTTTTTTCTCTGTTACCGAGTTGTTCGCGATGCGATGCTGGGACATTCCGCCCCCGCGGAAGGCGATATGTACACAAAAGGGGTTTGCATGGTCCCTGAGGATCACTAGGCGTCAAAAGATAAGTTCGACTTTAAAAATACTCATCGACAGAAAAGGATTCTCAGAATAGCGAATGAGAAAATGGCACGCCTGGGATTTCTCTCGTCTACCCCCAAGCGAGCCAAGGTCCTTGCCACGATCCCTGCCACGCCTTGCCCGTTCCTAGCAGTGGCGTTCCCGTGGCCGCCGGAACTTTGGACGGCCCGCGCAATCGTTCGCGGCACTTGGTTGCCGACGTACGTCCTGCCCGTGCCCATGGCCCACGCCCATCTCCAGATTCGAGTCCACACAGTCGATCTTTTATACCTCGTGGCCAGACACCATCCTACCCATTCTACAATCTCGATGCGGAACTCGATAGCTCTCACACCGACGCCGCCGCCGCCACCGCCGCCCCAATGCCTCAACCACTTGAGTCTCACCCTCCAACCCTCACTCATCTCTCTTCGCCGGATAAACCCCTCCACAATAATACAACGCCCGCATATACCCTTAACACGAGCTGCTAAGCCGCCAGTCTGACATTCCCCCTCCACTCTCCCACTTCCCATCCCAGTTCGCGATCCCTCACTCGCTGATCTGAGTCTGATCTCGCCACCTGCCGGATCTTCGCGCCCCCGTGCGTTGCGTCCCCATCTTGCTTCTCCCTCGTCCCTTGTCATGCCCAACGGCCATCTATGTGCTAGGTAGTACCCACTTCACACTGCACCCGCGCGCCTGAATACCGTGCACGCTCCGTGCAGAATATGCAGAACCGAGATTTCCATGCCGTCCTTCAAGTACCCGCTGCGTATCCGAAACACCCCCTCGTATCGATAAGTGACAAGCATGCACATGTCTCGCTGAGCTCGCTTTCCTGATTGGCGCGTGCAGGCTGATGGACGACATGCATGGCAAAGGAAGGTTGGTACGTCCAAGTTTTGTGCTGGCGAAGCAGGGTTTTGTTCTCCGCCGGACGAACGAAGCGGTCGGCTTTCTTTATTCACTGGCATCTGCTCGAGCGAATGGAAGGGCGGAACATGGCTGATAGCACGGCGGGTTATACATGAAGGTGGAGTTGGGATTGTGATGTGCGTTTGAGGCAGACATGTGTAGATGATGTTGCATCGCTTGGAGACATTCACGTTCTTGCTTACTGCGAGCCCGAAGACCGAAGCACCGTTGACAATCTGCGGTTGATAAGTGTACATGCGATGGAGCCGTAAAGCCCGACGACCTCAGTGCGGTGAGCAATTTGGAACAGGGGAGCTGCAAGTGTTTATTATTCTGCTTAGGTTCTGTTCTGTTTCGTCTCCCGGCAAAGTGGGGAAGGAGCAATGTCGACAAACAAGTTCATATCGCCATTCCTTTTCGAATACAGTACATGATCGATGGAACCGCTCGAAGCCTGACCCTCCGACGCCGAGCACGATTTTCCGAAAAGAAAGGACATTTGTCAAATTCGCAAGCAATGAGACCCTTTAGCAAGAAACACACCGTTGATCAGATTCTCCCGTCTCGATAAGTAGAGACGGTGCAAGGACCACCGCTTAGTTGTCCATGTACGTCGAGGCATCAACACCCTCCGCAGGGAATTCTCTGCGCGGATGTTAGTTCTGGGTGTTTGACTGTTGGTGATGGAGCGCACTTACGGAAGCTCAACCTCGAAGCGCTCCTCGATCGACTTCAGCACCGCCTCATCCTCGGGGTTGCTGACGAAGGAAATACTGAGACCTTTAGTTCCAAAACGACCGGCACGTCCGACACGATGAAGGTACGCATCAGCCTTGTCCGGCATGTCGTAGTTGATAGCGACGTTGATGCGCTCAACATCGATACCACGACCGAAGATATCCGTCGACACGCAGATACGGGTCTGGAAATCCTTAAAGTCCTTGTAGCGCTTGATACTGATGGATCGTCAGTAGGATAATAGAGATGTGGGAACAAGGATCATACCGCTCTTCTTGACCGATGCCGGAGTGCACAGCCGTGCTGGGGAAGTTGCATTCCTGCAAAAGCTTATCGAGCTCGGTGCAGCGGAGGGTAGACCGCACGAAGATAATGACCTGGTTGAACTCAAGCGTATCGAGCAAGTCATTTAGCTTTCGGTTCTTTTCGCGTTCCTCTAGCTTCATGTAGTATTGCTGTAGACCGTGCAACGTGAGCTTCTTCTCATTGTCAATATAGATCTCGAGAGGGTTCTGCATAAACTTCTTGCAGGTGGTTTTGATCTCATCGGAGAGTGTGGCCGAAAACATCATCACCTGCTTGTGCGCCGGGGTAGCCCGGAAGATGGTCTGGACATCATTCCGCATGTCTACGGGCTGTTAGGTGGTGCTGCGAATCGATGGAGGCATGTACTGACCGTTCTGGTCCAACATCTTGTCGCACTCGTCGAGGACGAAGTGCTTCAGGTTGGAGAGTCGAAGCACCTTGTCGCGGACTAGGGCGTTGATACGACCGGGGGTGCCCACAATGATCTGCGGGTGGGTCTCTTTATTCTTTAGAATTTGGATGTCGTTCTGAATCGGCGTTCCACCGTAAAAGACGCCGACTTTGACATCGGGTAGGAACTTGGCAAAACGATTGTACTCGTTCTTGATCTGGTATGCCAACTCACGAGTGTGACACATGACTAGAACGGTTGCAACGCCGGGTTCGGGCTTCTCATCCAGTTGCTGGAGCGTGGCCAGTACGAAGACCGCGGTCTTTCCGAGACCGGACTTTGCTTGGCAGAGGACATCGTTTCCTAAGATGGCCTGGGGGATAGTGGTTTGCTGGACTGTATGGAAAAAGACATGTCAGAAGAGTTTCTTAAGGTTGTCGAAACAAAGCGGTAGAAGAAGCGTCCGTCCATCATGCAAGCATAATTCGCCTTGAATGGCGATCACCGTCCTTCTCTTGGCTTGTGCCTTTGGCATAGCAACGAGTCCCCTCCTCATATGATATATCCAATTTGCGCAACCTCTTACATCCTCCAATACGGGTAATCAAAGAAGACAGCGCTTGTGTCACAAGAAGCCAGCGCAAATGCTGTAAGCTTCACCGCCATCGTACAAGGCCGGCTTAAAACAAGTCTGGGCTAATCCCTCCGCTGTATTGCTTGCGCTCGAGATTGATATACCGTTGAAAAGAGGGTTCGCTTCGTTGCGGAGATGGACGGACGCTTCAGGTGGGTGGAAGGCTGAGGGGGAAATGATTAGACTAACCCTCGGAAGGATGTTCGAAGCCACAGTCCGTGATCGCTCGAATGAGCTCGTCCTTCAGAAGGAAGTCGCGGAATCCGGTAGAGTGAATGCCGACATAGCTGCCCTTCTTGTCTCCAGCAGCGTCATCTGCAGCAAGGCCACCTTTTGCCGCGCCTGCAGCGCCGTTTGTGGGCGCCTCAGTCGGCTGGATCTCCTCGTCGGAGTAGTCGAGAAGGTCTTCTTCGTGAGACATGATGAATGTAAGATGGGTATGCTGGTAAAGTTCTGTGAAGGTGGGTAGGAGCGTGCTGGATCTAGTTGCCTTCGTAGGTCGTGCTAGGCTGTCTAACGGGGCGCGCTACGGTCGAGCGAAAGGTGAGAGGGAGAGAGCGCGCGAAAAGCACAAAAGGGTAACCGTGAAAGAGTTGAGATTTGATCTCGGTCAGAGTGGGGTCAAAGAAGTGTAGGGGTTGCGACCGAGGGTAGAAGTAAGAGGGTGCACGCGCAACGTCGTTGGGAAAAAGCTGGCCCGCGCTTGCCAAGCCGCCCGACTAGCCGGATCAGGACGCACATTGTTTGGCACAGCCTGCCACCGCAATGTGATGTTTCGCAGTCACACTGCGAACGCAAATCGAAATCGTAGGACATGGGCAAAGGCAAACAGCCCAAAGGCAAGGGTGTGCCGAACAAATATTTACACGCCAGGACCACTTTCCTGTATCAAGCAGCGACCTATCTGACTCTACAGGCGAGAACTCAGCTACCGTGCCCCTCTGCGACAGAGAAGTGTGTAAGGGGCGAGCATCAGCTCCGAACACACTCTGGTGTTGCCTTGCAGCTAGGTTCCGATCTTCACACTGTCTCACGCAAAGGCCAAGTGCGACTGTCCTCCGACCTAAAGCGCTCGGTGTGCAGAATCTGCAACACGGTTCTAATCCCTGGGCGCACGGCAACGCAGAGAATAGAGAACGAGAGCAGAGGAGGCAAAAAGCCATGGGCCGATGTGTTAGTCATAGAGTGCACGCTCTGTGGTAGTAAGAAGCGCTTTCCTGTTGGAGCTCAACGCCAGAAGAAGAAGGCTGAGCGAGAATGCGCTCGAGCTCCACCCGAGATATTAAACAAGAATGCGGACGAACAACCAGCTCTAGTATCAGCTATTCAGACAACGACAGATCAGAGCTCGGCCCCGGGATGAAAGAACTACGTCTAACCTCAGTGGAGAGTTTATCAATCGGCCTTTGTTAGAACTCTCCTGAGAAATTCAGCGATATCATCGATCTGCTCTGGATCCTTCACCCAGTGGCCTTCTCGATCAGCACCAGTATATTCTTTGACCTCGATTATAGCACCAACCGCCGTGAAAATAGTGGAAAGACAGTAGCAATTCTCAATATTAATCAAGGCGTCCTACGCAAGGCATGGCTCGTAAGCTCAGTTTTTAGGAGAATAATGCAGCTTACGTACGTCTGTACCGTGGCCAAGGTACACTGGAATTTCGGGACAAGTGCACAACCCCCGTCCTAAGATATTGCTCTCGAATCCTACAAGCTTCGCAAATCCCTCCTGTAGATTGCGAAATCTTTCGTACACCATCAGGTCCGAATCACTTGACACGAGTACCATGGCTTCTTTGGTAAAAGGCATCCACGCGCTGAGACCCATAAACGCTCCGATGCTTCGCTTTGCCTCAACTACGCCGGTGAATAAAGACCAAAGTGCGACCGCCGAACCTTGCGAAAATCCACCGAGAGCGATCCGGTTTGCATCACCATTGAGTTTATCGACTTCTGACTCGATGATGTCTTTAACGACGGCGATGCTATCTCGCAAACCTGGAATCTGAAGGTCCTGCCGTTGGTCCAAATGGTCGAGTGAAACTGTATCAAACCAAGCCGAACGCGCCTCCTTGAACGCGGTGCACCATCGCTGTCCAGCGTCTGGAAACACCCACCAAACGCTAGGGAATGAATCTCGTAGACTCTTATGCGACGTAGAGGTCTTCAGCGAGAACAAGTCCGTTGCAAACTCTTTAGCTGTACTGCCTCGGCCATGGAGCAGAATGATGGTGTGCGTGTGCACTATCCCTTCGGGAGGGTCGACGACGTAGGGTTGAAGGGTATCCATAGTCAAGCTATCTTCCTATTGTGAAGAGAAAACTAAATGTGGCTGCATCGATTTCAACAAATAAATAGTCCTAGGCAGCAGTCGTGCGGGTAATACGAGGAATGCGGTAGTGGCTGTCTTTACTAAAATGAAGCATCAGTGAAAGGAGTTGATGGAAGCACGAGCATTATAGCTACGTGTCGTCAGTTTCTGTACAGTCTGTTGCCCTTCCATGCATGAAGGCAGAGTGTACGGAACCGAATGCGTCTCCGGTGATCGCCCTCGCACATACGCCATCACTCACGCGCTAAGCATACCAGGGCGCTTCGCTGACGCACATGAGAGCAATCTTAAGTAATGGGATTTTTGAGGCGAAGATTTTTAGTATATACAGCTTTGCTTAGAGAACAGGACGTTGAAAATTGACTGATCGTGCACGTTGAGAGGTTGTAATCACCCCGCTAACAGGTGACGCATGTCGGTTAGCTTATCGCGCCAGGCGCTCCTTCTCCCCGCCTCCCCCTTCGACTCCAATACTCTACTCGCAATAGCCATCTTCAGCATTCAATGTTGTATGCTGAATGCAGAGCTTCGTCTTTTGCGCGCTTTAATTATTGAACGATGAACAGCGTCCGGCATGAGGCAGCGGCAGACGCGGGCGAACGTGAGCGGCTATTGGCAGCGGCAACCGACAACGGGGCCGCTGTAGTATTCGGGCGCAACGACAAAGACGATCCGCGAAATTGGTCTCGAACACGCAAATGGCTCATGGTCGCCGCCATCATTCCAATAGATCTCAGCGTCAGTTGGGGTGCTTCTGGATTCTCGCCTGCAGCATCGGATTTCGCCAACGACATGCATGTATCTAACCAGATCGCGACGCTTGGTCTAAGCATGTATGTTTTGGGCCTCGCATTTGGACCTATGAGCCTCGCGCCGCTGTCAGAATATTTCGGGAGACGGCCTGTATATGTCCTTTCGTATGCAATCTTCCTGCTGCTGCTCTTGGGCACTACGTTTGTTGAGAGTCTGGGTGGCTTCCTGGTACTGCGTCTCTGTTCCGGCTACTTCTCATCGGTCACCATTAGCAATTTCGGAGGGACCATTGCGGATCTGTTTCATCATCACGATACTGGCCCAGCCATGTCCTGGTTTCTTTGGGCTGCAACTGGCGGTTCGCCTACTGGATTCGTGCTCTTCTCATTCATTGCACACGGCAGATCTTGGCACAGCGTCTTTCGCGCCATGTTCTTCATTTGCTTCTCTTTCTGGGCTCTCCTCGTAGTGGTATTATACACACTTGGTGAGACTAGGCATAGCGTGTTGCTAGCTCAAAGAGCAAAGACCGCTCGGAGAGTAACTGGTAACGAGAATCTGGACGTGCCAGATGAGATGAAACAGCGCGATCCAAAGCAATTGTTTGGTACAGCATTGATAAGGCCTTTTCGCTTTCTCGCCACCGAAGCCATTGTACAGTTTGGAGCACTTTACAATGGTTATCTCTATGGTCTATCATTTCTATTCAATGGCGCTTTCCATATCATTTTTGGGCCCGGCGGGTATGACTACGACACCATCGGCATTGGTCTTTGTTTCTTGGGCATTGTCCTTGGTATTTCCACAGGCCTACTCACTAACATCTTTCAAGAGCGCTATTATCAAAGACAGATAATACTCGCCGGCAACCACGATGTTCCTGAAGCCCGTGTCTATCTCGCCAAACCGGCTGCCGTCGTCCTTCCAGTCTCTTTACTTGTATTCGCTTTTACGGCTGACTCATCCATCCATCCCTTCGTTTCGATCTTTGCTTCCGCATTCTGGGGCTGGTCCTTCTACACGTTAATCTTAATGACACTGACGTACACCGAGGACGCGTACAAGACATACTCCGCTTCGGCATTGGCGGGTATTGGCCTAGTTCGCAATGTCGCTGGAGCTGGGTTTCCGTTACTCGGTCGGATGTTGCTGGTGAATATGGGGACCAGGAATGCTTGTCTGATACTAGCAGCTATGTCACTGCTCATGGTTCCCATTCCTTTCATCTTAGCGACCCACGGAGAGGCATTGCGTCGGCGAAGCCCATGGGCTGCCGCTCACGAAGACGAAGATGAGGACACCAACGAAGCAGACCATTAATCCGGTACTGAGCCATCAGATTTCGAGTTTGCATCAAAAACCAGGGACGACTCATTGACGATTTCCCTCGCTCATGCAGCAAAACAGATTCGACCCAACACCTGTGATCACTCAATCCTATTGATGGCTGAGGCTTCTTAAATCCACGTGGACACTTGGCTATCGAAAGAGAATCTTCTTGTTCCGGGTACTTCGGCTCCAATCTCTTTGGAGCTCGCGCTTCGAGAATGAAACGTTTTCGGGGTTGCTCCATAGCCGCTCAATTCATATCTTGTACTTGTAGTGAGGTTGACTCGAAGACCCTGGTAATGCAACTCCGAAAGGCCGGCTCCGTCCGCCTCGAAAATTGTTGGCCCATCCTTCTCGTGCCGAGCCTCGTTCGGCAATTCGCCACTATAATGAACAATCTCGACGGTTGGCTTATGCTTGCTTCGACGTTGCCTTTGGTTCACCAGCCATAGGCAGCCGAAAACGATCAGTAACAACACAATCACGTCTCCAAGAACGATACCTGCGATAGCACCAGCGCTAAGATGGGTCTCGTTATGTGTACGGGGAGGCGACGCTGAACTGGGGCTTAGCAGTGGGATTATCTGCTGCTTCGCATTTGTATCTGGAAAGAGTGCTTGATGTATCGAGAAATTTCCCCTCTCGTAATCAACTTTGAGATATGCTTCCTGCATAAATGTTCGCCCAAGCGTGTACATGGATTCGTTTTGCGCTCGCCGGATTGGAAAATAGTTGGTCGCATTCGCATAGATTGGATATGAAGCTTGGAGGTCGAATGCGCTGTATGGCAACACAATGTTTACTCTTTGACCTGGATCGGCCGTTTTCCCGAAGCCGATAGTAACGCTTGGGTTCTGCTCTTGCAACTGTGCATGCACCGTATCATTAACAAGATACAGATCCGTAGTTGAATCATAGTACAAGTGGAATACTGAAGCAAAGACTGAAGGCCAATATTTGATTAGCGTGCGTCATCAACATCTTCGTAACCGGGCTTGCTTACTGTCGCACACGGATTTCGGCAGCCATAAATGAGGGACGGTGTAATCGATTGTCACGTAAATTGGCTGATGCCAAATATCCAGAAGATTCGTCGACCCGTACAACGTGTTTTGGGCTACCATACTCTGGATGTTCAAGCTGAATGGACGGTCATCGTTGGGGTCGAATGCGAACGTAGTGTTATTATCGATAAATTTGGATTGGTCGTACCCGCCAAGTGTCAAGCTTGCTAACGCTTGTGGTCTTTCTGCTCGCTTGTAAGCCCACTATTCGTACCCTTACATAAATCCCAAACTTTACCAACGTACTGTAATAGGCTCCTGCGGTATAGCCGTAACTTTTACTTGGAATTTTCTGCGTCGCTGCGAGTGTGGAAATCAAGCCTGGCTGCGGATTGTCAAACTCAGTGAAGTTTGCAGGTTTTTCGCCCAATCCGACCATCCCTACCCATATAGATGGGTTAGCGACACCAGCAATGATCTGGTTGGAGAGGACGGCTCCACCACTGTTCTGTAGCATAAGGCCAAGAGTGTCTAGACCATAAAGGGCGTTCGCGGTGAAGTTGAGGTCAGGGCTGAATGAGAGCGCAGGTCAGTAAAGTTCCCAATGACTCGCCTGAAATTTGGCAATGCATCTGCGCCATTGAGTCGGAAAGCCAAATGCTCGTACTCACAGCGATTGTGCAGGCGATTGCCGAACTGTGATTTACGTACCGAACTTCCATCTCGTACAAACCAATCTCGTGCCAAGTTGATGACCCATTGACTAAAAACCCATTGCTCTTTCTACCCATGAATTCATAAGCGCCCCGCAGGAAGCCGCAATCCGTGATGTTGAATCTTTGGCATCCGTCCATGATCGGGACATATACCTCACTTGATTTTGAGCCTGGCAAAACTTTAAAGTTCTGCGCTGGTGTACCAACGCGAATCACGAAGGCACTCCAATGTCCATCGCTGCCAATAAATTCTTGCGAAGGGGAGTACACGATCGGTGATGGAGAAGATGTTGGCGTGGTTCCACCCATGGCGCCAGTGGATATTGACGTTACAACGATCGTGACTAGCAAAGCGCTTCGATTCGAAATAAAGGCTACCATTCAATGATTGAGAACGATTGAGCATGGTTTTGTTCAAGCAGCTACATGTGCTGAGTAAGTTCACATCTACCTCATCTTGCCCGAATACTGAAGTGTTATCCAAACTTAGACTCTCCGAAGTTGCATATCCGCGTTCACTACACCAAAAACGCCATTTTCCTGATATGGAACGCTGAGATCAGTCCATATCCTCCTCCTTGGCGGAGATTAATTGCCATTCTCGCGAATCAAGAGCATTAATCACCCAACTCCATGAACAGTCATCAGTGTACCATCGGCAAGGCAAAGCTTGTCTAGACTTTGAATCCGACCTCCAGATCTATACTAAGATGTAACTATCCAAGACGTTGCTTTTTTGAACGCACAGAGTCCGCGATCGGGGGCGGAATTGGCTTTTGCCCAATAGCGTGCATGGGGCTAAACCCGAGTCTATGGAATACTGGGCCAAGCGCTGTGCACTCCGTAATTAGTAATTCTACGGTCGGCTATATTTTCTTCGGCACCGAAGAATACGAGGTACGCGATGGCTTAATTTGGTGATGTAATGGAGGCCGAGGTATGTAATGGGTGTTCGCGCACCCTTTTAAGAGGTTTCAGCCCCAACGTGTTATGCGGCTTGGCAGAATACAGCGCGAGAGATGCTAAACGCCTAGTCTTCCGGGTCCCTCTACTACCATGAAGTGGCATATCTTTGTGATGTCTCATTTCCGATAGACATCGTTCCGAGGAGGTTCACAATGCTACGGAATCTCCGGCTGTTTGACATGAATCATCATGGGCTACGATTAGAGGATACTTCCCCTCAAAGGTCTGCATATAAAGCTGAGTAGTTGAGCTTTCTTTTCTCACCAACACATTAATATTAAAGCTTCTCAAATCGCATCGTGGAGGGCACAATCCTTTCCGAGATGTTGCATCCATCTAGCTCAACTCTTATTCTCCTTGCCACCCTTCTTACCTCCTGCGAAGCTATTGTCATTAAAGAGGCATTACCTAACCAGCATAGCGGGACCTCAAAACTCACGAGCATTCACTTTGTGGGGCTTGATCCTACGCCCACGTCTGAACCGTACGAGCAAATCCGAAATCCTGATATCACGATGAAGTCATCGCTAATTGCTAGAAAGAACTGAGACTACACTGCCAACTCCATGTGATGATTGTGTTGCATTCACGATTGACTCTGACAAAAATACGAGCGGGAACTTGCCTCAGGTCAAGAACCCTGTGAAAAATATATGGGGTAGGGATTCCGAGATTGACTTGGACGACGCAATTCTTCATGCATCATCTATTAGTATCCTACCATCCAGTACCACTACTACTGCAGCAACTCTTGCAGATATACAGTCAGTTTAAAATTCGCTCTTTTGTTATGACGAAGTCTAGCTAATCAATTGAACTTCTAGGACAGGAACGCCAACACTCCCGAGCGAGCAAGTACATGCAGTATCTATTAAGTTGAGTGGCGGTATATCCAGGTTTCATATCCATGCTGCTGGCATATGGGGACGGAATGCAGACTCTGAGTCGGAAGAATCACCGTAAGTAGCCATCTATTATCTCGAGTCGATGCAGCTAATGGCGTCTTGAAGAACAGGGGAATCCGTAACGCCTTCACCAGTAGGTGTGTTGGGAACGACTCATCAACCAGCAGCTGGTCTGTGGCCTTGGAATTGGCACTGGCCCTGGAAGCGTGGGACTGATCTTGAGTCTTCCTCATCTTCGGTTTCCATCTCTGTGCCTACTGCTACATATATGTCTACTACAACAATCAATTCGACTCTAGCTAGCTTGAAGGAACGTCCTGGATTCTTCGCAAGGGTGCATAGAATTGCACCGCAACTTAGAAAAGACTTTGATACTTTGAATGCGACCAGTACGCTCAACGCATCATACACGTCAACTACGACTAGCTCATCATCATTCACATTGAAAGCTGGGGCAGCAAAACCTGGCAATGTGCACCATATTGCTGCAGGGATCTGGAGGCCTAGAGCCGTGGAAGCATCTCCGACGGTTGCTGCGACGTCACTGCCGGAGGAGGATATCGACTTTGTGGCTCAGGCTACGCATCACACAGCTTCAAGTTTGTTTCGTCGCGGCACAATTCAGGAGATACCCCCGACTGCTGTCTCAACGCCGATGCTAGAAGAAGATGCTACGCCCGTGGCTCAGGCTACACACCGCACAGCCTCGGGATTATTCCGCCGAAAAAAAAAAGGGCACAACCGTACCAAATCTCATACAAAGACTCGCACTAAGACCAGAAAATCATCGTCCAATTTACCAACTGACCCTCCTCCGTATGATCCAGATCTCCCAAGTTACCCATTTGTCCACGTTCCTGCTCCCGGTCTTTTCCGCCGCGACGACGCAATCGCGGAAATAACGCTGTCATCGCAGACACCATGCAGCACTATTACAGACTTGAAGGAGGTTCCTACGGGATCTTTCCATTTTGTATCAAATTTGAGGAATATGAATGTGCCAGCTTGGGCTCATAGACCTGCTGGGGGACTATTCGGCCGCAACGATCTGAGTGCGTCGGCAACGCCACCTGAACTTCTGGAAAGCACTGACACAGAGGATTCGAGCGCCCACACCAAATCATTCGTCTTATCCAAAGATATGCAGGACCCAGCGCGTGCTTCGCTGCATCGACCAGCTCCTGGCTTATATCGACGGGACCCGGCGCTGAGCCACCCGCCTCAAAATATGTGGTGGTCCAACAGCCCGTCCACTCTAGAGACGCGCGTCCGGACACACACCTCTATATCTTCAACTGTTCCGTGCACTTTGAATTTATTGACGGTATCCGTTTCAGCGATGATATCTACCCCCGATATCATCGTGCCGCTCGTCACGAAATTTGCTAGCACGGTCTTGTCGACACCTGTCCCGAATCTGGGTCTTGATTCGCCTGAAAGCTTCACAGTCATTCAGTCGGCTACCTTTTCCCCGTGGGCAAAACGACCTGCAGCTGGCATTTGGCTATCTAATGGGGCTGCTACGAAGGTGGATGAGAGTGGGGAGACTGTGAGGGAGACGGCTAGGCCATAACCGGTTCTTCATGGGCTTATGCATTGTTTTGAATAACGGGAGGAATAAGAGGGTAAATAGACGTGAGCGAGCTTAGGTGATGGTTGAAGTCTTTTCAGATCTTGTATTCGGCATTAAAAGGCGTTCTAAGATGTATTGTTAGTTCGAGGGGGGGCATAAGCGGAGCATCCAATGGTGAAGACGTTTTGCGTATATGATATGAGACAAATAGAGAGACCTTCAAGAAAAGTACATCTATGAGGAAATACAGTTAGGATTGCCATGCCGACAGTGATGATGAGAAGGCTTAATGCAAATTTTGTAGATAACTTTCCGCGAAGCATTGCAAATATTATCGAGTCAAATAAATAGCCTTAGAATAGCTTGTAGGTAACATCACACATACCAGACACATGATAGTCACTGTCATATATTTTTACAACTCTCAACGATCCATATTTCTCTAATTTATGCACGTTTATTACATGATGAGAGCAGAGATCGGCTCTACAAAATTGCCAGATATACTGATATAAAGTAGATACTCACCGTCTGGAGAAGACTCCGAGACTTCTCTGCTACTGTTGCTCGGTGTACCTTAACGGTACTGATATGAGAATTAAATTTACAATGGTAATACACACATGTTTTGAACCCGATGCGATTGAAGATGAACATTCCTAGGCGTCACATTGTGCAGAAGAACGATGTGCCATGACGACATGTGTGAAACATTGATCTCAAATCACATATGCGCTAATAATCCACAGGTATATTTACCAACAATGAGAGGCCTACGAATGTCATACGCTCAGGCTATATACTATCAGTTGAAGAACTCACCTCAGTCTCTATGGCTCAACCAACCATAGCAATCTCAGGACCTCATTCAATTCCCCTTCCGCTCTTCCGGGCTACTGCACAAACCTCTTTGGTGCATCCAAGGCCTCGCAGGTTGCCCTTGCATCTATTGGCTCCCTATATCGAGGTTAACAAGCACTCGATTGTCGATTTAGGCCCGATTATAGGCCCCGACATCGCTCATGACACTGCTATGTTGAAGCTTGTGACTGGATCTGTGGACCTGGAACAACTGATCAACGCTCCCAGAAAGATTCAGTCGAGAACATGTCTCTTGATGATGATTCTGAGAGTGAGGTTTAAAGTAATCTAGAAATCGACCTAGAAGCTCCGGAGGTAGATACGCTTGAGCGGATCTATGGTTGTGCCGAGGAACATTCTGGAATGCACCTTGCATGGGAAGGGCTTCGCGGAACTATAGACTTGACCCAGCAAAGGGGGGCTCTGGAAGAACGTGATATTGGTTCTCCTCAATCTGATACTACCAACACAAACGCGGATGATGGTCACCCACAGGATGGACTCTTGACTCAATCTTATTTAGCAACAACGGATTTAGTAGCACAGCAAGACAGCCTTCATGTACCTACTCGTATTCTCTCTAGGGTTTTGCAGCATGATAGCGAGAACGACGATGGTCTCATGGGCGAGATGGTTCATCGACCGTTGCCCTCTGAGTTCGCGAATCAGCAAGACCGCGTTTGCCTTGCCGCACGGACGTTCTCTAGCATTTTGCAAAATATTAGCGTGAACTAGGGTGTATTTGATACCGGTATCTTGGGGATCTCTTCAAATACACAGTCACCTGGCTCAGTCAGCACTCACCTATGTAGGCAAGCTGAGGCAACATCTTCGACCTGGCTGTTAGAAGAAATGCAGTCCGAATATGAACAACACGTATTCACTGAAGTCCTTCGGGATGTTGAAGCGCGAGCCGATCTGCAGCGCGGTAGTGTGGCAGAAGATGAAGTTGGTTTTGTGGGTCTCTCATCGGTAGGCGCGCGCCCTTTTCTTTTCGTATTGCAATTTCTTGGCCTATGTAAAGCTCGTATTCAAGAGTATATATCTGTATTCTATGTCGTTTTGGTTTAGTGGAAAGATGGTCGCCGAGATTGTTACGCCGGGTGTGAGTTCATTTTAGGCGTTTTCAGAATTGAATGCTCCGAGATGCTGCTCGCTAGTCTTGTTGTTTTACCGTATGATCTCCTGTCTAGCTACCTGCACAATGCAAATGCCGCGGCATTTGAAAGAAGTTCCTGCAAGTTTGTCGTGTGCCTACTTTCACAATGTCATCTTTGAGCTCTCCCTTGTTATAATACCTCCCTCGCCACTAAACCGGCCAAACAAAGACTCTCTCAACTCAATTCCATCGTTCGAGTCCAATCCAGATAATATTAACCCGCAGCTCTAGACCACCTTAAATCTATCTTGTTATAATGAGCTCGACTAGTATAGGTACTTTCCCTGCACTCCACGCAATGAGCGGGTCGCTCGCGCACCAACCCGGAGAAGCAGCCCGCAATCGGCTTCACAACCAGCGCAAAACATTCACTATCGATGTTAAAAAAGCCAACGCTTTCAGCGAGGATGGAGCTCATAGGTTCACATTAGCCAGTGCATCATCCCAAGATGGTTTATATATCCGACAGGACGACCACAGCTTCCCGATCACTACAACATCTACCTTCATAAGGACAGAGCACCATGGATCTATTACTCCACCCCCGGTACCCATTCTATGGGCAAACTCTACACGTCCTACGAACCCTAATGTGGCTCGCGTTCCAAACGTAAATCACCGACGCGTCGTTTCCGTCCCAACTCTTCATCCTCGTCCCTTATCAGATGGACCCATGAGTTATACGTATACACCATTATCAGCGCGATCTGATGGCCTGCAGTCTTTTCTGCCGCCAAATCACTATCAGCAGGTGCGTGAACCAATTCTTTCTATGATTGGCTCGTTTTGTACAGCCAAAGAACAGGTCATTCCCAATATCGTAGACACACCTAGTGCTGATCACGCAATGGCGATAGAACAGAAGAATGATAATAAGACTACATGGTATTTGAAGGGTGCAAAGCAGATACGCCGGTTTTTCAAGCTCATTGCTCGCACTAGTGGTGGTTGACGTCGTTTATTCTCGGACAAATGCTGCTGACGATTAAAGCGCGTAATCAGAAAATTCTAGCCAGTCGATGACCCCAGGAGAAACGAAGAAGCAAGATATTTGAGAGCATCAAATCGATACCATCTCTCGTAAGATAGTCTGAGAAACTTCAATATTTTGTTATTCTATATGTCGTCTTAAGGCCTTTTGTTAGCCGGATCGACTTGCGATTTATATCGTTTTATTGATAGCTATGGTCTTCATTGAATGCAGTGCAGAATAAAAAATTGTTTTCCACAGCATAACTCCCTACAAAAAACCTTCTTTATTGATAATGAGTATAGATAGAACCAGGTAGCTGAGCGCAAGCAGAGGCCTTGTGAACATTCAAATGGTTGAAATGTAGTCACATTGTCAAAGCATATGTTTCACGTCCTATCATATGAGTGAACTTACCAAAGACTAATACGATCCTATATAACAGATTCACCGTTCCCATAGACGAACATTGATAACCTTCTTCAACAGTATCCATCAAAATGACCAAGCAAAATTTTAAAGGTCGTAAGCAGGCAGTATCTCACAGCACCCCTTTTGAAAGTGATCAGACTCCTCCAGAGCTTACTCCTGGAAAGACTGATGATTCGCCCAAATCCAGCCAGCCACCCCCAGATCTCCGGGTGCTAGTAGAGATGAAAATGAAGCCGTTCAAGTTCGGTGTTATTGTGCCGTTGGCAGAAGAGCGCGGCTTGTACGAAGAAAGGGACGTCTACTCTGATGACACGTCGTCGAAGGGCGATGACTCATGCTGTCTGCCTTGCTTGTATCCTTTCGCCTGGGTGGCTTACAAGTTTTGGGCGTGGAGTGATGAGTGGGAGAATAAGCGCGTTGCTGCAATGGTGTATTCTCATAAGACACCTACGAAGGGATTCTTCGCAAAGATCAAAGGCCTTTATCAAAAGTAATGTGTGTCCCTATGACCGAGAGATACTCCGGGTTGAAATGATGTCAGGATTCAGGTATTAGCTTCTAGGGGAATCCAGATGATTGACGAGCTCCAAATTCGATAGACTCATCACTGGCTTTCCATTTAGCTACTGATTCGTCTGATAGGTAGATATAACGCCTTGTCACATTCTCATACCAACAGAATATGGAAACGATAGCGTCCTGGATTTCGACCCAGCTTGACCTATCAATAAAGTAAGTATTTACCCAAAGATATGTTAGTTCATCGCGTTAAGCTTGCATCCCGCAGACTTGAATCTTTTCATAATTCTTCTTACTTTCACCAACGCCATCGTTCAGATCGTTGAAGGTAGCCAGAATGTGGCGCATCAACTCGGACAACGGGACGAGGGGCAAGATTATGGCGTAGGCCGTGTTGGAAACGACTCTCTGTGATAGGAGCACGACCCTTTCTAGGACATTGTTGTTGGCGGAAGCGACTCCGCACACCTAGCGGAAAGGACTATCCCAATGTTTATCCTTATGTAATTAGCTAGTTAGCTTATAACCCGCTTCTTTCAGAAGCCTCAACAATAAACTTTTGACCAAACTTCATCAGGTTATGAGCCCGGCGGTGCTCTCAGCTATCACAGGCAGATATTCACAATCTGCTTTCTTCCTCCTGCTACCCGTACAACCAGTTAGCCAAGCTGCTGCAACAAGCTTGTTGAGAACTACGGTGGCACAACTTAATGACAACGTTCACAGCTGGCATACCTATAACACCTGCATCAACATCGACGCTCCCCACCCAGGCCCGCTATATCTACTTTTTAATTTAAGCTTAATCTAGCGTCGCTACTAAAGCTGTCCTCTTATAGTGAGGATTATCTAGAATATTGGTCTGCCTAGATAATAGCTTTCTGCTATGCGGGGTTATGACTAATTATCTTAAAGAAAAAGTTACGCCCCACCACCGCTGATGCCATTCAACAAGACGCCTAGGACACAGATGATAATAAAGCTATAGTAATAATTCTATCTTCTGTTTATAATAACTTAATGATGGGGTAGTAAGCTATAAAAGTTTACTAGTAGCTTAGGAATTCCTTACTAACCGGTTTAACTATGATACTGGTAATTCCTCTATTCTACTATTCTATAGCCTTATAAACTTAAGATACTGGGACGGCGAAGACCTACGCTCCCATTTTAATAAGTTTTATTAATGATGGACACGCATGGCGAAATGATGCGACTTCTTAACGTAATCTATGACTGTTGTAATGAAATCTATATTCTCTAGTGATAAAGTTAAGGGATCCTTCTTTCTTATAATACTTCCTAAGATGATAGATGGTATCATTGATAACCTTAGCACTCGTAATCTCACAGCTTTTCAGGACATCGAACCAAAAATTCTTAACATTAGCGAAAAACACTCGCTAGACATTACAGATTCGTCCACCGTATACGCTGCCCGCCAACAATTGTAAGATGACAGAAATGATAGGTATTATATAGAAGGCTAGCTATATTTCAACGTAGTAGTGCACTTCCTTTCCCGGAGATAGCTATCGTGCAATAGCTTCTTTGAGAAGTAAACCACGTAAATATTTCATGTATATTCATATTGTAGTGTTGCTCTTTCCATTCGTATCTTCGAAAGAATATATTACTTTACTCTCTTTATACCTCTAAAGCTATTTGTTCAACTTAATTAAGTGACTTTTTAGGCATCAGTAGAAAAAGTCTTCAATATATTGGCGAACAGAGGACTTTCGCGACTAGTAGATAAGCGATACATGCGTGCGCCAAGCCTCGCTTAGTAAACTAATCAGCTTAGGGGAGCGCGATACCTTTACTGTCACCAACCTTTAACACGCATTTCAAGTATAAAAAAAGTAGGAGGGAACCGCTACTATATTTTGCTAGTCCACTATTATTCGATTTACATATACCCTTTGCTGCTTAGTATAACATGTATTAGCGATACATCTAAATATGTAATATATACTTATAAACTCTCATAAATGTTAGTGGAAGGTGTTCCCCTACATCTAGCAGGGATGAATGGTTTATTATCCTTATATAATTAGCTAGTTAGTTTATAGTCCGCTTCTTTTAGAAGCCCTAATAATTAATACTTTACTTAACTTTTTACCTATCTCTTAATAGGTTATAAGCCCGGCTTAACTACTGCGCCCATTAAATAAATTTCTTTTCTTAATATATTTTATATACTACTATTAAATTTTCACTATTTTTATTACTACTACTATAGACCGCTGCTTTGTGTCATCATTAATTAAAGACAGCTTAACCCTAAACTATTATAGGTCTACCTATATAGCTTTATTAACTAGTATTAGAACTATATACTATTATTACTATACTTTCTAATCTATACTAGTTTAGAGCTACTAGTATTTCTATTCTACTACTACTACTAGGGCGTATATATAGATTACAGACACCAAATATCCTATTAAATAATAATCTTAATATCCTACTACCCTATATCTTTTATACTACTAGCTATAATATTAATATTTTAGTTTAAACTTAATCCGTCGTCGCTACCAAAGCTATTACCTTACGATAATAATTATTTAAAATAATAATTTACTTAAATAATAGCTTTCCATTATATAGGCTTATACTCTATTATTATAAAGAAGAAGCCTTAACCAGCTAATTCTATACTGGTAGACACCTAGGACGTAGATAATAATAAGACTATGATAATAATACTATCTTCCATTTATAATAATCTTATAATGACTATGGTAAACTATAAGACCTTATTAATAATATAGGAATTCCTTACTAATTAATTTAACTATAATACTAGTAATTCTTCTATTCTACTATTTCGCTATCTTACGAATTTATAATATCATAATAGAGAAGATCTATAATACTATTTTAATAATTTTTACTAACTTTAGACACGCATGACTAAATAATATAAGTCCTTAATATAATCTATTGTTATAGTTATAAGAAGTATATTCTCTAATAATAAGGTTAAGAAATCATTTTTCCTAGTAACTCTACCTAATATTATGAATAATATTATTAATAATTTAAGTATCTATAACCTTACTACCTTTAGAGATATTAAACTAAAAATACTTAATATTAGTAAAAGTACTCTCTAGATAATATAGATTTATCTACTATATACGCTGTCTATAGAACTACCTTATATAACCCTACTATATTAAATTTATAAATAATAATAGTACCAACGTCTTTAGAATATACTTAGTACTAGAAGTATAACCTTAGATTTATTAGGTATATATATATAAACTATAATGAGCTTCTGCAGATATAAGGAGTAATAAAGAGATAAAGTTACCTAATAGTAGTCTAATACTTATAGTAAAAAAATAATAAAAAGTAAATAATACTAATATATCTACTTCCTTTAGTATTATGAATGTGGATAATACTAATAGTAAAACTAAGGTATATACTTTTACTATTAATATAGTTAATTTAACTACTCCGCTATTAACGCCTTCCCTTAAATTAATGAAAATGGTAAACGAATCCGGTCTAATAATATAAATATATATATTATTTTTATTTACCACTCTATAAACTCTATACTAATTTAGCTGTTTAATACTAGTACTTTATAGTATATATCTAGTTATATTAACGATTTCTCTACCCTAATATCTAGTAATGGTATAATTATAATTACTAATAGTATTAAGTTATCTATTAAAGGAGTTGGTATAATTCGTATCTACTACTATCTACCTAATGGCTCTATAACTATTATAGAATTAATAAACGTCCTCTATTCTAGTAAACTATATAATATATATTTATTTTTCTAGTCTTATATTCGTAATAGCTACGAACTTTACACTATAAAGAATAATCTTTTCTTATTAAGAAATAAAAATATATCTTATGGGCGTATTATATAGATGGTATTATATAGATTTAGATTAAGAGCTGTTACCCTCGTTCTGGCGCCTATAAGGCTACCTAATAATAATTTAAGTTGAGATAAAAATAAAACTAATAGAATATCTATAATAGATTTCTTAGTTTCTTATAACCTTAATGATGGAACTGTTACTATTAAATATATAACTAAAATCTATTTTAGCTTATTTAATAAATTTTATTATTCTCTAGGCCATCGTCTTGTCGCGAATCCTGATTATATCTATTAAGATAAATACCTTATACTAAAAATGCCTATAGATTTTAAGTATAAACCTTACTATTTATCTAAGTTAAAATATTATTATTCTCTATTTAATTTCAACGCTATTAATCGCCCATGAAAAGTAAAACCGCTAGAGGTTATATACTTAGATCTATTAGGAAGTTTTTAAGAAAAGCCTTAATAGAGCTTAATACTATATTTTATTTATTAATAAATATACCCGCTTCAGCTGGGTCCACTTCCTAGATAAGAAAGCTAATATACTATAGATAATTATAAACTTTATAAAATACTTAGAAAGATAATTTAGTAAGGGAATATTTAAGAATATTAATACTATCTATGAGGTCTAGTTATAGGCAATAGTATATGCTTCACACTAGGATTAATAGTGAAAGGATGACTCTAGTTGTATTGAGTGAATAATACTTGACGTTTCTAAAACAAGCGCGCAGCACAGGTTTTGCGCAGCTCATTCGCTTAGCTTTCTTGGCGCACTAGACCCTATTGATCCTAGCGCGATGTGCCTCAACACCATAGCAACTTCACGATATCCTCATTACAGAATCTCCCCCTCTAGCTGCAGTCCCTTGCAGCTACTATGGCCTCGATAAAAACCTCACCTTGCAGGAAAGGAAAAGAGTGTCCATAGTATCAGCGTTTCCCACGCGTGCTGTAGATGCGCACTGCACGCGTGCTGTGTTCGCGATGGGTGCGGCGTGCGCGTTGTTGTACTGAGATTCTGTGCCTTCCGTTTTTGAGATCTCGCCCACGTGGCGGTGAGTCCACAGTGTAAATAGGCAATCTCTTTTGTTTTGATCTTGTTGTGATACTGTATCAATCTTCTCATCCTCAACACCACACATACACCACTTCAGCGCACACAAAGCGCATACGACTCGCTCGCCCCAAATCAATCATCATGGTCCATTACCCGCTCCCCAAGTACATCAAGAAGACTGCGCTGCGCAATGCGCGTGATTTCGCGTGGAGCGCTGCCGCCAAGCGTACTGACCAAGTCGCTCTTGTTGCGACTTGCATGCGTTGTGCGCAGAGTCTAGTCAAGCTGCCGGGCGATTGTGAGAAGTCCGAGGAGCGCCGTTGCGAGCATTGCAAGGACGGCAATCGGGGTGGCTGCACCTTGGTAGGTCACATAGGTCGTGCGCTGTACATGCGCCTCAGCTAATATTCATAGGTGCCGGCGGCGATGAACGGCCACTTGAATCGTCTTTACGAGCTCCGCGACCGGTACCGCGTCGCTGTCGCTAATGTCCCAACTGCAGCTGCTCACAGGACCGATCCGGAGATCCAGGCTCGAGGCGTGAAGTTTACGCGGGCCCAGAAGCAGTTCAACTTAGAGCTGGCAAACCGCAGGCGCGTCGCAGCGCATTCTGGAACTCCAATGGGTTTGGCCACCCAAGTTCCCACCACAAGCCCCCAATTTCTCAGCCTGATCCTTCAGGAGCAGCGCCGCGTCGCCACTGCTCTTGAAGCTCTGGCTGGTCTTATTCCTATCATGCAAGGATTGGTATGTTCGCACTTCAAACGCACTTGGAGCGCATGCTAATATCTTCTTAGGCTGATACCATAGTCCAGGCCCTTCAGGCCGCTCAGGCAGCGGGTCAGGGTGGCGGTCAAGGTGACTCTGACGACAGTGATGACGATGACAATGACGGTGCCTTGGTGGATCCGCTTGAGCAGCCAATTGAGGATGCGATTAACGAGGTGGCGGGTGATGAGGAGGCGGTTGGCGGTGGCAGCGATGCCAAGTAAGGTGCTTAGCGCATGTGGGGCGCGGATCCCCGGCGAAGCTTGTCTTCCCTTTTTCCGCCTTCTGGTGTTCGTGTTCTAAGTAGATACCCTGTAGACCGCATGGTCCCTGAATGATCCTGTTTGACAGTCATGCCTCATGTGCGCCTTTCATGCTCTTAACTTCTTTCTCGCGGGTGAAGATCCTTTCTTCTGTTCAAAAGTCTGCACCAGCTCATCCATATTTTCAAAATCCGCTTCTGGAGTCCAGGTATCCCAAGATTCATCATAGCCTTTCCAGCGGAGTAGATATTATCGTTGTCCTTTTCTCATCCTTCTTGCTAGGATTTTTTCTACTTCCCAGATTTCTTCTCCTTCAGGTGTAACCTCTGGCGGTAGGGTGTTGTCTTCTTGTCCTTGCCTTGGCTTCCAACGTTCAAGGAGTGAAACATGGAAGACGTTATGAATACGATAGTTGGGTGGGAGGAGTAAGCGATATGCCTGCGTTCCAACTGCGTCTTGTACTCGAAAAGGTCCAATAAACTTGCTAGAAAGCTTTTTACTAGGCTGATGGGATATGTGAATGTGTTTTGTACTTAGTAATACTAGGTCTCCTTGGCGGAAGGACTCTGGTTTGTGCTTCTTATTATAGTACCGACTCTGATACTCTTGGGCTGTTTGGAGGTGTTCCGTGAGCGATGCTCTTGCGCTATGCATGCGTTTTATTCTATCAACTGCATCTGGTATCTCCCCCTCTTGCCTGCTGTCCACAGGAGGCGTTGTAAGGATAGGGTGCTTTCCATATACAGCGTAGAATGGCGTTATCTTCGTAGATTCGTGTATAGAGTTGTTATAAGCAAATTGGGCTGTTGATAGTAATATAACCCAGTTCTCCTGTGAAGTTGATGTGAATATCCGTAGATACTGTTCTAAGGTCTGATTCTGGCGTTCTGTTTGCCCGTCTGTTTGCGGGTGGAAGGCGGTGCTTAACCTGCGCTTTACCTGCAGTTGGTAGCATATTTCTGTCCAAAACATAGAGGTGAAGACAGATCCTCTATCTGATACGATACCTTTCTGTATACCAAACTTTAGGATAACCTCCTTAAAGTAGGCATCAGCAAATTGTCTTGCATCCCATGACTTTAGTGCTGGGATATAGATAGCCATCTTAGAGAAGCGGCATACGATCACTAGGATCGCATCAAAGGCGCAGCCTGTGCAATCCTTAGCCGGGGGTAATCCTGTAATAAAGTCCAGTGAGACTTCCTCAAAGATATCCCCTGGAACTGGTAAAGGTGCTAGCTTGCCATACTTGCTATGCCTTGGAGCTTTACTCCTTTGGCAAATAGCACATGTTCTCACGTATTCCCTAAACGTCTTGACTCATACCAGGCCAATAGTAGGTCCTCTCGATAAGCTCAAGCGTCCTACGTGCGCCAAAATGGCCTGCCATGCGCGTGTCATGGTTCTGGAACAAAATCTCTTGCCTGATGGCCGGTTCATTTGGAACATATAATCTGCCATTGTATCTCAGGACTTCCTTTTCATCAAGGCGCCAAACGTGCGCCTTTCTGCGTTTTCGAGTACTATCCTCACTCGCTAAGCGGGCAATACGCTCAATAGCAAAGGCGTCCCTCTGCTGGAGCTACCTCATCTCAGTAAGTAGGTTAGATTCTACTGTTGCAGGTTCGCTACTAACCAACACCCTGGCTAGTGAGCGTGGTACGCATGGCGTGCACACCATGGCACCAGCAGTAGGGCCCTTCACGGATCTGCAAGTGTCGGTCACGTGCGTCTCACACGCGCCTAACGAGCTGAGCTCGTTCGTGGATCCTCTCGCTCCACTATGCTCATCCCTTAACAGTAACTTGTTCTGCAGGGTAGGCAATAAATGGGTCAGTGACAGGTTCTCCTGTACGTAATCTGCCCTTCTTGATGGCCCGTCCGCAGGATTTGTTTTTCCTGGGCGGTGTTCCACCTCAAAATCAAAAGCTGCCAGGTACATTGCCCAACGCGCTTGTCGCGGGCTCAGCCTCTGCACAGCGCGCATGCCGCGCAGGTTGTTATGGTCACTCAGCACCTGAATAGTGTGCTGTGCGCCATCTAAATAATGTCTCCACTGTTTAAAACAGTAGATAATAGCAAGAAGCTCAAGGTCATAAACTTCGTAATTAAGCTCTGCGGCTTGAAGTTTTCTTGAAGCAAAAAGCAACTGGATGCCATTTCTGATCTTCGAATAGCTGTGATAGGATGCCAGAGATTGCAAAAGTAGATGCATCTGTCTCTAATCGAATAGCAAGCGCAGGGTTGAAGTGGCGTAGGATAGGCGCACTTGAAAAGCGCTCTTTGAGCCTTTTGAAGGCACTCTCAGCTTTTGCATTCCACTGGAATTCTTGTTCTTTCTTCAGTAGATCTGATAGAGGAGCGGTTTCTTTTGCGTAACCTTCAATAAAACGTCGATAGAAATTCGCAAATCCTAGAAACGACTGGAGTTCTTTGATGTTCGTCGGCTGTGGCCATCTAGTTATTGTCTCCGTGCGCGCAGGATCCGCGCAGATACCTCGCGTGCTGATAATAAAGCCAAGGAAATGTACATCGCCTGAGGCGAACGTGCACTTCCCTAAATTGACAAAAAGCTCAGCTTTTCGCAATGATTCAAGCACAGAGCGTACGGCGCGCCAGTGGAGCGCAATATCCTCGCTATGAGTGTAGATGAGTATGTCATCCAGGTATACAACACATATATGGTCTAGGTGCTGCACTAGTGCCTTGTTGATATATGCCTGAAAACTCGCGGGTGCGTTTGTTAACCCGAAAGGCATAACCAGGTATTCAAAATGACCATATCGAGTTCGGAATGCCGTTTTCCACTCATCCCCTGCCTGAATCCGAATCCTATGGTAGGCATTACGGAGGTCTAGGGTCATGTAGTAACATGCGCCTGACAGGCGATCAAGTGTCTCTCCAACTAAGGGGAGCGCACAACGATCCTTGATAGTAACAGCGTTGAGTCCCCTATAGTCAACACAAAGTCGTAACGTTCCATCCTTCTTTGGAACGAATAAAATTGGTGCTCCAGCGGGGCTAGTACTATGCCTGATCCACCCCTTTTTAAGAGCATCTTCTAAGTACTCTCGGAGCACTTGAAGCTCACGCGCTGAAAGGTTGTATAAAGGCCCATAGGGAGGTTCCTTCCCCTCCATAATAGGGATCGCGTGGTCAGATTCTTTGAATTTTGGAAGAGTAGATGCTGCTTCCTCATCGAATACATCGCTGTATTCGTGTAATGCGTCTGGGAGGCTTGGTACTTGCGCTACACGCGCTTTATTAATATAAGCAAGACGCTCTAAGCTTACACCAGTAGTCTGCAGAACTCCTAGAAGGAATAGGTTAGAGCTAGTTTGCTCAATTTCCTTTTCAAAGTTTTGTGCAGTAATAAGTTGTATGGTAGCTTTAGTGTAACCCCAACGCCATGTTTGAGCACCACAACTGAGATGGATATCTCCTTCTTGTAAGAATGGGTTTCCTAGTAAGAGAGGAACCCCTTCTTTATCAACGCCATAGACTGTCGTCGTTACGCGGCGTTGAACACCCGTGTCGTCTGTTAGACGCACCCAGAGCGCATAAGCGGCGTAGGTGCTCTGACGTTGGGCTCCAATCCATCCTAGTTTTGGAAGCTCAGCTCCTTCAATAGGTTGCAAGTCCATCTCCACAGCGATCCTTTGGCTAATTAGGCTGACATCGGCCTGTGGGTCAAGAATAGTTTGAAGTTGCCGTTCTGGGCCTGTGTCCCCAGCTACGCTACACATGCGCTTCATGCCCGGTAGAATATGTATTGGTAGGCGCCTCACTGTCCCCGGGGTTATTGGTGAGGCTCGACCTTTTCCCGCCTCATTAATCCGTATAGGGATTTGGTTCGGGTTACTGCTCCGGCATTCATTTGCGTAGTGGCCGACCTTATTACATTTATAGCATGTAATGTTTTTCTTATCACGAGGTCTACCTCCATTATTAGGTATTTGCCGATTTGGTGTAGCCTCTTTGTGTTTTGCCTTTGATACGTGGCGGCTGTGGTGTTCCTGCGCTGGTGATGCGCGGCGTAGATTCCGCTCGAGTGTAGAGCCTAACGCAATGAGGTCTTCTCTTGTAGCGGGTACTTGATGATAGTTGGTGATTGCCCTCTATAGCTCAGGTCTTAACTTTGAGAAAAGGTGTTGTACCCTTTGTTCCTCAGTGTAGGGTGTAAGTTGATCCTCAATAACATCAAGGTAGGTTGCGAAAGAACGGACTGTTTGGTCCTTCCGCTGCATAGCTTGAGCATGCGCTGTAGCTGCTTCCAAACTGCGATTCACTAGATCAGAAAGTAAGTCAAGCATATACTGCTTGAAGTATTTCCAGGTAGGTGTCTCCCCCTCAGCCTCAAAGGTACGTTCATGATGTGTATACCATAACTCTCTAGGGTCACCTCCTAGGTACTGCATCGCCCAGATAACTTTATCCACATCTAGCAAGAATTCTTGTGGTAGGAGGCGAAATGCCACCTCACACGAACGAAAGAATTCACGGTGTTCTTTTAAATTTTTACCCTTATATTCGGCTGGGTCTTTCGGTTTAAGCGTACGCTTATCGCGTGTTACTGGAAGCGTTCCAGGTGCGTTTCGCTTACGCGTATTGGTACTTTGGACTTCAGCCTCCTCAATAGGAGTGGTTGGGCTAGGGGTTCGATTCGAGTTTTCGAGTTCCGTGATTTCGGCCTCAAGGGCGCGTAGTCGTTGCAGGGCGCGTAGTTCGTCGCGCCTCCTCTCTGCGGCTAAGATGCGCTCTTCTAGCGTTAAAGGTGGGCTAGGATTACGCGTAGGTTGTTTCTCTCCTAGGTATTGGATGGGTGCGTCTTCGTTATCCTGAAAGGTTGTAGGTGAGGTTTGCCCCCTACTCATTGCTCGTGT
The DNA here is from genome assembly GCA_027946365.1 of Kalmusia sp. IMI 367209. NCBI lineage: Eukaryota > Fungi > Ascomycota > Dothideomycetes > Pleosporales > Didymosphaeriaceae > Kalmusia > Kalmusia sp. IMI 367209. Next base: position 155,002 of record JAPEUQ010000005.1, on the reverse strand, counting down.
GACTTTTGGAGCCATCCTCGGACTATCATAACAAGAAGTATTATTATGTGAGGTCTAGTTATAGGCAATAGTATATGCTTCACACTAGGATTGATAGTGAAAGGATGACTCTGGTTGTATTGAGTGAATAATACTTGACGTTTCTAAAACAAGCGCGCAGCGCAGGTTTTGCACAGCTCATTCGCTTAGCTTTCTTGGCGCACTAGACCCTATTGATCCTAGCGCGATGTGCCTCAACACCATAGCAACTTCACGATATCCTCGTTACACTATCGTTATATTTTAAAAGTTTCAATCTAATAATGGCGGCGAATATATAGTCTCTATACTTAAAGACTTTTTTTATTAAAAAGGTATTATTTATAATACTACACCTCCCTATATATATGAATTAAATAATATACTAGAGTGGTATAACTAGACTATTACTTAGACTACGCATTCTATAATACTAGAAGACGGAATACTATTCCTTTAGGCTAAGACTATAGTAATAGTTTACTTTCTGGCTAATATTATATTATATACTTTAGATAAGCTGTACTGGATACCTTATAAATACCTCTATAATAAGAAGCCTATAATTTAATATTTATATCTATTTGGTATTAAGGCGTTTACCTATATTCCTAAAGAAGCCTAAGTACTAGATAGTAAACTTCTATACTATATAGAAGAAGGTATTTTTATAAGATATAGCTATAACACTAAGACTACTAGAATCTATATACTAGTATAATATTATATTATAGAAACCTAAGATATTCGCTATTAGAGCTTCTCTGTTTAGAAAACACTACCCTACTTCTCTACTATTATAGACGAGATGGGGGAAATATCTAACCTACTAATCTACTTAAATAATAAATTCCTACTATACCTATTACTCTACAGCGAATTGAATAGAAACCTAATCCTACTAGAGAATCCTAATTATAGGCTAACCACTAATTAATTCCATAATCTTAGATAGATACTATAGTTTAACGTATAGATTTTAGGCCTAGAGATAAACCTAAATTTTAGTCTATAGAGTTACTACTAGATTCTAGATATTTATATATTGGAGCCTTTTCACCAATATCTTTCTATATAAGAAGGGGTGATTCTTTACGTTTACTAGAATGAATGGAAACATCCCATTAAGGAAGTTTATAAATAAGTTAGTTACTAGATTAAACCCGCATAAGATTAGGATGAGTTGTAAGACTATTACGTAAGGCTAAAGAGTATTCTAATTATAGTACTTAAGTAGTAGTTAATTCCTAGAATATAATATAATAGGATACTATAATATTATAGAATTCGCATACTACTATATAGATTATTAACCCTAATATTCCACGTATATTTTACTAAAGCTATAAATGATACTAATTCCTTACTATAGTAGCCACCTATTAATTAGGAATTGGAAGCATATAATAATAATAGTACCTAGAAATTTATTAATAATGTGCCTTAAGGAATAAAGCTTATAGGCATGAGATAGATATTTAATATGAAACGAAATGAATAAGACTAAATTATAAAGTATAAAGCTAGACTAGTAGTCTAAGGTTTTTTCTAACGTCCTAGTATTAATTTTAATGATACCTATTTATTAGTTATATGATATAATAGTCTAAGGATACTTATTTTCCTTATACTACTTATTCTAAAATGGTTACTTAGGTAAATGGATTTTAACGCTATATATCTAAATAAATATCTTAAATATTCTATCTTTATAAGGATCCTAATAGGACTTTTCTATTTTAGGATAGTACTACTACTTCAAAATCGCTCTATAGACTTAAGTAGTCTAGTTATAAATGGTATAAATTACTATTTAAATAACTCTATTATCTTGGATTCTTGCGTATAGACTTTAACCTATATATTTTTATTAGTAAATATCTCGTTCTAGGAGTGTATATTAATGATCTTATTATGGCTAGTCTACTAGATATTATTTTAACATTTATGAAAGATGCTGCAGTGAAGTTTAAATTTAAAGACCTAAAGAGATTAAAGATATTACTAGACTTAGAATTTAAGTATACTAGAAATAAAATCTATCTACACTAACGTACTTTCGTGGGCGCGATCCTAAGACGTTATAATATAGATAATTATAATAAACGTAAAACCCTATTAGATCTAAATAATTTCTCTACTAGACTGTTACTAGATACGCTAGTTAATATTAAATAATAATAACTTTTCTAATTAATTATCGGCTCTATTAATTTCTTTTCTATTATCTCCTAACTAGATCTTAGTTATCCGGTTAGTATATTAGGCTTATATAACTCTAATCCTTTAGAGTTATACCTAAAAATGGCTTTTAAGTACTATATTATATTTAGGATACTAAGGATTATTATATTATTTTAAATGGGAATACTAATCATAATATTCACGAAGCAGTTATATTTAGTAATATCTTCTATAGATCTAACCTAGATAATATAAAATCATTCTCTAGATATCTATTAAAGATAAATGGGTCCATCATTATATAGTCATTTAAAAGATAAAGTTGTATAGTAAAGAGTATTTATAAAGCTAAATATATAGTAGCCTCTTATACTACTAGCTATCTAATTTAGAATCGCTATGTTATTATAGAGTTGTTTACTATTATTATCTTAGATATTACTACTGGTTTTTGATTTCGTCTAATAATTGATAATAAACCTTCTATATTACTTATTTAAGATCGTAAAGTTAGCTTACGTTTAAAGTATATTATAGTCTATTACTATTTTATCCGCGAATGATTTCTAATGGGATAATTTAAAATTTAGTATATTATCTCTAAGGATAACTTAGTAGATATATATATGAAAGTACTACTGCTACTAATACTATTAAATTTACGGAAACTGATTTGGGACTCTATATGATAGCGTGTTAATAAGGGATTTAATCTTATGGAACATTCACTATAAAAGAGGACCTTTCTCCCCTACTATTTGGGAGGACTGTTGGTGGAAGGTGTTCCCCTATATCTAGTAGGGACGAATGGTTTGTTATCTTTATGTAATTAGCTAGTTAGCTTATAGTCCGCTTCTTTCAGAAGCCCCAATAATCAATGCTTTACTCAACTTTTTGCCTATCTCCCAACAATAAACACTAAATTAAGCTCCTACGGAGCCATCAAGAATAGCCTTATTGCTCAAAAAAGGGCACTTGTCGTTGCATTTGTTCGATTTCTCGCGCTTGGAGCGTTGCCCACTACAGTTCCATACATGTCCGCCTGATCGATCCACGTAGCCTTTAGACCCAAACACCTACGCTCACTCTCACAATCTCCTTGACCCCTGCTACTTTCAATATCATTAGGTCTAGAGGCTAAGTCGAATAAAACCCGCTAGACGCCGAGTTAACCACCGTTCAAGAACACTTCGATGATGCTTCTATCTACGATCCTAGAGATGCTCTAGGAGCTATTTCTAGCATACAGACCGATTGCTGAAAACTTATCTGTGAAATATGGGTTGGAATGAAAGCCGTCGGTGTGTCCTCGGTCGAGCCAAACATCGCTAGTAGAGATGAAGATGCCACCTGAGATGTGCTCGACCTGTTTGGTCACGTGAATGTGCGCCACTGTGGCTTGGCTCTGCTCACGCCCCGCTCACCTTGCGCTCACCCTAACGCACTCAGTAAAACTCGTCACATTATAGCGAATGGGCTCACAATCCTGCGTACATCTTTTTATTTTTCGCCAATATGGTATAAGAGAGCTGGATCTTGGCTGTGAACAGAATATTTGTTCCTATCGGAGAGCCAGTAGACAGTTTTGGGCTGATCGGATTATAGATTGAGGCCTGCTTATCACCCTGCTGAGTGGGCCGTCCGTGCATCTGAGGCACAGCAAAGCTCACACCTCTCATATCCCCTCAGCCAACCATCCACTTTCCTAACAACGTCCGTCGTTCCATGAACACTTCGCTCGCCTTTCTTCACGTCCTATCTTCTTTTATTTCAAGGCGTACCCTACACAGGGAAGTCATTCTGAGTTGCAAATCAAAATGACTAGCTGCGTGCGTTTGTCACCATCCGACCTGCCAGACGGCACCAAGCCACGAATGTACTTTCTTGGCTCTTCCTATTTCCGAGATCATGGCGCAAACCAGAGCTTACCATCGCCCGCCGAAGTTCTAGCGCGCTCACTTATCAATCAGCGACCGAGCAATCCTCCGCCGGTCACATTTGAGGAGCTGAACCTTATCGTCAAGTTTGGGCCAACGATCTCTACGTCAGAGGCTCTGTGTCTTTGGGCGATCAGAAAATTCCTCTACAGTCAGGTACCTGTGCCTGAAGTGTATGGGTGGGATAGCGATGGACGACATGTGTTTATATACATGCAGCTTATCCATGGCGTTACACTTTTTGAGCGTTACGATTCACTATCTTCTGATGATAAACGAGCCATATGTGAGGATCTTCGGACGATCATGTCGAAGCTTCGTGCTATAAGGCAAAGTCCATCAAATCAAGTAATCGGTACGTTCCGCTATTCATATCTTTACTGAACAGCTTCTTATGCTAACGCATAGGCTCCATTACACATGGACCTCTACATGATCGCATACTGGACAGTCATCCAGGGACAGGACCCTTCTCTAATGTTAGAGAATTTCACGACCATTTGTCATGGCTGTGGCGCCGTATTGCTCCAGAGCCGGAAAAAGTGTTGGACCCTTGGAGGAAGTCCCTGCCAGATGACAGTCCTATAGTTTTTACGCATTCTGACCTTCACCGGAAAAATATTATTATTACGTCTACGACTCCTGCAAGAGTCCTAAGCATTGTTGACTGGGAACAGGCTGGGTGGTATCCTGACTATTGGGAGTATTGCAAGGCTACGTACTCCGTAGGCGACTGGGAAGACTGGCGATGTGGCGGATGGGTCGACTCTTTCCTTATCCCACACCCACAATCCAAAGAAGCTTGGGACTTCATCTGCAATAGTATTGGGGGGTTCTAAATGGCGACAATGCGATAGGGTCTAGGCTATTTCTGAGATTGGACGTGGCATTTCACGTGAGGTTTGGTACGGCGATTTGTATTTTGTTTTCCGTATTGAAAGGCTAACAAGGCTTATCTGGGTAGGGCATGATTGGCGCTGGCATAAGTGATACGCTGGATGATGGGGTAGAGTAGGAAAAACCCAAGGAACAGGCAGAGGAATGACAAACAACGGAGGAACGACAAATAACGGAGGAACGAAGTAACAGAAGAACGAAACAACGAAGAATGAATGAACGATGTTGGTCTAGATCCAGACAGTTTCCAACACAGCAGTCCGTATACTAAGTGTTGCGGCAGTTTGTTTATTATAGAATAAAGTGTTGGTGGAATGACGGACCTTCGTTTAGGCTACTATTGCCACACCCCCTTTCCCACTCCCAGCATCGATAACGCTGGTAGTTGTCATCTCATTCCCAATCGGTTGAAGGTGTTTGCTGCTGTGGTTGCTATTGTTGCGTAATTTGTTGTTGCGGAGCTGCTGCTCCTGCTCCACCCTAAAGGCCCACTATACCGTGAGTGGGGGAATCTCGCTTGGATTGGACATTGGCTATGGCTGAATTGTCAAGGTACTGAATGGAGACTAATCGTCGAACGAAGTCCATGGTCCACTCCTGACACCGGCGGTTCGTTGTCTATCTTTGTTAGCAAAGGGACAAGGGTACGGTTCTACCTCCATCTTACCTCGTTGACCGGAGCCCTGAAGTTCTCGCTTATTCGAGGTGGTGGTATTTGACTGGCTACTGTTTCCAGATTGCCCCTTGGAGTGGAGTCGTTTGACCTCTCTCCAGTCCAGTCGTGGATATGATGCGAGTGAATCTGCCCGATTTGGAATGACTCGAACCTCTGAGCGGTTGCCCTCGGATCGTATCCTCGTTTGAACTCGAGCTGAAACCCAGCCATTGGCGCTCCAACCACGTGAATGAGTGTTCCATCTTTGCCATTGGCATACGGAACCCAGATGGCGAAATGGGCGCGCTGTCGTGGGCTTTGACGGAAGGACAACAGATATAGGACACGAGTCGACATTGTGGGCATCAGGCTGTGAGCACAGATGGTTCGAGAGACAGCACAGAGGAAGTGAATGATGAGAGGTTTAATGATGTTGAATAAAAAGGTCGCAAGCTCTCTACACTTAGAACGGCTTTCTATGTAATTTGATAATATTTTCTTCTTACGCGCCTTTTCATCCCGTCATGTCTTTGCCTCCTTCAGCAGGCGCCTACTAATTTTGCTTTGGAATGCTTCGGCTTCTCCATCGACCACTCGTGGACCGTTCCTCAGTTATATTGTGCCACAAATTTTGCTTTGAGTGCCGCTTATTACTTAAAAAGGGCTGAGCTGGATTTTCTGATTATATTCAACGTCCGAGGACCGGTTTGGTTGGCCTGGCCGTGAGCATCAAGTAGGTATACCGGGTTCGTAATAGCCGCTCAGTTTCATCCCCAGCATAATTGCCAGCTGCGCCTTGAATAGAGGACCTCCTGACTAAGAAAACTGAAGATCTATCCTGCCTTGCGGCACAGTCTCTCGGTTAAAAGATAGAAAAAGCGCTAAATGTTTGTCTGATTCTGTCTAGCCAAGTACTACGCCGCATACAAGGCGCGTGTTATGACGAATCATTATTGAAGCTGGCATATCATTTGTTATATTAGGTGAGGTCTAGCGCAAGGCTCCGCCGTCGCGTAATGACTAAGAAATACCCGGAGCCTTGAGACGCTGTGTGTAAAAGACTACGCCGCCTTAAAGAAGCTCTCACCCCTTTTTGATTCATGACATAGTTCTGATATTATCGCCTGCGTTAAAGTTTGGGGGAGCCATGTCGGAAGCTTATTGTGGCTAGAGTCTTAAGGTAAAGCAAACGCAGGGAAGAAGTACATATGACCCTTTGATTTTAACAAGCCTTACTATATAACCATTTCCTCTTCGCATTTAATCGTTCTCTATATACCCACTATCTTTGACTAAAACAGTCGACATCGTGTAGCGGAAATTATAGGTATAGATTTTCCTCAATATATACGTGAGTCAATATATTGCAAGGATAGGGTAGTATCAAGGAAATCAGAAAGGATAGATTATTAAATCTAGACGTTTCTTCTGGTAGTCCCCAGCTTCATCTTTTCTAGTATGGCTCCTTATTATATTACCTGCCACTCTATTTCTAATCTGTCAACGGGCAGAGTGCCTTGACATCTAGTGTACGGCCTCTTCCTTATCTGGGTACCATGATTGTCACGGCTACCATTAGCGGTACACAACAATAATCAAACACTATTTTCTGTGTATAATTGCAGGCTTGATTATCTTCACCCTCGGATGTGACCTGATTGCCACCCTGACAGTCGGAAGTGGGCCTGAGCATTGGGCTTCTTACCAACTTCTCGCAGGTATCGGATTTGGAGTGGCATTCCAGCCCTTTTTCTGTTCTTTAAGTAGTACTAGACGCGAAATCTTTGCCTATTGCCAATTCGCTACTAGTACTTTTCCAGGCTTGAGGCGGCGCTTTAGCAGTGAGTGTTGGTGATGATATTTTTAGGAAACAATTGCTGAACAGGCTGAAAAAGAGCTTACCCACTCACGATATAGCGCTTATGATAGCTGCTGGTCCTACAAACATTGCGACGGTTGCATCCGCCGACCACATTCACACTGTCATTGAAGTTTATAGTTACGCGTTATCACGTATATACGCATTACCTGTCGTCGCTACAGACATGTCGTTTGTATGCGGTCTCGGAATGGAATTGAGGGCGATTATAAAGGAGGATAAGGCGACTAAACCCCGGGAAAATGATATTGAGTTAGGACTTATGAACATGAGATCCTACGCTCGTTTAGCCGCGCAATGCCTGTGTATGCAGATAGGACGCATGTGTAGACAGTACAATTATTATGGTTGATTAATCGCGTCATAGAGCATAGCCTGCTCTATAATCGTATAAGTATATAATCATAAGATGCACAATGGAAACTATCGCATTGGACCTCTCCCTCTTCGGTTTCTGAAAACTGAGCGAGATGAAGACTGTTGACAATTCCTCTATCTTGATCACGATTAAGCGAAGTTAGATATGAACGAGCAACACATCATGCCCACTAAGGCTTTATATTATCCTACAATAATCAGCAGTCATTGTACATACCAAGACCTTTTTCGGAATGCGAAGCTGAAAAGAGTAGGTGACATAAATGCTCAAACATAAACATGACAATTATGTTATGTTATGAACATTTGTTGGTCCTAAACATATGAGTTTAATACGTCACAGAGTAGCTATGCATGTATGAACATTTGCAATACTCGCATCGATTGGTTCGCCTTTCATACTATTAATGAATACAAATGGAATTTACCGTTCTATAAGCAAAGAGACAGTTTGTATCCTTGACCCTGCAGCTGACGATATCCCGCTGCAACTCTTGGAAATAGCTCTACGCCAAAGAGAGTTAATACCTTAACATGCATCCCTTTTAGGGGTGACTATCGTATATATCCTAGTTATCAGACCTAGATGTTATGCTAGATGAGAAATTATCTGTAGAAGTCTTACAGATCAGGAGTTCGCACATGTTGTCGATGCTAAAATGCATGATTGGAAGACGAAGAACGAAACAATCTATAATTAGCAAACGGTGTTGTTTTGGAGTCTAATATGTTACCTCAATCACTACCAACGGCGTGTTTAGTCTCTTAAACGTTTTCTGCACGGATCTTGCTATTTTCATATATACCACTCCCTGATTACCGTGATGCCTATACGTGCATAGCTTGTTTGATAAGCCCATACGCTAGACACTAGAGAACTGCCTAAACCGGCAGTCTACGGAAACCGTCGATCACGGAGCTATTGGGGCTGCGTAACGTTACACAGATCTGTATAGTCACACTAGCCACGACTATACATTGCCTCAATGACTATTTCCACTATTCAACATTCCAGTTCCGCGATACTTGCGATGACTGTCACATAGTCATGTCCTTGTTTTCGGACTTCGTCCAAGATGGCTTAGCCCCCCAACTGGCCCCAAGCATAGAAGCCGGAGAGTTTCGGGTACTTCCCCGAGAGAGCGGCTACATCGCATCCCCGATCGTTAGACATCCGATTATTAAAATACTGAACGTCCAAACGACCATTCATCGCGAACAGTCGCGCATTATATTGGGTCTCATCTTCTATTCCCTGCGCTCTTTTCGCGACGTTCTGCAACGCCAAGGCAACAGACATGGCACAGACTTGTGCCACTCCGTCTAGTCTCAATATCCTCATTGTATTTCTAGCATCAATCTCTTCCGTATTGTTTTTTGCAACATCGGCGAGAGCAGATGCTATAGATGTCAGCCCGGAGCCGGAGGGACCGGCGCCCGTTATTGGTATCGACTTTGGGAGATTCATACACGCGCGTAGCTGTGTAAGCGCACCCTGTACCTAGTAGTACTGAGAACGTTACCATATATCCAGAGTTGCTAATATACCGCAGAATAATAAATGACACAGCTCGCATCTTGACCGACGCATATGGCGAGCGGAGCATTCCCAGCTATATCGCCCTAACACCGGAAGGCTCATTGGTTGGGAAAGCGGCGAGAGATCACTTGAAAGTGCAGCCTGACCAGGTAGTATCTGATTTTAGAAGGCTGCTTGGTCGGAAGTTTGAAGATGTCGAGGATGGAATGGAGAATTACCTATGTGAGGTTATCGATGAGGAAGGGGTGCCAAAATTCCGAATTCGTTTGAAGGAAGGGAACGCCGATTTCAGTGCTGAACAAGTAGTGGGAATGTTCTTAATGGGAGTGAAGGAATTTGCTGAAAGGGCATTGGGTCAGAAAGTGAGTGATGCAGTTATGGCAGTGCCTGTGCATTTCGACGATAATCAAAAAGTACGTGAGTCTTCTGGTTTTATTGTTTGCTGTAATCTTGAGTAGATACTTACGGGCTGTTAGGAAAGGCTGAAGGAAGCTGCAAAAGTTGCTGACTTAAAGATACTTCGCACTACGAAGGCACCAATATTGGCTGCAGTGGCCTACGGGTTTGGAAGAGCAAACGAAGAGCGAGATGGTCGAAATATTCTAGTCCATGATGTCGGAGGACAAAACCATGGTATAGCATCCACCACTGATATTTCATGAGCTAAGACGAAACTGACCATTGGAAGACGTGACTATACTTACGGAGGAAGAGAGTGTTTTTGACGTCGTAGCTAATGTGCATACGCGTGGCTCTGTTGGTGCACGTTTTACGATAGAGCTTATGAGTGCTCTTATAGGGCAGAACGATGAAGAAGAGTTCTTGAAATTGTACGAAGTGAGTATGCTCACATTGCTCATATGAGCCTACGACTGATCGCAAAGGATCCTAAAGCTTTTACTCAATTTGAGGCGGTGCTCGAAGAAGCTAAGCACAAACTTCTCGACTCAGTATCCGAGGAAGTAAACGTCCATATTCCAGGTTTGGAGGGCACAATTGCAAGTGTTGATTATGTAGGTTCGGTCTCAACGAGAACCCGACCCGCGCCCTGGCTTATGGATAACAGGAAGAAGGCATCATGTCAACATTCGATCCAACTGCTCTGATTGAAAAGGCGCTCAAAAAAGCCAACCTAACAAAAACTGGAATCCACGATATCATCTTTATAGGAGGTTCGAGTCGTATTGCTATATTACGTAGCGCTTCAGAGTCGTTCTTTGACAAATCGCCGGTTTTCAGCTTCACTGTTGATCCTGCAGAGGCGGTTGCAATCGGTGCTGCAACAATAGGAGACATTTTCCTCGAAGAATCACACGGTGGATGCTTTTTTTCCATATTTCAATCGGGCATAGGTATGTATGTTTCATATACAGGAGAATGAGGCTGATTAGTTTCATGTGTAGGCGTTGAGACAGTCAAAGAGGATGCTATCATCGTGAAAAGAGGGGCCCCGGCACCGACTTCCAAGATGCAGGTCTTTACGACAGTGTTTGACGAACAAACTGAAGTTATTATCAAACTTTATGAGCTTCGCTTCGTCGCAGAAGCTGGCGATGAAGACCTCGTGGAAAAGGGCATAATAGGTGTTTTATATCTCACTGAGCTCCCAGCTGCACCGGCTGGAACTGTGCAGGTGAGTTTTTTTTTTGGAATTCCACTAGACACTCGTACAATTTACAAGAATTGACGGAATGTGCGCAGATACAGGTGGTCATTGACATCGACCACAACTATAAATTACACGCTAAAGCAACTCACATTGAAAGTGGGAAATCCGTGTCGCTCAAATTTGAGAACGGACCTCCTCTAAAAAACCTCCCTGAGCACGAGATACCCAAAGAAGGCGGCGAAATAGCTCTCCTAGAAGTACCTATATGGCACGACGAGCTGTAAAAATCGAGCCCATGCCACCATCAGCAGATATTAGTAAAAGCAATCGAGACCCAAAAATTCGCGGTTTCACGTTACATTTTCGCAAAATCGCATCATCCACTCGATCACGCACACGTCTTGTTCTGTGACAACCACGATGCCGTTAACGGATTATTATGTGTCAAGGTCACCTATTTCCAGGTCCCGAGACCTGAGCCTGCTCAGAGTTTTTCCATTGGCTCCACTGCCACAGAAATTTCATGTCAGCCAACAAGAAACTTTCGGACACCGGAAACCAAACGCTCATCTACTCCGATACAATACGCTATGCCGAGCTGTAAAATTCGAGCTCCCATTGGCTGTGATGCGCTCTGTAAGCAGAAAAGAATTACGGAGTGGTGAGGTAAGGATTCGAAACCGAGTTTTGCGGTTTCCGTCGGCTTTGAGCTAATTGGCCGAGCTGCATGAGCGCGCGCCACGCAAATGTCACGATGCGACCACGAGCCTTGCAGACTTATTGCACGTTTCGATGACGCCGTCAGGAGAAGTTTCCAGCGGCGACGGCCTGAAAATTCTATTTTCCTACAAACATATAAAACCACCTCATTAAGTGCCCCTAATGCCATCATCAGCACAATAAAGCATCATCAATCCACCAACAAACAAACACTCTTCATTACCATAACAATCACCACACTTCGCTAAATGCGTAGCGCTATCTTTGGAGCCATGGACTCTGGTCTTCACTCATCCAACATCATGTCCTCATCTACTTCTACTCCCACTTCGTCGGGCGCAAACACACCCAATCAGACCCGCCCTTCCTCGCCAACTCACCCCGAACGTTCGCACCACTCGGTAAAGAAGCTCTGGAAGGACCTCAAGCACTCCGTCGTTGAGCACCACCGCAGCGTCAATGCGGCCTATGCTAGCTATTACGGCTGTGGAAACGGATGGCCCTACCCTGAGAAGGGCCAGGGAAACACCAGGATCGCGTGAGCGAAGCGAGATTGAATGAGTTTACTTCAACGGCCAAACAACATACGACAATGAACCAACGAAGGATTGAAGAGGGCTAGAAAGAAAAGAGGGAGAAGAGTCGGGCGGAGGCCAGCAGGCCGGGGAGGACGGTGAAGGCAGATTGGCGGAACGACTGAAAAGTGCTTTTTCGCGACACAAGATACCCCTGCATGCTGAGAGGCAAAGCAGCAGTACCACTTAATGTTTAATCAATCAAATTTTCCCAACGTTTACGTTCATGTCTTTTGTGCATCTGTAACGCCGTCTTCACATCTTCCCGACGCAAAAGTGAAATGCCAGTCATCTAGGCTAACCATGGAACATGAGACCGCTGCCCTCGATGTTGATGCTTACAGCTCTTATACTGATGTTAGACTACGTAACGTCACGCCTATGTAGGTATACGCACTCAATACAGGCAGACAAAAATAGCAGATGTCCCTCCTGCTCGACATTTCTTATACTTACCACGCTATTCTCCTTTCAGCAATACTGACAACCTGGCCCTTCTTCTCGCACCGCCAATTTAACCGCCCTTTCTTCTCGCCCGCCTGAACATACAAATCCTTCGTCTCCTCATGTGACTAACCGCCACGCCGTCAATCTAGGATATTCCAAAGCTACCTCCTCGCCACTATCACACGCACTCGCCCCAGCGTTCCAATACGTATCATACTCCATATAATCCCTCACCCTCACCCTCACCCCACTATCTCCCCCACCCCCACACAAGCTCCGTCGCTAACGCGCCAACTCCCTCTTCACAACCGGCAAAACAACCGTAAACGCCTCCAACTGTTTGTGCTCCGAGCCCATCAAGACTGCGCACTCGCTAAATGTAAGCCGCACTTTCTTTAACGACGTACCAACCGCCTCGAGGTACAATTAGGGTTAGGGTTGTCTGCATGGAACTCTCGACTGAGCGTCAAGGCTAAAAGGAACACTGCGTCTACTCTTGATGCCCGTTCCGAAGAGATGTGCTTTTCTGAGTGGTTCAAAGGGAGACAGATCTGACACCAAGAAGGACCTCGAGGCAACGAATTTGGGTGCACATAGACCTTGCGAGAATATCAGTCTATATACTATAAACTTAGACTTATCACATGAGAACGTGTGTAATACCGAATTCAACAAGAAATTCTAGAGGCTATTAGAGTGAATATACTAAAGCTGATAGACAAAACAACCAATTTAAAATTGATATTATATAACATGAATAGAAATCTAGTAATATTTAAGCATGAGAAGTGAGTGATTATATATGTATTCCTAAGCTTCGAAGGATTGTGAGGAGTTCAAAGGATAGAATACTAAAAAAGGAAAGAAGCGGTTCCCTCCTGCTTTTTTAACATGAAGGGCGTGTTAAAGTATGGTGACAGGAAGGGTGTTGTGTGAGCAATTGTCAACGGTGCAAGGATAGTGATCCGAGATCTCTAGGCTTTCGTCTATTATCTACTTTCCATCACGGGATGCAATGGCAAGACGAAGAGTCTTTGATTCAACAAGTTCCAGTACGCTGTCATCTTCTGTCTTGAGCCAGTACTACTTATCTAGCATGATGAATGGAGCGTGATGGCATGGTGAGACTGGCGAACTTCTTCATCTCTTACGTCTACAAACCCACACAGCTCTGGCATCGCAACATATTGGTTTCAAATGACACGAATCCTCTACCCACCTTACGGCACTAGCCATTCAAACTAGGGATTTATCCTCTTCCCAGGATAACCTCAGGATACGAAATCAGAAACTGCAACTTTCAATTTCCCTGAGCATTTGCTGGCTTCGAATAGAATTGACAATCTAGAATCACTTTCAGACTTTCGCAATTCCATCGAGGAGTTGTCGAACACACTTGATGATGATGAGATCTTTCACCATAACATCTTCTACGAAATGGTCTATTGGATCGGAACCCGGACAAATATGGATTCCCTATGGTTCCCTGCTACTAGATCTGTTCCCCGCTGCGAGGAGTCCACTACGATACTGACCTACTTGGAGGAGGAATATCTTTTCTCATTTACTTATGTCTGCTTTGGCAATCATGGTTTTGGATGGGTCGTCTACAATCTGCGCTAGAGTCGTAGTTTACTCAACAATGACAGTAGAGTTAACAAATAACAATCATGATGATAATCACAGCCCAATCTTCTGATCATATCAAAACATTACTTTTCGTATCACTTTCGTCTATCGATAGTACTAATCTCCCAAAATCTATTTCACCAAAACCTCTCCACATTACTTTCTGCCTCGTGAGGGGTATCGTTTAACATGCATAGTGTTGTACTTAATTTTGATGGGTCTCGAAAGACATGCATACTTTGCACGCATTCGAACGCCAGCGCCTTGTGCATTCTGAGCTATTCGTCTGTCCACGGTCGAGCTTGTGCGCAGCTGCAAACCGTGTGGCAGTTTCAATGAGTGGGATAGAAGCTAAAGCCATATGTTTCGCTAGCTCCGCGGCGTGCGGTGTGACTGCAATAATGCTGCTAGCAGGTGGCTGCAGTTCAGGTGGCAGTACATGACCCGTGTTAGGGACGACATGTTACCGGTTTGTCCGGCCACGATTGCGCGGAGGGCGAAGTCTAGATCTGGGATATCCTGTGAACCTTGGGTGTGTCCAGTCATCCATCGGCCGTCAAAAGCGCAGCATAGCGCTGATTGTCTTGGATAAGCTGCTCCAGAAAATTGGCCGCCTCTGTCAGCACGCCGCTCTTACTAAGCCCACCATTCCGGATCTCGGGAACCAGATCGTGCAGATCGTCAAAGCCGCGTTTTATTAGATTCCGTCGTTTTTGTTCCGAGAGAATGTGATTGTTTCGTTTTTGCTCTTCGGTCAAGTTCTCGCGTTGTGGTTTTTGGCTAGCCATAGATTTGCTCCTTGGCTTCTTGACTCTATCATCAATTGAAGCTTTGCGGTTCTTGCTCGACGAAGGTCCTGATATACTCTTTCGCTTCCCGTTCTTGGCAGGTGACGGCCGTTTCCGTCTTTTCTTTCGTCTCTTTTCTTCGTCGTCATCCGCGGATGTCTCGTCTGAGGCTCTTTCTTCATTACTATCTGAATCGTCGGCTGCGACCGGGAGGTGCACGTGTCCTGCTGTTTGGAGAGTGCCATTGGTGTGCCCAGGGACTGGTCTGGCTAACGGCTGAGCGTGTTGCAGCTCTCTTATCAAACGGCTCGTGACCACTTCCTCGCTCTCGTGCTTTGAGGATGGTTGGAAGCCAGATGCGTGAAACGAACTATCAGTCCCATATGTATATGACCTCTTAAGGGATGGCCTTGCACGTTCCTGTTGCTCGGCTTCATGTTTCGCCCTGGCGGTGCTGTTTGCAAATTGTGACGTGATCGTGGCATCGACGGAGCCGGGAACATCGTGGTTAGGTAACAACGCAGCTAATTGCTCATGCACTAGGCCGTTTGACGTCGCAGAGGTCGGGACCAGAGGCATGCTGGTGGGAAGGCCGTTGAGACCATGGCCATTAGTATTCAAATTCGTAGAAGACACAGCATGGAAACTGTAAGACCGACCGTTCGGTTGGTATGTGGGTAGGGATGCAGGTATTTGGGATTGAGAATAGAGTGTTGAAGCAGCCTGCAGATCATCGGCTGTGCTAGGGAACTGGCTAGACTGTTGCGGCGGCACAAAGCTCTGCTCTGTATCAAAGCCATGAAGCAGGGTTTGGTCTGGTATGGTGGTAGAGATGTTGTGTATGGTCGCCGGAGGTACTGCAGACCAGCTAGCGAAGTCGTCGATGAGTTCGGGGGCTTCGGGTGCGAATTGGAAGGTGGATGCGGCTGTTTCTGAGCCGAAAGGGTTCGCGTGCGAGAAGAAGCTGTCTAGCTGCTGGGCTTCCATGTCGCTGAGCAGCGAGGGTCCTCCATTTTCAAAGTCTGTCGACCCTGGGAAGTAGTCTGCAGAAAAAGTGTCTGTTGCGGGTCAGATGCGGGTCAGATGCCTGTAAGATTCCAGAGGCGGGTACTGACAGCCAAAGGGCGACGGGTCCTTCTCGTCCATGGCTGCGTGCGAGAGGGCCCTGTCCGCAGCTCCCACCGGCCCGCCGAGCGGTCGCAAGCCCAACGTCTCCAGCTTGTCACTGGGCGAAAACGCCGTCGCGGGGATTCGGCTGCGTAGGAAGCGCGCTCAACATTGTCTGGCGCGGTCGCCAGATGTAAGGTGCAACGGGTCCCGTGTGTAGAGGTGTCGGGCGCAACCGTGGGGGCAACCGTGGACGAGGTGATGCTGAGAGCAGTCGTGGCCGGACGCGGGGAGGAATGTGGGACGGATCCGGCTCGGCCCAGCGAAGGGTCGCGGCGGAGACTTCGCTATCAACGTGTAATGGTTGCAATCAGCGAGCATACGACTTGCGCACACGGCGAAGTGGTTCCTGTTGAGGAGCCAACCAGCTGTCACATGTCAAGACGCCGTGCGTCGAGATGGGTCCGAACCGTTGGAGAGGCTTAGCTTCGGTCGCACCTGCCGTGCGTCACTGCTAAGCCGCGTCCAATTCACTCCGCAATTCTAATTCGACCTCTGTTTTCCTCTGCTGCGCAGCTCCTCGTTGGCCGCGTCTTCCGTCTGTTGCCGTCGCCGCAGCGCTGCCATTCACGCTCCCTTCCAAATGCGATTCCACTGCGATTCCACTGCGATTCCACCCCCTTTTGACCCTGCCAGGCGGCCTCGGTGCGTTGCGCGCTTTCTAAAAAGGCAGCTGCTCCGGCCTGGTCATCAGATCCGCAGCCACGCATGAACCTTAAACTTCCGTCTCCCCACTCAATCCCATCAAATCCGGGGTAGACGAGCTCCCCCACCAGGCGCGTTTTGGAAACAATCTCGAACGTGCCGAGGTCCAATTCTTCACTCATATCCCCAGCGTTTCGCCTGCAGTGCGCCAGGCACGGTAATGGTCGCGTCCTGTCGCAGTGTGCTAGCCTTCCTGCACGATGACGAGACGCGGCACAGCTGGGATACACATTCGTCTCGCCAGACCGTGAGTCGCGTGACCAACCCAACAGGGAGTATGCTGACACGAAGCTGTTGTAGTCTCGCTACCGCTTACGTACTGGGTTTACTTTCCTCCACCGGACCACGACTTGTTAGAGTCTTGTTGTTGTTGGCTAAACAGAAGCTGACCCTTCGCGCAGCATGGCTACAGGTAAGACCCACAATGCAATCTATCGTTCCGTATACGACGCCAATTGAACACGCGTAGATTGTTAGCACGCTGCGTCGAGCATTGTCACTTAATCACTTTCCCGCTTTCTGTGCCACTCTCGTCGGTGGTTCGACCTTATTGCAAGTGCCCCTCAAGCTCCTCGCTTTCCGAAGTCTTGGTCTGGGCGGATTTGTCTTGAATCATGACGGTTTGACGGCAATCTTGTCTCTCATCAGGTTCACAGCAGCCCTCATTTCAGCATCTGTTGCCTTTGGCCTACTCAACAGCCGCCCACAACCGCATCGTTCATTACACAACCTTCCCGAATATTTCCCCCTTAGTCATCTAGATGTCGTCAAACCTGGTCCCTTCGATGAACCACCTGAGCTTGGCTCGAAAGAGGTGGACAACAACACGCTTGAGGAGAAGTCCTTGAATAGAATGGATCTTGCAGGCAAGACCATGGACTTGACCCTATTTGCAGCTATACGAGCGGGTGATGTACTAATCAATAACCTATGGGACAGATTTCCCTCGACCGAATCCAAGGGTATCGTATCACGGCTCACACCCACAGCCCTGTTCTGCTTCTCTGCTGCTACCATTATGCATGCTTGGTTTTACAGCCCTAGTCGATTACCTCAGACTTACAACAGGTGGATATCTGCAGCGGCCGAGCTCGACCATCGCCTCCTTCTAGCCTTGCGCCACATTCGGTGAGTACTACTCAAATATAATGATCACGAGACATGCTAATCGTTCATGTCTTAGGTACGGTACGTGGACATACGGCAAAGACACTGGTATGGCCCCTCTCCTCGGATCCATGTGTCATGATTACGGACTACCGGAAGAGCTCGGTGATCCTGCGAAAACAATTCCTATTCCATGCGAACTGGTCCACATGGGTTGCGGTCAGAACTGTGAGAAGCATGCCTTGAGCCGATTCTGGAGGGGATGGGCGTTCGCAGCTCGGATGTATGCACCCCTGCAGCTCATCGTCCTCGCTCGGCATGTGAAAAAGAACAGCCGACGAGGCGACAGATTTGCAGGATTGACTCGGTCTGTCGTGTCCAAGGCCTTGTTAAACACTGCGAGGAGTTCTGCCTTCCTCGGTGCTTTCATTGCGTTTTTCTACTATGGCGTATGTTTGTCTCGGACACGCCTTGGGCCGAAAATCTTTTCTTCCAAAAGGATCACGCCGCAGATGTGGGACTCTGGACTCTGTGTACTAGGCGGATGTTTTCTGTGTGGCACAAGCATTCTTATCGAACACTCGCGAAAACGGCTCGAAATCTTATTCTTCGTGTTACCTAGAGCAGCGGCGACATGGTTTCCACGTCGGTATCTTCCCGAGCATCGATGGAAGGAGCACGTCACCTTTGCGCTGAGCGCCGCCATTGTGCTCGCCACGGCTCAAGAAGACCCGAAGCGTGTAAGCGGCGTCCTCGGCAATCTGCTCGCTGTAGTTTTAAAGGCTGATTGAAGTATTTACCTTCTGTATTACTATCTAGCTGTGGTGCTAGTGGACATAGTCATGGCGAGATTCATCATCGCCAACATATTCCTCTGAGATTATATACAAGGAACGTGTATCATTCCCACGCTCAAACGCCGAACTAGTGCCATGTGGTATCATGTACGAACAAAAGAAACTCATAGCGCGATCGTCGAAATCTTCTACTAGCACTCGCTCATTCCTCATATATGCGCTCCCATATCGGACTACTCTTCCTCCGCTGATGCGACCCCACAATATTCCTAAGGGGCCACTCTGTCTTCGAACTCTTCCGTCGTGGTTCAGGATACTGCGAAAGGCTAGTGTTACCTCCGTATAGCCCATCGTCTACATCAACGTAGCCGTTGTGATACTCTGGCCCATAGTCCTCAACATACGAATCGTAGTTGAACGGGTTGCTAGGGGCGCGGTTCGAAATGGGCGATATGGGTGATGTTGGCTCCGCGTTCAAGCCAAGCCCGGATGAGCTGCTCATGCCACTTGAGGTGGTGAGAGCGAGCCCACTAGAGCTACTACCGCTGTGATCCGGCATCGTCTGTCGCAGCAATTTGTGCGAGGCTGCATGTGCCGCGGGGCTCGTCGCTACGGGTGAAGGGCTTGTTGGGAGAGGTGGAAGCGGAGGGCTCGGCGGCACTGGTTTCCGTCTGATCTGTGCTGACGCTGGTGTCGGCATCAGGTTCCTCGGTGGGCTCTGGTTCTGCGAAATGTGTCGTCCTAATATTGGTGACTCGATTTCATCTGGCTCGGACACTTCAGCCACTGAATGCAAGCTGGTGTAGCTTGTTCGTTTTCCTCTTGCTCGGTTTGATGAATGTGTATGAAATAGTGCTGGTGCCATGACTGGCTTTGGATCGTGCATCATCATCACCGGTACGTTGGAGTAGTTGTTCGGTTCGATCTCGTTGTCTAAAGTAGAATATGCAGATGCGGCCGCAGCTGGTGCTAGGGTACCAGCTTGACTGTACGCGCCTTGATCATTCCACGCATACGTGTTCTGTATCGGCCCCGCCTCTGTCGGATCGATGCCTTCGTCATCCCAGGCTGTACCGACATCGTGTGTTGAATGGTTCAGGTCGCGGTTCAATGGCGTACGATGCTCCAAGTTCTCGTACTTCTCCTGGAACGCAAAGCGCGGGATGAAGCCTGGTGACGCCGGGGGTATTGAACCCTCGACATTCTTCTTCTTGCGCCGGCGGCAGAGCACACAGCAGGCAAGGAACATTGCTGCGGCACCGAGGAGTCCGAAGGGAATACCCACGCCGAGCCCAATTTTCTGATCTTTCGAAAGGCCACTGCTTGAAGATGCTGGTGCTTCGGGAGTGGGGTGTCGACGAGGAGGTTTCGGATGGTTTGGCCAGATTTATTGAGGAAGATACGATGTGAGATTGCGAAGAATGTGAAGACCGTGATGCCGATGATCGAGATGAAGCGGTTGTGTATGAGGTCGCAAATGAAACCGGCGTGCTTGTTCTGTGGCTCGACACAGTCGACGCTGTCGCCTCGCTCCTGGTCTGTGAAGCTCCCTCGTGCGTTCCCGACGGCCGTGTTGTTTGACTTGATTCTGCGGGCTCAGACACCGTGGCGCTCAACCATCCTGACTCATCAAAGCCCGAACTCGCCGGCGCCTCCGTTGGCAACGCAGTCTGTGGCCCAAACTTCCTGATCAGGTAATTCTGAATATCCCACGGTAACTCGAGGAACCACTCAGGCCTCTTATTATCT
Organism: Kalmusia sp. IMI 367209; assembly: GCA_027946365.1. NCBI lineage: Eukaryota > Fungi > Ascomycota > Dothideomycetes > Pleosporales > Didymosphaeriaceae > Kalmusia > Kalmusia sp. IMI 367209. The sequence goes on along the minus strand of JAPEUQ010000005.1, from coordinate 134,221 downwards.
AAAAACTCCTCCCACAGAATGCTCGACACAGCAGGGAGATTTGTCGCGGCGATCTGCCGCAGCGATTGAGGCACGGCCGTGAGGAGAATTTGAGCGAGCGAAATACTGTTTTACACATTAGCCATCGCCAGCTTGTAGGATAGGATATACTCACGCGTCAGGATCCTGTCTTTCCACTAACGAATCCACACTCGGCGCCGGCGTAATCACAGGAGCAGCAGCAGCAGCAGCAGGCGCACACTGCACACTTCCCACCATGCTACCCACTACGACGACTTTTTTCAATAACGAATGCATGTAGCGAATGTGTAAGACAAAAATGAAAACGATAAAACGACTTGAGCTTCAATGCAAGCAGTACTACGAAGCCATTTCTCGGTACGTGACAACTGACACGCAGCCGGGTGGCCAACTTCTTCTTTTTATTCCAGCGTCTACCTACCCCGGCCAGAACATACGCAACTCGCAACTGTCTTCCACGCGATCAACACAGCTTTCCGCCACCGTACCCTCCTCGTCCTCGCCTACACAACCGACATGCGCACCGCCACACGCACACCTCATCCGTCCAATCGGCTCGTTGGAATTAAAGATCCCTGTTGTGTTGCACGAGCCTATTCGCGTATTTGCCATGGTCGAAGTGTGGCTAGTGAGGGGCAATCCACAAGAATGCCATATCGCGCACGGACGCTGTCAGACCCTGATCGGCGAGATCGGCGGACTGGTTGCGGGATGCGGGTGGGCTGTGCTGCAAGCGAGGGGAAAGACAAAGGTGCCGTCGAGGTGCAGGCCAAGCGGACGTTTCGGTGCCGGTGAGGGGACCTGCTTCTGGAGCGATCTTTTGCTGCGACGGTTCCGAGTGGTTGATGTTGTGGATTTACCTCGCAGTGTATGTGGGATATTTTTGGAGGCCAATGGGGATGGGTGGAAGGAAATGGTACGCAGGTTTCCATGTGACTGCAGTCTTCATGGAATTGTTGATGGGGTAAGGTCACGGTTAGATAGCCGCGTTTTGGTTGTCGCGCGATTGTGTGGGAAAGCGGGTGTGGGCCAATGGAGCGATATGGAGGGGTTGGTGTTGCGACGAGTGAGATTGCGTCGGGGTGTACCTTATTGCCGTCTGCGCCAGCGTCCACGAGTCGAATTAAATGTAGTTGTGCTCTTTGGCTTGCAGTGCAAATTGTTTGGCGAGTTAGTCTTGCTAGCTTTGCTTCAGCACGCGTTTGTCTGGTTCGTCAGAGCGCTCATGGTATATCCGTATCACTGCATACAAGAGGTTGTAACTTGAACATATCAATGCAATTGGTATACGGCTCAGCACGACGCGACACTGGATTGCATGTCACGAGGCTTGTAGATATTGAGCATGGGGCTAAGCGTTGGTGTCTCCTCGTCGGCACTGAAGATTGCAGTGAATGCACAAGGCTGAACGGGGAGACTCCTCATCGGCGCTAGAAATTGCAGTGACGATGCATAGACCGAAAACATGGCATTAACAATGATCTGAGCAAAGGTGGAATAATGAATGTAGTGCTAAGTAGTAGATTTGCACAAATTCTGAAAGATAGTAAACTGATATGGTAGCAGCGGTTCTACTCATGCGGTGATAAATGTATGGAACGAGAAAATAGATGCCGTAGAGTGAGAATAGCTTCCCTAAAGCGACCGTAAAGCGTGCCTTATATAACACCACCATGGTGTATGTACATCTACGAATCGACGCTGGACCGAATATCAGACCTCCATATGTCTTCTTATCAGCAGCTGGAATTTCTATATCCAGCATGCCTCCACCGCCTTTCGGGACATATTCCGAGCCAAGTGAGCATGTCCGTGACAAAGCATTGCAATGCTCGTGCCGTGAGCCTCGCTCAGCAGACTCTCGGTTCGGACTCTTCGCATACAGAGCCCATGATGTGGAAGGGAATCGGACATTTCACGCCGCGGTCTCATCTTCCCGCCCACCCAACACCCTCACCCTCCCGAATCCCCGAAACCACCTAAGCTCATCCCTTTCCCTCGTTCACAGGCCTCTTCGCGACCGTCCCCGACTCCGCACGCCCTCCACCACCCTATCTAATTGCGTTTCTACAACGACGCCTCCAACAATCATCTCCGCGAGCGTTGCATGCAACGTCTCGAAGTTGAAAATTAGATCCAGTTCGCACACGTTTTCGAAGAGGCCGTCGAGGGCTTGCACGAAGACTTGGATGAGGTCGAGCAGGGCGAGCGGAGACTCGGTGGAGGTGGAGATTATTATGAAGTAGAGTGTTGCGTAGTGGCGGTAGGTGACGAGGAGGGGTGTCGTTGTGGGGGTGGTGGGGTGGAGGATTTGGAGGATGAGGCGAGAAGAGGTGGGAGACTGTGAATACGTCAGAAATGAACATCTGGGAAGAAGGTTGTATACGCGTACGGTAAGAAGTTGCAAGCTGAGTTTGGCCGATTTGCGACGAGAGTAAATATCTCTGATATTAGGCGTTGCTGCACGCTTGTTTCCTATGGACAGTCAGACTCTGCCAACATCTGAGCAGACGAATAGAAACGTACAAGTTGTGTGTAGAACTTCGTCAGACGCGGCTGACCGGCGTTATTGAACACCAGCACAGCGTTGATCATGGTGTATTAGCGATGTCACTTACGCCGACGCTGCGTCTGCGGAGCTGCGGGGAATCTGCGAGGCAGAGGAGCCAGCGGCCCGAGCTTCCCTAAAGTGGAAACGAGCTCTCCTCTCGTCCCAGCGCTCCGCCAACCACCTCCATCCTATATCGCCAAAACCAATAAACAAACAACCTCGCATTTGCACCGTACATCGAGAACATGAAGTCGCTTTCAAGAGCCGGACAGTTGGCACTCCGCCGCGCAGTCCGCACCCCGCTTCGCACCCAAATGCCCGCCAATGGCGTCATCGCTAGAGTTCCTGTTGTATCTGCTAGGAACGGCAGTTTAGTTGATGGACTGAGAGGCTTCCACTCGTCAATGGTCGTAAGAGGCATCATGCCGGAGTCTGAGAACCCGCCACCGAAGCAGAGCGAGGACTCCGAGACGCCTACTGTCCCGACCGACATCTCAACCTCTGAGTTCCACGAGCGCGCTGATGAGTACTTGGAGGAGCTGTTGAGCAGACTAGAAGAGAAGCAGGAGAGTACGCCGGATATCGACGTAGAATACTCGGTACACATTTCCTATCGTTGCGCACATCAGATGCAGAAGCTAATTGTTTGTCAGGCCGGCGTCCTCCAAGTCAAGATCCAGTCCAAAGACTACACATACGTGCTCAACAAGCAACCGCCGAACAAGCAGATTTGGCTGAGCTCTCCCGTCTCTGGACCGAAGCGATTCGACTGGGTGGTGTTGGGCGAGGCGATGCATCAGAAGGAGGGTGGGGGTGCGGGAGATTGGATCTATCTGAGAGATGGGACGAGTTTGACCGATCTTGTGCGGAAGGAGTTGGGAATTGAGTTGGGGAGGGATGATAGTGCGCCGAGCTGAGGGTTGTTCGCATGTCCCACTCATTGAAAAAAAGGTCGGAATATGAGGAGAAATGTATAGATATATCATATAAGGGAGCATTTTGGGATACTTGGAACAAGCCTGTTTGGTATCGTGGATCAGATAGCGCGCTGTATGGTACAATTTCTATCGTACGTTCGCCAGTGATGGACATTTACTATGACTTCCAAAAGCACCCACATAACCAGCCTGTCGCTAACAAGTATTCCAATGATTTAATACTGTATTCCATCTAGCAACCTTCGCTGTCGTCGAACCCTGAACGCCTTCTCATGCACCGCCGATATATGCAAACAAATAACGCCTCGTCATCGCATCAACCGTGGGCTACGTGGTATAATATAAACAAAAGGATGGATGTCGAATTTTGACGGTACGTCCTCCTCGCAAGCCCCTAAGCAGTGATAGCAGCGGCCTGCGACGCCTCATCCTTTGGTTCTGGTGGGAGATCCGACTATAAAGGGTCAGCGTATGTATATTCCTTTCCAGAGCAACCAGACATACGGGATCAAATATTATCCTGATCATCAGACTGCAACTGGGACAGCGCGCAATGTCCTCGCCGTCTCGCATGTCTGCTATCGAAATCTCGAATCGGTCGCCACAAGGACACGGGTGGTGGTAGATCTGCAGCGTCTCGTCATAGAAGCAGTCTTCGATCTCTATCTCGTCGTAAAGGTTCAGTTCTTCGTCGGCCATGTTGTCCGTGTCTAAGTGTTGTGTGAAGTAAATGTGAGTGAGTCTTTTTAGGTGGCGCTGCGGGGAAAAAGTAGCGGCACCTCCGCGCTTGCCAAGACCCTGCCGCCGCAGCTGTAACAGGCGACCTCACCTCTCGACAGACCCCACAACACCGCCCGATTATGGGCACGCTTCCTCAATTCGACCCCGCAGCAGAACCATGAGCGATGTCGAGTCCGCCGCGGTCAAGCTCGCCGAGCTGCTCCGGCACCCCGAGGACCTCGACAAGATCCCCGCCCTCAAGGCCGAATTCACGCGCAAGAAGGCCGCCGTCGATGGCCAGCTGCGCGTGGGGCTGCGCGAGCAGCTCGAGGTGACGCAGGCGGGCATGACCAGCATCACGGATGGCCAGCGTGCTGTGAATCTGATCAAGGAGGAGATGATGAAGATAGACAAGCTGTGTGCCGAGTCGCACAATATGATCCAGGACTTCCCACACATCAATCTCGTTGCCCAGACGCATAAGAACTTTGAGCAGGTCGAAAAGATGAAGCGCGATATCGATACATTCCAGCAGCGACTGGAGAATCTGGAATATTTGCTAGGCCAGGACGACGAAGACCCCGCCAACCAGCCAAACCTACTGGAGGTACACTACGGCCTCACACAATTGCGGGAGGTCAGGGACGATGCCATCCGACAGATTAAAAGTTCCGAGGACTCTTCGACCGAGCTCATTGATAACCTCACACTGGATTCGGGCGTGACTGTGCAGGATCTCTTTTCGCGGCTGGACGACGTTATCGAGTGGTTCGATAACCACATTGGCGAAGCTTGCATAAATCTCATCGAGCTGGTTCAAGCTGGAAATGAAGGCATGGTGGTCAGACTGGCGCTGATCATCGAAGAGGAGGAAAAATCGGACAAGAAGGCCAAAGCCCTGCAAGATGCTCAGCGAGAATACAAGGAATTAGCCACGCGCTTCAAATCGATCGCCGCAGGATCAACCGAGCTACGTGGGTACAAAGAGAAGTTCACTAAGTCAATTGAGTTTGTGTGCAAAGCGAATTTTGAGGAGTCGAATACGAAGTTTATGGACGATCCGGAGAAGGTCGAAAAGGCGTTTAAGTGGTACTTCAATTATCTCAATGTGGTGAAGCTGGGGATGCAAAACTTGATGCCCAAGAAGTGGAAGATCTTCAAGACGTATGCGAACATTTATCACAAGAACATGCACGACTGGCTGCTAGGAATCGCGGATGATGAAGGGTTAGGACCGCAATATCTACTTGCTGTTATCAACTGGGTCGAAAAATACTATATCAAGATGCAGAAACTAGGCTTTGCTGAAGAAGACCTGCAACCACACGTGGTCGACAATCGCATACCTGAACTAGTACGGAACTACCGCCAGATCATCATTGATCGCGTTGAAGAATGGATGAACAACATTGCCAACACAGAAAAGAAACAATTCGCCGAGCGTGACCAAAGCGACATCAGCCAGAACGTCGACGGATACCTTCAGACCAAAACGCTTGGTGACATGTGGTCAATGCTGGCGCAGAATCTAGCTGTGGCTGGAAACAGCGATAGACAAGACGTTGCAGAGGGTGTCATTGAGTCGATGTTCCGAGCTCTGAGTTCCCGCCAGCGCATGTGGCAGACGCTCGTAGCAGCCGAAAAAGCAAAATACGCCGTTCCAGGCTCTTCAACCGAAGGCTCCAGCGAGTTCCAAGAATGGCTAATAGCCATCGCAAACGACCAGATCATCTGTATCGACGAATCCGACGAAGCACAAACCTCCTTCCTAGGTAACTTCGAGCGCGATATCACCCCACTCGTCTCTGCTGCCTACGCCCCCACTATGACAGAGCAGATCAACAACCTCAAAGACAGCTACGTTGACGTCGCAACCGAATTCATCCAAGCATGGTGTCAGATGATCTTCTACGTTGACTTCCGCGATACCCTCAAGAACATGTTTACAGCAGACTGGTACAGCTCGCGCGATATGGAGCAGATGGTCATCACCTTCGCAGACTACATGTCTGACTACGAAAACGCAGTTCATCGCGCCATTTTCGAGCTTCTCGTGCAGTCGCTTGCCGATCAGTTACTCATACACTACCTCTCGGCAGTGCGTAACAAAGGCGCGAAATTCAAGCGTGCGGATCCCTTCACCGAAAAGATCAAGGACGACTGCGTCACTGCGTTCGAGTTTTTCAATCGCTATGAGTGCGGGCCCGAAGTCAAGGAGAAGTGGCGCGTCATCCAGTTCTTTGTTAGTCTTCTGAGTGAGGATAAGGCAAGGGTGCCGGGCGTGTATGAGCAGTTTAAGTTTAGTTATCCGGATCTGCATATTGGGTGGGTGGAGGCGGTGCTTAGGGCTAGGGATGATTTCGAGAGGAGCATGTTGAATGCGGTTAAGGCGAAGGCCGCGGAGATGAGTGTTGATGCTGGACAGCAGTATGAGACGATCATGAGCCAGGTTAAGTAGTGAAAGAGTTGGGTGAGCGGGTTCGAATGTATTTTAGCTTGGTGTTGGGAGGCGTTTGCTCGAGGGGCTTCAGTGCATCTGTTTGGCGAAGAGGATACTAGTAATTGCAACATACTGAACTTTTGATACTCCAACATGTCTGTCTCGTGGACATTTGCCTGGAGTTGAGGTGAGCCTCATGTTTCAACGTGCTCACACGTTGAGTGGGTTAGATTAGCGAATACGGAGCCGTTGTTTCAGTCGCGCGCCTCTACCGTACGGGTGGATAGCGATCATCTTGAACAAACTTCCGCGACCATACGAGCCTCAACCCTCGCACGTCGTCATCCAAAACCCACATCGAGGCGCTGCAACGCGCGTGCAAGAAAACTAGCATCTATTCAGCAATGCACAGCAGAGTCAGGAGCGAGTCCAACATTTGCCACCTCCCTCCCAGGACGCGTGAAGCGGCGCATTTGCCTGAATCGTACGGCACAGTTATCAGCTCAAATTCGCAATCTCGCGCCCGCTCCCCATGGCGGCATTATCGCGCTCATTATCGCTCTTCCCGCGCCGACACTTCTCCCGCGATAATTCATTTGTGCGAAGGAGTGCGTCTGCAAGGCCCGCAATTATCTCTCCCATTGAGTCGGTTTCGAAACAACATTGACAGTGGGGCCTGCAACGCCCGCCGTAGTCGCGAAGCTGCTTAGCGCAAGGGGAATTATAAGGGGAGATGCGCGCGGCGGTGGGTCTGCCGTGTAATCTCGCTGGGGTATCTGAGGCTAGCAAGGGTGCCTGGGCCCGCTAGGGGTGAATTGTGGGCGAGGCTGTGTGCATAACGGATGCACAACATTCATAGCCGCTGGTATTACCTCGTGCGCCCCTTCGGCGAGGCTGGCGCCGCCAATGGGAGGGGAGAGCGGGCGCTACATGGGCCAAGATGATCTTCATGAGAGGTGATTTCCGCTATCAAGAGGAGCTTGATTCGTTATCGGGAGGACGGTTTGATTTGGCGGTGGGGAACGATGCTTGCTGGTGGGTGTCGAGACCGGGCTGCAAATGAGGGCTTGCGTGGTGTGTGGGATGGCATGGGACGAACTGGGCGGGTTGGCGGGTTTGGACAGTGCGGCGTGCTCATCTGAGTGTTAGATATAAGGTGACCGCGCAAGCGTTCGTTGTCCTTTTCTTTTCTTCATCCTACGATCAAAGTCATCTTACGATAATACCACAGTGTTTACTGTAGCCACTCTTTAACCAAAGACAAACCACACACTCTTTTATCTCTCTTTTAACTTTTACCAACGCCTCTTAATCTTCCCATCCTTTAAGGACAAACAACTCAATCAATCAAAATGAAGTTCTTCGCCATCGCCGCCTCTTTCGTCGCTGCCGTCGCTGCCCAGAGCTACGGTATGTTTTGTCTTTACCTACAAACATCTAGTCAGATCCTAATTACAAACAGACACCGGAGCTGAGACCTGCTCCATCGTCAGCACCGTCACCGAGACCGTGACCCTTCCCTACGGCGTGCACACCCCCAGCGCGCCCTCGGTCCCCTCGGCTGCCCCAACTCTGCCTCCCTACCCCACCGGCGAGGCTCCTACCCCTCTGCCCCTGCTCCCTCGGGCACTGCTCCCGCCGTTCCCTCGTACCCTGCTGTTGTACCCTCCGTCCCAGCTGGTACTGCTCCCGTCGGCACTGGTGCTCCCGTTCCCTCGGCCAGCGCCTCTTACTCTGCACCTCCGTCCTACTTCACTGGTGCGGCTAGCAACGTCCAGGTCGGTGGATTCGTTGCCGGTGTTGGTGCTTTCGCTGCTATGTTCTTGTAAGCACGTTTGTGACGAGTTGGTGAGATGGTGGTTGTAGGTGGACTTGTGGTTGATTCTGTGGTTGATTTGAAGGTGGATTTGTTTTGAGCTTGGTAATGGTAGTGAGAGGTCTCTGGATGTGTATACCCGTTTCGTGACATCCGGAGTTTCTTGTACAAATTTAAGCTGTTCATACTTAGTGCGGTGTGCCTTGAGGTTTTGTGTGCATGTGTCGTTTGGTTGACGGCTTATGATTTCTGGGTGAGGCGTTTGGGCGATGTCTTGCTGTTTGAGGTGCTTGTCGGATGTGCTCCCATGGAGCGTAGACTATGTATGTCTGTATTCGAGTACGCCTCAGGTTGCATACGTGCTCTACACGATGCGTCTATGCTCTAGAGCCCTCGAGAACTCGAATGACCTGCTTCGGGCGCATGTATGCAGCGACCGATAAGGCCAACGCGCCTCCCTGCGCCAAACAATCCGGGATGCTACTCCGTGTAATCTATAACCCGCTTCTTAATCTCCCGACACAGCAAGCCACGCGTATCTCGAGGCGGGCCGTAAGTCCGCATGCCCTCACTCTTCGCCGCGATCCAGCCTACTTTCTTCAGCATATACCCAATCCCCTTCTGAAGTCTTCCTCCACTGACTTGCATACATCCTCCTCTTCCTCCCAGCGTTCTCTCCCATACCCAAATACCACTCCCCCCACCCTTCATCCCACTCCCAGTCCTCCCAGCACCCTAGCATCGCCACTCCTTCCTCCACACTGACATGCCCCTGCAGCACCATAACCCATTCGTTCGCATCATCATGCAATTCCCACTCAGTTAGGTAGACGTGGTTCTCTGAATGTGGGTCTATGTAGTACCACGAAGACCACTGGAAGTCCCATTTCCAACTTTGACCTGAAAAAATAGCGTGTGGGGTGTTAGTTGTTTGAGGGAAGCGAGGAGCCTCGATTGCAGCTTGGAGATGGGTGATTGCGTCGTCCAAATCGGATAGATCGATATCCAGGAAGGGATCAGGTTGGAAACCGGGGGGTATACGCCATTGGTTGCGTTGCTTAAGCTGGTGCTCGAAGGAGGCGAGTTGGGTTTGGAGAGCGGAGAGGTGGGGACTGATGGGTGTGGCGAGCGAGTCCGTGGCTGACTTTGGTGTTCCGTTGGTGGTAAGTTTTGTAGAACCTTCTGTTGGTGTTTGCGCCGAAGATGAGTTGTGGTGTGGCGGGAGGTTGTGGCGCTCGCTATAGGCGTTGATGCTGGTTTGTAGTTGGATGATTGCGGCGGTGAGTCTTGCCTGTGCGGCATCTATATGTCCAGGCATGGATCTGTCGGAGAATGAAATTATAGCAGCAGTAGAAACGCAAGATTTTGTATGCAAAGTTCAAGATGCTATATACGGTTCGAGGTTGAGGACGGCGATGGCGAAAGTTACAGTGGGGCAACGTTGTATGATAGCTGAGTCAGCGCTTTCTCCGAACAAGAAACATTGAGTCACCACTATCGTCACGACCATATCGCAATCCCAGTGCTCTAGCTAAGATGGCCGAAAATCCCGAAGACCAAACCAAGACCGAACCACTATTCCTTGTCCGATCAGCTCTGGAATCTGACATCGCTAGCATCAGCGCAATCAACGCCCACTACGTCCTCAACACCGTCCTAACATTCAGATACGAGCCAGCAACCCACCAACAACTCCTGACCGACTTCCATTCCATCAAGAACGAACGTTTACCATACATGGTCGCCACAGAAAAGGCTTCAAATGCCGTTGTTGGGTACTGCTACGCAACGCGCTTCCGCCCGCCGAAGGCAGGCTACAGACCTACGCTCGAGTTGAGCATCTTTTGTGACTCTCAGTATCTATCGCAAGGTATCGGAAGTTTGCTTCTAACAGAATTACTGCGGATATTTCAACAGCCTGAGAAGTACCCTGACGTGTGTTTAAAGGCTAAGGGAGATGCTGTCGGGGTGAGGAGTGTCATGGCGTGCATGGCTGTGGATGAAACGGGGCCTGGGGGTGGGATGGCGTTAAAGAGGTTTTATGAGCGGTTTGGATTTGAGGAGGTCGGGCGGCTGAAGGGCGTGGGGTACAAGTTTGAGAGATGGTAGGTGTTTGGAAGGGTTGTGGTTAGGGGAATTGAGCTGACGTGATATAGGATTGATACGGTATATATGCAGCTTGAGTTAAAGTAGTGTAATGGGAAGAGTGATAAATTGTGCTTGTAAGTGTATATATGGATTATGCTTACAGCACTAAATATGACTAAGTTTACTCTTTTCGCATGTACTATCTTGGTTTTCCTTGTGACTAGGTAAGCGCTGAGATCCGCCGAACAAGACAGTGATCATGACTTAAATCTCCACTCGCTCTACAATTGTGAGAATACGATTACGTTATAGAAATAATGAAGTGACTATAGTTCAAAACTAGGAATTATTGTCAATGCTCATATTTGCAAACATCCGTGATCTCGTGGATCGAAGACACGTCATAGGGGAAGTTCACGATACGTCACCTTTGATCAGTATCGGTCAGCGTATAGAGACGGTGGGGTCTTCAGAATGATACTTGAGATACTTTGGTGAGGTGATGAGAGATTAGGAAAAAACTTAGAGATGATCTGCGATGTGGTATTCGAAATTTAGGTAATTAAATGAGGATAACTATAATCACTCCATATGCACCAATTTCGCCGTGGTGCTGCTATAGGCGCAAATATATGAGAGTAGATCCGGTCGTTCCACGTACCTATGACAGGAATCTAATACGGACACTATTTGGACTTTCAAGGGCGAGGAAGAGGAAACAAAGTTAGTGAAGTTTGAAGTCTGTGTAAAGATCCAGCATAGGTCCATTGGGCGGCGCTTGAGTATATACGTATGGTCGCTGAACCTATCGTCCCGAGAGAAGCATCCACCGTCGGGTGACACATTATCAAAGTATACGTTGTATCATCTAGTTCTAATTGTTGTCGATATTGCAGAATCGCACTCTAAGGGGTGACTCCATCTGCGCAACTGCACATCGCGGCGTGCAAGTGGTGACTGAGCTGCATGAATAGGTATAACAGACCTTGAAGCAGATTTGAGAGGGCCGCCCATTTTCGGAATTGATGAGGACTAATTGCTTCGGAGATCGAGGCAGGAAATTCAATATCACTAAATCGTCACTATACGTAGATCAAATGCGGGATTATTGTGACTTCAATAGGTCAATTTATCGTAATATTTATGAAATGTCGTTCTTCTTCAGTCGGCATAGCGTCGCATGCGACTCCGTTCTTGACTTCAAAATCATTCTTGCATCTGGCGAGGTCGTACCTCTAAACGCCAGAGAGCACTCCATCTTTTATTCCTTTCAAGAGTGGCCTAATCAACTTTAACATAGTAACATCCTTTTAGATAAAGACCCTTCCCTTGATACCTATATTGGGTGGCGTTACATATCATATGGCAAATTGCTGTACGCAGCTTACTGAAAATGTGGGCACAGCGAGTTTGAAGGATTGCGCAAAAGTTACCCACAAGCTTAATTTTTTTTTTTTGCTTCGAGGGCCTTTGAGGGCTTTCAAAGTTCATGTGCGAGATATATGCTGCTCTCTGTGACTCACATTGTTATCAATTCAATGCACGACTGTAACATGTCCGTACCCGGGTTTCTTTTAAGTGAGCAACATGCTGTTTGGCATGGGTTAAAGTGGCATTCTCTCACAAATATCTGGTATGAGTCAGCTGGGTCAACAAAGTCCGGCGATCACGGCCTTCAGACAGTGTAAGGGGTCACCATAAAAGGATGTGAAGTCGCATCCCACCCAAAAAGAGACAGCTTCGAGCGTCACGCCAGCAAATATTAAAGAGTATTTAGACTCGTGTAAGAGAGCCAATTTTGGGCGGCTGTTGAGATTGTTGTAATCAGGTAGCAATGATTTGTTAGGTGTGGTGGGAAAGAGTCATGCTAGGGTGGGTTGAGTATGAGCATCGTACCGTATAGAACGATGACAGCTATGGTAGCATATAGGATCTTTTTTTCACAATAGTGTTTCAAGCTCGAAAATTTTGGCATTATACTACCGTGCGCAAGTATATGCACGAAGCGATACATCATAACGTGGCTTGATTGAGGCGTAAAAATGGAGGCGTAAAAATGGGGGCGTGCAAAAGCTAATAAGTCAGCGCACCCATCCATAGGCTCCCCCCATCTCCCCACGACCTCGAAGAGACCAGATCTGTATTCGGCAATTGTCATAGATCATTCGTAAAGTCGCAAATTGTCGCTAATTCTCCGGACCTGACTTCAAGGATACCCCATTGATAGTCTGCAGTCGTGAGTTACGCTAACTCGATCGGGCCCACGGACCAACGAACTCCGCACCATAATGGTCTCGATACACCTCCAAACAGCGTCGAGGGTGCCGAGCAAGTCTGTTGGTTCAGAGTACGGCTTTCATTCTGCTACTCTATTGGCCATCATCTCGTTTCACTCATGACTTCTTAATTTGCATCGCTCACGCTTGCTGGAAGCATGCGCATAAATCCACCGGAAGCAAGGGTTCAATAAGAGGATGGATACACTCGAGAATGCTATCCCCAAAATTGGTCACAGAGCTATATTCAATAGAGCACATCCTCAATCTGGGTCAAACCGCCCGTTCGACAGGAATTGTTCCGCAAGTAGCATCCACATACCAAGAAAATTTCATATCACTTATTTGAATTCGACGTTGAACTTGCGAGGCTGAATAAATGGAAGTCAATCGCCCCTTTGCACTTGCTGTCGATCACCTGTCGTCATCCTTTTTTATCGTGTTCGCGATATACATCTTGGGTCATAATGCGTTTCACTTCTACTTTGCTCGCTGTCATGACAGCAGGCCTTGCTCTTGCGGCGCCTGCGGAGAAGCGTGCGAAGAAGTTTAAATGTAGGTTCCAAGATTGATATCATTCACGATATGCTCTAATTTGATTGAAGTCTTTGGCGTCAATGAGAGTGGCCCCGAGTTCGGCAACAAGAATTTGCCTGGAGTGAAGGGGAAAGACTACACATGGCCCACTCTGAGCACCATTGATGTAAGGTTAAAGTTTTGTTTATGCATCTTCTGACTGACAAGGCAAGACCTTCATCAGCGCTGGCTTCAACACTTTCCGCATCAACATCATGATGGAGCGCATCGTTCCGAACCAGCTCACTGGCGCCCTTGATCAGGCGTACTTTAAGGACCTTGACGCAACTGTCAAGTATATCACCAATAAGGGAGCGTATGCCATGATCCTTCCTCACAACTACGGCCGATACTACGATAAGATAATTACGGATGTGAGTGGTATGAAGGCCTTCTGGAAGACCGTTGCCACTCCCTATAAGGACAACCAAAACGTTATCTTCGACACGAACAACGAATGTAAGTGAATTTGATTGTACAGGTGAAACATTAACTGATAATACTAGTTCACGACATGGATCAGAACCTCGTCGTTCAACTTAATCAAGCTTCTATCGACGGAATCCGCGCTGCGGGTGCCACCGGCCAATACATTCACGTTGAAGGAAATGACTGGAATGGGGCGTGGACCTGGACGACGGGCAAGAATGGTGAGTAATTTCTGGATACCTGCCGTAATGGGGCAACGGTTTGTCATCTTGTGGAATACACTGATTTTTCTAGGTGCTACTATGGGCGTTCTAACCGACCCCTCCAACAAAATCGTCTACCAGATGCATCAGTATCTCGACACTGATGGTAGCGGCACCCACGCGGAATGTGTGTCTGCTTCGATTGGACAGGAAAGGATCAAAGCGGCAACCGAGTGGTTGAAGCAGAATAAGAAGGTAGGGTTCATTGGCGAATTTGCTGGCGGTGCGAATAGTCAGTGCCAAACGGCTATCAAAGGCATGCTTGACTACATGGCGCAGAACACGGATGTGTGGCAGGGAGCTTTGTGGTGGGCTGCGGGGCCTTGGTGGTCGGGTGAGTCTCGGGATTCATCAGTTGTTTCACAGTGACCTTCTAACACAGTGCAGATTACATGTATAGCATTGAGCCAAGCTCGGGAACGTCTTATAAGTCGTACATGAGCTTGCTGCAAGCAGCTGCGTAAGTATGAGGAAGGGTCTTCGAGATAGTCTGTATGTGAGTGTTCAGAAATTTGTTCGATAAGGGTTCGGGAGAGAACGTGATGGCGTCATGGTGGGATGGGAAAAGTTCCCCTGGTCGTTCGTTCTGTAGAAAATCGCGTAAATTGAGATTTGCCTCGAGAGCTCTCCTCCTCTTTCACACACCTATCGAATTGATCTAGCCAACATTATGACGCAGTGCACTGACAACGCAACATTTGTTCTCGAAATTTTTCGAAAAGAGGTCTGCGCACGGTCGCGCGTTCCTCCCTCCGTCACACCGGCGCGGCAAAACATTGCTCCGCCCCACAAATTCGACCTAAGCGAACAACACCAGCTTGGCGCCATCCTCTCAAAATAATCGACCCTCAGTCCCGCTCAACCTCCTCCCACCCCGAACACCACACACCACAACTCCCATCATGACCAAACGCACGAAGAAGGTCGGCATCACCGGAAAGTACGGAACGCGCTACGGCGCCTCCCTGCGTAAGCAGGTCAAGAAGATGGAAGTACGTTATTGCTTCACTACGAGCGGGATGTGCAAGAGCGGCAAATGGCTGACTGTTGTTGCGATAGATCACCCAGCACGCCCGATACACATGCCAGTTCTGCGGAAAGAATGCTGTCAAGCGCGAGGCTGTCGGTACGTGAATTCAGGGCGGAGTTGCGTGCAGTGATGGAGATGCGAAGCGGGATCCAGCATTGGGAATCGTGACGCATCTGCATGACGCTGCTTTGGCTCGCCGGAATATTTATTCTTGCTAGGTTACTAATTGACAATAGGTATCTGGAAGTGCCGGTCATGCCGCAAGACCACCGCCGGCGGCGCCTACGTCGTCTCGTAAGACACCCATCTCTCATTGTCTACACCTACCTACCACCCCCCATGTCCTCCATCGGACTACCCTCCCGCTCCATTTCCGCCATTGGACCTTACTAACATAGCCAATAGCACCCCTGCCGCTGCCGCTACACGATCCACCATCCGACGATTGAGGGAGATTGCTGAGGTTTAAGCGTGGTCAGACTCGGGTACATGGGTTGGAGGCGTTCATCGAGCGTGTTTCATTAGGCGGGCGGACATTCACGCTGACAGTCGGTGGAATGACGCGCTTCTGCATACGGGTCCCGGTCGTGCCGGCCCTGTGACGATCATGGGTTTCTCGGGATTTCTATAAAATCAATGAATGGCATTTGAACGACAATTGGCCTTCCACGTCGCGCAAATAGCTGTGGAAGCAACATTTGGATACTGACTGGCAGGTTTCTGAGCCCTGCAACTTAGTAAAGATCTATCTCCCCACCGTGGCCGTACTCGCTAATTTTCGACACTACGTCCATCGATTTTCCTGCATCCTATCAACGGATTTTATTATGTGTATTGCTAATCATCGAAAGATTGTACGTAGTATGAAGGATAGTAAACTAAAAAAGATAGCAGCGGTTCCCTCCTGCTTTCTAACTTGAAAGGCGTTTTAAAAGGTGTTGACAGTAAAGGTGTACAGATTTTATTTCCTTTTAGAACTTCAAGCTTTTCATATTCTCATAAGTCTTGATACACCAACTTACAACCCTGGCCCCTGCCAATCTTCATACATACTCCGATTGAAAAATCTAAAAATCCTCCTCCCCACATCCGTCCCAACAACCTTACACAAATCCCTCTCGTCCATATTCGCCAATTCGCCCATATTTTCCATCTCCAGCATCAACCTCCCCACAATCTGTTCATTCACCCCCGGCAGTGCCCTCAACATATCCTGACTCACCGCGTTAAAAGTTCGCATTTCTTCACCCTGCACACTCGGATCAAGCCCTAACTGCACCGCCCGCAGCGGATCCGGCTCCTCCGCCTGCTTCTTTAGCTCGGCAAAGATCTCCGCCGTCTGATATGGCGAAGACGACCACACGATTTTTAGCCGCGGGAACGCAAGCGTCAACATTACGATCTTAGACTGCAAGTCCGGCGCGCCGGCCACGCCCGCGGGGGCGCTCAAATCGCTGAACGGCTCCAGCGTGAAGGATTTTCCTGCGTCAAACTCAATGAGAAGCATGGGCGACTTGTAATGCTCCATCATGCTTTCGACCTGGTTGAAGAGCCGGCCGTTGGCGAACGAGCCGATGAGGTCACGCACCGACTTACGCTCGATGCAGATGTGTGGCGTGAGGACGTAGTCGCCGACCGTGAGCATGCAGGGGACTACGACGATGGATTTGCCGTGGAGCAGGGAGGGCAGTGAAGAGCGGAATTCGCGGACGTCAACAACGACGCGGGGTGGTTGGGTAGTTGCTGCTAAGCGGCCGCCGCCTGCAATGCGTGTGTTTATTGTGCGGAGGAAGGACTCTTGCGGGTCGAGGTTTGCATTCGGATTCATGGTAAGCGCCATGTTGCCACGTTCTTTGATGAGGCGCGTGAAGGCGTCTTTTTCGCGGCGCACGCTCGAGAGGTACCGCTGTTCCTCGACGCTGCCGCCGTAGTACATGAAGAAGACTTTCACGATGCGATCTGTGTGCGACGAGCGGTAGACTTCGATGCGCCGGATGAAGGCTGCGTCGGGCTCGTACATGATGACGTATCTAGGCTTCGTCTCTTCGAGAATGTGCTCGTCGAGGTCACCGTCGTAGGGGTGTACAACGATGAGGTCGTTCATATTGAATAGCTCGTAGTAGTCTTCCATGTTGTGTAGGGGGTCTACCCCAATCTCACCTTTCTGCATTGCTTCAAGTTCCGAGGGCTGCAGTTCGGCCATCAGGCTTGCGATATGTGCGTCGCGGTCCCCGGCAGTTCTTACGGCGCCTGTTTCTGCACGTGTTGTAGCTGAGCCAGCGCCGCCGCCGCGCATTCGGCGGCGCTTGTTAGGGGGTGGTTTGTTGCTTTTGCCGCTACCTACTTTGTTGTCTGTGCTGGTGTTGATGGCCTTTTGGTTTTCAGAGAAGAGTGCTGCGCTGAAATTTGTAAAGTCGCGCTTCCACGATAGGTAGTTGCGGAGTTTGCGTCGCATGAGGAATTTGGCAGATGGTTCGTTGGCAGACTCCTCGTCTTCTTGTTCTGTTTCAGGCTTGACGTACATGATTTGGAGGTATTCACGGATCTGCCTGCATGTGCCTTGATCGCCACACATGATCAGCACGGCGCCATTTGATGAGTCCTGCGGTGTCGGGTTGAGATATGCATCTTGCTCAATCTCCTGAAGGATCTCGGCGAGTTGACCCCATTTGGGCTGTTCTTCGAGGACTGGCTCTAAACCGTCTGGTACGGCATTGGAACTTTTTGCGAGGTCAGCGTTAGAGACCTTGCCGGTGTAGACTCTTCGCTTTGCAACTGTGAAGATAGTGTCGGCCGCATCAAGGAACAGCCATGGCGATTGATTTTGCTTTGTCGAGCCTGGTGGGGGCTGCGAGGCGGCTAGAACCGTGTCTAGATATCTGTTGAAGTCGACGGCGTCGTACGTCAAGAGAGCATGCAAGATGGTCCGAAGAAGGGTGAGATCTCGTACAACCTGCCGCGTCTTGAACGTAGTCCGATGCCAGACGGGGTCCAACTGCCGTCTGATGATGGTGTCAAAGTTTCTATGCAGTGCGCTGTCCAATGTCCAGTCTTCCATCTCAATTCCAGAATTGCTCTTCCTCAATTCGCTGATACTAACTTCGACACACTCTAACACAGCATTCTGAATCTCGCGCATTGCATCAGTCATGGGCACTTCCAGCTCGATGACCTCCGCCTTCTTCCTTCCTTCAAGCGACTTCGCAACCGCTACGTGAAACCTCGGATACAGCGCGGGTTTCTGTAAAAAGAGGTTCTTCATCATATTTGTCAGCGGTGAGTACCCCATGGTAAACGGCTCTGGACTATCGCTGAACGCCTTCAAAAAACCCGCCTTATTTTTCTGCCTGTATATTCTCAAAATGAATGCCTCTAGACTCGTCGCAACGACCTTCTCCGCATGCAGTACGACAACGCCCGTCACCGTCTCCGGATTCAGCAGGCCCGACAGGAAATCCACAATCAGGATGCGCGACGTGATGCTGAAGATGCCGCCCTGCGCATACATCTTCTCGCGAGTGCCCACGCTCATCAGGTCCGTGTTCACCAGACTCAAGCCGCGCGCCTTCGCCGCCTGCGACACGGCCGCGTGCTCCGCAAGCGCCTCGCCAATCCATACATTCTCGCGCTCATCGGCGCCGACTAGCAGAATCAGGTTGTTTCCAGCGGCATCATACGAGTGGAGGAGGTTGGTGACTATGCGCAGGAGGCCGAGGCCGCGGGCGAGGATTACGAGTTCGTCGTCCTCTCGCAATTCCTTGAAGATGTCCTGCTGGAATTCCTGACGTCATTGTCAGTATTGTTGTGAAAAGAGATAGCGGGAGGGTGTTTACGAGAGGTAGCGACAGCTTCACAGGAGCTTGCGCATCGCTGGGCATTGGGGGTGGATGGTGGTGGCGTAGATGTGCGGTGGGGTCGCTGGTGGGCGACGTGATGGGGCCCGCGTCCGGGTCGTGGGTCGCGGGCCGCCGTCTCGTTTGCGGCGCGATGTCACGCGTCTCCCTGCTCTAGCTCTTCAATGCTTTCTCCATCGTGATCTTTTGTTTTCATCACGGAGTCTTCACTCGACCAGTTTTGTTTGCATCCTAGCGCATCTCTAACTCGCAACAAGAACAAAAATTTCCGGGGGTTCAAAGCTATCGTTCAACATGATAGACTGATCATTCTCTAATCATTCGATTCTGATCGGGTGTTCTGTATGGTAGTAGCAGGGCTTGAGAAATTTGTGGAAGATATACATGAATGATGCATGCAGGAAGACGAAAGTCAGAACGAACAACACGACGGACATGATGGTCGAGGCATATGAGACAAGGTGATTGAAAGACGCAGCACCCCGTAACAAAATATGCAGACAACATAAAAAACACTGAGAATGGAATGGAAGAAGGGAAAGCGGTTGTCTTGCCGCGCTCTTATGGCTCGATATTGAATGGACTGTGACGGGGCCAGTACTTGATTGTTGTGAATTATAATGATGTTGAACAGAGGTTTAGGATCAGAGAGCGCAGAAATATAGTCTGTCATCCGAGAACACGAGTATTTTGTAACGTCTTGCTACGTAGCTAGATTACTTTACATTACACCATAACAATCCAGTACATATCCTAGTCAGAGAGGCTCATCTCTTGGGTAATCAATGCGGAAAAGCTGTTACTTGAATTGCTCGAATTCGCAGTAGCTGGTTAGCCTAGCCCAGTAATAGAAATCGCTACAGTACGCGAGAAAATCATCCTCGTGTTGATGTCGCCTATCTGCCTCAACAGATCTTACGATCCCTACCTAGGCGCATGGTACCAAATATGATACGTGCCCACAACTTGCTAGCCATTGGAGTCCGTATCTTCTTCAGTATCGGTGATATTGTAAAACATATTCTAGATATTCATCGTCGGGTCGTCAGAGTCTCCGCCTCTTCCTTCGTTCGTTGTCATCTCCGTCCTTGTCGCCGCTGTACTCTTCCATGTCTTCACTGGATGGTGCAAGCGGTGCCTGTGATAATCCCCTACTTAAATCAGCATCCATGAAATTCACGTCTTCCTGGCCGTTCCGTGTTCCTTCATTTCTTTGTTGGTTAACATAAGGCGTCACCATAGCGATCCGTCTTTCAAGCATGGCATACACCTGGCAGCCTTGGCAAATGACTGTAGTGATGACAACAGTGTGTCGTCCGTTAGCACTACTCGATTAATCGGTGGTTGATAGTGAATGCTATCAGTCCATTCGAATTCTCGGGCATACTATTGGTTTGTGTGATCCAAATCCATTTCTATATACGGAGGATAGTCGGTTCCGTTGATGGCATAGCCGTACTTGCTTCCTTCGTTTATTAGGTAGTTGAAATCTAAATCTAAATCTCTAGATGGGACCACGATATCAAATATTCCATTCAATACTTTAGATTATATTACAATAGAACTATACTGCTAGTGAGCCAAAATAGATTATGGTGTACTAGTGTATCTAGACTAAATCAGCGTAGCTGATAAGTTAATACAGCAGACCATCGCTGAGGGTGTCGTACTTCTCAGTTGACACCATAGAGGGGAGTAATCAAGTCCAATTGGGCCATGGTTGATCCTGATATCGGGATAGCATCAAGCGCTCGAGCGAAATCCTAAAGCGGATGAGTAATTTAAAAATGTAGTAATCCTGCAAGAGAATATAATCGCATTCAGAGGAACTGCATAGATTATAGCAGCACGAACACAGGCGTAGGGGACTGTGAAATGGACCTTCCTATAACGTTAAGTCACAAGTTCTGGTACCATTCATTCGCTCAAACCATCGAACGCGAGGTAACACAACAACAAATCCAATCTCTTGGTGAAGTAGAGCAAGTTAAATGGTCGATTCCTTCTCACATGCAACGTCGCATTAGAGATAGATGGTGGTGTATGGATTTTTCAAGCTTATATGCTTCTATTATATATGTGGTAGTAGATCCTCTGCGTTTTGTCTGCCGTCTATGCTCTAGATACATTCTTGTGCAATAAGAATAGCGATCAAGGGTCAGGCAAGCTCTCCACAAGCTCCAATACTTGATGATCATCTAACGCAGCGGCATATCTCAACGCCATGGGATGCACGCACTCCTTCACCTGCATCTCATACGGACACATGATCCACCCAATACCCGCTAAGAACGACTTCTTGTACTCATTCGCCACTTCTTCGTCCGAATGGAATAGTGGCTCGACACCGAATTTCTCCAATGTGCGAAGATAATGGTTCAAAATGTCCCATTCTCGCGCCCTCCGGTCCTCGACTGTAAGCGACGCTCCAATGAAGTATGACACATCGTGAAATGAACTTCCAATGTGGATCATCTGCCAGTCCAGAAAGCGTGGCGCTCCGTTGACGAGGTATGTGTTGCCAGTGTGCGAGTCGCCGTGCAAAAGACACCGGAATCGTGGACTGCGCGAGGCGTAGTGCTTCTTTAGTACTGCCGTAACTCGCTCCTGGTCTTTTAGATACTCGTGTATCTGCGGCCTGTCGGGACCCTTCACGACGGCATCATACGTGTTCATCAGTGTGAGGATCGCTTGGTCGTAGTCTGACGTCAACCACGGGTAGTCGGCCGCTTGCACGTGCCATGTCTTTGCATGCAACGCAGCGAGCTGTTCTACTCCGGCAAGCACGCGAGGTACATTCCACGCATTGGCTGGGTTGCCAAAATCACAGCCCTGGGCGGAGAGATCGTCCAAGACCACGATACCTTGTGTAGCGTTGTGGCCTGCCCACCATGACTTCGGCAGCTCCATGTGGTCAAGCTTGGGTGCGACGTGGTTGTAAAAGTCACATTCGCGCTGATATATCATGACAATCCAAGGCATCATCTTGATGAAGTTGGGATCGAAGCCGCCCTTGACGCACAACCGCGTGGGGTGCTTTTTCGTGTCGCTGTCATCTTCGTAGGTGACAGTGACAAAAACTTTGGTGGCCGTACCCGGAATCGTTCTATCGAGCGTAACGGATTTGACTTTACGTTCGAATATCTTGGAAAGCCATTCTACAGCAATGTCTTCAGGGAGGGCTGGCAGCTCTGGTGGGGGCGGTATATCGCTTGGATGAATGGCGAGCTTTGCTAGCGAGGGGACGTTGACGGCGGCGGCAGCGGCTTCTCCAGTAGCCTCCGTGGCGGTAGTCATCTTGCAAACGGTAACAGAAAATGAGTGCTGACGTCTGTCCAAACTATGGACGCAGGTACTTCAAAATGTGCTACAAATAAATTGATGCCTGGGAGTGAGATATTTAACCGAGTCTGCGCAACCTTCGGCAAGGCTGGAACTCGCCTCCACATGCACGTTCATGAGAGGGAACGTCAACTTTTCGCCGCTCCTCTATAAGCCTCACCCCTTTCTCCCACAATTAACATATTCTGTAGATCCGGTAAATGTACTTTGCCATTGCAGACAGCTGGTGGCGCTCATGCTGACTGCCGATCCTAATCTCGCATACGCGTAGATCAAAGCATTGTCAGGTTAGTCAACCAACACAGCAGTTGAAACTGCATGCGTAACGTGAAAATGCGGGGAGTCGTGTATAGTTCCATGAAAGTGTGCCAACGACACAGCACGGCGGGCTATCACGTACGAGCCGTACGTTATGGAGACCCCAGACACAAGATTTCGCATCTGTTAAAGACTCCGAAAGAGACAAATGCCCGACATCGGACGATAATGCATGCATCATTCTGTGGCCCAGGGAGCCGTTCCGTAAAAACCAGCATTTGCAGCGAATCCTTCATTTACGATCATCACCACAGACACCGTGGATGGCTAGAAGCACATTAAGGTCTGGCCCGGCACGCCTACGCCTGAAGAGGCACTTGCATTATCCTCAAATTCCCAAAGATCACATCTGCAAGGGACTAAGTTAGGCATTCAACAGGGGCTGGAAAGGAGCAAGAAACTTCATCAACCCAACATCACCTGGACGAGTAAAGACCTTCACTTCCTTTCGCCACTCTCGTTCCATTACTTCAATAACCATTTGTCTGAATGTACTTGACTGCCGTCATTCGCAGACACAGCTTCCAGGTTTTGAGACGTTGAAAGGAAGGCGTGTCAATATGTGGGCGCGTGATAGCATACCCCCAGTGATAATCACCTTCTTGGTGCTCAACACTATTGCGGTGAGCCTCAGGGTCTATGTGAGAAGTCTGATGGCCAAAGCCTTCAGTTATGATGACTGGGCTATGCTAGTTGCCTTCGTGAGTATTCCTGTTATCTGGCACATTATCGACAACTGATAGTGAGATAGTCTGGCTTCGTCGTCCTTTGTATAACAACCTTTATCTCTGTCACCAACGGCTATGGCGCTGAAGATTTCGGTCTCAATCCAGCTTACAACCAAATAACAGCAGTCAAGGTGCGCTCAAATCCCCTCTTCAATCATTTAAGATAATGTGTTATCACTCTCAAAGATCTTTGTAGCTTATTGTGCATCCTCAATAGTTCTTTGTCATTTCGACACTGGAGTACGTTATTATCGTCTTCGTTGCGAAAGTATCCGTCGCCCTCGTTCTTTATCGTATCGCTGCGACCAGCAAGCCCATTCGACGTCTCCTCGAAATTTCGGTGGGATGTATGTTTCTGTGGACTCTTGCCACGAGCACCATCGTCGGTTTGCAATGCCGCCCGCTTCCATTCGCCTGGGGCGAAGGCACTGGTACTTGCATGAACCCCAAGATCCTAGGCAACACTGGCTTCTCAATCTCAGCTATGGACATTATTTCTAGTCTTCTCTATGCGACAATCCCCGTATTCCTTCTGCGCGGTGTCCAGCTCAGCTTAAAGATGAAGATCTCAATCATCATTTTGCTTGGACTGGGCGTGGTAAGTTCCGTCGCGACCATCATTCGGCTCAAGTACTTAGTAGATGTGGCAAACCTGAAATCTGCCGTGGGTCCTGAGGCCATGAACGCATATCTCACGACTTTCGTTTAGTATGTTGATCTCCCCTTCTTCCTGCACGTTTCACTGACCGCTGATTCGCAGTTCCATTACCGAAATAGGTCTCACGATCTTCACCGCCTCTCTTGCTGCACTGCGCCCGCTCATCAAGATGATCAAATGGGGACGCACAGAAGCCAGTGCCTACGGTGTCTCGAGCAACAAGAAGTCGCAGCGGTCCCGTCCTGATATGGGTCCCAGCATCAGGCTCGACGATGTTCATTCGAAGGCATCCACGAGTGAAGAATATATCGTGCCCAAGAATGGTGTCGGGAAGACTACGCAGTATACAGTGACGTATGCTGAGGTCTAATCATCGCGCAAGCAAGTGGTTTACCTATCGCTCTTCGTGGTCCGCAGACAACACTAGGAGTGAGCATCGACAAGTTGGTGAACACAGGAACGTAGAGTAATCAGTTTAGGTATATCGTGTATCTTAGGGTAATCAAAGCACAATATGTGTTATCGTAATGTGGCATTAAACCAATAGAATCCCGACCTGTGCAAGGCTTCGTTAGATGGTATTCTCTAGGTCTACGGAACCGACAGACCAACAACGCACGTGCAAATTCGCACATCAGGACCTCGGGAATGCGAATTGCCGGAACCTAGCCTTTCGTAACCCACCCATGCGAGAGCGGCTGACACAAACTTGGACGAAAGGACTCTAGTATGGGGCATATACGAACATGATACTCAAAAAGCCTCCCACATTCTCATTTTGGACATGTGAAGTCTTTACCAAGAATATTCTCCAAAGCCTTGGCGAGTGCGTTCCTTACACGTTGCTGATACATGAAGGTATCCAACTTTGAATGTTCCCCGACCCATGATCGTCACGAGAGCTTCGCGTCAGGCTTGAAAATTCGATGGTGTCTTTCGGATTAGGAATAAGATCGATATTGAATGAGTCCTTGAATGATTATGAAATACGCCCGTAAGGCTGCAACGCGGCCCAGAACGAGTTCTAAACCTAATGCGGTGTGTCCGAGCCTGGGGCCGCGACAGTCAAAGGATGCACCCAACAACCTGGCCTAGGTCTAAAACAGTCGATCACTTCCCAGAAGGTGGTCGTGAATTTGGGACTTGCGCGGGGAGAATTGAATATTGGTCTGTGCTGTCAAGGTTCGAGAAGATTCATTAGGGCGGTGTTTAGCCACAATTCACCGCATTTTTGACAGTGTTAGTCAGAGACGACGTGAGTTCCACTTTACACTGTGAAAGGAGAACGGTCTTTTACACTATATAAATGGCACCAGCCAATGAGGAGGGCTCGGCTGATCATCAGAAAAGAAGTAGAATTTTCGTCCCACAACAGTGGCTCAGGAACAAGACGCATCAGCAACCACTCTGGTGGAAGTTCTGCACTTTTTTTCGGTCGTATTATAGCGGTGGAATTGATTTGTGCAAGGAATAAAGCGGAGGATGAGACTCAAGACCCACGTCAATGTCGCTCGGTTGATACCTTCATCATCCGTGCAGCCTAATCACGTATTATACGGTCAGGCGACATTGCACGTACCTTGTACCAAAAACAATGCAACAGACCACAGGATTCCTGATTCGAAGTCTGCCGTCTCCCAGAAAACGTTAGCGGAAGCCTTAGGATTTGATCCTTGAGCAGAACGGCCCAAATTATCCAACATCCAGGCTCCAGCACGTTCGTTTATGAACACAAGCTTCACAAATCTGACGTAGGTTGAGCGCATGTAATCGATCGCAATGCGTGAGTGAATTTTTAGGGCTAGCTATCGTGTAATGCCCCATGTAGAGGAGCCGTTTTGTGTCTCTGAGATCTACGCGTGCGGAGAGGTATGATATCAGTGACCGCTTTGACTGTTGCGGATCACTGTATCGTGAGTGATGTCAGATACGTTTGATATCTCGTGACTGGAGATGGAAGCAGAGCATAAGAAGGTAGGCTTCTACGCCTTGAGGAGAACCATCAGAACAACCAAGGACTTCATTGACACTCTCCCAATAGTTTCAAGAGATTTCTACCTCTTGCATATTAGCCTCATCAAGTACCACCATGTCCGTACAAATTCTCAGCCCTTCTTTAGCCCACCCCGAACGCCCCTCGTGGCTTACCAGCCTCCCACGCAATTCTTCCTCCCGATCCATCAACACAATATCCGCAACCAAAATTGACGTCTCGTCCTCGCCATCCTGCATTACCACATTCCCCGTGCGTGTTCATGCAGACAAGTCTCAAATTACCCAAGGTGCGCACGCCGCCCGGAAGACGTGGCTTGACATTGTTCCATCTGCGAAGGACAAGGAACTTCGTTCGCATTCTGCAGGCCCTTATGGCAATTTCTTCGCCATCACATGGCCGTATGGGAAGATAGAGCGCGTCAAGCTTGCTACCGAGATAATTGAAACGCTTTGGATGTATGATGGTAAGCCTACTTCGCAATCCCTTCGCGAGGAGTTGGGTCTCAGTCACTAACAGTGGAAATAGATCTCGCAGAAGACATCCCCCACAACAAAGCCGTCGAAGTCCACGCTAAGCTCCGCGACTCTCTCGAAACAGACAAAGTTCCCGAACAACCAAGCCGTAAAATGCTGATAATGGGCCTTTTCCATGAGTTCGCCGAGCGCCTCGTGTGCATGGATAAAGAGGGCGCGTCTCGGGTGATTGACGCTCTGAAGTCGTATCTTAAAGACTACGATAGCAAGAAGAGCTCTCTACCAGGAATTGAGGAGTATACTGAGTTCAGGATTATCAATGTTGGATTCTGGTAATTCTTGTACGCTCTCTGTACTAAGTTGTACGCTGACTTTCTACAGGATCATGGAATCGTTCATGCAATGGACCCTTGGCATTTGCCTCACACGTGCCGAGCAAGACATATGCCACGAGTTCTGTCTCTCCGCTGGCCGTGCTATGGGCCTTACCAACGACCTATATTCCTGGAACGTCGAGCGCAACGATCCCGCCGACCGTCAGTGGAATGCCGTGCCTGTAATCATGAAGCAGTACGATCTGACTGAGGACGACGCGGTGGTTTATCTCAAGGGATTGATCGTACAACATGAGCAGAAGACAAGGCAGCTTGGTGCGGAGGTCCGAGAACGGTACGCAGGGTCGAGGAAGATGGCGAAATATGTTGATGCTATGGGCATAATGTTAGGAGGGAACTGTTTCTGGAGTTCAAACTGTCCGAGGTACAACGATGAGGGTGAGAGTAAGTAGGATCTACTTTAAACGCGGACGGTATAAGGTTTGAATGTGCGATAACGGTTAGGGTATGTGCACTACTTTAGAATTGATCGGGTTGTTGAGCGAGGAATTACTGTACGTAGATTAAACACCTCACGATTTTGAATTTACAAGCCACAAATGGTTAACTATGTTGGATGTATCCTGCCTAATAGACCAGTCATATACGCAACGGAGAAGAAGACTTCAATATCTATCTAACCGTCATCTCTTTCGGAGAATAATCCTACATGAATTACAACCAACAGCCATGACGGCGAATCGACCGATACAGCTGGAGAATCGATGTACGCGTTCTCGAGCTACGGCATATATGCAGCACGCCAAGATGAGCGATCGACTGCATTTGGAGTGCGCCACTTCATAACGCAGATGCGCATTAAGACCAGCGAGTGTCTGGTCCGTGTTAAGCTCCACATAAGCCCTCTATTTCGTAGTAGAACGATAAATAAAGAAGAGCACCACTATATTTGTCACAGATATTCGTCGAGAACAGCCGCAAATCCATGTCCAGACACGAGTGACATACTAGGGGGCAGTAATATAGGCAGGTAATGAGTATGTGGGGTCTATCAGCTGGATGTTGTGCATATTGAGCACGCTTTGATGTTACGGGAAGCTGTTAAGCTTACCAAAGAATTTCCTTCGGAATGGGCAATTTGGAAGACGACGATATGAGAGCATAAAATTTGTAAGACTTAGTACGGCATGACAGTACATTTATTGGGACAAGGAGTACTCAGAGGTGATCTCTAGCTGAACCTTTGCAACCACTGTTCTGATTCACCCCATAGAATTCAAAAGACACTAAATGACCATTTAGTAATAGTAAAGTCAATATTAACGTCTAATCCTCCACCAACGCTTAACAAATGTCTAGAAAACCCTATATTCATAGAACATCTATATGGCCTTTCCCTTACCCGATTGATAGCCCTAGTCTGTATCGGAATTATTGTCTCCTTAGGGCTATGAGTGCGCTTCTAACTCTTCATAGTCTACGTCGCATCTGTCGTTCTAATGCTCATAGTTGTTCCATACTACATGCACTTATTGAACGTCCATTGAAAATTGACAATGATATTGCTGTGGGTTTCTAATTTTCAAAGACGCGCCCATGTGCCACCTCTATCTGCACTGAGCGGGAAAATTACCAACCACCTCAAGAGGAATCTGCAGCACCATCAACGTCGTACTTCGCCATATGAGTGGTCATACTATCCCTATCTACCCAAGATTCAAGTAGCAAAATCCAATAGCTGGGTCGATCATCTACAGTACGTATCATTATCTGGCAATAACCGTCTGTGGTAAAGCATAATTCTCACCTACTCTTCCACTGTGGCGGTCGACATGAGCATGCTTAACGTCTAATAGCATAATATGAAACCTGCGTCGAATACCGATCTAATTTCGGGAGCTAGAAAACAGGTCTAAAAAGCTACGCGAGCTGAATGGTCCGATACAGTGGCATGCAAGCCACAAGTGATCTCGCCCGACGCTACGCGGCAAGTGCCATATTCCTATATCCCAAAATTACTCTCATAAGCCGCGTTACACTCGCATTGTCTCGCATGGGTCGTTACAAACAGAAAGACGTCGTCACACTTCGCTTCACCATCGCTATATTAGGCATTCATTGGTGTCATCCTTGTCCAATGTATTCGAGCTGTGGGCTTTACATACGGGTGAGTTGGAAGCAACGTCTCGTATATTTCCAACGAACACAGCACGCGAAGGCATAAAGACCAGTTTCTTTGATGTTATGTATTAAGTATACGGTCTAAGAACCGTGACAGCATTGTATCAAGCAACTCTTGTCGTTACAAGCATGACTGGATGTTTCTCTTCCACATCAAATCTCTCATGGCTTTCTTATAAACAGACCCCATCATAAAAATTACAAAGAAAAGCTGAAAAGGGGGGTATAATCATCCAATCCAATCCCATCCGTCCCATCCGGCTATGCACAGTGCCAAAAGATCGTAAGAAAAGTCGACCAAAGTAGAGTATTACAACGCATAATTTTCCGCATGTAGGAAAATCTCATCTCTGCCGCTCCCACTCCAAACGCTCCTCTGCATCTCCGCCACTGTCTCGCTAACGACCGTCCGCATTCCCGCAGGTCCACACACAAATACACAAGTCCGCCTCCCAAAGCTCTTTCCCATCTCGCGGAGCAGGAATTTCAGGTCCGGTCGTCCATACTCGGTCGACCAACCGTCCTTCTTTTTGACGGCCGCGGGTAGAAACGCGAAGCGCATGAGGTTCTTTTGGAACTCGGTCGGTGTGGAGGGGAAGCCGAAGTCGAATCCTTGGACCGGGCCAGTGGGGTGTGTGGGCGAGGCGAGATTGTGTTGATAGACGCTGGCATCTGGGTTGGCGGAGAGCGCGGTGCTAATATCAAGGGAAAGATTGCGGTCTTGACGGCGGGCGGAGATGGGCTGCGGGACAGGCGTGATGAGATCGGGGTTTGACGTATTCCCCGTGGGGATATCGAGGTGTGGGCGCGAGCGGTTCATGGGGACTAGGCGTGCTTGCGGGAGCGCGGTAATGCTATCCTCGTTCTCGGCGCGTAGTGCCTTCTCTTTTTCAGGGTCGCCCTGCGCTTCGTCGCGGATGAGCGCGGAGTGGCGCTTCGAGGAGATGCCGGAAACGCGGTGATCTGCAATGTTCTGGAAGGCGTCGTTGACCTTGTCGTGGAAGAAGAGGGAGACGGGACGGGTGGGGGTCTTTGCGCTGACGAGGGTGCCGCCGGCGTTGCGCTTGGCGGTCGTGATGTAGAATTGGCATTCCACAGCTTCTGGGGGTGCGAACTCGCGGCATATTCGCAGCTCCTCTTTGAACCATTCCATGGTCTCGGGGCGCTTGAGAGCCCAGATGACGTGCACTTTGCGCGTGACAGCTTTGCCGTCACGCATCTTCTTGATGAGCGTGAGTAGTTGCGAGACGATGGCAGTGATACCACTGCCTCCTGCTATTAGGACGACATCGTCGAAAGCTTCGATACGTCGTTGCATACCGCCGTAGGGTCCGTCGATGAACGCGCGATATGTGTGCCACGGGCCGTGCTCGAGAGCACTACGAAGGACCTTGTTGGTAAAGCCACCGAACGGGCGGAAGACGAGGACCATGTCACGGTAGCCCTCGCCGTATTCCGAGGGGAAGTCGTCATCACATAGTGATGCAATGGTGAAAGGGTGATTCTCAAAGACGGAGATACCCGGCATACGGAGGTAGACATACTGGCCGGGCCTCCACCTCATCTGAGTCGGGATTGTAATCTTGATAGCGTTTTCTGGCATGATAGTTACGGCTGCTTCGTCTCCAATAAGCCATGCCATCTTGAAGGGGTTCGCCCAGTTGAGATAGAAGAGCCGCATGAAGTAGGAGACTAGCCAGATGCCGAGGGTGGCAAAGAGGTAGTTCCACGATGTGAGATAATTGTGGCAGTGCCAGAAGAGCATGCCAAGGAAGACAATGGAGACGGGTACATGGAGGGAAACGAACAGTTCGTACATCCAGTGGCGCAGCGGCTCGAGTGAGTGTACACAGAGAAAGCAAAGCGGGACGAGCGCGGCGATTCCAGTACCATAAGCGTAAAAGCCTTCCTGTTTGAAGAATGACTCAAATACGTGCCGAGCCCCCTTTTCCCAGATAGGTGTGATGTAGAACGGGACGGTATGAATGATGCTGAGAACCAAACACAGATACGCTGCCCATCTGTGTAGAACGTTCAATCGCTCGTGGCCGATGCCGGTAACGAGTGTGATGATGTTTGCCTTCATCGCAAGGCCAACAATCCAAGGCATCAGCGCTACCGCCATCATGCCCGATCGGATAGCCATGGGCGGTGATCCATAGGCGATGCTATCCCAGAAGAGTGGCTGCGGGATGAAAGTGTAGCCAATGCCCAAAACCAATGCGAGGATTACAATTACACAAGCAGCGAGTGATGGAAACACCAAAGGTCTCCATCCTTTCCGGATCTGAATCTCTCGAAGAGGCCTGTAGAAGATGAAACGGAAAAAGGCCACACAGCTGTTGATGAATCCGACAGACGAAACACTTGACTGGGTTTGCGGGGCAGAAGGAAGCGGGCCCTCGCGCGGAAAGAACTTGACGGTTGACTTGTCAGTATACAGGACTGACATCTCATAGTCGGAGTCGGGAGATGCTATCTTGGCGGATTTCTGTACCTCTTCTTGGTGGAGTGCCGTCCGGATCTTATCCGTAAACAGATGGTAGTACCGCAGCAGGCCAGCAACGACGAGCAGCGGAATGCAAAAGTAGACATAAGCCAGCGCATATTTGTCGCTTTTGTTCCATGGATCTCGTGTGTTGGCCTCGATCAGTCCTGGTGGACTCGTTGAATTGGCTGGTATGTTTATTCGGCGGACGAGAGTTGAGAGGGACCCAGCCACCTCGCGTTCGGCTAGTGATATCGCGGCTTCGAAGTGCTCCAACGCTACGCCCGCCCGTTGCACCAGCGCCTCTGGAAGTGCTGGCATGTCGAATTCCTGGAGATCCTGGCTTGACGAGTCGTAACGGGGAGTTCAGCTGATGGAACACCTCTGCCAGCAGAAGCGCGATCCAGAGCGGAGGGTTGGCCAAGGCCAAACGGCAGCAATTTGGCGGACAATGCGTTAAGAAGTGGAACGAATCCTCTTTACATGGAATACGAGTGCGACCTTTCGTGGGCTGTGATAATGCAGTGTGATTCGCCCTAGAGGGTTGGTGTTTTGTTTTGCGGATCGGCGATGTTCCCGTACGACCTTGTTTCACACACACAATGACGGAGATCCAGCTCTTCGTTTCAACAACAATATGCGCAGTGGATGCTAAGATACATAGATTGAGAAAAGAGGGGACAAGAGCAGTACAAGAGGACCGCGCTCGGGCGTCGATGGATCAGATAGCGGGCGGAAGCTGTGCCGCTAGCGATCCTTATGTCCCTTGCGGGAGTGGAGAGCTCGAGGCAGGGTCCAGGGTGCCTGCGTATCCGCAACCAACGGCATTTTTGATTCAACCGCTCACACCGCACACCTCCCCACGCTATTGGGCCAAGATGTGATAAAAGATCGCTGCGCAGGGGTGCCGACCAGCGAGATTGACGAAAAGGGAGGGGCAATATCGCGCTCCCTGCTCGCATTGGGACCTCGTCCGCGATGGGGAATCAGCATCTCGAGCACCTTGCAGCTCTAGGCTGTGAGTGGCGAGCGCAACGGAAAGCCAATGGCTATGGGGCGGCATGACCTGCTGGTGCGGACTACGCTAAGCGGGAGGCGGCGTCGATGCAGCGGATGGATTCAGCAGCCCGCGTTGCCGAGCGTTGGTGAGATTGACGTCTTTGTGTTCATGCAAGGTCGTACGGCAGACAGGAACGCCTCGCGCTCGTCTGGATGAATTCGAGTCTGATGTGAGACCTGGAGTGGGTGAATCGTCGACAGACAGACAGGACAGCTACGTCGTCCGCGACGGACAGACGTGACTGCAACTCAGACAATACGCCATCTCTTAGTTGGGCAGTCGAATCAGGGCCAGAATTCGCTTCTCGCCTCGGCATCAGGATGCCACTGCGGAGTCGCCATTCTTCCGTGCGGCGTGTGCGCGTTCGCATGACTACGCGCAGCCAGCGAATGACGAAGGCAGTCGAGGCGGTATGGGACGGTGGAACGTGCAGGACATGCACGCGAAGCCTAACGCGGGTGGGGATTGGCATGGTGTTGAGTGCGTGTCGGTTGGCTGATGAGCGCCAGGTAAGCGCCCAGCTATCCGAACACAGTCTAGTTGTACGTCAAGCTTTGGCGGTGTCGCTCTCCGCGAGGCCGCAGGTCAACCGGACCTGGCTTTTACCTCGGCCGACCTGACTATACTAGAAAAGGTAAGAAGTGGAGCCGCCAAGCGACTAGACTTAATAGTCAAGTTAGGTCAGTCAGTTAAATAGCTGACAAAGTACTTATACCCTATTACCTAATAAAATATTAATAAAATTCAAATTTATAGAAAGCTGCTTCTAAATACGTTTAAAACACGTAGATATGAGTATAAGTCAACCCCTAGTAGTCTTTAACCCCTTTCTAATCTTTTAATTAATTAAGGATGATAATTTTAGCTCCCATGTTAAGCCAGAGCCTGAGGAAGAACCTAAGTATAATATTAAGGAGGTTAGTAAGACTAGAACATATTTAAAGCGCGTTTATAACTTATTCTAAAGAAAAGAACTAGTAGTATTTACTATTAGTAATAGTCATACACTACCACTTACTATATAGGACGTAGAATATACGTTAGTTATTCTAGTATATCTAAAGGGTATACCAAATGGCTACGTCTACGTTATTTAAATACTAAGTAATGATAATAGTTAAACATTATTAAGAGAAGATGTATTTAAGCTTACTACTAAGGTAAGGCTACTAGACTACTAGAATATATTTATAATACATTCCTAACATGTTTTAGTTTTAGTATTTAAAGTAGTATATCTATAAACACCATTATATAGTATCCCCATTTCTAGGTGGAATAGTAATAAGATCTAAGTATAATTATTCTAGAATTAATCACTATAAATACCTTTAGAATGAGTTACGAATATATTATTATAATAAAATAGATAATACTTTATATAAAAAGCTAAGGGGCTCTAAGTAGTTAATCATAGGGAAGAAAACTATAGGAAAGAAGAGGCTATTAGGTAAGAATACGTTTAAAGCTTATTCTAAACTTACTTATACTTATAGCGTATATCTTAGTGCTCTATAAAGATTTAGAGTAGGTATGTATATAAATTAAAAGATATATATACTTCTATACTCCACCAACATCAATAATTAGTAGGTATAGAATTAAATATATTTAGAATAGTCTTCTAACGTATTCTAGCCTATCATTAGTAAGCGTTAGTAGTATATTAGCTATATAAGCTAGCACTAGTCTACTTAGCATACTAAAAGTTACCTTATATGGCTAGTAAATCTAAAGGTTAATATTTAGTATCTATAGTACCTTTTTATTAATGGTCTCCCTAATTAAGAAGCTACTAAACAGTATTATAACGTGGTTAAGCCTAGAGTTTATAGAATAAAGAAGTATAGTAAGATTACTAGAATACGTTTAGAATGGATTCTAACTATAATATAAGAGTTAATCACCCCTAAGGATAAGGTGCAATAATTAAGAGTAGTACTTATCTAGTAATTTAGAATATTCTAGTTCTAATTAATATTAAGGCTATTTCTTATATTATTCTAATCGTTTGGAACATATTCTTATATCCCTCCTCTACCTCATATACTAGAGAGCAGTAGCTCTAGGCTATTAAGAATATCCTTTATTTAATATTAACGCCTAGCCTTATATAGTATATATGTAAATGTTAGAACATATTTAGAATAGGATTCTAACATATTTCAGCCTAATTCTAAACTCTTTATAACTAGTAGCCTACCTTACATTAAAAGGGTTTAGAAATATTAAGAACCTTAGTATTACTTTTGCTAATAAGGATCGAATTTCAAGACTAATTAAATAAAAAAGCTTATATAATTTTTATATAAAAGTAGACTTAAAGGTATAATCTTTAATTAAAAGACTTATAATTAAATCCTAGAAACTATAAATAGGAATAGATTCTAAATATATTTAGAACAGACTTATAAATAATACTAGGCGTATATCCATCATATTATTTTATTAGTATCTAGTAATATCATTATCTGTTTCTATAACGAAGGGGCCAAGATTCTCTTAAAGTAAGAGACCTTCTAGATAAATATATCCTATAAACATCTTTAACGACTATAGTCTAAAGTCTTAATTATTATATTTTATTCTAAAGAGAAAAAGCGTACGTAAATATATTCTAAATATATTTAAGGAATATTCTAATATCTATAGTTCTTACGCTTAAAAGGATTATAATAGATACTAAAACGCGTAATATATATTAACTTATAATAAGTACTTTCTTTGATGAATGTTCTAAACATGTTCAAAGGCCAATCCAGTAGAAGTATATAAATAATATAGGCTTTAAGGGTATTACTATTAATATGGACTGGATGTAGGCTATAGATATAATCACCTAGATATATTCTAAACGCATTCTAATCATACTTTTAGGATTCTACTAATATCTTTAATCATTTAACCCTCAAAGACGACACTAGACCTAATATATAAGATATACTATATAATTCTATTACATCCATTTTTAATATAGTATAACAAAAGCAACTATTGGAGACGAGTAAATATAGGACTCAGCATGGGGCCGTATGATGAGTCTTCTTAACGCCTCAACACAGATAGAGTATATACAGCTTATTAATCTACTCTATAAGACCTCTATAACATGTTCGGAACGTGTTTATAACGAGTATACATAGATATGGAAGAAAGGCAGAGCGTTTAAAATTAGACAAAGGATAAAAGGAGTGCTATTACTTCATCTGGCCTTATACAGTGTTGTAGTAGCATCCCTCTATAATAGACTGGCAAATGGGTTGAGGTTAACCATAAATAGGTTAGGATTAAATTAGCTATTACTAAGCATTGGGTATAGGTTGGGGTTAGATCATATAAACCTTAGGTGTAGGTTAAGGTTAGGTTATACGGACCCTAGGTGTAGGTTAGGGTTAAGTCACACGGATCTTAGGTATAGATTAAATTAAAGGTTTCTATTTAGGTTAAATTTATATAACGGTAATTTATATTAATATTTTATATAATTATATTACTAGAAAGTATATTTAGGGAAACGTCTATAACTTTTATAGAACACTCTACTAGCGGAAGTCAGAGATATAAACTATTTATTTATAATAGCTATTAAACATAGTAACATAAAGGAGGTTAAATCCTTTAATATTTACGTAGTTAGAGTATTTACTCCCTATTTATACTAGAAATATATACAATATCTTCCTACTCTATAATCTCTTTCTTATCTATAACCTCTTCCTCCTCTGTAATCTCTTCCTCCTCTATACTATCTATATAATCTGAATAGATTAGAAGCTTAAAAAGATTATTTACTCTATTATAAGGTACTAGGCTATTCTCTATAATAATATATTGCTCCTTCTCTTAAAAAAATTACATGCTTAAAAATATAATCTACTAAATTCTCTAGGCTAAAAGACGGTATCTCTAATCTCTAATTATATTTTTTATAATATTAAAAATACGCTTAATACTTACTATAGTAATCTAAATAGATAGAATATCTTTTACAATTTAGGTAAGATAAGGATAAATATTCTTATTTACTTTCTACCACTGTAAAATATCAAAAGATTCACCTATAATAATATAAGGTATACTTAGATAAGTTTCTTCTTCCTAACGTGCTACCCCTTACTCTTCTTCCATATATTATAAGCTAGTACCCTAGTTTTGGCTAGATACTAAAATACTACTTAACTGTAATTAGTTTAAGGATAGGGGCTTCTAAAACCACTCTATACCTAATAATTATCTAGGATAGGTAGTTAAGACTAGAGTAAAATCTCTAGTTTCTTTATTATTATAGCGATCAAGGTATTAAAGAAATTACTAATAGTAGTTATACTTATTCTAAGCTTTCTAAGTATCATCCTATAGATAGTATTAGTAATTACTATAATAAATAGCTATAATAATAGTATCTTATATACTATAAACTTTTATATTAGATTAAGAATAGTTATATAGTTAAATAAGAAGCCCCACTCTATATCTATTTTCGAATAGTACTTACTTAGTTTAACTTATCCTTTTCTAGCTATAGCTTTTACTACTATTAGCCACTCTATATTATCTCTATTTTTAAATCTTTACTAAGCTCTTCCGTCATCTTATCTAAAAAATTAAAGAGTTGATTATATATAAGCTAGATATATTAGATCTATAGTTTTTAGTTCTAGCTTAAAGAGTTGGTTACATCCTTAAACCTCTTTAGTATAGCTGTGATAAGCTTAAGGTAGTACCACTTAGTATGAGATAGTTAAAGTCATTTAAGGTTATAGAAATCTACTCCGCGTTATCATTATTACTAGTAGCCCTAGTAATATAAGGAGTCATTTTTGTTAATTTCTTATTTAAACCATTTATTAATATATAACTAGAACTTAACTATATAATTACACATATCGAACGTCAATTCTAATAAGTTCTTACATCTTATATAATAGAGAGACGTTCTTTTAGTGGTAGGGATTACTAAGTAGTAATAAAACGTTTAAAATATTATAAAATTAATTAATCACTTTATATATTACCTAGAGCTAGCCATAACTTAGTCTATAATAAATATCTATAATAAAAGCTAGCTTACCTTCCGAAGAGAATTCAGTATTAAAATTTCTAATTAAATCTTATTTATATAACGCTGTTATAGATTCTTCTTTAACCTCTAGCTCACTAGAAGCTGCTAGCTTAAGATGCTAAATAATATCCTAGACAACTAGATTAATAATATAAGTAAGGCATAGAACCGTATTCTTAGTAGAATCCTAATTAATACCTTCTTCTTATAGTTAAGTTTAGATAGTATAAGCCAGTGTTCTATTATTACTAGTATTATTATATATAATAACTAGAAGTTACTACTTAGTATTCATATTAGATAGAACCTATAGTACTTCTAATACTATAGAAGTACCTATATAACTTTTATAAATTAGGATAAAATTAAGTAGCTTCTTATAAAATTCCTAGTTATTATTAATATAATACCCTTTACTATAAGAAAGCTAAGATGATTTCTTATAGACTAAGTATTTAAGATAATTAAGATCTTCGTAGTTTTATAAAGATTATAAAGTAGAGAAGCTTTAGCTATTTTAACTTAATCCTAGAATATTAACTATAATTTATAACGACTCATTATCACAGTATTAGGCCTAAGGTATTAAAGAAAATATTAAAGAATGGCCTCTCTACTATTTAGAAAGACTAGTTGTTGTCTATTATCATCTATATAAGTTCATTCTCATAGGTTATAGGAGAATACAATGGGACTGGTATTATAATATTTTAATAATATAGAGGCCAGGCCGTAGGTATAGATAACTAAATATATATAGGAGTTAAAGTCTCCTTATAAGATTGAGTATTAAGGTAATTCATAAGATACTTAGTTCTAATTATTTTAACTATTAGATATTAAAGTGCAAATCCGGGCAATTAAGATAGAATATATATAGATAACTATCTATATACTATATAGCCTCTCTAAATTGGGTCTAGATTTAGCCAAAACGAGAGGTTAAATTTCATTATAGGTTATGAGTTAAAGGATCCGTAGCCTATATAGTTTCACTCCACTATTTATTTTATATAGAACGAATTTTACTTTTATTCCTCATTATATTTATTATTTATAGATGGATATTTAATTAATATTAGGATACTCTAAGTTCCCCTCTAATAATTTGGGGCGCTTAATTGGAATTAATTAAGGATAGATAGAAACTATAGGGATTAAAGAGCAGATATCATAAGTAGAATAGATAAGAATAGTAGTGTAATAAAAAGATATAATAAAACTAAAGGAGTTATAAGATATATTAGTAACCTAAGAGGGTTTAATACGTATGTTTCCATTCATAACTATAAGATAGGTGTAGGGCTTATAATATTCTAGTACGTCTATTTACATTCCTAAGTACATTCCATAATAAGTGAGTATTAAAATCATAAATGATATATTTACATTCTAGGTAAATAATCTATAATTATTAACTATATTAACTATTACTAGCTAATTGCAGTTAAGCAGAGTGCCAAAACTTAACTAAGATCTATCTTTTAATATTTAAGTATTTATTCTATAATAGACTCTAACACTCAATCGTCTTCATCAGAAAACCCCTTAAAATCTATAAAGCCCTTAAACTCCTCCTTACTATTATTATTATCCTTATCCTCATCTTTATTAGTAGAAATCTTATATTTATCATCCCCTCATTATACGCAGCGTTAATCTTAGGAGTTATAGTTAACTTTTTTTATACTTATTACTCTCATTACTAAGAATATATGGCAAATTACTTTTAAGCGTAATATCTTTTCCCCTAGATATATACTTAAGGATAGATATATACTCTAACGTCTAGCGTAATTAGTATATAAGCGTAATAAAAGAATATAATAAACTTACTACTAGTCCTTATTTATTATTATAGCTAACTCTTCTTTAATAAGGCCATCTATAAATTATTATTAATTAGCTTTAGTCTTTTTACTTTTAAATATATTACTTTTAAGCTTTACTAAGCTATCTTTATAAATATTTTATATAATTTTCTTAAGGGCACCGCTAGATCTATAGAGTCACAACTCTCTACGACCTTAGAGTTATCTATTAGAAAAGCTTTTACTAGCCTAGACTAACTACTCTAGGGATTTATAGTGCTGCCTAAGGGAAATTTTATAATTAAGCTTCTCCCATTTCCGGTAGACTCGTTATAGCTAAACTACTAGCCATTTACCTATACCTTATAAGTATAAACATGTGATAAATTACTATTATAACTTACTATTCTTCTAATTCTAAAAGTGTTAATCTAAAAGCTTCTCCTACTTTATCTTAAGATAGTTTTCTTTATATCCTTAGATAGAGAAGTGTACGTATTTTATTTTAAGTCTCTTCTTAAGTATACTTTTGGTAGAATGATTAGTAGTATTAACGCTCTTAATAGCCTTAGTCTCTCTATTATATAGAGTAGCTCAATCTCTTTACTAAATAGTATAAGTACTATTACTAAGTACGCCCTTAAATAATACTAATAAGTTTATAGAATAACCTTTTCGAGAACCGCTCTATCTATATAGTAAGAGGATATGATCGATTTCTTACTCTTTAGAAGTAAAACCCTATATGAATTAGTTTATACTATAATAATAAACTAGAATAAATATCTCTATAAGCTTATCCCACTCATTATAGTCATATCCAGCTGGTATCTCACGCTTAATACTAGGTAGTAAACCCTTAGGATAATCTAGATAATTAGTCTCTTTAATAGACTTTTACTTAATAGGTGGAGACTTCATTGCGTAGAAACTATAATAAAGATATATAGTAACTTATAGAGTAATCCTATAAAAGTATAATAGTAGAAGATAGATAGAAGAAAGTTAATAGGGGACTAACTATAAATGTAGTTAAGTGAGATTTAGTGGCCCGTACGCGATACTAGCGCGGTATAATAATAATAAATAATAATAATTATATATTACGTATACGTATATAGCGACCAAAAAAGTCGTATTACTATAGTAAGAGTATTAATTAAAAGCGCATCTTAAGCTCTTTCCTATGTGAATTATTATGGAAATTTATCACGGAGTTATTATAATATATACTAATAGAGTCTATAAATTAGCTTACCTAACTTTTATATTTCCTTTATCTTTACTTTCTCCCTTTTATCTTTACTTTCTTACTTTTATATTTACCACTATATAACTATTACCTTAGTAACTAAACTTCTACTTTTTACTTCTATTTTTAACTATTCTAACTTTTATCGCTGCTCTATAAACTCTATCTATAATAGCTAGATTTAAATAAGTTACTACTAAAAAGCCTCACTATAAGCTAGTAACTAGCGGAAAAGCTCCTAAGAAAAATCTAGCTAGTAAGGCTGTGCGTGAGAAGATCGCTAGTAATATAAAGAAAAAGCGGTGCTTTAAGCCAGGTAGTAAATTATTATAGCTTCTAATTACATTCTTAAGCTGATAGGATATAGCGGTGGCGCTTAGAGAGATTAGGTAATATTAAAAAACTATAAAGCTACTTATTTATAAGCTTTTATTCTCACGTCTTATTCATGAGCTAGTCCATACCTGTAAGCTAGACTTACGCATCTAGGCTTCTATACTAAGTACTCTTTAAGAAGCTACTGAGGCGTTCATGGTTGGATATCTTAAAGATATGTACCTCTAATTAGTATATTAACTATTAAGTAAATACTTATTTTCCTAGACTACCAAATAAATGTGATTCATATAAAGAGGGTTATAATTTAGGTTAAAGATTCTTATTTAGCAAAGCATTACTACCAAAGATATTATATTTTATACATTCTATTAAATTAAGGAGAAAACCTATTAGGGTAGTAGTTATAGATCATAAAGCTCTAGTAGTAATGAATCTAGTTATACTATTATAATTAACTATAATAAATGCGTAATAGTTAATATTACCTAGCTACCCTAGTATCCACCTTAACAATAATCATAATTAAAAAAACGACTAAGATGTAAATAGAAATATATTAATTAATTATAATTACTCAGACCCTAGACATAACCATATACCCTAACCCTAACCTAACCCTGATTTTAGTAACCTAACCCTAACCTATACCCATTACTAGCGCTAAATTAATGGGTTTAGGTATAGGTTAGGTTAGGGTCTTATGTAATCTGACCCAACCCCAACCTAACCTATACCTATTTACCAGTCTACTCTATAAGATTAGAATATATTAGAGTCACATTCTAATGCTGCTGAGCAAGCTGGTTAGAAGGGATACTAAACTAGATAAAGACTTACTCTCCTTACTATAATAACTACGTAAGATATCTATAAGCTTATTCTAAACGCGTTCTAAACATAATCTAGTTTAAGAAAAATAGATCTATAAGATATAAAAGAGTTCAACGCTTATAATAAGTATAGGATTTAATATATCTACCATATAGTATCTATTATTAGTTAACGCTTCTTTGAAAACCGAGCAAGGGAGACAAGTAAGTATAGATAGAAATTTAGTTATACTTAAGCTAAATATGTTTAGAACGTAAACGAAAGAAGATTCATAATACTATAACTATTTCTAATAATAAGGATGAGTTGCTTCTACCTATAAGCTCATCTGGTTATAATACACAACCACAACGTGGAAGGAGAGGTAGCTCAAAGCCTAAAGGAGCCTCATAATCTTAATTAAGATTAATAGTATAATCTAGTGTTATTTCATCATCCCCAGTATAAAGGTAAGTACTAGAAATAGTTATAAATATATTCTAATTATATTTTTATAGTACGGATTAAATATCGCTTCAATAATAAACTCTACTCTAATTAAAAGATCAAAACTAAGAAGGTATAGCTTAATTTAAAGAGGTAGAGATTAGAAGTAGCGAAGGCAAGGTTTAAGCTTAATAAAGAAATATATGAATTTAAATAAAGGCGGGGTAAATATTACTAGAACCTAATCTAAACGTGTTCTAAACCCATTCTTACCTAGCGCAGAAAATTTTTAGACGTTATAAATAAACTTTCTATCTTCCTCCCTCCTTATATCCTATATTCTAATCAAAATTTACTATGGGCTTAAAGCAACTTCTTAAAAACGTACGTAATAAGATTTAATATTCTAAACGCGTTCTTATTAGATTCTAGGCTAATTACCAACGATATAGTGAGCTATTAGAACTATCTATTAGTTCTACTAAGTTCTCCTTAAAGGATAATGAAGGGCGTTATATTATATACTAAGGAGAGCTCTTCTATTGAGCATACTTTACTAGAGATGATATCTATCTCTATAGTATAAGCTAGCTAAGTACGTTTAAAACGCGCTCTAATCATATTTATAGAGAAAGTTTATAGATAGGGTGCTCTAATTCACCATATTAAAAGTACTATCTATAGTATAAACTGTCTCCGTGTAAATAGATAGATTCTCTCTTCTTTGTGAACATGCTGTAAAGACATTCTACGAGAAGGTTATAAAGAGATATGAGGAGAATATATTCTAAACGCACTCTTAATATAATTATCTTCTATAAATCCTATGGTTACTACCTAATAAGGTCTCCTACTTAAAGTAGTAGTATTAAGAATTAGGTTAACACTTAGATCTAAATGGAGGTATGAAGCTTTCTTACTAGAAGAGGATTTACTACCTATATCCCTTTATAAGGTAAGTAATCCAAAAAAAAGACAGGAGAAAGGTTAGGTAAGTAAATATATATATATAAACTTATCTATTATAGCTAATATTTCTAGCTAAATTTGAATGAATACCAAAGATTACTAAGGGTAAATAGTAAAGAGATTTCGTGTAGATATTACTAGAGTTAGGGGATAAAGGTAGGCCCTAAAATGTAATTAGAACGTGTTCCTAATACATTTATAGGATGTTTATTCCAGGAAAACTGTCTTTCTAGGTCCTATTTCAATTTTTCAAAGTAGCAGGTCTTAAATTTCAATCTCTCAAAGTAGTAGGTCTTAGAAAATAGAATTATATATAGAATTATATAGTAGGTATATTAGAAAT
The DNA here is from genome assembly GCA_027946365.1 of Kalmusia sp. IMI 367209. Taxonomy (NCBI): domain Eukaryota; kingdom Fungi; phylum Ascomycota; class Dothideomycetes; order Pleosporales; family Didymosphaeriaceae; genus Kalmusia; species Kalmusia sp. IMI 367209. The sequence goes on along the minus strand of JAPEUQ010000005.1, from coordinate 90,607 downwards.
CTATAATTTTAGATTAAACATGTTAATATTGAGATAGTGCTCCCCATTTAGCTTAATCCTACTAACCCTATTAATATCCTAATTAAATTGGCAATCTAGAACATATTTAGAATAAATAGATAATACGTTTTAAGAGTCTTACCTAAGGTATTCTTATTATAATGCTTCTTATAAATTCTGTAAGGAACATGATGGCCTATAGTGTAAATAATCTTACTTATCCCCTTAAGATTATACTATATATATTAGTAGAATATATTCTAAGCGTGATTAGATTATATTTAAATATACCTCCCCTTAATTCCCTTTATTAAGATATATAGGTGCTATCTTTGGGAGCTCTATAATTTGACCCCAGGCATAATTAGCGTGAGTAGCAGCAGCCTTCTATTCTAGAGTAATTAAGTAATTATATTCTACTATAATTTTGTAATAGAATGCTAAAACATAATTAGAATATATTCTAAATATATTTAAATACTTACCCTTTACCCACTCTATATACTGGAGAGAAGGTCTATTCTTATTATCGCTACTAGCAACCTTAACGCTATGTTTTTTCTTAATATAGGTAACTAGAGCACCCCTTATCTAGATACGTTACTGGAAAAATTAGCTTTAAAAAAGCAGAATTATCCCTCAAATATACCTAATAGAGCATCCCCCCTAAATTCTCCCTATATTTTACCTCCCTAAATCGTATAATTCTCTTATTATCTATAGTTTACTTAAACTCGGCTATGCCCTTAGGGAGGCCTAGGACTTTGAGGTAACAGCGGTATAGACCCTAGAATATATTTAAAGTATAGTTTAAGCGTATTTTAAGGGTGCCTAAGGTGCGAAACTTACAAAATTCTAGAGAAAAGCTACTATTCTAAAAGCAGGATTGGAGAGAGAGAGAGAGAGAGAGAAAACTCTAAATAGAACGCATTCTAAAGTGGGGTTTCGCCCCTATTTACACGCTAACCTGTTGCGCTGGCAGAGCCGCTCTAGCTAATTTCCAGGTCGGCCGAGGTAAAAGTCAGGTCCGGTTGACCTGTCGCCACTCGCTCTCCGCCGTGTTCCGCGGTAACCTTCGCTCCACCTGCGTTCTCAGTCGTTTGTTGGTATGATGGAAGACTTTCTTATCAAGCGAGGAGAGAGTGGTGATCGAAGCTATGGGTGGAAGGTGCGTTGGGTGGCGTCGAGGTTTATCACGGGACATCGTCAAATCTTGAATGAACCAACTCAGTGACGATTGCATCACAGCACGAAGCTCTCTGCCAACCCGAGAACCAGTCAGAAGAACGATGTATCCACTGACCCACGCTAGCACCACGTTTCCACATTACACCGTACCGTTCGACAGCAGTCCCGACCAAGATCCTATCTCCCAGCTATCCGGCCCAATCGATGACCCACACTAACCCATCACACTTTCTCCCTCTCGCACTGCACTTCAATAGCCCCATCACAGCTCAATGGCCTCGCAAACGGCCTCTCAGGTCGATATCTCAATAAACGAGTAAACACGCTATCCACCAAAGTCATGGCTTAGGCGCCCAGCGACCCATCCCCAGACCCCCCCAACCTGCATGCTGAACACCACATACATTGCCGCCAGCCTTACGCGCGCACCCACCACCACCATCGCCACAAACATCCCGCGCCCCGGATCACCGTCCAGGCACAATTCGCTCTTAGGCGCCGTGTGCCTGCAACTCTAATTGAACGTGTATATGTTCCTGCAGATGGACGATGTGGCTACTCTAATTGATGATAGAGGGCCGAGCGCTTAGATTTAGGGCTTCGCGAGGGGCGCGTACCTTGCAGCTGGGCCGTGATGAAGACCGTCGAACATTCTAGTGAGCATGTCCATGACAGAAGGGGTTGTGAGCAATGTGCTTCCAAGCGCCCAAGTAGGTGCAGATAGACGCTTTCGTTCCACTTTGGGACTGCTGTCCTAGGAGGACTAAGTTGCTCTGATGCCCCTTTCGATGTGTCTAATGCTACCCCCAATTGTCTCGCACTCAAAGCAACCCCCTAATGTCTCGCGCTCATGCTCCAGCCCCAGTCTAAGCTCAATTGTCAAGTCCGGAATTACACAGCCTCGTGCTCAATACCTATTGAGATGATCTCGCCCACCAGATAGACTGTGCCGTAGGATAAATACGATTGTCCGACGATCTCATACTCTTATCAGCCTCGCCCTTCCCGTCTCAACGTTCAGCCACCCCGCGAGCAACTACACCTCCCCCTCATCGCAGCCTCGCCTAGCAGACGAATTGCGCTGCAGCGTAATCGCGCATGAATACCAATAAGACAATGTCTCTTCTGCCGAAGATCTCTACAACAACAATCACACACACACACACACACACTCTCTCTCTCTCTGACCCCAAAGCTGGTCGACATACGCCCTGTGTTCTACTCTCTTTTGACAGGTGAAATGCGCTACAGAATACGATCTATCGTCCTGCACACTTCGTGTGCGTTGTTTAGAAACATCCACCCAATCACGTCATGAGTTGAAAATAGACCATGCGGTGCGACCACACAATGATCGCTTGTATGCAGCGCAGCATACCGAGCGATCGGGGAAAAATAGGTTTGCGAGATTAAAGGTAAGCTTACTTTGTTAAGAGCTACGACGATAGCGTGTTGGCCTTGCTTATGACTATTGTGGTGTAAATTCGATCATCGAAGATCACGTTGTGATGCAGCACACGAAGATAGACACGAGTCTGACGCCGTAGACAGATTACACTATGTAGAAGAATTTATTGGCGTTTCAAAAAATCTATATGTAACGGCTCTTTGAAAGACCACATACCTGTGTAATCCTCACCCAAAAACCCCAGGTTTAATAACCCACCTCGTCATTCCAGTACAGCGTCTCGTGCTGGACCTCGGGCCCCGTAGCACCAAACTCCCAGCCGAACTTGATACGAAGATATTGCATGATATGGCTCGCAATCTGTGATCCATTAGCACAATCGACCCAACCCACTTCGCGATCCGCGATCTCCATCCAGTACAGACCTTTATATGACCAACATCCGTCGGGTGCCACTGCGGCCCAATGTCGTTATGCTGCAGAATTCCCGTGCTGTTGAAATAATGCACATATCCCTCTTCCTCGTAGGTTTTATACACGTGGTAGATCTCCTCGATGTAAGCGCCTGCTTCTCGGTACGAGCTGCCCCTCGCGTTGAATCCGTTCCACAGACTCATCAGGACAATCTGCGCATTCGGGTAGATTTTATGCAACGTGGGAATGAACTTGAGGTAGGAGTCCAGGTATTCCTCGCGAGTAGGCGGGGTAGCGGTGTTGTTATCATTCGTGCCGATATTGATGACGACGATGTCGGGGTATGGGTGGGCAGTGAAGTCCCAGAGGGGAGGCGTTTGGTTGTAGAGAGAAAGCGCGCGGGGGGAGGTGTCGACGGTGCGGTGGAATTGGTATTCTTGGCCGCGGGGGTTACCCCAGCAGTCTTGTACAGGAATTTGATCAGATACATAGTGGAAACAGTAACAGGCTACTTACCGGCATCGTGGAGACAGATTCCTGGGTATGCCGTTACGCTGAACTCTACATTGCCCAAGCCAGCGCCTATGGTATCTGGATACGTCAGTGAGGCCTCATGGGATGGTTTGGGGATGAAACGTGCATCCGAAGCCTGAGAATGCCTCGTACGAAGCGGAGTATCCTGCCATAAGACTATCGCCGATGAACTCGATCCTTCTCGCGAAATCAGGTATCTTGATCAGTTTCTCCGCCGACGAAACATGCACAGCCGATATCTGCACACCATAGGCCCAGTTTGTCACGCGCAGCTCGAAGGTGAGTGGGAGCTGTGAAGGGAGTGTGGCATTCAGGCCCGGGGTCGAGGGAGAAACGAGCTGGTGGGTTGCGCCGGCGGTGATATTGGAGAGTTGCCAGTCGAGGCCGGACACGCGGTACGCGATGAGGACGCCATTTGTAGTGAAATTACCGAAGGTTATGGCAAGGTTTTGGCCGGAGAAGGCGAATTTGAGTCCAGGTGCACTGACGAGTTAGCTAGTTGTAGACTGTTCTCTCCAATTGAACATTTCATTGTAGTATCCTTTGGGACAGTCCCTTTTCTCCCATGGTATAATAGCTAATTTTGTAGGCGCCGACATTCTCAGAATCTTAGAACGTCACTTACGCCCACCAAGAGATATGCTTGTCATCCCATCGCCCCTTGTAGGAGAGCTCGGTCGCATCCGGCCCGTACGTCTTCCAGCCCGTGGAATTTTTGGTTATCGAGGCGACTTTTGTGTCTAGAAAGCGTGTCTCGCGCACGTGTCCGTTTTCAAGAATTGTAGAAGTGGACACAGCAACGAGGCCGCAGAGGAAAGAGAGCAGTCTCATTCTGGCTTGAAACAACGAAAGCCAACCCGAACAGGACAGAGATGAAGGGATTGCGCGGCATCATGACTATATGAGAGAAATGAGAATTGGCGATGCATCATGCTGTCGAATTCCCGGATCGCGGTGCAGCAGATCCGAGAGCGCTGCAAGTGTGCCTGGCTGGTTAATCAATCTAACATTAGCTCGAGCATCGATAGCGCCGAGTTTCTCCGCGAACAACGTTCAAGGGCATGTTGCTGGTGTTGTGTTGTAGCTGGCAAGCACACACCTCGGCATCGCCAGAGATCAGACATTCACGTTAGCAACAAAGTCCGGGAAGCAGGCGCGAGTGGCACCTTCTACATCGGGAAGCAGCCCCTCTTACGACCCCTCCTAAGGATTGTGCGAGCTGGCGGGGCAATTCACTCGATTGATCTGCCGCCCTGGCCCGAACGGTGGGAAACGCTGGAGGTGGGCAGCCGGAGGGGCGCGTCCGGGCCTGAAACGCAGGCCCTGCCGGACGGGAGGGTGCGTGTCGCATAGCGGGTAGCATAGCGTGTCGACGGGTGGCAGCGCGCATCGCCGCCCGAGTGTCGCGCAGACTGCCAGCGGAGGGCGACGTGACGTGCAGTCGTGAGCGAGCGACCGAGGCAATGGACGTGGAGGGTGAGGAAGAGGGTGAGGGAGAGGGTGAGGGAGAGAAAGAGGGCGAGGGCGGGCGTTCGCAGGTTGCGGGCATGCATGTATCTGCAGGCATTGCTTTTTGGCCTGGGCGGCGCACGGCTGCGGGACCTCTGTGCGACATATAGGGCTCGCCGGCTCCCAATCAGTGAACCATCGTCACCTTCCAGCGTGCGTGGAGCCACGGCGCGCTCTTCTGGTCGCCCATCGGGTGTCATGCATGGTGTGCTCTGTGTCCGACCATGGTGTTAAGAGAGTGTGATGTCCTCCTCGATCCCCGACTCTCAACTGGGCCTCTCGCAGAGCGAAGTCCAGCTCCTCCGCCAGCACCAGCAGATTGCCCTGAGCCAGCAGGGCTCGACTTCTTCGCGCGCTGCGTCGCATGCCAGCAGCCAAGGCCGTCTCCTCCTGGATCCCACAAGCCTGCAGGCGCTCAGCGCCCACTTTGACCGTCTGATGTACTCGATCCAGCAGCGCTGGCAGGTGGTATGCTATACGAACCCCCCATCCAGACCTTCCCTGAATGATACCGAACACGATTGGAGACTGACAGTGGCCTCTAGCTTACCCAGCAGACGCAGACGGCCACGCAAATGCAGCACGGCCGCGCGGGCAACGCCATCCAGAATGCCGACGCCGAGATCGCGCGCTTCCGGGCCATCCTGCGCGAGCTCGATGAGCTGCAGGTCGAATTTGACAAGGTGCGCCGCATCGGCGAGATAGTCAAGGGCTTCAAGGCGCGCGTCCAGCACCTCGAGCGGCGTATCTGATCGTTCCCACATCTACCGAAACCACCAGCACCAGCACACTCCTTTGCATTGACGAATGACGACACACAAACACACACACGCACCCACGCACACACGCACACACACATCAGATCTACGTCCTCGCGGACACCATCGATACCCCCGTGTACAAAAGTACGGCCTCGCGGCACACAGAATTATTTTACTAGCGGATGGGACAACGTTTGGAAGCGTAGAGATGGGGCGGCCTCGCGGCTCTGGGCGTTATGGTTCGATTTGTTCGGGATTGGGGGGGATACCCTAGTATTTTGTGCTCTCTCCCATTTTGGATTCTGTTACTCCCGCGTTCTTCCGTTGCACCGGGTTGCTTTTCGGGATTCTCTCTACTTTGTTGTACTGGGCTCCCCTGACTTTGTACTCCCTGGGCTGCCACACTGACATGTGGCGATCTGCTATTTCTGGCCTTTTTGGATTTCTTTGGCTTGTATGCTTCTGCTTTTGTAATAGCCGCATGGGTTGTTTTTCCATTAGGGGACTCCCTTACTTTTCCTCGGGAGATATGGACCGTTTGTGAGGCTCTAGCGAATACCACGTCGCACAAGCAGCGTACACACGCTTTACACCTGACCACTTTGTGTTTTGCTGGGTCTCACGTAACCGTAGGATTCTCCCAAGTCGGTGAATGAGCGACCACATTGCCTCTACAGGTATCATCTAACCGATCGTGCCTTTCGACTCTGGTCGTCGGGATTTCCCAACTTAGCAAGCGGGAATGGATGGGTAGGATACGGCAACGGCTCAAGATGTCTCAGAAAACTTGGTTCACCAGTCTTAACGCAGTCTTTCATACCAATAGTAGGCTGGCGGGGGATGGTCTCCAAAGTTTTGTTCCAGGGACGAACCCAGATTCTTTTGTTTGCATACTAGACAGTTCACAAGAACCTGACTTAGAGAATATCACAGAGTAAAAGTACAAGATATTTCGAGAATAATTTTTCCTGATGACACAAAGCGGTTACATCACTAGCGTAGCACTGAGCATTCAAGACAGGGGTGTAAGAAATTGTTGTCAGGATTAGCTGTGTAGTGACCTATCTAGATATTTTGCTACCGAGAGTTGCTGTGAGCCCGTCTTGACCCGCGCGTTGGGCAAACAGGTTCGTCTCTATCTCAATGGTCCATCACCACTTGCCCGCCTCAACTCCGTGACCCATCCGCAGTCTTTTAGTGCAAGCCTGAACAGCTCCCGTGCAGCCAATCTTCAGTGACCTGATCTTATTTAGGATAGATTTCCGCAATCAAATCAGGCAATTAACACATGAGGCTGATTATTGACACTTTCGTCGCCCGCTGATTAGGGCGTGATGCCTGCCACAGCAATGAAAGCCAGTGTTTTCTGGAAAGCATCCGTACGCGCAAAGTGCAGGTTGATATGATGACCGACATTAGGAATATTAACAGCCTCAGACTTGTCTGCGTCTCGGTTAAGATAGAATAGATTGAGAGCGTCGGCCGTGATGTCTCCTTTAGCAAGGCAATAACCCTGGCAGTAGAAGCACTCTTGAACGCCGTTGAGGATCTAAACAGCTTTCGTGTAAGTAGCGAATGGTGTATAGAGACTGCCCAAATTAAATATCTCTCCAATGGCGTTGGTCTGACGGGTACAAAACTCTTTGTCAAAGACTGCGTCTACGTCAGTGTAAGTAAGACAAGGCTCAACATGAGATTCGCTTACTTGTGACATTAAAGAAGGGATAGTAGAAGAATGAAAATTAAAGGGTCACGGAAGCGGACCAAGTGTAAAGTAGGCATTAGGTAATTTCTTAAGCTCCGGACGGTCTGGGACGGTGTTTACAATCTGCTATGCCGCCGCAGTGAACCCAGTGGCACCTCCCCTAGCCAAAGCTAAATGTTCGGAAAGAGTAGTAGCATCGAAAGCGTTAGGGTATTTAGTAGAAATGCCTTAGGTGAGTGCTGCACCTAAAGGATGGCTAATTCCGACGACTTTTATAAACTTAATACTACTAAAGCTCTCCGCTTTTAGATTCTAGACCAACTTATAGGCTAGCTCGACTTGAAAGGGTACTTGAAAAATCTGTTTAGCATCTGGATGTTTGAAATTGCATGTGTCTAGCCGACCGTAGGAGAAGGTTGTCTAACCGTAGTCTGTTGCGGCGTCGACATAGCTGTATTCTGGAGCAAAGTCCCAGTAGGAATAGTCTGTAGTGCCGTAGTAGGTGAGGAATCCAACACTAGAGAGATTTTTCAACTTTCCTCATTAGCAGGCACGCAAAGCTTAACGAAAATCTCGAAAGTGTTGTTTATTGTGACGGTGCCTCCGGTATAAGCAGTTGGTGCGGGGCTGGTATGGCGTGTAAGTTTGGGATGAATTCGGTCAGCTCAAAATTGTTGGTGGGGCGTGGATAGGTTACAAGCGTTGTGGTACCAGTGACAGGGACGTCGACTAGACCAGTGAAACAGGCAGCCTAGCGCCGACAGAGTGTGAGAAGACAAATGGCGATTGGGGGCTTGGAGGGAAGAGGCGTGGCCGCGCCTGCTGGTATTCCAGGTGAGTCAGAAAATTGAAGCATCGCATAGTGACTGATTCATGTATAAGAAGGCATCTTACCTCAAGCTATGCTTTACAAGCGCTGAATCCCGGAATTCCTGAGCTACTCCTAAAGACAAGCTGTTGCAAGCGGCGAGTTCCAGATGTACAGGCCATATCGGAACCACATCCTATCACGATAACTTTTAGGGGGTAGCACCATCCGTGATATTCAGAACGACCATATCTCTAGTGATACTTTCTCTGGTTTTCAACTTTTGTGGAAAGACCATGGTATTCTATTGAGATAGTATCCCCATGTATCGGGGAGTTCGATACGTTCGTTGTGAGTAGAGGCTGGAAGTCGTATCGCAAGTCCCACTTGGAATCGCTCTTATGGCCTCCTAAAGCCCGATCTAATTGGAATTGAAGCTGCTTCTGCACAGATGGGTGAATCACCGGAAGAAGAATGGCAAATGAGATGGCTGTTGATGTTGTATCGTACCCAGCTAGAATGACAAAAAAGATGTTGCCGAACACCTCTTCTTGCGTGATTTTTAACGCCAGTATTGGCTTCCATCTTGCTTGCAGCCACAATTGACTCTAAATAGAAGTGTGTGAGCATTGAACATCGGTCCTCTACGAAAACTGATACTACTGACCTAGGAGTGTTTTGAATTTCTGCTGGCTCTTGAGGGAGGCTCCAAGATCTCCAACCGCCTTAGTATGTAATTCTTGCATGTGTCGCTTGCACGTATCATATCGCTCATCCGCTGATTTAGTAACGCATTGGGGGATTGCGCCTGTATATATCAATTCTGTTCTACTTGCGGCGCCTCCTACCAGCTTGTGATGTTGGTTGGTCCAACAAACATGGCTGCTAGAGGACATAGACGATGAGGCCATGGAACACCTTCTGGGTCTGTTGCACTGATGGTATCTTATGCAAAGGATTGCTTGTTTAACTTCTTCTTCGAAGAAATTTGGGCATGGAAGCTGGGCTCCGTGCGCGAGTGCTAGGATAGCGTATGATGTTTGATCCACCGATGCTGCCCTGTAACCGTCCTGGTGCTGTTCTTCCAAGTGTTTGACTGGCATTTTACAGACGATTATTGGTCCCCGATAGTCGGCTGGGTCTTTGCTCAACTGGTCGAGGCCTCCTTGGTCCCATCTGTGCACTGTGATGAGTAGAACACGCACTAGTAACACGGATAGGTATGTCATCGCATTTCATGTGTCTTTCAAGTTCCCACCCTTTGCATACTGAATGACAAACTCTAGTATGTTGGCAACGTATTTCACACGTGAGCTGGCAAGAGGCGCGGCCAAGAGTGCCAGTAGGACGTTACAGTTGGCACTGAAGCTTGGTGACGATTCGTGAGCGTAGGTTCTGAAACGATCCGGAATGAAAGACGTATCAAATAGGCCAAGAAAGTCGACTTTCTGATCGCTCTGAATGAGTAATGGAAGGGAAACCGCTGTATCATCTGCATCGGGGAGAAATAGGGGTGCAAGCCCTACTACTCCTGTATGATGCATCAGACTGGTAGAAGTGAAGTTCAAAATGTCCTGCAAGCCCATTGCCGAAAGGTCATCCGTGATGTATCGATTAGATAGAAGGGTGGTAAGCGCTTAGCTTCAATCAGCAAAACAATCAAGCTTATTCCCAAGATGATGCTTACCCAGCTAGTTTCGAAGATAGAGCTTAGGATTGTGCTAGGAGCGCCGCCACCTCTTTCTTTAGACTCGGTTTTTTTTCGCTAGCATCGTTAAATAGATTTCAGATCTTATGTTCCACACTGGAATCTTCATCAGATAGGCCACAATAGCCGAAGATGAGCCTAGCAGTGAACCACAGGTCACATGATGTCCTAATCGCTCATAGTCAATCCCTTCTACGTCCACAAAAGCCTCAAAAGAATGTACAAGCGTACTCTGTTCTTTCGTATTCGGATTGTGAAGGGGGAACCTCTCGAGTTTTGCCGTATACCGTTAGAAGTGTGATGTCTAACTAGGAAAGCTGCCAAAATCGAATCCGTGTCTTCGCAGCTATTCCAGCAAGCTGGGGACCAGAAGCTCGTACCCTACATGACACGTACTTGCAACATCCCAGCTTCGTAGAAGGTTGAAGGTAGCACTTTTTGCTTTTCGAACTCGTTACTGCAAACTAACCCTCTCTTTCGCGAAGCAGAAATCCTGCTGCATATATTTCACCATAGCTAAAAGCACCGCCAGAGTACTGAGAACACCGTCAATTGATGACGCATAGTTTTCCCATGTACCATCATCATTTTGCTCTTGTAGGAGATACTCGACACACTGTGGGAACAATAGACCCTTAATCCTAGTTTCTGTAGGTTTCACAATCATGGCTAACCAAGCCGTGTCGTATACCGCCGAGGAAAAATGCCTAGAGTGACCGGAAGAGCGAGTTTTTCCCGCAATCTCATGGACTAGGGAACGTGCGGATGAATTGATTTCATGTTCTGAGGACACATCCATGATACTCATTGGTTAGTCTAATCGTCAGGAACAAGAGAAGAGGTGATCTCAAGAAAAAGATTTTATGGGGGTTGTTAAAGAATCGAAAGTACTGATGTGATATAAAAAAAACCGAGTCCGGCAAAGTGTGTAGAGTGTTTTTTATCTCGTAGCTAACAGACAGCTTCTACTGTCGGGGTTGTTCCTGGAGCTTCGGTGACTTGTGCTCCTAATCCCTACGACCTTTTCAAACCCTTACAAAAACCCACCCACTCCGCCGCTGCCTTCCTAACAATACTTCTCACATCCTCCCTCGCCTCCTTCCACTGCCACCCTTCATCTTCCTCACTAGTCAAACGCTCCATTCCACCCTCCCCATCAAGCTCTAAATCTCTGCCATATCGTCTCGTAGGCGCCCATCCAATCGCTTGCAGAATCTCGTCTTCGCTCGGATCGTGTGGCCCCGGAGCGATGTGCGGAAACATGGTGAAACTCCGCTGCAAACACGCGAGTTCGAGGTATCGCGTGAAAGCGCGCAGTGCAGAGGAGGAGAGGAGGGACATTGCAATGCCTGAATCGTCTTTCTTCTTCTTGCCCTTTTTATCGGTTTTTGGCGCCGTCTCTGCGCAGCCGAATTGCCCTTCGTGATGGCCGCATGTGCATCCTTTCGTCTCTGGTTGCGCTTCTGCTTCCTCTTCGTAGGTGTGCGATAATCCTCTGGTTAGTTTACCCGATGTGATGGCCCCGCGCGAGTTTTGGTACGTGTAGACGGAAGATGCGGACGTGAGGCCGCCGAAGGTCACAATAAGGCATGCATCGATGGTAGCTGCAAAGGGAAGGAGGGCGGACGCGACGAGTGCTTTGTTGCGGGATACTTGACGTGTTCGCTCTAAGGTGTCGACAAATTCTTGGCGGATCTGGGAGGGGGCCAGAGATAAGGAGGGGGGATATATGAGCGTTAGGGACTCGATGGTTGTTGGTTTAGGCGCTTTTACTTTTTCTCTGTCTGCGGAGGATACGGAAGAGGGGTAGTTTGTTGAAGATGTCGCTATGGTGGATGGCGTTGAGGGGGGATGTGTGTGAGAGGATGAGGTGGAGGAAGGGGAGGTAGGGAGTTCCTGGATCGAGATACCGGAGAGATCTTGGGTTGACGTCGTCGTCATCTTTAGCGTATCTGCCCCCTCTTCATCAAATCCCTGCGTCGCTTCTGTGAGGGCACCTCCACTCACGCGATCTAGAAACTCCACATTCGCTGATCTCGTTTTACTCACGCCCTTGTTAATCAAACTCGTTGTCCGAGCCTTCATGCCCTTCCACGTGACCCTACTTGCACCCTTCATCGTTGCTTGCCGCACATCTTCCTGCCATAGACGCTGCGTTTTGTGCCAATGCGACTCTTTCTCGCCTGGGCCAGGCCTCGATAATGGCGGTAAGGGCGGCGTGTAGATGAGGAAGCGCTCTGGAATATCCTCTGGTTTTACACCCTTTAATCGCGGTTTTGGAAATGGGATGAGATAGGCCATGACCTTTCCAGGCTCGCGGCTATGTTTTAATGTGTCTGTTGAGGGCAGAATAGTGATGCTAGGAGAACTGCTGCTTGTGGCGGTTCGATCAAGGGAGGGTGGCTGCTCGATTTCGAAACCAGCCTCGCGGGCTTTGGCTGACGAGAAGGATGTTGTGGCTGTCTGTGGTAACGGTCTTCGTGGAATGCTCCCATTTGACGCAGAGTGTCGTAATCGAAGGGGAACAGGGTACAAAGTCTCCTCCATGGGGCTCCCCAACGCAGTCGAACGCGTCAATATCGTATCCGCATCCCGTTCACTTTGGTGCATTGAATTGCGCTGAGGTAGTCCTTCAAAATCTATCTCAGGTGCTACAACCAACTGCGGACTATTCTCACAGCTATACTCAATCGCCGCAATCTGCGGCGCATCCCTAGATGCACCTTCAAACTCTGAGTACGGTGGAGGCGCCTCGTCGAGATCATTTGAATCGTCCATAGGATCCCGTCGTTCCATGATGCTCGGCGTAGCCTGTATCGATGGCACTGCGATGCTAGGGGTCGTTCGATCCGCCCGACTCGAGACAACTTCCAAGGGGTTTTCCACTAATTGTGGTGCAAATCGCTGTTCTTCTTGCTCGCGCTCGCGCTCGTGCATCGACAAAATATCGCCCTTCAGAACCGGTTTCCGCGACTGAGTCGCCATGCCGTTAAGATTCCTGAGGATGCGTGTCTGATCTGCGACCCACACCGCTCTTATATCACAGTCCAAGCTTCCCAATAGCCACAAAATAACGCCGATACACATGCTTAGCCCCGAGCCTACGGCAGACTTCAAGATGACGACTCCCTGCTAAAGCTACACGTGAAACGCGTATCTCTCATCTAGCTGCGCGCAGCTGCCTTGGGCCTTGAACGATAATTAGATAGAACCCATCCAATGGCAAGTGCATGCGACGAATAGGGAAGGGCCGGAGTCGGGGCGGAGCCACGATCGTATTCGCAAGATGGGGGCGTATTCGCAAGGTACTGTCGTATAGGGAGTTAGCGTCATCGTGGACCCCAGCTCGATCTGCAACGGTCCAATTGCCGTCCATGTTGGGTCAAGGACAAAAAAAATGATTGGCGCGGACAATTTGTAAAGGTTTGTTGGACGGGCATGGGCGTCACAGAAGAGCGGTGACGGAGCAGCTTGAGGTAGTTTTAGGAAGATATTTTGCGATTGGCTGCGCGCAATGGGCTGGCTTGAGACTAGCTGATAAGCTCAACCTTTCCACTAACGTGATTGTAACGTGCACTCTACGCTGCATAGTGTGTTGCAATAGTCGTCATCCGATGTCAGTCAGTTGCGCAATATCAAAATTGCTTCTAATTGGTTTTCGTCTGGTGCGTATTGACATGCACACCATTCGATCACTTATCCTGTCCATTCAAACATCTATACAACCTCCATTGTTCTTTTACTTCAACCCCTTGTATCGTCACTACCGCGACTCTCTTGCTCAGGTGCTCACCACGATTCGATGATCGGATAGGGTGAGGATGACACTTAGCCGTGATGATTTATACTCTCGATGCTCATGCATCCCGTTCATTCACCAATCGTCCTTGTCATCCTCATCATCTATGCACAATTAGCATGTTAGTGATTTGCTGTTGAAGGCTATGCACTTACCACTGTGACTAACTTTCGCCTTCCGCGCTGCAAGAGCATTAGCCAACGCGCTAGCCATGCCACCAGGGCCCGCCGGCGTTGCACCTCCACTACCCCCAGGCGCTCCCGCCGCAGGCTCTTGGCCAGGCACAGCTGCCGCACTTCGATCCCTCTTCTCAGAGTCGGCCACCTTCTTCAACCTTGCGCCACCACGAATATCTGCCAGCAAGCCGTCTCGTCCAGCTGGAACTTTGGGCAAGGGCGCCGCGGATGTCGGAGGCGGTGGAGGCAGAGGCGGGCCAGATCCAGCAGGCATAGGGAGGTGGTGGGCCTGATCCTGGGGGTAAAGGCGGAGGTGGAGGCGCGCGGCATTAGTAGGCATTGATGGAGGCAGGGCACAGCTTTCTGGGGCATTGGAGGTGGAGGTGGCGCATTGTTCGTAGGCGGGAGAGGCGGTGGCACTGGTGCATTGGTTGGAGGCAGTGGAGGTGGTAGAGGGCATGTGATGAGGCGGCGGAGGCGGCGGAGGCGCATTTGTTGATGGAAGAGGCGGTGGTAGAGGAGCGGCATTTGTTGGGGCTGCCGGGACGGGACGAGATGTAGTAAGGGAGTAACGGAGGTGGCACATTGTGCACCGGAAGTGGAGGGGGCAGCGGAGCTGCTGCGGTCTTTGGGGGCAACGGCGGTGGAGCGGTAGAAGCAGGGGCTGATGGTGTAGAACGAACCGGTGGGGGTGGAGGGACTGGTCCCCGACTCGGAGGAGGCGGTGGGCCCGACGGTACACGATTCCTGTAAATGGCGGCGGGACACCAAATCTGGGTGCTGCTGGTTTCTCTACTTCTTCCACTGGAGTTTTGGGTGGACGTGGAGGTGGCGGTGGACCAGGGTTCGTCAAAGTGTTTGAAGAAGCCCGAGCTCTCGCTGGTGGCGGTGGAGGCTCATTCGCAAGCTTGCCGGCATCTGCGAAAGGTGGAGGAGCACGGAATTTGGGTTGCGGCGGCCCGGGCGGCGGGGAGGGGATGCCTGGCGTGGAGGTGAGGGTGGTGGTGCTGGGCTACCTGATGAGGCACGATTGACGCTGGATGCATCTGTGCGTGTCCGTCGAGCTGGCGGAGGCGCCGGTGCGGGACCCCGTTTCGATGAGGAACCAGTATTCTGGGGACTGAGAGACACTTTGGCCGGCGCGACACTCGGAGGGGGCGGTGGGGGAGCTCTGCTCTTCTTCTCATTGCTTTCTGCTTGCGCCTTTTCTTGTGCTTTCTTTTGCTCAATGTACAGCTTGATGAAGTCTGCGTTCTCCTCAATCTGGTCCTCGGTGATGCCCATAGCTAATAATTCCTTCAGCAGAGGTTGCCATGACGGATCACTGGTGTCGATGGCGGAGCTCCTGGCGCTGGAGATATTCGATTGGTTCGTATTCGTGGGCGAAGTAACGCTGGGTGGAATGATGGACTGCGGGGGGGCGGTAGGTGTCGAATGACGGTGGCCAAATAGACCGCCTAGCAAGCCATGGCTCTTGTGCCCATTTGTTGGAGCTCCTCCGCCCATAGCAGCACCAAACGGCTTGTTCTTCGTGTTCTTGTGTGCGTTCTTCTCCCGGTCATCCATCTTCTTTTTGAACGTCTTGGCCTCCTTCTCGTCGGCGAATGAGAGGCCCGCAAGGCAGTCTTCAAGCTCAAATGTGTGGAAGAAGACGCGATCTTGGTTGTACGTAAAGGTGTCATATATTTCCTGGTCCCATATCACACCGCGGTTGGTCGGCTACGGCCTATCAGCATCTCGCACTCTTGAGCTGGCATACATGCACGTACCGAAATGTCCACCAATTTGATCCAAAAGGTGTTGCCCACTAGGTCGTTCGCCAGTACAGCGGCGCCCTGCATGCCCGTGTAGGTCCATTGGTGTTTGTCTGGGTAGGCGATGTACAGCTTCGCGACCGCGACGGCGTGGATCTTGTTGTTCTGCTTGGGCACGGTGCGCTTAACCGTCTGCTTGTCCTCTTCGGACAGGATCGAAGGCATCGTGACGGCGAGGAGCGAGGGCGTGAAGCTGGTCGCGGGCTTCGATGATGCTACTCAGCGGGGGAAGGTGCGCACGCTCGCCAGGCAGCACATATAGGCCGCGCAATGGTGCACAGCAGCTAATGCGAATGAGTCCCGGGAGCGGCGAAGCCTAGCACAGGCGTGACAGTGCGGAAAAATGAATAGCAGTGAACTGTAGTGGAATACAGTCAAAGGGACAAACGTCAGAACAGCTGCGGCTCACTGCGAACCGAGCGAGCGGGAAACGGCTTCGCTAGCGCCGAGCACGCCAAGACCATAGCTTCGAGAAGCATCTTCACTCCAACAACTCACCGACACCTCACAACATTCACCGCCGTGTCTAGCATCTCTAGTGGGAACCGTAATGACCAAAAGCGAGTGCATGAGTAAGTCTGTCTCTCTGCGTTACACAGTTGACTTTCACGATGTTGTGCACGTGACTTTCAAATTCCCGCCCTGCTGTGGTGCTGGCATGATGAAGTATCTGCCGACATGAATCATAATGCCACGTTATAAGCTGTATTGATTACTAAAGGATTTTATAAGACCAATGATATCCCGCTACTTTTAAAATCTTCATCCCACATGCCTGCATGTCCCAACCACTTGGATAGATATCTTTCACACCGAAACGATGACGGCCTACATGCTCAACGCACACCGAACAGGTCAATCATGGTCTTTCTGAGACATCTTGAAGCTTTAAATAGTAACTGCTCTCTCTCGTTATGAATTTATCCCAATTCATGAAACATACCACTGTTCTTTCTGCAAAAGAACCAAACACCTGGACGAAGTTTACTCGAGTCCATAGAGCCAGCCATTATCGTGCTAGTTACGGCCATACTTTCTTCAAAAGGATTTGCACCGAGTGGAGGACAGACCGTATAGAGGGACTAGTAGCGAAAGAACCTGCCCTTTTCATTGCATTTTTGCGAACAGCATTGGCATTGCAATTTTAGCCCTGACGAAGCCTTGGGTCAGACCCATGCTTCAGCCTCTCCCTCAAAGTTCCTACCGAATTAGAAGCAAGTGACTGTTCAATTGCAGCGTCAAATGAAGGCCACAATATGGTCCTAGGTTAGGCTTAAGGGCTCTTTGTAGGCCGAGATGCCCTATAATATAATGCCTACATTACTATGTAAAGACTATGTAGAAGCTGGCGGTCAAGATTTTAGCCCTTTTGCTTGAGCACATTTGAAGCAGGGTCATCAGGCGGACCAAATTGGAAAGCTGCAGCCTGCTTATACATTCCTCGATGGTCAACCAAATTGTCCTCCCTTCACTCTAGTAACGCAACGTAGACCTTGAGCACACGGATTGAGATGAGCCTAGCCACGGTGGGATCATGCCATCGGAGAAACGCCCGTCTCGCATCCACCCATGCCTTTCGATGTTTTCGTTGTCCTTCTTTTCTATCCATCGTGCCACGCCAGAGATCTTCGACCTTTCTTGAAAGATGTAGTAGCTGGAAAAGGGAGGAAGGCTGTCCTTCGTACGAGCCCAACAATACGATGAGAACGGGAAACATTCGCATGCACAACGATAGTACAAAACCGCATTGGCAAAGGAAACAGCTTGGAATCTGGCGGTCAGAGGACGCTGAGGTTTTTTCGTGGTAATGTGGCTGTCTGTACAAGCAACACAAGCATGTGACAGCCCGAAAACTGGCATGTCCATGGATATTTATGGACCGAAGAGGCGACTCCGAAGTCATGGGATTCGTTACATTGAGACTCCACTATGCTATGTGCCTTCTTTGTATTACCAAGGGTTCTTCGTCCAGGTGAGGGGAGGTGTTGTTGAACTAGAAGTCCGCAGCGACTGAAGTACAGAGAAGAAACCATCATGATACCGTAGACGATTAAGGTTTGTCAGAACATAGGGTACTCGACTTCCGTGCAATTCATAAAGGGGGAATGAAATGGCGATTGATGATATAGCTTGAATATTGGAAGAGTCCCTTCGGATGCTTGTAGTCTACTCGATTAGCTCTTGTTGATCACGAGACGTGGTGCTCCTGATTCATGGATCTAGTCGCGGGGCCAACAGACTTTTCCTTTTACTCAGCTCACCCATTTTGGCTGGCTGGCCAAACTGGCGTTTCTTGGCCGCGGCATATGGCAAACGAAGCCAACAGCTAAATTGCATCAAATCTCAACCATTGTGTAACCCCGATAGATCTCTATGGATCTTTCTCCTCTTTCAGTAACATCTCATTAACATGGGTAACCACTGTAGCATCGGCTGCATCTCTTGCTATGAAATGCACAGACACAAGAAGTAATTGACAACGCACTCACCCTATCTATTGGGCTTCATAGGCAATGTGCCTCCATTTCCTGCGGGGGCTTTTTGGCTCTGCCACATGATCAGTGACAAAGCCGAGGGGAGCCATCAACGATCTCTCTAAAGAGGAGCTGGAGGCGGCCAAGGCGGTGGAGGTTAGCGTCTATGAATAAGGCGTCCAAATCTTTGAGACCGCGGATTCTTGTAGTATTCTATTCAGCCACTGATGTTCTCTAGTCTCCTGAAGGCCTACAACGGCAAAGCCGTGCTGCGTCAACCGGCCGCCATGTGTGATCAACTTCAGGGCACTTACCACAGCGACACCTCGATGTGCACACTCAATCTTGAGCACTCAGACGACTTTCTCGTCCACGTCACGGGTTTAGATACCCCGTAGTAGATTTACAGCCAGTTCATGGGCAGCTTCTTGGAGAACAACTGCACGATTGTCGTCGCCTGCTGTGGTCAGGGCTCGCTCGAGGCTAAGCAGTCAGCTTGCAATTCGCGTGGTGGCTAGTGGGCGAACGGTAGCGGCGGCCTCCTCTGACTCCGCAGACGAGGAGCTTTATTGGTAACAGCGGCTTGTGCCTGGGTCTTTAGCGGAGAGCTTGACCACGTTCATGATGCGTACGTAGGTGGTTGATCGCGCGGCATATTTGATAAGATAATCGGCGGCATGCGACTCTAGATTACAATAATGAACACGGCATATAACAAAAGCTGGCAACCGAGGACTTTGATACCGTTGTATTCATTCAACAACAGACCTACCAATAGACCATTCGCATGCAAGAAATGTCGGTGGATGAATATTCAGCTAGAGCTCCGGTATCGCTCAAAACTACAATATGAGTGGCTGAAATTGAATTACTATAACGAGAACATGATACTAGGCATCATTGAGTGGTGCACATCATCGTGTGAATAGATACGTCAGTGAAACAGGCGGTAAAAC
Source organism: Kalmusia sp. IMI 367209 (assembly GCA_027946365.1). Classification (NCBI taxonomy): domain Eukaryota; kingdom Fungi; phylum Ascomycota; class Dothideomycetes; order Pleosporales; family Didymosphaeriaceae; genus Kalmusia; species Kalmusia sp. IMI 367209. The sequence continues at coordinate 71,353 of JAPEUQ010000005.1, read as the reverse complement.
TGTAGATTGGGAGCGGATGCAGGCGGCGTATATGATCAGAACAGAGCGGCCCGGACCTGAGCTCTGCAATTGGGATACCTAAAGCACGCATCTCTGAAGTTCCCTCTCTGTCCACTCCCACACCTTCTCTGCAAGATTCAAATCACTCGCCATCTCACTCGCCTTACCCCCAACGCCAATTGGCTCGTAGTATTCCCCGCTTTTCACATCGGCTGATACTGATGCCCATAACTGATTCAGCACACCTTTCTCCACTGTCATGAAGAATCCCCTGCCTAGCTTGAGAGCGATGCGAATAGGCCACGATGCACCTTCGGCGCCCGCCTGCAATCCCGTCTGCACAACACCAGGATGTAGGGATACCCATGTGAACTGTCGATAGATACGCGCCATGTGCCGTGTCCAGAGGATGTTAGCTGTTTTACTTTGGCCATAGCGCTCCATGCCGCCCATGTTCTCCGCTGGCGTCTTGAGGCTTTCAAAAACAACCCCAGCCCGTGGAGCCTCTGGATGCGCACCAGAAGACACGACAACCACACGGACGTCGGTGTAGGGTCCGCTCGCGGCCGTGCGTGCAAGAATTGGGAGCAGCAGTTTTGCCAACAATGCATGACCAAGGTGGTTTGTGCCAAATTGGACTTCATAACCGTCTTCGGTCAATCCTGGTGGGCAAGCCATGATGCCTGCGTTAAGCATAAGAATGTCTAGACGCTCAGCTTCTGCATTCAATTGCCGTGCAGCTTGTTGGACAGAGACCAAGGAAGAGAGATCGAGCTTCAAAAGCTTGATAGTTGGTGTGATACCTATACACTGAGCCTCAATCTCTCTGGCTGCTTGGCTTGCTTTGTCGAGGTCGCGAGCTGCCATCCAAATCTGTGCTGGCTTGTGGCGGGCATACTCGAGAATTGCTTGCTTGCCTAGTCCCGTATTGCCGCCAGTGACGAGGATCACTTTACCCTCAAGCGAAGGTATATCCGTCTCGGGTGTGAAAGACTTGGAACACATAGTGGTCAGGTGCGGGTTCTGATTTGTGGCACTCAAGATAGCCTCAAGATTATGGAAGAATGGTAAATGGCCTTGAGTATCGCAGACGTATAGCTACCAGTTTAAATACTGTAGTCACGCACGAGCCTACTTATCACTGTGTCGAAGTGCATAGAGCAAATATTACGTGATGTGGAGCAAATTGGAAACGTCCAATGATGGCGAAGCAATGATGCTGGGCACTTACACCTGACGTTAGTGGAAATTAGCGCTGCCACATTGTGAGCCTAATTAGTATAAGCGCATCTGATAGGTTTGTACAGGAAGAAACAACCTGGTTTCACGATCGTGGATCTTAACGTATTCGCTAGTTGGTTGTGTGAATTCAATATATGGACATACCACTCCTGACGTAAGCACTTACAAGCTATGCGTCAACCTCTCTCGGTTCGTCAGACCGTATTTGCCAAAACTTTGATATTCAAGCCTCGACACTGCGTTTCATACGCAGATTCGGGCAATCTCGACTGAGACGATGGCGACTTTCAACCAGAACTTTTGGGGACGTCACTCCATAGTTATTGAATCAATATGATTGAATATGCGACATCCTGCTCGAGTTGTAAGTAGGTAACGTTCAAATTACTCCCTCAAAGGTGGGCGTTGAACGGGTAGGAGGTTGTTTTGGTGAGTTGATAAAACCCATTCACAGCTAGAGTACAGTTGAGTTACGCGGCCGTTGAAAGACTCAGGCCAAGAAAAACGGCGTAAAATGTCCTTTGTAGCGGAGTTGAAACCCGCAAGGTACAACAATGCAGACGGCACAACTGATAGCGAATTCGCTTCTACCTCCAATATATCTTGATGCCATAATTACAATCATACGACGGTATTAGGCTAAGCTTATCAAAGCTCGTGAAACAATTAACGAGATAGATGACAGTTGTACATCATACATTGACGGCATCATACATCTCATTTCAAAGATCACTACGACCGAATTGGCCCAATGTCAGTAGGATTTGCGCGAAGAATAGCCGACTCTATCAGGCCGACATGGCAGTATTGGTCTAGTGCCTAGTCTTCTCGTGTCGGTTCCGGATCTTTTCGTAGAGGCGATGGGTATACTAGACAAAGATTCAGTCCTTCCGCGTATGGAGGGTGAACTAGAATTATTAATGTGATTACAATTTCACATAGAGTTGGTGATTAGGTGATTGTCTATGTGTAAGGTGGTGGAGTTCCGCCTTGAAGGATCAAGCTAATGCGACTTGCTGACCAGGTGAACCACAACGTCACTTGGGAGTACAAAAGCGTTGATATAAAATGTTGCTGCATATTTCGCACATAGTAGAGAAGAATCAGAAGACATTCAGTTCTACAGTCGCTCAATATGCAAATATTTCGTTTCTTGTCCTGGTTTGTCGTGGCATCCACGACCGCCGTGGGCTCAACAAATCAAACAACTATCGGTCTCATACCAGGAACCACAGGGCACTATGTTGCTGCAGGCGGACATCGATATTATTACCTCGAATCACACCCCGTCGATCCTCCCATTGGAACGATTCTCCTCTTCCATGGTTTCCCTGATTTCTCATACGCCTGGCGCTATCAAGTTCCCTACCTCACATCACTCGGCTACCGTGTCATTGCACCCGATATGCTCGGCTACGGCAACACAGACTCACCATGCGACATCAGTGACTGGGCCCTTAAGAAAATGTCGACAGACATGACGGAACTGCTCGACCAGATTGCATCTGGCGAGAAGATCATTCTCGGTGCGCACGACTGGGGCGCTGGGCTGGCGTATATGTTCGCTGTGTGGTTTCCAGACTATCTCAAAGCTTTCTTCACGATATCAATTCCGTATACTGTGCCGTGGCTTGGTCCTTCGCTAGAGTGGGTTGATATGCTGGATCTTGTGGAGAACGGAACCTACCCAACGATGGGCTATCAGCTACAATGGCGCGATCTTGCAGTCAGTCGCAACTTTACAACGAGGGACCAAGTCAGATCATTGCTCAACACTGGGTTTGGCGGCCTTACACCAGACGGTGAAGCGGGATTATCGCCCTACGATGGTCTGCATTACGACGTAATGCCGCTGCTTGGCAATCAGACTTTAGTCAATTCTACTGATTTCGAGCTTTACGTGGACAAAATCAGTCAAAAAGGTATGCATGGGGGATTCAATTGGTATAGAACAAGGAGGATGAATTGGGAAGACGAGCTCCCAATCGCGAAGAAGGGTTCTTTCAAGTTCCAAACGCCGCATCTTTTCATACCGGCAACAAAGGATAATTTCATGCCTCCGGAGTTGTACACCAACATGGGCCAGTATTTCGAGGTAGAAACAGTAGAAGCTGTTGAGGCAGGGCACTGGGCGATGTGGGAGAAGCCAGATGTCGTAAATGAGATATTGAGGAAATGGATTGATCGATTGTAAATAGGTGGCATGCAAGATCTATAAAATTGCGTTTAGATCAAGTTCAAGAAAAATCAACAGCCACTGCTAGCCCATGGAAATATGGCTCCAGCGTACACACTAAAATTATCCTATCGACAAGAAAAGATCGGGAACCTCTATGCAATACGTGTATCCTATAAGCATAAGTGACGCGTAGCGAACAGCCTTATTCAAAAATTAGTCACGTGAAACATTGATAGCTGCTACTTGTTAGCATCACAGAAGTGTACTATATTACACCTTGTTACCTAGCTTATTGTCGAACTCCTAGATGTGTGCTGTCTGTGTCCTAGAGACCGGGAAACAGCACTGATGATCAAGACCAGGAAAGGAAATTGGGAGATATCTGCTTGTTTCTAGCTTGTAGCCAGTTCGGCTCCGGGAGAAAGGTGTCAATGTGAGCCTGAGAGAGTCCAGTGCGGCAACTGAGCAAATTCCGTGCGGAAGAGAAGACCGAAAGCGGTCAGTTCAGGCTCCCGATATACCTATTCTTATTCAATTGATGTACTTTTAGTCAATTGTTTATCAAATGCCATTACGGTAAAGTTCGGATTCATTTTCAATCTCCTAACTCAGCTGCCTCTGTAGCTATCGAGTCCATTAGCATGCTTCCAAGCTCCACTTGCGCACGTTCCATGTCATCATGTAGCCTTGCCCTCCACTCCTCGCCACATCGAACTAGAGCGTTCCATTCCGAAGGCGTACAATATCTTGTGTTTGGCACAATGTCACTTGCAGACAATCGCCCTTTAGTAATTCTGTATTCCGGTGTTCTTGTCAGCTGTGCAATTTCTTGAGCAAGCCCGTCTCGGGTACAGATTGCCGCGTTCCGCTTTTGGTTTTCTGCATGAAGTCTTTCGAAGTCGCGAGTACTGTGTGCTCTGTGGAGACCGAATCTTTTGGCCGAATGTAAGGAATGCTCAGTATGTTTTCGACGTTATCATCGTCTGTACCTAAGCGACGAAATTCTTGTGGGATGGATGCACGGACTTCAATTGCGCGTGCTCGACCCACGGTCGCCTGCTCGCCTAATGGCCGAATGCTTGTATTCATAACCTGCAGCTAGTTAATATCTGCGTATCAAGGTTTTCAATTGCTAACCTGTCATACCTTGTATTGAACCTTGCTGATGGCGCCCTGAGCAACTGTACTAAGATGCTGAAAGTCATATAGGTAGCAAGGGTAACTGATGTCGACCTCCTTCTCTTAAGTTGAATGAAGGCATGCGGCAGTCTAGCCATGGCATGTCTGCCCTGATAGCTAGACTACCTTTGGCTGTAAAGCGGGTATTGAGCGATGCTGGTCTGCTATTTGCCCGCGACCTATCCTTGATTCGAACCTTGATCGAGCCATCCGTCGAGGCAGTTTCACCAGCGGGGATATTGATGGGGAGATAGGTTAGACCGCCTTCGGTCGTTGACACGGGCTCAAACCACAGCGAGTTATTAAGTAAGGTTACAGGAATACGGCAAATTGGAGAAGGCATTCCACCAACATTCCGCACTTTGATCCTTCGGATGAAAATGTGCTCGCCCGGTTCGAATATCCCGTCTCCATTCTCGTCTTCAACTTCGAAATCAACTAATTCTAGGGACCAAATGGAATGATACACTTGAGTTGAGCCATCTTCATGGTTTACAGCGATGCTCGCACTTCCTTCTTGACCATTTCGACCCGCGGCTAGTGGTTTGGTAATACTGGTACCCTTTGCTTCTTTCTTGCCATCGAGCCCAGGCTGCCGCTTAAATGTCTTGATGATAAGCTTTACGTCGCAACCCGCACAACTCCCATTACCGCCGCCACATCGACAATATCCTTCGTTGCTTCTTGGTTGGGCCATCGCGCTGTGTCTAATAGCTACTTGCGAAATCATATTTGGAAGATTGCCACCAGAGACTGTAAGAGCACCCGCCCGCGCCATCAGAGCACTACGACTCGCGTTCATGCGTGAACCAGCTCTTGTCATGGATGCCATAGATCTGTCTGGAGCGTGGGAATCATCTTTGATGCAGCTCTCGGTGCAAAAAAGCTTATACCCAACAATCTCATCCTCACGCCAACCTTGACCTCCTTTGCCACCGCTTCCACCAGCACCAGCTCTACCGTGTTTTCCTGCAAGACCGCCTTGCCCCCCACTGATATCGCAGGATACTGCCATGAGAAGGTGAGTGCTATGCGCGTTCACAATTATGTGAATCGTTCCGCCAAGGCCTCCGTCACCGCCGATAGAACCTCGACCAGCGTCACCTCCACGACCTCCATTTGTTCCATTTGTAGCATCAGAAGCCTTAGATGCACCTGTACCATCTACTCCATCGAGACCGCGCTATCCATCTCCACCGTCGTACCCAGACTCCCCTTTGCCGACAATAGCGGTGAGAAGGATGTCTCTACCGATAGGAACTTCTATAGTTCGAGGGAGGTGATATACTGAACGATATTCGATAGGACTGATGCTCCTTGAGTGATAAATGACTCCGAAAGTCTGACAGCCAATGTACCGGCATTGCCTCCTGGAATCGCTTGCGGAGCAATACGACCTGGCTGACCATCCCTTGTAACAGGATCCTGATTTCGTAGGACCAGAGCCTGTGAATCATCCCCAATCAGCCTAATTCCAGTGCTTCGTGCTAAGATTGAGCCATCCTCTCCATTTACAGAGATGGTGGTAGCCATAATGCCTTGTATTCGTTGTGAATCTGACTGGATATCGCAAGGCACGAGGGACAATTGATGTAAAAGTGAAGTATCCATAAGGTAAGAGGTCCATCATTCCAGGTTATCATAGGAGCGATGGACTAAAATAATAGAATATGAAAGCGGCTACCTGGACCGTTGCATTCATGCATAGAAGAAAGCATATAATGAGGCGTTCTTTGAATGCCCGAATGCTGAAAATGTTACCAACTTGGTGGTTATATCGCGAATATGCATCTTGGATTGGTCATCCAGGCTGCCACGCGATACCCCCTTTTACAGTCTTGCCTGCTGCGCCCTCTTTCGGGTAGGGGAAATGGAAGAAACCAGTAAACCCATGACACGTATCTTGAATTGACTTAAACGATATATAGATTTGATTTTATATGCCTAAAGATGAGTGGGGGCTGCATGTGCTGCACGTCAATCCCGTACCATCAGCGATGACCAGACACATTGACGTAGAGCATGGAATATCCACTTGCTTGATCTGCTCTGCTTGTAACTGCAGGGTATTAAACTCGAAAGTCTCAAGGTAGGCTACGATAGATATCACTTTCACGCTCATGCTACCGCACCATGGGCCGTTGCGACGGCATAAGCGCCGAGCTCAGCCTTATACCCACGGGAATGAAGTGCTGTCACACACTTCTTCACCTGCCGTTTCCGAAGATGTTCCGCAGCTCTCGGAGGAGTACCTAGTAATACTGAATGCTGATCTCAACCGAGCCCAAGCCGAGCATGACCTATGGGCTGGGACGGTGCAGCGAGAGTGACTCGAGATGAAACAAGGCGACAGGCACAACAACAAGCTAGCCTACAGGCCCAGTTACAGCAACAAGCGTTACTGCGGCTAGAAGAGGAAAGGCGGACAGAGCGACGAGCTCGCCTTGCTGAGTGGGAAGAACGAGAGAGCGTGGAGAGGGAAAGGATCCGCCGGGAGCTAGAAGCAATTCATCAGCAACGCAGAGTAGAACAAGCTGCTGCAGAGGAGGCGCGACAGGCACAGAGGGCAAGGATTCGTCGAGAGCAAGAGGACATCGAACGGCAACGAAGAGCAGAACAGGCGGCCGCGGAAGAGGCGCATCTAAGAGCCATCGAAGAGGCAGAGCAACGAAGAAGAGAAAGGTTAAGAATCTGCGCTGCCTGCATGGAAGAGAAAGATGTTGACCTCATGCACCAGATTCCATGCCAACACTGGTATTGCCGAACTTGTCTGAGACATGCCATCGAAGCATCGTACGCATCGAGATCCGTATTCAACTGCTGCCAAAAAATCCCACCTGTGAGATTAGTCGCAGATTTGGTCGAAATCGATTTTCAGGAGCGCTACGAATTACTGGTGCTCGAACAGACGACGCCGAACCCGACGTATTGCGCAAACACTGAGTGTGGTGTCTTCATCCCCCCTTGCGAACTATCATGGACCAGACCTAGCCCGATGCACAATGTGCCGGATTGACACCTGTAGACATTGTCGGACAAGGGACCATACTGGTAAGGGTCGCACGGCGGACCAAGCTACCGAGCAAGTGCGTGCGCTGGCCGCTGTGACGGGTTGGAAGCCATGTCCCAGATGCGGAGAAATGGTAAAAAGAAGGGACGGTTGCCTGCACATCATTTGTCGGTGCCGCGCAGAATTCTGCTATCGCTGTGGTGGTCTCTGGCAGCAATGCAGAAGTAATTGTGGAACTAGAGGTAGATATATACTATAAGAATATAATCTTAAGTAGGATGCATAGCGAGTAAGTAACACAAGTGAGGACAGCACTCTTACCAAGCTTTATAGGGTACGAATTTAGGAGCTCATTTCTTGATGGATTAGGATTAGGAAAGTGAGAGGAAGTTTCTACTACTATTGTCAAAGGTAATACTGATGCTTTTATTATTGTCATTATCATTACCTTTGCCCTATCTCTATTACTCCTTCTCTCCATGAAGTGTGAGAAGCTTCTGGATCATTCCAAAGCTAGGAAGTAAGCGGAATAAGTTTGACCCTACAATTTGCTTTGTGGATTATAGTGGTGAAAGATAGATGATGGATCTCGTGGGCCTTCCAATGTGTGGACACCTAAAAAAAACCACGTACGTACTTTGGATAGTCTCGAAAACGTTTAAAATAACGTGCATTTGAATTGGTGTGCTAGCGCAGGGTGGAGGAGCATCGGAGATGCCGGGTGCGCAGTTCTTAGCTGACTAGAAGGCAAATGTAGGTCCCTGACCATGTCACCTCTAAACTCATTCTTGCTATGTTGTTTCAAAAGGCCGATGTTCCACGCTGACATCAGAACATGCAAGGACTTCAATTGGATGACATGCTACTGATGCGTGTAAGCCAAGCTACAAGATCTACAGGAGCTCTTCACCTGGAGAGATATTGGTTGCAGCAGTCTCATTGGCTAGAAATGAGTGTCTTCATTACATTTTACCTTGTAAGCACTACAAGGATCTCAACGGGTGTGCCTACGCCCTGCGTGGGCCACCACATCCGTTGCAGATCATCCGGCGAGGCGCAATGAGGCAAGGAGCGCATCTGGGCTGTAGAACAGTGCTCCTTCCATTCTATCTTTGGCTAACATTGTATCTTCTGTGACGCACGCAAGCTTGGCGTAACGATGAATTACGAACCAACACGATCGTGTTCTTCCAGGAATGCCTAATCCGGACGCCAAGCCGTGGCCCACCTTCCTTGCTCTGAACTCGTTGCGCTGTTTACTAGACCTGTTTTAGATGCCTCGCGTTTGCCTTTTTCTCCCCCATGCTTCTGCACTGTTAGGAGTATGACCCACCAGTGGCGTCGAGGTTGTTGGCGGGTTTCCTGAGCACCTCTCATTTGGTAAGGCTGAAGCATCTGATGCCGTTCTCATCATGAGTAAGCGGCGCCATACCAGGAATCGACAGCGGATAGGTCACGCCGAGAACTCTTTGCAGCCTGCCGGCTACACTTGAATGGAAAAGACTGGCTGCCAGCTTCCTCGTTACAAGCTCAGACGTAATGTCTATGGTCAATCTAACACAGCGCGCTGATGGCTCATATTCTATTACAGCCGAAGTTCAGAGCTGCTGCATTTTATTGGAAAGATCGCTCCTCTGCGAAGCTTAGACCAGTAGGGCCTAAGCCAGCCACCTAGCGTATCAAGGATCTCTCGCAATAACCGCACACTGGTAGCATACTGTTGGCGGAGATCTCACCATAGCAAAGCCTGCAGAGCGTGTGCAGGGCTGAGAAGTCACGAACGCCGGGAAAGCGTTATAATGAGCACTTGCATATTGGGCTACCGTTCTCCTCACTGAGGACCTTTTACACAACTTTACACAACACTTCCCAACACCACACATGCACTAGCAGCATGGCTCTGACTCATGGCTGGCGAGCATATACTTTAAATCTAGCCTCGCCTTGGATACTGCTGGTCATCTTTATGTGGTCCTTGGCGCTTGCTAGTGCCCAGTCCGCACCCAAAACCGTTCGCCTTGATCCCGTGAAGAATTTTTGTATGCGATGGTGGTCTCAGTGTAAGTTTCGTCGCTATTTTTTTCAGCTTCGTGGAGCTAAACAGAAACTCAGCTGTTGTGAAAAATAATGTCCTGTACATTGACAGTGGCGTCGAAAGATTCAACGACTCAGGCAACCTATACGATGGAATCAGTATGATTGCCGGTTCATGATGGAAATAGTCAGCTAATGTGTCCAGACAACTATATCTTGACTATCAATTTGACAAAAACATGGGATTGGAAAGCAAAGCCAAATGAGACTGACGGTCTCTCAATCGACATAACGAGCAAAGATTCGACAGACCTAGATACAAGTACTCCTATACCTGACTTATACCTTGGTCATCTCTTTCATGGTCCTAGCAATACCAGCGAGATATACCGCTTTGGAGGCACACCATTTAAAGAAAGTTTACAACCTGATACATCTGCCAACTCTTTATGGACTTATCAGCCAGACGACCCATCTAATCCTTGGAGTCAACATAACATCAGTCAAGCATTACAGCCGAATCATGGCGCAGGTGCAGAGGCCATCGACCAAGCCCTTGGATTCTACTTAAATGGTCAAACCAATAAGTACGGTCCGGACGTGTACACACCATTAGAAGGTATGCTTGTCATTGATCTTGTGGATTTTACATTCGAAAGAATATCAACATCGTCGATGAAAAGGGGGTTTCCAAGAGTCGGTGGAACGTTGGAGTACGTTGAGTCGGTGGGTAGTAGTGGTATCTTGGTAGCACTTGGAGGCCAAATACAACCTAGCTTAGACATGCGGGTCGCTTATAGAACACAAGGAGAACTCGTAAGTGAGGCGGAATCCCGTAGGCAGCCAAGGCGTGCGCAAAAAGTACGTTCATGAGCCTGACCACTAATTGAGTGCATAGATTGATTTCAACGCTGTGGATGTTTTCGATCTCGATTCCTATCTTAAAGATCCGTCTAGCAATGGCACGTGGTATGAGCAGGCGACAACCGGTGATGTTCCCCCGCCTCGAATAGACTTTTGCACGACATTGATTTCGGCGCCGGACAATTCAAGTCATCATATCTACCTTTTTGGTGGTATCAATCCTATCACTGAGAAGGGTTATGACGATGTTGTTATCCTATCTTTACCATCGTTTACATGGACGAATGCCTGGATAGTGAGTGATGCTCCTAGATTAGGTCACACGTGCTATCGGGCTGGCAAGCGACAAATGATATCGGTGGGCGGTAACGTCACGAATCTAGCATGCGACTGGCAGCGAAAAGGTGTGGGATTATTAGAATTGACTACACTCGAATGGGGAAGTGTATTCATGGGTGAAGGTGATGACAATGATTTTAAAGTTCCGAACATGTTCTTTTGGGCAACGAATGGTACAGCGGACGGGGAGGCCACAGTTGGCGAACCAAAACAAGGTTGGACCGAAGACGGTCTAAGAAAGGTTTTTCGTAAGTCAAGGTCTACTCTACCCTCAACCTGGATACTATCACCAGAGCCGAAGAAGTCGCACGTTGGCACCATCGCAGGATGTGTTGGTGGTATTGTAGGACTTGGTCTCATCGCTGTTGGCTCATACTTCTGGCACCACAAACGCACCAAAGGAAAATCGTCCCCCAAGTTACATAGCGACGATCTCCTTCTTTCACGCGACATACATGAGAGGAAATTCCATGAACTCCAAGGGATCAATGAGAAAGAACCAGCAGAAGTACCAGGTCTAGAGATTCAAGAGTTGAACGCTGCAGAAGAGTGCGTCGAAGCAGATCGTGATACAGCAGCAGCCGCAGTTGAACTTCCGGGCACAAATACAGCAGCAGGAGGCGTACTTGGTATGCCTATCATCAGAATGCCTGGAGATGACCTTCCAGAGTTGCCGGAATATACGCCAGGGCTGAAACGACCGACTAGCTGTGGGAGTAGGACGTCAAGTGAGGTGGCGCGAGAGGTGTGATAAGGAATTCTGAGACGATAGTTCAATGGTCAGGTCCTTGGCCATTACCAATTCAGACTGCCAAACTAAAAGTCCTCATCTAGAAGCACTTCTTGTTACGATGCATCAACTTCGATATCAACTTCCATTTATCATCTTCGCCGCCATCAAATCATTGGCGTTTGCTGCTCCAGTCATCAAGGGTGCCACATCATACTAATCAAAATATTATGATACTGCTCACGTCTTGATGGTAGATCATGGAATAGGTGATATGGTGGCCCAGGAAGATGATGATCAGTGGCCATTTCCGCCTCACATTGGACGTGTTTTCCGCAGATCCGGTTAGATGACGATTATCTTTGTGAATCGGTCGACGTCTACTCTGTTCATAAGACGCATATATAGTTGAAAGGGACGTTTCACATGAGCATATGAGGTGGGGATTAGCATGGTGAAATATACATATGCCTTTCTCAAAGTCCGGACAAGGGCCAATCCATGGCCCTAGTGGGATAACATAGTCGGAAGATCTCATGATCCCCACCTCACCCTTTCACAACTACCTTTCTCTCAGCTTAGCTGGAGAAAGAAGAGATAGCCGTTGCTGAACCTTGACAAACGGGCATATATCCCCACTGTTCCTTGAAAGGCCAAAGTTCGTTGTATATGGATGTTGTGCTTATGAGCTATCATGTACGTGCACTCGAGCAACTCTGTAGGATACATACTACTTTCTCATTCTGTGGAACGATTCTACAAAAATACAGTTCGTATGTTGAAGCTATATCACTAACTTGATCGCATCTCCTCTCCTTTGCGAAATCAATCAAGATAATAGATTCAGACAAAAATCTCATGAAGAGAGATATAGATCATATTTATCCCATTTGGCAATACCCAGTTCTTCGTTACACTAAATTGCGCTCGCCATGGCTATCGATACTTGGTGCACTCTAAACTGGCTCCTTCTACTCGGATGCCATGCGCTCTAGGTTGGCAGATACAGGATTTGGAGGGTGACCTCGATTGCTACGCAATGGGCTCAATGCGAACTTGTTCTGGAGGCTTTGCAGGAGCTCCCTGAGCGTGCTTCGTTTGAGCAATGGCCGAAGGGTAGGAAGGCAGGCTGCGACAATCGCAGCACCGTTCTCGATACTCGACCAGAACAGTATAAGCCTGATAACTTCTACCAAATCGTTAGCAAGAATATCTAGTCACGCGATTGTCGTAATCAACTCACTGTCACCATCTTCGGATAAATCAAAACCAACGTCCATCTGGATGACAAAAATGACCATTCTGGTCAATGAAGCCGCTATGGCTCTACACATTGTGGAATCGGCAAGTGTACCATACTGAATTTCACAGGAAGGATGAACGTACACTAGACCAAGCATAAAAATCATCAATACAAGCAATTTTCGCCGAAGGTCAATGTTTAATTGGAGGACCTCGGGAACGGAGATGTCAGCAAAACCAAGTTTCTCGTTGATCGTGAAGCTTACCGGCGGCATGGGTAACAAAATGACCATGACATCCATCATGAAATCAGAAATAGCAAGCGCGTTCTGATATGAAACACTATTAGGACAATAGGAAATTAGGTTTGCAACATTGCTCCACTCCGCCCACATATCTGTACCACAGTAGAAGACGAACAGAAAGAAGAATATTATCATCCAACAAGCAATCAGGACAAGAAGAGTCAGAGTCACGAACCAGAACCAGTCTCATACGCCAACACAAAAGATTCGGCGATAGAACAGGACAAAGCTTGTTTTGATGAAGCCAAGTCCAAGTATTTGCATAAGTTGAACGGCATATCCAACCTTGAACCATAGAAACATTAACAGAGAATCATATGGCGTATTGTGTATATTCACGACGTACCCTTTCAGTCAAAACGACATTTGGTGCGAGATATACTAGCTGTGCCTCTGGAGGTGATCCTGAAGGAATAACTTTGGTATAGCCTAGTTCATGTCCTGCAACTCCTGTAGCAAGTCAAAAGGGAAAGCGTAGCGCATAGAGCTAGAGAGCGCACCAATGATAAGCGCGATAGAAATTCCTGTTGTGCAAGCCTAATAATTGAGTGATGAGCTGATGAATGCGAACTCTGGAAGAGTAACTTACAAGCCCAGGTAGTAGAATCCAGTCATCTCACAAGATGGCTTGCTTCTTTTTGCATCTGGCATAGAAGCGTAGAATAACCGCAACGATAGCGAGGATTGCAGGTAGAATAGCTGCTGCAAGTACACCACCTGGGGTGATATAGGACGTATCAATTGTATATCCCATTGTCATGCAAAAAAAAAAAAAGATTTATCGACGGACAACGGATAGGTAGAGACATAGGAGACTCAAAGACCCATCGCACCATGGACCAGCTAGAATTAGGGTTCTTATGGGTTACTATAAACCTGTGGGCCTCCATTACAGCTTTGTTTAGCCCCCAAAGTGAGGAATTTCGACACGACGCGTGCGCAAGGAATAAATCAAGTGCATATATTGAAATATGGCACAAAACAGGCGGTGCTAGCTGCGCATTCAGATTTCACAGGGGTCCTAAGGTGGAGGCGTTTGCTTACCTGCAGGAAACCTAGCTATCTCCTACTGTTTCACCTTCGCGGTTCAAAGCGGGGATGTCGCCTGATTGTCGGGTTTCACAAAGGCTTATCGCGCTCTTAGCTAAGAGACCGAGAGAGGCGGCGTAGCTTGAGAGAAAAGACCCCAACAAGGAATATATGAGCCAAGAGAACATCGCGCCAATACTGTAACACACGAAGAAAATTTACTTGTTTCAGTCTTTCTCGACCTACTTTAACGTTACGAATCTAAGGATGTCCGACTTACTTTAAGTCAAACCCGGCACTGCTCATTATCGACATGCAAAATGGCTTCTGTCACCCAAATGGCCGCTTTGGGAAGCTTGGGCTGTCAGTTGCCAACCACCTCGACATTGTTTCAGCTATCAACAAGCTCAGCACAGCAAGCCATGCGACCAAGGTTCCCACCATATTTACTCGCCTTTGCTACAACGAGGACTACTCAGATGCTGGCAGGCAGATGAATAAGCAGCCTTAGATGCAGAAGCTCAAGGGTTTCGTACGCGGTACGTGGGATGCGGACGTCCTCGACGACCTCGCGCCAGACACGAGTAAAGGCGATAACATGATCAACAAGACCCGCAATTCAGCCTTCCTCAGCACGGGGCTCAAGGAGCTTCTCTTCAGCCGAGGCATCAACCAGCTATTATGCACAAGTGTTGGGAGCAACGTTTGTGTTGAATCGACGGTGCGTGACGGTGTATCGCACGACTTCTACTGTAAGACACTTAGCGATGCCACAGCAACGCTTACAATGGAGGATTACAATGCATGTATGAAGAATTTAGTCTGGTTTAGCGGGGTCACTACCGTGGAAGAAGTCCTCCGTGCTCTGAAGAAAAGGCAGAACAAGGCAAGCGAGCAGGACTAGATAACGGCCTGAACAACAGATAGACCAACACACAATTCAATGACAACATCGTAATCACAGTAAAATGCTCAACTATGGCCAATGGACTTTTACCAGAAGGTCAAGTTTCGAAAATGATGTTTGATTATCTGCATAGGCACGATTCGGTACCAAAGACCACATCCGAATGGAGATAGGTATTTACCATCGTGCGCAACCCTTCTTCATCATCCTGCCCTCCACAAATTATATACGCACCCAGAAACTTTTTGAGAAACCATCAAACCTTATAGCCCCCACGTTCACCTTCAAACAAAATTCGAGACATTAAGAAAGAATGTGTAGCATCTAAAATATTGCGAAGGCTAGGACAGAGCTCCTCCCGGATAGTTGATTGACACATTTCCCCAAGCGCCCTTGATCACGTATTAACAATTTCTGGTACATGATAAAGTTTACTCTCGTATGTATTGACTCACTGTTGGCACAAAAATCACGTTATAAATTCTCCAAACGTCTCTAGTCACCAACCAGTCCGTGTCATAATTAGAACTCGTTAGGAATATGGATGCTACAGTGCTATAATTTATGAACAATTTTTTTTAAACTACCCGTTAGAGAGAGCTGAGAGAATTGGGTTGTGGACTTACGTTCGGTATACGACATAGATTTCTCCTACCTGCTTGCCGCCGCCGAAAAAAGTAACAGTAAGCTCCGTGTTGGCATTCGCAGTCTTCTCACTGAGAAGCTGTATGTAGTTCGTGATTAGAGCGTGCTGGCTAGTAACGTTTGAGTAAAGGTCAACATGCTGGATAATCTCGAGCAGACCATGAGCAATGCCCAAGCCAGGTAAGTTGAAGTTCATCGTGGCTTTATCAGAAAAGACCTGTCCGAGCTGAGAGCTTTGATTGCGATCAACAAGGTAGCTATAGAGATTCATGTTCTGTGAGATTGAGACTATGGAGGCTGCATTGCGTGCATCAAGTGCGTTGGCATGGCATAGCATAGTAAATTGAAGAAAATAGCATTGATCAAAACGTAGACTGTGGTAAAAGTATTTGAAATCTGCAGAGGCTGTTTAACAGCGAAGGTCAGGAAAGTTGAATGGTAGAGAAGTCAAGCAGATCATCCTTAAACGGTTTAAGTGATCTTATACTGTCAAACACATCTTTTGTTGCTTAGAATACGAATAATTCACAAGGGGACTGGGTTGGTGGTTTGGGTGCGGAGCGACAGGAACGGGTACGGACAATCTACACGAGGCTAACAAACAGGGGTTACCTTGTCGAAAATATCGGTTCACCGCGACCTGCCCGTTTTTATCACTAGGAATAAAGTTGTACTACTCCACCTCAGCTCTGCAATTTATTTCATTCCGCAACAGTGGTTCTCCGTCCAAGTAATTGCCTGATGTAAAATTCGTAGCCCCGGTAAAGACATAATGGCCGCATGTTCATCGGTGTGCTCAATAATTCATTGCTTTGTTTTCACTTCTACAAGCCGATGTAGACGCTACAGCATCGCTTGTCATCCTCTACATCTGATTCATCAGGCCCCTCTTTTTTAGGTTTTGCCACATCCACACGGTTTGGCTTTCATCCCTCCGTAGTAAGTTTTGAGATGGTATTAAATCTAGAATTACTTTACCAGCAACACCAACGTCCTTGCCCGAGTCTTCGAGCTTTTTACAGTGAAGACATAAAAGTAACTAGCTAGGTCTTTCTACATATACATAGGTCCAAATACCTATAAGATAGATGTCATAGGTCAAAGACAGTACTCCATCCATTGCAGGGTTCCCTCAATTGAGTGAAACCTACACTATAGACCACGACTTGTATTAGATCGCTTTCCTAGATTACTATAGTAACATTAGGCCTAAAGTCTTTTAGCCCCCTTTTTAGAAGGTTCATGTCGCCGCACCTAGGGTCAACTACACGTTAATTTTTATTCTCCGGCTCTTTGCTACTGATTTGCTATGTGAAATTTTGAATTCCAGCACTCTTCCGTTATGTGATTGAATATGGAAATTCGAAAAAAGGTCCATTAAATTTCGCGTTCCGTACATGAATTGCTACTCTTTTACCACCTGAGCCTGAAGGATCCATCCTCACCGCGAGCAAGACTAGTGTATACGCTGTCGCTTTCACACCTTGCAGGAATTCGTCTTTGAGTATAATGTCTACTGTGCCATTCCTCCTAGAACTCACTTGTGATACCGTAATTTACGTATTCATCAGTGGCAGATATAGAGTCTTCGCGGGTGTGAAGGGGTCTATTACTTTATGAACAATAAATCGTGGGCCATTAGAGTGCCTTCTTCCACCCGCATCGCTAGTCGCAGCTAAAACACCTAATCGCACTGTGCAACCGATTGCCATGATGCAGCAAGTCAACGAGGCAGCACAACTTTCCATTAGAGAACTTAGACTTATATCTTCGCGAAAGATAGGCTGCTCTTATAGGTACTATGGCTGTGCCGACCGCCCTGCATCTAATCAGCTAATTTGGATATCGACTTCGGCGGCAGTGCAACAGACTAGAGCGGTGGGGGTAATCGTTGGAGTAACGTTGGGTGCGGTGGTGAGAGCGGAAGCGAGTACGAAATCTAGTGGGGGTTAGCCGTTCACAAAAGGCTAAAAATTCGGCAAGAGGGTTGGGATCATCGCTTGGTAGAGAGCTTGCCTACAGAGTGTAAGTCAGCGAGCATGCGACTGGCGTTATCGCGATGGGAACGGCAGGAATTATACTGAGCGCATTATATCGAGAGCAGGAACACTATACTGAGCACATCATACCGAGCGCTGGCTTGGCACCATATTGGCTCAATATACTGCCTCTCAATAAATATATACATATATATACGCAGCACGGCAGTCTATCTTTGTTTCGTTCAAATCATAACCGCTGCGGTCGCAAGCCTCGAGCATGACATTGCTCCCATGTTCAGGGCATCATTTTGGACGGAGAAAAGTCACTTGCACTCGCACAAGTGTTGTTGGTCAGCGCCGTTCGATAATATCCATACAAGATTTACTTTGATTTGAAATTCGGTCGTTACACGAAGATGGCGGCCCACATATTGATACAACTTGATCTTCTACGGGACCTCGATCGAAGACTGTCCATTAGCGAAGAGTCGCTGGGCGAAAGAATTACCTCATGATATGAATTGTTCAAGGGATGTCGAACGGGCGTTGCATACTTCTTGTTGTGTTCTAGGTAATTATTCACATCCTTCTGAAAATGCATGCATAGATGAGCTGACAATTTCTTAGCATTGCGCTCACATCTCGTGGACCATTTCAATGCTTGTTTCTATTGCCACCGAAAAGTGCATTACTCATGCGAAAGATTCGCTTCAAGCAAGTCCGCAGGATTATCATTCGGCAGTCTTGGCTGAGCTACAAAACCCAGTAGAGATCGTCGGGACCGCCATCACGGCAGACGTTCCTGATCAGCAAGTGATACCAGAGCATGGCTTTTGGTTGAATGACATTATTGCGGGTCTAGCATCATAATTGATCACTACTGACCAACAATCTATGAGTAGTTAGATTGTTCTACGCAGCCAATCTGACCTAAGAGCTTCTGACTCATAATCTGAAGTTCATGATAGACTACCACTATGTCCAGGCGCATGCTCATGAACAAACCTCTCCACCACGGTTGTCGAGCAGATGACTTCAAGCCGCCACACGTCTTACTACGGGCTCTGACTCAGTTGAAAATAATCGTTCTGCCAGACCACAATACCCTTCCCGCACTAGGTGATTGTCTTTTGCGTGCGGTGATTCCTGTCAAAGAGTTTCCTAAGCATGACTAATAACGACCTGCGGATAGTACCTGTGGTCGTCTACACTCGCGTAGTCTACCCTGTCGTAGTTTACGCCAAACTATACGCTTCCACATAGTCACTAGATAGCCAATTGTGCGGCTTGATCCACATGCAAACTCTTTCACTTGATTCGTATATTCAGACGATTATTTCTATTCTACAAGCCACCAGAGGTACGGATGACTCTTGTGATCCGAAGATATATCCTTGGAATGCTGTAACAGATGTCAATGTGGTGTATCAAAAAGCTCAGTCGCAGGTGCGGTGCCCTTATTCCGACGAGAATGATGAGGATTAGGAACCAATGAAGTAATCAGAGATCTCAGACTCTGTTATGGATATGTCACCTGCTGCTACTACGAATGCTTTAACCTCATGTGGCCACGGACCTTGGGCCATGAGTTTCGACTCTATTCTATCCTTTTTGGGCGTCTGGGACTCTATAGTTCTGCGCAAATAGAACGTTTGTTGCTAGCTGAGTGGCCCGGCTGCAAGAGTCGAATCCTTGAACACGGCGAACGCGTCGCCTGATTGATCGAAGGACAGATTGATTTGTCCGTCGGCGCATACTTTTCCTTCAATATGCCTGTAGAGTCTAGCTCATCCTCGTCACCATCTAGAAGCTCCTGACCGCAGGTAGAGCCTCGGCTGATGGCGTTGGATTAGTCTGTCGCCCCAGGCCTCAGATGATCCGCGATTTCGGGACTTCAATCGCCGCCGAGGGTTAGCGCAGCCGCTACCGGCGCATCGGGCTCTTCTCTCATAGGTGGAAGATATTTTGAGAACCCGCTAACCACGTGCTTTTAGCGAGCACTTTACACACCTTCTTTTATCTCCGCTCTTATCGAGCGCAATCCGCCCACGCTTGATACCATTTTTATCGACCGCACTCCACTCAACACGTGCTCTTATCAAGATCTATGAGCTAGACTCTTCAATATTTGGATACGATTGCGTGCCTTTAGGACTCACTAGCTACTTTAGGAGCCCCGCTGGGTCCTTAAGTCAGGGGTCAGTACTCATACAACAACTTCAGCAGCCGCGATGGAGAAAATTTGCTGGAAGCCAGCTCCAGCTCGCCTCAGCTAACTTCAGCCAGCCTCAGCCATCTCCATGTGCCGTGCGACCTAAATCCCGCTTCAACGCTACAGCGCTTGCTAGACATGTCCGTCCTGACACAGTTTGACGTATATGTCGAGTGAAATGTACGTAGTGGTCATGATCATTTCTGAAAATATTGTCGCGCTCGCTCACAAGGCAGGCTACATCTGGTCACCTTGAATTCCAGATACCCGTGAATCGGTATTATACCATCCACATGCGGCGGCTTCCATCCATCCTAGGCCTCGGCCGAGTGATGCTCCTCGGGAGCTGCCGAAGCTACGTATTCCCAATACATTCTAGCTCTTAGTGTCCCTAGCCTTGTTAGTCCACTGGTCCGCATTGTGGTAATTTGACAGTGTCTCGATTATTCCAGCCTCTGAGTAGCAGACGCCTGGCCCACAAAGACTAGTTGGTGCACTGGGAAAGCTTGTCCAGATCTTAATGTCGATCCGAATCCAGACCCCTGAGTTCGACTGGCGTCATTTGTATGCTCATGTGGCGGCCGGCCTCGCCGTCATTGATCCGTAGTGGCAGCCATGGGGGCTCACTTGCCGAAATGTCATAATACCGGGCTCTGGCTCCTCGACTGTGGATGAGGTTTCTATATTCTGTCATACCTTGACAGCGACACGCGCAGTCGAGGCGGCTTGATCCGAGATGACCAAGATGCTTTCATCTCTTCTCCTACTGCTCCTTGCTGGGCAGAGCATCGCAGAACAAGGTACGACCGCCTCGGTTGTCTCCTCATTGTCTGGCAACGCTTGCTGTGAGCAGGCCCCTCTTCCTCTTTCCCGACTTGTGACTTGACTCAAATATGCTGACATCGGTGCTACTGTAGCTTCGAGTGCCAATTCAGTCTCCGACATTGCGCCCGCAACCAGTGCCACAGCATCTAGTATTGTAGTCACCACGGATACCCTATCCTCGACGACTCTATCCTCAACGAGTTCCACATCTACTGGTATGGTAGCTCAGATCCGTCATTGCAGAGTTTGTTGAATTAAGACCAAATAGCTGCCTTATCTGCCGTGACAGTGGCACCTGATGGAACTGGCCAGTTTACTGCCGTTGGCCCTGCTATTCTGTATGCGCAGAGTCAAGGAGTTCCTACTGTGACGGTCAAAGCTGGGACATATACCGAGAGCGTTGTGATCCAAGCTACTGCGGCAGTCACCATCGTGGGAGAATCAACCGATGCTGACGACTACTCCTCGAACCTAGTGACTATCTCGAATAGCGCAGCCCCAGTAACCTACTCGGTTGCGACTAAAGGAATTTCCTGGAAGAACATCAATTTCTTTAACACAAACTCCGCTTCTACAGCAGGATTCATGTATCTTCGCGGATCCCAGAATGCATTCTACTCCTGCCAATTCGTTGCCGCGGGGCCTACTGGCTTTAGCACCAACTATGCGTCAGCCCTCATCGCCAATTCCTACATTGAGGCTGCGGACAAAGTTATCTACTCATATCCCTCACTCTACATCTACGGCTCGACGATCACCGCGACGGCCAAGAACGCTCTTCTCACATACAACAAGGGTGGAGTTTCTGGAGGCATCCAATACAATTCCACCGTAGTGTTCGACTCATGCTCGGTCATCCAGAAGGCAGGAACAACAAATAACTATGTCTATCTAGCCTCTGCCAACGGGCTGGGATCCGTTGTAGTGTATCGCAACACGGCCATGGCTAGTTTGATTGCTCCGAGTGGTGTCCACGTCGACACAAGCACTCAGGCTTCTGGGAACGCATACTACGAGTATCTGACTACGGGTGCGGGAAGCTACCTGAACAATCGGGCTTCCCGGACTCCATATACAGCCAATTACTTTTATGTCACAGATGCGGCCCAACTTGCGCCTTTCAATCTCGCAAGTCTCTTCGCCAACGCATATCCCACAGTGGCCACCACTAGCCTCTCATGGGTCGACTCCAAGGTCTTGAGCGCCATTCAGGCTAGCGACGCAGCCCAGGAAAGGCAATCCGGTGAATCTAGTGCTACTTCGAGCTCAAGTCAGACTTTCGCAGCATCATACAGTTCATCAACAGGCTCCAGTTCCAGCGCGGCCTTGAGTGCGACCCCAAGCTCCAGCCTTATTTCAGGTTCGAGCTCTATCCAGAGTTCAAGTTCAGCTTCAGCAACAACATTAATGACTTCGGCTTTATCAAGCTCGTCTACTGGCTTCACCTCCACCCTGACATCATCATCCTCTCCAACGAACGTCGCGTCTTCCAGCGCTTCTGCGAGCGCCACTAGTTGCGTTCTGCCATCCTCGGTGCCTAGTACTGCCCGTACTGTAGGACCATCTGGATCTTGTGCCAACTACACAAGTATCTCTGCTGCAATTTCCAGCTTACCTCTTGATGCTACTGTGCAGACCATCTACATCTTAGCCGGCGTGTATAACGAGCAGGTGGTGTTTCCCAATGGTAGAACTGGCGCAACGACCTTCCGCGGAGAGGCTGCCAACCCTCTGTCTCGATCGGGAAACAGTGTTACTATTAGGACTAATGGCGGTGTTCTGTCGAGCGCGGGAGCTGCTGCAGGCACTGGAGCTTTCCAATCTACCCAGTACTACACGAACCAGCTCACCTTCTACAACATCAACTTCGAGAACAATTACACGCCAACAACGAATTATCAGGCAGTCGCTGTTTCGATCAAGACAAAGAGGGCGGCATTCTATTCTTGCAACATCAAGTCGTCACAAGGAAGCTTACTCGTGAACTATGGAGCGTTCTATTTCTCCAACTGTCATATTGAGGGTACGACAGACTTCGTGTGGGGCCAAGGAGCTGCTTACATCTACAATTCTGAGATCGTTGAGACGAGTACCAGTACTGGACAG
Organism: Kalmusia sp. IMI 367209; assembly: GCA_027946365.1. Taxonomy (NCBI): domain Eukaryota; kingdom Fungi; phylum Ascomycota; class Dothideomycetes; order Pleosporales; family Didymosphaeriaceae; genus Kalmusia; species Kalmusia sp. IMI 367209. The sequence goes on along the minus strand of JAPEUQ010000005.1, from coordinate 48,523 downwards.
ACTATTGCGGCTCAAAGTTATCAGACGTCCGTAGGAACCTCGATCATTGTATTTGATCACTGCGCCATAGTCCCTGGCAGCTCTTCAGTGCCGATAGGTGCCACTTATCTGGGAAGAGACTACTCAACTATGCCACACGTGGCTTACATCAACTCGTACCTTGACAACCATATTAATCCTATTGGATGGAAAATTTCGTCGGCGAGCTCATCGCCAGTCTTCGTGGAATCAAATAACACTGGTCCCGGATCATCCACCACATCTCGAATTTCCAGCGTTCAGATCCTGTCTGACTCATCGGCTTACTCCGCTGTTGATGTGCTTGGAGACGTTAGCTGGCTCGATAACAATGCCATTTCCCCGGCTTCCGGTTTCCCAGATTCTGTGTATTCAAGCATCGCCGCGACTGCCTCAAGCTCATCCATGATTGCTACCAGTACTTCAACTTCATCTGTTGCCTCCACGACTACAAGCTCGGTATCAACAGGATACACGGTTGCGCCTACACCAACAGCTGGCCAATATGGCACCGTTATGTCTGCTGTGGCTGCTCTTCCCAATGATGGAAAAGCTTACACGATCTACATCCTTGCTGGAACATACACTGAGCAAATTTGGGTTAACCGCACCGGCAAGGTGACACTGCGGGGCGAGACTGATTACCCTAATGACTACTCCCAGAATGGGGTGAGAATACAATTCAATTATGGGGTTTCCACGAACGCCAATCAGAACGAGCTGACCCCTGTGGTAAATTCCAAGAAAACGGACGGAACTGGTTTGGCTCTTTACAATATTGATTTCGTCAACATCTACCCTCAAACCCCAAATTCGGCCGCTCTAGCAGCTGACTTCTATGGCAAAAATATGGCTGCCTATGGATGCTCATTTATCGGTTTTCAGGACACTCTACTAGCCAACCAAGGTGTTCAAGTGTTCAGCAATTGCTACATTGAGGGTAGTGTGGATTTCATATGGGGCTACTCGAAAGCCTACTTCCATCAATGCTACATTGCTTCGAACACTGCTGGTGCCTACATCACAGCTCAGAATCGCCCCACTGCTAGCTGGGCAGGTGGCTACGTTTTTGACTCCTGCTACGTCACATACACCAGCTCCTACGGTACATCCACTGGAACAACGTACCTCGGACGTCCTTGGTCTCAGTATGCCCTTGTGGTGTACATGAATTCGTATCTCGATCGACATATCGCTCCGGAAGGTTGGCATGGTTGGGCCACCAGTGATCCTCGAACTTCGAATGTTTTGTTTGGCGAATACAACAACAGCGGCCCAGGAAATTGGAGCACTTCTCGTGTCTCATATGCAACAAATCTTACCTCGTCAGAGGCATCTGCGTATATGCTGTCCTCATTCTTGGATACTACCGATTGGATCGATATGACGGCTTACAATTACAAACCAAGCTTCACCCTAGGCGTGGCCCCAAGCCAAACAACTAGCCCAACCACGTCTTCCTCTGCAGCGGCTACGTGGGCGCATCCCACCAGTGGCACTGTCCCTCCCACAGGAGCTGTGCTTGTTTCGCTAGGTGGATCCGTTAGCGGATCATATAGTAACTTAACTTCTGCCTTGGCCAGTCTACCGCGCGACTCCAGCACACAGATCATCTTTATTTATCCTGGAACATATGAGGAACAAGTGCCAGCCGTCTCAAGAGCTGGTCCGGTGATGATTATTGGTTACACCGAAGGCAGTCCGGGTCAGACATATTCAAACAACAAGGTCACAATCACCAATGCCCGTGGCCTGTCCGTTAGCCCGCTGCCGACCGGTCACAGTGATGCCGAGACTGCAACATTCTCTACCGGCAGCACCAAGATCAGCATGTACAACGTCAATGTGATCAACTCTGATAACCTGGATGGCGCTCGGGCAAGCTATGTCACTCTCGCTGGCAGTATCTATGGCAATCATATTGGCTTCTACGGATGCTCGTTTATCGGCTGGCAAGACACTCTGCTTACGGGAGCCACTACTGGCTACCAATATTACGAATCCTCATACATAGAGGGTGCTATTGACTTTATCTGGGGCTACTCTAAGGCCTACTTCAAGGGATGTACAATTGGTGCCCAGCGGGCGAAGTCGGCTATCACCGCCCAGAGCCGTGCGTCATCTGCAGCCATTGGTGGCTACATTTTTGATCAGTGTCTCTTCAAGGCAGCAGATAGTGCGACAGTGGACTTGACTCAGAGTGTATACCTTGGAAGACCATACTCTAATTATGCAACAGTCGTCGTAAAGAACAGCTATCTGACTAACATCATTCACCCATCTGGTTGGAAGGTCTGGGGAACCACTAGCCCGAACACGGACCACATTACGTTCGCCGAGTACAACAATTCTGGACCCGGTAATTGGGAGAACAACGCTGCGGCTAGAATAGCCTGGCAAAACTGCACGCTGCTTACAAGCGATTCGTACCCTCTTGCGACAGTTATGGACAGCATCGACTGGATCGACATGACCTACTGGGACAACATATCTACTCCTCAGCCAACTTCCGCGTCCACTGGTGGAACCGGAAATACCACTACCACGTATGACGGAACTACACCACCGGCCGGAGCTTACATCGTATCCAAGACTGCCATTGAAGGAAAAACAACTTATGGCACAATCCAATCAGCTGTGGACGCTCTACCCGCATCCAGTAAGATCACTGCGACTGTCTTCATCTATCCTGGTGTTTACGAGGAGAAACTTGTGCTGAATAAGTCTGGTACGACAATATTCGTGGGCTACTCTGTTGCTACTGAGGATTACACTCAAAATCAGGTCACAATCACCTATGCTCATGGTATCGATACCCAAGCAGATGCATCCAACTCGGATTCCGCTACTGTCTATGCCACTGGAAATTACTTCCAGGCCATCAACATCAACTTTGCTAATACCTATGGCACTGCAAAGAAGTAAGTTCATATTGACCCCAAGTTATTCAGATTGCTGACATGAATGCAGCTTCGCTACTCTTGGTTTTGGTGTTAAGAGCAGCAAGTATGCCTCGCTCTATGGATGCCAGGTATATGGCAACCAGGATGCCCTCCTCATCAATGGATATTTTTTTGCCTCGAATTCTTTAATTCAAGGCAGCATAGACATGATCTGGGGAAGCGGAGCGGGGTATTTCCTAAATACCACCATATCACCAAACACAGATGATGTCTCACTGACAGCAAGCAAACGGGCTACGAACACCACTGCCGCCGGCTTTGTGTTCGATCAGTGCACAGTGGCCCCTGTCACCGGCGGTCCTTATTCTGAGATCTCTCTTGGCCGGCCCTGGAACAATTACGCCCGCGTTGCTTTCATTGAGAGCTATCTTGGCTCTTGTATTGAAGCCGTAGGGTGGGAGCCATGGTCAAAGTCTGCTCCCCAAACTGATGGCGTTATCTTTGGTGAGATGGCCAACTACGGCCCTGGTTCGTCAACATCTGGTCGCGCCTCATTTGCCACCCAGCTTACTGCTGCTTCTGCAGCGCAGTTCGAGTTGGCCAGCTTCTTTGCATCCATTTCGTGGATCAACATGACGTTGGTGCATGGAGCTCCGTTCTCGGCTGGAACCGTCATCATTCCAACTCAATCAACTAGCTCAGTTCTGTCGACATCGGTAGCAAGCTCCACCTCCACTTCGCTTTCCACCTCAACAGTCACAGTGACCACCACCAAAATTTCCACAATCAAGGCTACGCTCTCTATAACCACCACGATCCCCGACATGACGCTGACAAAGCTTCACACTACAACTCTGGTTGTAGGGACTACGATCACTCCCTTGCCGACTACGAGGACTACTGTGGAGAAGACAACGGCGATTCTAACTTCCACAGTTACCGAGCCTGATAAGACTGTTACGCAAACATCTACCTCATATGTGGACGTTGCCTCGACCGTGACGCCAGACCCGGCTGTCAAGACATCGACCGTCACGCAAGAATCACTGGTCTACAATGTCAAGACAACTACAGGAAAAGCTTCAACTATGGAGATCACTTCTACAACTACAACGTTGACAACGTTGACACCGAATCCGAATACTATCACCATCTCAAAAGGAAACACCTTCACAAGCTTATACACAACCACGTCAAAGGCAATCAAAGCTACGAGCACGACTACGAAGACTCTTGGAAGCGATGCAAAGACTACTGTTGAGGCAAAGCCCACGACTGTTTATTCGACAGCCTACACGACTGCAACAACAACAAAGAAGAGCACGACAACTATCACTTGTATACCAACTGCCAACAAGCTTCGCGTTCGGTCCTGGGAACCTGAAGATACCCTCCGACCGCGCAATACTGAGCAGCTTGTTGGTCGGGCCGCCTCTGTCTTGACCGTGACTGTTACCATCACTTCTCCACTCACTACAAATATCAAGACGTCAGCCATAACTATTCCGGGTACAACTTACACGTCCGACATTTATACGACTCTTACCTCCACTGATACCGTTTCTCTTAGACCCGCCACTGTCTCTAGCACTAGCTACTCAACGAGCATCAAGTATACAACCACGACGCTACAGGGATCGACAACGACAGTGTCTACTATCAAGACAAGCGAGACCGGCAAAATCACGACCCTCAAAAAGTCTACATCGACTGTGCTTCGGACTGTGACAGCTACGTCAACATCCGCGTCCACCACCACAGTAGCAGGCCCAACGACGACGAGCATCAAGCTTATGTCCGTCAAGAGCACCACGATTTTACCTACACAGACCATCACAAAGACATATAGCAAAGATACCGTAGTCAAGAGTACGATGACGCTCCCTGCAAGCACCTCCATCGTATGGAAGACCGTCACGCTATCACTGGAACCCACAGCAACCGTGACCCACCAGTCAACAATCTACAAGACCACTTCAGTCAAGCAGGCACATACTGTGACAAGCTGGGCAACCACAACGAAGAAGAATGTTCCTACCTGTGGTACGTAAGTATACTCGTAGATGGAAAAGAATCAATGTCCAGGTAGTATTCAGTTCAGTAATATCTAATATCTAATAAATCCTTTTATTATTGAATATATAAACCAGGTTCGAATTTTTTTTGGGGTACTTTTAGATAGTTATTACAATTATTCTTGTACCCTTGAATCATTCTTCAATAGTCTTGCTATTTAATAGAATGAAAATCTCATTAACACAATGATAGTAATTATTTTACCTTAACGTGACCCCACTATTCTGCACTCCTCTACCTCATCTATACTAGCTGCTCGGATCTCATTACCGCTGCTATTTCTTTCATGACAAACACTATCCCTAAACTCCCTCAGCGGCTGCTATGTCAGCTTCCGTCTCTACCATTGAGTTCCCTACCTCAGGCTAGCTTATGCGGCATGAGAGTACCGACGGGGGCTCAATTTCGGTCTCCTGGACAAGAGGCATGCGGCGGCACCGCCTGCGACATTACTACTTCCTATTTTAAAACCTCACCACCTATCATGCTGGCAAAAGTGGAGGCCACACGCCCAATGGGGTACTTAAAGCTCTTTTCCCATGCTCCACAGAGTCATGACCAAGAACGGCAGACCCATGCTTTTAATATTCTCGTTCTCGGTGCGGTACCTACGCCATTTATTCGCTTCATCGAGCTTTACGGGTCAGGCTTATTCGGCTTTAGAGCGGAACCGTATACGGCAAAAGGTAAGTAAGTTCGTTAGAGAGAGTATGACGTGCGATATAGGGCTAGATCTGGACGCTATGTTAAGGAATCACCAAATTATCGAGCCAATTGAAGAAGAGTGGTTCGGGGCATTATCTGCATCGGAGGCGCACGGGTATTAGTCGTTGGCGGATCCTTTTACCGTGAAATTGTTTGCGAGGTGAGACGATGAGGTAGATAGGATTAATTTAGAAGTAAGATGGACCCGGTCAGATATTTTGTTAGGTTATCAAGAGTAGAAGGTTGGAACTTGAGTGACATGGAACTATCGTTAAGTCAATGAGTGGATGAGACTTGCAATAAGAGTAAATGGCATAAATTTTGCTCAATGTTATATACACGAGCTCAGAGTACTGGAACTTTGATATAACTGCATTTTTTACACATACACACTTATGATTCTCTCTACTCAACTTATATGTAGTCCAGAAAAGTGATGCTTATAACTATAAGAGAGTAGCTTCCAGATACTACCTTGATACCCACGACAGATACATTGCCCGAGTTTCAGTTTCTCTCGTTCTTCCTATGACGACAATACAATCTTCGAAATGAAATAAATCCAGTTCAAAAGCAACAGCAGCATAGTTCTACATATAAAACGAGCATGGTAAAGAAACAATTGTAATATTCAGCGCCATTGCGATGCAAACATCATCCGCGTTGCGGATAGTAAACTACACGTAGGTGTGACCACTGTGGAGAAAACCAATCTAGTCAAACATTCTAAATGTTCATTTGGCTTGTATGTCTTGGCATAGTGGCTCGTGCGCCCGGGGTTTTAAAAGGAGCGGCGTAGCGTCACCCCAAAACCTCAAACGGAACCCTCTCCGCGACTGTAAGGCAGCTTTTTACCACCACGCAAACAACTCGATACTGTTAAGCTATTACTCATAAGTCACGAGGTATGTGATCTGTTCATTCCAGATCTGGACCTTCTCTTAATAGTTCCAGACACATCCTGCTTACAGAGGGGGGCGCGCGCGCGGCTCCTTGCCAAAGACGGACTTGACGTGAACGAAACGAAAAGACATTCTAGAATTGAACTTCGGCGCCATAGGGGGTGTGGGAACACACTCACTTATGCCTGGTATCCAGTTTTCACAGGCAAAATATTCGGACGCAACCCTTCAACGGACAACACAACTGCCACATCCTCAATACAAATATTACCTGTCCTTCGTACATACGACAATAATGAATTGGCTTCGGCACCTCATACCTAAAGTTCTCTTACCTACCTATACTTGGCCTCATCAAGACCTTGGGTCTGTTGATCTAGCGTCATCAATTCCATCAACACCGCGCCTTTTCTCTCCAAATTTTCGTCGAGCTTTGGGATTATTGCATCATTACCTTCGTTCTTTCTCGAGCTACTACTGCCATTGGTGTGGCATTCCATTTGACAATCAGATCGCGGCCCTTCCATTTGGACTGGTATTAAAATGGTCAGACGGCACGAGGCTTGAAGAAGTAGCGGCAACCATGATAGCGCGGTCTGCAGGCTTTCCAGTGCCAAAGATTGTCTCATACGGCGAGCATCCCGACGCACCTCATGCACCGGTGTCAATACTTATGACCCGCATACCGGGAAAAGACCTGGGCGACCCTGATTCGTATGAGCGAATGACCGATGACGAGCGAGAGAGCATTTTCGCAGAACTACAGTGCATCCTGCAAGTCATGCGAAATTGGTTGCACCCATCGGGCAAAGACCAGATCTATTCAGTGTTAGGTACAGCAGTCAGGAGCGTGCGCATTCCCAGTCATGCAGTCGGACCGTGTGAATCTGAATTGGAATTCAACGACCATCTCTTCAGTTCCATCTCCAGCCACAGTTTCGAAACTCGGGAAAAGTTCGAAGAGACAGTGGAAATTGCTGGAAGACTGCGGAAAATGCGGCATCCAATCGTCTTTACTCATGGCGACCTTAAGCATCACAATATTATGGTTCTAGATGGTCACATCTCGGGGTTCCTGGACTGGGAGTCTGCAGGCTGGTATCCGGATTATTGGGAGTTTACTACACCGTTAAGATTCGGCCCTAAAGATTTTTGGTGGAACAAGTTGGTGTGGAGACTAGGCGGTGACAAATACGCGGCCGAGCTGGAGAGTGAGAAAGCGTTGGTTCCCCTTACGGTTGATGCCTGGGCATGGTAGATAATTTGTGTTATCTCCTGAAAGATTGTTAGATTCTTGATTACGTCGGGCCTCAGGTGAATGTCGTGGAGTTGGAGAATGCAAACGTTGCTTGTACGGAGCTAAATACAGCAGAGACTAGTGTGGGTCTTGAATACGTAAGTCTATATAACATAAGGTCGATAATGTGAGTGCAAATTTAGTTTACAGGGTATCTTCGAGGGTAGAGTATATAGGGTATGACCATGTAGTAGGAGGGTCTTGATAGAGATCGCTATAGGTATTTCGCTCTAGTATATCTACTGTAGTGAACACTACACTAAGTGGAGACTACTGATATTGAGTATTCATTCTACGTTTATTGATTCTTTGAATATATTTACTTCAGAAATAATATTAGAATTTGCATATACAGAAGGTATAACCACACTTAAGACCATATAATGCTTTGAGCTCATATTAGCAACTCTTATAGACCCACAGGCGCACATATGACTGCACTCAATCTTAAATCTCGGAAATGATCATCATTCATTCACTCATCGCCAAACTCTCGAACTCCGATATGGGGCGTTAAGACGCATGGGTAGGAGATTACCCGAGTCTCCAAGTCCTTAACGACTACATCCTCAATCTGAGGGACTTTTATTGAAGGCTATTCACTTGGATATCAGCGGAGGTCTCGCGATATCAACGATGACGAATTTACTAAGTATCATCTCGAACCTGGGAGAGCTCGAAATCTCGCCTTTGGAACTGATACAGCAAGTTCTTACCGATACCGATACATACAGTGGGGATTTTGGCGCGTCTGCTGGAGGCTTGGGATTGATCGACAGCTTGCAGGAGCGGTAGAAGGTGTGACGGCTCTACGAAATTTAAACTTTGGGCGAGTTGTGGGGTTAGGTTCAAAGCACTCTGGCCAGGCTGGTATGGGAATATGCGTTCCCCTTTGTACGGAGCTGCATCATTTGTCCTTAGTAGTCTTGACGAGGCTCTTCATGCCATCCGTGCTGAGCGTGAAAGGCATATTTTGCAAGAATAGAGCCCGCGATACGGCGAGATGCTTTACATGCGACTTGGAGTTTCTTCCAGTCCGCGGTGGCAAGAAAGCTTAAGACCAGCTTCAATGGTTCAGTGAGTATATTGAAAACTTACAAGTGAGCATCTCTAATGGCATTACGTCGCGTCGATAACTCAGATTGTACCTCCACGGATACCAGTGGCGCCTATGTATCGGCATCATTGCGTTTTATAGCACCGCACAGATATGACTATATCATAGGGTAGGCATTCGTCTGGGAGTAAGTAAGCTTAGCGGGATGATCCGTATGTGTTGCTCATTAGCCATAGAATGAGGCCGCACTGACTAGCCTACGTTACGAACGAGTTGCTAACGGTATCGATGGTGTTTAGCACTCACGTGAATGACCGTGATGACGTACTACGACAAGAGAGTGCTGATCATTCTGTCTGACCGATGACCTGACATGTAATGCCCGCTTGATTCATCGGCAGTATTGGGGACCTGTTCAAGCACTAAGATCGTATTGACTGCATCGAGGTGCGGCTAGTATGAGTATTGTCACCCGAGAACGATCCTTTGCCTTGCATTCTAGTTTGTACATGCAGCAAATGAACAACATTGTGCTGTAACAGGAGAACAGTCTCCCTGCAGAAGTACAGCGGGCGAAGAGCCTAGACAACAATCAGCATATCGGCCTGCCCGGTTCTTATAGGATAGTAGGTCCGCCTTGTTTGTGGTGCCATCTGACCCATATATCCCTTTCTCCTCCCTGCATCTGAATCACGGGCTGCATATGTCTAACCCAAAGCCATGTAGTCGCTGATTGGCGTCGACAAAATGCTATCTGAGATGAAAGCGTGCAGCGCTCTTGCGCATCGACCTGACGCTGCCTGCTCCAACTCATTAAGAGGAACGGCACAAGAAACTTTCATGAAGTAAGGCCGGCAGGTCGACACACCTACAAGGATCGGTCTAAAGCTTAAGAAGGACTTTCAGGCATGACTCTGTATCTGATCTACGCGTTTGTGTATGGATTGGGCGACTAAAGAACGCGTCAGGACTAAAGAAAACTTGTGCCAGTATAATGTTTAGTCTTTGATACCGGACATTCGGCGCCTACTTCTAATACGGGGTCGATTTGAATCAATCTATATGTAAACCTTTTCTGCAGCGCCATGTCTGCGTAACCTGTTGCTGAGACGGCAAGCCCGGAAATAGCGCGAGTTAATTCGAAGCTCATTTATGACACCTCACCCACAAAAAAATCATTCCAGGAAAACGGAATGATATATGGTGCGCTATTTGCTACTTCTACTTCAACAAGGGGTCTCCCCATTGCTTTCTCCTTTCTCTCAACGTAAGAGACAGACATGAAGACATGGAGCATTCCAAGAAGGCAGTATAAAATGTCTTCCTCCTTTATTTCGCGGTTCGAAGGCTATCTCTTTCTCTCCGCTACATACCTGCCAATTACCTTATGTATTGGGTACAAGCGACTGTTTATCGCCTTTTTATCGTCCTTCACCAGAAAGAACTCAATCAATTACAGCACAGCACGTTCTAAAGCATCTAGCCTCAATTCAAATCATTTTCTTGTGCGTAAAGATGCTTTCCAGTCAGTTCATTAGTGTGTCTTAGTCATAGTCGACGCCAAAACATCAAATGGAAATACATGACATCTTGCTACACTCTTATACTAACGATTTATTAAGTTAGTCGAATGTGAGGACTCACGATAGTTCTATTATCAATACGACATTCGTCGAAATAACAGTACTAGAGCTTATCTTGGACCGCCTACGTGGCATAGTATTCAATGTTTTAATAACTGTCTTCTCGTTACAGGCGTTGCTTCCTAGATCTTAAGAATAACCTTAGAATAGGGGATTTCCCCATCTATGTGAAAGGATAGCATATGGCGGAACAAATTTGCTGCAAAACTGTCAGGACATGACTCTCAGACTGGTCGAGGTGGAGAAGTTGCATGGCTGCTATATCGATGCTCGGACGCTCAAGCAGAAACTGCAGATAGGTCGGGGCCAGAAGTTGTCTGGATCTATCCAAGATAGCCGCGACGGATCAAGAGACAACAGCGGTCTATGACTATGATGGTATGTGATGGCCTGTGATGGCAGTCTGTCGAGGCCATGGCGCTGGCCGGGCTCAGTCCCCAGCTATTCCAGTTGTGCGAACCTCGCCCGCGCCGCAACCTGCATTGACTAGATCCGGGCATTCACTATGCTAAAACAGTATTAGACTCGATGTACTACACAGCGTCTAATGCGGCACAGTCGATAACACCTGAGAATTCTCATCCAATACCCTAAGCTCAAAAGACAATCGCTTACTGCACGGCGGCTCGAGTAGCGCTTCTTTCTCAATGCTGAAACTCTCCGTTCTTGCAAGTAAGTATAAAGATGACGAAAGTACGTCCATACCTTTGGCACGCGCTTAGGTCCTCCATCTACTGTGTGATTGAGATTCACAAGGAGCACTGGTGGCGCTGCGACCGTACGTTCCGTCTCTTCGTCTTCCTCATATGCAGAGACTCCCAAATTGCTTCGTCCAAGCTGAGTGAGTGAAATCATATTACCCAATAATGGTAGTAATAGCCAATAACAGCGAATATGCACTTGAAAATCATAGCAGATCATATACGCAGCAGCGCACTTTTGCGATACCAGGTCAGTGATCTCACGGCAGTAAAACTCAACGTCCGCGTTCATTTCATGAAGAGATGCTCGAGACTCATAGTACAGGAATTCGAATGCGTTGCTTTTGAGGGAAAAAGTCTGCAATCCTGGTTCTCGCACATATTGAAACACAATATTGGGTTGTGTGCTATACTTGAGATTGGTTTTACGGAGTGACTGGGATTCCTCTGTGGCTGGGAATCTCAAAAAATATGCTCTCTCAGTATTGTAAAGCGAAAGAGAATTGATGAAAGTCAAAGTGGCGGTCACCATCTTGTCAGCTGTTGGAGGCGAGGCTGAGGTGGAGAGATGCAAAGTTCCAGTCAAGTAGGTGAATGACGGCAATTATATAGTTCAAAACTGGCATTACGATTCACACAGGGGTTGGTGGGCTAGTGCAGCCCAGATTAAATCAAGTGAACTTATCAGCAAAGAGCAAGATATCCCATATTTAGGGCTGTAGAACAGAAAATCAGGACCTGACTGTCCATAAGAGGCTTGCTCGTTCCCATTCTCAATATAATCCGATCAACTTTCGAGACCATGCTCATCCTTTTAGGTCTTCAGGCGCAAAACATCATCTTGACCATCCTTAGCCTCAAACGTGCTATCTTTTGACTCGTTGAGAAAAGCCTTCCAAGGTTGCTCCTTGGCGTTGTTGATGACAGGATTCACAGCGGGAAGTGCAAGAGTCGCTTCACAACTTGTCAGCTCTCTAGAGTCCTACAGGATACTCACTATTGTAATTTGGGTTTCGAAGGCTGTATGAGTGGCGCATGAAGATTTTGCAATTCAATGGAGGGCTCGTTTCTGCTGCTCAGCAGGTGATATATACATGATTTTGAGCCTGATCGCCAGGGTCATGTGTCAGGCCCTCATATATCAACGAATCATTGTACCGATAAATTTCTTTCTATATGTGAGTTTCCACTTTGGTACGCAACTGCATTTGTATGTTAAGTTGTTGGCCACAACGATTGGACGTTACGAACCGCACATGCAGGATAAAATACTTGCTTCAAGGCAAATGGTGTCACATGTTGCATTGGCTGATTGATAGATGAATACTGTTGGATTCTGTTCGATATGATGAAAACGCATGCTACGTAATCCCGGTGAAAGCTACCTCTGGAACTCGTAATTATTGCGAAGTACACGGATACCTTTGGGGATTTGTGCGTCTGTGTCGCATCAGACTCTATTTCCAACCATCTGCACTCCGACTCTTACACTATGGCGTGCAATAATGCGTAGAGCCTTGCTGCAGGCTATGATTTTGTGGCTCTTGCATACATCCGCCGCAGGCGGTTGGTGCCATTTCCGGCTATGAATTCGAACCCCCACGTAGTATTTGGTAATGGCGCTTCCAGCCTTGTGGTCGTCTACATGATCCTCTGATCTAGAACTGGAACTGAACTCGGCAATTATGTGACTAGTCACTAATAACGCAAGTGATGAAATTGTTGGAGTAATGTGTGACTATAAGGCAGGGGCAGGCATTCGTCAAATCATACTGTAGAGAAGCTATTTAGAGCTCGTCTTGTAATATTACAAGAAGAAACATAAGATATTCGAAATCCATGCTAGGCCACAACAGAAGGCTCAACTGTTATGACTGCATCGAGCATCGGGAAAAAAAAAATCATTTTCAGCACGACGCTCTCTCGCGTGTATCCTCCAACAGAAGCTTTTGAGTTTCTGACCGATGTATGAGAACAGTCTGAGTATAATGATCCGCCTGGCTGGCTATAACGCGCGCCTTTAGCTTACAAGGTGCTCCTGGATCAGGCGCGCTGTCGTAACTCAAGAATAGTGTTGTCTCAATTGGCCTCTGATTATCCAGCCGATACCACTTATAGCGTTCCCTTGGTTTCAGCATGAATACCTCTCCGACATACTCACTTGACAGGTATTAGATTGGTGGGCTGGATAATGGCGAAGTCGCAGCAAATCAGATTTCAGTCCAGCACAGTGGCTAAAAGTCTCCACACACTACAACAAGATAATGCTCGTCAGCTAGGCTCCGAGAAGATGGAGTAAATTGATCGCAGGATGACTTACTTGACAATCCGCATCCTCCCATCGCCGTTCAGGTACTGCTTTGCTTCTTTTTTGGTCAGATACCGTCTTGCACATTTAAATGCTGCAAATGGGGTGAGGTCTTCCATAGTCAGGTATCACTGAAGTCAGTTGGTAGTATCTTGACTTACTGATGTGTGCAGCTTCTGCTGGAGTATCTGTTCGAGCCGCCGTTCCGATGACATCACTCGACTCAGCCAACGAAGTCTACGAGCGTGAAATAGGCCAAATTTCGCCCGAGGACATCCTTGACCAGACCCGTTATCTTCCTGATATATTCTGCCTTCTTATGTTTGCGAACCTCCAAAATCCACACAGCTTCCGGGAGTCGCAAGATTTGCAATGCATGACTCGCGAGGTCTAGTTTATCCTCGTTACCCCGCAGGGTTGTAATTAAGATGTCCACGTCATATCTCATACGGTATGTTTGTCCGGAAACGATTCATGTTCCTCGAGAAGATCACCTGAGACGTGGTAAGGTTTCGCGCAATCATACTCTGAAGGATCACGCAAGAAGCTGAGGTCGACGCGGGATTTCGAGCCTGGTAGTTCAAAGGCTCGCAAAGCTATTTCGTAGGATGATTGATCTGGACAGTTGGTTCGACTTGGGAGTAGTAGATTTCCGAGTTGCACCGTGGAAGGATGGGACGTGGGGCAACCCGGTATTTGGATCTCTGCGAGGTACCGGGTTTACAAGCGAATCGCGTGCACATCAAACAGCCCTGGAGGCATTATGTGAAGTTTTATACCAGGCCAAGCATTAGTTGTAGAGCGACTATCGTTTTAAGTAAAAAAAGTTGCTCAATGACCTATTAGCACTTGGATACCTATCTAAGGAAAGCTATTCACTAACACACATGCATCCACGCAATCTCAGGATGAACTTGTTCAAGATCGGGTGGCTGACGCTTTGGGAACGTTGCTTCCCATGCGCTCTGGACCCGAATGAGCAGTGTTTCTTGGTGTGCCTTGGCCGTGACCTGAAGTCCAAATGATCTGCCGTTGAAGTCAAGATAGCTGAGAGGCAACGTGGTAACTGGGTATCCTGATCCGGGTTTATTTAAGTCTTAGGATCTTTGCCAGATTGTGATGTCTGACCTGCTGTTCCCAAGATTGAGAACAAAAGCCCCATCTCCCGGCCCCATGATTATATCTACACCATTATCGTCCAGTGTCTTATCGATTCGATACGGTCCGGCTTTGTTTCGTGCGGATTTTAAGAGGTCATTGGTACGCATCTTTGGACATGTTGGAGTCTAACGCTCTGATGAATCCATCTTGATTGTAATTTGCACCTTGTAATCCAGATCAGAGGCGGATTGACAAACACTCAACGTGACTTACTTTGTCCGAGCTCTTGCTCAGCATGCTTTTCATTGAATTCGAGAAGTGATTGGAGTGTATTGACTTTACTGTCTTCGACAGTTGCAAGGAATTCATCGAGATTAGCTTTGAATGTGGACTCTAGTACACTGTTAGCTCAGCACATAAATTGAGGAGGTCGAGCTTACGAAAAACATCCCAAATATTTTTCTTGCCATCCTCAGAGGCTTCACCTGGGGAGAGCAACGTGACAGGCTTGATGACCTTGACAACGCCTTTCAGCTTTTCGTAAGCTGCCTTCCATTCGCTCAGCTAAAGCAGTTGATGATTATCAACCTTGTCCCAGGAGAACAGCAGCAAAACATACCATCTGATCGGTTGCCTTCTGCTCGAAATTCTCGATCTCATGTGGGAACAACCATTTCTCGGGCTCAATGACTCCGATACGAATGTCGTCCCAGGAACGATTCACAGCCGAGCCATAACCACCTTCGGGGATCACAGTCTTAGCGGGATCAACGAGCACATCAAGAAGATCAGCAAGATCTTGAATGGACTTTGCCATCGGCCCAGCGGAATCTGCCTCGTATGTTATCGGAATGATTCCCGCCTAAGGAACAAGCTTGAGCGTAGGCTTTGTAGTATACAAAGCTGCTCTATCACTTGGCATTATAAGCGAACCCATGGTCTCGGTGCCTATGGAAATAGGGGAGAAATCGACAGCAACAGCAACAGCTGAGCCAGAAGAAGGCCCACCCGGGTTCTGGAGCATGCGTCAGATACCAGGTAGCCCTGCTTCAGACGAGGTACTGACACTATGTCCGCCATTTGTATCGTCGTCGCGGAAGCCGCTGGGTACGTTTGCCGGCTGCGTCTGCTCTCCAACAGCAGACCAGCCGGAGTAAGCCAAGTCCGATCTTGTATGAGATCTAGCGGCGCTTTGTTTTCGATACTGAGATATACTGACTTATACCAAGCCCACTCCTTCGTCATATGTTAAATTGAAGCAACAATCAGATACCACAATTATTAGGAACTTACCGAAAGGTTTGCTTTGCCCAAGAGTATGACACCGGCGGCGAGTAGCTTAGTGCGATTAGTGATGGAGTTATGACAACTGTTGCATCTAACGTACATGATTTATAACCTCTGCATTTTTCTTTGGTTTCGCATCCATAGGTGTGAGGCTACCACAAGTAGTCGGCAGACCCAGTGCTGGAACTGTGCCGATGTTGTCCTTTACAAGTATCGGTATACCATGTAGTGGACCACGCACAGTACCATTCGCTCGCTCTTCATCAAGTTCCCTAGCGCGCTTGTATAGTAGATCCTCAGGAGCGGTAGCGATAATGGCATTGAAGAAGCTATTGTATCGTGCAATCTGGCTTAGGTATAGCTGAACCAGAGTTTCACTAGTGAGGGAGCCTTCGGCAAGTTGCGCCTGCGCGTCTGTTGCCGTTGCAGTCAATGGGTCGAACGACATTATAGACTGCGCTGAGTGGAGATGGAATGGAGATTATAATCGAAGGTTGGAACTCTGGAGATAGAAGGAGGCATGTACGCGGGAGGCGAGAAGAAATAGTCGAGGAAAGCGCGACCTCATCACCACAACTATAAGTTGGCAGCAGTGTCTCTACTGCGAAGCTGTAGCGTTCCCAGGCAGGCAGCAAACAATGTGGGAACGGACGCGCCCCTGAAGCATGCCAAGGATTGCGGCTCAAATCAGAGATGACGTAAAAATACAGTACCGTAAATTTTGGTAGTGACTCGGCCCAGCGACTTGCACACAACCTGCGAATTATAGACCGCCCAGATGAAAGATTGATAGGATGAGAGTGCAATCGTCGTACGTGGTGAATCGCGATCCGCCTCAGGGACCAGTCAGTCTATCTTCTTTACCGATCGCCTGCTTCACCGGTCGAAGGACGTGATAAGGCAACCGCGTGTCGCAAATGTGGCAGTAGAACAGTCGAGCCGGGGACCTTATCGTTAAGGTGATCCGGAGCTGCGGCGTTCCTCGGGCTGCCTCTTTCCGCACAGTACTCTCGTGACAACTTCAATGTGTTGAAGGGAGAACCGATAAGTGGGTAAAAAATGTTAATTGAGGAGATTGGTGCCTGGCGTCACTATATAGGCTATTGATAATATAATACTCAACGAACGATGCCAGAGCAGTAGGCAGGTGCCCACCAACACAACAATAGACTATCATTCAGCGCAAAATGACAAACGAGTGCGAGACGTCCCACAAACTATGGCCCTCTCAGGAGTAGTAAATCCCAGGCTACACTCCTGCGCAGGAGGCTATAGCTACCTGCCAATGCCTCACCTAATAAACTTTTTAATGTACACTTTGCCCTCGAGTCAACGCAGACCGACCTACCAAAAGGCCTGAAAATTTATTATCGTATAGCTTAGATTACTTTCAGGAAGCTTATAAAATTACTATCCTTCGGTTTCTTTCCGCATTGCCTCGGCGTCAACCAGCAGTTTCAACGATCCTCATTTCCTCCTTAAGCTCTAACGCTTCAACTAATTTTCGTTAAATATGAGTGACTTCCCCATTGTCTATAGTCGTAGTTATGGTTAGGGTTATAGAGGATTTAAAGTGAGGAATACTAAAATTAATAGTTCTAAACATAGATTATTAGGATGTAAAAATATATAAAATAGGTATTAGATATATACTATAGTATAGGAAGTACCACTCTATAAAAGTTAACGTACCTAGAAATATTATTATAGATATACCTTTAGAATAGAGATGTTTAGTCATGATATAAAAATCTAAATTTAGTAAAATATTATCTTATAGTAATATAAATATTTAAATCTAGTTAAATATAGTTTAAATAGTAATATAAATATTTAAATTAGATATAATATAGTAGTTTATTAAACTAAATACTTACGTTAATATATATTATACTATAATAATATAAATTAGTAGAGTATCTAAGATATAATCTATTTAATAAATAACTATACTATTAAATACTCTAAAGATAACTATTAAGTAGTATAGTTTCTACTAGAAAGGATATATATATATATTAGTATTTTCTTAAGCTATTTTTATATATAATTTATTATAATTATTATATACTATTATTATATTCCTCTATTATATTTCTCCTATTTCTTCTCTTTTTTAATAAATCTCTATTTTTCTCTTTTACTTTAACTTTTATTTTAAATTATCTTTCTCTTTATATTTATCTATCTTTTTTATTCCTCTCTTATAACATTAAATTATACCTAAAGTAAAGTAAAGGCGTAAATATTTTAAAAATACTATTCTTAAGAAGTAGTTAGAGAAGTAGTTAATACAGCTAATTAAATATTATAATAATAATAGAAATAAGTTTAACTATAATAGTAAACTAATAGTAGTAACTTTTAGATTAAATTTAATCTATACTCTATTTTTAATAAACTAGAGTTAAAGGGGATATATAGATTATAATATTAGATAGTAAAATTTAGACTAAAGGTTTAAATATATTAATAGATAAAAATCATTTATAATTACTAGAGATAGTTATTTAAAGTCTTTTTTTTTTTATTCTAGATTTTATTAGAATTATATTTTTTTAACTCTATATTATTTAGATTTATTCTACTCTCTACTAGATTACTAGATTATAGAATTAAGTTTATATCTACTAAGTTTATTATACTTCTAGCTATTTCTATTTATTAATTAGTTTTTTCCTTATAAATTAGTTATAGAAGTGCTAACTATATATTTTAAAAAATAGTTTAATGAGACACTATAAATTAAGAATAAATAAAAAGAGTTATTAGCTTAACTATTACTACCTAAAAGTATTTAAACTAGTAATAATTCTAAAATATTAATATCTTAAGTATCTCTATTAAATTACTAAGTAAATAATATAGATTTAGTATAATAGTTAATAATATAATATATTATATAGTAAAAAGTAAATAAATTACTACTAGATTATATCTATATAGTAGATCCCTTTTATCCCCTAGTTATAAGATAATAAATCCTTCTTAATTATAATATTTTAGTTATTAAGATATATAATCTATCTATATAAAGTATAGAGTAAGTTATTAAATATTATTCTCTTTTAATAATTAGAGATATATAGAACCTCTAACTATTAATTATTATTTAATATCTTTTAATAGTATTATATTATAATATTATCCCCTCTTAGGGTCTTTTTTATTCTAAGAGAGTAGATTAGAGATTAACTAACCCTATTAGATCCTATCTAGTAATAGCTATAGTAACTAATATCTAAATATCTATTTAAGTTATATAAAGGAGATTTCTCTATTTAATTAATAGAATAGTACTTCTAAACTTAAGATAAAAGTTAAAATAAAAGAAAACTATTCTTTAGTCTTTTATCTCCTTTTACTATCTATAGTAGTAGTAAAGATAAAAAATTATAATTATATATTAAAAGTTTTAGGTTATATAGGCCTATAAGTAGTTTCCTATCTTAATTTTTTCTTCTCCTTAATACTATTTTTTTAAAATTTATAAATATACTATATTATTATTATAGTAATAACGTGGTTTACAAGTAAGTTAATAGCCTAAGTGAGTTGGTAGCTTTTTAACGCCCACCATTACAGCGTAGTATCTTAATACCACTAAAACTAATAGTAGTTTACTATATACTATTCTATTCCTTAGAGTTATTACTATTATTTAAGTCCTCTATCTCTACTATATAGATACGGGAATTATATCCTTTCTTATAATAACAACCATAGTATCTCTTAACATAAATCCTCTTTATTAACTCCTTACTACTATTATAACTATTACCCTTTCTTATAGTAATTAATTCGCCTACCTCTCTAACCATAAGTATCTCCTCTATTTATATATATTATTATTTATGGCTCTTACGCTTCATTATTATATTAATAGTACTTTTAAGGCTATTTATTTTCTTCTTTATTAACTTTATATTATATACTATCTACTAAGTATCTTTACTTAACTATCTAATTAATTCGTCTAGAGAGCTTACTAAGGACCCTAGACGATTTCTTACTCTTATTTAAATAAATATACTCTATACTTCTAGTTCTTTAACGTTATATAGGGTCTTCGCCTTCTATATAACGTCATTATACTAGGGTGGAGTAGGTATACGCAGCCTTATATTAAGCTTTAATAATATAGCTTCTAGGTTAATTAGGACTAGCCCAGCGCCTTAAAAGCCTGCATAAATATTATCCTTAGTAAATACCTTACTAAAAGTACTTTTAAAGATTAAAAGAAAGCTATCTTTATTAATATAGTAAGTATAGTTATATACTAAGGCTAAGATCTTATCGCTATACGCGCGCTTCAACGGCGTGAAGCAGGCGACATCTAAAGACTATAATAAATATAATAAATAAGAAGGTATATAGAGAGTAATAATATTCTTCTCCTTATAATAATTCTAGAAATTAATAGAATAGTAACTTTTATAGTTATTAATAATAAGTAAGTAGTATCCTCCTACGCGCTAGTACTATGAATACTTCTCAAAGTAGTCTAGCCAGGTAAATATAAGATTATTATTAATCTAGTCATTAGGGCTAATAGTAATAATTTATTCTAGGATAGATCTTTAAACTAGGTGGTGATTAACACCTTATCTATAAAGATAATAAAAGGTAGAATTATAACCCCTATTATGGTAATATCTTATATTAGGGTAATCTATTTATAATTACTAGGCTATACTTATTTCTTCTTACTAGATCCTTCTAAGCTTATAATAACTAGCTAGAATAATATCTTACTATGGAGGAATAAGTAAGCTAGAAATTACTATAATTTAGTGAACGAATTAATCAGATTACTATATAAAAAAAGGTTACCTACCTGGTCAGTATATATGTGAGAGCTTAGGATGAAACGTTCTAAGCTCTATACTTAGGGATGAAACGGTGTCAATAAGGTAGGGTTAGGTTACCCCTAGAGGTGAAAAAGTGGTGTAAGGACGATCTATAGGAGTAAAGACTCTATAAAAGACTATCTTTAGGGGTAAAGACTTTAGTAGACTACCCCTAAGGATAAAGACTCTAGTAGACTATCCCTAAGGGTAAAGACTCTAGTAGACTATCTCTAGGGGTAAAGACTCTAGTAGACTACCTCTAGGGGTAAAGACTCTAGCAGACTACTATAGTAAAGACTCTATAGAAGACTGCCCCTAGGGGCAAAGACTCTAGTAGACTATCCTTAAAAATAAAGACTCTAGCAGACTGCCCCTAGGGGTAAAGATTCTAGTAGACTACCCCTAGGGGTAAAGACTTTATAAAAGACTACCTCTAGGGGTAAAGACTTTATAGTAGACTACCATAGGAGTAAAGACTCTGCGAAAGACTACCCCTAGAGGTAAAGACTCTAGTAGACTATCTCTAGAGATAAAGACTCTAGTAGACTACCTCTAGAGGTAAAGACTCTAATAGACTACCCCTAGGGGTAAAGACTCTAACAGACTACCCCTAGGGGTAAAGACTCTAGTAGACTACTATAGAAGTAAAGACTCATAAAGACTACCCCTAGGGAGTAAAAAGACTCCTAGTAAAAGACTATCTCTAAAACAAAGACTCTAATGGGCTATCTTAAAAATAAAAACTCTAGTAGACTATTTTTAAAAATAAGAACTCTAGTAGACTTATAAAAAATAAGACTTTATAAAAAGACTATCTTTAAAGATAAAAGACTATAAAGATTATCTTTAAAAATAAAGACTTTATAGTAAAAACTAGACCCAGCAAATGGGTTGAGGTTAACCATAGGTAGAGTTGGGGTTGGGTTAGCTATTACTAAGCATTGGGTATAGAGTTGGGGTTAGGTCACTTTGAACTTAGGTGTAGAGTTAGGTTGGGTCGCACGGACCCTATAAAATGCAGAGTTTTAAAGGTTGGGTCGCGGACCTTGGGTATAGGTTGGGTTAGGAGTTCCTATCTGGGTTGGTTATATAACAAAAGTAATTTATATTGATATTTTATATAATTCTATTACTAGAAAGTATATTTAGGGAAACGTCTATAACTTTTGTAGAACACTCTACTAGCGGAAGTCAGAGATATGAACTATTTATTTATAACAGCTATTAAACACGGTAACGTAAAGGAGGTTGAACCTTCGACGTTTACGTGGTTGGAGTATTTGCTCCCTATTTACACTAGGAATATGTACAATATCTTCCTGCTCTATAATATCTTCCTCATCTATAACCTCTTCCTCCTCTGTAATCTCTTCCTCCTCTATACTATCTATATGATCTGAATAGGTTGGAAGCTCAAAAGATCATTTACTCCATCATAAGGTGCTAGGCTATCCTCTGTAATAATATATTGCTCCTTCTCTTGAAAATTGCATGCTTAAAAAACATGATCTGCTGAATTCTCTGGGCTGAAAGACGGTGTCTCCGATCTCCAATTACATCTCTTGCAATATTAAAAACACGCTCAATACTTACTGCAGTAATCTGAATAGGTAGAATATCTTTTGCAATTTGGGCAAGATGAGGATAAGTATCCTCATTTGCTTTCCACCACTGTAAAATATCAAAAGATTCACCTATAATAATATGAGGTGTACTTAGATAAGCTTCTCCTTCTGACGTGCTGCCCCTTGCTCTTCTTCCATATGTTGTAAGCTAGTACCCTGGTTTTGGCTAGATACTGAAATACTACTTGACTGTGATTGGTTTAAGGATGGGGCTTCCGGAACCACTCTGTACCTGATGATCGTCTAGGATAGGTAGTTGAGACTGGAGTAAAATCTCTGGTTTCTTTATTATCATAGCGATCAAGGTATTGAAGAAATTGCTGGCGGTAGTTATGCTTGTCCTGAGCTTCCCAAGTATCATCCTATAGATAGTATTAGTGATTACTGTAATAAATAGCTGTGATAATAGTACCTCATATGCTGTAAGCTTTTTGTGTTGGATCGAGAATAGTTGCGCAGTTGAATAAAAGCCCCGCTCTGCATCTGTTTTCGAATAGTACTTGCTTAGTTTAGCTCGTCCTTTTCTAGCTGCAGCTCTTACTACTGTTGGCCACTCTGCGTTATCTCTATTCTCTGAATCTTCACTAAGCTCTTCCGTCATCTTATCTAAAAAATCAAAGAGTCGATTATACATAAGCCAGATATATTGGATCTGTGGTTTTTGGTTCTGGCTCAAAGAGTCGGTTGCATCCTTAAACCTCTTTAGCATAGCTGTGATAAGCTCAAAGGTGGTGCCACTCAGTATGAGATAGTCGAAGTCGTTTAAGGTCACGGAAATCTACCTCCGCGTTATCATTATTACTGGTAGCCTAGTAATATGAGGAGTCGTTTTAAGTTGATTTCTTGTTTAAGCCATTCATCGATATATGACTGGAGCTTAACTGCGCGGTCACACATGTCGAACGTCGAATTCCAACGAGTTCTCACGTCTCGTATAACAGAGAGACGTTCTTTTGGTGGTAGGGATTGCTGAGTAGCAATAAAACGTTCAAAACGTTGTGGGGATCGATCAATCGCTTTGCATATTGCCCGGAGCTAGCCATAACTTAGTCTGTAATAAATACCTGGGTGATAAAAGCTAGCTTACCTTCCGAAGAGAATTCGGTATTGAAATTTCTGATTGAATCTCATTTATGGCGCCGTTGTAGATTCTCTTCAACCTCTAGCTCACTAGGAGCTGCTAGCTCAAGATGCTGAATGATATCCTGACAACCAGATTGATGATATGATGCGAGGCATGGAACCGTATTCTCAGTAGAATCCCAATTAATACCTTCTTCTTGTAGTTGAGTTTGGATAGTACGAGCCAGTGTTCCATTATTACTAGCATTATACATGTGATAGCTAGAAGTTGCTGCTTAGTATTCGTATCAGATAGAACCTGTAGTACTTCTAATGCCATAGAAGTACCTGTATGGCTTCCACGAATTGGGATAAAATCAAGTAGCTTCTCACAAAATTCCCAGTTGTTATTAATATAGTACCCCTTTACTGCAAGAAAGCTAAGATGGTTTCTTGCAGACCAAGCATCTAAGGCAATTGAGATCTTCGTAGTTTTACAAAGATCACAAAGTAGAAAGCTTTAGCTGTTTTAACTTGATCCTGGAATATCGACTGTAATTTATAACGGCTCGTTATCACAGTATTGGGCTAAGGTATTGAAGGAAGCGTTGAAAGGATGGCCTCTCTACTGTTCGGAAAGACCAGTTGTTGTCTATTACCACCCGTACAAGTTCATTCTCATAGGTCATAGGAGAATACAATGGGACTGGTGTTATAGTATTTCGATAATGTAGAGGCCGGGCCGTAGGTGTAGGTAACTGAATATGTATAGGAGTTAGAGTCTCCTTACAAGATTGAGTATTAAGGTGATTCGTAAGATGCTTAGTTCAATTGTTTTGACTGTTGGATGTTGAAGTGCAAATCCGCAATTAAGACAGAATACATATGGGCGACCATCTGTATACTGTGCGGCCTCTCAAATTGGGTCCAGATTTGGCCAAAACGAGAGGTTGAATTCCACCGTGGGTTATGAGTTAAAGGATCCGTAGCCCATGTAGTTTCACTCCACCACTTATTCCATATAGAACGAATTTCGCTTTGTTCCTCATTGTGTTCGTTATTCGTAGATGGATATTTAATTAATATCAGGGTGCTCTGAGTTCCCCCTCTAACAATTTGGGGGGCGCTTAATTGGAATTGATTAAGGATAGGTGGAAACTGTGGGGATTGAAGAGCAGATGCCATAAGTAGAATGGATAAAGGATAGTGGTGTGATAAAAGATGTGATAAAACTAAAGGAGTTGTGAGATATGTTGGTGGCCTGAGAGGGTTTAATGCGTATGTTTCCATTCATGACTATAAGATAGGGTGCAGGGCTTATGATATTCTAGTACGTCTGTTTACATTCCTAAGTACATTCCATAATAAGTGAGTATTAAAATCATAAATGATATGTTTACATTCAGGTAAACAATCTGTGATTATTAGCTGTATTAACTATTACTAGCTAATTGCAGTTAAGCAGAGTGCCAAAACTTAACTAAGATCTACCTCCTAATATTTGAGTATTCATTCTGTAGTAGACTCTGACACTCAATCGTCTTCATCAGAAAACCCTCAAAATCTGTAAAGCCCTCAAACTCCTCCTCACTATCATCATTATCCTCATCCTCATCTTTATCAGTAGAGGTCTCATATTCATCATCCCCCTCATTATACGCAGCGTCAATCTCAGAGTCATAGTCAACTTCTTCTTCACACTCATCACTCTCGCCAAGAACATATGGCAAATTGCTTTCAAGCGTAATATCTTCTCCCCAGATATACACTCAAGGACAGACGTAGGCTCACAACGTCTAGCGTAATTAGTATATAAGCGTGATAAAAGAATGTAATAAACTTACTGCCAGTCATTATCTGTTACCATAGCTAACTCTTCTTTGGTAAGGCCATCTATAAATTGTTGCCAATCAGCTTTAGCCTCTTTACTTTCGAATGTATTGCTTTTGAGCTTTGCTAAACCGTCTTCATAGGTGTCTCGCATAATTTTCTCAAGGGCACCGCCAGATCCATAAGTCACAACTCTCCACGGCCTTGGAGTTGTCTATCAGGAGAGCTTTTACTAGCCTGGGCTAGCTTCTCTAGGGATTTGTGGTGCTGCCTAGGAAACTTCGTGATTAAGCTTCTCCCATTTCAGGTGGACTCGTTGTAGCTGAGCTACTAGCCATTCACCTACACCTTGTAAGTATAAACATGATAAATTACTGTTATAACTTACTACTCTTCTGATTCTGAAAGCGCTGATCTGAAAGCTTCTCCTGCTCCATCTTAAGGTAGTTTTCTTTGCATCCTCAGACAGAGAAGTGTACGTGTCTTGTTTTTCAAGTCTCTTCTTAAGCATACTTTTGGCAGAACGATCAGCAGCATTAGCGCTCTCAATAGCCTTGGTCTCTCTATCACGTAGAGCAGCTCGATCTCTTTGCTTTGAACAGCACGAGCACTATTACTAAGTACGCCCTTAAACGGTACTGATAAGTTCGTAGGACGACCTTTCGAGAACCGCTCTGTCCACGTAGTGAGAGGACGTGATCGATTTCTTGCTCTTCAGAAGTAAAACCCTATATAAATTAGTTTATACTGTGATAATAAACTAGAATAAATACCTTCGTAAGCTTGTCCCACTCATCATAGTCATATCCAGCTGGTATCTCGCGCTAATACTGGGCAGTAAACCTCAGGACGATCTAGATAATCGGTCTCTTCAATAGGCTCTGCTTAATAGGCGGAGACTTCATTGCGCAGAAACTGTAATAAAGGTATGTAGTAACTTATAGAGCGATCCTGCAAAAGTGCGATAGTAGAAGGTAGAAGAAAGTTGACAGGGACTGACTATAGATGCAGTTAAGCGAGATTTGGTGGCCCGTGCGCGACGCATAACGCGGTACAACAACAATAAATAATAATAATCGTATATTGCGCATACGCATACAGCGACCAAAAAAAGTCGCATTACTACGGCAAGAGTATCAATCGAAAGCGCATCTTAAGCTCTTTCCCTATGTGAATTATCACGGAAATTTATCACGGAGTTGTTGTGATATACGCTGATAGAGTCTGTAAATTAGCTTGCCCAACTTTTGTATTTCCCTCTCACCTTCACTTTCTCCCTCTCACCTTCACTTTTTCGCTTCTATATTCACCGCTATATAACTATTGCCTCAGCGACTAAACTTCTACTTTCTACTTCTACTTTCTACTTCTACTAACTGCTCTAACTTTTATCGCTGCTCTACAAACTCTACCTATAATGGCTAGATCTAAACAAGTTGCTACTAAAAAGCCTCGCCATAAGCTAGCAACTGGCGGAAAAGCTCCCAAGAAAGATCTAGCTAGTAAG
Organism: Kalmusia sp. IMI 367209; assembly: GCA_027946365.1. Taxonomy (NCBI): domain Eukaryota; kingdom Fungi; phylum Ascomycota; class Dothideomycetes; order Pleosporales; family Didymosphaeriaceae; genus Kalmusia; species Kalmusia sp. IMI 367209. The sequence goes on along the minus strand of JAPEUQ010000005.1, from coordinate 21,651 downwards.
GCTGCGCGCGAGAAGATCGCTGGCAATGCGAAGAAAAAGCGGCGCTTTAAGCCAGGCAGTAAGTTATCACAGCTTCTAATCACATTCTTAAGCTGATAGGATATAGCGGTGGCGCTTAGAGAGATTAGGCAATATCAAAAAACTGCAGAGCTACTTATTCGCAAGCTTCCATTCTCACGTCTTGTTCGCGAGCTAGTCCATGCCTGCAAGCCGGACTTGCGCATCCAGGCTTCTGCACTAAGTGCTCTTCAAGAAGCTACTGAGGCGTTCATGGTTGGATATCTTGAAGGTATGTACCTCTAATCAGTATATTAACTATTAAGTAAATACTTATTTTCCTAGACTGCCAAATGAATGCGATCCATGCAAAGAGGGTTACAATTCAGGTCAAAGATTCTTATTTGGCAAAGCGTTACTACCAAAGATACCATATCCTGCACGTTCTATCAAATTAAGGAGAAAACCTGTTAGGGGTAGTAGTTATAGGTCATGAAGCTCTAGTAGCAATGAATCTAGTTATACTGTTATAATTAACTGTAATAAATGCGTGATAGTTGATATTACCTAGCTACCTAGTATCCACCTTAACAATAATCATAATTAAAAAACGACTAAGACGTAAATAGAAATATATTAATTGATTATGATTACTCAGACCCTAGACATAACCATATACCCTAACCCTAACCCAACCCTGATTTTAGTAACCTAACCCTAACCTATACCCATTACTAGCGCTAAATTAATGGGTTTAGGTATAGGTTAGGTTAGGGTCTTATGTAATCTGACCCAACCCCAACCCAACCTATACCCATTTGCCAGTCTATAGTAAACTACCGTAGGAGTAAAGACTCTATAGAAGACTACCCCTAAGGGTAAAGACTCTGGCAGACTACCATAGAAGTAAAGACTCTATAGAAGACTACCCCTAGGGGTAAAGACTCTAGTAGACTACCCCTAGAGATAAAGACTTTATAAAAGACTATTCTTAGGGATAAGAGGTTTAAACTAGACCTATAGATTTATAAATACTAAACCTACTCCTAATTAGTTTAGTAGATGATAACTCCATAAAATTAATATTATATTTTAAAAAACCTTACTCTCTTTACCTTCTAATCTAATCGCACCTAGAGCTATCTACTATAAAGTATAAAGGTATAAATAATATAAAAGTAATAAAAAGATAATATATAATAATTAAAAAGTTAGAGAGATAGATTCCCTCTATAATTAAGCTACACTATATAAACTAGTAATAGCTAGATTTCTAATTAACGTACTTAGCCTAGATTAGAGCCTTAGTATTAATCGATCTATTAATAAAGCGTATAAATATTACCTCTATAAGATTTTTAAAGAGGTGGGTATCCTTTAATAAAATATAAGCTATTAGTTATAGATTACTTACTCTAAGGTATAAATATAGTAGATACTAGACTATCTTTACTAAAAGGACTAGACTTAGACTATCATCGCTTTAGGTAAGAGTGGTAATGAGGATAGTATAAAGTAGTTATTATTTAAAAGTTAAAATAATATAATTAGAGAAAGGTAGAGCTTATTATAGGTTATTATTAAATAGAAGCTTTTAAAGAGTATCTCCAACATTTTAATTACTAGAGAAAGAGCGTTAGTAGGTATATAGTATCTATAATAAAGGTTAGTTTTACCCCCTATTTATATTAGCTAAGGTAAGCTAACTTTAAGAGATAGATATACTTCTATTATACCTATAGATTAAGCTCTATACTAATTAAGAGGATACTATACTTCTAGATAACTATGGCTAGATCTAGACTGAATTAGTAAGCCTATCCTTAAATAATAGCTAGCTATTCTAGGGGTTAAATAGGTTAGTTAAGTAGGAGATGCTAGAGCAACTTAGGCTTAGTAGTTAAGTAAAGTTTTCTATATAATAGCTAACTATACTATAATGAAATACTAGTTAGAATCCTATAATTATAAAATAGTACTATATCTTAATTAAATAGATAATCTTTAACATCTCTATATTTAAATGGATGGTAAGCTGTAGGATAGATAATATAAACGTAAACCTAAGCTAAAACCCTTATCCATTCTATATTAAGTAATATTAGTAGTATTAGTTTACTATCTTTAATAAGGTTATTAAGCTTACCTTAGAAATCCGTGACTAGTAGGGACTGGTGGTCCAATTAGTTAATTAGACTAAGCTAACCAGCTTACTACAGACACGTAGTAGAGGTGACGTATAGGATCTATTCTATCCTAGCCTTAAGTCTAATATGAAGTCTCACCTGTCTAGTAGTTACTAAAGAGATTTCTTCTTAATAGTAAATAATAATATATATTATAGCTTATATAGATAGATATCTATAGAGCTAGGTAAACGCTTCATTAACATCTAGGCGTTCCTTAAGACTATAAAGTAGAAAGGAAGCTTATAAATATCTTAATAATATATATTAGCTAGTGATTAAACTAGGAGCCTACTAGGTTATTAATTATGAGAATAATAAGCCCACGTTACGGAAGGACTTAATACCTATACTATAAAAAAGATATGGAGAAGAGGTAGAAGCTACCTTATAAATCCTCTAGTAATAGATCCTTAACTATATATATAAAAATAGAAAGGACTATACTAGTATAATACTAAAGTACTACCTTTATAAATATTTAGCTAAATATAAAATGCCTATAGCGCACGCTTTAAGTATAAGATATAGAGGAAGATGTTACTTATTATTATAGACTTTATAGGGTTAGCTCTCTAGTATAAGTACCTAGCCGACTTCCTTCTAAAGGAGATATATATAACTAATATAGATCTTTTATTAATAATTACCTAAATTACATATATATTTATCTACTAAATCCTAGAAGTCGCTAATAACCCAGCACTCTAGTTAAAATGTATAGGCTAGAAGCTACTTATAATAATATAGCCAGTAATCTAATAATAGATCTCTAAATAATATATAGAAGCGCTAGATAGTCCTAGTAAAGAGGAGTAGTTATTTATAGCTAAGGGGATAAAGATAACGCTTAAGATGGCTAAAGGGATAGAGGTAACACTTAAGATTATTAGAATTAAATATAGTAGCGAGTATTCCTTAAGTAATAATAAGATTAAAATCTATCTTCTACCCTCTATCTTCCTCCACGTTTTAAGGGGTGTTACGCTAGCGCGTTCTAGCGCCTCACTTACACGACGTTCTTGGTAAGGAACTATTATATAATTATATTATTATGAGATTATATACTTCACTTCTTATAACTATTCCCCTTTCTTATTAATAATTATCTTAGCTACTCATAATTTACTCTCTATATAATAGATTTATAGTACTATAATAGAGTAATACTATCACCTTATTATTACTTTATAGTAAGGTAGTCACTGTGTCTATTACTATAGTAAAGTAGAGGCTATGAAATTACTATTATTATTAGGGGTAACGGTGGTGAGAAGAAAAATATATATATATTCTTAAGCCCTCTATCGCTCCTATCTCTTTTTTTTTTTTTTTAACTTAAATTTATTATTAATTCTCTACATCTTATTATTATTATTATATTATTTAACCTTCTCCTGCCTATCGCTATGACCTAGTATCCCTAGATATTTTTATTATAGACTTACTCTTTAATTATACTTTACTATTATTAATTCTTTATATAGACTCCTCTTTCCCATCGCCTTATTCTAGAGGTAAAACTCTAGCGGCCTTACTATTTCTACTATTTAAAGCGTATTGGCGCTAAAGGATAAAAGTATAATATCCTTCCCTATAAGAAGTATACGTATTACGTAAGCTTATATAAACCTTATAAGCTTATCCTATTAATTTTATAAGAGAGATAAATATTTTACTTTATACTACTAAGATCTTTATACTTCCCGGCAGTGACAACGCCATTATATATAAAGTTTTTCTAAATTCTTATAAAGACTATAAGGCCCTAGTAGAGGATATCTTATAAAAGGAGGTAAAATAGAATAGTATTTATAAGCTAACTAGAGTAGAGGTTACCCTCTTTTAGGTGAATATAACTAACCATCTTACTATTACTATTAAGGGCATTTTAGACATCTTTTATTTCCTAGTATATTCTTTCTCTTTTTATTAGGCGTTCTACCGTTATTCTAATATTAAGTAGTCTAGATAGGCGCCTTTTAACTCTATTAATATATAGATTAATCTTTTACCTACCGCCTCTACGTCGCCTCTACCTTACTCCTCTATTATTCTCCTATTAAATACTATTAAATTATTACTTTAAAAGGAAGTTTCCACTTCTTCTTTATTAACTTTAAGTAGTAGCTCTATTAATTTATAGTTAAGCGACGCCGACTCGCCGCTAGAGGAATAAAAAGGAAAAGAGATAGATTAGAGGGTAATAATTATACTAAGCCTAACCCCTACGCCTTATTCTATCCCTTATTCTATCCTCTATTTTATTTTTATCTAGACCCTTATATTTCCGCCCCCTCTCTACTCCTCCCTTAGTAGCATACTGCGTTGAGATTAGTATCTTAGTAAGTCCTTATAAATGAGTATTACTCGTAAAGCTGCCACTTCTATAGGAAAGTAAAAGCGTAGCGACGGCGTACTATCTATAGAGTATATTAGAGAGGCCTCCTCTATTAGTTAGTAGAAGAAGAAGAAAAAGAATTTAGTATTCTTAACTTTAGTATCTAAGGCCCTGGCTCCCACCGGTGGTAAGGACAGGGGTAAGGATAAAAGTAAAGATAAGATTAAGGTTTAAGTTATCTTATAATATAGCTACTTCTAGTTTCTCTAGATATATAATATTCGCGTAGTAAGGTTAACGTTATAGTAATAGTCTTTAGACCTTATTAAAAATAAAATTTTATGTCTTTCTATTCTTTTTCTAATTAAACTATAATATTAGCTTACTATTAATATCTTCTTTAGAGGTATCTATTAGTTAAATTCTTCTACTTAGTTTTTCTATTTAACCAAGTACTATATTACTCCCTTATTTTTCTCTTTATCTAATAGCTAGTTAACTTTATATTATTTCTCTTACTCCTTACCATTATTAAGGTTAATAGGGTTAGAAGGTTTAGGGTTATCTTTTAGTCTTTTCTGATATGGCTTTAGTACTAAGGTATAAAATATGGGGTGAATCCTTAAACCTAGTGGTAAGTGGAGCCTATAAGTCTATTTATCTATAGGTTCTACTATTAAAAATGGCCTAATATATCGCGGAGATAGCTTTTTACTTAAATACTATAGCTTTAAGTTCTTAGTTAATAATAGAACTTACTTATTTATTTTAAATATTTATAGCTTATACTTCTTATCATAGTACTATTTTTAGGCTTCTACTATAATAGTCTACTGTTCTTTTAGTTTCTAGTAATCTCCTTCTAGGCGACTTATTTATTTTATAATAGAGGGATATTAAGTTATATTATCATTTCACAGTTAAGTCGTGAGTGAAACCCATAATATATAAAGAATAAAGAGTACCTTATAGTTATATTTTTTAAATTATTATATACGAACTCTACTAAGGGTAGTAGATATAATTAGTTCTTTTAATTCTCTAATATATATATTTATAGATATTATTCTAAGGTTTAGTTTTATTATTCCATCTACTCATTAGTTTATAAATAGAAAATAATATTTAGTTATCACTTTATCTTCGTCGTGAAGCAGAACTCTAACTAAAATATTAATATAAATATAGATTTTCTATCTAATACTATGCCTTTTAGAAACCTAAAAATCTAATAATCTAGTCTATAAAGATATTAACTAGGTTAGCTATATTTATATCTTTTATTATAGGAGATAGCGTATTATCTTAGTATAGTAATTGACTACCACGAGGATTATATTATAGATATAGCCATAGCGCCTACTTGGCGGTAGTTCTATAATGAAATCTATAATTAGTTCTTATTATAGTCCTATAGGTATGAGTAGTAAGTTAAGTTCTTCTATAGGGCGCTGCTTTGGCGCTTTTATCCTTAAGTATACTACGTAGGAGTTAATATACTCCTTTACTATAGCCTCTATATTTAGTTAGAAGTACTAATAATCTATTAGTTCTAGGGTCTTTACCCATCTAAAGTAGCCTACTAGTAGATTATTATAGCTATTTTATAGGATTTCCGCCCTAAGCGCCAGTTTATTTAGCACATATACCCTATTTCTGTGGAGTAGTATACCTCTCTCTCTTAGCTTCTACTATTCTAACCGTCTACCCCTACCTTACCTTTATAGTAATGAGGTAATAATGTTAGTATACTTTTATATTATAAATATATTAGAAGTTTATAACTTTTAAATTAGTTCTAGGAGTAATTCACCTAGTAACTTATATATTTATTAGATTTTTAGGGTCTTTTAAGCCTATTGTCTAGTTACCCGCCTTAATACTAACGTAGTACTAACTTCTAATAACTCTTAGGCTAGCTCTTAGCTATTCTTAATTCCTCTTTAGGTATTACTATGTTAGTTATCTCCTTTATCCTTATTAGAATTAGGCTATAGAAAGCCTATACTAATTATTCTAACTTTATTTTCCACCGCCGGTTCTGGGGCCTTTAGAAATATAGACTAGTATTCTTTTTAACTTTAGTAGACTCTATAGTATTAGGAGTATATCTCTATCTAGAGATATTATCTCTTTATCTATATCTATTGGTCGTCTTAACGGTCTATTTATAGGGTTAGTCTTTTCTACCCTATACTTTATCTCAAAGTTATATACTACTAAGAAGACTATTTATTTAGTCTATTTATATAATAGGGCTTTCGTTCTATAAAGCCACGTAAATTATTATAGTCCGTGAGGACTTCTAGGGTATATTAGCCTCTTAATATAGTGGCGTTAGTACTTTATCACCTCTATAATAACTACTAGTTCTAAATTATATATATAGGTAATTATCCTCTACCGGCGTTAGCTTTCTTAACTAGAATATAATAGGGTATTAATTCCCTATTTCTACCTTTTATGAGAAGATTCCTACTAATCTATAGATTAAGGCGTCTATTTTTAGGTATGAGGGTAATGTAGGATTATAATATTATAGAAGTAATACTATTAAGAAGACGTTATATAGCTAATACTTTATCTCCTTAGTATTTATGGTTCACCTAAAGGAGCTCTACTTCTTTTCTTCTTTTAAGTCTTTTAGTAGATCCGTGATAGACTTTATAATAAGGGAGAACCCTTTAATAAATCATCTATAAAAGTTTATAAAGCCTATAAATACTTAAATATTCTTAGTAAATTTAATTTTTAGCTAGGCCACTATTACCTCTATTTAACTTTAATCTATCTGCACGCCGTCGAGTTGCACGATAAACCCTAGGAACTTAATCTAATTAATCTTAAAGATATATTTCTTTAGGTTTATAAATAGGCTATATTATTATAGCCTCTTAAGGACTTTTATATATGCTCTAGTGGTTTTCCCCTTTTCTTAAAAAGATAAGGATATCGTTTAGGTAGACTATATAAAAGATGTTAATATACTCAGCTAGTACGTAGTTAATATAGCCTTAAAAAGTTACTAGGGCATTAGTAAGGCTAAAAGATATTACTATATACTTAAAGTGGCTATATTATATATAAAACGCTGTCTTCTACTTATTACCTTACTAGATTTATATTTAGTAATAGATATCCTTTAGGTCTAGCTTTATAAAGTGTACTAAGCCTAATAGCCTATCTAGTATTTTACTAATTAGTAGTAAGGTTAGCTGGTTCTTTTTAGTAACTTTATTTAAGCCTCTATAGTCTACGTAGAGCCTTAGCGTGTTATCCTTCTTAGGAATAAATAGTACTAGGGCCTCTACTAGGCTAGTACTTTTTTAAATTTAATCTTACTCCTTTACCTTCGCTATATAGTCGCGTAAGGTCTCTAGTTCTTTTAGGGATAAGTTGTATAGTGGTCTAAAGGGTATAGAGGTACCTTCTTCTAATTCTATTATATAATTAATATACTAGTATTCTAATAGTATTCTAGTGGCGTCCTCACTTATAATATCTTTAAAATTCCTTAATACTTTAGATAGTATAGTTGGGTTTCTATTTTCTTCTTCTATTTCTCTTATACTATTAATTACTATAGTATATACCTCTATTTAGTCTTTTATTAATTTCGTAAACTTAGTAGTATTTTCTATCTAGAGTACTATTTCTTTAACTCCCTAGCACCACCTTATCACGTTATAGTTAAGGAGAACGTTTCCCTTTATTAAAGCTAGTATTCCTAGAGTCACTAGGTCTATATAGTTAGGTACTCTATAGATTATAGTAGTTACTTAGTATAGTACGCCCTAGTTATCCTTTATACTTATGATTACTTAATAGGCGTAGTGACTCCTTACTAGTATAGAGTTTACTATCTTTAGGGAGGGTAGCGCTACATCCATGATTTCTATTAGATATAGCTCTACTATTAGTTTTTTATTAATGATGTTTACTATTACTCTAGAGTTAAGTAAGAGATATATTATCTACTCCTTACCTTTACTATCTTAAATTATTCCTTTTACCTAAAAAACGCCCTTACTTATATATGCCTATAAAGGTAGGTATCCCTTCTAGGCTCGCCCTTTTCATATTAATAATATTAATATCTATAATAGAGACTCTAGGTCGGCTTAACTCACCGCGTTTTACCTAGTAGTTCCTTTCCTAGTATCCCATTTTCCCATAGTATCTATATTAATCCCTTAAAAGTATTAAGCCTACTACTCTATCTCGCTACGCCGTTAGGATGGTGGTGTTTTAATAGGGTTATATTAATATATCTCTCTATAGTATTATAAGCTTTATATTAATACTATAACTTAGTGTTTATTACGGCATCACCATTATGGCGCTGGGCCCTTATAAGTTATCTTCTAGAGTAATTATATACTCTACTAGCTCCCTTTGCATTTTTGGAAAATTATTATAGTTAGTTACTATTACTCATAGTTCTTATCATAACTTACTATATAGATATATGATAAGGTATTTCTATTTATAGATGGGGCTAATCTGGTTCTCTAGCGTAGCTAGGTAAGCTATAAATTTATTTACTAATTAGCCCTCCCTCTACGTGGCCCATTAGTATTATATAGTCACTTATAGCTTATAATTAATAGGGCTCTTTATCTAATTAAGTAAGAAGCTTATTATCTATTATTAATCTCGTCTTAGCGTCGCTTTTAAGTTTACGCTATAGCCATAGCTGGCGTAGTATTGGCTCTAAGGATTATAGTATAAATATAATCTACTAGTCTTTAGTTATAAATACCTAAGGATCTAGCCTAAACGCGATCTATACCTAGGTCTTAAAGTTATAGTATTCCTAATACTCTACCCTTAAAGATAGGGATTAGTTTAATCTTTAGACTTTAATAGGATAGCTCTATTATATTACTATATAGTTATTATTACTATAATAAGTACTCATATTTATTACTATCTATTATTCTTAGTATAGGGGCTATAGATACGCTTCGTACGCTACCCTCCAGCGTAAAGTTAGGTACTAGCCTATACTCTCTATTTATAATTTTAGCTTTTAAAATATAAATCTCCTCTAGTTCTGCTAGTTTATCTTAACGCCACTTAAGCCTTGTCAGTTACTCTTATAGGGGAATAGGCTCTTCTATTAACTCTATCTTTAGCTTATTTTTATCTATGTATATATAGTCTTTAGTAGGTCCTTTATAGTACTCTATTAATACGTTTATATTTCTCTAGCGTTTCTATTGCGAGGATACTAAGCCACTATTCTATAAGATAGGGAGAGATTTCAAAATTATTAGAATTAAATATAGTAGTAAGTATTTCTTAAGTAATAATAAGATTAAAATCTATCTTTTACCCTCTATCTTTCTCCGCGTTTTAAGGGTATTACGCTAGCGCGTTCTAGCGCCTCACTTACGTGGTACTCTTGGCAAGGAACTATTATATAATTATATTATTATGAGATTATGCACTTTACTCCTTATAAAGATACTCTCTAAAGAGTTAAATATATTCATCCTAATCTAAAGGTAAGGAGTATCTATAATATATTAGTAGCGTAGGTCTCTATCTCCCAGAATATAGATGGTATTATATAGATATAAATTTATAAAAGAGTAAGGTGCTATCTAAACCTTATAATATAGGTTATAAATAATACTAGATAGAGAATTACTATATAATAATATAAATAACTTTATTTTAAATAAGTTATATAGCCTTCATAAGTAATATTATTAGTAGAAGGACCTAATATATTAGGTCTCCTTAATAATTACTACTAGACTAATAATTACTACTAGACTCTACCAGCCCACAGATTCTAAGTGAGCTAGCCCCCTATAGCCTATTATAGGCTCACGATATTGGAGGCAAAAAAGATATTAATAAAATATAATATAAAATAAGTTTACTAATCTAAGATAATTAGTATGATTTCTCACTAGTCTAGACGGCCTAAATAGTGTAAAGTTACTATATAGATAGGGAGTACTAGTCCCTATAAATTATCTAGACTATATATTATCTTCTAGACTTTATATATTTAGCACTAGTGCTACTAACAATTTAGTATTAAGTAAATATATATTATATTTTATTTTAAAGTTCCTTTTCTTATAGCTACCCCTAGGGTAAGAGATAGGACTTAGTGCCTACTCTACTGCCTTTTATCTCTAAAAGTAGCTCCTCCTCTATACTATTCTATTAATAATAGATTTATTATTAGATAAGGTAGACCTAGGTCCGCTTAGTAATATGGATTAGTGACTAAACTAGTTATCTATCATCCCTATAACATCTACACCTATACCTACAACGCCTACACCTGCACCTATAACATCTATACCTAGACCTAGACCTATAACACCTATATCTATACCTATACCTGCAATACTTACACCTACAATATCTATACCTAGACCTAAATCTATAATACTTATACCTATAATACCTATACCTATAATATATATATCTATAATACCTATATCTACAACGTATCTAATATACCTAATATATAAGTAAGAGAGTAATAATAACTTATTTAAGACTTCTAAAGATAACGCTAAACCCTAAGATAATATTACGTCTTATAAATTAAGATAGAATGATAATGAAGGTAGTTTTAGTAATAAAGAATAGATAGTTATAATATTTAAGTAATATATATAAAAGATTAATTATATAAAGGGGATTATAAGTTTAAGAATAAGTAATAGGTGCGTAGGGAGAACCTGTATAGCCACTAACTATATAGCAGTGTAAGAATTCATTATAATAATAGAGTATATCTCTTTTAATAGTAGTTATACTACTAATATACTATAAAGGTGATATACACTCAACTATAAAAGTTAAAAAGCTAACTCATAAGCTATAATACTAGAGAATAACTATATATTTTCTTTTTTTTCTTAATTTTTTTATAATCGTCGGCTAGCCATAAGGCCAATTATATAATAGTTAAGCCGGTTCTTTAATAATATAATAATAAGCTTTAAAAACTAGAGGACCCTATATAGTTATAAATATATTTATGGACTATTATTTAACCTAAAGTACTAGATATTCTAGCTAATAATTATTACTATAAGGAGGTTTAATATATTATTATACACCTAATTACTAACCCACCTAAGAAGTTTCTAATAAGAGGTAAACTTTAAAGATATTATAAAAAGATATTTTAATATAATATCCTAGAAGATTATTACGTAGAATTTAACTTATATATTAAGTAGATCTTCCTCATCGGCGAACTACTAGACGAGGGTATAAAATTATTATAGAGACTAGGTAATCTATATATATAAAAGATAACTATTAATAAGTAAATGATATTTTAAGAGAAATTTATAGTAAGTGGTCCGTATACGTTAAATAAAGTACGTAAGACGCCTTTTAATTAAAAATAAGTTAGCATTCTATATATATGACTATAATATAAATATTAAGATTAAGATAATAGAATAGCTATAATTAGTACTAAAGGAGACCCAACTTTAATCTAGAGAAGATAAATCCAACTTATTAGACGAAGAGACTAGAAAGACTATAAAATAGAAAGATATTATTATATCTAATAAACTAACTAGGAGTAAAGTACTAGAGACTAGTAACTCTTATATTAATTATAACTACTAAAGCCTCTTCACCGGCGGACTTAATTAGCTATAAATAAAATTAAAATAAAAATATATTCTTAATAATATTAAGACTATCTTCTATACGCTAGCGGTTAATATTAATTACCTAAATAAATAATTTTAGATCTATATAGTAATAGACTAGTACGCTATCTTCTAGTTAATTATAATAAGGTTTTAGAAAATATTAAGGATATTAAGACTTTATCTTCTATTCACTTATATTTTATTTAGCCTATAGTAACTTCTCGTCGGCGCAGCCACCAGTGTTCCTTATAAATAACCTCCTTATAGTTATATAGAGAATATAAGCTACTAGTATAATAGAGTAAATATACTAAAGTATAAATACTTTTAGATATACTTTAATATTAAAAGGAATATCTGACATAGGCTTAACGATTTATTTACTATTAAGGATGTTATAATTATAATACTAATACTTCTTAATTATAATAAAGTACTATTTATATAGATAATAATAAAGCGGAATTACCTTCTATAATATCTAAGAGGATAGCTAACGCCTAATAACTCTAAAGCGTCTAGGCCCTTTACTTATAAATAATAGCGTATTAGATAAACTATCTAAGAGAAAGAATATATTTTTAGGATAAAGTAGGTACTCTCCATATAGATATTAAGGCTAAATAAGGATGGATGGAGCTTCTCTACTATCCTTACCCTTATCTTTTAACTAATACGTTTCTTCCTTAAAGAGTTATAATACTATATATATCTCTTCTACTTCTTTATATTATCTATATTTTCTAGTATTCTAGTGTTCTTTATAAACCTCTTTATATAGGCGATTAATAGCCTCTACGCTTAATTTAAGACTATTAGCTCTAAGGGACTATACGTGGCGTTAATAGAGGGCGTGTCTATTTTTAATTATCTAGGTAGCTACTACTTTACTAGCTTTCTAAGGTCTCTAATGGGCTCGGTGCTTACTCTACTTAGGATAATTAATAGTATTAAATAGGGTGGATGGCCGTTCATTAATCCTAAAATATTTAGTCTATAAGATACTAATAACCTTAGCCTTACGTAGTGGCCTTAATGCGGGAATAGATGGCCTACCCTAATATATATAGTATCTATTACCTTCTATTACTCACTAGAGGTCATAGTTAGCTGCTATAATAAGACGTGGTTTAGGGAGCTAGGTAGACTAAGGGTATAAGAACTAAATAATACTAAGAGGTTTATTAAAGAGATACTATAGGAACTTTAGAAACTTTAGATAATTATCTTTATTACTAGCCGCCTCCGTTAAGCGTTGAATGAGGGTAGTTAAAGCTAAGGAGGTAGTAATAGTCTAGAGGTGCTATAGTTACTAAAAGAGTAATGAGAGTAGGTGAGATAATAGGTATAGAGTGAGGACTCCTTCTTATAAAGATTTAACTTCTAAGCGCTATTCTGGGCCGTTATAAAGAAGCTAGCTAATAATTATAAATTATAGGGAGTACTAGTTAATCATTCTCTACTACTTAGTATAGAGAATAATTATATTCTTTATTATATTTCTAACCGCGCGACGCGACTTTATATAGAACCTATATAATAGCTATATATAACGTGACCTAGTAGTAGAAAGGCCATTCTATTTATAAAATATAACTTAGTTCTTAGTACTCCGCGCTATTATATAATATACTAGGAGAAGACTATAAGTAAAGACTAATAGGTTAATATAATTATTATATTTATACTTATATATTAGATTAAGTATATGCTAGGCTTCTACTAGGCCAAGGTCAGCTCCTAAAGGGTTATTTAGCTAGTAGGGTTAGCCTCATAGTATTAGCCATCGCGGTGAGGCCTAGTAGCCTTAAATACTTAGTTATTAAGATGGAATATCTAGGCGAAGTAATTATTACTATAGTAGAATATAATTAACTTTAACTATAAGTTATCCTTCCATATTATATTACTACTAATAGAGAATAATTTTAATAGTATAAGAAGCTCTTCGCGATAGATAACCACGCTATACTAGAATACTACTAGATAGTTTATTAATATTTTATTAAGTGTTTAGGCGATCCGCTTTATAATCTAATATTTATAATAGTATTAATACTAGTCTTCTTATCTATAATGTTTACTATAGTATCTAAAGTATAGACGTTTAGTATAGAATCTAAGAAAGAGACTAACTCATTTATAGTAAGCCTAGTAATTAGGATACTCTAGTTCCTATGACCCGGATCCTTTCCTTAGAATAATAATAATATAGATAATACTATACTATAGATATTAGAGATAACGAAGAAGATTAGTAAGTTAGTAAAAGATAAGATATAGATAGAGTTAATGGCTAACGCCATAGAATATAAAGGAGTTAGTAATTAATTACTATAAGAGCTAGGCTAAATAGAGGTCTTTTAAAATAATTAAAATAGTCTATATAATAATAAGATTAGGCTTTAGGATTAAGAGTCCTACTTAGTTAGTAAAAGGGCTTAATATCCCTTTAATTAAATATAATAGGGTTTATAGGGTATATCTTCTAGAGTATTAATTCTATCTAGGTTAAGTATTATACTTTTATTATAGTAGATTCGTAGATTAACTTTACTTTTATAAAAGATTATTAAGATAGACCATTATAGATACTATAGTTATAATAGATTACTTAAATACGTTTACCTACGGACTCGTCTAGCACCTATAGTAGAACGTAAACCTAGTTATAAAAACGAGTAGGATTAGTACCTAATTATATATAATATATCTCTAGTTAATAATAAATATATAGGATATTAGCTTTATAACCTACGTACTAGATTATTATTAAATTAATATAGATACTTTGTAGTCCTTATAATGCCAAAGAGATATAATATTAGGATATATAATAGTATTAAAGCGTTTATTATAACTAAGTAAGTAATAAATTAATATTTATATATTTATATAATTATTTTATCGTGTATATAATGTTGCATGGTATAGTAGTAGTAATATAGGATTTTTTTAGTTCTTTTATATAATGTGTAATTGCAAAAAAAAAAAAGAAATATTAATTAGATAGTATAAACTATAATATTTATACTAGCCTTAAATAGTTTTATAAGAGGCTTATAATATAGTATTTTAATTCTCTAAGCTTTCATGACTCCTTTATAAGGCCTAAGTAGTTAGGTAGTCCCTTTAGGTAAATATAGTTACTAGAGCGTAGTAGGTCCACCCTAAAACTTAAGTTATAATTATAGGAATCATGAGAGGTAGTAAAAGTTAAGTAGTAATATAAAATAATATATTACTATAGACTATAGTAGTATATTATAGACTACGTTATATAAAGATATATATATAAGATACTTAGACTAGCTGTATTCCCGTTAGGAACGAAGCTATAGTAATCCTTAATATACTATAAATAGAACTATAAAATTATCTAGAGATACTATATTAATATCTATTATATTATTAGTTATCTTCTATCATTTACTCCTTTAGCTTAAAGAAGAGTCATATAGATGATAGTTTCATCTAGTCCTTTTATATAATATTATTAGTATTTATTATAATAGGAGAGTCATCTCCTTCATCTCCTTTCTAAATAAAATATCTATCTATTTAAACTACGTAAACTTTTAAGACTACTATTTAAAGTATACGCTATATAATAATTTAAGATATAGATATCTATATAAAATCCTTTTTCTATTTCTTTTTATACTAATTATTAATCTAAAAATACTTAATAGTCTCTTATAATATAAATGAGACCTAATAGTAGGAATATTATAGTATAAAAGTACTTAACACAGATAAATTAGTATATAATAAATATCTCTATATTTATATTATCATTCTAGCGTACACATGGCGTAATATAGTAAAGAGATTCTAATTAAAATTTTTTTTTATTATTTTATATAACGTTTTATTTTAAGAAAAACTACTAGAACGTACTAGTAACTAGACCTTACACGCTGGTCCTTAGATAAGTCTAGTAAAGGGCCTATAGTAATACACCTATATAAATGGAAAGCTTTAGTAACTATTTTATAAGGTCTAGGTATAGTCATATAGTTCTTTAGATAGGTATAGTGGTAAATAATTACGTTAAAGCGTAGTAAGATTACTATAAAGATATAAGATATAATTATAAGATATAAGAAAGAAATATAAAGTAGTTATATAAAATAGTATACTACTTTATAATAGACTATTATAGTATATTATAGATTATTATAGATTACACGTAAAGGTGGATAGGAATAGAGGTAGAAAGATACTTAGATCTAAGGTATATCTCTAGTAGGAATATAACTATAATAGTATTAATTAATATCTATAAATTAAACTATATAGATGATTAGAAGGCTCTAGAGACGTTATATTATACTAGAACATCTACTATAATACTAATCTTATATATATAAGATATTATATTTTATTATCTAGAATCTATCGCTTACTCCTTAGGCTTAAAGAGCTCTATTAGTAATAATTTTATTTAGTCCTCTTACGTAGCGCCATTACTACCTATTATACTAGAAGAGTTATAGTTAATCTTCTTTATATTCTCTTTATCTTCTTCGTCCCTTTCCTCCTCGCTATCTCTAACCTTTAGGACCCTACTCAGTGGAGGCGCTTTAATCTATAAAAATGGCTTCTTCTATATTAACCCCTACGACCTTAAGCCCTAACCACGCCTCTAATATCTAGCTAGTAGTATATATTTATAGGTTTACCTTCTCTATTAATACTAGCTAGATAATCTATTCACCCACGCGTAAGGTCTACTCAACCTAGGTAGTAGTGATAGACTTATGTAATATAAGATAGAGGATATTTTAACTAAGTTTCTAGATAGTATTATACTACTAAATAGTCTAATATAGGCGTTTTCTAAAAGTCCTTTAGATTAATATAAAAAAGTCTAAGCTAAAGATCACACTACGCCTCTAAATAAATTCTATTCTAGCTACTATAGCTACCACTTCATCCCTACTCCCTGTCTACGCGCTAGAGCTCCTTAATCTTCTTAATATAATAGCGTCCTAGGAGGGCTATTACCTAATAGTATTAAATATCTATATATACTTTTACTATCTTAAACTAGAGAATTATATTCTAGGCCTAATAGAATTAATTATTAATAAGGGCGTACTAAGGTATACCTTTTACGTCTATCTAGACTATAGAGAAGATAGGCATTAGAGACATTATCACGCTAAGGATTCTAGTATTAAAGGGATCCCTACGCTTATATTAGTTCTATAGAAAGATAGAAGTATAGCCTTATATAATCTTATTACTAAGTAAATAGGCTTTCTTAAGTATAACTATGGATGTATAGTATAGGTAGATTATCCTAGTATAAAAGTTTAACTTCCTATAGGCTATTATAGGATTTACGTAACCAGCGTTTTATCCTTACGTATAATAGTATTAAAAACTACTATTTCCTTATAATAGATATTAGCTAGAGGCGGTTAAAGTATTAAAGTATATTATTTTATAATTATAATATATTAGGCCTTATTAGAGGAGCGTCGTTATTATTAGGTGTATATATTATTCTCTACTACTTTTAAAGCTATATTTACTTCCTACTACTATTATTACTACTACTATTATTATTACTACTAGGTTGAGGATTAGAGTCGAAGGCGCTAGAGACTTATAGAATTAATATCCTCTCTAGTAGGATATTTATGGCTATAACTAGATATATTTATATTATCTTTATACTCTATCTCTTCTTTATCTATAGTCTTATCGGCGTTATTCACTTCCGTAATAGTTATAATATTTATATACCTAGTAGCTATCATCCATTTATATTTACCTAGAATTAAGTCATATATATAGTAGTCTATATAAAGCTACTCTATATTAGATAAGATATTTTATAGAAGGGACTATCTTACTAGCCATATTACTATAAATAAGGAGTAGGCGATAAAGACCGGCATAGAAAAATATTTTAGTTATATATAGGGAAAGATCTATCTAGTATTATATTAGACTAGTATTATATTTTTATCTTTATTACTATTAATTATTACATACGACTCCTAGGCTACTTATACTAGTAGTACTTAGTACGCGTCATTAGGCGCGTAATAGATATATCTAAATATAAAATCTATTTTACTTCTATAGAGAAGCTCCGCTAACCCCTATCCTATTATTATATAACTAAGCTAGCATAGTTAAGCGGCGTAGATAGAGATAAGGATAATAATAAGTTTAAGTAAGACGCTAATAACGATATAGTTAGAACATAGAAAAAAGGAGGTAGTAGATTTTTAAGACATAATCTTATTTACTATAAGCCGTCCTAGCGTATTAGAGCGTTCACGCGTTAAAGTAAAGTATATAGTAGTATATACTATATTATATTATAAATAAATTAGGCCTAGGATAAGAGGCTAATAACCGTGACAGTATTATTACTAAATTAACCTATATATATCTTATATATTATTAGTTAATTTATAACTCAACCTAATTACTATATTAACTTAGTATAACTATTATAAGGCTTAACTTAATCACTAGATCTACTTAACCTATCTACTACGTCATCTTATAATCTATCTAGCATCATGTAATAATTAGGTAGTTAACACATTAGTTTATTAGGTTGTAAAAACTTATCCTACTATTATAATAATATCTAAGGAGTATATTTAATACTATAGGAGGGGTACTATCGACGATAGTATATTTAGAGAAATATAAATAATTATGGATAGAGTACTAGTAAAGTCTATAATAATAATCTAAAGACTATTATAGATTACTATAAAATTATAAAGATTACTAATAATTAGGAGTATAGGCTGTAGTGGGAAATGAACCGGAGCTATCTAGGTTACTATCTAGATATATAAAGTAACCTAATGGGTATAAGAGCTTCAGAACGGCTCTCTAATCCCGATTTATATATATATAAGAAGCCTATATTACAAAGGACCTTTTCTCCTTACTTAATATCTTAAAACCCTAAGGTAGATTATAGATATAATAATACTCAATTAATTTTTCTTTAGACTTAATTAAACTTACTTATCGCGTAGAAGTCTATTATAGTAGAATAGAAAGATTTATAGTAGATTATTTAGTTCTATTAATCTAATTTACTAGGTAATAAGTATTAGATAATATAATAATATGAATACACCTTATAATAGTTAATTATAGTTATAAATAATTTTTAGTAGTCTCTAGAAGTCTCTAATAGTCTATAATAGTATATTATTATCTAGACTTTCATCTAAGCTCAGCGCCATAAAATAGTACTATTAAAGGAAGTAGAGTCTTACTTATTATAATAATAAGTTTAGACTATTAGAAGTAGTATAATTAGCTATTAAAAAATAAAGAATCTTAGAATGAGGATTAGAACTATACTAACTGGCTATAACTCCTCGCGCCAAGTGTTGACAGAGGTTGGCTGTTAACGATAGTTAATTAACCTAAAGTTAAGAGATAAAGATTAAAGAAAGTAGAGGCCCTAGAGATAGATAGAATTAATTAACCCTTTAATTAAACTATAAAACAGTTTATCTATAGTTTAGTTAATAATACTAAAAATTAATAGTTAAAAGTCTTACTACCTCAACTAGCCTTATAATATAACGCAACGATCTTAATATAATCCCTTAATAATACTGAGGACTATACTAATTATATAAGCTAGAAGGCTTAGCTAAAGGCTAAATACGTTATTTATAATATTTAGATTAAAATTAATCCTAAAGTATATATTCCACTATTATAGAAATTAGTTAAACTAAGACTATCTCATCTAATAGATTACCCGCCAGCAGTAAATATTAAAACCCCTAAAAGATAATTAGAGATATCCTCTATAGGATAAAAGGCGTTTAAGGAGGATATTAAATACTATAAAATCCTCTATAAGTTATTTAAGGGCGATAGACATGACTATAATATAGAGAAGTAAATCTATAATAAGTAGTCTCCTTTATTTAATTAATTATATCTCTATATCTACTTTACTCTTACTATCTTCCTAAAATACTAGTATATAACTAGCTTATTAACTTAAGATTAGTGGTCGGCATTAACGATTAATTTAAAATAATAAGAGCTTATAATTAATATCTATCTACGCTAAAACCCTACGAAGTGCTATAAAATAGAATATATAATTAATAGAATATAACTAGGTAGCTATTAAAGCGGAGATATACGATATCCCTAAATTAAAATTAATAAATATAGTAATAAGTGATTTTCTAATAGCCATAAATAAATTATAAATATCTAGATTATAATATTTAAAGAGAACTCCTGCACACGTTACTAGGATGACTAGGAGAGAGATGGTGAAACGATTTTAAGAGTATATAATAGAAACTTCCCTTAGATTAGGAAAGATATAGTTAGCTTTATAGTTAAGGAGGTATATATAGAATAACTCTTACTAATAATATATTTAATTAGGGTTATAATAGGGACGCCTCTTAGGCTAAAAGTATATTTTATAAACTAGAGTAGACCTGTAACTAACGTTTCCTAAGAGGTAGTAGAAATGATGTCAGTCAGTAAACTTAAGCATAAAGTCTTAGATAATAGGAAGATAATATCCTCATCTATAGTTAATAATATACTATTAAGGATTATTATTACATTAATCCTGAATAAGCACCTGAGTGGTAGATACCAACTTAGTAATTAGCGTACTTATAAACTTTTAAGCATAGATATACTAACGTTTATAGGGTTAATTAGAGGATAGAGTATATCTCGAATCTAAATATTAACTATAAAATTATCATGAATAATAAAAGTCCTAGAAGAGTGACTATACAATAGAAATATAATAGTTATTAATACTTATTCTATATTAGCCTCCTTAGATCTATCTCTATAATAATACCCACTGCGAGTCGTCATGTAAACTTAACTTAAAATTAATATATCTTATTATAAATAAACCTAACTGTATTACTAACTACTATTTATCTATACCTAGGCTCTATCTGCCAGGTAAGAGTACATAAATAAAAAGTAAAAGAATATACTTAGAAGAAAGTTACTTTAACTTTTAGCCAAATACTTCTTTATCTAGGTCCTTAGGCTTATAGTAATGTGAATTAGAGTTGGCCTTAATGATTGCTAGAGGAAACGTTACTATATAAGGATAGTAGATAATTAGTACTTGCTTCTACGATATATTATCTTATATATAGTAAATTTAGTTATAAAGCTCTAGATTTACTTATTACATTTCCTATATAATTAATAAAAAGACCTACTGATGAAGATGCAAGTAAAGGGCTTATATTCACCTTATTTTCACTATTATCTCTTATAAGTAATGGCAAAGATCACCTAACCTTAATACGCTTAATAATAGAGAGAGTACTAGACCACAAGAGTAAGGTGCTTCTTCTAGGCTAGGATAGTTTGAAGCCTTAAATATGGTGGGAGGCTCATATATAAAAGTTAGTGAAGGACTAAAATATTATTAATAAATAACTATAAGAGGCTGCTTAGATAT